>BSBM01000821.1:8290000-9730000 GCA_027924585.1 Larix kaempferi | reverse complement strand
CCTATCATGTGCCTCAAATCCGAGTGGCTGCTCCACATACACTTCCTCTTTGACTACACCATTCAAGAAAGTTGTCTTGAAATCCATCTGGTGTATCTTCCACTTCATCACTGCAGATAGAGCAAGTATTGTTCTGATGGAATGTATCTGGCTATAGGTGAAAAAGTTTCTTCATAGTCTATCCCTTCTTTCTGGGAGAAGCCACAAGCCACAAACCTTGCCTTGTATTTCTCTATGCTACCATCTACAGCATGCTTGATCTTGTAGATCCACATGGAAGTCACAACAAACTTCCCTTCTGGTCTCAGGACGACATCCCAAACATCATTCTTCATGATCGACTGGTACTCCTCGATCATGGCATCCTTCCATTACTGCATCTCGGATCCTGGGAACTTCATATTCTTCAATATCTTCAATAGGTAGTTTTCTTGAACTTCGTTGCTAGAACAAATTTCGTTGTCCTTCTTTTGTAGGTGATTGTACACGATCTTTCCTACAAGTCAAATTCAATTGCATGATTAGAAAGATCTCATAGTTTTCAGAACAAAATCTTACATATGAGGACATATGTCATACATTCATGCAATTATCTTAGCCAATGCCTCAATACAACATTCATCCATATCCCATATTCATATGGTAACTTTCTAGATGCCTTCCATCTCTACCATAACATTGTTAAGAGTGTGCACTACTCCCAAGATGTCATCAAAGAGGTTTCATTCTAGATAAGTAGCAATGGAATGTTGTACAGTACCATAGGCCACTTACCTATTACTATATTAGTAGTATCTTGTTCATTAATGCAACTTTTGTAAAATGCATAATATACATCCTAAATCTAGGAACATAAGTATGTACATGACTTAACAACATCATTTAAGTAATCATATATACAAGAAATGATAATTCAAATACTTATCTTTGCTTAGTTGTTGGGTGGACTCCTTCTCAATCTTTGCTTCCTTGCAGGAACTACTGGAGTGTGCTCCCTCTTGATCTTTGCTTCTTGTATCATCTATCCTTGAACTTATATCTATCCTTGACCACTATGCATGATTAAGTGTGCACTAGTGTCATCATTGTGTCATCCTCAAAATCTCATACATAATCATACATTCATTAGTATAATCTCAATACTATCCAAATATTATGATTCTAAATAAGCTTAAACATGTATGGTCATGGTCATTTCATACACAGGTAATTTATCACAAGCGTTAGTATTTCAAGGTTTCAAGGAGGACTTCTTTTACTCATGCATATTCTTATTTGACCATAGGACTCTTCTGGTTTGTCATATCATCAATCAAAGTAAGAAGCATAATATGCATAAACCCATGATTACTCAAACTTATAACTTCATGAATAATCAATATCAATCATACAAAAAATATACTTATATAAGATCCTAACAAAAATTGGGATTCTAACTTGATACAGGAAAAAACATACCTGGATTATCATGTTTGCTAGTTATGTCTAACATACCCAAACAATGTCTTCTTTGTTCTCTTCAATGATTTAGAGACCTTGTGCTAGTAACCTGGATATCTCATAAGTTAAGCATTGTAGAACCAAATTATACATACCTCGTAAGTAGAGCTTCTATGTGATCAATGGCTATGGATGAGTCTTTGTCTTCATGTCACTATGGTCATATGTTCTTGATCTAGAACTTGATTTGTATTTTTGAAGTACCTTTCATGTTAGCGGACCACATCATCCTCATACAACACCATAGTGCATTAGTACAATCATAAGCGTCATAACCCTAATCAATGAATGTATTCTATTATTCACATGCATTCATACTTTTACTAAGGTGATAAGACAAGTCTAAAATTAATCAAGATTGTACTAACCTCAATAATACGAAGACAAACTTAATCATGAACAGATTTCAAAGCATACCTCTATCTCCTCAAGTCATACTTGTCGGGATTGTTTGTAGTCTTCTTATGTAAGGCCTTAGCCTCATATCCCTCTGGAACTGGAACTTATTCACTTATGTAGGTGTCCAATTCATTCTCTTCTAGGATTAACCCAATCCACTTGATTTGCTGAAACTGGATCTGGAGCTAGCTAGGGTTTGGCAGAGAAACCCTAAAAATCCAAACTTGGAATTCCAAACTTCTGTCTGGATAGGTAGATGCAATTGACTGAGGCGAGCAAGCCGGTGTGATAATATTTTGAAAACCCAAAAAATTGACCCTCCAAAAATGACCTACGAGTTTCAGATCTGCAACTTTTGTCAAAATCTGGTTTTTTGGTTCAAAAACCAAACTAGGGTTTGATAGATCTCAGGTTTCTACCCAACCAAAAACTTAGATATTGGTCTCTAAATTTTGATTTCGCTGAGGACAACAATCCTGTGCTAAGAGCACTCCGAAATTCCACTTCTGTCAAAAGCCCTAATTTCCCGCAGCAGTGACAAGCCAAAAATGAAAATGCTTAGAATCCAATTCTGTTTTGAGAGAAATATATTCCATATTGTTTCTGGTGTATCTCTAAAATTTCGGATCCTCAGGGTATGAAACTTCGACCTGTGGTAGATTGACCTGTCATCTTTCCAACCCCATAGATCTAAGCTTCAATGGATTCTCCATAAGAGAGATATTCCAAGTGTCGCAACATGACCTATTTATTGGATGAAACAACATGGCAAACTTGTACGAAGTGCCACGTGTCACTGTTTCAACTTATGCCTCCTAAACTCGGATCTGTTAAACTACAATCCGTTCCCTAAGTGCCACTTTTCACGGAATTCCATTTGGAGCTTCCTAGCCCGAGATATGACCTTTGTTCCTAGCTCACCTGTTTAGGTCTACATTCTGGAAGACGCAGAAACCCTAAATTGCACGGATCATATGTCACAAAGTACAACGAATATGGGGCTGAAATGTTTACACTGAGTACATCCTTGTCTAATATTTGGCCTATAAAAACGTCAAACCCTGAACCTTCTCCAAAACAAATTTATAGCGAAATTTCTACGATGAGTAGTTTTTACTATATCAAGCCCTAGCTTCCAATTTGTCGCAAGTGCAACAAGTGTCGTAAATGCCATACAATGCCTTCCTTCACGCTAGCTATGATACCATGCTAGTTTTTCATCATTTAATTCAATATGATATAGGATATTAACTGAGAGAACAACATGTACAATATATCAAACATAAGAGACAAGAGACACAAAGCATTTCACCGAGGAAACCATAAAGGAGAAAACCCTGCAACTTCCTCAGAGATAGAATGAACACCAATACAAAACCCCAAAACAAGAGATAGTCTCCTAGCAGCTTCTCCTCCTCCACTTGTGCACACTCCTCCTCTCTCTCACTAATGCGAAGTGAGTGAGTGTGTGAATGGATAAATAGAGAGGTGCTCCTCTCTATTTATACTTTACCTTTACTTGCCTTTTACTCTAACTGGGCCGACCTCCCTTAGGAGAGTCTAATAACCCATTACCACTTGTCATTGGGATGACCCCACTAGGTTGGTCTAATAACCCTTTAACTCATACAGGGCCAACCCCACCAAGGTGGTCTAATAACCCATCAAGTATAAGTTACGACACTTACAAGATGACTTGCGACACTTGCAAATACAAATGACGACACTTCCAATTAGAGGAATAATACATCTCCGTTGGGGATACAATAAAGTAAAAATGTAATACATACAATATACAAGTGAATATCTTCCAAAGTTACAAATACATCAACAAGGGTTTTAGTTGATCTAGGGTTTATGTGTGTCTATGGATTCCTCTCCACCTCCGGACCCTGGTCCAGAAGAGTGTCGATGTATTTTGGAGGATGAGTTCCAAAGAATTGTTGCTTCGCAACAGCCTAATAAGGTTGCTTCCTCCTATGATTCTAAATTTGTGAAATGTGTGGTGCATGTTCCGAAGGTTAAGATAACATCAACGACCTGCAAATACAAGGCCACTGTCTTGAACGAGAAGGGATTGGTGGGGAATTTCACGGGTTTATGGCTATCTCCGCCTGCCATTGAAACCTAGCTTAATAATAACTAGCATGCGCTTATACAAGGGAAAGTGAAACAAAATTTATGTGGAAATGGTTTCTTTGTTTTTATGTTTTAAAGAAAAGAGGAACGAGACCTCATTTTTAGAAATGGACCCTATTTTATGGGTCCAAGAGGAATGTATTTAAACAAGTGGGATCTTCCCTTTGATCTAGAGAAGGATATCCCGTCAGTTGTCCCATTTTGGTTGAAACCGTCGCATCTTCCATTGAATTTTTGGAATGATGAATACTTAAGAGCTATAGGGAAATACTTGGGGAAGTTCATTAATAAGTCTGAACCAAAACCTACCATGTTTTCTTGTGCCATAATTTGCGTGGAGGTGGATCTGGAGAAGGGGCTTCCTGAAGGAATAAAATTGTTAATGGATGGTTGGAATCACTTGAAAACTGTCGATTACAAACAAATTCCCTTAAATGCAAAGTGTGTCATGAATATGGTCATTTTGCAATGTTATTCCCCAAAAGGAAGTAGAAAGACATAGAAGAAACTACAAGGGAGGAGTGGAATGAAGTCACTAAGAAGAGAGGAAACAAGGCTCCTGCCAATGTGCAACAGTGGCCAGCAAAGAAGAATAATACCAAGAATAGATATTAGGTCCTTTCAAATGACGAGGAAGAAGGAAAAAAGGAAGATCCTAAATAAATTGGGGGTAATGAGAACAAAGAGCCTGAGGTAAATGTAGTGTTAACAGAAATAGGACAAGAAAATGTCCCCCCTATCATCCCAGAGCGAGCTTATGTTGAAATCAGATCAGAAAAATCGCTTAACTCGGGAGGCTTAGTTACCAAATCGAAAAAAAAATCATTAATGGAAGGAACATAAAAAAGTAAGGAAGAAGAGTTGGGATTACAAGTTAAAAGGGGGAGAAAACCCAATAAGAAAATAAGAGATATGGAATTAGCCCGCGAGAAGGCGGCAGGTAAACAAACTAGTCTGGATCAACACATCAAAATAATATCTTAAGGTAAACAAATAATAGGAGAATCATAGGATAAGAAGGATAAATCCCCCCTCCAAATATAGAATAAATAATGAATATTGTCTCCTGGAATAGTAGAGGGTTGGGTGGTAAGAAAAACATAGAAGCAGTAAGGAGAATTAAGAAAATGGAATCTTCCACAATCTTCTTGATCCAGGAGACAAAAATGCAGGCAGAGGAAAGTCTAAGGTTAATGAGAAAGATTTTTTGTACTGATGAAGGTAGAGAAATAAGTGAAGTAGGGGCATCAGGTGGAATTCTAACCTGGTGGGAGAAGGACTCATATAAGTTGCGTTCATGCACAGAAAACCAAATTTGGATGCTCATGGAGCTTGAAGAAATTGGGAGCAAGGAAGTTTGTAGGATGATTAATGTTTATGGACCAACTCAAGTGGGACTAAAGGAAGGATTTTGGAATTCCCTGGATCAGCTTAGGGATGGAGGGATATCCTCCCAGTGCATATTTTCTAGTGACTTTAATGTAACAATATCTGTCGAGGAAAGGAAAGGTGGAACAAGGGTAAGGGATCCTTTTGAAAAGCGATTGGAGGACTTTGCAACTGTGTGGAACTTGATAGACATTAAACCTAAGAAGGTTAAATATACATGGAATAACAAACGAGAGGGACCTAGAAACATAGATGGACTGCTAGACTAGTTTATGGTAAGTAGCTCTTATCTCAGTAAACCTTCCCTTCCTGTATCAAAAATTTTGGTCTCGACGGTTTCTGATTGCCTTATTGATAATCTTGGACCCATTCCCTTTCGATTTAACCCAGTATGGTTGAAAACGGAAGGAGTCATGGATTTAATACAAGAAGCTTGGAATATTTTCATAGTGGATTCCCCTGGTTTCATTTGGGAATCTAAGCTGGGGAATGTCAAATTAGCCCTCAAGAAGTGGGTTGCTGAAAATTACAAAGATCCAGGTGATGAAAGGAAGGAAATCCAATATGAACTTGAAAAATTGAAAGCTATAATGGAAACTCTTACAGTGACTGAAGAAGTGATGCTTAAGGAAAAAGATATTGATAAGAAAATATAGGCATTGGAAAGAAAGGAAGAAGAAGAATGGTGACTCAGGTCAAGGATCCTATGGTGAAAGGGAGGAGACAGAAATACGAATTTTTTCCACAACCAATTAAAGATAGGAAAATGAAAAATACAATACAGGAGATGAGTAAAGAAAATGGGAGGAAAATCACTGATCAAAAGGAAATCAAACAAGAGATCATCTCCTTTTTCAGAAGTATCTATAATGAAGAGGTGGAATCCCTCCTTAGTGATTTGGAACAGATGAGTGAGGACAATCCTAAGTTACTCACGGAGGATCAAAATTCCTCTTTGTGTCTTCCTATCACAAAATAAGAAGCATGAAAGGCGGGTATGGTCCTTGCATTAAGAAAAAGCTCCAAGGATGGATGTTTTTGCATATCTTTCTACATGAGATGTTGGAATCTCATAAAAAAAGATCTCATTAGGATGTTAAACTGGATGAGAGTCAAAGAAAGAATAGGTGGAACAACTAACTCTTCATGCATAGCTCTAATCCCAAAAGAAAAGAATCCTTCCTCTATAAATCAAGTTAGGTCGATCTCCCTATGCAATTCGTCCTATAAAATCCTCACTAAAATTTTGGATAACAGATTGAAGAAAGTTATGCACAAGATGATCTCAGAGAATAGGGGAGGTTTCATTATGGGAAGACAAATTTATGACAATGTCATTCTAGTGTAGGAAGCTATCCATTCAAGAAAAAAAAGAAATGGGGCTAGAATGGTGATCAAGCTTGATCTAGAAAATTCCTTTGACAAATTTAGACACAAGTTTATCTATATGGTGCTTAGAAAGTTTCACTTCTCCTCTTCCTTCTTAAAATGGATAAAATATTTCATTGGTAGTCCTTGGATAGATCCTTTAGTCAATCGACATCCAATGGAGTTTTTTAGCATAGCCAAAGGGTTGAGACAAGGTTGTCCATTGTCTCCTTTTTTGTATATATTGGTTTCTGACACTCTAAGCAAGAAGTTGAATAGGAACCTGTTGGATGGAGTCGTTCCAGGATTACTCATCACTAGAGGTGTCCAACTGGTGAATGATGCCCAGTTTGCGAATGACACTATTCTTTTGGGCAGCACCTCAGCTACAATAGATAGAATATTTAAAAATGTGTTGGATCTCTTTTTGAAATATTCGGGAGGCTCAACTAATTCTGGAAAAATTTTCCTCTATAGATGGAATTGTAGCCCACATCTCTCATGTTTTGGTCTTCAAAGTCAAAACTGATTGGAAATCTTTCAAATATCTAGGGATTCCAATATCTTCTGGAAAATTAAACTCTGTTGCTTGGCACCCAATTGTTCAGAAGCTCAAATAAAAAGTGCATTCATGGATTTTGCGATGGTTGAACCCCACCGGGAAGGTAATTTTAATTAAGGTAGTGCTGGCCTCTTATCCTCTCTTCACTAGTGCAATTTTATTGGCCCCCTATGGAGTCATTAACAACATTAGTATGGAAATTATAAGCTTCCTCTGGCAGGGAAGGAAGACAAAAAATAATAAGTTCCATATGGTAAATTGGAACACGGTCAAGTATCCAAAGAATAAGGGAGGGCTTGATATCACATAACTGAGGCAAATGAATATAACTATGGGGGCCAAACTCCATTGGAGGTTAATATATGGGAAAAAATAATGGTGTAAGGAGGTTATAAGAAAGAAGTACATAAGGAATCTACATAAGATATGTCTTGATCAACCTCTAGAAGGAGGTGGAACTGCCATATAGGACCTATGCAAATCTATTGTCAGTATAATAAGGGATTCTCTCTACTAGATACCGAGAAATGGGAAAAAAAATCAAACTTTGGACAGATAGTATACTGGGAGGTGTCTGGGAGAAGATCCTTTGGGTCCAGTTAACCAAATTGCATGTATCAGCTCCTGGCTTCATGAAAATGGATACAATAGACTCTATGACCTTTCTGAATGGTGGGGAAATGATAATTGGAAAGGTTGGAAATTTCCCCTCTGGATCATCTTCAGTAGGAATACATCTCTCTGTAGTCTATTTTGCACGGGAAATATCCACTCAATGTCAGGCTCTTGGATAGCAGAGGATGGGGGGCCAAAGGAACCTATACTGTTAAAGAAGGGAACATAAAATTAAAAGAATATCAACAACAATCTCCCTCTTAAAAACTGTGGACCAAGGTAATCCTGATTTTCTTCCTAAAATCAACTTTTTTCTTGGCTTTTAATGCATAATAAACTCCTTACTTCAAAGAATCTTAATAAAAGAAGTATTATGGGGCCTTCCTGGTGTTTTCTATGCAATTCATTGGAGGAGGAATCCACACATATTTTTCTAGCATGTGATTTTTCCAAAAACATGTGGGAGTTTGTTCTAGGGCCACTCTATAGTAACTTCTCCTTTCCAAATGAACATCAAGATGCTTTTTGGAACTGGAAAAAATCATTTTTGGGACATCACCAAAGAAATCCAATCCTTCAACAGGTTTGGAATGTTATTCCTAAGAATGTCTGCTAGAAAATATGGATATCCCGAAACAAATTGATTTTTGAAGACAGGAAAACGGATTTCAAGTGGGAAAGATACAGGGACGAGAACCTAATCGTTGAAAATATGAAATCTCAGGGACCTTTCTTTCCAGAAAAGGATCCTCTCACCTCTTATGAGGTTTCTTGGGCCAAAGGATATCTACAGGTGAGCTCACTTCAGTCCAAAATTTGTCAGTCCATCCCTCTCAATTGGGAAATCAAGAAAAGCAAGCAGGACTTTAAACAATGGTGGGTCAATCAACACTGCTTTTCTTTGTTCTTCAATGGTGCTTCTAAGGGAATCCTAGGGGTGGTAGTTGCGAGAGGGATTATTTTTTATCCCGGTGAAAATATTGTTAATTCCTATGCATTGGGTCTAGAAAACAAATCAAACAATAAAGCAGAATGGCTAGCTCTACTCTATGGCATCGAAATCTCTTCTACATTAAATATCCCCAATTTATTGGTTTTTGGTGACTCTTGGAAGGTCATACAAAAGATGGAAATTGGCTATAAGTATGGATATTTGAAATTTCGTATGATATATGATTGCATCCAACAAATCATATTTCCATGCCTTGTCACCTTCTATAATGTTATGAGGGAGAACAATTGCGCTGCGAACAAGATATCCAATCAAGGGGCTAGGAATATGAAAGGTTTAGTAAACAATAACAAGGTCTTCAAATGGGTCCTCTAGATATCACCGTTGTGTCCTCCCTATTAAGGGGGTTAAGTGGTAAGTGGAAATTCGATCGCAAATCTAAGTTCTTCCCCCTTTTTTCCATGAGGAAGACGCGTGTAATGATGCATGTAGTTTTAAGCTGTCTGTGTTGGGAAGGAGTCAATGGCGACATATTTCTTTATGTCAGCCTGCAAGCCGTTATCCAGGTATCATTACCTCGCATGCTCCGCATTAACACTGCAGAGAAGAAACATTCAGGAACCATGGAAGGCTTCAAGATAAGGATGTATTTGGATTTGAGCAGGGAAGTTTCAAACTTGGTGCTACAATCTTCTCCCCCTCGATGCAATGTTGCAGTTCTTTTAGAAGTTCAAGAGTTAGAGGATAAGAACGGACAAGGAACGCGGTCAATCATTGCCATTTCTCAACAAGACATTAGAATCCAGTTTATCAACTCAGCAGTAGGCGATATGGAAGGGTGGAAGGAAATCATTTCATATGAAAAAATTAGCATGGCGGATTTTAAGAAAAATTTGAGAAATGTTTATGACCTGGTGCGAAGGGGAGTTCAACAAACTGTTGAAGTTTCGGAAGATACTCAGCATATATCCACTCAGCTGGCATGTTTAGATTCCAGTATTGAGGATTTAGAAGGGAATTTGAGGGATTTAATGGGAACGGTGGACACAATCAAATAGGAGGTTCTGAAAATGGCTAAAATGTCACAGTGCAACCACTTCCAAGAGTCACCAAAAGAGGGAATTCGTCCCATGGAGGAGGCGTCCATTCAACATCCAATCTTTGGATTTTCATCCAGATATGAGTAGTTTAGCGTCTCCTTTCTCTAGGTTTATATATGTTTTTTTGCAAATTTTGGTGTAGTCATTTTATATTCAGGGTCTATCCCTGCAATATTATGGATAGTGATAGAATACTGACTTGGAAAATGTGTAGTTTCAATACAGCTCTTGCTTTAGTTTTTCTTGTATAGACTCTATTAGTTTGCATACTAGTTTCTCATTTTTGTAATGGATGGTTGTGCACAACCTTTTTATAATATAAACCTCTTTTTTATTTATGTTAAAAAAAAAGGAAAAGGTGTTTTATTGCAACAACATAGTCCTATGTAGTCCTATTGTTATTATTTAAGAGATCAACATGATATTATACCATGTGAACCATAAATTGAAAGAGTTAGTATTCATGTACTTATCAAGGTCATAAAGGCCATCACTGACATTGAGTTCATTCTAGTTCATATTCTCCCTTCGGGCATGTAATCAAAATTAACATTGATCTTACCATCATGGGACACCACATTGTTAAAGTCTCCAAAAATTAACAAGTCAACTTTTGTGAGGTAGAAAATTTATTAGTTCCAAAAGGTTTCTCTCTCATCAAATTCATTGGGCGATTACAAATGTGGAAAGGTTGAGAACCCTTCCATCAATATTCACCAACACCCACACCACCATATCTAATGTGTCCAACCCATGATCCAATACACATGCATAAAATTTTGGTGGGGTTACGGTGGCCACCCCCCTCTACCTTCTTCATTAAATAAAAGAAAAAAAGTTGCATCATGCCAATTATAGTGTTGAGATGAGTTCAATATAAAACCAATTACTTTAAATTACTATAAATATAATATATATATTTCTAAAGCTACTCATAATGAACTCTATAATGTATGGTCTTCCCCACTAGATTTATAATACCCCTCACACTCCATGATAAAACTTTCATCAAGAAATTTCAACATAAACATACATCTCCTCACCAACCTTACCCACTAATGCTTGATAAGGGTTCGCTGTCACCAAATCCTTCTTTTCAAACACATGTGTAACCCACAAATAACTAAGAATGCTCATTTTATACATTATCTATGAATATCCATCGTTATCATTGGTTTATGTGTTTAAACTTAGACCGAAATATTGGACCCTTCGGCTATGCCCCTACACCCACTGGAGGATGCAACCTGAGAGGATCTAGTGAGTTCTTTACATGCTACAAAGTCTATAGGATTTTATTTGAGATGGCCCAATACTATTTGTGTTCTTATGGAAATCCTTGAAGCAACATTCCCTTTTTTATGTAACAACTTGTATCCTACCTTCAACATTTGCATACAACAAATTCTTTTGAACATGATTAGTTTGTGAAAATCCTCACAGCAGATCTAAGAGCTGATGTATACCTCACAAGAAAGATTAAGATTAAGCAGGAAAATAGAAGAAGAGAGTGGTCAATGCAATGTAAAGGAGCAACATAATTATGATACAGTAGAACTCAAATAGAAGCAGAATAACATCACACACTAATTCATTAATCATAATATGAACAATAAATAATAAAATGGTGGAGAGGATTCGAATTCCAAGGTGGAAATTTGAATTAGCCTGCATGGGCATGGCTTATCTACACTAGGATTCATCATCATCATCAGTCGAGTGTCAACAATACACCACTAGGAGTCCTGATCATCATCAGTGAAGTCATCAATGCACAAGTAACGGTCAACCAGGTGTCAAACTGAGTCTAACTGAGTGTGGTAGGTATAACTGGCACATGGAAGCACTAATGTAGTGAAGGAGGCTTAGTGGAGGGTGCATGGGGACCTGAATGGAGTCAAAATAGGAAATCAAGTCTCATTGGGGGTCCAACAAAGTGTTTTAGTTAGTTAACAAGTCAATCAATCCTCAAATCAAGGAGAGATCCATAAATAACTCAATTAAATGAAGTGTAACTGAGTGGTAGGTGAAGAAGGGTGCCTTTCACAAGTCGTAGGTGAAAGGTGGGCGCATCACTAACTAGGAGGGCTAAAACTGAGTGGAAAGAAGCTCACGGGGCTAGCAAACTAGGGACTAGGTGCTGGAGGACACCAACCTGATGACTGGAATGCATGCAATTGCATGCCTGCATGCAAAAATGCATGCATGACTGAAATAAAAAATAATGAAAATGCTGGTAGGACGAGGATGGAGTATAAGAATATCCTAACACCCCCCCTTAATCCATCCTGGGCCTTGGTAACTGAGACCAAAGGTCACCCAATACAATGAATAATAAATAACAATCCATAACCAAGGAAATGGGGAAAACCTTATGGGAAAAATACCCCCCCTCAAAATAGACTGTAGGGCACACCAAAATAAATGCTCCAAACTCAAGAAGGTGTGATGCTTGGTCATATGTCTGGAGGTATCTTCTTCTTGGGAATAAGTGGATCATGCTAAAAAAGCATGTGCTTGTACTTTCTCTTTAGATTGAATGTGATGAGAAAAAATCCAGAGGTATGAGGATGATCCTGGAACCTGTGATTCGAATCAGCTGAGGTAGGATCAAATCCATGAATGTGTAGATAGTCTTTTGTTTTCTCCTTTGAACCATCATAGGTGATATTATGCCCAAAAGAACCATCACATGATAGTGATTGCTTGGAATCCAAATCAGATCCAAGACTTGAAAATTGGTTTCTTGAGATCTCCTTTGAACCATTAGAGGTGAGATCAAAACCATGAAATGCATGAGAAATTATCCCAAGTGAATGGCAATACCCTACATATTCAATAAAATTCTGAGAGCATGTACAAATGATCTTACAGTAGTACATAAGAGGTAAGTGATCAGGGAGACCAATGCATTACCTCCAATTGATGATTTAACCTCCGAAACATTCATGAGATCATCATTATGCAAACCAACAGACTCTTGTGCAAGACAGGATTTAAGAAACTCTATAGTTTCTAAAGTGTGAGCTGCATAGAATTCAAAATAGAAGATTTTGAGAGCACTTGAGTGTAGAATCTGCAAGTTCTTCTTCTTTGTGGGCAACTTCATTATGAGATACGTTTGATACTGATTCATGATCAGAGAGACCATCAAGGAGGGAGAATGCATCATTTTGCTTGTTTTCGAAATGGTTTGGACCAATCCCTTCATTCTGTTTGCCAAATATTTCATCCAGATGGGCCCATAGCTCTTTTGGAGATTCAATAGAAAGGAAGTGGGTTACCATGCAACGAGACATAGCATACATCATTGCTGCATAGGCTCTGTCACCTTCATTTAACCAATCATTCTCTTCTTCAGAGGATTTGAACTCTCTTTCAAAACAGTAATCATAGAGACCATGTCTCTTCAAATGTGTTATCATCTTTGGTTTCCACTCATCATAGTTGAATGGAGAAAGAGGAGGAATTCCTTCCAGAATCATGGAAGCTATTTCAGAAGACCTACAAAAAACAATAGAAAATATCTGCAACTGCTACTACTGCAAAAGTGTAGAAACTGCTGCACTCGAAATCTTGATAAGAACCTGCAAAAAACTCTCAGGGATGGAGATAGACAATACTCTCAACATGCTCTGATACCATGTGAAAATCCTCACAGCAGATCTAAGAGCTGATGTATACCTTACAAGAAAGATTAAGATTAAGCAGGAAAATAGAAGAAGAGTGGTCAATGCAGTGTAAAGGAGCAACATAATTATGATACAGTAGAACTTGGATAGAAGCAGAATAACATCACACACTAATTCATTAATCATAATATGAACAATAAATAATACGATGGTGGGGAGGATTCGAATGCCAAGGTGGAAATTCGAATTAGTCATCATTATCATCAGTGGAGTGTCAACAATACACCACTAGGAGTCCTAATCATCATCAGTGGAGTCATCAATGCACAAGTAACGGTCAACCAGGTGTCAAAATGAGTCTAACTGAGTGTCGTAGGCGTAACTGGCACATGGAAGCACTAATGTAGTGAAGGAGGCTCAGTGGAGGGCGCATGGGGAGATGACTGGAGTCAAAATAGGCAATCTAGTCTCATTGGGGCTCCAACGGAGTGTTTCAGTTAGTTAACAAGTCAATCAATCCTCAAATCAAGGAGAGATCCACAAATAACTCAACTAACTGAAGTGTAATTGAGTGGTAGGTGAAGAAGGGCTCCTTTCACAAGTGTTAGGTGAAAGGTTGGTGCATCACTGACTAGGAGGGATAAAAATGAGTGGAAAGAAGCTCCTGGGGCTAGCAAATTGGAGACTAGGTGTTGGAGGACACCAACCTGATGACTGGGATGCATGCATGACTAAAATGAAAAATAATGAAAATGTTGGTAGGACTAGGATGGAGTATAGGAATATCCTAACATAGTTGGGGTAACATTAGTAGTAGTCCTTAGACAATTGGCCTTATTAGATAAAAGGGGGAACTTCTAATTTTATGGTATAGTCTCTAAAAATGGAAAAATGTAACATCCTAAAGGATTAATTTTGTATTGACCTAAACAAAATTGGTTTTGAAGGTTTTAAGACATGTTGACTCAAATACAAACATGATTTTCAAGGTGATGATTAAAAAAATGATAGGGCTAGTATCAAATAAGCTAACCATGGGGAGCCTAAATGTATTGAAGTAAATCCAATTAGTGCATTAGGAGACCCAAGAAAATAACTCAATTGGGACATTAAATTTGAGTGGTTTCATCAATCAAGAATTCTCATATCGCCCGAACAATACCATGAGGGTATTATGATAAATCCCAAGATGACACATGAACATCACACACGCATGGTCATATTCATTGAAGGTAAATTGGAAGAATCCTTTAATTAGCCTTTGGTAACTAAACGAATCCAACTGTAATGCTCTTGGGCTTCCTTAACCCAAGTCTTGATGACATATTTTGGATTAACCTTGCCCTCAGATGAAATTTAGTGAATTATCCAATCATGTATTCATATTATAAGTACATTATACAGTTTAGTATCCACTATTATCAAATACTAATGTAAGTGGTTGATTATTTAAGGTAAAAAATACAACTAATGTACGTGGAGGTGAACCTCATATTATTAAAAAACATCACAGTACAAAGTGCATGGACGAGGATATGATAATGGTATTTGAAAATACACTAGAAAATGAGAGCAACGAAGATGAGATTCGTCATGATGATATTACATGGGATGAATACTTTGAGAAAATTGTTTCTGTGGATGTTTTATATTTCGTAGAAAGAACAATTAATGCATGTTATTGATTATTTTAGGTTGTTAATGAAATTGGGGAAAATGTAAATTTGAAGCATTATGCTAGAAAATAATGAAAAAGTGCATGTGAACATCGACCTCCTACTATTAAATCACGTAGAGGACAGTGGGTGGAAGAAGATATGAAAATGGAGTATGCAAATACAATATAAAAAGAGCACAGTGAACAAGAGGTGGGTAATGATGATACTACATGGTGTTGGCACAAAATTAATACCAGGTTTCTTGTACAAGGGGCAATAAAGGGGGTCGATGTAGTCCATTATGCTATCATTTTCAATCCCCTGAAGGAGAAGGTTTCAACAGAAGAACAACCTAGGCCTGTTTATGATGAGGAGAGTTAACTACAAGGATATATTGGGAAATGCTCAATTCATTTACCATACCATGACATACAATCATCATGAATACTTAAGGATAATTATAATAGAGTTACACAATAGGTATAAAGCAAAGAACATACATCATCATTCATCGTATACATATAAAACTAAAAGGGCCCAATAATCTTCATTCATATTCATTCATGGATCTTCAATACAATACATCCACGCAACTCTATAACCTTAGTATTTAGTCTATGGAATGACCCGCCATAGATCTAAGTACACAATCAAAACCCACAATTCCATGACCTAGATACATAAACTACAACTCAAACTCTGTTGAGAGGATGTCTTCAACCATATGCTCTTCTCTACTTCCTCTCGCCCAAATATTCTATTTTTCTCCCTTCTCACTCGCTTGATTTTTTATTTTTATATAGTCGCGGGCGTGCATCTGATATGGTTATGGTTGCTAACTATTTCCACAACCTCCTCCTTATTTTCTTCTTTTTTTATATAGCCTTTCATGACCATGGTCCTTTCCAAAAATGAAGGCGCAAACAGGCCCTGACCACAAGCTTTGACTCTCCCTCGATTCAACTTTGTTTCATTCCTAAAGCTTGCACATATTCTGGTCCTGACTCTTCAAATGAAGGAGACAATTTAAGAACTTATGTGATTGCACAATTTACGAAGGCTTCAAATTCTTCCACTTTGGTATTCCATTTACCCATTAAAATGTTGGCACCAGCTATGAAAGCTTGGGCCTTCTCCATGTTGGGTGTAGTGGTCTTATGTTCCTGTAACTGTTTCCACTCGGTATCGGAAAACTTATCCAATTTCTATAAGTGGTAGTATGCTAATTATGCAGTTGATTTTAACTCTCGCAGAGTTTTCTTTGCGCAGATTTGTTGGCCACGAACGTGGTTTAGTTCATCATCGAAATGTTGTCCTTATTGGTACTTTTGTTGTTGTTGAAGTGGTTCCTTTTGCTTGCTCTGGGCCTTGCTTCCTGGTTCCATTGTTGTTGCTACTTTTCCCATATATTCTAATCGACATTAATACACAAATTTAACCAGATGTCAAGTGATATTTTTGGGATCATGTTGCTCGGATTTCAGTAGAGTCTTGATTTTGACAGTGCTTCAATTCTCAAAGGTGCAAAGTGACTAACGGATCGGAACTTGGTTGGTTTTAAAGTGCAAAAAGTGCTAGCGAGGGAGGCTGATACATTTAATTAATGGTGGATATAGTGGGGATTTGAAACTATCAAAAATTAAATGTGAGAATTTGGGCGGTGATTTCACATGGAGCCATGGTTAATGAGGCCTAATTAGAATTTAACAACTCTTTAATATGGGACAATGGGATTGGTTGACGCAATGTGATGTATTCATGATGGAAACAAGATAAAATTATTTGGTTCCCCGACCACAATGCTCTGATATAGTCGATTCAAAACTTGTAAAAAAACACACAAAACACATATGGCCAATACAAAACTCAAAACTAGCACAACAAATCAAAACCAAAATTGCAATACTAACTCCTACCCTAACTCACTTCCTGTAATAGGAGTGTTAATTTGTTGAATTACCGAGCATAACTATAGGGATACAGGTGTCCACCATTCACCTATCATTGTATGAGAATGTCATCAAGTTGCACACGCTTGACAAACTCCGAATATTTGAATTATGTAACAATAAATGGTCCTAACAAGTGCATCTGAAGCTTGCTTGGATGATTTAGGGACTTCTTGTCATATAGAAGAACTTGATCGCCCTTTCTAAAGTGTTTACACTTGATGTGGAATTCATGCCAGTCTTTATGTCTCTGTTTTTCCACTATTGCGTGATAATTGGATAAAAAGTAGGACTCTTCTAGCTCAATTAATGTAGCTATCTTTTCTGCAACCAACTCTTCTTCGGTCATGTGAGTTGCATGTGCAATGTATAGGATGGGAATGACAAAATCAGTAGGAACTACTACTTCTATTCCACACAGTAGTTGGAATGGGATCTGCTTGTGAAGTTTCTTTGTAGTAGTCATGTACACCCATAAAACTGTAGGAACTCTTTCATCCCAATCATCATGGTTTGTGCAACACACCTTAGTTAATTCCATCTCCAAAATTTTGTTAAAGGATTCAACCGTTTCGTTTTCTTGTGGGTAATATGGATTGATTCTATGATGTATTAGAATTTTTTTGTCAACACCATGATGGTTTTTCTTATGAATTGCATACCTTGATCACTTATGAGGCTTCTGGCGAACCCAAAGCAAGCAATGAAGTCCTCATAAATTAATTGGGTTTTTGTTTCTACGAAGAAACCTCGTACTTGTGTTGCTTCATCCCATTTGATAAAATACTCTATTGTAGTAAAATGTATCAGTTTTTGGAGTGCTTCGCAAGGGGGTTGATGGGGCCGATAAAACCAACTTCCCACTTCTAAAATGGTTGTAATGCATGGAATGTATGGCATGGTAGTGCATCTCAGCAGGATGGAATCCCAACTCACTCACAGATATCACACACTCAGGCGTAGTCTTTAACAACCTTAAACATAGTCGACCACCATAATTATTCTTGCAAAATTTTCCTTCTAGCTACTTTTTTTCCAACATGGCCACCCACAAAACCTACAAGAAATTCCCACAATATATCATGTCTTTCATGATCCAGTATGCAATGGAATAAAATTCCATATGTTCCCAACTTGTATAATTGTCACACAATCAATTGGTATTATGCAACTTGTAGAACCAAATGACACTTCGTTGTTGTATAGTCGTATGGCGCCTTTCTTGTTTTCAGAAACAATAAAATATATTCTAAGTGGTATCAAACGGCTTGAAATCATAAGAAGGATGCATCAAATAATTGGTCATCGATCGGTTCTCCAAATTCACCTATTTCGAATCATGGAAGATGATCAGGTCCATGATTATACTTTCTCGGTTTGACAATTGCTTCGAAAGAGAATTCTCAAAATCTAAGAAACCATCTACAAATATAACCTTCTAATACAACTTTATTTACAAGGAACTTGAGAGATGAATGATCTATGAATAATTTAAAATTTCCTTCCAGTAAGTATAAGTGGTGGAACTTCTACAAGGCATAAATTATTCCCAATCCTTCCCTTTCTATGGTCGTATAGTTGTCTTTATCTTGAGATAGCTTCCTTGTAGCAAATTAAATAGGATGGTCTATTTCACATTTTCTTGGATGAGATAACACATATCCAAGGGAAATACCGATGCATCAACATGTACATGGAATTATTTTACCTAGTAAGAAAATGTAAGGATTGGAGCGTTGACCATTTTTTCTTTCAATAGTGTAAAATGCTTTTCACATTCTTAAGTCTAGTTGAATGCTTTTGCATTCATCAAGACTTTTACTATAGGAGTACTAATAGAGGTGTAGTTATGGATAAATTGGATGTAATATCATGTATGACCCAAAGTGGATTGCAACTGCTTCACAAAAGCAGGGGACAAAAGACTCATAGTGACAACGATCTTTGTGGGATCTACCAAGAATTAGTCTTGGAAAAAAATATGTCCTAATAAGTTTCCAAAAGGAATGCATAAAATGAATTTCCGCAAGTTCAAGGAAATATGCATCTAGTGACAATAGTCCAACATCAATCAAAGTAGTCCCACATGGTCTTTGAGCATATTGTAAATTGTCCAATCATCCAAGTACACTTCCAATAATTTGTGAAGGAATCCTTTGAAAGATGTTATCACAACTCTTGAAAAGACTACAGGTGCATTCTTCATCCCAAAAGGAATGAGATTATAATCAAAGAATATCCATTCTATTGTAAACATTGTATTCTTCTTATTTACCTCTGTGATTCGTACCTGACGATATCCTAAGAACCTATTTGTAAAAGAGTAAGCCGCGTTCCCAGCCACTTAATCTGATACCTCATCACTAAAGGGTGTCAGAAAGGGATCATGAACACATGTGAAATTCAGGATCCGAAAATCGACAGAGACTCTAATATCATCAGTGTCCTTCTTACTTTGAAACACAATAGGGATAATCCATTTGGACTCATCCACAATGAAAATTAGACCGACATTCAACATGCGGCCAGTTTTCTTTTTCACTTTCTATTTAATTTTGGGGTTCAATTCATATGGTCGATGTTTCACAGGTTTGGAATCACATTTCAATACAATCTTCATTTCTCCCAAATCACCCTAAATTCCTTTGATCTTGGTAAAAAAATTTCAAGAATAAATATTCATACTCTTTTAGTAGTGATATGATTTCAAAAAGCGTCTACTCATCCTAATTGTCACCTATTGCCTCCATTTTTTGTTTGTCTTTTGTACCAATATTGAATTTTTATGTTTTTATAGGTTGCATATATAAAACTCCATCTTCCTCTGGTTTTTTTGTTGAACCTCGCGGTATCCCTTCAATTCATTGAAGTTTAAGTGGTGTAAGTGTTCCAGCTCATCGGGGTCTATATTCTCCTTATCAAAATTTGCACGACGATTGAAGAGAGGATTCCATCTTTGGAATGGGGACAAATGTGCTAGACAATCCTTGATGGAGTGGGAAGATGTATTGACTTGCCACATTCCTTATCTTGTCAGTGAATAGAGTTTTTGGGACCACTGTGAGAGCATTTGTAATAGAATCACATGTTGCTGGGAAGGAATAATATCATTGTATTTTTGTCCTTATATTCCTCTAACATTTGGTTTCCTACCATGTTTATTCATGCATGTACCAAGCCTTCGGTATGGGTCCCAATTCATGGAAGAATTGATGAACCCAAAATTTTGGATGCAATCCATCTGTGTCCCATTAATCTTCACATTGATCGATGTGAGGGAATGGATTTGTTTCACCCATATAGATTTATGAAACTCAGTTGGCACACTTAGATGGTTTGAATAAGAGCATTAGATATATCTCGATTGTGGTCCAATCAGGTATATCATCTTTATGTTTTGACCACCATCTTCTGATATTAACTCTTATTGTCATTTTCATAACATCCATTAGGTACTCTTCCATGACAAAAGTATTCATTTTCTGCGGAAAACAATCCAATATGTTGATTCCATCGTAAATTGGAGGACCTAGGACTTCTACCCTGATCCATCAGCCTGAATTTATCATCATGCAATGTTAGGAGGATATCCCATGCCACCTATTATGCCAATCATCCAATGCTTCTTCGGAATCACTATCGAAGGAGTGAACGCTTCTCCATATTATAGAGCCATCTGCTGTGGGATTCACATAAAATACTCTCCTTCCTATTGTCAAGGAATAAATGTTATCTAGAACATCCCTTTCCATATTCCCATGTATTGGATCGGTGTACCTTAGTCCTTGAAGTTGATCCATCAGTTGCATAAAATTCATTTCATCATTTTCAAAGGTCATAATTCCATTCTTGAGTTCAATCACACCATAGTTTTAATAAGCCACTCTATTCATAGAAAACTTGGATATGGATCGGTTCCTCCCATTATTTCAATCACTTCAAAATCAGTGAAGGTTTTTACACCTTCCAAGTCTACTTCTACATTCTCCAATTGAACAATAGGGAAGACGTGATAATGGTTTTCCATTCTCAAATGAATGTGAGAGCAGACAAGGGGAGGGAAATCCATGGATTCCCATGATTGTTTTGGAAGTATGTTAACATCATATCCAAAATATAGCATCGCATATTTGATATCATATCCATGGACTTGAGTATTCAATCATAATTCTTGTCCAATCCTTTTCTTCCTTCTCTTTTGCATGAATTGAGTTTTTCTTTTAGGAAGAGGGGTGCATATTTCTTCATCATATTCTGCAACACTCAAAATTGCTCTAATGGTTTTCCACAACTTACAAATTGTTCCTTCATCTTCCAAAATATCTCCCAATAAGGTAAACTAGAGAGAAATACGGTCTCTTATATTTCCTAAATATCCATGGAACGGTATTTAATATGTCATATGTCCTAGCAGTCTTAGATGGTCTCACAATATCTTTGTAATGTCCCCAATTTAGAATTTTTCCCAATTTGGTCAATTTTTGAAACTTGAAATAGTGAAGCCCCAAACTGTCCCAAATGATCCCATATGGTTTCTAACTATGTATAGAGTGGATTTAGGTGTAATAGGACACATTGATGCAGTTATTATAGTCTTGGACACTTTCTATATACTTCAGCCACTTGCATTTACAATTAGAGAATGAAAGGCATAATTACTAGGAAAATCTATGTTGAAACCCCCAAGGGTAGATGGATCCAAATTGAGTCTCGAGGTATATGAATGGTATTAATACATAAAAATTAATATCATGGGTGATTATACACTAGCAGGATACTTCTGCAACATTCATTTAACTTCAGGAGAAGTTGGGGAATTTTACTAGTAAATTCGAGGTTCAAACCCCCAAGGGTAGGGGACAAATATGGCTTTCCAAATGCTGTAAGAATTATCCAAATTTTAGAAAAGAGACATGGTACTAATATACTACTTCAATTATATCCCCAATGCATCATCAATTAGTTCCTATAGGCTTCTGCAATTCCCATAAATCAGATGTTTGTATACATGTCTTCACATAGGGGGAAATGCTAGTAAACTTCACCACTAGTTATGAAATTCGAGATTTACGTTCCAAGGAATTGTGAAATGTTAATGAAACTTATTCAGAACATTAATCACACTCCATACATCAACAAAATCAAATATATTGACTGACACAATTCGAAATAAATCCTCTTTAAGCTCTAACAACAAGATATGCGGAAAATGGCACCATTTATGCATTGTTTGGTATTTTTACATAGTCTTGCTTGGTATTTCGACCTGAGAGCCTTATCGGAATACAAATGAAAGGATATTCTTGTACTCTCACAAAGAGATCATCATCTAACCAAAGGCTCCATTCCTCCAAGAGCCAAAATATGCAAGGAAAGGTGTGATAGAGATGAGAACAAGTTGTAGAAGAAAGAACCACGAGCTTCCCTGTAGATTCCACCTGCAAATAATAACTCCATTGTATCTCCAAATGAAAGGTCTGAATTTACTCTCCAATTTCCAATTAGGATGGGAATCTATCACCCTCGAAATTGGTACTAAGGAAAGTAGAGTAAACACTCCACTAGCATGAACAAGCTGGAAGCTCTCCAAATTGCAAAGATGCAAATAAAAAATTATCAAAAGATACTCTCCTTCTTTGAGTGTAGCATATTCATGCACCTGCATATCAAAATGTACCTCATGCTCCACCATTACATGAGGTTCCTCCTTTGTGACATAAATTCTTTCATCCATTGCCTTCTTTTCCTCAAAAGGAGAACCATTGCTCCCTCCTATTGCCAATTTCCTTCCAAATTGAGTAGATAACAATTTGAACCCTTGCATTAGTTATTTTTTCATGTCTTCAAATAATGGTTTCAGAAATTTTTGAAACTCCATTCTCCTCTAAGGTTCCTTTCTCATCCTTACCCATGATTACCAAAGAATGCACTTCTTCTCCTACTTCTTCCCTTTCACCAAAAGTAATTTCAGTTTCAGTTTCTAAGGGTGGGGGATGATTTATTTGAATTCTTGCCCTCATGAATGGTAATACACATCAGTTTCAAGGACCATGCTCTGATACCACTGTAATGTCCCCAATTTAGAATTTTTCCCAATTTGGTCAATTTTCGAAACTCTGACTAGTGAAGCCCCAAACTGTCCCAAATGATCCCATATTATTTTGAAATGTGTATAGAGTGCATTGAGGTGTAATAGGAAACATTGATGCAGATATTATAGGCATGTACACTTTCTAGATACTTCAGCCACTTGCATTTACAATTAGAGAATGAAAAGCAGAATTACTAGGAAAATCTATGTTGAAACCCCCAAGGGTAGATGGATCCAAATGCATCCAAATTGAGTCTGAAGGTATATTAATGGTATTAAGACATACAAATTAACCTCATTGGTGATTATACACTATCATGATACTTCTGAAACATTCATTTAACGTCAGGAGAAGTTGGGTAATTTTACTAGTAAATTCGAGGTTCAAACCCCCAAGGGTAGGGGACAAAGATGGCTTTCCAAATGCTGTAATAATTCTCCAAATTTTAGAACAAATACATGGTACTGATAAATTACTTCCATGATATTCCCAATGCATCATAAATTAGTTCCTATAGGCTTCTACAACTCCCATAAAACAGATGTTTGTATACATGTCTTCATGTAGGGGGAAATGCTAGTAAACTTCACCACTAGTTATGAACTTCGAGATTTAGGTTCCAAGGAATTCTGAAATGCTAATGAAACTTATTCAGAACATTAATTACACTCCATACATCAAAAAAATCATTTATATTTACTGATACAATTTGAAATAAATCCTCTTCAATCTCTAACAACAAGATATGGGGAAAATGGCACCATTTATGCATTGTTTGGTATTTTTACATAGTTTCGCTTGGTATTTCAACCTGAGAGTCTTCTGAGAATCAAATACAGAGTATATATATCAGAACAAAAATTAATCTATATTCTTTGACTCTCACAATTATATCATCATCTCACCAAATGCGCAATTCCTCCAAGAGCCAAAATATGCAAGGAAAGGTGTGATAGAGTTGAGAACAAGTTGTAGAAGAAAGAAACACAAGCTGCATTGTAGCTTCCAAATGCAACTAATAACTCCATTTTAGATCCAAATGAAAGGTTTGATAGGCCTCTCGAATTTCCAATTAGAATAGGAACCTTTCACCCTCGAAATTGGTACTAAGGCAAGTAGAGTAAACACTCCACTAGCATGGACAAGCTAGAAGCTCTCCAAATTGAAAAGATGCAAATAAAAAATGATCAAAATCTACTCTCATTATTTTTTCTTGTCTTTTATAAAAATCTCAATTCCTCCATGGGTCTAATTCCTTCCAAGAGACTCATTCCAAATCAAGTTGGGAAGAGATTCCAATGTGTGCCACTTGTCCAAGAATTCCTAGTCTCCATCTTCCCTCATTTCGAATGGGTGTCTCTTTGGCTGCCCTAACTCTCTTGTACACCTTCTTGGAAGCTATGTTTCACCCTAACATGTCATATATGGCATATGTCAGCATTCAGGTCTTATTTGTGTCATAGGTTTCATAGCATCTTCATCATTGTTGTCATAGAAGTTAGGGAATCTAGCCCAAGTGTCAGAATTCTTCTAAGATGCCTCTTCCTCTTCCATGGGAGTTATTCTTCCACTCCAATTAGACCTTACATGAATCATGCCATGAATAATACCTCTTAAAATCCCTCAAGTATGTTACCCTTCATCTTGAACTCGAATTGGTGAGAGAATCATGCCAAGTGTAGTGGGGAATCTTGCCACAAATGGGTCCCACAACCTCTTATGTGCCCTCATGGTCCAATGCCACATTATTTTCTTTGTATTATTATTTAATTGACCCATTTAATGTGAATTTGTAAGTCTAAGTTTATTTTGGGTCTTGTATCTCCTTTACTCAAACTTTTAATGCTTCCACCCCCAACCTTGGAAACTAGTAATTTTCCTCCATGATAGTTCATTTGGATGGGAATATTACCAACTTTGAATTGGGAATTTTCTCTTAATGTGACCCACCTTGTCCACTTGGATATAATTTTACATTATTACTAACTTAGAAATCATGCTTGGTAATTATTTGACCCTTATCATCAATTTGACATACTATCATGAATATGGCCAAGTGGTTTAGGCTATTGTGACCCAATGCAAATTTTTGGGACATGACAATCTCTTATTGGTCGATTTGTTATACATAGAAACATTTTGGTAATGTACCTAAAAATTTCATTCTCGTGGAATGGATCAAACTTCTATGTTCGTAGAAATTCTTTCTTAAAGTTGGACGACTCTTGACCATTCGAATATGCACATGTTTTAGTGCCTCCTTGGGTGACAACAATTCATGCTGGACTATTATTTACTTGTGGCTTGGATTTGATTAAATTTTTCGGTTTCCTTACGCAATCATCCCGTTTTCAAATAAATTCTGGGAACTCTTCATTATTCTGAATGTTCATTCGACAATATTTGTATCATGGTCTCTTGGGGAGGTTACAATCTTGTGTCAAATGTTTGATCTTGTTATAATTGTAACAACAAATTGGGAATTTTCTCTTAATGTGACCCACCTTGTCCACTTGGATCTAATTTTACATTATTACTAACTTAGACATAATGCTTGGTAATTATTTTACCCTTATCATCAATTTGACATACTATCATGAATATGACCAAGTGGTCTAGGCCATTGTGACCCAATGCAAATTTTTGGGACATGACAAATCCTCCCTTCCCAATATTGCTTTTCCTCAAGAAATTTCAAACATGAACATTGAAGAACCCTCTTTCTTTCCAAAACTTTGCTTCCAAAACTTTCTTACCACTGTATAATTCTTTGAAGTTGCCACTGATTTTCCCGACTTTGAGTCTTCAAGATGCCATGAAAATTTTAGAGAGGAACCACCATGCTTGTTGCTGCACTACTCTGATTAAAATAACCTTATTAAGTGGGGACTCAATCTCCCATACTACTTGTTTCCCAAAAAAATTTGAAACCAGTGAGACTAAAAATTATCCCAAGGTCCCATTGCTTGTATTGCAGTCCAACAATTAGGAGTGCTCTCCAACCCATACCATCGGGTAAGAGAATTCTTGGATCCCATTTCCTTGTATGAATTCTTCCAAACATCATAAGTACAAAATATATATCATCAAAGTACATAACAACATAATAAAAATGTACATCGAGGTGCCTCATCAAAGAATCATGAAAGTGCTTGTACCTCCAAGTACGTAGACCACCATTTTCCAAGTGCATACAAGCATCAAGTGACCAATAAAATATGCTCCAATGACATAGGTGAGGATCCCATGTACTATAATGCTGATCCAGAAGGATGTAAGATGCATCAAAACAATCAGCCATGTGTTCTTTCATCTGAGAAGTGAATGAAGAACCTCAACTAAAATATGAACCAAGTACGGAGCAAAGAAAACAATGATCCTTCAAGGGGCTCACATAAGTACCATTTATGCATCCATGGATATGTGTATCATCAAGAAATAACAAAGGATGTTGCTGCCAATGTAAATAATAAGGTTCTCTAGTCATGTCATCATCAAAAGGAGAGATAGGAGTTTCATACTCCTCATGTGGCACCATTAGAAAAAAATCTTTCACCCAATTTTCATCCCCAATTGATGTGGTTGAGAAAGAAGTAGGGGGTGAGGAATTATGAACCAAACTTAACTCTTTGAAACTCTTACCCATCGAAATCTTTAATTCATCTTCTCCATAATTGGTTGGTCCAACTATTGTGATATCGCGTGCCTCCTCTAAGGCTTTGCAACTCTCTCCATAAGGCAACTCATAATCCCTTTGAACAAACATAAGTGCCTATCTTTCTTATTGTTTGAGTGTATCATATTCAAGCACCTTCATAACAAAATGTACCTCATGCTCCACCATTACATGAGGTTCCTCCTTTGTGACATAAATTCTTTCATCCATTGCCTTCTTTTCCTCAAAAGGAGAACCACTACTCCCTCTCATTGCCAATTTGCTTCCAAATTGCCTAGCTAACAATTTGAACCCTTGAATTAGATGTTTTTTCATGTCTTCAAATAATGTTTTCAGGAATTTTCAAAACTCCTCATTCTCCTCTAAGGTTCCTTTCTCATCCTTACTCATGGTTTCCAAAGAATGCACTTCTTCTCCTACTTCTTCCCTTTCACCAAAAGTAATTTCAGTTTCATTTTCTAAGCGTGGGGGATGATTTATTTGAATTCTTGTCCTCATGAATGGTCATACACATCAGTTGAAATTACTATGCTCTGATACCACTGTAATGTCCCCAATTTAGAATTTTTCCCAATTTGGTCAATTTTCGAAACTTGGACTAGTGAAGCCCCAAACTGTCCCAAATGATCCCATATGGTTCCGAACTGTGTCTAGAGTGGATTGAGGTGTAATAGGACAAATTTATGCATATATTATAGGATTGGATACTTTCTAGATACTTCAGCCACTTGCATTTACAATTAGAGAATGAAAGGCTGAATTACTAGGAAAATCTATGTTGAAACCCCCAAGGGTAGATGGATCCAAATGGATCCAAATTGAGTCTGAAGGTATATGAATGGTATTAATACATACAAATTAACCTCATTGGTTATTACACACTATCAAGATACTTCTGCAACATTCATTTAACTTCAGGAGAAGTTGGGGAATTTTACTAGTAAATTCGAGGTTCAAACCCCTAAGGGTAGGGGACAAAGATGGCTTTCCAAATGTTGTAATAATTCTCCAAATTTCAGAAAAGATACATGTTACTGATAAATTACTTCAATTATCTCCCCAATGCATCATCAATTAGTTCCTATAGGCTTCTGCAACTTCCATAAATCAGATGTTTGTATACATGTCTTCACGTAGGGGGAAATGCTAGTAAACTTCACCACTAGTTATGAAATGCGATATTTAGGTTCCAAGGACTTGTGAAATGTTAATGAAACTTCTTCAGAACATTAATTACACTCCATACATTAAAAAAATCACATATATTTTCTGATACAATTCGAAATAAATCCTCTTCAAGCTCTAACAACAAGATATGGGGAAAATGGCACCATTTATGCATTGTTTGGTATTTTAACATAGTTTCACTTGGTATTTCAACCCGAGAGTCTTCTGAGAATCAAATACAAATTATATATATCAGATTACAAATTAATCTATATTCTTTGACTCTCACAAAGAGATCGGCATCTCACCAAATGTGCAATTCCTCCAAGAGCCAAAATATGCAAGGAAAGGTGTGATAGAGATGAGAACAAGTTGTAGAAGAAAGAACCACGAGATTCCTTGTAGATTCCAAATGCAACTAATAAATCCATTGTATCTCCAAATTAAAGTTTTGAATGGCCTCTCCAATTTCCAATTAGGATGGGAATCTTTCACCTCAAAATTGGTACTAAGGCGAGTAGAGTAAACACTCCACTAGCATTGACAAGATAGAAGCTCTCCAAATTGCAAATATGCAAATAAAAAATGATTAAAAGCTACTCTCCTTCTTTGTTATTGTATTTTATAAAATTCTCAAGTCCTCCATGGGTCGATTTCCTTCCAAGAGACTCATTCAAAATCAAGTTAGGAACAGATTCCATTGTGTGCCACTTGTCCAACAATTCCTAGTCTCCATCTTCCCTCATTTCGAATGGGTGTCTCTTTGGATTCCCTAACTCCCTTTTGCACCTTCTTGGAGGCTATTTTTAGCCCTGACATGTCATATATGTTATATGTCAGCATTCAGGTCTGATTTGTGTCATAGGTTTCATAGCATCTTCATCATTGTTGTCATAGAAGCTAGGGAATCTAGCCCAAGTGTCAGAATTCTTCTAAGATGCCTCTTCCTCTTCCATGGGAGTTATTCTTCCACTCCAATTAGACCTTACATGAATCATGCCATGAATAATACCTCCTAAACTCTCCCAAGTATGTTACCCTTCATATTGAACTCGAATTGGTGAGAGAATCATGCCAAGTGTAGTGGGGAATCTTGCCACAAATGGGTCCCACAACCTCTTATGTGCCCTCATGGTCCAATTCCACATTATTTTCTTTGTATTATTCTTTAATTGACCCATTTAATGTGAATTTGTAAGTCTAAGTTCATTTTGGGTCTTGTATCTCCTTTACTCAAACTTTTAATGCTTCCACCCCCAACCTTGGAAACTAGTAATTTCCTCCATGATAGTTCATTTGGATGAAAATATTACAAACTTTGAATTGGGAATTTTCTCTTAATGTGACCCACCTTGTCCACTTGGATCTAATTTTACATTATTAATAACTTAGACATCATGTTTGGTAATTATTTGACCCTTATCATCAATTTGACATACTATCGTGAATGTGGCCAAGTGGTTTAGGCCATTGTGACCCAATGCAAATTTTTGGGACATGACAATCTCTTACTGGTGGATCTGTTATACATAGAAACATTTTGGCAATGTCCCTAAAAATTTCATTCTCGTGGAATGGATCAAACTTCTATGTTCGCAAAAATGCTTTCTTAAAGTTGGACGACTCTTGACCTTTCGAATATGCACCTGTTTTAGTGCCTCCTTGGGTGACAATAAATCATGTTGGACTATTATTTACTTGTGGCTTGGATTTGATTAAATTTTTCGGTTTCCTTATGCAATCCTCCCATTTTCAAATAAGTTCTGGGAACTCTTCAGTATTCTGAATGTTCATTCGATAATATTTGTATCATGGTCTCTTGGGCAGGTTACAATCTTGTGTCAAATGTTTGATCTTGTTATAATTGTAACAACGAATTGGGTTTGTACATCCTCCTCCACTACCATATTTGAATATTCTTTCACGTCCTCTGCCACCTCCTCTATATTTTGGTTCATTTCAAACTCGATATATGGATCGATCCAACCATTATGTCAATCCATATAAATCTTTGCACTTGTTGGTACTATGTACTATAGATCCACAAAATTCACAAAACATTGTATTTGGTACCGAGAAGTACTTTTGTAAAATCAAACAAAGGTGCGTTGGATGTCCAAGTATTTTGAATATCTCACAGTATTCATTCAAAGAAGAAATCTGAGGATCTAGATAGGTTTGGTTCCTAGTTGTATGTAATGGGTTTTTTGAAGCTAATTGTGCAATGGTTACAGTTGTCCCACCAATAAATGGTCCTCATGGTGGGGTTAATCCTCCCCTCATCTTTTGACATTTTGATGTGTGATCAATTTTCTTCAAATATCATGTTCACCACACTTGTGCTCAATTTGGATTAGGTATATCCAACTCCCGAATATTTTCAGTTAAGGAGACCATTTGATTCTGTACTTGTGATAGATTGCCATTAGAGGATGATGTACTAGTCAGGGATCCAATCAGATAGTTATCCATTGATTCAATTGTCATTTCTTGTTCTGAAGCACCTTGAGGTGAGGAAATAACCTATTGCGATAATGGAATTTTGGTAAGTAGTAATAGGCCTTGAATAAACCATTCCTTATGGTGCGGTTGTTGCACAGGGAACGAGAGTTTGGCCAACACATCTCTAGATTGTTGTGAATAGTCCTAGGAAGACTCTCCTTGTATTTTTTAGATATCTCTTAGTTCTGTAATTCATTGTTGTTCATACTTTGGAAACTAAAATTCATATGAGAAAAAATTATTTACCTCTTGTAATGTTAGGGTTGGTGCATTGGGATCCATTCATTTGATTATATTCTTATACCATTATAGAGCTCTCCCGAGAAATGTGGTTTGAAATTCAATCAGCTTTGATGTAGGAGGAATCCCTTTGGAATTCCAAATGGATTCACAAAGAAGCCAGTGTTGATTTGCATCTACTTCATTTCCCATTCCAAATAATTTTGGGCATTTCATAGATGATCCTACTTGTATTCCAACCATACTGGAAACTGGTGGTCCTACCAACACAAATCCTTGGTGTCTGGGGCTAATCCACGGTGTTATTGCTACTCTGCTACAAATTATATATTACTACTACTTTGATAGCTTTTAAAATTCTACAATTGATAATCGTTCCATTATACCAAGGTAACTATAAAACATGAATAATAAAAGGTACTACCAGATTATGTAAGGGAGCTCGAGGGGTATTCAAATGTGTGTTGCTTTCGTTTATTTAAAATATATCCTTCTACAACAATGGAGGGTTCACTTTCTATCATTTTATGTAGGTCCCAACAATTCTTATTGTTCTGCAAGTTCTTAAAGGGTTCGCTCAGGTGACTGATTCATAAATTTGATACTTGGAAATTGAACTCCACAACATATTTCCTCACTTACACCTTCTCCCCAACTCCTCTTTACTAGTTCATCTTGCACTTCTATTCCTCTTCCTCTTAACCGTGAACTAGCCACTTCCTCTTATCGCTTCACCTTCTGCAACTCACTTTCCCTCTCTTCATTATTCTCTTTGTTTTGCAACTCCTCTTCTAGTTGTGTATTTCTTTTCTTCACATTTTTCTTCTGCATTTTCCACCAATTTTCACATATTTTAAATATTTGTATTGGACAATAATCCCAATACATCCCTCCCCCATTGTCTGGAACTTCTACTTTCCGCAACTTGGAAACATCACCTTGACCACACCCCCAGTGGAACAGGGATTTTACTCCTCCATTCTAATCAAGTTAAGTGGAAAAACCCATACTCAACCATCCAAGTCTTAATCCACAATGAAACATCCTTCAATAGTCTTCCTCTTTCTCCCTTCTTGAGATCTTATTTTTCCGTAGATACAAAGTAGTGTTTTTCAACTAAAAACTCTATAATTTACCCTTTGAAAGCGTTTTATACCCAAAAATCGATATCCCTAGTTAGCGGAGTACCCAATCGGTGTAATTATACTAGGTCTCTTCGATGTGCTTCGATCCCACTACATATTTTTTCATTGTTAGTTGCTATGTTATGGTGCTTGCACAAGTCTTTTCAACCACTTGAACAATTTTACAAGGAATTCTACCCATAAGAATTCATATTTATCAAATACCAGTCCTCTGTAAAGGATGTATTCCCCAAGTTTTAATGGATCCCACCCTCACAACTCAACTTATTGTATTACAAAGTCTTCAAAACCATTTTCCCACAAATCTTGAATGCTTCTCTTCGATACCAATGCATCCATGCAGTTAACAATGTTTTATTAGAAACTAGGTCCCGGGAATGGAACCATCTGTTGGTGCAAAATTAAGGCTAGGATTCTTGTGCAAGGACCAACAAAGGGGGTCATTGTAGTCTTGTGTGTTGGAATTTTCAATCCCTTGAAGGAGAAGGTATCACCCAAGGCACAACCTAGACCTGTTTATGATGAGGAGGATTAACTGCAAGGATATACTAGGAAATGGTCTATTCACTCACCATGCCACGACATCCAATCACCATGCATACTTAAATATTCTTATAATAGAGTTACACAATAGGTATACAGCAAAGAACATACATCATCATTCTTCATATACATAGAAAATTAAAGGGGACCAATAATATTCATTCATGGATCTTCAATACAATACATTCATGCAACTCTATAGCCTTAGTCTTGAGTCTATGGAATGACTGGTCGAATATCTAAGTACCTAATAAAATCCCACAGTTACATGACCCATTTACATAAGCCAAAACTTAGACTCAGCTGAGAAGATAACTTCGACCATATACCCTCTTCTGCTTCCTCTCCCCCAAATTTTATATCTTTATCCCTTCTCGCTCACTTTATTTTTACTTTTTATATAGTTGCAAGGGTAGATATAATATGGTTGTGGTTCCTAACTATTTATGAAACCTCCTCCTTATTTTCTACATAGTCTTCCGTGACTATGGTCCTTTCCAAAAACAAAGGATCCAACACATGGGATAAAAACTTTGACAAAATTGTTGTTTGTGGATGTTCTAAATGTTGTGGAAAGAAAGAATTCAAATGTGGTCTTATAAAAGGAATTACTTAAAAGATGAACTTAAGGTGGGTACTATGCCTCCTACCATTTATTCTAATCCAATAGGAACTGTGGTAAGTAACCTCACATTTGATATAATACATATGTATAAATATTTAGTCACATTTTGAATATTTTATTTGAATAATTAATTTTTTTATAATAAATACTTGCAGGATATATTTCGTGGTTTAAAGTTTCTCAGATAACCTACTTCCATCCTAGAGGGTGATGAACATTTATCAATTGATACATATAACAATAATATGTGTGCATATAATAACTCAGAAGAATATGAGGAAGTGATGAAAATGAGGAAGAGAACAAGAACAAGTTTAAAGATGCATAAACTACTTAAGAACAAGGGAAAGGTGGAGTACAAACCCTATGAGAATAAATGTGATGGAGATTGTGAATTGCCTCATAAGTTGAGATCGATTTACAAAGAAAAATTAGATTATAAATTATATTGTGCTTGGCCTAGTGAACAAAAACCACCTGCTATATATGAGGTGTTTCAGTTATAAGTCTATACAGCTACATGATACGACCCTCCAATATTCATGGAGAAATTTCCATGTGGGATCAAAACATAGAAACAACTCACAAAAAATCACTAGGCGACTAATGCCATATTATGGAACATCATATTCTAGTTGTGAATGGAGGATTGTAATGGAATATAAGCATAGTATGTTAGCATATGGTCTAAATTCAAATATGTATACACATTGTCCGTGGTTGGAAATAGGTGAAGAAGATAATAGAGGAAATCTCATGTATATATATGGTTGTGCATACACACATAAAAATATTGCAATATTTATAAATAGTAGTAAGGGAAAGGACCCTACTATAAATCCAAATTGCCAATTTGTTGAGGTTATAAATGACAAAGAAGGAGATATGGAAAGACACGATGATAGATTTATAATGGTTGAGGCTATTAAAAACCTTACTATTGGGGATGAGTTATTGATTAACAACTTCGTTATAAAATGTACTCCTGCACGAAAGAGGGGAGAAGAATAATGTATACAAAGGGGATGTTCCTAAGGGAAGAAAACCAAAGAATAAGACATGACTGTGGCATGTTTTTAAAACTATGAATTTAAAATTTTGCTTTATTTTATGAATTCAAATTTTTTTTTATGAGTGGATGGATAAAAGTATGCTCTAATGTGTGTGTGTGTGTGTGTGTGTGAGAGAGAGAGAGAGAGAGAGAGAGAGAGAGAGAGAGAGAGAGATTTTATATTTGTGTGTGTGTGTGTGTGTGTGTGTGAGAGAGAGAGAGAGAAGGAGAGAGATTTTATATTTTTTTGTAAAGTATTTGATTCTTATCATTGAATGGTTAGAATATTGTATCCAATTGTTGTCTAATATTAAATAATGAATACATTAAATAATAGGTTGATGTTGTTGATTTCTATGCACCTACTATTAGTCAATATCCAACTGGGATCTTAAGATTTGGATGGAATGATCCAAACCATCCTTTAATTCATACTAAGTAAAAAAGAGAAGCATTGAAGAGAACACTACCATGTGAGAAATTTGAAGAGTTTATGGCATTAGCATATGATGATGACATGCCACCTAGCCTTCATAGTGAAGATAAGGGTGAAAATAAAGTGCATGAAGAAAGATTGAATGAAATTCTCACAATTTTCTTTGGGGATGGAAATAATGATGATCCTATTTTTGATAGTAGTGATGATATAGAGAGAAATTTCCAACAACATAATGTTGATGATATTTCATCATTTTATATGTAATGCTCATTGTCATCATTATCATATTATAATCATATCATCATCAACACCATCATAATTGTCATAATGCATCATCGTCGTCATCGTCATTTTGTTAGGATCACTCAAATTTTGTTAGGTAAGCTCAATTTCCATTAGGGTCATTTAGGTAACATTACAGTCACTCTAACACCATTAGGGTCATTTAGGTTCCATTAGGATCAATTAGGATCCAATAGTTCTATCACATGCATCCTCATCATCATCATAATCATCATCATCATCACCATCATCATCATCAACACCACCACCACCACCACCACCATGATCATCATCATCATTGTCGTTATCATACATCATCATGATAGTCATTCATGTTATCAACATTGTGATAATGAACAAGGCCTCCTACTACCTTACAATAATTTCATAAAGGACGATTTCCCTCACTTAACTAGGATAGGTCTTAATAATTATTAAGTGTCATGATCCTTGTCGCCATCATCATCATTGTATTTATCATCATAGTCATCGTCATATACATCAAAATTATCACCATAGTCATCATCATATATCATCACAATCAATGTCATGATGATCATCATTGTGATAATGAAAAAGGAAACAAACCACTTAATTACATGACTTTCATAAAAGAGATTTGGCCTTTGAGTGATAATGTAGGCATTAATTGTGATTGTTACCATCTTATAATCAAATCATCATCGACGCCATCATAATCATCATAATGCATCATCATCATTGTCGCCGTCGTTTTCATCATGTTGTTAGGGTCACTCATATTCCATTAGGGTCACTAAAATTATTTTAGGGACACTCGGATGCCATTAGGGTCATCAAGGTGCCAATAAGGTCACTCTGATGCTATTATGGTTATTTAGGTTCCATTAGGATCAATCAAGGTCAAATAGTGTTATCACATACCTCATCATCATTGACATCGACATAGTCATCATCACCATCATCTTAATCATCATCAACAACATCATATAGTACATCATCATCATCATTTTCATTGTCATATATCATCATGATAGTCATTCATGTTATCAACATTGTGATGATGAATAGGCATCCTACTATCTTACAAGAATTTCATAAAGGACATTTTCCCTCACCTAACTGGGATGGGTCTTAATAATTAGTAATTGTCATTATCCTTTTCTCCATCATCATCATCATAGAAATCAACATTATCACCATAGTCATCACCATATATCATCATAGTCAATGTCATGATCATCATTGTGATTATGAAAAAGGAATCCAACCGCCTAATTAAGTGAGTTTCGTAAAAGATATTTTCCCTTAGAGTGGGAACGTAGGCATCAATTGTCACCATTATCATCTTATAATCAAATAATCTTCAACGCCATCATCATTGTCATCATGCATCATCATCATCGTCGTCATGTTGTTAGGGTCACTCATATTACATTAGGTTCACTCAAATGTTGTTAGGAAATTCCATTAGGCTCATTTAGGTAACATTAGAGTCACTCATACACCATTAGGTTCATTTAGGTGCCATTATGATCAATCAAGATCCAATACAGCTATCACATGCATCAATGTCATTGAAATTAACTTTGCTTTCGTCATCATCATCCAAATCATCATTGTCAACATCATACACATCAACATTATCATCATCATCATATGTCATCATAGTCATTATAATCGTCATTGTCATTCTCATTGTGATGGTGAAAATGCATCATAATACCTAATTACATGAATTTTGTATAGGACCTTTGGCCTCTGATTGGGATGGCTCATCAACAAAATCATCATCATCAACCTCCTTATAATCATCATCTCCCTAATCATTTTCAATTTCATAAACATCAACATTATCTTAATCATCGTCATCATTTCCATCGTCATCGTCATCATCATTACGAGGATGAAAAAGGAATCCTACTACCTTACATGAATTCCGTAAAGGACCTTTTCCCTTTAAATGGGATGGGTCTTAATTACTAATTGTTACCCTCATCATCATCATCATCATCATCATCATAATCACTATTATCATTATCATCATCATAGACATCGACATTTTAGACATAGTCGTCATCATTGTCATTGTCACATATCATCATAGTTATTGTAGTCATCATCATTGTCATGATTATCATTGTGATGATGAAAAAGGCATCCAACTAACTAATTACAGGAAATAGGTAAAGTAGATTTCTCCTTTGAGTGGGAATATTGTAGGCATCATTAGCACATTTTGAGCACTATAGATGGGTCAATGTACTTAATTAGTAATTGGCATCGTCATCATCATCATCGTCAATGTTGTGCTCATTGTGATCGTTATCATATTATAATCAAATAATCATCAATGCCATCAGAATTGTCATAATGCATCGTCATCACCATCATCATGATGTTAGGTTCACTGAGATGTCATTAGGGCCACTCAAATGTTGTTAGGGACACTAAGATTCCATTAGGGTAATTAAGGTTCCAGTAAGGTCACTCAGATGCCATTATGGTCATTTAGGTGCCATTAGGATCAATTAAGATCAAATAGTGATATCACATGCATCATCATCATTGGCATCGACATCATCGCCGTCACCATCATCCTAATCATCATGGTCAACATCATATAGTACATCATCATCATCATCATCATCATCATCATCATCGTCGTCATCATCATCATCATCATCATCATCGTCGTCGTCATCATCATCATCATCATCGTCGTCGTCGTCATCATCATCATCATCATCATCATCATCATCATCATTATCTTTGTCATATATCATCATAATAGTCATTCATGTCATCAATATTGTGATGATGAACAAGGCATCCTACTACCTTACAAGAATTTCATAAAGGACATTTTACCTCTCCTAACTAGCATGGGTCTTAATGATTAGTAATTTTCATGATCCTCATTGTCATTATCATCATTTTTTTTATCAGCTCATCATCATCACCATAGTCATCATCATTTTCATTGGCATATATCATCATAGTCAATGTCACGATCATCATCATCATGATCATCATTGTGAGATTAAAAATTCATCCATCAACCTATTAAATGAATTTGGTAATGGCCTCTAAGTGGGAATGTAGGAATCAATTGTCATCGTTATCATCTTATAATCAAATCATCATCAACACCATCATCATGCATCATCATCATCATTATCATGTTGTTAGGGTCACTCAAAATCCATTATGTTCACTCAAATGTTGTCAGGGACACTCAGATGTCATTAGGGAAATTTTAGTGACATTAGGGTCATTTTAGTGACATTAGGGTCACTCAAATTCCATGAGGGTGCCATTTGGATCAATCAAGATCCAATAGTTCTATCACATGCATGATCATCATTGACATTGACATTGTCATGATCCTCATTATCAACATCATCAATTTCGTTATCATCATCATTTTCATTATCATATATCATCATAGTCATTGTCATGATCATAATTGTCATGATGAAAAAGTTATCCAACTTCCTAATTACATGAGTTTAATAAAAGATCTTTGGCCTCTGAGTGGGAACGTAGGCATCATGAGCACGTCCTGAGCACTATGGATGCATGGGTCTTAATTAATTAGTATTTTTCATTTTGATTGTTCTCATCATCGATGTAGTGCTCATTGTCATCGTTATCATCTTGTAATCAAATCATCATAAACACCATCATCATTGTCATCATGTATCATCATCATGTTGCTCGGGTTACCCAAGTTCCATTAGGGTCACTCAAATGTTGTTAGGGACAATAGAGTTCCATTAGGTTCATTTAGGTTCCATTAGGGTCACTCAGATGCCATTAGGGTCATTTAGGATTCATTAGGATCAATCAATATCAAGTAGTGCTATAATCACATGCATCATCATCATTGACATCGACATCATCCTCTCCATCATCGTCCTACCCATCATCATTAACATCATACAAATCGACAATATCAGCATCATCATCATCATTGTCATTGTCATTGTCATCAGCAATATGATGATGAAAAAAGAATCCTAATACCTTACATGAATTTCGTATAGGAGCTTTGGAATCTAGCTGGGATGGGTCTTAATTAATAATTTTCATTAGTATTGTCATCATCATCATTGTGGTTATCATCATCATCATTGTCGTTATCATCATCAACATCATTGTCATATACATCGGAATTATTATCATCGTCATCATCATTGCCATCATCACATATATATCATCATAGTCATTATCATGATCGTCGTCATGATCATCATTGTGATGATGAAGAGGGAATCCAACTACCTAATTATAACATGAATTTGGTAAAGGATCTTTGGCCTTTAAGCAGGAATATATGCACCATTCATAGCATGTTCTGGGCACTATGGATGGGTCTTAATTAGTAATTATCCTCGTCATTGTCCTCATCATTGACGTGCTAATTTTAATCATCGTTATCATCTTATAATAAAATCATCATCAATTCCATATTTTTCACTGTCAAGATGAATCATCATCATTGTCATCATGTCGTTAGGGTTGCTCAGATGTTGTTAGGGACACTCGGATTCCATATCACTTATGAGTGTTCCATATCATTGACCATACAAAACAAGTATATATCTAAAGTGTTCATAGAGTTTCCTAAGCATATTTCTGAATCAAAACTAACGGGTGGTTTATATTAGCATGTACAAAAAGGAAATATAACCATATAAATTGTTTTTCAATAATTCTTGAGTTGTATTCAGGAGTGCTCTTCCTCAAACCTACAAATAAAGGGAGGTATTTTTTATACATGATGTGGTCCTAGATCTAGTTCTATAATAGTATCACTGACCTATTCCTAGAGGTGCCATAACCCATCACCAACCTATAGGCCTTTCTTCAATAAAAGGTCTAGTTGTGTATTCCTTTCCCTATAAATGTGTTGAAAGGTAGTCATTTGAAACAATCCAGCTATGCGAACTAGATCTTTGTAGATATCCTGCAGGTGTATGTTCTTGGGGGATCACTTCACGCTCATCCAATCCGCAACAAGCTTCAAGTCTCTAGATATATGAAGTTTATGTACCCCATTTGAATAATCTAATAACATACACAACTTTGAGGCCATCAATTCAACATAGTTGTTTGTGCTCATACCACAACAACTATGAACTTGAAACAATGTTGTTCAGTTATATTTACTATACCTCATGCTCCACCTCTAGAAGGATGTCCTTGAGAAACCCCATCAAAGTATGTTCACCTTCCTATATAATCAATGATATCCACTTGTACTCTATGGACTTTGATAGGATCATCTGCTTTTGGAAGGATTCTGTGTATGGACAAACTATGAGAAGCATAAATATTGGATGGCATGGCTAAGTTGTTAAAAAAAAAAAAATTCTTGCCATCCATGAGCCCCAAATCACTAAGGCTGGAATATCCAACTAATTCTTATATGATTTATTTTTGCACCAAGAAAGAAAAACATCATGTAGATCGGTACCTTTCTAGATGAACTATATACATGTTACCTGCTTGATATAATCCCACATCCTCCTTAAATATGGACAATTAATGAAAATGTGCTCAATTGTTTCATTATTTTCTTTGCAAAGGGAACACCAATCTCAGACTGATCCAGTATCTCTTGATCATTACCTCCCATACAAGCAATTTTGTGTAAATCTAGCCACATATACAATCTGAATTTGAGTGGGCATTTCATCTTCCATATAACATTAATCCACCATGGGGGATCTTGGAGGTCTTCTTCCTCCTATAAAACTCTGTAATTGGGCCACATGAAGGGCACACCCCTTCATCAGCCCCATGGTTTTGGCTAGGGTGATTCTAGCAAGGAGGAACCCCTCTCTTTTTGGTGCGTTCTGTAAGGTTTCAATCTACATTGTGTATGCTTCTAGAATCTAGGTTAAAGTAAGACCTTATTATAAAAGGGCTCACCCAACTCATTAATAATTTTTTTAGGGTTCTCGTATGAGTCTGGATGTGGGAATGATTGTGTCTACTATGTTATATTTTTCTATTCTCATTAACTAGATATATATACAGATCAATTGGTATCAGAGCTAGATCCTTCCAGCTTCCGCCAAAAAGATACCCAATTCCATGCAACTTCTGCTCAATTTTTTCTTCTATATAATCTTGGGTGCTATGGTTCCCTCTTCTACTAGGTTTTCCCAATTTGTATAGCGCCCTCCTCATGAAATTTTGTGACAACTTGTGCACCCTTCTTAGGGAGTCCTCTAGTTAGGGTTTTCAGTGTTTCTCTGCAAACCTGAGCCCTCTAGCTAGGGTTTCTAGTTTCTCTCCCATATCAGCCATGTGTATCTTCAATGTGAGTCGACATCTAGGGTTTCAAAGGATCCAATTGAACACGAGATTAGATATTTTGGGGGATAGTACGCCCTCATTAGGGACAATGTAAGTCCACCTTTGAAGGAACTCTTTTGGTTTCAGTTCATTCCATAGGTGTTATGCTCTACTAGATCGATTCAGTTCTACTTTGTAGCCTCCATTTCGGGATTTTTTTCCAAGATTCTTCAGCTAGCAAGTTCAGAACGAGTCTGCATGTGTTATGTTTGGAAATAATTGTTCATGCCCCTCTCACTCCATATCTCAGCCATGTTTCTCTTCAAGATCGTTCCAGATCTTGGTAGCTTGGCACTGGTCGACTGCTTACAGCTATCAGATCTAGGGAATTTGGGCCCTCTCTTGTAGTGTGACCCAACTTAGTGCTACTTTAAAAGTATTTGTGAGCCATATCTAGGGATTCCAGTCCCTCTATAGCAATGTGTCCCTCCTAATAGGATATTTCAGTGCCATTATGACCTAGATCTTCTCCTTGGTAGCTTACATGTCTATGAAAATCATGCCTCCATGCAGGGACACCTCTCTAGAGGATTCTTCGACATCCTCTCCCATTCAGGATTTGGATTTATCCTTAATTGAATTGATAAAGCTACAACAATGATGATATCCAACCCCTTTGCAGTTGGATACTCGTTTCCAACTCCCTAAATTTGATGGATAGATGAATGGAGAGGCTGTAGACTCCTGGATCTGAAGCCTCTCCAATTATTTCAAGACCTCACCAGACATGGATGAGGAGACAAAGCTGCAGATTTTTAGTATTCAACTTGAAGGCATTGCTCAGGCTTGGTGGGATACTCACCTAGACACCCTGTCTATAGTGATTAAGCTAGGCACTTCAACTAGTGAGGATATTCCCACTATAGCTTATTGGGAAGGTTTCTGTCAAGCTCTTTACAATCATTTTTACCCTCCTAGGTACCGTCAGAATTTGCCTGCTTGTTGGTTACAACTCAGACAACTCTTAGTTCAGTCAATCCAAAGTTACATTGGCATCTTCTCCAAGATTTGTATCCAGCTGCACATCCAGGATCCCAAATAGGTACTAATTGTCAAATTTAATTCAGGTTTGTTGTTCATTTTGTGTCGGGACGTTGAGTTATTTGATAGCACCTATTTAGATAAGTATTTTATTCGAGCTTTGGCAGTGGAACACAACGTAGAGCCCATAATTCGCTCTCCTCATCCCAATCCCAACACTTCTGCTTCAGCTCCTTTCTCCCCCTCCACTCAGCCTAATGCCCCATGGTGTCATCTCCATACGACACATTCTCACTCTGCTACGGAATGTCAAGTGCTTAATAATAGTCACCCAAAACGAACCTTGTTTGTCGAACCCTCATCACACTGCACCACTCAGGCCCCTTCCTCAGAAATTATTTCCTTAGACAATCCCATGGAACCATAGTACCCAACCATCGTGTTGATGACTTCTGTTTATTCTATCGATGATCCTACTCCTTTGTTTATGCATAAATTCCAAATCAAACACATATTGGCCACATTGATCCTAGAAAATGGAAGCCAGAAGAATATTGTGTCCCACTCCTTAGTCCATCATCTTTAGTTACCTACTACTCATCACCCAATTCCCTATCATTTGGGGTGGGTACAATAAGACGGGCCTCGTTTAATTGTCTCTCAGCGTTGCGAAATACATTTTACAATCGATCCCTTCAAGCACATTATAGTGTGTGATGTTTCTCCCCTCGGCTGTGTCGACTTGTTGCTAGGCCTTCCTTCCCAAAAGCAATGTCACATTGTTTACATGGCCAAATCCCACCAATATCACCTTCAGTTGGATGGTCGCACTTGTGTTCTTACTTCCTCCACCACACAACCCACCGTGCCATCAACTGATCCAATGCCCCACCCTAAGGTGAATCTTAAACAATGTGTCTCTCTTTGTCTAGTGCACCCAATTAATCCAAACAACACCTCTCATCCGGTCCCTCTGGAGATACAGCCACTCCTTGAGGAATTTGTTGATGTATTTTTTTCTCCAAGTGGTCTACCCCCTTCCCGATCCATTGAACATTCTATTGACCTCATTCCTTGTGATTCCTTACCTAATGCTCCTTCCTACCGTCTATCCCCTCATCAAGTAACTGAGATAGAGAGGGAAATTATCCAATTATTGGACTCAGGCCACATCCATCCCAACTCCTCTCCTTGTGCTTCATTAAAAAGATTCATGGGTGGCATTAAATTTTACCAAAGGTTTATATCAATTTTTTCTCACGTGGCCCATCCTCTCCACCATCTTTCAAATCAAGCCAAGTTTGTTTGGAATGCTACGGCTTCTCACCAATTCGAAAAACCCAAGGAGGGCTTGTGCTCTGCCCCTATGCTCAAATTGCTTGATCTCAACCAGCCATTCGAAATTGAAATTTATGCTTCCTAGTATGCCATTGGGGAAGTGCATAAATAAGGACACCTAGTGGCCTATCACTTTGAGGCACTTGTAGATGCTAAGCTCAATTAAAACACCTATGATAAGGAATTATATAGCCTGGTACAAGCCTTAAAGAAATGGAGGAAATACATTTTGGGTAAGGATACCATTTTACATAACGATCATCATCCTTTGATTTTTATCAATTCTCATTCCAAGATTCAGGAGCAATGACATTTGAAGTGGGATACCTATATTCAACAGTTCCCTTTGGTTATGAAATACAAAAAGGGAAATTCCAATAAGATGGTTTATTTATTGAGCCACCCTCCATCTCAATTTATTCAAATCCTTGAGGTCCAGTGTGCCTCTTATGATAGCTAGAAATCATTGTATGCTTCTGATCCTTAGTTTGTGTCACAGATATGGATCTAGATAAACTATCTTACCTATCTATGCAAAACAATAATATATCAGCAATAAGTGCAAAAAAGAGAACAAGAGAAAAGAGTACACCAGATATACGTGGTTCACCCAATTGGGCTACATCCACGGGAAGGTAGTATTCTATTATCTCCAGAATATCTCCCTCAAGCTTACAAGAGAGAAATGCCAATAACCCTAATACAATATAGCAATACTTGTGTGATTAAGTAAAGATCATGTGTGAGTGATGTGACTCCCTTGACTCTATTATATACTAATAGATGAGGAGGAATTACTCTCACATATTACATGTGGAATAATATAATTCTCCATAATAACATCTCTTTATATAATAATGAATATCAAGAGTATATTTTACCATAATTAATATGGGATATAATGTATTACTCTTTTACATAAGTTTGTGGATATATTCCGACATAATACAAAGACATTATTACCTTCCAAGGAATATAAAATATTCCAACACTCCCCCTTAATAATAGTTGGGAGAAAATACCACTAACAAAGGAAGGAAGGAGTCATTACTGCTCCCCCTTTATGACAACTTCCCTCATCCCAAGTAAGGAACAAAGATGCACATACTTTGTTGTTGTTAAGGATTTGGTGAAGATATCGGCTTCCTGTTGATCTGTAGGACAATACTCAAGAGAAAGAACATCATTGCAACGAGACCTTGAATGTAATGGGAATCAATATCTAGATGATTTGTCTTGGAGTGATATACTGGATTATAAGCAAGTTCAACTGCACACTGATTGTCACAATTCAACAGAGTGGAAGATTTCGGAACCAGACCAAGCTCAGTGAGAACATGTCCTAACTAAACTGCTTCTTTTGTTGCTTCTTTGGATGCTCTATACTCTGCTTCACACGAAGATAAAGAAAGAGTCTTCACCTTTTTGTTGGACCAAGAAATCGGACCTGAACCAAGTTGAATTATATAACCAGCAGTTGACCGTCGATCGAAACTGTCACTTGCCCAGTCAGAATCTGTATAACCAAAAAGTGAAACTATAGTACCGCTCGAATAAAAAACACCATAGTACAATTTCCCCTGTAAATATCTCAGAATTCTCTTTGTTGCTTGCCAGTGAATTTCATGAGGTTGCCGCATGAACCATGAAACCATACTAACGACACAAGAGAGATATGGTCTGCTGTGAGTTAAATATATCAAACTGCCGACTAGCTGACGATAAAGAGTAGCATCAACAAGAGGAGTAGTACACTCAACAGTTAACTTTACACCGGATTGAAAAAGCGTAGGAGCAGGTTTACAAACCCTCATGTGGAAACGAGCCAATAAATTTGTAGCATACTTTGGTTGAGAGAGAAAAATACCATCTGCCAGATGTCAAATTTGAAGACCCAATAAATAGTGCAATATACCGAGATCAACCATTTCAAACTGCTTTTGAAGGTCACTTTTCATACTTTGAATGAGAACAAGTTGGCTTCCAGTGACAATAATATCATCCACATATAAAACAATAACAATGATATTATCATCAACATGCTTAACATACAGGTTAGGATCAGATATACAACGCTTAAAACCATTATTCAAGAAATATGCATCAATTTTATCATACCAAGCCCTAGGTGTTTGTTTAAGACCATATAAAGACTTGTGTAATTTACATACTAAACTTGATGATTCAACATTAATAAAACCAGGAGGTTGTTGCATATAAATGTCTTCATTAAAATCACCATTTAAAAAAACACTTTTAACATCCATTTGGTGTATTTCCCATTTATAATATGCAACAATAGATAAAATGGTTCTTATTGTATTCATTTTATCAACAAGAGCAAAAGTTCCATTATAATCTATACCTTCAAGTTCATTAAAACCTTTTGCAACTAATCTAGATTTGTACTTTTCAATCTGTCCTTCTACAGTAAATTATTTTTATAAACCCATTTACAACCAACTAAATTCTTTCCCGAAGGAAGAAGAATAAGAGACCAATTCTTGTTCTTCATAATAAAATCATACTTAGCAGGCATAGCTTGTTCCCAATGAGGTTTACCCTTAGCTTGAGCATAAGAGGTAGGATCATATGTGGCCAAAACTTTGGTCATCAGAGCAAAGTTATATCTAGTTCTACGACTATTGGAATGGATTCTGATATCACTTCCTGCATATTCAAGAGTTTTATGGGACCAAACGGGAAGGTTAGAAGGGACAAAAGTCACTTCAGGAGCTTCGAGACATTCAGGTAAAATACTTGAAGAAGAAGAAGAAGAAGGTGAACTAAGATCAGTCACAGAACTGGAAGGAGTAATCGAGATAGGAGTAACATGTGATAAGGGAATATTCAGAGTAACATGAGGTTCAACATAATTAGGTGGTGGAGAGACTTCAATAAATTGAACATCTCTTCTAATGATGACACTTTGATTAGAAGGATCAAACAACATATAAGCCTTAGAATCCTCAGAATAACCAATGAATATACACTTGTGAGACTTGGGTTCTAACTTTTTTCGTTTTTCATCAGGAATATGAGCCCAACATTCACAACCTAACACTTTAAAGTTACTAATATTTGGTTTCTTACCATTCCATTTTTCCTCAGGGGTAACATGCTTAACAAATTTTGTAGGAACTCTATTTAAAATAAAGTTAGCACAAATTATGGCTTCGGCCCAAAATTTCTTATGTAATCCTTTAGAATAAAGCATACATCTAGCCATTTCAACTAAAGTTATGTTTTTCCTTTCAACAACACCATTTTGTTGAGGTGTGTAAGGAACAGTCTTTTGATGTTGAATTCCATGTTTAGATAAAAATACTTCAAATTATTTTTTAATGAATTCCCCCCCATTATCAGTTCTTAAAGTCTTAATCTTTTAACCAAAATCATTTTCAACCAAGGATTTAAATACTTGAAATTTAGAAAAAGTGTCACTTTTATGTTTCAAAAAATAAACCCATGATTTTCCACTAAAGTCATCAATAAAGGTAAGAAAATAGATTGCATATGATATAGAAGGAACTTCAAGAGGACCACAAATGTCACTATGAATTAATTGCAAAGGTTTTTTAGCATGCCAATCTTTACCTTTATCAAACGTTTCTCTATGATGTTTACCAAGAACACAACCTTCACAAACACCGTTAGTAAACGAAATATTAGGCAAGCCAAGTACCATTTTACTTAACATTTGCATTTTACCATAATTCAAATGACCTAATATTTCATGCCATAATTTACTTAGTTCATCATCATGAGCAACATAGGAATAAAAAGGTTGTCTTTTAGTTGAATTAAAACTAGCAAATTTATATAAACCAGCAGTATGATCAACAGGACTAGAAGAAACTACTTTGAAATTTTTATTGATATATTTAAGAACATATTTATCAAGACAAGCTTCAAATTTAAATCATTTTTGACATGCACGATAAATAGTAAGTAAGTTGATAGGCATATTTTCAACATGAAAAACATCTTCCAATTGACCATTAACAACATTAATATTACCAGAACCAATTACGGAAAGTTGTTTACCATCACCTATAGAGACTTTCTAAGATGTGTGTTTATTATTGTCATAAGATGTAAATAAAAAAGCATTACCAGTCATATTTTTAGAAGCACCAGAATCCATTATCCATTCCACATTATAAGAAGAATTACTAGAAGAAACAATAAAAGCACACAAAGCTACATGTGATTCATCAGAACCACTCTTTTTAGCCTTAGACATTAAACGTTTCAATTTAAAGCAATTCTTTTTAGGATGGTTAGTTTTACTACAATGTTTACAAGGAGGATACACTTTCTTCATCTTATTATTATCATGATGTGCATTAGAAGCATTACCAAAGTTATTAGTAGGATTTGAAGTGTGTGAATTAGAACCCTTAACATTATTAAAACTTCTCTTAGGATTCTTATTATGTGCCATTAGAGCTTTATTAGGTGAGATTTGTCCTGAAACAATTAACCTTTCTTGCTCATTTATCAATCCTTTACAAAAATCATCAAAAGTAGGTTTTGTGGTATTTGAAGACAATTCAAGAACTCTATTCCTAGTTTGAATGAACATATCAAAACAAGATGACAATTTTTGTTCTATAAGAATTATAAGAGAAGTGTATGTTTTCTTGTAATCTTTACCACAATTATTTAATTTTTAATTTAAAGTTTTCACTTCAGCAAGATATAGTTCTACTCTTTCAAAGTTAGTAGGATCTAGCTCAAAAATATTTTTTTCAAGGTAATAAGCAGAAACATCATCAAATTTATCAAATAAAGAAGCAATAATTTTCCATACCTCAACGGGGTTGTCTTCTGCCTCTATACTTACCTGAAGACTATCTGAAACTGTTTGACCAATGAACCCTCTTGCTTGATCACATTTATCTTCCCATATAGCCAAAGCTTGAGCATCAATAGGTTTCGTGTGTTCACCATTAACAATCCTCCATAGATTCTTACTCCTGAGAACATCAATAATTTTTCTATTCCATGCAAGATAGTTAGGACCAACAAGTTCAAGAACAGAAGCTACTTATGAATTCATAATGATAGATGTATTGACAAGAAACCCAAATGCTAGAAATGACAAGAGAAAAAAGTGAATAATAGAAAACTGAAATGCTTTTCCGTACTGATCTAAATATGCAAAAAACACGGTTAGAAAAACAGTAAAGGAAAAGAACTTTTACTTACATCCCTTTTGAAAAAAGTGCCAAGAAAATCCACTCGCGGGTTTTCCAACAGGAAACTAGCGAATAAACACTGATACTCGCGGGTTCTGCATGACAAAGGTCGTGGTTACTTGCGAGTTTACAGTAGAGTTAGCCGCGGGTTCGCAGGTGTCTGTGCAGTAAAGTCGCGACTGTTCCGAAGCACTCGCGGGTCTCTGCACAGGAGCGTAGTGAGTAGACTGAAGTAAACACAAGTTAGCAGTGAGAACAGTCAAAAGTATGCCATAGCATACGCGGGTTTGATCACTAGAAATCGCGGGTCTGCAGTATATTCACGAGTTCGCAGTAGGCACAGTCGCGGTTAACCGTGGGTTCTACAAAGCAAGGGTCGTGAACGTCAATTTTGAGGCCGAAAATAATGTCGAATCTGCCAAAAATGGAAACTTGCACAAAGTCTGCCAAACTTGGATGAAAACTCCTGTTTTGACAACTAGAAGATATATCTCCTTGGGGAGAATCAGAAAATCATATATATCTATAAAAAAAAACCAAGAAACCCTTGAAAACTTTCTGCAAAAATCTACACAATACGGTTAGTGTTAGAAAAAAAACTGCAGAGACATGCCCAGATTTGAAGAGAAACCTAATGGATACTAGATAGAAAGCAAATCTATAAGAAATAAACAATTCCCAAATGATAAAATATTGTTTTGAAAGCAATAGAAGGTGCTAGATCATAGCAACAAGCTCTGATAGCATGTCAGAGATATGGATCTAGCTAAAATAGCTTACTTATCTATGCAAAACAATAATATATCAACAATAAGTACAAAAAAGAGAACAAAAGAAAATAGTACACCAAATATACGTGGTTCACCCAATTGGGATACGTCCACGGGAAGGTAGTCTTCTATTGTCTCCATAATATCTCCCTCAAGCTTACAAGAGAGCAATGCCAATAACCCCAATACAATATAGCAATACTTGTGTGAATAAGTAAAGATCTTGTGTAAGTGATGTGACTCCATTGACTCTATTATATGCTAAGAGATGAGGAGGAATTACTCTCACATATTACATGTGGGATAATATAAGTCTCCATAATAACATCTATTTATATAATAATGAATATCAAGAGTATATTTTACCATAATGAATATGAGATATAATGTATCATTCTTTTACATAAGATTGTGGATATCTTCCGACATAATACAAAGACATCTGATTACCTTCCAAGGAATATACAATATTCCAACAATTTGGTCCCATCTGGGATGTTCTCAATAAACCTACTGTTGTGAACCAGACACAATTTTTTGACTACACTATCAGGGATGGTTGGATTTATAAGCTCAACTAGTTGTGCGTACCCACCTCAGAAAAGTGGTTTCTCCTAATCTTTGAGGCTTATTCCTCTACATGTGGTGGACACTTTGGCACCACCAAGACCCTTCAGAATTTGCAATTCCATTTCTATTGGCCTACTATGCGTAAGCAAATTCATCAGTTCATTTGTTCTTGTGTGTTGTTCAGTCATAGCAATCCATCTAATCAGAAGAATGGTCTTTACCAACCCCTCCCCATTCCTGCACACCCTTGGGATTCCATCTCTATGGATTTTCTGAGTGACTTTACTACCACCTTGCATAAGCATGATTCTATCTAGGTAGTGTTCTATAGGATCTCCAAAATGGCTACTTTTATCCTCTGTCATAAGACTACCACTACTACTCAAAATGTTGACCTTTTCTTTCACCATATTTGGACTCACTTTTTCCTTCCAAGTCAGCATTATCTCAGATCGAGACTCTCAGTTCCCGAGTGCATTTTGGAATACATTATAGTCTCTTATCGGTTGTCACCTCCAGTTCTCTACAAAATTTCACCCTCAGTCTGATGGGAAAAATAACATGGTAAACCGCACTTTTGTTCATTCCTTGCAAATCCATTTGGCTAAGAACCGCCAGTGAGACTCTTACTTGCACACCATTCAACATAGCTATAACCGAGTTGTTCACTCTTCCATTAGCCTATCTCCCTTTGAAGAATTTTTTGGCTATCATCCCCTTTCCCCTTCTAAATTTACCCTCACCCTCACTCTCTTGGGATCTGCACATCAACAAAGGGAACAACAATCAACTCAGTAGTTCATTCAATCAATGGCCAACAAGCAAGCTCAAGTTTCAACAGCTCTCAAAGCGGCCTAGGACTGTGCCAAACAATGACAAGATAAGAACCGTTCACCTTTATCATTTCACCCTGGTGACCGTGTATGTTTGTTTATAGACATGCAATGTTTCCATGGTCAGCGCCATCATAAACTGCATCGTATCCGCTATGGTCCATATTCCATGCTAGAACGGATTGGGGAGAATGCCTATCACTTAGATTTACCATCTCCAATGGGAGTTCATGATGTAATCAATGTCAACAACTTGAAATTGTTTGATCCCCCTCTTCTTGAGGAGCATGTAACTATCCACCATCCCACAGACAACATTCCATACTTCTAGCCCCCTTTGGATCGTGACACTATCTTAGATTCTCGCATCACAGTACCCGACAATAACAACATGTCTCATTTCTAATTGGTCGTAAGGGTCAACATCTAGCACATGCCAAGTGGTTCACTTATTCATCTCTCCAACATCAGTTTCCCCATATCCTGGCGGAATTCGAGACGGTTCTGGATCTAAACAGGGAGGAATTGGGCCACATGAAGGGCGCACCTCTTCATCATCCCCATAGTTTTGGCTAGGGTGATCCTTGCAAAGAGTAACCCTTCTCTTTTTGGTGTGTTGTGTAAGGTTTCAATCTACATTGTGTATGCTTCTAGAAGCTAGGTTAAAGTAAGCCCCTATTATAAAAGGGCTCACCCGGCTCATTAATAAAGTTTTGAGGGTTCTTGTCTAAGTCTAGATGTGGGAATGATTGTGTCTACTATGTTATATTTTTCTATTCTCAGTAATCAGATATTTATATAGATTAGTAACCCAGACTTGGAGAGTATGATCCTCCCACCTCGTTCCTAGACCAAAATAGTTCGTCTTCCATGTCCATCAATTGAATGTGAGACTCATGAAGTGCTTTAGTATTGTTGAGATATTGTAACTTCTAAGAATATTATATTTGTACTTTATTATTCCGGAGATGTTTCATTCCTCCGTGAAGATCTTATTGTATATCCGGAGATGTTTATTCCTCCGTCGGAATGTGGTAACTTGGGTTATTAGACTTCCCTAGTGGGGGTCGGCCCTGTATGTGTTATATAGGTCAAAGGGTTGTTAGACCACCCTAGTGGGGTCGGCCCAGTCAGTTGTAGTGGGGTGTTTAACCCAGTGGTAAAGTTGGGGCCGACCTAGTTAATATAAAGTACAAGTCGGAGATGTGTATATATAGAGGAGGTGTGTTCCTCATTTGACACACTTCCCTCACTCAGAATGTAGCACACTTGTGGAGGAGAGGTATGATATGGTGGAGGAGGAGATCATATCTTTGGTTTGCATCTTTTTATATTGCTGGTCATCTATATTGAGGAAGCTTTGCTGGGTTTTCTACCCCATGAGGGTTTCCCAGGATAAATCTATGTCTCTTGTGTTTATGTTGTGCTTGTTGTTTCTTCAATGATCCTGTATATGCTATTGTTGTGAAATGGAATGTAATGCTGCTATTTTCTGTCTTAGCACATTGAATCTTAACATGGTATCAGAGCTAACCTGAAGGAAGGCAATGTATGGCACTTACGACACTTGCTTCACTTGCGACAATTTGAAGGTTTGGGTTTTACATAGAAAAAACCAGTCATCGTGGAACTTTCGCTATAAATCCATTTATACGAAGGATCGAGATTTGAAAAGTTTACAGGTCGTAGACAACATCCCCAGGTACCTTTTTTCCAAAGGACACCCTCATATTCGTTGTACGTTGTGAGTTATGATCAGTACAAGTTAGGGTTTCTACCTCTTCCAGATCTCAGTCAAAATCAGGTGACCTAGGAAAAAAGGTCATAACTTGGGCTAGGAAGATCCAAATAAAATTTTGTAAAAACTGACAGGTAGTACACAGACTGTACTATCTCAGGAAACTTTTTCAGAGGCCGAAGATGAACCAGTGACACGTGGCACATCGTACAAGTCCGATCTCCTGTTTTATCCCATAAATAGGTCATGTTACGACACTTGGCATAACTCTCTCTCAGAAAATCCAATTGAGGTCAGACCTATCGAGATGGAAAGATGACAGGTCAGGATACCACAAAAAAAAATTCCAGACCCTGTGGATCGAAAAGTTCGGAGTTACAGCAGAAACAATCAGGTACATATTTATGTCAAAACATAATTATTTTTGGAGCACCTTCATTCATGGCTTCCGGAATTTAGGGTTTCGGAGAAAGTTAGAATTTTTGGATTCAGAGTCCACGGCTGAATGCTACTCAGGAAAATCAAAATTTAGAGACCAAGATCAAATTTTTTGGTTGGTTAGAAGACCGGGCTTGATCAAACCCCAGTTCGGGATTTTGATCGGAAAGATGAAAAAATTAGGGCTTCAGCAAAAGTTGGAATTTTTGAAGTCTGTGACCACGGCTGGAAGCTCCTCAGAAAAATAAGATTTTAGAGCCTTGGATCGAACCTTTTGATTGGGAAGAAGGGTGGGCTTCATCAAACCCTAGTTCGGGATCCTATTCAGAAGATCCAGAAGTTTCAAAGGCAATTTTGAGGGGTCAAATTTTGGAGATTTCAAAATTGAAGTATGCTAGTTTGATCAGCTCAGCAAGATACATCCTTCCATCCATTCAGAAGTGTGAAAGTCAAAGATTGAATTTTTAGGGTTTCTCTAGCAAACCCTAATCAAGCTCCAGATCAAGTTTCAGGGGGATTTGAGGCTAAGGCCTTACATAAGAAGACTACAAGAAGTCTCGACAGGTATGACTTAAGGAGGTTCAGGTATGTCTTGAAATCTGATTCCTGATTAAGTTCATAATGTGTTTGTCTTCATATTATTTATTAGTACAATCTTGATTAATGTTAGAATTGTCTTATCACCCTAGTAACAGTATGAATGCATGTGAATTATAGAATACATTCATTGATTAGGGCTATATGATTGTACTAATGCACTGTGGTGTTGTATGAGGTTGATGTTGTCTGCTAACAAGATACAGGTACATCACGAAAGACAAATCAAGTTCCATGATCATGACAACATGAAGACAAAGACTCCTCCATAATCTTTGATCACATAGAAGTTCGACTTACGAGGTATGTATGACTTTGTTCTATTATGCTTAACCTATGAGATATGCAGGTTCTAGCGCAGGATCTCTAAATCATTGAAGAGAACGAAGAAGATATTGATTAGGTATGTTAGACATAACTAAGCAAGTATACTAATCCAGGTATGTTTTCCTATGTCAAGTTAGAATCTTACCTTGTGTTAGGATCCCTTATATAAGTATACTTGGTATGATTGGTTATGCTTATTCATAAAGTTAGTAATCAAGGGTTTATGCATATTATGTCTCTTATCTTGATGATTTAACTAACCATAAGAGTACTATGATCAAACAAGAATATGCATGAGTAAAAGAAGACTTCCTTGAAACCCTGAATACTAATGATCATGACTATACATATTCAAGATTATTTAAAATTATAATGTTTTAATAATATTGAGAATATACTAATGAATGTATCTTTGTGTATGAGATCATGAGGATGACACTAGTACACACTTGAGCATGCATAGTGGTTCAGAATGAATAGAAGTTCAAAAAAAAAAAAAAACATATAGAAGATCAAGCGGGAGGCAACCACACAAACATAAAAAATAAGTATTTGAGTTGTTATTTGAAATAGTAAATGATATTACTTGTAATGGGTTGTATGCATATTTGTATTCCTAGAATATATCATGCTAAGTGTAAGCATTCATATAGCCTTGAACAGTATACTACTAATATGCATATGATTAGTAAGTTGGACAAACATTCCATTGTTTCTTGTCTAGAATGAAACCTCTTTGCTGACATGCTGAGAGCTATGCACACTCTCGATAGTATGTTCTGGTAGAGATGGAAGGCATCTAGATAGCCACTATATGCATACAAGATATGGAAAAGTGTTGTGCCAAAGTATTGGTCAAGATAGTTGCATAACTATGAAAATGATATATGTATGCATAATAGGTTATCATGTCAACATGATTTCATGATTATAAAGTATTACTAATCATGTACTTAATTTTGATTTGTAGGAAAGATCATGAAGAATGATGAACACCGAACAAGTGATGGATGTTCAACAAAATATTTACAAATCAAAACATAATATAGAAGGCTCGTGGCTAGAAGATTCTCTTAGAAAGAGGAAGAGAATCATGACGAGATGTTTGCTCCAAGTGGCTAGATAAGACCATTCTCTTAATGGTGTAATTAAAGAAGAAGTGTGAATCAGGTTCTGTACCCAGGATCGATAGTAAATTGATGAGCTTAATGATCACCATGGGTGATGTGGATCTCAACATTTGCTACAAGGTTGAATATGGTTTCTATACACAGATGACATGGATGCAAGAAGGAACTCATCACAGAGTTCGAATGATATTGAGGCTCATATCAGTAGACCCATCTGACGAGAGATGGCACAGATAGATATGCAGAAGATCACTCAATACAGAGTGTGAATGATGTTCAGTCACAAAGGGAGAATTGACAATTTCTTGATAAGCTTAGGATTTACCAAAATTAAAGTTGATCCGTTATGAATGATGAACCTATCATACTATTACTGTATGAGGATGATCCATTTTTACAAACAGTTCATGAAAATGAAAGATCTCAGATTGATGCATTACTTCCTAGGTCTGGAAGTATGGAAAGGCTCAGAAGGAATCTTTCTCAACTAGGGAAAGTATGCGGAGAAATATTAAAAGGACTTGATGTGTTGGAATGGCCACTCTCATGGATTTCAACTTGAAGCTGTTAGCGGATGACTCATCAGAGTTAGTGGATATAACTCTGTATAGACAAATTATTGGTCATTGATGTATCTAATGAATGCTAGGTCAGATATATGCTTTGCTGTGAACACCTTGAGTCAGTATCTAGTGGAAACTAGATGTGTTCACCTGTTAGTTGAAAAGCATGTGATGAGGTACCTAAAGGATACGATAGACTTTAATCTATGTTATCTTGGAGATCATGACTTTAGATGGCTATACAGATGTTGATTGGGCAGGAAGTGTATCAGACAGGAAGAGCACATCGAGAGGATGTTATTGTCTGGGATCAGCCATGATCTCATGGTTTAGCAGGAAACAATCTAGTGTGGCTCTCAGCACAAGCAGAATATATGGCTGCTTGCTCTGCTAGTTGTGAAGTGGTATGGCTTCAGAATTGTTTGACTTAGAGATAGACCCAACTGTGATCCTATGTGACAAACAAAGTTGTACCAAAATTGCAGAGAATCTAGTGTTCCATGATAAGTCAAAGCACATAGAGATCTGACATTTCTATATACGAGATATGGTGCCGAAAGTAATTAAAGTTCGAATTTGTAACAAGTTACCAATGTACTAACCAAACCTCTACCGATCCGATGTACTAACCAAACCTCTACCTCAAGTAAAGTTTTTTGAGACAAACTTAATATAGTTCAGAAGGACCCTCCTCGAAAGGGGGAGTGATGTGATCACTTATGATGAGATTGCCTACATCGACAGTGAGGTCGATGATGTGGATACCTATATTGGTGATGCCGACAGAGAGGTTGGTGGATGGTCCTTAGACAGGGTCTAAGGTGACAAGGGGATTGCATCATCCTTGAACATATGTTCTAAAAGGATCCGTAAACAGATGTCTCCGAGAAAGAAGAGGGATTGCATCATCCTTGAACACATGTGCTAAAAGGAGCCGTAGACAGGTGTCTCCGAGAAAGAAGAGGGATTGCATCATCCTTGAACACATGTTCTAAAAGGAGCCATAGACAGATGTCTTCAAGAATGAAGTCCTTCGTGGACATGTGAGGATTGGATCATCCTTGGACTTCATTCCTAAAGTGAGTCATAGACATATGTCTTTGAAAATAAAGTCCTGAATAAATAGGTGGGGGATTGTATCGTCCCCGGACTTCGATCCCAGAAGTGAGCCATAGACATATGTCTTCGAGAATAAAGTCCTGAATGAACAGGTGGGGGATTGTATCGTCCCTGGACTTCGGTCCTAGAATTGATCCGTAGACTGGGTCTTCGAGAATAAAGTCCTGAATGAACAGGTGGGGGATTGTATCGTCCCCAGACTTCGGTCCCAGAAGTGAGTCGTAGACATATGTCTTCGAGAATAAAGTTCTGAATGAACAGGTGGGGGATTGTATCGTCCCCAGACTTCAGTCCCAGAATTGAGCCATAGACTGGGTCTTCGAGAATAAAGTCCTGAATGAATAGGTGGGGGATTGTATCGTCCCCGGACTTCAGTCCCAGAATTGAGCCATAGACTGGGTCTTCGAGAATAAAGTCCTGAATGAATAGGTGGGGGATTGTATCGTCCCCAGACTTCAGTCCCAGAATTGAACCGTAGGTTAGGTCTTCGATAATAAAGTCCTGAATGAACAGGTGGGGGATTGTATCGTCCCTGGACTTCGGTCCCAGAATTGAGCCGTAGACTGGGTCTTCGAGAATAAAGTCCTGAATGAACAGGTGGGGGATTGTATCGTCCCCCGACTTCAATCCCAGAATTGAGTTGTAGAATGGGTCTCCGAGAATGTAGTCCTAAATGAACAGGTAGGGGATTGTATCTTCCCCGGACTTTGGTCCCAGAATTGATCCATAGACATTTGTCTCCGAGAATTGATGATAGGACTGTATCATCCCTGGACTCTTGGTTCAAAATGTACGAGATGGGATTGCATCGTCCCTAGACATGAGACTTGTCTTAAAGTGATAAGGATTGATCATCCTGGAACTTGATCTGGATTGCATCATCCATGGACCTATGTCCTAAAGAGAGCGGGATTGATCATCCTGTAATATGATCGTGAGTGTTGCAGGGTATGCTGCTATGTATTGATGATATATATTGATGAGGATACTTGTATGTATACTTGTATTGATGAGGATACTTGTATTGATGATGTGTATACTTGTATTGGCGTGTATACTAATGTTGATGATCGTGTGATGATGATGCTGATGATCGTGTGATGACGATGCTGATGATCGTGTGATGATGATGTTGATGATCAAGTGATGACGATGCTGATGATCGTGTGATGACGATGCTGATGATTGTGTGATGACGATGCTGATGATCGTGTGATGACGATGCTGATGATCGTGTGATGACGATGTTGGTGATCGTGTGATGATGATGCTGATGATCGTGTGATGACGATGCTATTGATCGGGTGATGACGATACTGATGATCGTATGATGACGGTACTGATGATCGTGTGATGACGATGCTGATGATCGTGAGGATTCAGATGTTGATGTTGCTATAGTCGTTTGAGTGCTGCAGAAGATAAAGACCCAGTATTGAAGATGTTCCAGTAACTAGTTGAGTTACTGATGATGTTGAGAAAGCTTCCAATAATTTATAGATGTATCATGTTGATGAGTCCTTGCTCCTACAGATGTTTTTATAATATCCTTCTCGTTAAGGGGGAGTGTTGAGATATTGTAACTTCTAAGAATATTATATTTGTACTTTATTATTCCGGAGATGTTTCATTCCTCCGTGAAGATCTTATTGTATATCCGGAGATGTTTATTCCTCCGTCGGAATGTGGTAACTTGGGTTATTAGACTTCCCTAGTGGGGGTTGGCCCTGTATGTGTTATGTGGGTCAAAGGGTTGTTAGACCACCCTAGTGGAGTCGGCCCAGTCAGTTGTAGTGGGGTATTTAACCCAGTGGTAAAGTTGGGGCCGACCTAGTTAATATAAAGTACAAGTCGGAGATGTGTATATATAGAGGAGGTGTGTTCCTCATTTGACACACTTCCCTCACTCAGAATGTAGCGCACTTGTGGAGGAGAGGTCTGCTATGGTGGGGGAGGAGATCATGTCTTTGGTTTGCATCTTTGTATATTGCTGGTCATCTATATTGAGGAAGCTTTGCTGGGTTTTCTACCCCATGAGGGTTTCCCAGGATAAATCTGTGTCTCTTGTGTTTATGCTATGCTTGTTGTTTCTTCAATGATCTTGTATATGCTATTATTGTGAAATGGAATGTAATGCTGCTATTTTCTGTCTTAGCATATTGAATCTTAACAAGTATATAGTTGTTCCATATATTCCTATATTCATCAACAAAGGATAGATCTTCAGCTAAGAGCCAAGCTTGCTTCCATGGGGTAATGTTAAAAATATCACCAATATGGTTTAAAAGAATCAATTCTAAGTCTCGTAGATAGTAATTATTGCGGGGAGGAAATCAATGTGCTCCCTTGCTGCCAATCCATGGGTCATGACCTATTCTAATTCTACTTCTACATCGAAATTTCCATACCAACCATTCACCGATCACATCAAAGGAAAATAACAAAGCTCTCCACTTAGAAGATGTATTCCTGATAGACTTATTCCTGGTCCTAAACTATTCTTCAATAGTGAGGGGAGATATATATTTCCGATAAACCATGTTAACCCAAATCCCTTCACCCTTTAGGATATGCCATACCCCTTTAGCTATCAGATCTTTGGAAAAGTATGGTGGCTATTTGAATCCCCAACCACCTAAATCCTTTGGCAGAGCTAGTTTGTTCCATGCCACCCGAGAATATTTTTTTTCTTCAGAATTGCCAGTCCATAAAAAATTGCAGCATAACTTCCTTATATGTTCCAGGGTGCCTGTAGGAACATTAGACAAAGAAATCCAAAAAACGAGGATAGCTTCCAGAACATGTTTCACTAAAATCATTCTTCCTCCACGAGACAGCCACTTATTGCACCAAAGAGTGTGTCTTTTCTCTACTTTTCCTGTCAACCAAGCCCAATCCTTTCGATGGTAGTCATTTGGTTTCAAGCAAAAACCTAGATATTTAAGACCATCCTGTAAATCCACCACTGTGTAGGAAAATTGTGTGTAGATCTAGTCAATGCTATCATGTTCCAAGTTCATGAAAGAAACTATGGATTTATGGACATTTATAGACATCCCTGTAGCTTCAACAAATAGAGCCAAAATTGCTTTGATCTTTAAAATGTCCCTTCTAGAGCCATCAGAAAATAAGAGTATATCGTCGACAAAGAGTAAGTGTGTAATGCAAATATTTCCACCAACCCTGATCCCTCTAAGGGTGCCATTAGTGTGAGCATGGGAACGTTTTCTACTCAATCCCTCCACTACCAAGAGAAAGAGGAGATGGGCTAGGGGGCATCCTTGCCTCAAGCCACGTCCATGTATGAAAAGGGGGGATGCAACACTATTTATGAGCACTGCAAAAGAAACTGATTGATAATATGATGAGACCCAATTCACAAAAGGAAGCTGGAAACCAACTTGAAGAAGGTTCAATCTTAAAAATAACCAATTGACCCTGTCATAAGCCTTACAAAGATCTACTTTAACTATAACAATAGACAGTTTTTTATCATTAGCAAAGTGTAAAACCTCCTGTGTAGTTCCAATGGCATTGTGTATATGTCTTCCCTTCAAGAAACCAAATTGTTTGTGTGATATTGAAATAGACAAGATGTCTTTCATTCTTTTTGCAATGACTTTGACTATTACCTTATAAATACAATTGCACAATGATATTGGCATGTATTCCTCCCACTTTCTTACATTGTCTACCTTAGGAATCACAACTATGAACATAGTGTTAAATGCGGCTAGGATCCTACCATTGAATCTTGACTCTTTGACTACTGCATGAAGATCCTTTCCAAATACATCCATGAAGCCCTTAAAAAACTCGACGAGCCACCCATCTAGACTTGGGATTTTGTCCTGTTGTAATGAGTGAACAACCTCCTTTACTTCTTCCAAGGTAGCGCCATCCATCAACACTGTATTTTGTTCTTCATTCACAAAGGAGGGGTAGGAAACTGTTAATATGATCATCTAAGCTACAAATTCTCTTTCATCTTCCTTGAATTGTGTGTTGAAATGGTTAACCCCGGCTGCAACTAGATTCTTGAAACTTGATACATGTTTGCCATCCTCCTCCTTTAGAGACTATAAGGAATTTATATGTGTACGATGTTTGACAAAATTGTGGAAAATTTTTGTATTGTTGTCCCCTTTTTGGATCCATATAGCTCTACTTTTAGACACCATGTAGCTTCAGTCTCATCTAAAATCTTGGTTCTCCTTACTTCTAAATGCAAAATCTATCCTTTTTTTTTTAGCTTTTTTTAAGCCACTATTAAGAAACCTTCCCAATAATTATAATTATCATGGAAAGTGTCGAGAGTCTCTTCAATCCTTCTGAGCTCTAAATATTGTCAAAGCCTTCTATCCATTGCCCACGTTATGGTGTGTACCTTTAATCTCTTGAAGTTATTTAAGAACTGTATACCAGCCGATTGATTCCCAGAGCTGTCATAAGGAGAACCAAGATTTTAGATGTATTCATGGAATTGGATTTTCTTTCCTTATCTCGGACAAGCTTTTACACTTTTTTAATAAGCGAATCGTTGTTTTATATTGCAAATTGTATGAAATACAAAACTTATCTCTAATATGATTATGATCATTAAAAAAAATTGTATGCGGGGTTACTAAGATAATTAAATATATATGTGGGTTACTAAGATAATTAAATATATATGTGGGTTACTGTTTATAAAAGGCTTGCTGGGTGTTAATGGTTGTTCACATGCTTTAGTCAAATCTCACGAAAATATGATTTGGGTGTTAATAGTTTTTGGTGGATAAAATAATTAATTTAAAAGGGTTAAGAATAATATTTGGTCGTAATTCAAGAGAATATATTTACATTATTTGAAGAGAGTCATAATCAAATCTTATAACCAAATCCAAGATGTATTAATATATGGACAAAGTGGATATGGTTGACACGAAAATATCCATATAACGTTTTGTTGTTTTGTTTTGCATAGGAGAAGCACTCGTTTAATAAATAAAAAAATACTTTTATAATAAGGTCCCTTAAAAGTCACAGGCACGTATTTTTGAAAGTCATCGACGCATAGGAGTGATTGCGTAAAAGTAATTGAAAGCAAGTAGGTATAATTTTCTTGTTTTAAGGTTTTTATAATGGGTAATATTTTTAATATTGCGTTGTGATTTAAGGAAATATATATAGGATTAAAAGTATATGATATGATTTTAAAGAGATAATGAGATTAAATATATATAAGGGGTTAATCTGTATATAATAGTGGTCAAGTTAATAAAAAGTTCATATGTACAATGGGTGTATATAGAGTTTATGTGTATAATGAGTGTATGACACTCTTTTGTTTGTATGACAAAGGACCCCTTTTTGCGCAGCGATATAACTGCTAAAGCCTACAGAGATGTACATACCCTACCCCCCTCTGGATTTGAACCTGTGACATCCTAGGAGGAAACAAATGTTCTTAACCGTTAGGCCCACTCATGTTGTTGTGTGTGTATCTGATCAAGTCATTTGGATATATAAATGTATTGGGGTATTTGGAGTTCTCCTATTTTTTAAGTAGTTATTATGTAACTCATCTCTCTATTTATTTTGAATTGTACTCCATGCTCACATTTGGTGTACATTATGTTTACTCTACTATATTATGATATTTTAACGTTTAGGTACATAACTGCTTGTATTGAACAAAATGTTATTCTAAATATTATAATGAATTATTCTAAATATTATAATGAAAGTGGGCCATAACTTTCAATATATGATCATTTGATTTTTGTTGTATTCTACAATGGATCTGTCATCCAAAACTTTGTGTCAAAAATGCATCAATTATTTGGCGTGGACTGATTTAAAAACTTTTCCATACATTAGTGGTTGGTTAAGCTGGAAAATTGGTAGGGGGACTCAATTTTTTTTAGGTATTGATCCATTTGTTGGATCTGGTGAAAACTATAGGCTTTCCCTACCAGTTTTAGCACAACTGCATAAAAACAATATTCAAGTTCTGGCCCAAGTAAAAAATCCTTTGAACTCAAATGGTTATTTACCTTACTAGATTTTGGCTAATGAGATGGGTCTATCTGATGAAGTCGAGACTGAATGGAATAATTATGTGAAGGTTCTTTATAAGGATGGTATAATTTTATTAGATGCAGAAGATATCTTAGTTTGGGATTGGCGAGACGCCAATGGGATTCTCTCTACTAAAAAGGCTTATGAAGCAATCATGTCCGAACATGATCTCCCCCTTCTAAATGGTAGTCTAGAAAAATATGGCATTGGAATACTCCTCTGAACATTAAGTGTTCAATGTGGCTTTGTTTAGAAAATAAGATCCTCACTTGGGAGAATCTCCTCAAGCGTGGATTCATGGGTCCTAGTATTTGTATGCTCTGTCAAAAGGATGCTGAGAATATTTCACATTTATTCATCCATTGTTCATTTTCAAAGCTATGTGGAATGAGTTACATGGTCTGCTTCATCACAATGGCGATTCGTTTCATGAGAATTTTCATGATTGTATGTTCAAGTGGTTCCTTTCTAAAGTTAAGTATAAAGAATTACCTCTCTTTATTATTTGGGAGGTATGGAAAGCTCGAAATCGATGTCTCTTTGAGGACATAAAACATTCGGTTTATCTTGTGTGCAACAAAGTGATCTGTTATCTGACTGAGTATTCTAAATCTTTAAAAAAACCAAATATTATATCTTTGCAGGCTCCAGATATTGGAAATGATATGTCTTACATTTTTTTCGATGGTGCGGCAAAGAATGGAACTTGTGGTGCTGGTATGGTTTTACACATTAAAAAATATCATATGTTATTGCTCGGGATGGGCATCAATGAAGGAAGTAATACCATGGTAGAAATATTAGCTTTATGGGGTTTATTATGGTTCACCAATAAAAGAGCCATTTACTGTGTTAAGATTTTTTGTGACTCCTGGGTTGTTATTTATTGGGCAGCTGGTTTATCAAATCTACATGTCTTTCATCTGGAGCATTGGATCATTAGGACTCTCAATTTGATCAATGTTTTTTTTGTGATATCCTTTGAGCGTATCTTTCGTGAACTAAATATGAAATTTGATCTCCTCTCAAAGGAAGCTATTGGGAAAATGGATGGCTATATTACATTTGAAGAATACACATCATATCATCTAGTTGATTCTAGCTCTGTGTATGTTTTGTAGGCGGCTGGATATTGAATTTTGATGGTAGTATAGGTTTTTGTTTAAACTGCTTGAGGGATGCGACAATTTATATAGTTTTATGTAATGACTGATTAAGGATATAGACTATTGTAAGTTAATAGCAGTTTTTAGTGCTGAACTTTTATTAATAATCATGTGACTTGGGAAGTCTTTTCCTATGTATTAAATTATGTAACTTTGATTTCATAGAAATAACAAATTACTGTTTTTTTCTTATTGAAAAAATGAAGAATGTTATTATGAAGTTGACCATAACTTCCCAAACATTTACGTTTTTTTTTCAAAATTTTGTTTACTTTATAAATAAATATATACAAAATCATTCAAAGGTTTAGTACAAGGAAAGAGAGAGTAGTATATTAACATTTTGGTGTAAAAAATGTGTAATAGGTTGTAAAAGAATTAGGCCTAATAAGAAATATAGAAAAAGTGATATATTTTAACATTTGAGGTGCCCCAAATAAGGTGACCGCGTGTTTGAAAGAGAACACGACGTCACATGGCATGCCGCAGGGAGATGAATAGACCAATGACACTTGTTCGTCCTCCAACTTAAAAGGTCGCCACCTCGCCAAGTTGTTTAATGAATACAACTTATGCTTGTCTTCTCCGGGCTCCGATGAAGAGTGAGAACAATTGCCTATGTGGTCATTCTGTCAAGGGAATTATCGAAACAACTCGGCATTTCGGTGGAATGTACGTCTACAATCATGTTGGTTACCGGCTCAACTTCATGAACATGCTCGATAAAATTCTAGGAACCAGTATAGAGGCCATAACTTCAATGAGATCTGTCGAATTCAGCCATCCGAGCACGCGATTAAGGCATCATGAGTACATATGGTTATAATATCCGGGGAATTCGATTGTCAAGCAAGACAAAACAAGCTCAATGGCCAGGTACTCTCCAGGGCTTGTCTCTTGCTGGTTTGTTTATAGTCTTATCTTTTTAACCTCCCTTATGTGCTTTTTGCTCCCGAGATAGTCAGTCACCTACTCTTGAATTCTCAAACTTGTCTACCTTACGTGTCATTGATGTCCATTCCCTCTCCTTTCCCCTCTCCTCTATTCGTTGCAACTCCGATCGTTTCTACACCTTTGTGTCTTGTCAACATGAGGTAGTGGTCCCCTCTTCCCCTTATTGAACACTCAACCTTGTACTATGTTCCCATTATCCTTTCAAACCTATCCTCCTTCATTATTCCCATAATGCCCCTCTCTCGCGACCCTTGTAAGGGAAAGGCCCTTATCACTGATAGCATAATTAATATGGAAATTGAAGCCAATCGCTCTCAATACTTCTACCTCACCCCATCCCATATTCAAAGGAGAATTAGGAGAATTGAAGAAATTGAGGAGGATACTCGGTTAGGACAATAATGTACTCGAGATGAGGAAATTCTGGAAAACATGGAAGGGTATGCTTAAGACCCAGGAAACACAAGAGCCAGAGATACTAAATTCTTCAAAACAATTGCTCTTAAGTGGTAGATTCAATCTCTATTAAGAAATGCTATATTGGACACTTTGGAAGAAAGAAATGGTTTAATATCGATGATGGAGGAAATCATAGATCTAAACAACAAGCTGGAAGCTTAAAACAAAAGATTGGACATAAAGCTAAATTGTCTTTACAAAGCTACAATAGGAATGGACTTTCCTCTTGAAGACAAATTGAACGCTCAAGCGAACCAGGTCCCTACAAATCCAACTCTAGATGATTAGGCAAAGAAGCAAAAATAGGTTCCTTCAGTCAATTTTTTTTACGTTTTGGATATCTATGTCAATATTAGCATGATGCATAAATCCTATTATGTTAATAGTTTCTATTTAAATCCTTTTAGTAATGATAATAGGATAGATAGAGCTGCAACAATTAAACTCATGTTTAATATCTATAATGGATTTCCTTTGGACCGGCCAAAACTCTAAATTTTGACTACATATACATCTTTTATATAAATCAATAGAATAGAAACTCTACTAGCTTAAAAAAAAACAATTTGAGGTGGAGGAAAAATGAGTAATATACCACAATAAACACTATAACCAAGAAATGTGTAATGGATTGTAAAACAACTATGACAAATGCTCTTTTGATGTTGTAGGATTTGGGAGGGTATTAAACAACTTCATTTGAATTTCTAATAAATAAAAAAACACATTAGTGTAGTGTTTATACTAGTATTCAAAATATTAAAGTTTGAAGATCTTTAAATATGCAACAATATGTACCAAGAATGGAGCATAATTTAAATTGAACACATAGAAAAAATGAAATTTATTTTTACCATTTGAGTTCTTTATTATATATGTGTGTATGTATGAGTGTGTGTATGATTGGTGGAATTGATAAAATTTTAGTTTGTTGTCATTATAACCTCTAGGCATACCAACACTACCCCACACATAATACACAGGATTATGAGATTATGCCAAAAAGAATGTCTTTACGAGGTACATTGCAAGGAGTGCCTTTATAGCTTGCACCCTCTCACCAATTGATTTACAATTTTACATCTAGACAAGACTATTATTTATATATGTTGATCATAAAGTGTGTAACGATTAAAACTCCATCCTTATATATATGATTTGTATATGTTGATCATAAAGTGTGTAATAATTAAAACTCTAGAAAAAAAACAAAAAACAAAATCCATGGAGTTAGTTTCTAAATTGTGTCATCACAACAATTACTCTATAAATACGTAATATTATTCTATATATATCCACTCAATAATAATTTTGGATCTTTTTCTAATTATATTGCACATAGATATAATTTATTAAATATTTATAAAAAAAAAAAAAATTAAGAAAAAAAATTGAAAGACAAAATTCTCTTCCATAATAAAATATATCTTAATTTATTGAATATAAAAAAAAATACAAATTAACACACAAATTTATTAATAGTTAAATAAATTTATATTAATTTACTTTATTTTAATATTTTTTAATATTTATGTAAAATTTTCATTTATTTATATATTTATATTTTTAAATAAACATTTTGTTAAAAAATAAATGTTTCTCTACTTTTTAAATAGTGTAAATCAAATGCCGGGACAAAATTAACCAAATACAAGTCAATATTAATAACAACCAATTAAATCAACTCATTAAATTTTATTGATAAACCAATAATATCTTTTATTTTGCTAATAGAATAAAATACAAAACTTGAATATACAATGTTTATACAACTTAAATATGTCTATTTTGCTAATTGAATAAAATACAAAACTTAATTGTACAATGCTTATACAACTTAAATATGTCTAACATATATATTTTTTTAAATTATAAATTAAAATCTTCAAATATATATAAACTTTAAAATAATATATTTATTTTAATTTTTTCATTATAATTTAATATATTTTATTTAAAATCTTCATATATATATATATATATATATATATATATATATATATATATAAACTTTAAAATAAATATATTATTTTAATTTTTTTCATTATAATTTAATATATTTTATTTAATAAAAATATTATAATTATCATTATGCTAGGTGAATTAACTTGAATGGTTAAGTGCTATAAATTGTAAATAAAAAATCTAGCTGTCAAAATAACTATACATTGCTATTAAGAAACCCACTTAATATCCCAACAGAATTAGACCTTATCCCAAGCCAATAATTATACACATGAAATAAAACACTATGTGAGCCGAACATATTTCCACAAAGTGGAGCATAGAAGAATATAATGCAATCTCTACTGGTTGGGATTATTCAGAAATAAGAAATATCAATACATTTCCTACAGAAAAAAACAAGATAAGAACATATTTTAAGTCCCGGGTATGACAGTCCAGTGCCAGGTGTGACAGTCCACAAAATACAAAATTATAGTTACCAGTGTAATTTTAAATCCTTTACGTTTACTGAATGTGAATTTAATAAATCCAAGTTGAAGCTGGATTTCACTTCACACCTAAAGTGCTGGCCAAGAAATGACATCTGTACGCCATTACTCTACCACTTTTAACCCTTTGTTTCTTGTAGTACCTGACATACACACAAACTCTGGAGACAAATTCCTGTTTTTTCTCATGAACGTGGACAATCAATAAATGGCTAACTAGTTTTCCTTACAGGAAAACAGACTGTAAATCATCAGGCAAACAGACTGTAAATATGAAAAATATGTTCTTTTAATCCCCGCAATTGATATATGTTCTATTTTGTTTTTAAACTTGGCCATTGAGTGTGATTCACCATGATCAAATTAGTGGGAAAAGACAGAAAGTTGGAACATTGACTCTCCGGCATTTTAGCAAGAAAATTCAAATCTGTACAGATTATAAACATATGCTTAACCTGCATAGAACAGATCCTGCTAAGTTGGAGAATTTGTTCATGGATTTTGCAATGTTCCCATCCCATTCCTTCATTCTTCGATGCAAAGAATATGCCCTAGGCACAAATTCCAACCATAGCACAAATCCTGGGCCGCAATCACTCGTTTTAAAGCAAATCCATGCGTCGCTTCATGCAGCCTGTGCTCTTTAAACGCAAATATCCTGAAATCCCTACCTAAACTATGCAACATTGCAGTGAAAACTGTTCGAATTACAATCCGAATAAAGTTCACCTGTTCTTTCGGATTTCGAAGGTGTAATTCATCTCCAAGTAGAATTTCTGGTCGTCGTCAACAAACTGAAAGTAAAGAAATCAATTAGATGAGAATCAATTTATTATAAAGGAAAATCCAAAGAAGGAAAATCATGATATTGAACTAAAAGTTAAAAAACAAAGAAATGATGAAATTCATTTTATCATACAAGAAAACCTAAAGAAGGAAAGTGATGATCTTGAACCTGGAGTAAAGTAACAAAGAAATCTGTTAAGGAAGGAAAGTGATGATCTTGAACTCGGAGTAAAGTAACAAAGAAATCTGTCAAAGAAGGAAGGTGATGATCTTGAACTTGGAGTAAAGTAACAAATAAATCTGTTAGATGAGTTTCAATTTATTAGTCAAACCTCAGGAAGGAAAATGATGATTTCTAGCTGCGTAAGAACCCCTTGCCAGAATCCGGGACGGCGTTGTCTCTTCGTCCATAGCTTACGTATACGGCTCTCGCTGAGGACTGAACGTTCCCAGCATAAAACGAGTGTTGTCAACCAAAAAAACAAAACCAGAGCCTTCAATATCAGGATTCAGGCGCTCCATTCGACGAAAAGATCTTTATATCTGACTCCGCTTTTCCACACAGTGTTGATGTAATTGAGCCCCGGCAGGATGTTTTGGAGAACCGGGAAACAGAATTTAAGACTGTTAACGGGTGTAAAGGAGGAAACCTCAACTTGCGAACGGAATAGGGAAAATTAGGGGAGGGACAGCGGTATTAGTGCACACTCCCTACCTTCCTCGAACTGGCCACGTGGGCGTGCCTACGTGGCTTACGAAACGTCCACGTGGCTTCCCACCGTGTGAAGGAGGTTAGCACATTAACTTGGGCAGTTAATTCGCTCCTTCGCCTGGCCGTTTGGCTCTTGTCGGGAGCTCACTTCGTCGTATGTGTTATTGTTCGAGAGGCCAAAGTTGGTGTGGTATCCTTCTACGTATTCCACCCTCCCTTGAATGGGAGAGATGCGGCCCTAGTGGTGGTTGCGTCGAAGAGGCACATTCTACAGCCAAGTGAGGATGTGTAACTCCTTTCATGCTCATCCTCGAAATGACATGTGTCTTTTTTTAAAAATAATAAAATATTATAAAAAATAACATATAAACTCAAATTATATTTAAAACATTTACAAAGGCATATATAAAACTAGATAAATTAAAAAGCTTCATCAACATTTGCACTCTAAAAAACGGTTTGCGCCTCGAGAGATTTGATCCCTCTTGGTGCTTGGTAGATCCCCTTTTAAGATGGATCTATGCTGGTTTATTGTTCGGCCTTTCATGGTCTAGTCGAATCCTGTCAAGCATGTTTCTCGGTTCGGTTCTATCATAGTTGGCTCTTGTTCCAAACTCACTCTGATGCCTAAGTTGTTGTTTGACCATCTGACGCTAGTGCGGTCTCTCTCACCCCCCTCCCCTTGAGTTAGAGACACTACCCTAGTGGTGGTTCATAGTCCTACCTTTCATGGCATGGTTTGAAGCCTATAAAGTGGGTTTTGGGGTTTGGTTATGTCATTGTTTTGTTGGTCCTTCTATTTGTTGTAGTTGGAAAAGTCATTATTATGTTCGTTGGATTGCAACTTTGGATTCTAGTTGACCGGGCAAAGAATTACTTGATGCTAGTACTGTTGCAACTCGTTCTACAAGGAAAGGTAAGATTGTTATTCCATTTTTGCACCTCCTATTAATTTTTTACTAATTGGAATCGTTTTGGTGCCTGCCCAGTGCATCACAGTGGGTTTTTGTGGCTTTTTTTCAATGAGTCAAGTTATGTGCCATTTATGGCAAGTGAAGATGTGCGGGTTTCATCCTAACATTATGAATTAAGGAATTGGGTGCAAAATGTGCCCATCTGAAGGCTTGTGTGGTAATGGTAGGATTTTACTCCTATCGTCCTATGAACCTCAAATTTGTTTATCAACATATCCAATTTTCATGGAAATCTTTTGTCGAGTAAGTTATTGCTAGATATGGGTAATTATTTGATGATTCATGTGGGTAATTCTTTGTAAATGAATTGCATTGCTATGGATTTTATGGGTTTTCTTTGATGTTTTTAATGGATTTGCTTGGATGATGTTAATGGCATGTGTAATTGCACCTATAGTTGGTATGTATTTGTAATACTTTTGAAATGGTGGATAATATGAACTATGGGTTGGGTTTGATGCCAATTGTAAGGCTTGATATGTGGAACACAACATTGTAGGTTTTGTGGGTTTGATTGGATGTTGTTAATGGTTTTCCCTGGATGTTGCAAATGGGTAATTCGACCATCTAAGCAACTCTAATGGCTTGGGTAATTTGACCTCTACATTGTTGATAAGGTAATTGAACATGTGGGTTTATGGGTTGGCTTTGATTTCAGGTGGTTTTATGGGTTGGCTTTGATTTCAGGTGGGTTTCTTGGTTGGTATGTGTCATTGCACCTAAGGTTGGTGTTTGCAATACTTGTGAAATGGTGAATAATCTAACTTGTGGGTTGGATTTGATACTTGTAAGACCTAATATATGGAGTTTAGAGTTGTGGGTTTTATGGATGTTGCAAATAGATCGTGCGATCATCTGAGCAGCTCTAACAGCTCAGGTAATTTGACCTTTTGTGTAGTTAATAGGGCAATTTGACCTATGAGTTTATGGGTTTGTGGGTTGGCTTTGATTTCATGTGGGTTTCTTGGTTGGCATGTGTAACTGCACCTATGGTTGGTAGGTGTTTGTAATACTTTTGAAATGGTAGATAATTATAAGACTTGTAGATTGTCTTTGATGCTTATAAGACTTGATATATAGAGTCTGGAGTTGTGGGTTTTATGGGTTTGCTTGGATGTTGTTAACTGGTTTTCTTACCAATGTTGTAAATGGGTAATTTGACCCTCTGAAATAATGCCAATGGCTTGGGTAGTTCAACCTCTACCTATAGGTATGCATATGCTTGGTTGAAACTTAGGGATAGAGTTAGGACTAATATTATGGTACTTACTTTCCTATATTAGGGTTGTTAATATGGTTAGGGTTAGGGTTTGGGCTAAAACCTAAATACTTTTTCCCTTGACCTACCATTGATCATCTAACGTGTGTCTAAGAGATAATTCATTAGGCCACATCACCATTGAAACTATTGACCCTAAAATTGATATAATACTTAGTCATTTTCATTTGAGTTGAGGAAAATTGAATCTAACACTTGATGATAATTCACTTAGATGGACCGTTGAGCAAATTAAATTAGTGGAGCAAACCGAAGTAAATTAATAAGTAATAAATAAGTAGATTAAAAGATATTATATGAAAGTTTGAGGTGTGGAAAGTAGTGTCAAGAAATTTGGCTACAACATTGAAATAGGCCTTGAAATGTGCCTTCATGTCACTGCCACTATGAAAAAGGACTTCATGTCACTGTATGGAACCATATTAACACCAAGCCATAGGATTTGGACACATAATTGGGAGTTTGATAATGTGAGAGATTACAGATGATCCTTTCATTAGCATTCCCCTTAGCTCTTTAGGCTTCTTGAACATTTCTTGCACTTTTCAACTTGCCTTCTTAATGGAATGCCCCTTTCTATTTGAACAAAAAAATCCATGTTTGTTGTGATTTTATCAACTTTTTCCCTTCAATCTATATTTATTGTTATTTGTCTCATTCTAAAAATACATGTCATTCCCTCCTTTTTGTCAAGTAAATTTTTTCTTTCAAATGGACTGGAATTGAATTTTATTTTACTTGTCTTCAAATTGTTTTTGTTAAATTACTTATGCCCTTCAATCTAAATTTACTACTATGTGTCTCAATCAGAAAATACCTCTCAGTTCCTCCTTTATGCCAAGTAAAAAATTTCATTTAAATTCCCAACATGATCATTGACGAAGCTCTATCTATAAAGACTACTCAAATAGTTGTCAATATGAGTGAGGGTAGGGAAAACTAGGTTTTTAAAAGGTTTGATTATTGATATACCCCAAACAAATTGTTTTGAGGGATTGATATATTCCAAATGATGGGTATAGTTGTCAAGATAGCATTCATTCGACATATACTAATATGGTTGGGTATTAGCAACATATTCCAAAAGAGGATAAGGTCATTATTTACCCGTGCTCCAATAAGAATTGCAATAAACAAGAGAACCTCTATACATATAAAACTTTAGGAGATATATGAGGCAAGGTATGTGCATGCTCTTGAGATTTTAGGGCAATGTTCATATTTTTTTCTTCCCTAACATTATTTTCCTCATGCTTATCTTCATTGTTGGGAGAACTTGTAGAACATTTGAAGATATGTAAGGCAAGGTATAAACATTGTTGCGATAGAAGAGGATGTGAATTGATTGTGCATGGGTATGTGCACGGGTAGTAATATGTGTAAGGTATGTGTAAAGTATGAATATTGTTGGGATAACAAGATGTCTACATGGATACTTGGATGTTTTATATTTTGTTGTCTATTGTTTGTCATGGATTTAACATAGTTTGAAATTCCTTTTCAGTTTCCTTCCTTATACTTTGTGGAGGATTGAGGATAATAACAATTGTTTTGTAACTATGCAATTATGCATTATACATTATGTTGTATGTTTGGTATGTATATTCTATTTTGGTTTCATAACACATTATGCATTATGACTGGTATGTATATGTTATTTTTCTTGCAATTGGGAGTCTTGATATTCATAGTTTAGTATGTGATATATACAACTAGACAATCTATGGTGCTCAAATTATCAAAATACAATACCTTGAAAAGAAGAGCTAAGTAAGACTTAGGATTAATGTATGAAATTATTTTATAGATTGTGCCTAAATACACTATCTTGTATGCGAGGAAATCTATGGGGAGACCAAAAGAATCCTATTCAACAAAATCCACATTGCATGTGTTTAGGCTAAACAAAAAACATCTCCATGCTAATGAGGAGGATGAGTATATTCATTGCTCGATTTTGTGAATTTATTATGTTTTCTTAATCCAAGTGTTTTGAGTTTCCTACATTTGCTTGATGCCATTTTTCTACTTGCATCCATGGAAGAATACAGAAACTATAGCTATGACTTGTACTCAATACCCCTGAAGGATTTGGAGGAGCTAAAAAAGAACATACTAGATTGGATCTTAAACTAGTAGGAAGAGGGGGAAGGTGTTGCAACATGATAGTGGGGGATTTGAAAGTTTATCAAGTATTGAAAGAATTATGTCGAATTGGTCAAAAATATCCCATGTTCAAACTTGTGTGTATTCATATCAAGCTCCCCCCTCCTCTCCATCTATTGTCGAAGTTTCTGCAATGCCTTATGTTGTTCTCTTTCATGCCTTGCCAATTGTGGTTGGTGGTGTTTTTTTATTTCCTTTCCCTTTCTCTCTGAATCCTCTCTTGATTTCATTGTTCTCCTATAACAATTCTTGTTACCCTCTTATCTATTGTAAGTTCCTTCTTTTGTTTCAATTACATAATCTCATTTTTCTTTTGTTTTTCCTCAACCAAGAGTGTGATGTAATCCTCTAAAGTTAGTAACTATGAGCTTCTACTTAATCAAAGAAAATCTATTGACCATATTCTTGTTTTATTTGTCACTCTCTACATTAGCTTCTTTAGGAACTATGTGAGTATTGGTTCGGTACTTGTATGAATATGAGGATCATCTAGGACCTATGATTCTTCTTCATCGGATACTTGATTTGGTTATTCAACGATGTTCAAAAGTTTTTGAAATGAGGGCATGTTAAGGCTTTCTTCATAGTGATGATAATAATATTTCTATCCATATTCATCATGGCTATTGCTAACCATTTAGGTTGGGGTACTTGGATTTGCAATGTCATTTTCTCACTAGGGCATCTCGTTGCTTGATAATATTCAATCATATTCACCTTATTAATATCTTTGTGTGGTTCATGTGATGTAGTGAATTCTATATTATCTTGAATTGCTTCATCATCATATTGAATAACATTAACATGTTCATCATCATCACCTAATTCCCACCTATGTTCTTGAGAGAGGCTCAACATGCTCACTGCAACATCTGCATCTTCCTCACCATGTACCTCAAAATCTTGGCTACAACGCATCATTAACAAGTACATCATAATTTAGTGGCCAAATTCTAGTTCACTTAAATCTAACCTTGATATTTGAGAATGTAAGATCCTTTTTAAAAGCTCCAGTATCAAGTTCTCATTTTCAAACCTTTTCACCTCTATCCCTTGGTTATTTTCCATCCAATGTGCTCTCTTTATCCTAAAGTAACTCTTAAAAGGACCATACACATTCACATAAAAGTGTTTCAACCTATGGGCAGTGTGTATAGGCAAATTCAACAAGTTTATGCCCATCCTGTATGCCTCCTCCACAGTTTGTAAAGCTATGTGGCTACCATGTGCATACAAAATTAACAAGCACCCATTAGTATGATGCGACCAATTCATTAACATTAACCATCTGATGCATGCTCCTAGCTCACAATTTTTGTTTCAGTTATTCATTTGATCCTTTCCCTTAAACGGATAAAACCCAAGTATTAATATACCAATTGCATTTACACAATACACAATAGTTATCCGCACCCTACATCGTGTTCTTGGGAAGAAATTTTGGCACACTCCTTATTCCTTTCTTAGCAATTATCTACATGCCACAATTCCTTCCAAATTATAAACCAATCTCATCATAGTTCCATATACGATCTGGACTATATGAATGTTTCTTATAAACATTGGATAGAGTATCATAGAACTTGGCCCCAATTGCAAGGATAAATTCAAAGCTCTCTCTCTATCCAGGCCCTCTATTTTTTCATAATACAAGCTCTAAATGTCTTTTCTTGAACCCTGTCCACCATGATTTCCTAGAAAATCTATCTATAAATGGATTCAACTTCCACTGATAGATTTGAGTAGCATTGGCCTCTAGTTGTATCAACTCCATCCCATGGCCTAAATCAAGCATATCCTTACACCAAACAACTGCTTATGCTTTGTATTATTCAATTAACAATACAAGAGGCATTTTCCTCTTCATGTGTGTGAGACTATTAAGTCAACAATGCAATGATGTTGGTGCAATTCCATGTGTTTTTGCAGCATATCTCATAGAATAACCATTGAATTCAACATCACTAATCTTATCAATCGAACTTGCACCTTGCACTATGGTATATTGTGGAGCACCACCTTAAACCTCTACCTCATGATGCTTTTCAACATTTGTATATAAATTATCTTCAACAACACCTAGTTTATCTCCTCCAAGGTAGAGTGTTGTAGTTGGGCACCCATGGGAACTAGTCTTCTTACTCTTCTCATACATGTGGTAGAATTCCACCTTGCCATGACTACAAAACCTTTATAAAATATGAATAAAAACATACAAACATAGCAATAGAAACATACCTAAATAACAAACATGAAACACGGTGAAAACATGGAAATATGAATAAAGTGTGATTACAATCTCCATCTTTACGTGAGGAGAACAAGAAATCAAAATTAAAACAAAAACTATTAAAGAGATAGATTTTAAAACAATTCAAAATGAGAACCAATTTCAATATTTTAAAGTTCCCTCTCTATAATTACTTTATAGTATCTCATATAACATTTTAGAATGGGTTTCTTACTCTATGCACATTCACTCATTTATAATATTTTAGGATTTTGTTCACATTAAATTTGGAATAAATATAATAAATAAATAGAAATTAAAGTAAAAATTATATACATATATATATTAGATCAAAAGACTTGGATCTGGTGAAACCTTAGCAGTAGTAACTTTGAAAACCCTGGATGGTTGTGGTGGTGGGGGGAGGCGAACTCCCTCCTACAAAAACATTCTAATCTCACACCAAGGAAGTGGCGGGGTTCTTGGTGAGGAGAATTCAACAAGCCTAAGCAATTTTTTGGATGATGGACCGTAGATGGGATTAGGGGGGTGAGAAAATACGATCAACACCCCTCGGTTGTACATGGAAATAGGGAAGGACCAAGCCAAGAAGTGGATCGTCGTTCTCAGAAGACCTGTATCTTGAAAGAAGATTCCATTCCTAGGTATGAAGTTACTTCCTCTATAATTGGTAGCTACATCTAGTATATGAGAGATCATGCTATGATTGGGAAGTTCATGAGGTTTTAGCTCACGAAACGGGCTCTGAATGGTTGGATAGCAGCTAAATGAAAACCCTAGGGTCATATTGAGCTAAAATTGGGATCTAAGGGTTACTTTACTACAATATTTACCAACTTGGAGGATAAATATAGGGTGTTGGATGGTGGCCCATATTTCTTTAAATTGAAGAGACTGTTTTTTAAGGATTGGGAAGAGTGATTCTCTCCATCAAATGAGGATTTTACTATGACTCTGGTATGGATCCAACTGTATTCATTGCCTCATGAGTTCTCGAAAGATGAAACCTTCAAGGGCATAGAAAACATGTTGTGCTCATTTCTAAAAATCATAAAGGAAACAAATCAAGGAAAATATACTTCCTATGCCAGGATTTGTGTGTATATGGACATCCCAAACGCCCTACTAGAATCCATCTACTTGAGCTACCAGGATAACGAGTTGATCTAGACCATGGACTATGAACATGTTCCATTCTAAGTTTGAAAATGTCACGAGCATGGGCACCTATTTTAGTACTTCCCCCTAAAAAAACCCTCCTTAAGAGAAAAGGAAAGGACAAAAGAGGATCCCGATGGATTTACAACAGTTCAGGTCTAGTGAGGCAAGGGAGGACCAAAATCCACCTATCATGTGGACATAATTGAGACCCAGTCCCAAAATCATTTCAATACCTTATTAACACTCAACAGCTAGGAAGATGAAATGATGCACTAGGAGGATGGATGGAGGCCTCTCAAATGGGAAATTCATATGCTCGATCAGATGCAACCCAAGGGAGGGAATTGGAGAAAGCTGGATAGTCATGAAAAACCACTCATTGATCCAATCACAAATTAACTTGGCATTGTTGAATAAGGATCCATTTCAGAATATGGAATATATATGGATTAGGGAAACCTTGGCCTTCAATATATCTTAGATGCATGTGAAAAGAAATTTGTTTAATCCCTTCCAGATCGTCATTAGGGTTTCCTCTGAGAGGTACTAGCGAAAGCAAGGTCGAAATATGTCTCATCCAAGTCAGGAAGTATCTCCATTCACCCTCAGCTGGGACTAAAATCACCCCTCCCCCCAAGGATAATTAGAGGCCCCCAAATAAGGACAAAGGAAGAGGGCACAGAAACAAGGTATCAAACCTTGAAAGAATTAGGAAAGAAATTGGTAAATTCAGGGTTGTGTGCAGCAATGGATACGAGGTACTTTGCCCCTTCTCAATCTAATTAGTCATGAAAATATTTTCATGGAATATTTGAGGCCTCAATGGTCGAAGCAAGCAAATAATGTTGAGGACAAAGATTCAATCAGAGAAACCTAATGTTATAATGTTACAAGAGATGAAGTGCGGTGGGGTCGCGATGGAAAGAGTCGATGGCTATGTATGAAGGAGCACCCGAGTCATAACCCTAGATTCTAGGGGAACAATAGGGGGTCTTGTAATCTTATGGGATCACAATTCAATAAGAATGGAGGATTCCTTCGCTACCCAAAGAACCATATCACCTTCCTTCCACCTTTTGGTAATGGAGGAGAAAGGTGTCATGACCAATATTTATGGACTGTCTACCTCAGAAGATAAGATCACTTTAAACTATTGGGTCTTTCCTAAATTCCCAGAACTGCATTTTTGGGGGGAACTTAAATGTTATTACCTCCCTCTTAGAAAAGAGAGGGGGCATCTGGCGTCTGGATCTAGTCTATGATATGTTCAAAGATACTATCAAATATTTGAACTTGATTAACATAGAAATGGTCAATGGCATGCACACATGGAACAATTGTAGGAGGGGTGCTCACCTAATTGCTTCCAAACTATATAGAATTCTTCTCTCTAAATATTTCATTCTCTGAAATCTTATATTGGAGGCATCCATACTCCCTTGTGTGGGTTTGAACCACTGGCCTATTTTTCTCTCCATTGATATGGATGATCGGCCAAAAAATTGCATGTTCAGGTTCGAGCAATTCTAGATACATCATCCATATTTTGGATAACATTACTCAATGGTGGGAAGAAGGGAGGATTCAAAGGGGAGGCAAGATGCTTCAATTCCAGTAATGACTTAAAATTGTCAAACAATGATTGAAAAGGTGGAACAAAGAGATCTTCAATAATATTTTCCAAGCTGGAAAGGAGATTGAATAGGAGATGGAACAACTCTAGCAATAAATCTTCAATGAAGGCCTATCAGAGGAAAATCAATAAATTAAAGAGCTTCTGTAGTCTCAGTTGGATGACCAATACCGATAGGAGGAAATCTTGTACATGCAAAAGTCTAGGGTTTAATGGCTTAAGGAGGGGGACCATAATTCCAAATTATTTCACAGGTCTATGATCAACATTGTCACCATAATCACATCTCTTCTCTCTTGGATTCATAGGGTAACTCTGTCAGTAAACATGAAGACATGGAAAGGGAATCAAACAGCTTTTGTTAATCCATCTTCTTAGAGCCCTAGGGGAATAGGGAGCCAATGATCCAGAGAATTTTTCACAACATTCCACACCCATTCAACGAGGAACAAAATGAGAATTTTATTTTCCTTGTTACCTTCAAGGAAGTGTAGCAAGCGTTCATGGCCATGGAAAAAGGTAAATTCCCCGGGTCAGACAGTTTCACTATCAATTGTTTCCATGCCTGTTGGTCCCTCATTAGAGTGGATGTTTGGGAGTTGTGGAAGAGTCCAATATGTCTAGAGATGTGCTCCTGGCACTAAGCTCCACCTTTTTAATGTTGATCCCAAAAGATGATGGAGCTCATCTCCCAGGTATGTTTTGTCCTATTTCGTTATGCAATGTTATCTTCAATATTATTACCAAGGTAATCACCAATCGCCTAAATCCCTTGCTCCCTATCCTAATCTGTCCAAAACATACTCATTTTGTGGAAGGTAGGAATATCTTGGATGGAATTGTTTATGCAGATGATCAGGTTGTGCACTCCCTTAAGAGCTAAAAGAATCCGGTAATGCTCCTCAAGTTTGACCTGTCCAAGGCTTATGATAAATTAAGTTGGAAATATATGGAACATGTGTTGCGTGCTTTTGGATTATCTGAAGGAAGGATTAAATGGGTGATGTCTCTTACATCCTTGGTTTTATTTTTCTGTCCTTCTTAATGTCTCTCCTACGGCTACCTTCACGCTCACTCAAGGAATCAGACAAGGGGATCCTCTCCCCCTCCCTATTCATCCTAGTGGCCCAAGGTCTTGATCATTCTATCAAAGTAGGACATCCTAGTGGCACAAGGTCTTGATCATTCTATCAAAGTAGGAATTAGATAAGGATGGTTAAAGTGGCTTAGTATACATGGGGAAATCACCTCCCATCTCCAATTTTGTCAATGACACCATGCCCTTTGGAACCCCCTCTATCTAGGAATCTCGAGCCATCAATTTTGTTCTGGAGGATTTCATGGAAGCCTATATCACTATTATTAATAAGGAAAAATCCAAAATTTTCTTCAATGTTCCACTCGTATTCAAGTGCAAATTGGGATAATGTTGGAATTCCAAAGGAGCTCCCTCCCATCGAATTATTTGGGATCCCATCTAATTGAGAATGTCCAAGACAATAAGTCTTGGGAGAAACTCCTCTCAAAGTTGGATAAGAAGTTGGATAATTGGGCGTTCTGGTCCCTTAATCTCCCAGGCCACCTAACCCTGATCAAGTATGTGCTCCAGGAAGTTTGGTGGCCTGGAAAAAATTGTGCAAACCCAAGCTGGATGGAGGTTTAGGCCTAAGAGATCCTGAACTAGAAAATGTCGCTTTGGGGTCCAAGTTATGGAGAAGGTGGTTGAAAAACCATCTCTCTCCATGGGGTATATTATGGTATCATAATTATGTTGCTGAAATGGATCCTCGGTATCTTATTCATAGTGAGGAACATTGTCCAGGTTTGATCATTTGGAATGCTTCTTGGGAAAACTAGAGTTTGGTTCAAAGGCTTAATTTTGGGGAAATTTGGGTTGGCGGGATGACTTTATTCTAGGAGGACTCTTAGTAGCAAGTATCCCCTTGGATTCCTACCCCCAGTGGTATCTTATTTGTGACCATATGCTCAATAGGAACAAAACAAGAGTTCACCAATATTGGGATGTCATTATCTCCATCCAATCCTCGCATTCTTGGTTTGCATTAGAGAAATGGGACCTTCCAAAGAATTTTCATGGGATTGAAGAACTATGGGATGAGATTAATCTCTGAAACATTAAACCATCTCCTCAACCACTTTTCTTTCTCGTCCTTAATTTGGTATCATGGGGTGGAGCTCATGTAGACATATGACAAACATAGAAACACCATCAAATATACAATTGAATCACAGCGGTCGTCTGCACTCCAAAATTGAATTTTGAAAAGAATATGGCGATTTCTCCTAGGATTTATCCTCTGAGAACTTTGGAAAGAAAGAAACCGTTGAATGTTTGAAAACTACATAAATTCATAAGAACAGTTTTGGTATCGAATTAAGCAAGACATCATGGAGAATGTTAGTGTTTCTTCTTGGCATGAAGAGCAAAAAATAGTACCCAAACCTGGAGAAACCCATCCTTGATTATTGCACCGAGTGAAACGAGGTGCTCTACAACCCACTATGGGGGAGATGTTGTAACGTGTGTCCATGTAACGTTACACATGAGTATGAGGGAGATGTTGTAACATTTGTCTAGTAACGTTACACGAGTAAAAAAAAGTAAAAAGTAAAAAATTATATTATGTCGGCCATTAATAAATTCATGTCGGCTCATAAAATAAAAAAATTATGGAAAGTTTTTAAAAAAAACCGTGTTGGCTCATAAAATAAAATATTATGAAAAGTATAAAATAAAAACTTAAAACTTAAACCGAGAAATACACCTAAAGAAATTAGATCCCTCTCGGTGCTTGATAGATATAGGTTTAAGATGGATCTATGCTAGTTAGATTTCACACCTATCCTTACCCACGAAGCCTCCTATGATGTATCCCTCTCCTTCATCAATGAGCAAGTTACTGGTCCCCACCCCTAGCGGATTCCCTAAAGTTAAATTTCAATGGGGCCTCCAAAGGAAACCTTGGCCCGATGAGGGTTGGCGGAGTGATTCAGGGATGAATATGGAAATATGGTTTGGGTCTTTTCATGTGCGATTGGTCAGGATAACAACAATATCACAGAGTTGCACACCCTTGTGCAATGAATTCTTATTGCAAGAACACCGAACTTCTCAAAGCTGATTGTGGAAGGAGAATCTCAACTTGTTGTTATTATATTTAAGAAGATACAACATGGAACCACTATCAGCAAGGTCTCCACTAATTTGAGATTGGAGTCGTGAATCGAAAATTTGGAGAAAATTATTCAACATCTTAATCATCAGGCGACACTTACTCACTCACATGTCAGGCAGTCTGCCAACAAAGTTGCAGACTATTTGGCGAACACATGGGTGTCCCAAGATGGGGTGGGTATTGATTTCGATTGGTTGAGGTTGAAAGATACAAATATTATTCGTAATTGTTAATTGATAGGTAACCAATACTTGCAAAACTGGATGCAAGTGAATGATGGGGCAAGGACAAGCAACATGTAGGACAAGACACCTAGCCCATGTTTGGCCACTTTAACTTCCCAATGATCAAGGTGAATTTATGTCCATGAGTGGGTGCTATAGTTAGATGTATGGGAGAATTAATAGTTAGGATTTTAGTGTATCAGATGAGTTCCCATGGGAGATGGAGGTTGTTACAAACCACTGGCATGATGAGATTTTCGAGGTGGACAATTATGGTGATCATACTGGTGCCATCATTGAGTACTTTGGTGAGACAATGGGTGTTTGGAAACGATGGTGAAACTTGGTCTGCCTCGAGATGTTGTTTCATGTTGTTGGATCCATGACGTGTTAACCACCATGTGATTGTGTTGAATCTCAAATATGTGGGAAATATGTTGTCTGATACCGGGGGTGCTCGAACAAAGCCTTAGTTTGTCTTGTGGTCGGTTTGGGATTGAGGTGGAGAGTTTCATGTTTAGTAGGTTTTGAGAATGACTCGTACTCGAGTGGATAGGAGTTGGGTGGGGGCTCAGGGGGCCACCCACATGCCCTGTCTTCAGTGTGAGGTGGTAGAGGAAAATAAATTATTATTCGAGGAGGTTTTAGAGCCCATAAGGCATTACCTTAATGACATTGAGAAGGAGATCAAGAAGGGTCAGGAAGACTTATACATTTTGGAAGATCAGCTAGAGTGGGTCGGGGAAATTGTGGATGCAGTATCGACTCGGTCTTGTGAAACCAAGCATGGGAAAATGCTCTTGGGAAAAGTGTTGATGGATATCCAAAATCTTGAGTGGGAAAATAGACAAAAGACGAATGAGATCTTGGCTTTGAATAGAAGCCAGATATTGAAAACTAACGCCACCCTCACTGCAATGGTGAATGATATTAATGAATTGGCCTATAGTATCAACTCATTGGTGAGGGTCTCCACTAGTTGTGTCTTTGTGCCTCGTCCTTCAGAAGTGAAGCCAACTTCCCAGCGAAAGGACTCTCAGGTTCATATTGTGACAATTTCGCACGATGTCTAGCGATCTTGTCAAGGGTGGTTTTATGTTTTGGCATAGTAATATGAGGTTTCTTGTTTGTTTTCCTAGCTCTATATGTCATAGTTCTAGTTAGTTTTCTCTCTTTTGAACTGAATGGATGTAGTTATAGTTAGCCTACTCTATCTTGAACTCCTTAAAAGTTAGATTTTCAAGCTTCCCTACTTTCCCTTCAGTAGGTCAATATTGAGACATGTTTGAGATTTACCAATTAAGTTGACATCTATATAGTTTTATTTTGTAATATAATAAAAAGTATATAACATTACACTATATATATCACCAATAAACCCACATGCATAGACTAATATACCTTATTTGGGGAAATTTAATTTCGACAATTACTAATTGTACTATGGATTATGTCAGCCTCTCCGAGGGCCTTCTTTTGGCGTGGGATCCTATGAAATTCAAGCTATGTCCCTTTCGGACCTGTGGTGGAATTCTATTGGAAGGTCATTGTTGGCATTTAGATTTTCCTATTAGTATTATCCACTGCTACAGACCTTATGATGACCACTTGGATTTCTGAACACTATGTAGCAGAGTGGGATTTTTTATTGTTCTTCCCTTACTCTTGCGGGGGATCTCAACTTTATGGCTTCTGCCAAGCAAACATGGGAACCAATGCTAGGATCAATCCTTTGGATTCATGGTTTCAAGAGTCTATTACTAACAACAAGATGGTCGATGTCAAGCCTAAGCCTTTAATTCCTACCTCGCATAATGGTTGCGTGGCTAATGTTGTTTTTGCTAAGAGACTCGACATATTTTTACTGGATGAGAATTTGATTGGTTCTCTAGATCTTTGCAAGTCTTGGAAAGAAACTGTTGCGATTTTGGATCATATCCCGATTTTATTGAAGTTGGATAGGTGTAATACTATTCACAGGTATCCTTTTAAATGTTGTCATGTTTGGTCAGTTGAGGCCAAGTTTACTTGTCTCATTTGTGCTCATTGGAAGTCTTTCTCTCGATCCATAATAGTTCTTCGATGAGCCAGTTTCCTCTTTTTCTTCGCTCATTAACAGGAATTGTTTCAAGGTGGATTAAGAACAAGAGGCTTTCTCAGCAGAGGGACCTCTTGTGGATTGAAGGCCTCCTATGTGATCTTTACTCTCACAATGCACTGGGATTTTTGGCAGGACAAGATTTGGAACAAGAAAAAATTGGGATTCTTCAGGCCGACGAAGCATCTTGGTGACTAAAGAGTAGGGATTTGTGGATTTCACAATGTGATAGGAATACCATATTTTATCACTCCTTTTCCGATCAACACAGGAAGAAAAATTCTATTTGGGAGATTGAGGATCAGGTAGGGAGGAAGTACACTACCCAACTTGGGATTGAAGGGATCACAACTAGGTATTTCTCAGACCTATTTCATAAGCCCTTGAATAACAATATTAATACACAGTTAAGAGTTTTGCAGAGTATGCCCCATATTTTCTCAAAAGAGGATAATAAGGAGATCGGTAGACCCATTACCCTCTTGGAGATTGAGGATATTCTTAAGCATATGTCCAAGGACAAGAGTCTAGGGCCTGATGGGTGGACAGTCAAATTTTACATTTATTTTTATGATTTTCTGGGTCCAAATTTAGTGCATATTGTGGAAGAAGCTCGAACCAAGGGAGTGGTTTCAGTTGCGATCAACACCGCCTTTCTTTCCCTCATTCCTAAATGTTCCAAGACAGTCACTTTTCAATATTTCTACCTGATTTCTTTATGCAAACTTTTGTATGAGATAATTGCTAAAGTAATATCAAATAGACTCATAGAAGGTTTATCAAGGGGACATCGAAGGAACAATTTTGTTTCCTCCATTAGTGTTATATTTTTTATGCAATTGGAGTTGCACAGGAAACCATACATTCAACAAAGGTCAGGCATCAAAGCTCATCGGTGCTAAATATTGATCTCGTGAAAGCTTATGATAAGGTTGATTGGTCTTTTCTGAGACTTATTCTTCTTAATGCTAGACTAAGCTATGAGATTATTCAATGGATCATGGGGTGTGTCTCGACTTCCAACTTTGATGTTTTGGTAAATGGAAATCCCACCAATTTATTCAAAATCTCGTGGGGGTTGCATCAGGGCTGCCCTGTACCACCTCTACTTTTTGTCCTTGTCATTAAGGGTTTAAGTCGGATGATTGGAAAGAACAAATTGGAAGGTAAGATTAGAGGTATAAAATTTTCTCCAACTCATTATATTACCCACCTTCTCTTTGTCGGCGATGTTTTATTATTTGGTATTGGTTCTATGGTGGAGTGGCAATTTTATAAAGATATCCTTGACACTTTATATTTGATGTCAGTCATGAATATTAGCTACCCGAAAGATATCCTTGACACTTTATATTTGCCTCTTTCTTCTCTTTAGGAAATTCACTCAAAGGGCATATATTTTCTCAATCATGCTAAGAAAATAGGCATTGATAATTAAAGAAACGATCATTCGCTTTCGGCGTTAGATTTGAATTTAAGTCCCCAGTGCTATGTGGAGTGGGACCTATACATAAAATCTCTTCATCATGTAGGGATTAGATTTTCGAACACAGAATACCAGATTCAGTGGTTTTGGAATACTGCAAGTGGCCATGTCATCACTAAATTGGCTTATGATTTCATTGCTTTTGAGTATTCATGTGATCAACAAAACTGGTGGAGACATCATTTATGGAAGTGGTCAGTTGCAATCAAGATTTTATGCTTTATTTGGATGGCTATACAAAATAATATTTTTACTAGTGAAAACTTCATTAAGCATGGGGGTATGGGCCCTTCTTGTTGTCCTCTTTGTTGCCGAGTTGCTGAAATAGTTGACCATTTGTTAGTAAATTGTCACATTACTCTTTAGATTTGGGAGGAAGTCTCGAGCATACTTAATTTTTTGGGGCGATGGGATTATGGCTCCTTTGTTTCTAGTTTGTATCATTGGTTCGTTGATGGTACTAACCCTTCTACGATCCCTCTTTTTATCGACCAGGGTATTTGGAGGTTCCAGAACCTAGTTATTTATTAGGATGCCCATTTATCCATTGACAATACCTGTCGGTACTATTGTCATTGGCATATTGTCATATTATTCTTTTGGTACTAAACATGTCAAGGTCATTTATAGGGCTCCTCCCTTTATCGCCAGCATGGACCCTATCGGTTTCTTCGATGGGGCTTCTCAAGGAGGGGCGTGTGGTGTTGGTATTAATCTTATCATTTAAAATTATCATTATTTTTCTCTCTGGATTGGATGTGGTGTGGGATTCAACACTCGTGCAAAGCTTCTTGCGCTCTAGGGCATTCTCTATTATGCTCTTTACTATGGCATTCTTTCTCTTCAAGTTTTCGGTGATTCCTGGGTGGTTATTGATTGGATCAATGGAAATGAGAAGCTACATATTACAATTTTAGAACACCGGAAATCTTGGATCATAGTACTTCATAAATAAGTTCACAATGGTCACCTATAAGCATATATATCAGAATTACAATCATTGAGCCGACCAATTGTCAAAACAAGGCATTGAGCTTTAGGAAGGATTGATGCAATACACTGAATTCTTCAACAAACCACTGGTAGATGAATGCAGTCTAATTAGATATTAATTCTGCTTTTCGCTCCTCTTTTATTCCCTTTCTATGTAAGATGGGCTATTTTTGTAGTTTCTTTGAACATTCCATTTTGTTTACAAGTTGTACATACATGCTTACTATTATTTTAGAACTTTTCATTTGTTGATTGATAGTTTTTAGGAAGCTCAGATAAGCTAGTTATATTTTTGTATCTCATATGGAATGATATTGTGATTTGTTCTTAGTAGGTACTCTCCATAATTGATGTAATAGGTTTTGTAAAACACTGTCAAGATTTTACATTCTCCCCATAACTTCCACATCTTTAAGTTTTTTTAATTTATTTTTATTAATAATATATATATAATCTATAATATTAAACTAAATATTTAAACTTTTTCTAATATATTTTATCAATTAATTTTTTTATTATTATTATACATTATTTTTATTAGATCTATCTTTTAATACCCTAATATCTACCAAGATACCTACAATATATTTTTTTTCTTTCCCATATTAAAAACCCTTTATGAATCAAATATTGTTCAACAACGTAAAAAACATTCAACTTCATTTATTTAAACTATACAGAGTCAGATAATAAAACATTTTTATATTTAATCAAGATACCTACAATATTTTTTTTTCTTTCCCATATTAAAAACCCTTTATGATTCAAATATTGTTCGACAACGTAAAATACATTCAACTTCATTTATTTAAACTAAACAGAGTCAGATAATAAAACATTTTTACATTTAATCTATCATTTTTATATTTCATTTTAAGAAAAAGTCATAAGTACAAATTCCAAACGTTGTCATCATAGTAGACACATGAAATAATACAACACAATATCTAAATATCCCGACATCGTCGAATTATTACACAACATCTAAATATCCCGACAACGTGGAATTATTTCACAAAGAATAATAGAACACAATTCCAAAATAGTGGAATTATTCTCAAAGAAGAATATTAATACAACAAAATTCAACTGTAAGCACATAATAACAACTCCCTGGAGTGACACTCCAGTGCCAGGTGTGGCAGTCCACAAAATAAAAAACTATGGTTTATAAAGCTAATTATTAATCCTTGTGCGTTTAATGAATGTGAATTTAATAAATCCAAGTTAAAGCTAGATCGATCCACGCTATAGTCATTTCATTTACGCACCTAAGTGCTGGCCAGGAAATGACCTCTGTACGCCATTTCCCTACAACTTTTAACCGTACTGACCTCTCTTTCTTTCTTTCAGCACTTGACATACACACAGACTTTGGACACAGATTCCTTTCTTTTTCTTTTCTTATAAACGTGGACAATCAATAAATAGCTAGCTAGTTTTGCTTGCAGGTAAACAGAATGTAAATATGAAAAACATGTTTTTTTAATCCCTGCAATTGATCTGTTCTTCTTTTTTTGGACTGTTATTCACCCATTTTAAAATTAGAAGAAAAAACAGAACCTTGGAAAATTGGCTTCCCGGCATTTTAGCAAAAAAATTCGAATACAAGTTCTGTACAGATTATAAATATATGCATAACCATAACACAGATACTGCAAAGATTCAGAATTTGTTCATGGATTTTCTCTGCTTAATTAAGGGTAATAACCAGTGTTTTGCAATTATGTATTATGTTGTATGTTTGATATATATATGCTATGTCATTATGTATAATACATTATGCATAATGATTGGTATATATATATCCTATTTTTACATCAATTACAGGATGGATAACTTCTAGCTCATGCATAGATAATAGATAGACAACCCATTTAACTAAAAAAGGTAACAAGTAGGTAAGGCATGGAGAACAATAGGTGATTGCAATTAAGCATAGAGAACAATTAACATATAACTTCTTCATGGCACTTAACTTGTGACCTATCGGTGTTCACCTGCCACAAGTTAAGTGGTTGTACTGGTGTTTATAATTAGGAGTTTTGCTAGTCATAGTATAGTATGTGATATGGAAAAATAGACATAGAAAACTAGACAATTTATGGTGCCAAATACAATACCTTAAATATAAGAGCCAAGTACAATACCAAAACTAGAAAATTATCCAAATACAATAGCTTAAGAGCCAAGTAGGACCTAGGGTTAATGTATGAAGTGCCCTTATAAATTGGGCCCAAACACATAAAACAAAACTTCATCTTGCATACGTGGAAAACTAGGGGGCACCAAAAAATGCCTATTCAACAAAATCCACATTGCCCATGTCTAGACTAAACAAAAAACATCTTCATGCTTGAGGAGGATGAGAATATCCATTGCCTAAGTTTGTTGAGCTTATTGCATTTGTTTGATACTATTTTGCTACTTGCATCAATGGAGGAATAAGGAAACTATTGTTTTGACTTGTACTAAGTACCCCCTAAACTAGTAGGAAGGGAAAGGGGAGGAGTTGCAACAACATGATAGTGGGGGATTTGAATGTTTATCAACTCTTGGAAGAATCATGTATCTAGCATATGAGGAAAACTAGGGGGCACCAAAAAATGCCTATTCAACAAAATCCACATTGCATATGTCTAGACTAAACAAAAAACATCTTCATGCTTAAGGAGGATGAGTATATTCATTGCCTAAGTTTGTTGAGCTTATTGCATTTGCTTGATGCTATTTTGCTACTTGCATCGATGGAGGAATAAGGAAACTATAGTTTTGACTTGTACTCGAAACCCTCTGAACTAGTAGGAAGAGAGAGGGGAGGTGTTACAACAACACGATAGTGGGGGATTTGAATGTTTATCAACTCTTGGAAGAGTCATGTATTCGTTGCTCCTTCTCCATCTCTTGTTGAAGTTCCTACAATGCCTTCTATTGTTCTTTTCCATGCCATGCCAATTGCTTTTGGTGGTTTTTTTTGTTTCCTTTCCCTTTCTCTTTGAGGCCTCTCGTTCTTTCATTTTTTTCTACAACAATAATTTCTACCCTCTTCTTGACTACAAGTTCCTTCTTTAATTTCAATTTCATAATCCCATTTTTCTTTGAATGTGCCTCAACGAAGAGTGTGATGCAATCCTATGAAGTTCATAACTATGATCTCCTATTTAATCAAAGAAAATTTAATGATTCTCTTTTTTTTTTATCTACCACTCTCTCAACTAGCATCTTTAGAAACTGTCTGAGTATTGGTACAATACTTGTATGAACATGAGGATCATCTTAGACTTGTGATTCTTCTTCATTGGCTTGTTGATTTGGTTATTCATCAATTTTCAAATGTGTTGGCAATGAGAGCATGTTAATTCTTTCTTCATTAGTGCTGCTAACAATATATTTATTCATATTCATCATGGATTTTGCTAACTAGTTAAGCTAGAGTATACCCTATGGCTTGGAAATGCCATTTGTTCATTAGGGCATCTCATTTCTTGAAAATATTCAATTTAATAGAATGTGTATGTGGTTCATGTCATATATATTCATCTAGCCTTGATATTTTAGGGCGTAAGATCCTTTTAAAATATTTTCTACCAAGTTCTTTGCCACCCAACATGCTATCTCTACCCTAAAGTAACTCCTAAAAGGCCGATACCCACTCACATAAAAACTTAGCAAGTGCCATGTCCATAAAAAATTAACAAGTGCCTATTAGTAGGTGAGACACCACTAGGCACAGATGTATCAAAATGATACAACCAATTCTTAAACAACACAAAATAGTTATCTACTCACTGCTCTTAGGAAGAATATTTAGCACATTCCTACTCCATTTTTTGATAATAACCCACATGCCAAAATTCCTTCCAGCTTGTAAACTAGTGGCATAACTGTTCCATATACAATTTGGGCCATATGAATGTTTCTTAGTCATTGGAAAAAGTGTCATGGAACTTGGTCAAAATTGCAAGGCATAAATTGAAAGCTCCATCTCTATATTGGCCCTTTTTTATTCATATTACAAGATCTAGATGCCTTTTTTTGAACCATGTCTATCATTATTTCCTAGGAAATCTATCAATGAATAGATTTAGCTTCCATTGACACATCTGAATAACATTATCCTTTAGTTGTATCGATTCCAGACCATGGCCCAAATCAACTATATCCTTACACCAACATAATTACTTCTATATTCTATTTATTCAATTTTAACATTATAAGATGCCCTTTCCTCTTTGTGCATGTCAAATTATTAAGCCAATAGTGCAATGATGTTAGTGCAATTCCATGTGTTTTTGCAACAACTCTATATAATAACTATTGAATTCAACACCATCAATTTCCTTCCTTATATGATATCATGTTATATTCAGCTTTTGATAGCTCCTTGCATTGTGGTAGATGGTGGAGCATCACCTTCAGCCTCTGCCTCATGATGCTCTTCAACATTTGTATATAAATTCTCTTCAACACCCTAGTTTATCTCCTCATCTTAGGTAGAGTTAGAGTGTTGTAGCTGGGCGCCCCTAATAATTGGTCTTCTTGCTTTTCTAATGCATGTAGTAGAATCCACCCTTGCCAAAACCTTGTAGAATATGAATAAAACATACAATCAATACAAACGTAGCAATGATGGTAGTTAATGATTTATATTGATAGGCCTAGAGAATGGCCATTGACATGGATTGCAAAATTGAATTGTTGAATGTATGTTTAAGCTTGATTTGATTATGATCCAATGGATGGGAAAATCTCCTAATTGATCCTCACACTTCTAAAATGTTTAATAATATTGAATGATTTCGTTAATAATTTTAAATATGTTAGTTATCATTTATTACATTATAGATGGCATGTTGTTATATATTCCATACTTAAGAATGAGTTGTTGACCACACTTAGGATTAGGTTGTTAATTACAAATTGCCTAAAAATTATGTGATGTGTGGTCTCTCTTTCATTATCTATAGACAACTTTATGTCCATTAAAAAAAAATCAACAACCTTGTCAAAACCATTGTGGCAACAACCTTATCTTTTTATATATTCTAAGGATATGTACTGTAAACAAACAAAAAATACACATTTAAAATATTAAATGATAATATATGGACAAAGCGGTCACTAGAAATAATTTATGTAACTTTTGGTGTCTTGCATAGGTACCCACGCTGGTTAGAGCCGCACCTATTTATGATAAACCTTTTATCATAAGGTCGTAAAAGTAAACCTTTTATTATTAATAAAAGTAAACCTTATGATAATAAAAGTAAACCTTTTATCATAAGGTCATATACACAACGTAATGCTGGCATAAAAGTAAATATAAAGCAAGCAAGAAAGCTTTGGATCTTTATCTTGTTTGTTCTTTAAGGGATTTTTAAATCCTTTTCACTATCGATACGATAGTGTTATTCTAAAAGTATATGAAAAGAAAAACCTTAAATAAAAGTATATCAAGATTTTGCTTACTAGAATAAAGAACTAGATACAAGCCACTTGAGGTTAGAGGGGAAAATAATGTTATATTAACAATGACCTTTTATATAAGAAAATAGTGTGATGGATTGTGGAAAAACTAGACCTACTAACAAGGATGGGAAGAGTGACCAACTGGGGAAGAGTGGTATCTTAATATTTGTAGAGTGACCTACTTTGGAAGAGTGGTATCTTTTTTTTTTCAGAAGTAAAAAAACTTTTTGTTATTCAAATGATGAATCAAAGAAGTTACAATAATGTCGAAATATGCAAGTCACAGATATTACAGACAATATAGAAGATCGAAGATCGATCGGACCCTGATAAGTTCTCGATATAATAGGCAGAAACTCAAAAATTGTTCTAATAGTTCATAATTCTGATGGATAGTTCTAAACTAAATCCCCAAAAAGGAAAAGAAACAACAAAAATACCCCAACCACCTGTAAATGGATCAATAAAGCCTCATCTGAGTGTCTTCAATGAGAATACTGTCCTGGTAACCACGAATATGCACCCAGCCATCATCTGGTCTTAAACCTGCTTTGGATAGGGAATCCGCTTTCTCATTGAAATTCCTTGTGATATGAGTAAAATAAACAACCTCAAACTGCTCAATTAGATTCCTGATATGTCTTTGCCAATGAATTAGAAGTGGAATTTGAAGTCGATGTTTGCCTTTGAGCCAATTAATAATGGCTGAGGAGTCCCATCTTAGTTGGAGGGAAGGAATCTCTTTTCTATTGGCTATCACCAAGGCTACCGAACGAGAAGTTTTGCACGAGTATTTGTGCCTACACCGCAACCCAAACTCAGTTCAAATTGCAGACCAAGATTTGTCAATATAAATACTCCAACACCACAAGTGCCACCCTGTTCAACTCCTTCAAAATAGACCACTGGTAAATGAGAATGGAAAGAAGGGATCCGAGGAGTCACCGCCTTAATCTTTGATATACCCAGTGTAGTACTAGTAGAGAAACTAGAAATATATTTGACAACTCCCAACATGGAAAAATTGGTGTCCCCAAAAAGGACGGAGCAACAATACCTCCATAATCCCCAAATAAAATGAGTAGGAAATACAATATTATTGCGTTGATGCCTGTGTCAAGAATAAAAAATTTATGCCAATGAGTTCTCTATCCACTGTCCCACAATTTGAGATCGAAATGAACCTGAGATCAAAATGAGACTTCATCCCACAAATAAAGTGTCACCCAACATTGAGCAAATAAGTGGTCCACCGTCTCAGACGCAGCACCTTAATATTTGTAATGTACCACAATAAACATTGTCACCAAAAAAATATAACTCTTAATAAAAGAATATTCAACAACTTTATTTGAAAGTCTCTGATGAAAGGGAAACGCTCTGGTGTTTATAATGGCCTTTCAAAATATCAAAATTTTTATAATGGCCTTTCAAAATATATCAAAATTTGAATATCTTTAAATATGATACAATATACATTTAAATTAAACTTTAAACTGAACACATTGAGATCATGGAACATTTTTATATTTCCATCATCCTTAGATACTTCGTAAAAAAGTCATCACGACAACATCCAAACGTATACACATGAATTAATATGAGCAAACCCATATCTCCACAAGTTCAGCGTATATCGACAACGTGGAATTATTCCACAAAGAATAATATAACACAATTCCTACACAGTGGAGTTATTCAGAAAGGAGAATATTAATACAATTACTGCATAAAAATATTCCACTGGAACAAGGTAAGCACATAAATAATAACAAGTCCCGGGAATGACAGTCCAGTGACAGGTATGACAGTCCACAAAATACAAAATTATGGTTTAGTCTAATTTTTAATCGTTGTACGTTTACTAAATGTAAATTTAAGGAAATACAAGTTTAAGCTGGATCGATCCACGCTAGGTATTCATTTCATTTTACACACCTATGTGCTGGCCAAGAAATGACATCTGTACACCATTACCCTACAACTTTCTACCGTACTGACCTCTGTTTCTTTCAGTACCTGACATACACACAGACTTTAGACAAATGCCTTTCTTTTTTTCTTATGAACGTGGACAATCAATAGATCGCTAGCTAGTTTTGCTTACAGGTAAACAGTGTAAAGTATGTTCTTTTAATCCTGACAATTCATCTGTTCTTTTTCTTTTTAACTATGGCCATTGACTGTGATTCACCCATGATCAAATTAGACAGAAAAAACAGAAACTTGGAACATTGGCTCTCCGTCATTTTAGCAAGAAAATACAAATACAAGCTCTGTACAGATTACAAATATATTATGCATAACCATATAACAGATCCTGCAAAGATGCAAAATTTGTTCATGGATTTTGCAATGTTCCCATCATAATCTTTCATCCTTCAATGAAAAGAAATTGAATATGCCCTCTGTACAAATCCCAACCATAACTCAATTCATAATGCCAGACACTCTTTCTCCTGGGCCGCAATCACTCGTTTACACGCAAAATCCTGAAATCCCTACCTAAATTATGCAACATTGTAGTGCTAACTAATCTAATTACAATCCGAATAGGATTCTTCACCAGTTCTTCCGGATTTCGAAGGAATAATTCATCTCCAGGTAGCATTTGTCGTCGTCGTCAACAAACTGAAAGTAAAAAAAAAAAATTGTTAGATTATGTTCAATTCATTATACAGGAAAACGCAGAGAAGGAAATTAAATGAGGATCTTAAACGAAAATTAAAGAAACAAAGAAATCTCTTTGATGAGGTTGAGGAAAACCCGAAGAAGAAAAATGATGATCTTGAACTGAAAGTTAAAAAACAAAGAAATCTGTTTGATAAAATTCAATTTATATATTATACAGGAAAACCTAAAGAAGGAAAATGACAATCTTGAACTTAAGTAACGAAACAAAGAAATCTCTTGATCTTGAACTGAAGTAAACTAATTATATATCAAAACCTTAAGAAATAAAATGATGATCTTGATACCTTGGTTCTAGCTGAGTAAGAACCCCTTGCCAGAATTCCAGACGGCGTTTTCTCTTCGTTCATAGTGTACGTATACGGCTCTTGCTGAGGACTGAATGTTCCGAGCATAACACGAGTGTTTTCCACTGAAAAATACAACAAGAGAGAAGCCAAAGTCCTTCAATGTTAGGCGCTCCATTCGACAAACCATAAATTTTTCCGTGAGAACAAAAGCCCTGAGAAAAGATCTTACCTCTGACTCCGCTTTTCCACACGGTGTTGATGTAACTGAGGCCCGATACAATGTTATCGAGAACCGAGAAACAGAATTTCAGACTGTAACGGCTTCCTTCCTTTAAAGTAAACGAGGAAACCCTCGATTTAGACGCAAACGGAATAGGGAGAATTAAGTCGGGCCGTTCCGGGGATAAAATTGAAAGGTTTAGGATCTTGACATCCGGCTCCAGGCGTTCTGTAAATTTCACAAACGTCAGTTTTGGCAAAACATATCCAATTCAAAGTAAAAAAGATCAAAGTATATAAATTCTTTAAAGAAATGTTCATACCTCCTATGGACTCCATGTCCAGACCTCCCAGCAATTGTTCTTTCCATCTTCGCAAGCTCTCGTCCTCCTGCCCAGCCATATCCATTTTTACTCGCTTAAGATTTGTTTTGTAGTTAAGTATACCAAGAGAAGAATACTTGAATCTCCATTTTAGGAAAAGTATCATACCTTATCTTTCTCAAGCTGTTCCTTGAGAGGAAGAAGCGGTCCGAGGACAAAATCCTCTCCAACTTTAGCACCGTCCTGCTCCTCCTCATCCGTCTCATAGTACGAAGTCTTGCTAAACTGCCTCAACAGCTTTTCCTCGCTGTAATTATCTCCCAAATCACCGGCCTCATCCACTTCCTCCACAATTTCCTTCACTTCGCCCACTTCGGACTTAAAACCGTTGTGAACCTCCGACTTGTTGCGTCGCATAGAACCCGTCAAAAGAGACATTTTCGGCACCGACGAAATCTCTGCTTCTTCTACAGAAATTGCGGCAAAGACGAACAACTAACCGCTAAGAAATAGAACTCTTCACAAACAAAATACAAGGCCAACTAAACCTGCAACAAAAACTGAACATACATTAACCTCCATAGTCTTTTGACATGAATTTCTTCACTAAACCTGGATCATGAACAACCCTGAGTCCTGACTTTTACACAGTTTCCTTCTCCATCAGCCCTTTGGGAATAGAAAAGCTATAGCTGTAGCTACAACTATATATTATACGCAGAGAGTCAATCTCTTGACCTCGAAGGAATCAAAACGCAGCAACAATGGAGTCTGTATCTCTACTATAAATATATATACCAAAATGCAAAGACGTGGGTGCCTCTAAAACTAGTGCTAGTGCTACAGTGGGTCAGCCTTACTTAAAAACAAAACCCAAAAACAAAACGAAGATGCCTGGAAATCCCATATAGGTTCTCACACTTGCAGCAATTCCTATATAATCTCTATAATATCTCCTCTTATCCTCAATTAAAAAAAATTAAAATCTCTCTCTGCCCGTGAAAATTACAGCTTTCCAGACAATATACGGAGCGGGCAGGTAGAGTATTCCATTCGTTTTACCTCGCAGCGAACTGAAGTGGGCCCTTGCAGACTCAGTAGTCCCGATTCCCAGCCACACAGTTACAGAAAAACATGGCACCACTGCCCTTGAGGCTTTCTTGTTTCCGTTCCCTTCACGGCGCTTACTATTTGCTTTTAATATTCCTTCTATCGATTTAATGATCTAATAAATTAGGGTTTATGGCGGGGTATTCCAAGTGGCATTGGAAGTTGACTGCAGTCTACCGGCATGGCGTGCTACCCGTGCGCCTACGGCATCGTTACGGCGTATCGTGATTACAAGAAAGATCAAGAAACAGGTTACAGGGATTAAAAAGAGAGCAGAAATTTATCGTTATGTGCCGCCATTGCACGGGAAGAAACCGTCACCCACGGCCACTATTCACATGACTCTCGCGCCTGCTACTGTAACCGACAGTGAACAGTTAAATTCCTTGGCAACCTTTTCAACCGGGAACTACCATTATCTAATTAATTGATGTGCGTTTAGCCCACGTCGTCATGGATATGATTAGGTAAGCAGCACCACCCGTGATAGACGGTGATAGGCTTGACAACTTGTAGCAAGCAGTGCAATAATATACCGTATGATTGAGTCCTTGACCTTCTTCAACGGTTGGTGGGTGGCATTAGGGCTAATGTCTACACTGCCACAACCAGAATATTTAACAAATGCAAGTGGCAATCAACCCTAACGTTTATTTAAGGGAAAATGCTCATTTGACAACATCTGCTATCCAATACAAACAGCTGTCGCGAGGACGTGAACAAATCAATAATATACAAAGCATTTACGAAAGTGACGTCACTTATATATGGTCAAGGACATGGGGGGTTTACTCAACTAAACACAAAGTCAACTAAGTTCGGGACTATTGAAGTAATGTAAACCAGGGATGATTTTTCTGTAAAATTTAGATGTAACAAAGGTATTTGGAGGTACTTGAATATTGAATTTTGAATAATAAAAATTATGATATGATAAAAAACTTATTGATATTTAGTTAAAGAGTAAGTAAAAGCGATTATTATTAGTAAATATGATAATCTATGACTTCTTGAAAACAGTTAGACCTTTGTACCTCGAGAGTGAGAATCTTCTTTAGATCACGAGCAAACCCGATATAATCTTAAACAGTTATACTTCTATATCGCAGAGAGGGAAGCATTCGAGTTTCGTTAATTTTTTAAGTTTTAGTTGATTGGAGAATATATATCTTCTTTGAGGTTAGGACTGATATTTGTTACAACGTAATTTTCCACCCTGTGAGCATCAACACTCCTTGGCCTTCAGGATCCATTTCACTGACTCAGATGTACTTTATGTCCTTCAGAACACGCTATTTCCCTATTTTTCTTCCTGTACGTTAGTTGTTACACTTTAGCCAGTGTACTCGGGAGTTGTTCCACTATAGCCTGCGGGTGTCAAGTAAAATGGTAAAAGTCGCTAGAAAATTACTTTTTACTCCCAAAACGCGGTCTTAGGGTGACCTTTGGCCCTCCATTTGCCCTGACACGCCTCGATGTGTCCTTTCACTTACCTTTGGAAGGTTATATATTGAGCACATATGACATATGAAAGGGAGGAGAAAGAGAGAACAAGATAACTCTAGTGGATTTTTTCCGTATCTTGAGTCTACACTCATTGATCCTTGTTGTTGTGAACCCTTTATGTTCACCTTCCAAACTCCTATTATAGTTTGAGTTTGCCATTCCATGGAGGATTGAAGTGGTGGAGGCATAAGTGGAGAGACCCAATTCTTGGTTCAGATTGGTTGCCGACAAGAGGTCGTATCACATTGTACTTCTTGTTGTTTATTAATAGAAATACTCATATTCTCGTCCATTAATGTTGTGAATGTTGTTTATATTACATTGGGTTGCATTTACTTATGATATCATGGACCATTGTTATTGATGACGTTAATGTCTTTCACATATTATATGCGCTTGTTGTATATTGACTATCAAAACTAATTTGCAGGTTCAAGTGCACGAATTGAAAGCTTCAACGGGGATCTACATCGAATGTCCGGATCGAGGTTGTTTATATTCTCCATTATCTTAGCATTGTCATTTATATAGCATAGCATTGAGAATTGAGTTAATTTATGGTAGTCAGCTATCTGTTGTGGTCTACCCCAAGCCATAGGAAGTTCTCTCCGTAACAGAAATGGCGACTCCGCTGGGGAGAACATCTATTTTTGGGGATTTTTAGGCATTAGTCCTTATTTAGAGTTGTTTTGTGTCGAGTCTCTGTGTCATTGATTGGCTATTAGGATACACTATAGAAAACAGGCTTTTTCTGAGTCGTTGGGCTCTTCGTTTACTCATTTGCTTTTCCCTGTACGCAGGTGAGCCTAGTTCTACCCCCGTCTACCCGCTTCTGTCTGCACTATAGCCCGCGGGTACCTGTAGTTATTCCTTCGACAGTAGCGTACAACTCCAGGGGTGATTGGTTTATGGCCTTTGCTTGTTGTTGGGTTGATTGTGAGTGTTCCTGAGTCTTCTTTGGCCTTGTTCCTGATTGTTCCTTGCCTTGTTTGTGACCAGAACTCCTCTTTTCTCTTGGTTTTGAGCCTTGTTGGTTTTTACCCATTTTTAATTTTTTAGCTCATTACATTGGCTGAGTCTTACTGTTTGGGATATGCCAGGTTGTTTGAGTGATCTCCTTTGCATTTCTGTAACTAAATAGTGGGATTTTGCTTGCATTTTTCATTTCATTATATTGAAAAATACAAAAACATAGTTTTGCATTTTCCTTTTGCTTATAAGTGAAAATACAAAAACAAATTTACTTTTATGTACCGCATTTTGCATCTGAGTGCTTGTGCTTTCATTTAGGTTCTGCTTGTGCATTGAAAATATAAAAGAGTTGTCTTTTTATTTCGAAACCGTTGGATTGATTTTCATTCTAGTGGCATTGTTTTTTATTGGATAGATGAATCTAGAGTTTGACGATTTTGCATACTATTGAGTCATATGCATCATTAGTTTCACGACCATATCCTTTGAGTAACCACAGCCATTAAAATTAATGCTTAATCTTAAAATTGATTAGAACGATTTTTATTTATAGGGTACACCAACTAGCATAGGTTTAGAGTCTTGGAATAGATCATTGTAAGTAAACAATCCAAGACTACTAGACGAAACATTATGTGTCTGACCAGGGAGTGGTGAAATCCATGGTATACATCGGTGTTCTCAGGAAGCTCTACTCAGACTAGAGTTAAGCACGAGGTCACAGGAGGTTGGTTGCGGAGATAGCCCTCCAATACTGGCCAAACGTGGGAGATATTTCCAGGATTTGTTCGTATCTGGGAACTCTTTGGGGATTTTACCCTCTTAAGTTTCGGGCTTAACTACCCTTCCCATACGACGGATCCCACCTGTGATTGTCCCCCTAAGCATTGGTTATATTGTGGTGACCATAGTTTCCTTACCTAGGTATCGCATAGGGTGCTTGCAGTGGTTATACTATTCGTATCCTGAGTCAAATAGGGGTTGGAAAACATAGTTGTTTGTTGCCAAGGGTTTCGGCCCTTTGCACACAGTGAAGCCTGGGAATCTTTATAACTAATTCAGTTACCTCCAGCTATAGTTTGGGAGTCTCAAGCCTCTCCTAGGCGAGACATACTAGCTGTAGTGTCGGGAGCTCATTTAGCCACTATGTTTTTCTGCTCTTGGTTGTAGTTTCTCTAGGTGTGTGCTCTTGATTTTCTGTTTTTGATTGATAGTTTGGCCGTTAGGGGATGCTTTGATGTTATAGTCTCTCCAGAGATATCGTGGCATGGAGTCCTGCTCTCCGCCAATCTCGTCGGTTTGTTGGTTTACCAGCTGCCAAGCTTACACCCCGTATTGATAGGGGACGCCGGAAGGCCCCCTCCAAGTCTTCGGATTCTTATGAAACATATATCATTGACGTCATGACTGCACATTTTGGCATGGGAGAAATCCATACGACTCCATCGGGTAGAGTCGAACACACTTCAGACACCCCTACTCCTAAAGAGGCGTGGGGGGGTGATCCACCCAAGACCCAACCTAGTTTGTTTGGTCTGGATCCACCCGAGGACGACCCGTTCGATCTTTTGAATCCACATGATTTTGAGTATGGGATGCCAGAGTTACATGATAACACAGGTCCTATGACCAACGCTACCCCGTTCTCTTTTGGTATGCTTGATTACAACACAGTTGATCCTTCTACTCTATTTGGTAGTCATGCTCGCACTAGTCATGGTGTTAGCAACACTGCATCCACTGGGGGAAATACCCTCACCGGGGGCACCACATTTTCCACTCACACACATAGTATGGGGACCGGTCACATCCCTCCTAACAATACAAATGTTGGAGGAAGGCCGCCTCCTAGGACTACCCATCCTAATAGGAACAATGTTTGGAATACGACTCACCATCTACATTACAATACACATGCCTCTACCCGTCAACCGAGGACCACTTTTGCGAATGTTAACAATCCTTCCAATCACGGGGGTGGACACATACCATATACTTTTACGTCTATTGCCGCTACTAGTAATGCTAATACAAGAGGTGGGAATATACCTTATACTCATGGTCACAACACCACCGTTTCTGCTACTAGTAATACCAATGTTGTGGTTGGGAATACATCTCATACTTATGGTCACCACACGACTACTCAGGCTACTAATAACGCTTATGTAGGGGGTGGGAACATACCTTATAACCATGGTCATTACAACACGATTCTTGCTACGAATAGTACGTATATGCCCCATAATTATGGTGGAAACCCTTACTACAATACAGTCGGTGCTGGCCATCATTACAACCCACCTCACTATGGTGCTCAAAATGCATATATACCTGCTTACTCTCACACAGGTTAGGTCGGAGGAGGTTATCAACCTTATGTCCATGGTCAAGCTTATGGTCCATCAGGTCCGTACAATCAACATTTTAATGGTCATGGTCAAGCTTATGGTCCTTCTTATCCTTCAGGTCCTTACAATCAACATTTTAATTGTCATGGTCAAGCTTATGGTCCTTCTTATCCTTCAGGTCCTTACAATCAACCTTTTATGGGAGCTTATAATCAAGCTTTCCAGTCGCAGCTCCCGTTCCTTGCATGATTGAATCTTCCTGATCTTTCGAAGCTCACGAATGATCCGGTGTGTCACGATCCTAATTGGCCTCCGGTCCCTACCAAGCTCCCTTCGGACATTCCTAAGTTTGAGGGGAAAGGTGGTGAGGATCCGGGTGATCATGTCACAACTTTTCACCTATGGTGCTCTTCCAACTCGTTGAATCACGATTCCGTTCGATTGCGACTATTTCAACGCACCCTCACGGGGGCAGCCGCGAAGTGGTATGTTGAGTTGCCCGGGGGCACTTATAAGGGTTTCAATGAGATAGCTTTGGTTTTCTTGGATAATTTTCAGTTGTCGGTTCGTTACGATACTGGTACTGAACTATTGTCTACCTTCCGTTAGAATAAGGCCACACACATTTCTGACCACGTTCAAGAGTGGCGTTGATGGAAGAGGTTAGTGAAAGTCAACATTCCTCCAGAGTTTCTGTTGGAATGGTTTCTCAAGTCTTTACTTCCATATATTGCTAAGGATGTTTCGATGTCCGGTATTATGATTGAGGAACAAGCCATCTTAAAAGTCCAACAGTTAGATTTACTATACTCTCAGTTTGGCATCTTATATGACATTATTCCTGACGCACCGCGAACACGACATGAGTCTAAGTCAGTTCCTGGACCACATGCCGATGGCATTGTGGGATCCGCAAGTACTCGCCCTGTAGATGTGGTTTCTAATCAAATGCAAAATTTGTCGCTTAACCAATCTACTCCCGGACAGGTTCACACCTTGTCCACTTCCACCCCATCGTCCGATGTACACACTGTGCAATCGACTTTCCCATCAAGTAACCAGCAGCCTGGTGGTAAAAAGAAGGGGAGAAACAACCGTAAGGGTGGAAACAATGGGAACAATAATAGTAATCGCAATACCCCTCGTAAGGAGAATGCAAACCCTCCTTAGGAAGGTGAAAATGCTGGTGAGGACCGTAAACCTAGGCGTAAGGTGAAATTTCCTTGCAAGCTTTATGGGGAAGATCACCTTACTCACTTGTGTCCTCGAATCGAAGAAGCATCGAAGCATCTAGCACAGAGCCCAGCTATGTTAAAAGATCCCCTTCCTCATCATCAGAACATGGCTTCACATGCTCCCGCTACTGGTTATGGACCTAATGAGACATCAACGTCTTCCTCCAATATTAGTGGCTATGGATGCGTGAATATGGTCCAATCAGAGGTTAGTGTTGCTACTCGTCAACGTGATTATGGTGCACCACAACCGAATATGGGAATGAGCCTCCTCCTCCTGATAAATCTTTGCATATTGAGAAGCCCTCTACTATGCCGCGGATACCGAAAGGTGTTCTTAAGCGCTCTATGCATAATCCCAATGCTCGAGCTGCCCATAACTACTCTATTGTAGAAGATTTGGGCCAAACTCCGTGTGCCATGTCGGCTCTTGAAGTTTTACAAACGTGTCCTTCTCAAAGGCATGCCCTTTTGTGTGCTTTAGGAGTTCAGGATGGGGCAAGTCCCAATGTTACCAAGTTTAACACTACTGATGTTCAACCTCACTTACCTTACCATGTGGCTTTTCAAATCCATGTGGAGTGCCTTTAGAATTTCATCAAGAGAACGATGGTTGACGAAGGTGCTTTTGCGTCAGTGATGTCTTTATCTTGTTGGAAATCTCTTGGCTCTCCTCCTCTACTCACGTCTAGGACCATGCTCACTGCATTTGACGGTCGGTCATTTAAGCCGCATGGGATTATCCTTTCCCTTGTTGTCTTCTTGGGAGGTAAACCTGTGCCTATTGAATTCGAGGTGGTTGATGTGCCCATCGACTACAATCTTCTCCTGGGTAGGAATTGGATGTACGCTATAAAAGCTGTCGCGTCTACTGTATTCAGAGTTATTTGCTTTTCACACAAAGGCAAGATTGTGACAATCGATCAACTGGATTTCGTTAGTCCTTCTCCCACAGCATCCACGGGATCAGTGGTCCCCCAAGTTACAGATTCTCAGCCGGCAACTGGGAACATGGGTGTCGGATTGTACTCCTCATTGATGGGATCTTATGATTTCCCTTCACCCATTAATTTTATTGGAACCATTTCCGACAATGCGTCTCCTCCATTGCATAATGTACCGTTTCGGACTTCATATTTTGATGATCCATGGACCTTACCGTCCATGAGTTCTACATCTGGAGACATTGTGCACGTCGGGATGTCTATGCCACTGTCTTCTGCTGAGCTTGCTTATCAAGATATTCAACAAGCCACGGTAGAGCCAGATCTCTCCTTTTCACGGACAGAAGAGGAAGATCCCGTTATGCTGCCAGTTTGGGAATCCAACTCGTCTTATTCTCACGATTTCCTTGATGGTACTTTACCTTAAGATGAAGCTATTATCGAGGCCATGTGTAGTAGTGAGAGACCTTGGGAGGATATGCATCATTGCTCTTATTTCCTTCCCAATCTCGATCTCGCCGAGCAAGAAGAGTTTAGGACGACTCTTGCCGAGATGGTTGGTCACCCTGTGGCTCTTTTGGGTTCACATGAGATTTACGCGAAGGGGAACATGGCTAATATTTCCTCGACTATACCGATCAACATCTCTCGCACTCTCGAAAATATTGAGAATGTTTACATCGGTGATGATTTCTCTTCTGAGGAGGTTTCCATTTACATCGAATTTTTTACAGAACTTCAGGAAGCTTTCGCCTGGTCAGATGAGGAGATGCTAGGAATAGACCCTAGTATTGTCGAACATGAGATTAGAACATATCCTCATGCTAAACCAGTTCGACAACGTCTTTGTGCTGTTAACCCTAGGAAGGCAGCCGCTATCAAAGCAGAGGTGGAGAAACTGCTCAAGGATGGTTTTATCTACCCCGTTCCCCTTACCGAATGGGTGTCAAACCCCGTTCCTGTGGATAAGAAGCAGGGAATGATCCGTGTATGCACTGATTTTAGAGACCTGAACCGTGCATGTCTGAAAGACAATTTCCCCACTCCATTCATTGATTAGATCTTGGATGCTTGTGCGGGAAGTGAAATTTTCTCGTTCATGGACTACTTTTCGGGGTATAACCAGATTCAAATCAAACCTGAGGACCAACATAAGACTGCTTTCATTTGTCCTTGGTGTACATTTGCATACCGGAAAATGCTCTTCGGCCTTAAAAATGCCAGAGCTACGTTTCAACGTGCCATGACCTATGCCTTTCACGACCTTAAAAGTATAATGGAGGTTTTCTTGGATGATCTTGCTAGCCATTCTTGCAAGAGAGTGGACCACCCCAAGCACCTCCGTTGGATTCTCAAACGATGTATACGCTACAAAATTTGGTTGAATTCCAATAAATGCATCTTTGCGGTGAGGTCAGGTCGCCTTCTAGGATTCATAGTTTCAAAAGAGGGTACTAGAGTCGATCCTCTTAAAGTGGAGGCAATACTTCAGTTGCCTCCTCCACACAACTTGTTTCAACTTCAGAGCCTCCAAAGGAGAGCTACTTTTCTATGTCGCTTTGTAGTAAATTATGCTAGTCTTACCAAAGGTTTTGCGCGCTTGTTGAAGAAAGACACGCCGTTTATTTGGGATGAGCGAGCCAAACAGTCTTTCGATGCCCTTAAGAAAGCTTTGGTATCAGCCCCTGTGCTTAGTCTGCCTAAATTTGCACAAGATTTTATACTTTATGTGGCTGCGTCTCAAGAGACTATTGGCATGGTCTTAGTTTAGGTTGATGATGTGCTCGTGGAGCATGTGATCTATTACCTTAGTCGAAATCTAGTAGACGCTGAACTGAGATATACTCACGTGGAAAAGTTGGCACTTGCGACTGTTCATGCAGTCCAATGGTTATAGCACTATATCATGCTTAGAACAACCAAAATTATAGTGCATATCAATCCGTTTCAGTTCGTGCTATCACGACGTCTTATAGGGGGGAAATACAATAAATAGATTGTGATCCTTCAGGAGTTTGATCTCGATTTTACTTCGGCGAAGTCGGTGAAATCCTTGGTTTTTGCTAAGCTTATGTTGGACCTTCCGTGACTTGATGAGGATGTTGTCCATGAAGATTCCTTTGTGGATGAACACTTATTTCTTATCTCGTCAGAGGACCATTGGTATGGGGATATCATTGTATATCTCCAAACTTTGAAGTTTGATTCACATTATTCACGGGACAAGCGATAACGTGTTGAACATCGCACTAAATATTATATTATCGTCGGTGACACTTTGTATCGTCGAGGAAAGGATTATATTCTCCATCGTTGCTTGACTCACGAAGAAGCGGAGCACGTGCTTAATGATTTCCATGCTGGGGCGTGTGGCAGTCACTTATCCGGGCTTGCTGCAACCCAATGTATTATGCGAGCTGGTTACTTTTGGCCTTCCATCTTTAAATATTGTATGAACGTTGTGAAGAGATGTCACCTTTGCCAGGTGTTTTCTCGGAATATACACTCGCATCGAGCGCCCCTTCATCCGGTCATCACCGTCAGTCCCTTCACGAAGTGGGGGGTGAATTTCATGGATTGCAAACCAGCTTCGGCTGGGGGGCATCACCATATCATAGTGGCCGTGGACTACTTTTCCAAATGGGCTGAGGCCATGCCTACTGTAAAAGCCGATGGTGCTACAGCAGCCCATTTCATATTCAATCAGATTATTACTCGGTTTGGTATTCCGAAAGAGATTGTCACTGACCATGGCAGTCACTTTCAGAACAAAATGATGAAGGATTTGTCACTCAAGATTGGGTTCCGTCAAGAGCATTCATCTTCTTGCTACCCCCCAAACGAATGGTCAGGTTGAAGCAGTCAATAAGTCTTTAAATACCATTCTCTAACGTACCATCCAACAAAGCAATAACAACTGGCATATTATGTTATATCCTGCTTTGTGGGCGTATCGAACCGCAGTCAAGACTACCATCGAGTTCTCACCATTTCAATTGGTACACGGTGTGGAGTCTATTTTATCGATTGAATGTGAAATCCCTTTGCTAAAAATAGCCATAGAGCTCCTCCTTGATACGTCAGGTATTGAGCAACGTTTGATCCACCTTGAGCAACTTGAAAAGCAACGTCGAGATGTCGCCGTGGCTATAGATGCCAATAAACGTCGTGTCAAGGTTCAGTATGATAGGTCTGTCCGTCCCCGGCAATATGCTGAATGTGACTTGGTCCTCTTATATGACCAAGCTAAAGAACCCCTGGGGGCAGGCAAGTTTAACTCCATGTGGCACGGCCCTTACATCGTGAGGTGTGTCCTGGAAAAAGGAGCCTATGAATTAGATGATTATGAGGGGAAAGTCTTGAAGGAGCCTAGAAATGGGCTCTACCTCAAGCGGTATTACGCTTGAACTTCTAGTTCGAGCTAATACTTTTGTATACTATTGTATAGTTTCTTCTGTACATAGTTTAGATTTCTTTTGGTTTTTGGGTCTGCTGATTTGCTTCCGTTTGATTGACAAATGTCAACGGAATCTTCTACGTTCGTAGGATTTGTGGATGGTGCTAATCGTCATACACAGCAGCTTGCTTCTGCTGCCTAGGTTATTTATTCACCTGACCACCTAGTTCTGTCTTCAAGAGGTGTTTGTCTCGGTCCTACATCTAACAATGTGGCTAAGTATAGTGCTGTAATTGAGCTACTTTGGGATGCTATTTCACATGGTATCCAGTTTTTAGAAGTCCGCCTGGATTCACAACTAGTTGTGTCTTAGTTGAATGGTCAGTACCGTGTGAGGGATCCTACGTTACTATAGAAATTATTAAGGGTAAGACTCTTGGAACGAAGTTTTGTTTCCATTACATACATTCATGTTTCGAGAAGTTTTAATCACATATCTGATGCATATGCTAACTATGTCCTAGATTGGCATTTGTCACATTCCTAATGAAGCACACAAATAAGATATACATTCATACATTTGTACATACACATATAGTAGAACCGAAGAACCATAGATTTTTATAAATAACATGTCCAAAATGGTAGTGTCATAATACAAAACTGGAGCTTGTAACCCTCAAAAATATACATATCGATACAAATATGGAACTCTGAGATGTCTAAGCCCTACGAGCAGGCCTAGCTGCCGCCTTGGCAGGATGCGTCTGACTGTAATAATGTACTGCATTAGCTATATGCTGCAGTAGTCGCACCCAGTTGGTCAGTACCCCCACCACATGGCACTGTATATCCTCTGGTAGCTGCGCTATCTCTATACCTAGTACCCTGTTGGTCATCCGTGATAGGTTGACCCGCACAGTCTGTAGTGTACGCTCTGTTGCAACATCCACTACTTCATCACCCCTGCCCCATCGACGATGTCTTGGGAAGCCCTGTGGTCTAACTGGACCCTTTTTTGTGAGCAAACAGTGAGATGTCAATAGATGATACTACCCCCAAAAAGATTTTTGCATTTACATCTATAATAACACAAAAAACATAAAAAGAGTAACTCACCGATGTCTCCAAACGCTGCTCCTGGTGGAAGCGGCATGTCACGATCCTGACGAAAGTCTATCCCTGCATAGGGGTAGTCATCTATAGCTATGACCTGTCCACGGGGGCTTCACTAGAAGGCAATATAATATCACGTTCATTCATATTGCGGTATTAAATATTCATGAAAACCTAAAAATTATATTGCTTATATGTTAAGGGGTAAAGGGTATTTTTTATTTAATGTAACAATACAAAAATACTTTGGGTTCTTTTTTACATGGGCGGGCTAATAAATATCCTCCAAATGGAGATGGAGGGATCATGGCCGGATGAGAAATCGGGTTGAGGCAAGGCTCGAGATTACCAGTACGCAGGGAAATCACGTCTTGAGGCATGCTTAAGGCCAGGGTTTTCGTGGTGAAGTGGGTTTCCAGTTGATTATAGTCAAGAGATAGTTGTCATTGACAGCCAATTGTTACCAATAGCACTCAGCTAGCTGTTACCAATAGCACTCAGCTAGCTGTTACCAATAGCCTTGGGAGGCTCTAAGCCTCCAGGGCCTGTTATAGGCCCTCAATAGGCCTTGGGGGCTTGAATACCCAACCACTCGTGCCTATTACAGGCCTTGGGAGGTTTAGTCAGCCTCCTAGAGCTTGTTACAAGCCCTGGGGGCTTGGATACCTAGCCCACAAAAGTCTTAGTCAGCGATTGGGGAAATGCAACATGTAATCTAAATGTTGTACTATGTGCATTGGCTCTAGTGACATATAATAAGTGATCTCCTATCTCTTCATTAGACCATTAGATGTTGCAAATCATAATGAGATGTGGTTAAGTAATTGCATTGTGGGTAAAGTAATGTGCATCCACGATATACATTGAAAGAAGCAAGGTGCATTGTAGAATGCATGTGGGGTCATAAGAGGGGTATCATATCAATATACTAGGTAGAAATATAAAGGGGTATAAAAAATGTTAATGAAAAAATTGATACATACAATATTTAGTGAAAATAGGGTTTTTTTTAAATTGGGAAGACATATTCGGAGGGGATAAAAAAACGATTTTGGAAGGTATTTTCCAATATTTAATGAAATTAAGGGTATTGTTTCATATGCCATGATCGAACGTTCTATGATAGCTATTTATTGAGTGAATCCCCCATGGACCTGTTGGTCCCACCAGTGAAAGAACTCAGCTGTGTATGGTGATGCTTATCGGCTACCACCCTGTCGCGTCAAGACCTCTGCCCACCGGGTCAGGGCTGGGTCGCGGAGACTATGAGGAGGGACTTCAACCCTGGGACTGAGCCCTGGAACTCGCTCAGAGAAGAAATTGCATAAGATACTGCCATATCCAATTTTTTTTCCTCCCCACGCTTGCAATCCGTTAACTGGGTCTTCATGGACCCCAGTAACGTTGTGCACCAGTCATATACCATGGGCCGCATGCACTATGAGGCATAGAACATCACCGGCCTGGAAGCCTGGTGAAGCGTTGCCGAACCTGTAATCCGCACAAGGGTAGCCACTATAACCTTCATGCTCAAATCGACTATGGATCTGATGGGCACCTGAATCCCCACTGTCCGAGTATTGGGAACACAGTACCGCTTGATGTAGTCGGGAATGGTGATCCCACCACCCACAGAACGAGATCGAAGGCTTGCCACTTCACCCCGACGAGACAAACTAGTAATGAAATAGATATCATCTACCTCTAAGGAAAGTATTTTCCCGTCCAAGTTGAATTTTTGTGCATCTATGTCCCAGTAGTCTATCAAATGGCGGAGCAATAGGTTTTGGGCCCTCAAATCCCCTATGTTCAAAAATTTGTAAATCCCACATGCTTTTAGTGCTTGTTGTGTAGGAAAATCTTTGCGGATGGCCTCATCCACAAGGTCATGCTCCCTTTCTCTCCATTCTAGAACTATCCTGGAGGAAGAGAAAGCAAGAGTTTAGTCAATTTTATTTTAAAAAAAAACTCAACGGCCATACCCGCAAGTTAATTAGCTCACAGAGGCGGGTTACCATGGTCAACACATGCGTTGACCGCGGTTACCTTTCCCTACTCACTACCCGTATGCTAGTATCCTGTGGGTACCACCGTGACCAAATAGGGCTTGGCCATTTAAAAAATTGAACAGCTGAAAATTCAAATAAAAATAATCAAACGAAAGATATGGATGAGACAACTAACCTGCTCCTGACGGCTCGATGAACGGATGCCCGTAGCTCCTAGAATCAGTGTTTGAACTTCGAGGTGAAAACTAACCAAAAACTTCAAATTGGGTGAATAGTGAAAATGAATTGTAAATTGTAATTTTTATTACTATTTATAGTTTTGAAAACCCACTTGTCTATAGTTTTTTCCATTTTAAGCTGTTTTGGACTAATATAATGTCTTGGAGCAGCATTTTTTACCAAATTTCTTCGACGAGAGTTATTTTTGATCGTTTTGCGCCTATGACAGGTATATTTCACACTTAGCATATAGGTTAGATGTCATTTTCACATGCATTATGCATTCGACCTTTTGACCATTTACATAAAGCCTAGGCGACTTCGCTTCTTAACTGACACGGAACCTTCACACTGTCATAGAAGTGTCGTTATGTGGCGGTAGGGCCTTTTCGAACGTGGGTACCATAGTTAGAACCCCTTTTGCATTATGGTTCCCATGGTGTTGTTTGTCCTTAAGATTGTGAGTCCTTTGTAGTTACGCCATGACTTTATGATAAAGACTCATACTCTACTTTGTCTTATATTGGCCATCTCCCATAAGGACTCCCCCATTTATATCAAGTTGTGATTGCATTGCATCAACCTGCTTGCTGCTTGAGCCTTGTGTTGGTTCCCACTTATTCAATTGTTAGCCTGGTGCATGAGCACTTTTCCTGTCGATCCCTGCAGTGCTTCCATTTTCCCTTCGCAATTTGATGACCTTATGACCCTGAGGGAACACCACCCCCCCGAGTGTCCACATCCTACACATGCTTCCTTGCATTGATCATAGGTATGTTCCACTGCTTGGGACTAGTCTGCTCGCTATTTCACACTCGTTCCCTCACTTGTTGTACTATAAGCAATTTTATTCCTTTTCAAGCTTTTCCAAATATGAAAAAGACCAAAAAAATCAAATATTCCAAAAATCCAGATGGGATTATGGTTACTACTTCTAGTTGGCAGCTGTTGTGTCACCTTTGAACAGAGCATTCATTCCACTCCATACATTATGAGTCGGGACTATAGTTGGACCTTAGGAGTTGTACTCGTTTTTCAGTTTACTCCACCGATTGGTTAAGCTTCCAGTCATTATGGAGCCCTTTGTTGATGCCTCCTACATCGCACAGTTTATGTCGAGTCTATGTTGCCTGAGTCTATCCATCTGCTCATGCTCTTGTTCAAAGGAAGTCCTAAAATCAGAGTCGGCCACTCCTCAGATCTCTTGACTATTGCATGTCGGCCATCCTTATTGAGTCAGTCCATTTCACCTGAGTTCTTCCAAATATTTCAGCATAGATGGTACCTTGTGTTGGTTGATGGGGGATGCCTTAATTCCCTCTTTCCAGCAAGTTTCGTTTCGTCGACTTCAACCCATTTATTCCAGAATTTGAGACTTAGAGTTCGGTTGAGTACCTTGAGGCTTGCAGTCATTAGTGGTAGGTTCTTTTGCCATCGACAGTTTTGGGAATACATCAATGTCCCTTGATCGATGGATTCATCTTAGTGTTCAACTTCAACACATCTATTCGCACTTTGATGATTGTACTTTGTGCCTTGATGCCCATTTTCATTATCAGTGGGTTATCTTGCGTCTGTTAATGGTATACATCATTGACCGGTAATCAGACGATGTCACATCAGGTTCGACCTCAACTCCTTTATTCACTTGATGGGACTTGCACCGTAGATTATTTGTGTAGAAGACCCCAGGTGATAGTGGCATTCAGTATGCTACTTATGATCGTGACTTTACATCTGAGATATCATCTCTCAGATATCAACAGTTTGCACCTCCAGTTTGCACCTCCAGTTTGCACCAATTGTTTCCTTTTCAACAGGATACCATATCTTATTGTAGAGGGATCATGGCTATGATCACTTAGGACATGTATTCACTATGTACTTCGTATTCATGGCCATTGTATCATATTGTTGTACTATACCGACATGTACTCAGGGATACTATTGTATTATGAAGAGTGAGCTGTTCCTTCCACTTGTGTCTCCATCACTGTCACGTCCCCTCCCATCATACCAGCTAGATGGAGAGGATCATGACGTTAAACTGGGCATCTAGCCCATGAACTTATTAAGTAAGCATTCAGCTAACATATGGAAATGTATAATTACAAGAAAAACACAACGGAAGTAATAGTAATTACACATTCATCATACATGCCAGATGTTCAGGTCATTAATCAATTAAGCAATATCAAATTATCAAATGAGAATACTTATCTTAAACCAAGTAGTCCCTGAGCAACCAGATACGCTTCTGCAACGTTCCACCCAACCGTAGGCCAGTGTGCTTCTCAATCTCTCAGCACCACTGCCACCCCCGAGCTGGGCATGATCTCCACAAGGAAAAGGGGAAAGCAGGCTCTCACATAGCCAAAGGTATACCAGAATCAGCCAAGCCAATCAGCAATTGGGTTTCTCAGGCTGTTAAGAGACGGATGCATATAACATCAAAAGCATAAGTGTTGGGCATGAGAAAAACGCTTATACAGTGAAGTTCCCAACAGTGGGTTTCTACCAGTTCCAGAAAAACATGGGCAACCAAAACGAAAAGGAGGAAATGGAAAATCAACCCCAGGAGAGCAGAATCGTTTTCAGAAAAATGCTCATGGGAATTTCGTGGGCAGAAACGGCCTCCATAACCCCAAATATCGTGGCTCTCTTCTCCCAGCCACTGAGCTAACCAAAAACGAGTTTGCAGACATGGAATAATGCCGAAAATGGTGAAAAATGTGAAGGATAAAACCCCAACAAGCTCAGACTGCGCGAGAGGATGAATGCCATGGGTGAAGAATGGCTTTGGGCCAATTTCGTGGGAGTTTTCTTGCCCAGCAAGCCAAAACTCGATTTCCCAGGTTGTTGTCTTGCCCATACACGAAAATTGACAGCCATACCTCTCTCATCCCAAGGCATTAATTGTCTCAACCAATTCTTGAAAGAATTAAATGATTGCGTGCATGAGACCAAATGGGTAGTTGAGAGTTCATGGGTTTCCTCAATGGGATGGCTTAACACCATGGATCAAGGGTTTGGTTATTTTCCCTCCCTATTCCTTGTAAAGATCATGCCCCCATCTCTTTATTGCATTGCGTAGCTGGTTGTGGGTATATTTCATTAAATTCGTATTTACATGATGTCTTATTTACATCGTGCCCTTCTAGCACAAGAACCATAGGCATCTATCTCTTTGATTTCCGATACATAAAATGCTAAATCAATGGTGGGGCCTTGGCCTTGAGCTCCTCACCATGATTAAGTTACAATATTTACATCATTTACAATTTAATGCAAAGGGGGTCAAAATGGGGATGTGACATACCCCTCCCCTTGGAATAACATCGTCCTCGGTGTTCCAACACTTCGGAAATAAGTACCCACTTACACATGCCTCAAAATTCAAAAATGGTGGCAGGTTTGTCCTGCATTCCATCTCTTTACTTTGACCTTCCAGGATCAAGTCCTTTGGATTCCTCAAGCTACTCTTGCTAGCTTTGGTCTTCCAGCTTTGCAGGTGGGCATTGCTCCAGGGCAATCCCTTTCCTTTATTCACCTTCTAGCTGATCCACAAGTCTAGAATTTCATGGATGTCGTCCTTCTTGTTGTCCCAGCAACTATCTGAGGAAGACTTCCAGCCAAAACAAATAGCTTTTGGCCTGCTGCCAGGATCAATGTGCACAACTGGCTCCTGCTAATCATTTGGCTAGTAACAGCTGCAACAATGGCTTTAAATGTCTCTCCTGCGAGACTTATCATGGCAATTCCTGTTAGGACAAGCATAGCACAATGTTAAAATTATTCAATTATTTTCCTAATTGACATGGAACGTCCATGCTTTATTCATGGGACTTCCATACTTTTATTCTTTCCCAACATACACATGAACTCATTCATGTTCATCCTTTCACAGGAAAATTTACTATTTCAGCATTCATAATTCATCTCAAGCAATTAAACACAATCTATTTTCAGCCATGATATGCACTCAACAATCTTTTGTTTTATAAATGCATTAGTCATAAAGGAAAGAGAAGAGTAAGAGTTTCCCCCTCTTAGTCTTGTTCCAATCCGGAGCCACACCATCACTTGTGGTTCTATGCTCCTTAGCCCCTTTCACTTCAATGTGAATGCTTGACTTGCCCTTTCTTGGCTATGACACTTAGTGTCTAGGGTCTGTCTAATGCTTTTCAACTAGGGAACCCTTCCCCGTTGTTGCTTATAGAACCTTTGGCTGCTAGGACTCATACAGTTCCACTAGCACCATATTTCATTACTGATCATACTGAGCTCTTTAGGACAGTCATATGTCCACATGCATCCTCCAGATGCTTTCATAGTCCTTGCTTCCAGCAATACCTACACTCAAACATTGAGTCAATTCACATGTTTAATGTATTTTCATAGTGTTTATCTCCAAATGTAAATTTAAGAAATCATAATTAAATCATATACACATGTATATTCATAAGCAAGAGTTGCAAGATAACCAAATACTTATCTTTATTGGATGTCTTCACTTTACTCCACAGGATCCTTCTTCGCTTTCCCAGCATTGGATTTCCCGTGGATACAACAATGAATGTTGGGCCAGCACGCAGGCTACTCCACAACCATTCGAATAGGCAATGCCAGGCCAGTATGCTGACTGGTTTTATCAATTGTTTAGGGGAATGTTTGGCCAGCACGCTGGCTGCTCCACAACATCAAGTGGTTAATGTTCCCACCGACTATTCTCTGAATTTACCAAGAATTTATAGCTCTAACCAGTTACTCTCTGGCTTTACCAAGCATTTATAGCTCTAACCAGTTACTCTCTGGCTTTACCAAGCATTTATAGCTCTTTCAGGGTCCGTGCTTCCTGCAACGGCCAAGGTTTCCAACAAAGAAACAACAGTGTATTAGCTCGGTTGTCATAAGACTTGTACCTGAAACCTTCATTATTCCAAACAAGAAATAAATAAGAATGAATACTTATCCGTATTGTGCATTTTCCTCGCTACTCCACAGGTTTCCTTCTCTGCTTTACAAGCCTTGGATCACCTGTGGGGTGGATGTTTGGCCAGCACACATGCTGCTCCACAACATCATCCGAATAGGCAATGCCAAGCCAGTGCGTCGACTAGGTTTATCAGGCATCCCAAAAATCAGTATTCTAAGCCAGTACGCCAAGTGGGTTTATCAAGCATTTCAAAAATCAGTATGCTAAGCCAGTACGCCGACTGGGTTTATCAAGCATTTCAAAAATCAGTATGCTAAGCCAGTACGCCGATTGGGTTTATCAAGCATACAATAACCATTTCTAAGCCAGTTTTCCGACTGGGTTTGTTAGGAAATAACACCCTTTCACCAATACCTCCATAACATGCAAGTAACCAATGCCAAGCCAGTACACCGACTGGGTTTATTAGGCATCCAGCAACCTTTCACAACAACTCCCAAATAACCAATGCCAAGCCAGTACGCCGACTGGGTTTATCAGGCATACAACAACCATTGCCAAGCCAGTACATCGACTGGTTTTATCAAGCAATATGAACAACATAATATGATTACGTGGCTCCTTCTCTTGTGCAACCAGTGGTTCCCTCCAGGAACTCCATAGGTGACTCACTTGACTGCAGGCTAGCATGGCCCCACAATACCCACTCACACTACACACGGATGATACCCCTTTTCCGCAACACAACTCCTCGGGCCTATCCATCCCTTCTAGTGTCCTTTAGTGTGAGTGTAGAAAGGTTACCATTGCCCATACAGTCCTCTTGATCACCCTTTCTTCACTTTGCCTCTTACGTGCAACACCAAGTTGCATTTGTGTAAGCTGTTAGCACAAGAAGGATAAGCAGGCTCATCAGTATTGCTTCCCCAAAATTGTAATCATATTTCATATCATTCACTATCAAGTATTGAAACACCAGGAATGCGTCCATTCCCTTAGGGTGTAGTCAATATTGAAAATCCCTAACATGACCCAGCACCAGAAAAGGTGTGCACCCCCTTTCCGATGTGCGCCATGTAGGCCCTAATTATACTCAAGCAGTCTGCAATGATATAAATAAGATAGAGCATGCTCTGCATATTAACCCTAATAATTCAAACATGAATGTTCTTTTCTAGGGTCACAGAATACTCATTCATTTTGCATATGTGTCTCATATGCCTTCTGGGCATAGCTTTACCATCTCACTTTCATGGTTTACCGACATGCGGTTTGGATGAGACATTATCAATGGCGTTTCACCCGAAACCCATTTCCAGGGCATGGGATCCTTCCCATCTAGTTTGGCTTCTGCAGGCCATCACACATGGTCTTCCTGCAATGTGTCATCCTGGCGCACTTATCAAATAGCCAAACAGTCAGCAACATTTAACAATAAGCTTCAAATATGATTGTTTCATAACCAATCAATAGCATTAATAATTAAATTCAATATGAATTTACAATTCTGTCTCCTACAGAAATTGATTTGCTTAGCAATGAGTCTCTCCTCATATTGTTTGGCTCTTGTAAGTGGTATCACTCTGCCCATTATGGTTTCACCCTTGCTACCATACCTGAACATCCACCTACAGCATGTCCTCCTGACACAATTCTATATAAGCCAAACAATCATTAGCAATTATAAGCAAATTCTCAAATCTGAAATTTGTAACTCTGTTTTCCTACAAAAATTAGATTTGCAACTATGAGACTATTCTCATAAACTTAAACCAGACAATTTTCTGATTCGTTTCATGCATAAATTTACAACCATGAGAACCTTCTCATAACCTTTGGCTTTTGTGCATGGTAGATCCCGATCTTTACTATGGATTTATCCTCATTGTCATACGCAAGACTTTTCTACCTGAAAACTGAAACTCCAATCAGCCAAACACGTTGTGAGTATCTACGCACATAATCATTCACTGCCATAACAGTCACTTAAGTGATCTCAGAATTATAATACTCAATAATTCAAACACCTTCAGTTGTTTAACATTGAAATGCAATGAAGTATATATACATTTCTATATATGCATTATTATCACAATAGAATTTCAAGACGTAGTCACACTATACATGCAACTTAAATAAATCGTAAATACTCATTATTTCATAGTCATATCATTCATACAACTTTGTCCTTCCACAGAGCATTCTAGCAGCCCATCGATCATGATTTGGCTCTTCATGTATTTACTATTCTGCATTACCATAATCAGGACCGCCAGTCCTCACTTGCTTTGGTTATTAGGAACATAACCAACATACACATGGCATGATATAATTCATGTGAATGCATTGAGATTTCTAAACAGTCATAGGGTGTAAGGATCGTTTCCTTCCCTTACCCACACCTCACCAAGCTTGGTAGGTCAAAGGTCCCAATCAGCATTCAATACCACATGCAAACTAAATCAACATAGATCAAACATAGTTGAAGGAATCTTACCAAATCCTCTTTCAACATTCATGCAATTAGGCTCCAATAATCATTACCTACATGGTTACCATTAACATCGCTTGATGTTACCTGATCGGTTGGCCTCTTACCAAGGTTGTTCAATCCTTTTGCCAACTTTATGATCATAGATTTGTTGCACCATCCTTTCTGCATAAGGTTGTTGGCTTCATGCGACAACATCCTCAGCACATTTAGCCATGCTCTTTGTTATCTTTGGTCCTACAACCAATACCAACATCAATGATGATTATCAACCACAATATTCTCCATTAGTGGTTTATTGCATAAGCAGACTTCATTATTCTACTAATATGCAATATCCCATATATGCACAAGCATTTTCATATACACTATGCAATGTTTGTTAGGGTGCCATCTAGTGCATATATATCTATGTAATCCCTTACATTTTTAACATTTTTATGCCATATGACAATTTCATAATTATAAGCATGATAACAAATAGGGGTTTAAGAAATTCTTCCATTTTCAATCCCTCATCGTAACATGGAATTCCTCTTCCATATCATGCAATTGTAGAAATTGTCCATATTGACAACAAAATTTGTTTGTCAAAACAGCCGTTGGCACTCTTCTACACTAAATACCTATGATAGATGTAGACCTCATTAAAACTATGGTCATGTATCATTGTTCCCTGCTGGACAAGCTTTCCAATTCCTGTGTTCATACTTTCTTCCGACATCAGGTGCGGAAACTGCATCTCTTCAAAAATGACAACTTTCACCCCAATTCTGCACATTTTACACAGTTGCCTTTTGGTCCAGAATGCCAACTTTAGCCACCTCCGGAAGAAAATATATGAGGAATCACAAAAACTTATCTATCGGGCGAAGTTAGTCCATATAACAAGGAACACTCAGCAATTCACGGATTTCAATTCCGATGCACCATTCATCTTCTATGAATTTCTGGGTTTTACTACTTCTCACTATTCACATTTTTCCAAAATTCTAAATTTTGGGCCAAAAATGGCTATCTCCCAAACGGTGCATTTCTGGAAAATCTTCGTCTAACGGAAACTATCCGTCTTAATGAGAATATGAAATGTCTAGTTCAGTAAAATTTCTGATTCCCACATCTAGGGTCACTTTTACTGTCCATCAACTTTTCAAAATCCCGAAAAAGTGGCCCGGAACAGTGCTTTTTGGCCTTCTTGCTCACCCTGACTCCACATCCTTTGGAGTTTGGCTCCAAGATTCTGAACTTAACACTGTGCCTGCTTCATGGCCGCGCCTGATCAATTTCAGCTCAAACCGACCTTCTGTCAAGCCTCGGGACTCCGTCCTTCAAAAGTCACTATTCCCCTTTTTCTGTCAAATCGGAGTGTAATGGGCTAGGGGTCTTCACTGGTTCTTTCATGGCCCTCGTCAATGGCCTCCGAGCCCCACAGGAATCATTCCATTCTGAGTCCGGATGTTCCTGCTATTCAAAAATCAAGTTTTCGTCACTTTTTTTTTTTCGGGCCGCCGTTGTGGGACGGTTCACCGAACGCTCCCGCAATTACGGAGCCATTCAGCGAATGCTCCCGCAGTTGCGGAGCCATTCGGCGAATGCTCCCACAACTGCGGAGCCATTCGTCGAATGCTCCCGTTGCGGAGCGATTCGTCGAACACTCCCGCAATTGCGGAGCAATTCGCTGAAGCCTTCCGCAACTTTAGAACGACTCGCCGAGGTCTTCCGCAATTTCGGAAGGACTCACTGAAGTATTCCGCAACTTCGGAACGACTCGCCGAGGTCTTCCGTAATTTCGGAAGGACTCGCCGAAGTCTTCCGCAACTTCGGAACGACTCACCGAAGTCTTCCGCAACTTCGGAACGACTCGCCGAAGTCTTCCGCGGTTTGCAGAACGATTCGCGGAATCCTTCCGCAATTTCGGAAGAGAATTCTTTCCGCAATTTCAGAAGAGAATTCCTTCCGAAAACTTCCTTTCGACGCCGAACACTTAGAAAATTTTTCTCTTTTTCGGAGTATTTCACCGAATTTTTTCCGCGTTGCGGGACAACTCGCGGAATCCTTCCGCAAATTTCGGAAGGGAATTCCTTTCGTAAATTTCGGAAGAGAATTCCTTCCGCAAATTTCAGGGCGACTTCCCAAATTCCTCCGCGTTGCGGAAAAACTCGCGGAATGCTTCCGCAGTTTCGGAAGACATTCGGGAATTCTCTCCGAAACAGACTTAAACAATTTTTTTTTCAAAACGAATTTTTTCAAAGCAAATTTTTTTTCAAACAGACTTAGGAAAAAAGTTTGAAAACTTTCTTTCTTTCAGAGATGACTATAATTGGTTTTGGCCCATAGAGGCCCAATGCTGCAACCAGCAGCTCTGATACCATTCTGTCACGTCCCCTCCCATCATACCAGCCAGATGGAGAGGATCGTGACGTTAAACCGGGCATCTAGCCCATGAACTTATTAAGTAAGCATTCAGCTAACATATGGAAATGTATAATTACAAGAAAAACACAGCGGAAGTAATAGTAATTACACATTCATCATACATGTCAGATTTTCAGGTCATTAATCAATTAAGCAATATCAAATTATCAAATGAGAATACTTATCTTAAACCAAGTAGTCCCTGAGCAACCAGCTATGCTTCTGCAACGTTCCACCCAACCGTAGGCCAGTATGCTCCTCAATCTCTCAGCACCACTGCCACCCCCGAGCTGGGCATGATCTCCACAAGGAAAAGGGGAAAGCAGGCTCTCACATAGCCAAAGGTATACCAGAATCAGCCAAGCCAATCAACAATTGGGTTTCTCAGGCTGTTAAGAGACGGATGCATATAACATCAAAAGCATAAGTGTTGGGCATGAGAAAAACGCTTATACAGTGAAGTTCCCAACAGTGGGTTTCTACCAGTTCCAGAAAAACGTGGGCAACCAAAACGAAAAGGAGGAAATGGAAAATCAACCCCAGGAGAGCAGAATCGTTTTCAGAAAAATGCTCATGGGAATTTCGTGGGCAGAAACGGCCTCCATAACCCCAAAAATCATGGCTCTCTTCTCCCAGCCACTGAGCTAACAAAAAACGAGTTTGCAAACATGGAATAATGCCGGAAATGGTGAAAAACGTGAAGGATAAAACCCCAACAAGCTCAGACTGCGTGAGAGGATGAATGCCATGGGTGAAGAATGGCTTTGGGCCAATTTCGTGGGGGTTTTCTTGCCCAGCAAGCCAAAACTCGATTTCCCAGGTTGCTGTCTTGTCCATACACGAAAATTGACAGCCATACCTCTCCCATCCCAAGGCATTAATTGTCTCAACCAATTCTTGGAAGAATTAAATGATTGGGTGCATGAGACCAAATGGGTAGTTGAGCGTTCATGGGTTTCCTCAATGGGATGGCTTAACACCATGGCTCAAGGGTTTGGTTATTTTCCCTCCCTATTCGTTGTAAATATCATGCCCCCATCTCTTTATTGCATTGCATAGCTGGTTGTGGGTATCTTTCATTAAATTCGTATTTACATGATGTCTTATTTACATCGTGCCCTTCTAGCACAAGAACCATAGGCATCTATCTCTTTGATTTTCGGTACATAAAATGCTAAATCAATGGTGGGGCCTTGGCCTTGAGCTCCTCACCATGATTAAGTTACAATATTTACATCATTTACGATTTAATGCAAAGGGGTTCAAAATGGGGACGTGACAATCACTCCACTTCTGAGATTTATAATGTATTTCGGCCATCGTAGCATCGGTCTCTGACCTCACACATTAGGGGGCATCTGTTACAACGTAATTTTCCATCCTGTGAGCATCAACACTCCTTGGCCTTCAGGATCTATTTCACTGACTCAGATGTACTTTATGTCCTTCAGAACAAACTATTTCCCTATTTTTCTTCATGTACGCTAGCTGTTACATTTTAGCCAGCGTACCCGCGATCTATTCCACTATAGCCCGCGGGTGTCAAGCAAAATGGTAAAAATCACTAGAAAATTACTTTTTACTCCCAAAACACAGTCTTAGGGTGACCTTTGGCCCTCCATTTGCCCCGAAACGCCTCGATATGTCCTTTCACTTACCTTTGGAAGGTTATATATTGAGCACATTAGCATATGGAAGGGAGGAGAAATAGAAAGCAAGATAACTCTAATGGATTTTTGCCGTATCTTGAGTCTACACTCATTGATCCTTGTTGTTGTGAACCCTTTATGTTCACCTTCCAAACTCCTATCATAGTTTGAGTTTGCCATTCCATGGAGGATTGAAGTGGTGGAGGCACAAGTGGAGAGACCCAGTTCTTGGTTCAGATTGGTTGCCAACAAGAGGTCGTATCCCATTGTACTTCTTGTTGTTTATTAATAGAAATACTCATATTCTCGTCCATTAATGTTGTGAATGTTGTTTATATTACATTGGGTTGCATTTACTTATGATATCATGGACCATTGCTATTGATGATGTTAATGTCTTTCACATATTATATGAGCTTGTTGTATATTGGTTGTCAAGACTATTTTGCAGGTTCAAGTGCACGAATTGAAAGCTTCAACAGGGATCTACATCGAACGTCCGGATCGAGGTTGGTTATATTCTCCATTATCTTAGCATTGTCATTTATATAGCATAGCATTGAGAATTGAGTTAATTTCTGGTAGTCAGCTGTCTGTTGTGGTCTACCCCAAGCCATAGGAAGTTTTCTTCGTAACAATATTGTAAATCTTAATTTACTTAATATTTTATTAAAGTGCTTTGTGTTCTATTGAACATGGAATTACACTTCTTCCCCATAATAAGTTATAAAAAATGCAAAACCACTCAATAATTCAAATTCCATAAATGATAAAAACTTTAATTCATTTTTTTTTCCATTTTAAAATGATTTAAATACTAAAAAATTATAAAATTTCAAATTAACCAAAAATTATTACAAAATTAACCCAACAATGAAAAAAAATTAAAATTATTTTTTCTACCCAAATTCAGTCGCGACTTCAAACTGGCATGGGATAACTGGCACTCAAATCGCCCCGCTTTTCCGGCGATTTGTTCCCTAGATTCGGTTATAAAAACTGGTGGAATCGTAGTTCCACCCCATTTACTGCGGAACTATGCCATGGAACTGTGCCCCTAGGGGATTTTTCCCATTTTAAGACGACCCAGATCATCGAAATTCCAAAAAAATAATGAGAAGGGGTGGAGCTGTGCCTCTCCGGAAAATTTTACATCGTCGACAGGGGGCAATTTTAGTGCCATTTATCACATGCCCTTCAAACTTGCTTTCGATATTACTTGTCTTCATGCATATTTGAGTATATCATGAAGGTTTTTGTACCTTATTATGTTTAATTGATTTATTAAATGTCATTTATATAGAAGGGCTTTTATATCGACTAACTAAAGTTTAAAATTAAGAAATGATTGACTAAGTTTTAGCAATGTAATAATTTTTAATAATATTTATTTTAATTTTGAAATTGTTAACCAAAATTTTAGAAGATCAAGTTTTTTAATTTAGAAAAAAAGATAATCAAATTGAAATTCACGTTGGCATTAAGATTACACTATAAACAATGCCCTCAGATTGGGTGTTAGATACGGAATGAGGCTATGGTCATGCCACCTATATGGCACTCCCTTGGCCAAGAGGACATGTTGAGGCATGATGGTGTCATCGAGTAGGGGTACTTTCATCGACGACTTCACATGATGGCACTTAGAGCATACAGGTTGGATGATTGCGGATGGGCTCAACGAAGGACACACCCCACACTGCAAATGATTATTCCAAGCACATACGATTTAATGATGGTTTCCATAACTGGTACCCATGTTGGTTGGTGGAAATTGAGAGAGTGGGATATGGTTGAGGAGTCTCTAGGGTGGACACCTCAACAACTGAATCTAAATCTTATAGTCAACCAAGATCTTGGTAAGGAAAACTCCCATTTGATCCGTCCCTTCCTTAATTTCAACTGTCAATTACTTGGGTTGCACTCTCCTCTCTTGGTAGTAGTCCCTACTTGTTGGTTTTTTCCTTGCGTGTATGTTTCCATCTGTTCTCCACACCATATTTGTAGTGGATGCCATGGCAGGACGAGGGCCAGGACGTAGATCAAAAGGAGGTCGAAATAGTGCCCCCAAGATGCAAGTGCAATACGAGTTAGGAGAAGCTCGTAATATTTATCTGGAGTATATCCCTGGGGATATCAGAGACCGAATTTCCAAGGACGAAGTTTAGATTAAAAAAAAAAAGGAGTGTATCAGTACTGAGAAAATAGTAAAAGAGATGAAGTTATGGGTTCGAGACTCTGGAAACACCATGGCACATCCCCTTCCATTAATCCAACCAACAAAGGGGGACATGAACTAAGTACGAACTTCCAAATTTCGCCCCATATCCATATTACAACTTTCATAACCTATAAAATATGTGTGCAGATGCATAACTAAAAATACAAACTGGAAATAAACTTTATCCACACACATCTAGCAAGCATATACGAACTCAATCATCACAGACATCAAATAAAAACATTGCACATTGAAATAGAAAAATTGGTTGTGTAAGAGCAATTTTCCACCCAACTGTAGGAACTTTGTCCAACATATACTCTTTCTTCTAAGAGGCCACCCCCAAGCTCGGCTATGAGGCCATCAGGGCGAAGGAAACACCTATAGGCTTCTCTCTCTCATCCCACAACCCGTTCTTCTCTCTATGCTTAGTCAAATGCTCAAACAAAGCTCTACAGGGGTCTCACTCAACCATCACAGCCTTGGCCCCAACAATACCTGCCCCACACAACTCCCTTATGGGCTCAGGCATCCCCTTCATCGATCCACGGTACTCTTGGGCGATCCATCTTGCCAGGTGCTTATAGTGTGTGCATAGAAGGAGTTCAATCTAATATGTGTGGTTGAAGAACCACCTATATCCTTAATTCATGTCTTCTCAAGCACCTGTGAGTAGCAAAATTCAATGGGTAAGGGTTCCTAGCTTTCCCAACCTCTATGCTCACCTACAACCATCTATTTTTCCTTTCCAAATCTACAACATTGTCTCTAATTTTGAATTTTTGGGTTACATAGTCTGGTAATGGTAATGAGCATCCATGGGAAGCTTTGTGTAGTGTATATCTATAGGAGAGAATGATAGAATGGGTGTTGACTCCAAGGATATGAGATAATGGTGAAAAGACAATTGACATAGATTCTGACCATAGAAGAAATGACTCCTGACAATTGCAAACAGACTTCTAAAATTGGACAGAACTGTCTCAAAATTGCATCCATCCCCATGCTTCAATAACTACATGAGGTGACTTTTCCCACCAAACTCACACATGCATTCAATGATTGGAAATAGTCAAAAGAAGGTGATTGGCTCAATTAATTCACATGGAAAAAATAGGATGAGTTCTAAGGTTGTCACTAATTGGCAGCAAACAATTTAGTCTTCCATGGGCCCCCTTTCCTCTTCCCCTCTGGTGGAATCATCACCCCTCTAGTGCTATTTACATAGCCATGTTGGACCATTTTATTATTTATGCAACATAATATTTACATATATTTTGAGTTAGCATGACAAACCAAATATATGGTCTAATAACAATATTTACATCATACATCCCTAGTCATTCACTAGTCAGGCCTTGGCCTTGAGCTCCGCACTAGGAATCCGTACTAGCATATTTACATCATTTACATAATTTTGGTTACATACATTCCAAGTCAAAACCGGGGGTATTACACACCAAGACAAGGGAGACATAATACTATGAAACTCTCACCCTAAGTTGGTTAATCAAGTCCCTTTTAGGCAAGGTTCTCTTAGATAGTCAAAAGGAGAGGAACAAGATTATGCTATAGATGGATGAAATCCCAAAACATAATAGCCAATTGATGTACATGATGAACATAATCATAAAAACAACCACGAGTTCGGAGTTTACAGTTCTATCCCCTGCTTCAACTCTAGTTTATGCTCATGTCACAGACCCTGAGTCCTCTCATGGATAAGTGATGCCTCTCATTTTTATGTCTGAAGATTAGCCCAAGATTTCTACAGTATGCTTTTAATTTGCTACATATATGTCATAGTTATGTCTTAGCTACAATAGGTCCTTCTAATGATATTCCTATGAACAATAAAACATTTTGGACATCTAATGACAATTTGTTGTTTTATCTTTAGTTTGGTTTCCCTTAGAGAGATTTGAAGTGATCTCTTATATATATACATATAAAATCTTATAGCTTACCAACAAAGACTAACACTATAAACTTTTTTTTTTCAATAAATTAAAATTGAAACGTATCATTAAAACAATAAGGTTAAACACCTTAAATTGTAGTACTTTATACGGATATTTGAAATGTTATGATTTCTATGAAATCATAAATAGGTAGTGGTCTTGCTTAGGATTTTGTTTTATTAAAGAAAATCTTTGAAAATAAATAATTTCTAGAATTTGATTGTCTTAAATATAATCTTATCATGTATAACAACACATTAATATTCTTATAGAAAAAAATATCGATTAAGAAATAAGGGGCTTCGCGACTCGGTTCGGCTACAGGTCATATGGGTGCGAAGCTGTAGTTAAAGGGTTGTAGGGGTGGCCCTCTTTAGTCTCTTGTCCTTTTCCACAAAGGTTTCATATTCTCCCTCAAGGGGATAGGAGGCCCCAACCAAGGTTTTTCTTGGCACTTTTGACATGGGTTTCTCTTATATCATGCCTTCAGGGTAGGCTGTAAAAAGAGGAATGTTGGCTATAACTGACCCAGAGGTTTTCTATAAGACCCAGGTTCTTCGCGGTTTCCCTTTGACCAAAAAAACCCCTTCACATCGGCCCTTTTGGAAACAACCTGCGAGCAGGTTGAGGTCTCACCCGAGGTGTATCTATGGGGTACTGCGGAATCAAATTTCCACAGTAAGTGATAAGTTGCTTGGACGGACGTACTGTGCAGCACAATAGAGGATATGTGCTGCGAGGTGAGATTGCGCAACGATGGGCAATGTTGTGGTCCACACTACTATGTTCTTCTCCCACGGGACTTCTGCTGAAGCCACGAGCAATACAACTTTATTCTATACTTGGATTATCTTGAAAACACTTAAGGCACCGAGATGAATATCACTCATCCATTCATTCAGGCGCTTAACCAACTATTCTTCTAACATTCATTCGTTAACTCAATATGTTATGATTTGAACATAGACGACTAATCTAATCCAACTGTTATATGTTCCTTTACTGCGTATAAGAAAATACTTAACCAAGTGACTGATTCACTGCCTTCATACACAAGACTAAATGTTCACCATTCACTACTCATACGGAACCTAACATATCATTTCCATACTTCTCTAATGGCAAATGCATATAAAATCTCTCCCCATAACAGTGTGCAAGGAAACATCTAGGCATTCATTGACAGAAAACATAAGTAATCATTCATTCATAAACAAAATCACACAACGTGGAATTTAACGTGGTTCACTCCCCCGGGTGGGAAGCTACATCCACAAGAACGGTTGGTAATGTATTTCTTTAAAAGGGATGGGGACAACCGTTCTTAGTCTACTCACTCAACTGCAGACTCTCCTTCCTCTTAGATAGGTCTCTGCACACACAGCTGCAGAGTCTTTACAATCTTCTTAGCTCATAGAGATTTTACAATACAACAATCCAAAATTGTAACAACAAAGGTAAAGTGTAACCCCAAAATGTAATCCCATCCCATACAAAATTGTCTTCTTAAATAGATCATGCCCAAAGGTCATGTCTTTACAATGCTGAAGACCTAAACTCAAAACCCTTAGGGTTTACAAAACTGCACCGGTTTCCCAAAACCGGCTTGCTGGCTCCTAGTAGCGTCTAATTCATCGTGGCGGTTCTCCACGTCTTCATTCTGTTCCTATCGGCCTCCCTATCGCACGCATGCCAACAGGATGCTTCCATCGAACAGTTCATCTTTAACAGTCTCTCCCACCAAGCGTGCCAAGATGTCGCTTTCCTTAACAAACTCACACGTTGGACGCCTTCCTGATTTACTCCTGCCCGCTGCTCGGCACTCCTGGAGCATCTTTCCCAAAAATAGGCTGCTACCAGTCTGACCGGTACCTGTACCTATCCTTCATCCAGCATTCCGCTTTGTTGGATCCACATGGCCTCCTATCTCCACAGCACTACTTCTGCGCAGTACTGATATTTGCAACATCGCTCAAAACAAGGCTACTGCATGCCTCTTCGCATCATCCCCAGTAATTAGCCAAAAATCAATCCGTTTCAGAGCTACGCTCAACTCAGATTCTTTTGCCTTCAAAAATGTTACCAAAATTGGACCAGTTGGGCCAGGCCCAACATGCCCCTAACACTTACATGTGGCTCGTCCCCGAGCCACTTTCAATGTCCACCATCGGAATCTGCTCTCCGATCTCTACAGTCAGCTTTGCTACGAACTAACTATAACTGTTCGTCAGTTTCTCCATTGTTTCTTTAGTTTCCCGCTCCACTTGCTTGACTGTATCAAGCACCTGCGGTGTTATCTCTTCTCTGATTTGGGATTCTACCTATTCCTGGTTGTCGCGCAGCTCTTTCAGTTTATCTTCTATATGCTGTGACACCACGGTGGCATCTTTTAGGAGTGGCTGCGACTGATTGTCTAACACAGTCTCCTTTTCCCTTAATACTTGGACTTCTTTCTTTAGGCTGGATATCTCCTTGAATTTCAGTAGCCTATCTCTTGCTAGCAGAGTCTTTACCTCTGCATCCAGTGCTTCCAACGCGGTCTGTTTATCCTTTAACACGGTCTTGATCTGCTGCAGCCATGGATTCTCTTCAAGGGCTGTGAATGCCTTCAAGGATTCGTCAAGCAAATTCTGGCACTTCGCAACCTCTGCTGCAATGCTCTCTGCTGCGACCTTTACCGCTTGACCTCTCAACTGCTGATCAGTGATTACAACCTCTGGTTTGATCTTTGATTTTAGCAGGTTGATATCGACTTCATAGAGGATTATCTTGTCCTCCATCTCTGAGTTAAGGGTGCGCACCATGTCCCTTATCTTTAAGACCTATCCGCAGGATCATCTTGGATCTGTACTTCTCCAATATTTTCTGCAACAGAGTTAATGGTAGCCTCCAGTCTCTGCCTTCGCACTTGTTCATCCTCAAGCAACATTCTGTTGTGCAAGCTCGACTCCTCGAGCTGTCTATTTTCCAATTGTAGTTCCGCTTCTGCTTTTCTTGATTCCACAGCTCTGTCGCGCAGCTCATCCCCAATCTGCGTATTCAAAAAATGTAGAGCTGGTATCGGGGTTTTTTCCAAGTCGAGCTCTACCCACTCAACATTTGTCGTATCCAGGGCCACGTCCTCTGACATGGGCAATGTGATTGCCATTGGATCGAGATAGACAAGTCTGGTTTTTATTGGTAGCGCAACAACAATTTGCACTAGCCTCGGCTGCAAGGTTCCTCCGGACCTCCCTTTTGCTGCCGGGTCACATGGCAAAGCCAAGCTATTGTGCACATCTTCAAATTTTTTCATTAGCCCTTGCATCGCGAGCCAGTTCCGTTGCAGGTCATCTTGGATGGCCTTATCGTTCTTCTCTTTATCGGACATGAACTCCTCTAGCCGCTCGTTGACTCTGTCTGCTATCATATCAAAGTCATCCTCCTTCAGTATTGTGTCAGATGTTGCTTTCGTTGCTTTCTGTTTCTTCCTTGCCTTTGGTTGCGTTGGGTTCTTTGGTTCCTTCCTCTTTCCCGTTTCTTCCAGAATTGGACATGGTGGTGGAATTATTTCATCATCTTCTGAATCTGTGGGGACATCTAAAATTTCCACACAGTACTCTGCGGGCCAATCTTTCATAATGTTCTCGATGTCCTCTTCTGTCATGTGGTAGCTCCCAAGGTAAAACTGTGGCTTCTTCATCTTCACCTTCGGGGAAATAAACACACAACGCATGTCAGCAGTAAAATTAACAATGCGTATGTATTTGCTTGTTACCTGCTTTGTTATCCTTGGCGTAGCGGCGATCACGGTGCACAGCTGCGTTTAATACTTGTAGAACACTTCTTGATTTGCATGCTAGCGCTATGGATCGAGATTTGCCCAGAGGTTCATGTACCTGACTCCTCTGGGTTTTGATTTATCAAAGCTGACACCGACGTAGTCCTCCGGCTCCTTCCATCCAATAAATGCGATGAGGATAATCAACCATGTGAAATGGAAGTTGTCTCCATTCAACTGTTGTCATTGAGCTCTGCCATGAACTCGTTCAATAGATATTGGGACAAGTTGAACTCGACACCTTCAGCTACTGCGGCACTGAGCAGCACTGCGCCCGTAGGCACCTCCAGGGGTCTTGCCGTCCGCAATACCTTCGCTGCGAGCAACTGGGTGACGAACTTGGTTGTTTTGTCTTCAATTTATTCAGTAGGAAAACCCCATTTTCCTTTGATCAGTGCATGAGTTTTCTTCATCTTGGCTATTGCATCCTTTTCTGTGCTTTTCCCCTGGAAGAACGACTTTGGGTCTTTTTCTCGCTTACTTAATCCCATAATGAGATGGATTAAGTCAATGCCTATGTCAACTAGCCAATCCATCCATAGATACCCTTGGTGGATTCGTGCACCAAGGTACGAACCACTACATTCAACTCAGCCAACCGTTCAAAGTGGGGTAATCGCAGCAGGTTCAGTAGTCCTGGCTGCACTACCGATGTCAACTAGCTTTGGGTAACCAGATTGAGGGTTCCTTTGGCATCTTTCTTCCAGCACATGTACTGGTATGGCTGAAATTCTGGGTAGTTGGGATCGTGTGGCTCTTCTCTCTGCACTCCCAAGAGGTCGTAGTCATCCCATTTACAGTCCGGTATTTTGCATAACAGATTGGTTGTAATTTTGACATTCTTTGATATTAGCGACAAGGGGATATCGTATTTTTCACTCTTGGCTAGCTTATAGACCGGGGCATTCAGTGCCCGGGGTGAGATGTACTCAGGGGTCATATTCAAGGGGATTTCTTTCATGAAAATGGGTTGCCTTAGAAACGTCGAACTTGGCTTTAGCTGTTTGGTTCGAGGTGCAGTAACTGTCTCCTTCCCCTTGTCTTGCATAGCTAGATTGGTTCTCAGTGATCTACGGGATCCTTGGCCTTGTTCTGTTACAACCTTCTTGGTAGGGGTTCTCATTAACTCTTGAATTCCTCCATGCCGAAAGACTCTAAGTGTTTCTTCAATGGTAAGCTCTTCTTCTTGATAGAAAGGTTCAGACATTCACTGATTAGATGGGGGGTATGGTATCCAGACGACAGATGGATATTAGTGCAAGGGGTGGTTGCAAGAAAATTCCAAGTGCTCAGTAACGCCCACAAGTCCTCCAGCGGTGTTATTTATAGGCGTGGCCGACCTTCTCCCGTGCCCTTCAATGGCTAAATATGCATTAAATGTGCCCTCTAGCGGTCGAATCCATCGGATTTTCTAGTCCTTTCCTTCGTCAGTCTGTCCAGAACGGCTATCTTCCCTTTAAATGTTGAAGCGGTTGCTACAACGGTCATCTAACGGCTATTTTCTCAAAAGTGGTATAACGGCTATTTTTCTCTAGGTGCTGCGTCAAATTTCGCGGTAGGCCACTTACACTCCTGCGCAATTAATTCACAGTGCAATTTTTTTTTTCCTGCACAGCTTCAACACTGCTGTGCGGTACATACATCATCTTTCTTATCATACATGTATAGGCTCCTTTACACTTCTAGTGCCCAATTTCAACTGTACTCTGCACTTAGAAATTTCTTCCTCCACTTGTTATCCAAGGTTCTACGAAGCAGTGCTATCATGGTATAGCTTTAGCCTACTTCCATTTATCAAAGTTGGCAAGGTATCACCAGCTAAATTAGCTAACTGGACTGCACGAGTGTTAGTGACATGTATCACAGTATATGGGCCAAGCCAATGCATCTTAAATTTTCCAGGAAACTTCATGAATTTGCTATGATATAGGAGGACTAGGTCACCTACCTGAAAGCACTTGTTCTTGATATGGCGATCATGCCAGGCTTTCTTGTGGTATTTCTGAGCTTGCTGGTGGAAGCCGACAATGAAGCGATCTTCCTCCAACCCAAAAAGGTGTAGTAATCTTTCTTCTAATGCTGTGCGGTCTGCCAACCCTGTGAATGCAGTGTTCCTTAAACTAGGGACAATATATTCCATTGGCATTATAGCTTCCTACCCATAAGCCAACTGAAAAGGTGTATGTCCTATCAATTTCTTGCATGTAGTCCTGTATGCCCATAACACAGAGGAGACGCGCAGATCCCAATCATCTCTATTTACATTGCAGACCTTAGTCAGTGCGTTCTCTAGTATTTTATTGAAAGCCTCAACAATGCCATTCGTCTGTGGATGATATGGGGTACTGAGCTGATGACGAATGTGGAATTCCTCTGTAAGTGCCTCACTGGTCTTGTTAAAAAAGTGAGTACCTTGGTCACTCATCAAAATCTTTGGACAACCAAATCTTGATAATACTTCTTCAAAAATGAACTGCACAGCAGTACTGGCGCTGCAGTCCTTTACTGGCTTTGCTTCTGCCCATCTGGTGAGGTAATCAGTAGCAGTAATAATATACCGCGCACTAGTTCTTTTCCCTGGTGGGTTTATAGGACCCACAAAATCAATTTCCCATTTCTCAAACGCCTGCAAGGTCAACTGTGGGTTTAATGGCATCTCATCTTTTCGTGAAGGTTTCCATGTCCTCTGACAGACATCATAGTTCCTGTAGTGTTCTTTAGAATCTTTGTGGATCGTGGGCCAGCATAGCCCTGCGTGCAATATATTCTGTGCAGTGGCCCTTCCTGCATAGTGACCTCCCGCGACCCCTGAATGTGCGTCTACTAGAATAAATGGTTTCTCATGATCTAGTACGCATCTGCGCAGGACTTCATCCGGTTTGAGTTTGTATAACTGTCCTGCAATTATAGTGAAGTCTGCGGCACGCACCACTAGTTGCTTCTTCTGTTGGACAGATAATTCATGCAGTGCCATCCCTGTTGTTAGAAAATTATTGATATCCTTATAGTAGTCATCGGCAACCTGTATAGCAAATAACTACACATCAGGCAGACTGTCTTCAATGTTTGTCGGCTCTTCTCCTGACTCAATCCTTGACAGATGATCAGGTCCCAAGTTCAGTCTACCTGTCTTAACAACAATCTCAAAATCATACTCCTGGAACAACAACAGCCATCTGCATATGCGCCCCCCTAACACTGGCTTATTGACCAAGTATTTCAACGCAGAATGGTCAGTGAACATAAGGAAGTGCGCACCAAGCAAGTAATGCCTGAATTTTTGTAGGGCATATACCATTGCAAGGCCTTCCCTCTCGGTAGTAGTATAGTTTTTCTTTGCTGTTGAGAGCTTCCTACTTGAAAATGCAATAGGGTGGTCAATACCTCCTTCCCCTGGCTGAGCTAATACGATTCCCAAGGCAATGCACAATGCATCAACATGGACGTGAAATGGCTTCATCCAATCTGGAAAGACTAAGATCGGCGCAGTTACCATCTTTTCTTTTAATGTATCAAAACCTTGCTCGCATTCCGCCTTCCAAATGAATTATGCATCTTTCTTTAGCAGCTTTTCCATTGCTGCAGTTATCTGTGCGTAACCCTTTATAAATTTCCTGTAGTATCTAGTATGGCCTAAGGTAGAGCGCAACATCTTGACTGAAGTTGGTGTTGGCAAGTTCACAATAATAGCAATCTTCGCAGGGTCCACCATTAGTCCTTGCTTACAAACAATGTGCCCAAGTAGAATTCCATAAGGAACACAAAAAATACACTTCTTTAGATTTAAAGAGATCTGATGCTATCGACACTTCTCAAGCATCATTCTGAAGTTTGCACAATGGTTCTTCAATAGACCAAACACAGTCCAATCATCAAAATAGGCTTCGAGAAACTTATGCATAAACTCTTTGAATGCTGCGACGACCACTCTAGAAAATATGGAAGGTGCGTTCTTCAGGCCAAATGGCATTCCGGTGTATTGGAACAACCCCCATTCTGTAGCAAACGTTGTCTTATGCCTGTCTGTGGGATCAATCCTTATCTGGTGATACCCCGAAAAACCATTAGTAAAAGAATAGGCCTCATTCCCTACAACATTATCAAGCACTTCATCTGTGAAAGGAGTAGGGAATGGGTCGTGCATGGAAGCATCATTCATTTTTCTGAGATCAAAACAAATCCTGATCTCACCCTTCGCTTTCTTGTCTTGAACGACCATGGGACTAATCCATTATGATTCCTCAACAGGTTCAATGATTCCTGCTTCCAGCATCTTATCCAGCTCTGCAAGTACTCTTTCTTTGTAGCGCGAATTTAGTCTGTACGGTCTCTGCTTTACAGGCTTTGCGCCTGGCTTCAAGGGTATTTTCATGACCCCTAGGTCTCCCAGAATTCCTTTCATTTCTGTAAATTTTGTCGGAAACAGCTCCTGATATTCATGCAAGGTGTCTGCGATCTCTACAATAGTATGATCCTCCCAATAATCTCCTAATGTTGCGAACTTCGGTTCTTCTTTTGTGCCAATATTCACCTTCTGTGTTTTTACTGGTCCGCTCATATTTGGGATTTGTAACGGAGGTCCTTCTACGTCGTGCACACCCTCCGATTCTGGTATGTTTATTTTGCGTGGATCATCGTCATCATCATCTTCATTTCTATCATCGATGTCTTCAGCTAGGTTGTAACACTCGATAAAGTGTTCTTCATGTTCCTTCCATTCCGACTGTAGGTGCGCAGGAATGTGATCTATCCCGAATAATTCCTCCAATGTCATATTTATGTGAGGACAGTCTTCCCTGAATATGCGTTCCTTAATTATCTGCAATGCCTCATGGATCATCGGATTCTCGTCTTCAAAGCTGAAGTCCTTCTGGAAGTTGACAGTCAGCATGTTCCAATCAATGGTTTCTCTGCGCAACTCCAGGTCTAGGTACCATTTCTTTGGAATGTCATCATCCAGCGTATGTACAAAGAGATGCAGCCATTCTGTGTGTGGCCTTTCTGCCCATGCCTGTGAACAGACTTCAATGTGTTGACTAGGATCTATTTGTCCATTAAAATTTTCAAAGGGTAGGTTAACCTTTTCAGCAAATCGGATCTGCATCTTAATTCTGCATTGATCCCAAGTGGTCAATGTCTACTTGTGCGCATTCCACCATCTGGCAGGTGTGTCACGCAGTTCCATATCCAATGCTGGTAATCTGTGCTCATCTATAATAGCTGCAGTGTATTCTTGGATGAAAGTATAAACTTTAGCAGAACCATCATATGTGGGAATAGGACTTACCTCTTTCCCGATACAGCACAGTGATTTCGTAAGTTGCGCGCACCTTCTTGCTGATACTTCATGCATCCGGGTTTGCCAATTTTTCAATCCTGCCTCCGAATCAGAGACGCAAGAGTTGTCACATCTCTAGCTAAGTGTGCCATCTGCAGTAGGATTGATGTAATATTCCTGGTTCGCTGTGAGTTGGTATAGTCTGTCCAAGTCTTGAGCCTTGGATTCCTCCTGGATTGGCTTGCTATATCTATCACCATCTGCAGGATCCAACGGTGCGATGACCCTAAGACGATTTCCTTCAAATATCATCTTCTTTGTTTTAAAGTTGATAATAGCCAAGCTATCCATAGCCTAGTCAATTCCTAGTAGTGTAGGAAAAGGCTGACTATCATCCACAATCTCGATAACTTCAAAGTATGTATGACTTTGGACTCCATTGATGTCGACTATCACGTCAGCTAACTGGCCAAAAGGTATGACTTTCTCTTGGTTAGCCATTCTCAACTGGATAGGTGACCAGGACAACTTTGGTCGACCCATCTGATGCCATATCTTCTTAGTCAAGACATTTACTTCAGATCCCAGATCAAGGATGACTTCATCCATTTCAAAATCTCCAATCTATGCGGTAAGCCTCATTTCTCGGCCTGTTCTCTTATGCTTCCTTATGTGATGTACTATGCTATCATAAGTCTCTGTTCTGGTCTGCGGCTCATACTGGTTTATGAGCTTCTACAGCTCTACTATGGCATTTTCACTTTTGAGTAGCTTCATGCAGCTTCACAGGAATTGCGCAACGGAGGTACTAACATTTGTCGCAGTGCTTGTTTTGTCATATGCCGCTGGAATGTCTTCAACATGCGGTGCTTGACTGCGCAATGGGATCCTCTGTGTTTCTTTTGCTGGCTCTCTGAAGGTATCCCGCGCGTCGATAAAGACTTCCTTGTTCTTTTGTAGGTCGAGAGCAGGTATTTTTCCCGGAGCTTTCCTTATCCATTATGTCTCAAGAGGAGACCGCTTTGTGTGAGCCTTCCCTGACGTGGAATCTTCTGCTCCCCTATTGCTGCCTGTCTAAGCGCCAGTGCGCATGACCACATTGATGCTCGGGTCTGCTTTTCTTTTCTCTACTGCAATCCACTGGACGTTCGTGTTTGGTGCATCCGTTCGTCTTCTTTTTTGCATTTCCATCTCTAGCACTGGGCAATCTTCAATAACATGCTCAAATGATTTACAATAATTGCACGTAGTGCATGGGTTAACACAATATTTGGATGAGTGACCTGGATGGCCACAATTATAACAAATGACCTGGCCGCGGCCTCTTCCCTGTGTCGGTCCATCATTTCTTCCTCTACCACGGTATCCAGCACCACGACCTCTGTATCCTCCTTGGTCATATTGTGCATTCTCTTGTTTCGGCTGGTTATCTTCTTGTACGCGGTACAAGCCAGCACCTCTCATTGAGTCCATATCCCGTTTTCTCTCATTCATTAATTCATATGCGTAGTAGTTGGATTCATCATGTCCAACTGATTTACATAAATTGCAATATAATTTTTTAGGTGTTTTCACATATTTCTATATAAGATAGCAGTCTTCAAGTCTGTGTCCTGTGGTTCTACAAATTTCACACCATGGGGCCTTATTCTGATTTAATGGGTTGGGCGCACCACTATTAAGATAGTCGCGGAATAAAGGGCAATGCTCCCGGTCATGGCCTTCTCCTTTACAACCTGTACACCATACCTCATGTCTAGGTTCGTACCTTTGTTCTTTGCCATTCTTCATGCTTTGCAGCTCTAGTGTCAGGGTGGTCAGTTGGTTCTGGATCTGAGACATCCCAGAACTAGTCTCACCACTCGGTGAAGCCTCTAGCTTCATTGTGATCTCCAAGGCCTCTACCTGTGACATAAACTTCTAATGCATCAATGGTAATCTAATATGGGGTAACAACGCAACAATGAACCATTCCTTGTGCTGTTTCGGAGCTATAATAAAGCTCACTTGGTCTAATAGGGTCTTGAACTTCTGATCAAACTCCCAAACCGTTTCAGTCGGTTTCTGCTTTATTTCTTTCAACTTGGTTATACACTGAGATTCATATTTAGGTTTCTTAAACTCAGCCACGAGCACAGCTTTAATTTTAGCTAAGGTTTGCGGCTGTGTGGTAGAGTATTTCATGAACCAATGTAAATCTTTGTCCCTAAAAGTGGTGATGAGCCGTTCTTTCTTCACTGCATCATCTTGGATTTGTCTTACACTCCATACGGCTTCACAAAGAAACCAATGCTGATCAGGGTCTTCTAGGCCAGTTCCTTTGAATATTGGGAGCTTCATATCTATGTTTGCCATTGTGCTACTAGGTGGTGGGGCGCCTGAATTAGTGCGCAACTGCTATGAAGGGATCAGTGCAGTGAATACAAATTGACTTACTATGATAGATGTACTGGGTTGAGTATTCTGTGGGGTGGGCTGCGTAGTGGGTTGGTTTTGAGATAACGGTGGTGCGGTTTCTGTAGCCGGTGGGTTCTCAGGTGTAACTGGTGGTGCAGCTTCATTGTCAAGGTTACACGGGATCTCAGTGTCAATATGGAGTCTAGGGCCTCCAAGGTTCTTATTAAATTTATACCTCTTTCCACTTCTAATATTATGGGTCTCTTCATCAGAATCACTAAATATACTGTTTACCATGAAAAACTTACGAATATTACTGCATTCTTAAAACACCTTTCTCTGCTAACAGCATCTTAATGTATAGACTGAGATTGTTCAGCAACTTACCTTGGAATCCTCCGAAAAAGTATGCTTCTGCTTGGCTGTAGGATTTGAGTGTGTCTACAGCAAATTCTGTTACGAAGCCTTCTAGCATATGATCGACCCAAAAATCAACTGCGCGTGTCAATGGGCTGTTTATTGCTTTGAGATGCACTGTGAGCTCAGGAGTCCACTATGTAGGAACTCCTCCTTGAAAACAAGTTTTCTTCTTTGCGAGCCACGAGATCCACGCGTGCAGCTCATTGGGAAATGATGCCCAGAAAATCTCGTGAATATTGTTCAACAGATATCTATCCGACCACTGTGTGTCACTTAGACACGGATGTTTATTCTCTTTCCTTTTAAAGTCTCTTATGGTCTTATCCCACCAAGCTTGGATTTCTGTCTTTTCAGGATGCCAGTTGTCAGAGCCTTTCGGGAACTGGTAGTCTTCGTCACACATCACAATTGCAACTCATCATGGATTCTAGCGTGACAACGGAACCATTTGTTTGCTATAACTAACCCAGAGGTTTTCTATCCGACCCAGGTTCTTCGCGGTTTCCCTTTGACCAACAAAACCCCTTCACACCAGCCCTTTCGGCAACAACCTGCAAGCAGGTTGAGGTCTCACCCGAGGTGTATGTATGGGGTACTGCGGAATCAGATTTCCATAGTAAGTGATAAGTTGCTTGGACGGACGTACTGCACAGCACAACAGAGGATATGTGCTACGAGGTGAGACTGCACAACCATGGGCAATGCTGCGGTCCGCACTACTATGTTCTTCTCCCACGGGACTTCTGCTGAAGCCGTGAGCAATACAGCTTTATTCTATACTTGGATTATCTTGAAAACACTTAAGGCACTAAGATGAATATCACTCATCCATTCATTCAGGCGCTTAACCGACTATTCTTCTAACATTCATTCGTTAACTCAGGATGTTATGATTTGAACATAAATGACTAATCTAATCCAACTGTTATACGTTCCTTTACTGCGTATAAGAAAATACTTACCCAAATGACTGATTCACTGCCTTCATACACAAGACTAAATGTTCACCATTCACTACTCATACGGAACTTAACATATCATTTCCATACTTCTCTAATGGAAAATGCATATAAAAGCTCTCCCATAACAGTGTGCAAGGAAACATATAGGCATTCATTGACATAAAACATAAGTAATCATTCATTCATAAACACAATCGCACAACGCGGGATTTAATGTGGTTCACTCCCCCGGGTGGGAAGCTACATCCACAAGAACGGTTGGTAATGTATTTCCTTAAAAGGGATGGGGACAACCATTCTTAGTCTGCGCATTCAGCTGCAGACTCTCCTTTCTCTTAGATAGGTCTTTGCGCACACAGTTGCAGAGTGTTTACAATCTTCTTAGATCATAGAGATTTTACAATACAACAATCCAAAATTGTAACAACAGAGGTAAAGTGTAACCCCAAAATGTAACCCCATCCCATACAAAATTGTCTTCTTAAATAGATCATGCCCGAAGGTCATGTCTTTACAATGCTGAAGACCTAAACCCAAAACCCTTAGGGTTTACAAAATTGCGCCAGTTTCCCTAAACCAGCTTGCTGGCTCCTAGTAGCGTCTGATTCATCATGGCGGTTCTCCACGTCTTCATTCTGTTGCTATCGGCATCCTTGTCGCACGCGTTCCAACAGGCTGCTTCCGTCGAACCATTCATCTCTAACAGTCTTGCCCACCAAGCATGCCAAGATGTCGCTTTCCTTAACAAACTTGCACGTTGGCTGCCTTCCTGATTTACTTCTGCCCGCCGCTCGGCACTCCTGGAGCATCTTTCCCAAAAATAGGCTGCTATCGGTCTGACTGGTACCTGTACCTGTCCTTCGTCCAGCATTCCGCTTTGCTGGCTCCACGTGGCCTCCTATCTCCGCAGCACTGCTTCTGCGCAATACTAATCTTCGTAGCATCGCTCAAAACAAGGCTATTGCGCGCCTCTTTGCAGCATCCCCAGTACTTAGCCAAAAATCAATCCGTTTCAGAGCTACGCTCAGCTCAGATTCTTCTGCCTTCAGAAATGTTACCAAAATTGGACCAGTTGGGCCAAGCCCAACAAGGAAGAGGAACTTGTCGACTACTCACCTGATCCATTTAAAGGCCAACAAATCTATATCGAGTCATTTGGAAGCCCGATGGAGGTTGGGGTGCCAGACCTCAATGGTGCTCCTACCCCGAGAGAGCAACGATCTTCTTTATATGATTCTTTCTTTTTCGTTGGGCCAGGAGATGGAGGTTTTATGTCCTCATTGATACCAGGTTTGGGTGAAGGTTCGGCTCCAAGGAAATTTCTGGAAGAAGGTGCCTCTGAGTCTCATCGGTGGGGCACAATAGGGGAGCCTTTATCTCTTTTCTCTATTCCCCTTCAAAATGAAAGTTCCATCCCGTCGTTAACAGCTACAAAGGAGTTTCTTCATTCACAAGTGTGCTTGGAGTTAGATTTTCTTAAAGGCGTTGGGCATTCATCCCATCATTTGTTAATTTAGCCTTGTTTGTAGTGGGAGTACCCTTGTTAAGGGTTGTTTCTTCTTGATTTTAGGAAGTGCCTCATCTCCCTCCCAAAGAGGGATTTTCACAAAGGCCCAACGATTTCAATGCCTCTTTGCTTGGTCAGTCAAATCAGTGTGGTACCTCAGTAAAAGATGCTCAAGAAGAGAGAGATAAGGAGGTGAGGGTTCCAGAGAATGCTTCCAAAAGAAGCTTGGCAAACTCAAAGATAGGGGTATCCCTAGTGTGAAGCGAAGGAAGAATAAATCTGCTAAATCTAAAGGTTTGTCATTAAGGTTGGTTCTGGGCATAGACATCCAAGTGTCATAGGTGGTGGAGATGGTGGATACTTATGTGGTTGGTTGGGATTGTGAAATTCGTTTTGACATCAAGACTCTAGAACAATGGGTGACGACGAATTGGTTAAAAACCCTCTCTTACTCCCCACAAGCCCGATTGGTTGCTCGTGGGTGGTCTGTGTTGAAATTCAATTCAACTAAAGACGCATCACGGGCCCTTCAAGGAAGTTGGAGCATGAATAGATTCTTGTTTTCCTAAAAAATGGACTCTGCTCTTCGATGTTGGTAAGGAAAAACATGATGTTGATTCTATTTGGGTTAGATTGTCGAGCCTGTCTATGGAATTTTGGTCTATAGAATGTTTCAAGGGAACCAAGGATTCTTTAGGAGTCTATCTGGATGCAAACATGTCTTTCCTGGCCACAAGAAAAATGTGTAACATCTCAAAATTAATCACCTAAAATTACACACAATTTTCTTTTTTGGTAAATGTATAGATCTGCATTTATTGCATACTTGTTTACTCCTCCAATCATTTCCGATGACAGCTGAGTTGATAACATGTTTATTTCAGTGATTTTTTTTCTGAACTATCTCGTATTCCTTCACTATTTCCTGTACGCAACATACTAATGAGATTTTATATTAGTCTTATGCTCATTTGTAAAAGATTGCAGCTGTTTGTTTTTATCATCAATTAATAATATTTTGAAGAGAGAAATGTATAGACTCAAATAAGTCTTACATATAGCTTGTAAGGTCGATGACCTTAGATGGCTGATTTTAACCATATCGTTTTTTTTATTAACTATTAATTATCATGCAATTATTCTTCTATTCTTTGATAAGACTCTTTATTCATCGTTATGCAAATCTTTGTTTACCACAACAATATGGTTACTGCTTTAACAGCTTATATGTTGGTTTTATTTGTTTGTTGAGTCAAGCTTAATATGAATGCATCCTCTTTGCTTGCAAGATTTGGTAACCTATTCACCATATTTTCACCTAGGCTTAAACGCAAGAGGTTACATCTCCATTACACGGATTATTCATCCAACATGTTATATATATTCATAATTTATATTTAAATCTTGTTTCTCATCATTTTGGCTTTGATGTCTATATAGATTAATAACACAGCGTTTGCATGTATATGTGCATCTTACTTTATCAATGCGGTCACTCGTAGCATTTCGAAGGACCAAGAGCAAACCTCGACCCTACTTAGAAAGGTCGTATAGCACAATACAAATCAAATTAACTTATTGATTTGTAAGGCATAGCATTAAGCTAGCATATAAACAATGAGGTCTTCGACCTACCCTTTTATATTTGCTTTGATGATTTTAAACCAAATCTTTATTGTTTTTACAAGCATTCCTCCATTAGATTATTAGTGCCATGTTAGGGTGGATTACGTAGCTTGCAGTTAACATTATACATTTTGTTTGCAGGTACTCTTGCAAGGGATTGACCCAAAGTCTCAACCAAAACTCTGCCTTACCATACACGTTGGCTCCACGTCACTTATGGTTTGTTACAACGATGGAGTTGTCCATCGTGGATCCCATGTAAACGTTATTCATTAATAATCTCAACCACCATAGTGTTGTGCTTGCCACGTATGATCAAGTGGTAGTTCGTAGGGTTTTCTATGCTTGTTAAGTAGATTGTACTTCTCCTCGATGCAATACAATGAGGGTTTTTCCTTCCTCGTGAAACTTCTCAAGCTCATTGTTGTTTTGGTTTGGAGAGCTGAGGGTTCGCTCTACAACCATGAAGGTTGAGATTGTGTATCGATACCCTCTCGTCTTGCTATTGCACAAGTAATGCTACTCTCATAGAAAGTGCAATGGTAAACGATAAAGGAAACTGGTTGTTGATCTCGCCTAGCATCAAACTTTCATTGCGATGTTGAGACTCGACAACTCACAAGGTAATGTATTGATTTGTTTTTAAGGTTAATGCAACATCATTTATTTGTATGACATTTTATCTCTTGCATGTGTACTAATTTACAATTTGCGTGCTTGATGTAGGTAAAATCTATCCAGGACGAGAAGGTAAATAACAGAGCTAAGGATTCTCGAAGGGAATTGCCATGGTAAGCCTCCCTTCCTTGGTGTAATACCCCCATTTTGACTCTTATGGTATATTGGCTTTTATGTAAATATTGTATACATGCGATGTATGTTTCCCTAGCGTGGAGCTCAAGGCTAAGGCCCCGCTAATGTATGTTTGGATTTTATTTAAAATGGACAAGTATTTGATATTTTTCTATCCCTGTGCTATTAAGCCATGTAACATTGTAAATGATGTAAATATTTAATATTGCAATAAAATACCAAAACTGGATATGGAATGAGAAGGGGTCATGTGTAATCCACTAGGGAGTGGTGAGGGGATTGTGGGGTTGAACCATATGATGCCAAATGTCATCTTGAGAACCCATTTGAATTTCCTTGGTGACATTTATTTCTATGTAAGAGAGTTGTTGAAAAAATCAGTCCATGGCTCCAATGGAGCATGGACAACCCAGAAATTTGTATGGAAGGTATGGGCTCTGTTTCCTTGACCCACAAGTCACTCTGCCTCATGGGAATTCGTTTTTCCTCATCCCCATTCCATTGTGTTGATCACCCAAGCTTCAGTTTTCATCCATCACACAGACCAAACAGGGAGAAAAACCAGAAATCAAAACTTTGTATTAACCCACGTTTTGAAGTGCCATAAACGCCCAGAATTTGGTGTGGACAGTAAAATCCAATGGGGGATCCATAGACATGAACCTTGGGGCAAATTTGAGAGTGTTAGATTCCCAAAAATCCATGGGAAAACTCAGTTTTGATAGCTCGAAAATCCAATTAGGGGATGGAGTTATTTGGCCATCGAATTGAGAAAATCTAAGTGTGAATGTTTGAACAGGGGATTGGATTGTTTGATAAACCCAGTGAAGGCTAGAATCTCAAGAAATTAGCAGTTGTACCTTTCTATTCCCACCCTGAAGAGCATTGGAGGGAAGGGATGCCTGAGGGACTGTGCAGTAGAGAAGGGGACCTTCCTTGTGTTGGGTGTAGTAGGTATTGTGGGTACCATGACTGATTGAGTTTAGTTGAGATGCATGTAGCTCTGTGGTTGAGCTCATTGACTTAGCATCCTCCTCCCTTGACTCTTGCATGCTTGATAAACCCAACCGTGTGTTGGATTAGCTTGTCTGGTTGTGTGAAACCATGGTTGTGAGTGAGCATGTTTAGTTCCTCCTTAGTGGATACACATCCCAGCTCGGGGGTGGTCTCTTCGCTGAAATAATATAGGTTGGACAGAAACCTATGGTTGGGTGGAACATTGCTCTCACATAGCCAATTGTTGGACAGTTTCATCTTAAAGATAAGTATTCTCTGTGGTTTGAATTATGTTAATTATGTGTGCTACCATGTTTTTAATTGATGTCTGTTATTGATATATTGGATGCATGATGTAGTTGTGTGTGGATAATGTTTATTTCCGTTGTGTTTATATTGAGTATGAATCTGCACGCATAAGTTTTTATTTATTATGAATTTTGTTGGTAACAAACGGGGCTGAGCTTTCCAAAGAAGCCGGAATGTTAGTCTTGTTCCCTTCCTTTCATCAGATCGACAAGAGGGGACATGAAACTTGGTCTGTTAATCGTTTGGAGGTCGACTCAGTCAAAACGTAGGGGTCTCTTTCGTATTATAGCTCACGCCTCTGTAATTTCATAAATATCATCAATAAAATTACTCATGGACTTCATTTCCCATTTCATGGCTCTTGGTGTTAGCACATTTTATTTCTTAACCTCGATTTTTTCCATCAGAGTGCTATATAATGCTTGATGTATATAACGCATTATTTTCTGGTTATTATATAAAGCCTTCGTGCTCATGATATCACTGTTAGAATGGTATCTATAAACTGTGAATGCTCCTTTTGTTTTAACAATTCACAACGAGGGTTTTAACCCTATGATAAATACATGAAGTGAGCACGATTGTGCTTTTGTTCCTTTGTTTATATATTATGATTAATATATCACTGTACATTTCATTACTCCTGTAGAATATTGTTTGAAATGCTTTTAGTTTTCAAAGTGTACAAAGTTTAAATTTATGGGTCCAAGCCACGAGCTCTGAGGTCGTTGAACTACCCATGTCTTCGATCCTCAAGCTTGAGCATACAATATTCATATATCGAGATTCTGTGTAAAAGAACCAATCTATTCTTTTATATACCACTCGCGTGGCTCTCATGGCTCTATAGGCTCCGTATTCATTTAATATATCTGTACTATTTATTTTCTATGAGTTCCTTTTGCTAGTCAGGATGCTCTCTAGCATTTCTGTAATGGTTCTTTATCAATATGCAAAGTTTGTTTTGCTTTATATGCACATGATGTACGTGGAGAGGTTTCGACCTCATGCCACATCACTTGTAATGTATGTTTATAATTAAATATGTTTTGATTATAATTTAACCATGGTTTGTTTATCGTTATCATATTACAATGCTTTATTTGTGTTATAGTTTAAACTATTCGCTCTCATGTGGAGTTCCATTAGCTTTTATCTATGATGTTTGGTATTATGGTATGTTACATGAAGTTTATACTTGATATTACATTACTTCCCATCATGAACATAGGTGCAGTGACCCAGCAAGGGGTTCACACCCTTCCCTATCGCGATTGGGGATTATCTTTAGGAGTTTTCTCCACTATATGTATATATAGTTTATTATTTTATTGAATTGTATAAGTAATATTGTCCTATGTTTTAACTTGTAGAAGCATTATGTTCTAAGTTTGTAATACATAACAATTATAGAAATTCATTAAAAGCATAAATATCATGCACATAAATGTTCTATCTGTTATTAATGTAATATCTCAGAAATAGATTTATAAAATAGATAAAAACCTAAATAAAATGACCAAAAAACATACTTCCACTACTAGGTTAACTATTGACCAAAAAACATCCTTCCACTACTAGGTTAACTATTGATATATGTAAGCATTTTTATGCAAATAATGCTTCTATAAATTCTTAAGAATAGGCTTGTAAGGATCATGATGAGCAAATAGAAATACTTTCTTGAATATAATAAATCCTAAATAGACCAAATATATCAATATTCAACTCAAAACAAGAAATGTTAGTCCTTTACTCAAACCCTTGGCTCTGCCAGCCATTAAACAACATAATAGTAAATAAACATAAACAAAAAACTTAAATAACTTATCTGAACTCTGCTTATGCCAACTTGCTATGGAACTGCCATGTTCCACCCTACCATAGATTACTGTTGTTGTTGATAAATTCTCAACTTGAGCAGATAATCACCCCCGAGCCAGACCAACCTTACTAAGAAACTAGGTCCTAGGGTTGTTTTCTGTGTGTACTCTTCATTAATGTAAACTTGCCAATAGGATCTCTTTAATCAGTTCTCTGGTTTCTATACATAAATCCTCTTTTTGTTTAAGGAGTGCACACTCCAAGATCTCTGCTTGGACCCAAAATCACAGAGCTTTCAATAGGAAACTGGGTTGGACCTGTACTGTGGCAATGGGAAGACTTGCCTCTGCAATCTCCCTTATCTACTGTTCATTTTCATCTTCTTATTCCATTTTCAAGAATGGATTTTTCTCTTTATTTTGGATTCAAGAAATGTTAGTAGCTGAGAAAATTCTCAAGGGAAAAAGAATTAAAGAGTAGCCTCTCCCTTTGTTTCTTTTCCCTTTTATCTTTTCTTGCTTTTAAGAAAGATTAGTTAGGGTTCATTTTATTTTCCTCACAATTCTTGAAAATCAGAATTATTATTTCTCTCATCTTATTTATCTTTTCTCTTTTTAAATTTTAACTACTCTAGTCCTAATTCCCTAGTAAGCTTGATCTCTCATTTAACAAGTATTCCCATAGCAAGTAGGTAGAACAATTAAAGAAATACTAAACCACTTTAATCTCATAAAGCTTTATTTGTCCATGATGCCTTGCATCATTCACAGGTCCAAGTCTTGAAACATAATTACATGCAGATTCATTTATTTATTTACATAGGGGTAAAAATCATGTGATGCTACAAAATTTCGGTCACTCGGACCTTGGTATCTCTGAATGCTAGGGAAGGCTTGGCGAAGGAGATGGAATTGGTGTGGGGTAAAGCAATGTTCACTCATAAATTGGATTATGAGGGGATACCCTTCAGGAGCCAGAGATTCCACCAGTATGGCCACATAGCCAGACAATACCCACTCCTTTCCAGTGGCTCTTAGGGGGGGTAATCCCTCCACACTCAAAAAAAGTTCTGCAAATGTGAAGGTGGGGCTATCTAATCCACCCTTGGGAAAATCCAGGCGGAAGGTTTATGTGGAGGAGTTAGTAGAGAAACAAGATGAAACGATGGAATAGATGGGGCATCTTTTGATTCATCCTTTGGCATCAACATCAATTTCATGAGAATCCCATGGGTTCGAGATCTCCCAATATTGGGGAGGAGAATTTTGTTAGCCACCATTTTCCAGCATCGGGCCGCTTAGAAGATGATCCAGGTATGCCTCCTTCGGTTCCTCCCCCAATTAATATTTTGGTTAATTCTTTGAATTTGTTGGGTAATGAATGGATGGATTCCCTCAATATCCCCCCCCCTCTCTCTAGTGACTCCCTTCCCCCTTATTTCCCCCCATCTACTGCAAATCTAACCCTGTGCTCTCTTCCTCAATCCTCCTTTCCCCTGGAAAAGGTCTCAATAGAAGTAGAATCTTCGATGGACTTGGAAGAAGAGGCCATACATTACTAGCTTAGGTCCAGATTGGTCCTAGTGCTGGTCGATTATCCCTTTGGTGTTGAGGGCCTAGGTCATAACCCTGTAGTTTTTCCTGGGAGAACGGGATGTGGTCGGAAATCCCATTTCTCAAAAGCTCAAGATAGAGCATGACTAGACATGGCTTATGGAAACAAATTTCCATTATTGGGGTGCTTAGAGCAGCGAACGCCCTGTACAGGGTTCCCCCCGTGAAAATTCTCTCCTTAAATTACCTGGGTTCGGCAATCCCCTCCAAAAAATATGGCTTGTGGAGGCTAGTTGACCTAAACCGACCTGATATTGTTTTACTTTAGGAAACCCTAGGGGAGGGAGAGGTGATTTCAAAGTGATTGGAATACCTGTTTAAAGGTTGGTTGTTTTCTTCTCTTGATGCGAGGGGTCTCTTGGGGGGCCTGGAAGTGGGATGGAACTCTCAGGCCTTAAAAACCATCAAGTGTTGGGTTTTGGAATTTGTCATGGGTTTGTAATTCTTCTTTATGGATTTCAAGATGAATTTTTTAGTGGTAAACATTGATGTGCGATATGTGAAATAGATCCCCTTCTAGGACTCCCTGTTTCGTAAATCCTTTCTAAATGTCGATCATGTTATCTTAGGTGGGGAGCTAAATTTATCCATGGGTGTATCTGAAGTATGGGACCCAAGAGAGAGATTCGATCCTCCATCGAATTACTTCATTCATAAATTTGGGACTAGTGATTTTATTGTTGTGGAACTTGTTAAGCTCAAACCCACATGAAGAAATAAGAAGTAGGGGAGGAAAGAATTGCCAAAATATTTGGTTCCTTCCTGATTTATGAAAATCCCTTGGATCATTGCCTTCAAGTGATGCAATGGATAGGAAGTTAAGGAGACTCTGATCACTTTCCCATATTCCTGGAGCTCGCGAGTGGGGCTTATAACCTGCCAGTACCTTCAAATTCAACTTGACATGGCTCAAAGGTGAAATCTTTAAAGAACTTGTAAAGGAGGTCTGGGTGTCTCGGTGGCGTCTCATTTTGCTACAAACTTGAAAAGGGTAAAGAAGGCAATGTTGGAATGGTACCACCTCAAGAAACTCAGAGACAAGTAGGATCTCAAAAGGGTGGAAGAGGAGTTGCAAACCCTTTATGACTTAGAAGGAGGAGGCTATACCTCCCAAGAAACAAAAAATGCTTTATGTCAATTGGAAATAAAAAAGAAGCAATTGTTGGAGGACAAAGAAGTAGCTTGGAGATTAAAAATCAGAGCGCTATGGATGGAGTACAGAGATGAAAATGCAAAGTTTTCTCAAGATTATGCAAAAGGGAGGAAGCTTCAAAACACTATTTGGAGTTTAAAATAACAGAATGGTAATTCTCTTTCTTCTTTTGAAGAAATGGCTTGTTGAGGGAGAAGCCACTTCCAAAGGCTTTTCAAGGCTGGTGATAGGATTACAATAGCGGAAGTTGTGAGGATGGATAAGCTCTTCCCTAGTTGATTTAACAAAGAAGAAAACAAATTTATTATGGAGGAAATTTCAAAGGAGGATCTAAAGGAGGTTCTACAAAGCTTCCAAAAGGACAAAATCCTAGGCCTGGATGGGTGGTTGGTGGAATTTTTTCAGGGTATGTATGATACCATAGGGCCAGACATTTTGAGGGTTGTGGAGGATTCTAAATTGGAAGGTCATATGCACGCCCCTTTTAATGCTACATTTATTTCCCTCATTCCTAAGTTGGATGATCCCCTATTGCATGATGAGTTCAGGCCTATCTCTTTGTGCAATTGCATCTACAAGGTAGTGGCTAAAGTCACACATAGAAGAATAAAGAGAATCTTATCAAATTCCATCGCATGTGAGCAGTTTGGTTTCTTGGAAAGAAGACAGATTCATGAAGCCATAAGAGTCATTCAGGAGGGCCTCCATAGCATCAAAACCAGGAAGTTAAAGGGAGCAGTTCTAAAAATAGACTTATATAAATCCTATGATAGAGTGAGTTGGATTTAAATCAGACTCCGGTTGACGCACTCAGGATTTGAAGCTCCTTTCATCGATTGGATAATGAGGTGTATTACCATAGTCTCCTTTGTTGTTCTTATTAATGGCTCGGGTTCCCCCTTTTTTTCATGTTGAAAGAGTTCTTCATCAAGGATGTCCAGTTTCCTATATCCTCTGTCTGCTAGTTGTTGAAGGGCTTAGAAGGGATTTAGGAGAGGCAAAAAGGTCAAGCGCTTCTCAAGGCATTGCGATATCCCCCACGCCCCAGGTAACACATCTTCTCTTCGTGGACAATGTTATCATTATCTGTAATGGATCCCTTAGGGATGTTGATAATCTTAAGGAGAGATTGAAACTTTTTGTCCTGGCCACAGGTATGGATATCAATGAAAGTAAATCCTCTCTCTTAGTTCTAAATCTGGCAGAAGATGAATTTCTCCACTACAACTATCTCTTCCCTTTTGAATTAAGAGACTTTGATCTAGGATTGAAATGTATGGGATTTATGTTAAAACCAAACTACTATGAAAACGAGGATTGGTCTTGGCTAATTGCTAAGCTTGAAAAGAGGCTAAATTCCTGGAGTTATAGATGGTTGTCAAGAGTAGGAAGGCTAGTGCTAATTAAATTTGTCATGGAGGCCGTCCCAGTCTATATGATATCGTTAGCATGGATTCACAAAGGCTTTCTTGAAAAATCCATGAAACTATATTTTAAGTTTCTATGGGATAGGACCATTGATCACTTTGTTCTTCCTTGGATCAGATGGTAGAAACTCACAGTTCCAAAATTCCTCAGTGGATGGTGGATAATTTATTTTTCCTATTCTCTAAATCTCTTCTGGCCAAGGTTGGCTAGAAGATTTTAACTAAAGAGAGATTATAGTCTTCTATGGTTATCCAAAAATGCATTCACCCAAATTCGGTTGAGGAGTGGATTAGGAACCTTGTCAAAGGAGGCCAAACTCCTCCATCGTTTAGAAAGCTATCATTAGCTCCTTTCTAGTTATTGGCGAGGGTCTTTCCTAGAACATTGGCAATGGGGAAAAGTTTCATAGTGGTTTTGATCCATGGTCTGGAATCCAGAACAATCACCTCCTTCCTTAGAACTTGATTTAGTAGCTCCATCATCAAGGTTTCTTCTTTTTGGCTCATATTGCAAACCCTCTCTCGCCTTCGATCTTGCACCAGAGTTGGAAGGAAGCCCATCAGTTGGGACTGGGGGAGAATTTTTCATATGATTGGAATAAAGAATTAATAGCAGTTTTAATCCATGGTCGGGAATCCAGAACAATCACCTCCTTCCTCAGAACCTGATTCAGTAGCTCTATCAACAAGGTTTCTTCTTTCTGGCTCAGATTGCAAACCCTCTCTCACCTTCGATCTTGCACCAGAGTTGGAAGGAATCCCACTAGTTGGGATTGGGGGATTTTTTTTCATATGATTGGAATAAATACTTAATATCTCTTAGAACCTCTCACATTCGCCTAATTGATAGAGAAGATGAAATTATTTGGAATCATGCTCTCCATGGTCATTAAACTCCAAAACTAGCTTACATCCAACTAAATGTTGAAATGCTGCATAGAGACCCAAAGTGGTGGTGGAAAGGACCGTGGAAATCAAAATGCCCTCTAGAAGCTTGTATTTTTATGTGGTGCATGCTGGAAAACAAGGTTCCCACTTGGGATTCTATGAAGCGTAAGCAGTTGGAGGGTCCGGGGTGTTGCTCCTTATGTAGAGCAAATGAGGAATATGTTACCCACCTCTTTACGTCATGCCCTTTTGATTCTTTAGTATGGAAAGAATGCTCTCTAAAATTGGGGCTAGATTGTAATTGGCATGGAAAATATGTGGAGGAAGCTTGGAAGGACTAGTGCGCAAATCCTGGTCTTTAGAAGGTAGAATCTCTTCCCTTAATTGTTTGTTGGGGCATATGGATTACCATAAACAAATCGATTTTCCAAGATAATCCCTTGGTCCCCGTTATGATCGTTGTCCAGGGGCTGAGCATCCTTGTAAATTTTCCACAAGAAAAAGGGGGGAGTGCAATCTGTCATATTCAGGAAGAATAGGTTGACAAATCTTTGCCTTGGGATTTCTTTGATGGGGCTTCCCAGGAAAACAATAGTGTTTGGGGGGTATCCTCTTTCTATCATAAAACCATTATTTCAATATTAAAATGGGGATGGGTTCTGAATCAAACAACTATGCAGAACTAATGTCTTTGAAACTTCTTTTTCTCTTTGTGGGGGAAAAAGCGTCACCACCATCCATATTTTCGGAGACTATATGAATTTTATAAATTGGATAACCCGTGCCCAACAATGTCATAACTTGCTCTTACTTGCACTTTTCAAAGAACTTATTTGTATCATGGATTCTTTTGATGTTTGCACATGCCGCCATGTCTACAAGGCATATAACTCGGAAACAAACAAGCTTTCTAAAGAAGGCATTATGTTGGATCATGAGTAATAGATGATTTCCGAGCATCTTAATGGAGATTTATTTGAATTCTACCACATACCTTTTATGGATGGGTTGGGCCCTCCCAGTGACCACAATTAGCATGTTTCTTCATGGCACTCTACAATTTTATTGGCCTAGTGGATGTAAGAGTTTTTGTTTAGCTCTATATGTCAACGAATAGGCACAATTCTCAACACTGTTTTGTACAGGTTTTTGCTTAGTTATGACAGTTTGGATTATACATAGTTTATTCTCGGCGCAATGGTTGTTTCAAGTTTTGCTCAACACGATATGTTGATCTACATGCATAGTCGGCTTTGTGTTGACTTTTGATTAGCTACGACATGTGGGATATATACACAGTTTTATTTATGGAACTATGCATCACAACTTATGTTAGCTTAATGACAACTTTTATGTGAAAATTTTGATCGTTTTTTTATCATAAGCCATAGGCTCAATATATTAGAATACATGATCACATATATTATACAAAATGCAATTTTGTTTTTTCTACTAAAATAAATTACGCTTTTTTCCAAGGTAAAATAAATTTTAAAATTAATCTTTTGTGAACATAGTTTAGTGTTGACAAAATAAAAAAAATCTTATTAAAGGAATTTTAAAAATACAATAACATTTAAAAAAAATGAAAAGAATATTATAAAAAATGAAAAGAATAATAATATTTCATGAGTATAAATAATTTAAACGTTTTATGTATTAAAAATATTTAAAAGTATTGAATTTATGTTTTTTTTTTCAAAAATAATAATTTCATGAATCCAAACTTGTAACTTGTACACGGTTTCTCCCTGTATCTAACTTCATATAGAAAAATAAAGTGAAATCCAAATTTATTTACTATCCATATATATAAACAAACCCATAATAACCAACGTAAAATTTAAATATCTATATGTTTACAAACTCTTAACAATTATCATCCCAATTCCCTAATTGAATATCTCCGCATCAATGCTTCTCTCCGATAATACATTCACATATAAACTCAATGAAACGAGAGTATCTTGCCACGCTGAGTTACTTTGGATTCTATGATCATGTTTTGTGCCTAGGAATTCCATCATAACCCATGTGTGAGATTAATATGAGTTACTCAAAAAGCTATGGATTGGATGAGAGCTAATTTGTTTTTATAATACCATTATGTCTTTGTTTATTTTGCTTCATATCCACACATTTTGCACTAAAATAAATATGTTAAAAGTTCTTTAAGCTTAAAACATGTGCTTTATGGTTTAGAGCCACCACCAAGAAAGTTGGACATTTATAAAGAGATAATAAAAGGAATGTAAAAACAACAAAAAGTAAAATCATGATTGATATGAGTACTTTGATCCTTATGAGATATGGAATCTCATGACCACCATCATTGGAAAAAAAAGGGTTTTGGGCATCATGCTCTTTAATTACCTTGCATTATGACTACAATATGGTTCTTATCATTAGAATGTATTTATGCAATTTTAATTTTAAAAATATTTTTTTAATTGCATATTGTTATGTATGTGCCAATTTATCACCAAATTGTAATTATATCTCTATTAGGACTTAGTTTATTTTTTTATGGAATCCGTTCAGATTGCAACAATTATATATATACATATATTGAATCGATGTACATACAAAAGTTTTTAATTGTTTAATTTATTTTTATTAAAAGCAAAGTGTTCAACAACATTTTTTTTAATTTAAAAATATGCAAAGATGATATGTTTTTATTACATATATATATAAATTAAGTAATAAACCAATTGACTTTGTAGGATATGAGTCACATAGTGATATAGGCCTTCCCTTGATATGAAATAGAAGGTAGAGATAAGATGAATGGATGTGCTTCGAAACCTTAGCATCTATTTTCTCTATAGTGTAAGGATTTCCTAGGGTTTACAAATTTAATCATTAAGATTGATTTTAATACTCACAAATTGCAAGGAAGGAAGGAGGGGAATCTTCCCACACCTTTTCTGAGATTGTTGGATTATGATCCACTCATAAACCACAACAAGAAGGGCCAATCTCTCAAAAGCCGCCAACTACAAATCAACCCTTGGGGTCTGGAGAGGGAGGTGTGGGGAAATGCAAGGAATATGAAACTGTTGAACTAGACAAGAACAAAGCATGAAGAAAGGTTCCAAGAAAATGCATTCCAAAGACTAAGTAGATCCCCAGGTATGAAATCACCTCCACTAAGATAAGATAACATATCCAATTATTGAATCATCATCTAGTAATTGGCACATTTATGGGCATTTAAGCCTCTAAGAAAGCCTTGATCTGGTGGATCAACACCAGATGGAAGCCAAAAGGCCATTATGACCTCTAGTTGGGCTCTAAAGGATTTTTTATAGTAATCTTCTATAAATTATTGGGAAGATAAGGACAAAGTATTTGAGAATGGCCCATACTTCTTTAATTCCGAGGGTCTATATCTCGATCCTCATTGGAGAATTTTTGTCTGGAAATAGAAGATTTTACTTATGCTCTGATATGGATCTGCATGTATTCCTTACTAGTAGAATATTGGGAGCCAAAAACCTTTGAAGGTATAGGAAACACCATTGGAGAATTTGTCTGCATGTTAAAAGAAACCAAGCTGGCTTGGTATACAACTTATGCCAGAATATACATCTACATGAATGCCTCTCGGGCTCTTCCTGAAGTGATTTTCCTCAGCCACCAAGACTCAAAATGGATACCCATAGATTATGAGTACATTCATTTCAGATGTCACAAATGACATGAGCATGACCACTTATTCAGAGACTCCCCCCTTAACGCCAAACAAGAAAAGCCTAAATATGTTGTTAATAAAGATACAAAGGGCCTTACCAAAGTCACATCTAAGAAGAGAACATGGTGCAAAGATAACACGATAAATTAGGGACAGGGACTAGAAAGACATAAAAAATTTACTCCCCTCAATACGAAAACAAATTCACTAGAAGGAAATGAGAAACCCAATCCAAACTCATAGAATCAAAGAAAAGAAGAGCATACGCTTGGCCCAAAATAGGGGGTAGCACAAGAAAGCAAAAATAGTCACAAAAAACCACAAAAGGACGATACCTACCAACATGACAACATGGAAATTATCACTATTGAGGAGGTGGAGGTGGAAGATAAGGAATTTGAGGATATGGATACTAGAGAATTGGAGCTAGTAGGAATACCTTAAGCCTGCAATAAGAATGACACCAACTCTATATTGGAAAAAAAATTACCTTGTTGCATGTTGCTCTCAAGTGAGTTCAAATAATGCTATAGGTACCTCCCAAGGGGGAAGTGTTGGGTGTGGAGCCTGATCTTCCTGATTCAGAGATGACGTTGTTTCAACCGTGTTTGTACCCCAATTTTATATGATATGCAGGTGGATTGTACACTCACCCCAATGAGGGTTCAAGGGATTTGCCTCCGAAATAAATATTTTGGGTTATTTTTTTGGCCAACAGATTATGGGCCCATGGTTTTGGGTAGCCCGTGGTATTTTCCCATGGTAATTCCCCTTTAAAAGGAAGACATTGTAATACGACTGTGTAATGTATTGTAGCATTGTAAAGATCTCTGTGATTGTGTAAGAGATACTAAGAGAGAGTGAAGAGAAAGTTACAACGGATGTGCTGTAGGTTGTATCCCTTCATTTGATGGATAGTATAATAATAAGGACTGGCAATTTCTGTGTGGACGTAGCCCATCTTGGGTGAACCACATTATATTGGTGTCTCTCTTGTGATGTGTTTTATGTGATTTATATTTGCATCTTGTTTATTGTTATTGCTCCGCGATCATGTTTTTCTAACAATTGGTATCGAAGCCAAATGTCTATTTGGCATATAAACTCGCAGGAAAGAAGAGTTCCTGGTTCGAGTGGGAGAAATGGCGGAAGAAGGAAAGTTTAAGGTCGATAAATTTAATGGCCAAAACCAACAGTTATGGAAGATGCAAATGGAGGACTATTTGTATTAGAAGGATCTATTCCTACCGTTGGAAGGAAAAGAAAAACAACCGGCGACTGTGAAGGACGAAGAATGGGAGGTTCTTCACTGAAAGGAACTGGGAACAATATGAATATGCCTGGCTTCATCGGTGGCTTTCAATATCTCAAAAGAAAAGACAATGGAGGGTCTGATGAGCGCATTGGGTAAGCTGTATGAAAAACCCTCGGCCTCCAACAAGGTATTTCTAATGAAGCACTTGTTTAATATGAAGATGTCAGAAGGTGGATCTATTGTTGATAATTTAAATGAATTTAGTATGATTACAAATCAACTAAGTTATGTAAAAGTGAATTTTGATGATGAGGTTAGGGCTCTTTAATTTTGTGCTCATTGCCAAAAAGCTGGAATGGCTTGGTCATGGCTGTAAGTAACTCTGTCTCTAGTTCAAACACTTTGAAATTTGATGATGTTGTTGGTGTTATTCTTAGCGAGGAAATGCGAAGGAAAGCACAGGTGAGACATCAGGTAATACGTTGACCATGGAGAGTAGGGGAAGACAAAGAGAGAGAGGAAAGAGCCCAGGTAACCACAACAAGTCCAAGAAGGGCAGATCCAAGTCCATACTGGGAAATATAGAGTGCTGGAACTATGGAAAGAAAGGGCATGCAAAGAAAGACTGCATATCTCTAAAGAAGAAATGAGATGGACAGCAGGAGAATACCCATGAAGCAAATGTAACAAGTGATGTGTTACAAGATGCTTTGATTCTTGCAGTAGATAATAGTAGTGATTACTGGGTAGTAGATTCGGGGGATTCATGTCATGCTACACCCCATAGAAAATTCTTTCATGATTATGTTCCAAGCGATTTTGGACATGTTTTATTGGGTGATGATGAACCATGTAAAATTGTTGGAATGGGTAAGGTACGAATAAAGTTAAAGAATGGTGAATGGCTTTTGAAAGATGTAAGTCATATTCCTGCTATGAAAAGAAATTTGATCTCAACAGGGCAGTTGGGAGATGGTGTTTGTTTATCTACATTTGGATAAATGTGGTGGAATACCACTAAAGGATCAATGGTGATAGCAAAAGGATATAGGATAGGTATGTTGTATTTATGCCCTCATAATACTGACTGTTCTATCTCTTTATCTTCCACAAGAAAATATACAACATTGTGGAATCATAGGTTTGTCCACATGAGTGAGACGGGGATGCAGATTCTCCACTCAAAAGGAAGTTGATGCCATATCTGAAGCAGGTAAGTTTGGAATTCTGTGAGAACTGTGTTTATGGAAAACATAAGAGAGTCATATTTCTCAATGTTGGGAAACAGAAGAAGAGTGAAAAGTTAGAGCTTGTGCATACAAATGTATGGTGACCGGGTCAGGTACAATCTCTTGGTGGCTCTCATTATTATGTTACATTTATTGATGATGCAACTAGGAAAACTTGGGTTTATTGCATTAGACATAAATCTGATGTGTTTGTTACTTTTAAGAAATGGAAATCTTTGGTTGAGAATGCGATAGGAAAAAGGTTGAAGTGTCTCAGATTTGATAATGGAGGTGAATACTGCGGCAAGGAGTTTGACAGTTACTTCTCATACCATGGGATTCATAGAGAGAATACAGTCCTAGGAACACCACAAGAAAATGGTGTGTCAAAAAGGATGAACATAACAATCATGGCGCGTGCAAGGTTTATGAGATTGCATGCAGGGTTGCCCTTACAGTTTTGTGTAGATGTTGTAGATACTATTATTTACTTAATAAACAGAGGGCCTTCAAGTGCTTCAGATGGTGGTATTCTAGAGGAGGCATGGATAGGTAAAAATGTAAACTACAATTTTCTGAGAACTTTTGGTTGTGAAGCATTTGTCCATATTGATAAATAAAATAAAACAAAGCTTGAGGCTAAATCCAAGAAATGTACCTTTATTGGATACAGGGTTGATGATTTTGGTTATCGCTTATGGGATTATGAAAATAATAAAATCATTAGGAGTAGAGATGTGGTATTCAATTAAAAGTTCATGCATAAAGATCAATTGCAGGGAAAGAAATGGGAAAAGGAAAACACAGAGTACACAGTGATTGATGAAATCAAAGAAAATGAAGTTCCAAAGGTGTCGTAAAATCAAGAATAACAGCAGGTACTTCAAACTACTACAAGTGTTAGAAGATCTACCAGGTTAAGTAGACCCCCTGAACGATTCTGTCCTTCACTGTATTATTTATTGATGATTGATTCTGGTGAACCAGAATGTTATGAAGAAGAAATGCAGGTGGAAACTAGAAAGAAGTGGGAGCAAGGCATGAATGAGGAGATGGAATCATTGGTAAGAAACCAGATTTTGGATTTGGTTCAGTTTCCTGTAGGTAAAAGAGCATTGCAGAATAAATGGGTTTACAGATTGAAGGAAGAATATGGAGGAAATAAGTGGTACAAGGCCAGACTTGTTGTTAAGGGTTTTGCACAGAAGAAATGTATATATTTTTGATGAAATATTTTCTCATGTTGTTAAAATGACTTTAATTAGAACTATTTTAAGTCTAGTGGTGGTAGAAGATTTGCATCTTGAACAGTTAGATGTAAAAAAAACCTCTCTCCATGGGGATTTGGAGGAAGAGATTTATATGCAGCAGCCACAGGGGTATGAGGTCAAAGGGAAGGAGAATTTTGTATGCAGGTTGAAGAAGAGCTTGTATGGACTGAACCAAGCTCAAAGGCAATGGTATTTGAAATTTGATAGGTTTATGACAGAACAAGGTTATAGTAAGTGTCATTTTGACCACTGTGTTTATTTCAAGAGGCTAGATAATGGAAGATATATTATCTTGTTATTGTATGTGGATGCCACATGCTTGTTGCAAGGTCTAACATGCATGATATAATTGTGCTCAAAATAAAGTTAGATAATTCATTTGCGATGAAGGATTTGGGTGCTGCAAAGAAAATCCTTGGTATGAGAATAATAAGAGACAGAAAAAATCACAAATTGACATTGTCTCAAGGTGAGTACATACAAAAGGTGTTGGAGAGGTTTAGAATGAAGAATGAAAAACTAGTTAGTACACCTTTGGCCATCCATTTCAAACTAGGTAAAGAGATGTGTCCCAAGACACATGAAGAGATAGATTATATGTCTAGGGTTTCAAACTAAGTAAAGAGATGTGTCCCAAGACACATGAAGAGATAGATTACATGTCTAGGGTTCCCTATTCATCAACAATTGGAAGCTTGATGTATGCCATGGTGTGCACAAGGCCATATATTACACATGCAGTGGGAGTTGTAAGTAGGTATATGAACAATCCGGGTAAAGAACATTGGAAGGTAGTACAATGGATTCTCAGGTATTTGAGAGGTACTACCACTCATGCATTATGTTTTGGAGGTTCATACACTGTTCTACAGGGATATGTTGATGTAGATATGGAGGGTGATAAAGACAGCGGGAGGAGAACCACATGGTATGTCTTTATTGTAGGTGGAATAACGGTAAATTGGATTTGAAAGTTGCAAAAAGTTGTTTCACTTTCAACAATGAAAGCAGAGTATGTTGCTGCTATAGAGGCTATTAAAGAGATGATTTGGTTGTAGAGGTTCATGGAGGAATTGGGTAAGAAGCAGGAGGATATCAAGTTGTATAGTGATAACGAGAGTGCCATTCATCTTGCAAAGAACTCATCCTTACATTCTAAGACTAAACATATACAACTCAAGTACCATTTCATACGATTTATTTGGGAAGATGAATTGTGGAAGTTGGAAATGATATATACTAGCCAGAATCCTGATCGGTTTCAGTTGGCCTTCTAGTGTGAAGGTGAAGATGAGAAATTTTTGAGGTCCAAGGTTTAGATCATAGTCCAGCAAGTCCAGCAAGTGCATCAACTGTCACATACCCCAAATTTGCAAAAATAATGTAATTATTTTATTATATTCCTGAGACATTATGTTAAATTTAATGCTAAGTAGGAATTGATGACTCAGCAGAGTCACCAGAAATGGAATGTAAATTCTGAATATTTTATTATTAATAAATAAATTATGGAGACAACAGCATGGGAGAGCTGTTAAAAGAGGTTACTGGTCTAACTGGTGGAAAGACAAAAGACAAGTGGCAGCATCCTCAAACACTTCCTGAGTTGCAGGTGGCAACCTCCCTATATTTTGGGGTCATGATTCCCCAATAAAGTGGAATCTGAGCAGGTGGCTCATTAATGACAGTTAACCCAACTAAGACCTAGGCAATCTTTTAAATAGTACTCAATGAATTGAGCTGGGGGTTGAGCATTGTTCTAGAGGGAGAATACATTCAGGTGAATGCTATTCAGGAGTCCCATTGAGGAAGAGGGAAAAACAGTAAGGAAGTGTTTTGAGATAGGAAGCTGCAGTAACTTGGTTCCAGTGTAGCTGCTTTGGCTGAGGGAATTGTTGGCTGTACCTAGTTCCATCCAGTTAGACCAGAGCAAGCTCGGGGGTCCTGAGAAGTGCTGTCTGGGCACTCTCCAGGAATTGGTAGGGAGGAACAACCTCCCATTGCTGTTATTGTCTTCCATTGACACAGGTTCTGTCACTTTTCCTGCTGTTTTATTGATTAAATTTAAGTGTAGAATAGACTATCTCATCGGTGATTAAATAGGATTTATTTCAGTAAAGTTAGCATCTCTGTACTATCAATAGATAGAATTTGCAGAACTAATATGTCTTAGAATTTCCCTATTATTCACACAGATCGAGTATTTTTTTTATACATAATATGTTTGTTATTATTACAGTAATAGAATACTATGGTGATTTTACATTAATTTATTTTATTAGTTAAAAAAATATATATATAGATTATTTATACAGTATCTATTCCTGTAAATACACTTATTAAAAACAAATAATAGAAACAGAATCATAGAAAACTATATAGTCATAGTGAATCTCTTCCTTAAATAGTTAACAGGTTTAAACCCTATTAACCAGCTCTCAATTTTTAGAGTTGTTCGTTAGTTGATAACCTAGCTGTTAAATCCATAAAAAAAAACGAAACCACAGAACAGCTTACAGTTCCCTATCGAGTTCCCATATAAAATCTTTCTTTTGTTCCCTTAACTACCAACAGTAACTAGCTTTTAACTACTGAGTCATATTATGACTACATTCAATTACTGTGTTTTAGGATTAGACCACAGGGTGCTCGAAATTACTGGCAAACATGTAAACATTGAAGAGTTGTACAAATAACCAGACAGGTAACTAAACCAAATTACAAATGCGTGTTCACTCAAACTACATTACCCCAAGATTTTACATAATCATAAGTCCCAGTAAAGGCAAACATAATATTTAAATACACAACGAAACTAAAACTCACAGCACAGTTGTGTTTGCTCATCATCGAGCTATCTCCTCATTACATTACGTTTGTTCCACTTTTCTCAACAAATGAAAACCATAAAAATCAACAGTGAATCATCGTCGTAGTTTCTGAGAATTTGTTCTCATCTCGTCTGACTTTATTTAATATAAAAGAAATAGCAATGAAAAGGTTACAACAGTCCATCTATGGCCGTAGCCTTAGTTTTCATCAAACAGGAACAGTAAATAATTATAAAAATTTTATAATAAAATTCCATTTCAAACTCTTTTATTTTGTATGATAATCTAACCCGGGAACGAGGTACCCATTAAAATAGAGTTATCATTTGAACCCAGCCATTGTGGGATTTTAAACTCAAACCCTACTATTAACTAATAACAAGGAGACGATTGTTATTGTATGTAAACATAAAACCAAATTTTTACAACTCGTTTCCAGCCACAACAGAAATTAAACACTTATCAGATTTTCTTATATATTTAACCTGGGAGAGAACCCCAACTCGCCAGGGTTAACAACATATTATTTGTCTATCACAGTAAGGGATAGTGAACCCCATCACTATCATTTAACACCCAAAACCAAAGAAAACGCAGAGAACAAATACATTGCTATCACCTACAGCCGAGGTATCATTCTCTGAAGTCAACCGAGAAACTTAAAACAATCCTATAACTAAACAGTGTGTTCATTAAGAAAAATGCAGATAATACATGGCCACTTGGCAGGCCAACATTACAGTATCTATTTAACTTCTACAGGGTGGGTAAAACCCTATACATTCAGAAATACAATGATAAATAAAAGGACCCAAGGCCGTCATAACAGACTGAGCCTTAACTGTTTCTCGAAACCATGACAGGGTGTACAAACCCTAGCTACTGCTAGCAAACCCAAAGATTACATATTACCACAATCATGTCCACATACACGACAACAACCAGTTACAAGGGAGGTCTTTCCAGATACAACCCTAGCAAAACAAAACTATCAAAGGGAGACACAGCCATGGTATAACCAGGCTTACCTAGAGGAGCCAGCACTAGAGATGAAGCCTCGTACACCTTCAGGAGAGGTTAAAACCTGCATATTACAAGTTGACGAAGTAGTGTCAACATTTATTTTAAATATAAACAATTCTTTTCAACTGAAATCTACGAAACCATTGATGATACTTACCAGCAACTGTCGGAGGAAGCAAACCCAGTGAACAACCTGGTAGCCACGAGTTGAGCCAGTTAGAAGAACCTCATTATATTCGTCAGAAGGGTGAGCAAGATAAAGTTCAAGTTTCATCTCCATCGGTAGCCGGGACAGGTAACATACTGTACAAACCCTTAAGCTGTGGATGAACCAGTTTGGGGAGCACGATTAAAAACCCCATTACATGACCACCTCATGGATAAAGACAATAGGAAAACCCTGACTCTAAATCACCCAAGCAATAGTGTAATACTGTAAGTAGCATGCGACTCAAAACACAGTGCCAACAAACGATAACCAAGATGCCCAATGAATTGTAGAAAACGCCTGTAGCAGAGTCTACAGATTTATAAACAATACGAGGGTTAAACTACGTGACCATAGCCATAAGAGATTTACAATTTACAGTGCCCTACTGAACAAACTCAGACATGAAGGGTTTCTCTCTTACAACCCGAGCCCGAAGGCAGAGAAAATGACCAGGTAAGGGTTTCGGACAGGCTTATATATCATCAAATACAAGGATGAGAGCCATCCACGTAGCCCTTTAAATTATCAACTTACCATGGGTCGACTTCCTATAGTCCAGCTGCCATTCGAATTATTGCTCATCAAATTTATATCATTGCATGGATAAAGGTCTTACTCATAGTATGAATATTCACTATGATTGGGACACAATCATCGCATAGTGTATGTCTTGAAACCGAGCCATCGTTAGTTCCTAAGGTACATATTATATATCCCCTACAATCATTTAAAAAGTGATGAAGTCAACTTCAAAAGAGAGTTCCTCATAGTTATAACATTCTAAATATTACCTTGGCAATATAATTGAATACATCGTTGTTATATAAGATCTTATTATAAATGAATATAATAATATATCGCTATAGTTATCACAGCTCCAACATCATGCAAATAGTAAGTGATCACAGCCATAGTCACAACTAATAGTTGACAGATCATCACACAATGCTAGCGTTACGTCATGCATACGATGAAAATGCTACAAACAACTTGCTCCAGTGACAGTATACAACATTAACAAGAATCATAATCTCAACGCAATGAATATGTCTGAGAGATTGTAATTCATTGAATCGCCTATTGATACTATCCAGAATAAGAGAAATCATGTCATGCAGACCATCAACTATATAAAGCATAAATTTCATGAAGATTATAGGAAAAGAACTCTACCGTCTTACACATGACAACCGGTAAGAATATTTAAATCTCCTCTGAGCTTTATAGTGCAGTGAAAAGAATTATGATGCTTATAAAAATTCATTTACAGTGATCCATACTTTACCTGTGTACCTGTGAACAAAAGACGAATTATGCTTTAGCTCGTAAGCTAAGTAAGCCAGTCAGCTATGGCTAGTTCTCCCTTTGAAGTTAAGAACAAAGACAATCAATAACTGAAATCAAAAACTCACATCAGTATTATGACAGAATATTTAGACAAGATTATGAACAGTTAATTAAAACAACAGATCAAGAATGCAAATTAATAACATTTATTGCTATCATAAAAATTTTAAATTTTTCGGAAATTTCGGGATTTGACATGTGGTATCAGAGCATGGTTCAGACACTAGGCTTGGATGTGACTCCACTAGTTTCCGCAGAACAGTGCAAACAACAATAAAATTTTTATGTTATGTACTAACTTATACTTTCTGTTTCGTAAAGACAAACAGGGCAGAAAATTTCTTTTCTGAACTTAACAGGCAGGTATGGAAAAACTGGGAGAATATGCTGAGGAAGAATCTCCAAACACTACGACAAGACAGATGTCAAGAGAACCGGAGACAGAGGAAGGAATTGCTCACTCCACTGAATTGATGCAGACCATAAAAGGTTTAAAGACAGAGATAGAAACAGTCAAGAAAGATAATGAAAGGATTCTGAAAACACAAGAGCAGCTAAATCAATTATTATTAGAAAAATTTCAGACAGAAGGAAGGAGCAAACGAGCTGGATTAGAAGAAGTTAGTCATCCAAGAGGGTCAAAAAGGACGAAACCAGCTAAATCTGACAGCAGTTCATCATCTGAAGAAAGAAGGGAACAACACAGTTACCGCACTACTAGTGACAGCAGTGAAGCTGAGCTGCATAACAGAAGGAAAAAGTACAGGCCTTATGAAGAGATTTCCGGGGAGTTTAAGAAGATAAAACCCCCAACTTTCAATGGAGAATCTGAAACAGGAGAAGAGGCAGAATCCTGGTTATCTGGAATGAGAAAATATTTCCAGATTTATAACTATTCAAATCAGCTGAAGGCACGAATGGCCATCTACAACCTTTCTGGAAAGGCGGACATATGGTGGCAAGATCTGAAAAGGGTCAAGGGAATCAGATAAAAAGAAGTCAATTGGGGTACTTTTAAAAGGTACTTCAAAAAGAAATTTCTGTCCGAACAGTACTATGAGGAGAGGGCCAAGGAATTTTATGAGCTGAAACTAGGATCTATGACGATGAAGGATTTAAACAGTAAATTCTTGAGCCTGTTAAGGTATGTGCCGTATTTTGTCGAGGAGAAACCAAAAATACAGCGGTTTCTTAGCTGTCTTCCCTATCATATCAAGGACAGAATCGAATATGATAACCCCAAAACGCTGGAAGAGGCTATGCGCAAGCCAAATTTCTGTTTTGAACAGAATAAAAAGAAAGAAGGGATAGCTAACTGGAAGGCTAAAAAGAATAGCCATCAGCATGAGTACAGGAAAAAGGAGTTTGTACCTCAGAAAAATTTCAAGAATAACAAGAATGGAAACCATTTTAATGGTAAAAGCTTCCAGGGAACCAAAAATGGAGCTGCCAGTCATTCCAATAATTTCAAAAGCAGCAAGGAGGCTCCTAACAATCATGGAAACTACACCAAAAACTTTGAGCGAAAGGAACCTGTCAAGTGCTGGGAGTGTAATGGCCCACATTATGCTTCAGTTTGCCCAAACAGAAAGAAACAAATCAGCAATATTCATACTGTTCAAGATGAAATGATTGTTGGAGACTTTGCAGGGACTATGCCCCGAATCAATGCAGCGTTGGAAAACCGCCAAGTGGACTATCAAACTTCCATGGTGGAAGTAGGAGGTATGATTAACAAAACCCCTGTAACTATTTTAATAGATCCGGGTGCTAGTCTTAGTTATATTTCACCCCAGCTAGTAGAAAAATGTAATTTGACTGTTGAAAGATTTGATAATTCTTGGTCTGTACAACTAGCTACTGGGGCAAAAAGGAAAGTAAACTGTTATGTAAAAGAATGTATCTTAAATATAAATGATTTTAGAACTACAGTTAAACTAAACGTCTTGCCACTTGGCTCTTATGACATACTTATCGGAATGGACTGGTTGGAACAGCACAGAGTAGTTTTAAACTGTTTTGACAAAACTTTTAGATGTGTAAACAGTAATGGACAGCCTGTAACTGTTAGGGGTATTCCTAGGAAAACAGTAGTTAGGCAGATTTCTGCCTTACAACTTAAAAAGGCAGTCAGAAAAGGGTGCAAGACCTATGCTGTAACTATTACAGATGAGACAGATAAGTCTGAAAGCAGCAAGAAAACAATAGAGAACATCCCTGTAGTCAATGAATTTATAGATGTTTTTCCGGAGGAAATCCCAAAACTACCTCCCAAAAGGGAGCTGGACTTTACAATTGAGCTGGTACCAGGTGCTGTCCCCAGTTCAAAAGCCCCATATCGCATGAATATTTTGGATCTTAACGAATTGAAAACTCAGTTAAAGGAGTTAATAGACAAAAATTACATTCGACCCAGTGTATCCCCTTGGGGAGCACCAGTAATTTTTGTTAAAAATAAGGACGGAACTATGCGACTTTGCATAGATTACCGTCAGCTGAACAAGATGACGATTAAAAACAGGTATCCGTTGCCTTGTATAGATGATCTGTTTGATCAGCTACGTGGAGCTACAGTGTTCTCTAAGATAGACCTGAGATCGGGTTATCATCAGGTGAGGATTAAAGAAGAAGACATTTTCAAAACAGCTTTTAGAACAAGGTACGGACATTACGAATTTGTCGTAATGCCATTTGGGCTTACTAATGCCCCAGCTGTCTTTATGTGCTTAATGAATAACATAATGCATAAGTACTTAGATAAATTTGTTGTCGTATTCATCGATGACATATTAATTTATTCTAAGAATGAAGAGGAGCATAAAGAACACTTACGTATAGTCTTACAAGAACCAAGAGAGCAGCAGCTCTTTGCGAAGTTCAGCAAGTGTGACTTCTTAGTGACGAAATCCAATACTTAGGACATGTAGTCACGAAGGAAGGGATTTCAGTTGATCCTGAAAAGATTCGGGCAATTGAAGAATGGCCGGTACCAAAAGATGTAATAGATGTTAGATCCTTCATGGGAATTACCGGTTACTACCGGAGATTTATTGAAGGCTTTTCAAAAATAGCCAACCCAATCACTTCTTTGCAAAAGAAAGGCAAGAAGTTTGATTGGAACGCGAAGTGTGAAGAAAGCTTCAAGAAACTTAAGACTTTATTGACAACGACGCCTATTCTCAGAATAGCGGATCCAAATAAAGATTTTGTGGTTTGCACCGACGCTTGTAATGATGGTTTAGGCGGAGTACTGACTCAAGAGGGACATGTCATTGCTTACGAATCTAGGAAGCTGAAAATTCATGAAAAGAATTATGCCACCTATGACCTAGAATTAGCTGCTGTAATCCATGCTTTAAAGATGTGGCGACACCACTTAATAGGCAGAAAATTCACTTTACTGACTGATAATAAGGGTCTGAAATACCTTTTAGATCAGCCTAATTTAAATGCAAGACAAGCCAGATGGTTGGCATTCTTAAGTGAATATGATTTCGAAATTCAGCACATAAAAGGAAAGGAAAATAAGGTGGCTGATGCTTTGAGCAGAAATGCAAGGCTGAATTTTGAATCAGCTAGCAGCACTTATACCTCTGATTTAAATGAATAGTTGGCTGAAGGGGTAAAATCAGATGAAAATTACCAGCACTTACAAGCTACAGCTAAAGAAGCACCTACAGAAAGTTTGATAAAGGGTTATAGTCTAAATGAAGATGGATTTTTATTGTTTAAAGACAGGATGTATGTTCCAAATGTACCTAAGGTTAAACTGTTAATTCTGGATGAAGTTCATAAAACCCCTTACTCAGGGCATCCAGGCTACCAGAAAACTGTCACTATGCTGCGAAAAGATTATTTCTGGCCTAATATGAAATCTGAAACAGCTGAGTATATAGCTAGATGTTTCGACTGTCAACAAGTAAAAATAGAACACCAGCATCCAGCTGGGTTATTGCAACCTTTGCCTATTCCTAGTTGGAAATGGTAGATAATTAGTTTAGATTTCATTACGGGATTACCCAAAAATCAGCATCAGAATGATTCAATTATGGTAGTGGTAGATAAATTAAGTAAATAAACACACTTTATTCCTGTTAAAACAACTTACAAGGCTGCAAACATAGCTGATATCTTTTTAAAACAGATTTTTCGGTTACATGGTGTTCCAAAAGTTATTGTTTCAGACAGGGATCCTAAATTCACAGGAAATTTCTGGAAATCCTTGTTTAAAGGATTAAACACCACATTGAATTTCAGCACTTCCTTCCATCCTCAGACGGACGGACAAACTGAGAGAGTTAATCAGATATTAGAAGATCTACTAAGGATGTATGTTAAAGATCAACCAGGTAAGTGGGAGGATTATTTACATTTAGCAGAATTTGCATACAATAACAGCTATCAATCGTCAGCTAAGTTTAGTCCTTTTGAAATTCTATATGGACGTAAATGTAACACTCCTATCTCTTGGAGTAATCCAGTAGATAGATTAGTGTTAGGGCCTGATTTGTTAAAAGAGATGGAACAGATTGTGAAACAAGTGCAGGTAAATCTGAAGATTGCCCAGGATCGGCAAAAGAGTCAAGCAGATTTGAAAAGAACTCCTAAAGAGTTCCAGGTAGGTGAACATGTGTTCATCAAGGTAAGACCAAAGAAGAGCTCCCTAAGACTGGGAAGTTGTGCAAAATTAGCGCCACGTTACTGTGGTCCATTTGAAATTTTATCTAGGATTGGTCAAGTTGCTTATCATCTAGCCTTACCACCTAACTTAAAAGTACACAATGTTTTTCATATTTCTGTTCTGAAAAAGTATGTTCATGATACTACTCATGTTATTGACTGGAACATTGTACAGGTAGAACCAGAAGGGGAAGTTCTGGTGGAACCGGATTGTATCCTCGGGAGGAGGGAAATTACTCTGCGGAACCGCACCATTGGACAGCTGAAGGTGCAATGGAAGCACCTTAGTCCTAAGGAAGCTACCAGGGAACTGGAAAGTAATATGCGGGAAGCATACCCAAATCTATTCCAGCAGGTGACTGAAGATGAAGAATAAGTAACATCGAGGACAATGTTACATTTTAAGGGGGTGTGTATGTCACATACCCCAAATTTGCAAAAATAATGTAATTATTTTATTATATTCCTGAGACATTATGTTAAATTTAATGCTAAGTAGGAATTGATGACTCAGCAGAGTCACCAGAAATGGAATGTAAATTCTGAATATTTTATTATTAATAAATAAATTATGGAGACAACAGCATGGGAGAGCTGTTCAAAGAGGTTACTGGTCTAACTGGTGGATGGAACTAGGTGGAAAGACAAAAGACAAGTGGCAGCATCCTCAAACACTTCCTGAGTTGCAGGTGGCAACCTCCCTATATTTTGGGGTCATGATTCCCCAAGAAAGTGGAATCTGAGCAGGTGGCTCATTAATGACAGTTAACCCAACTAAGACCTAGGCAATCTTTTAAATAGTACTCAATGAACTGAGCTGGGGGTTCAACATTGTTCTAAAGGGAGAATACATTCAGGTGAATGCTATTCAGGAGTCCCATTGAGGAAGAGGGAAAAACAGTAAGGAAGTGTTTTGAGATAGGAAGCTGCAGTAACTTGGTTCCAGTGTAGCTGCTTTGGCTGAGGGAATTGTTGGCTGTACCTAGTTCCAGCCAGTTAGACCAGAGCAAGCTCGGGGGTCCTGAGAAGTGCTGTCTGGGCACTCTCCAGGAATTGGTAGGGAGGAACAACCTCCCATTGCTGTTATTGTCTTCCATTGACACAGGTTCTGTCACTTTTCCTGCTGTTTTATTGATTAAATTTAAGTGTAGAATAGACTATCTCATCGGTGATTAAATAGGATTTATTTCAGTAAAGTTAGCATCTCTGTACTATCAATAGATAGAATTTGCAGAACTAATATGTCTTAGAATTTCCCTATTATTCACACAGATCGAGTATTTGTTTTATACATAATATGTTTGTTATTATTACAGTAATAGAATACTATGGTGATTTTTCATTAATTTATTTTATTAGTTAAAAAAAAAAATATATAGATTATTTATACAGTATCTATTCATGTAAATACACTTATTAAAAACAAATAATAGAAACAGAATCATAGAAAACTATATAGTCATAGTGAATCTCTTCCTTAAATAGTTAACAGGTTTAAACCCTATTACCCAGCTCTCAATTTTTAGAGTTGTTCGTTAGTTGATAACCTAGCTGTTAAATCCATAAAAAAAAACGAAACCACAGAACATCTTACAGTTCCCTATCGAGTTCCCATATAAAATCTTTCTTTTGTTCCCTTAACTACCAACAGTAACTAGCTTTTAACTACTGAGTCATATTATGACTACATTCAATTACTGTGTTTTAGGATTAGACCACAGGGTGCTCGAAATTACTGGCAAACATGTAAACATTGAAGAGTTGTACAAATAACCAGACAGGTAACTAAACCAAATTACAAATGCGTGTTCACTCAAACTACATTACCCCAAGATTTTACATAATCATAAGTCCCAGTAAAGGAAAACATAATATTTAAATACACAATGAAACTAAAACTCACAGCATAGTTGTGTTTGCTCATCATCGAGCTATCTCCTCATTACATTACGTTTGTTCCACTTTTCTCAACAAATGAAAACCATAAAAATCAACAGTGAATCATCGCCGTAGTTTCTGAGAATTTGTTCTCATCTCGTCTGACTTTATTTAATATAAAAGAAATAGCAATGAAAAGGTTACAACAGTCCATCTATGGCCGTAGCCTTAGTTTTCATCAAACAGGAACAGTAAATAATTATAAAAATTTTATAATAAAATTCCATTTCAAACTCTTTTATTTTGTATGATAATCTAACCCGGGAACGAGGTACCCATTAAAATAGAGTTATCATTTGAACCCAGCCATTGTGGGCTTTTAAACTCAAACCCTACTATTAACTAATAACAAGGAGACGATTGTTATTGTATGTAAACATAAAACCAAATTTTTACAACTCGTTTCCAGCCACAACAGAAATTAAACACTTATCAGATTTTCTTATATATTTAACCTGGGAGAGAACCCCAACTCGCCAGGGTTAACAACATATTATTTGTCTATCACAGTAAGGGATAGTGAACCCCATCACTATCATTTAACACCCAAAACCAAAGAAAACGCAGAGAACAAATACATTGCTATCACCTACAGCCGAGGTATCATTCTCTGAAGTCAACCGAGAAACTTAAAACAATCCTATAAGTAAACAGTGTGTTCATTAAGAAAAACGCAGATAATACATGGCCACTTGGCAGGCCAACATTACAGTATCTATTTAACTTCTACAGGGTGGGTAAAACCCTATACATTTAGAAATACAATGATAAATAAAAGGACCCAAGGCCGTCATAACAGACTGAGCCTTAACTGTTTCTCGAAACCATGACAGGGTGTACAAACCCTAGCTACTGCTAGCAAACCCAAAGATTACATATTACCACAATCATGTCCACATACACGACAACAACCAGTTACAAGGGAGGTCTTTCCAGATACAACCCTAGCAAAACAAAACTATCAAAGGGAGACACAGCCATGGTATAACCAGGCTTACCCGGAGGAGCCAGCGCTAGAGATGAAGCCTCGTACACCTTCAGGAGAGGTTAAAACCTGCATATTACAAGTTGACGAAGTAGTGTCAACATTTATTTTAAATATAAACAATTCTTTTCAACTGAAATCTACAAAACCATTGATGATACTTACCAGCAACTGTCGGAGGAAGCAAACCCAGTGAACAACCTGGTAGCCACGAGTTAAGCTAGTTAGAAGAACCTCATTATATTCGTCAGAAGGGTGAGCAAGATAAACTTCAAGTTTCATCTCCATCGGTAGTCGGGACAGGTAACATACTGTACAAACCCTTAAGCTGTGGATGAACCAGTTTGGGGAGCACGATTAAAAACCCCATTACATGACCACCTCATGGATAAAGACAATAGGAAAACCCTGACTCTAAATCACCCAAGCAATAGTGTAAGACTGTAAGTAGCATGCGACTCAAAACACAGTGCCAGCAAACGATAACCAAGATGCCCAATGAATTGTAGAAAACGCCTGTAGCAGAGTCTACAGATTTATAAACAATACTAGGGTTAAACTACGTGACCATAGCCATAAGAGATTTACAATTTACAGTGCCCTACTGAACAAACTCAGACATGAAGGTTTTCTCTCTTACAACCCGAGCCCGAAGGTAGAGAAAATGACCAGGTAAGGGTTTCGGACAGGCTTATATATCATCAAATACAAGGATGAGAGCCATCCACGTAGCCCTTTAAATTATCAACTTACCATGGGTCGACTTCCTATAGTCCAGCTGCCATTCGAATTATTGCTCATCAAATTTATATCATTGCATGGATAAAGGTCTTACTCATAGTATGAATATTCACTATGATTGGGACACAATCATCGCATAGTGTATGTCTTGAAACCGAGCCATCGTTAGTTCCTAAGGTACATATTATATATCCCCTACAATCATTTAAAAAGTGATGAAGTCAACTTCAAAAGAGAGTTCCTCATAGTTATAACATTCTAAATATTACCTTGGCAATATAATTGAATACATCGTTGTTATATAAGATCTTATTATAAATGAATATAATAATATATCGCTATAGTTATCACAGCTCCAACATCATGCAAATAGTAAGTGATCACATCCATAGTCATAGCTAATAGTTGACAGATCATCACACAATGCTAGCGTTACGTCATGCATACGATGAAAATGCTACAAACAACTTGCTCCAGTGACAGTATACAGCATTAACAAGAATCATAATCACAACGCAATGAATATGTCTGAGAGATTGTAATTCATTGAATCGCCTATTGATACTATCCAGAATAAGAGAAATCATGTCATGCAGACCATCAACTATATCAAGCATAAATTTCATGAAGATTATAGGAAAAGAACTCTACCGTCTTACACATGACAACCGGTAAGAATATTTAAATCTCCTCTGAGCTTTATAGTGCAGTGAAAAGAATTATGATGCTTATAAAAATTCATTTACAGTGATCCATACTTTACCTGTGTACCTGTGAACAAAAGACGAATTATGCTTTAGCTCGTAAGCTAAGTAAGCCAGTCAGCTATGGCTAGTTCTCCCTTTGAAGTTAAGAACAAAGACAATCAATAACTGAAATCAAAAACTCACATCAGTATTATGACAGAATATTTAGACAAGATTATGAACAGTTAATTAAAACAACAGATCAAGAATGCAAATTAATAACATTTATTGCTATCATAAAAATTTTAAATTTTTCGGAAATTTCGGGATTTGACATCAACGGTGGAGTTGTTGTGATCCGTCTCCAAGTGGGAGATTATTGGTTGTGGAGCCTGATCTTCCTGATTAAAAGATGATGTTTCGGTCGTGTTTGTACCCTAGTTTTATACGATATGCAGGTGGAATGTACACTCACCCCAATAGTTTGTGGGGGGGCATCAGCCCCCAAAAGAAATTTTTTGTGTTGTTTTGTTGGCCAACAGATTACGAGCCCATGGTTTTGGGTAGCCCATGGTATTTTCCCATGGTAATTCCCCTTTAAAAGGAAGAAATTGTAATACGACTGTGTAATATATTGTATCATTGTAAATATATCTATGATTGTGTAAGAGAGACTGAGAGAGAGTGAAGAGGAAGTTGCAGTGGATGTGTTGCGGGTTGTATCCCTTCATTTGCTGGATGGTATAATAATAAGGAAGGAGTAATCACCTCCACTAAGGAAGGAGTAATCACTATTGAGGAGGTGGGGGTGGAAGATAAATAATTTAAGGATATGGATACTAGAGAATTGGACCTAGTAGGCATACCTTAAGCCTGCAATAGGAATGACACCAAATCTATACTAGAAAAACATATTACCTTGTTGCATGTTGCTCTCAAGTGAGTTCAAATAATGCTACAGGTACCTCCCAAGGGGGAAGTTCCAATGTACCTCTTTCCCTGGAATCGATCAAGTTGAAAGATCAGAACCAAAACCCCAAATAGGAATGAATATGAGGCCGAAAGAGTAATCAACAACTATTAAATAAAACAGGTGACCAATTAATCAAATCAGGCAGTATTCCTGCATGAATGAGACATACCGCTCCTCCGCATAGTCAGCCATGAAGGTTATCTCCTGGAATATCCAAGGCCTAAATGTAGAGCAAAAATAAAGAGTATTACACAACGTAATTTAGTTGGACAAGCCGACTATTATGATGCTGTGGGAAACCAAATGAAACTCAGAAATACTAGCCAAAATTGTCTTTAAATGTTGGAAAGGTAGTAAAGCAAGTGCGGTGGATGCACAAGGAGAATTGGGAGGGTTAGAAACAATCTAGAATTCGTTATTAGAAGTTTTAAATAACTTCAATTCAACAATCAATGCAATCACAACTCAATTCAAAGTTATAGGATAAAAAAAGGAAGGAGTAATCACCAATGTGTATGGTCCTCATCTCATCTTCTAGAAGCTTGATTTTATTAACTATATAATTAACTCGGGGTTAGATTTTAGGTGCAACAATTCGATTATTTGGAGGGGATTTCAATATGATTTGAAACCTCTCTTAGAAAAAGGTGGCATTAGAAGACTGGATACATACAACAAATCCTTCAATGCACAATTTATTATTTATGCTTGGTGGATATGGAAACAGTAAATGGAATTTTCACTTGGAACAACAAGCAAGGAGGATCGTGACAAATATCTTCTCGATTGGATCAATTCTTCATTTCGAAACCTATCCTCCAAAGAGAAATAGCCATACCCTCTCCTATTCTCCTTGCAACTAGCTCATACCACTAGCCCATTTGCTTTCAACTTGAGATAACTAGTGTGTTGTTGTTCAAGCCCTTCATATTTTAATCATTCTGTCTCAAGCATGAGTACTTGAAACAGAACATTGATCAATGGTGGAAATAGGTTGATCCAATAACATGTCACTCAATGTATTGCTCCCAACAAAAATTAAAGAATTTGAAAACTAAACTCAAAACATGGAACAAGAAATTTTTTGGCAATATTTTTATAGCTAAGCGAGAATTAGAAGCATACATGCAGGAAATTAAACAACATATCATCAGTGCAAGCTGGTATGAAGAATTTTGTCATAGAGAGTAGGAATTGCAAGCTCAATTGGATCAACACCAACAACAGAAAGAGACCAGATGATGATAAACATATCGAGCTATATGGTTAAAGGATGGGAAGAAGAACACCAATTTCTTTCACAACACTATGCTTCAACAAAGGCATCAAAATAGAATCATTGTTCTGCAAACAACTTAAGGAGTCAAGCTAAACACACATGCTAACACATAAAGGGAGCTTATCCATTACTAAAAATATATTCTCACAGAAACAAATGCAAATTGATATAAATCTATTATATAAATCACTTAGCATATCCCTAATCTAATCACGCACAAACAAAATCTCAATCTTCTAAAGCCCATAACTATGCAGGAGGTAGAAACAATGGTTCATGATATGTCAGCTGGTAAATCCTTAGCTCATATGGGTTCACTATTGATTTCTTTCATGCATGCTGAACTAAAGTCAAGGAAGATGTTTGGATACTGGTAGAATATTCTATTAAAACAACAAGAGTGTTCCATGCACTTAATGCCACCTTCCTCACTCTAGTGCCAAAAAAGGAAGGAACTTTAGAATCCAACCAATTTAGACTAATATCATTATGTAACATCATCTACAAAGTCATTACTAAAGTTATATTCAATAACCTCAAACCCCTACTGCCTTGACTTATCTTGGAAGAATAAACATGCTATGTAGAAGGGAGACAAATAATGGTTGGAATCATCATGGCCCATGAACTCATTCACTCCCTGAATTCACAGAAGAAAGCATGGATTCTCATCAAGTTAGGCATTTCAAAATCATTTGGAAAAATGGGTTGGGAATATATACGCCATGTTCTTTTAGGATTTGGTTTTAGTGTGGCGTAAGTTAATTGGATCATCTCTTTTATCTTTTTTCTCCATCTTTGTCAACGAATGTCTGTATACAACCTTCTCACCCTTTACAGGGATCTAGAAAGGTGATTTGCTATCACCTTTTCTCTTTATTTTAATGGTATAAGGTATAGGTAGAAGTTTAAAGGAAACCATAGAAGGTAATAAACTCTTAGGATTCAAGCTACATGAATATTTGACTCATTCCCATCTCCAATTCTGTTGATGATACTGAGAAGAACCTACAACAATTAATTGATGAATACATGATATATTAGATCACAGAATAATTTTTTGATCGCAGGCCACTTTGAGGGGCAAACCTCCTTTGAGCAAGCTCAATACAAAATAACTTCACGGTGTCTTCATTGGACTCAACACAAACTTATATACTAAGTCTAGGCGGAAATACTATGGATCAACAAATACTACGGGACAACTTACAAAGCATATGCGTCCAACAACAATAATACAAACTATGGATCAACAAATACTACGTGACGACTTACAAAGCATATGCGTCCAACAAAAATATACTAACAAAGTAAATAGAAGGGTTGACATGGGTTCCTAACATCCCCTCCCCCTTAGAAAAAGATTTGTCCTCAAAGCTTTAGATGTGGAAATTGTTACTGAAAATGAAGGAGTGGTTCCCATGTAACATCCCCTAGTTGCATTCTGTGCCACTAAATTAAGACCTATGTGATAGAGTGAGGACGAAGATGAAGAGTGTGCTTATTGAGGATGGCCTTCAGATCCAAAAGGATGGATCCTTCATTATCCAGTTCTGGTAAAATAGTTTTTCCTCTGATGTTGGTGCCAAGAAATTTCTTCAGACAAGAGACATGAAATACTGGATGAATGCGAGAAGAAGGAGAAAGTTCCAATTTATAAGCAACGGACCCAATATTATGAAGGATCCTATATGGCCCATAGAACTTTGGAGTGAACTTATGACACCCTTTGAGTTTTAGGTAGGATTGTGTGTAAGGCTGGAGATGAAGAACATCCATATCACCTGCTTCAAAAGTGCGCTCAAAACAGTGTTGATCGGCTTGTTGCTTCATGTGATTTCTTGCCATGTGAATATTTTCCTGCAAAATACGAAGAATCTAATCGCGGTTTCAAAGGACCGTGTCAACTGACTGAACTGGTGAACTACTGGGGGTGTATGGAAGAGGAACTGGCGGTTCCTGACCATAAACTGTTTCATATGGAGTCATTTTAGAGGCAGTGTGGTAAGAGGTATTGTACCACCATTCAGTGAGAGGGAGCCACTTTGCCCACTGGTGTTGTTGTTCATAGGTGAAGCAACGAAGATAAGTTTCCAAGCATTTATTGATAATTTCAGTCTGACCATCTGTTTGTGGGTGATACCCTGAACTCATCTTCAGTTTGGTGCCAGTGTGGTGAAATAGTTCTGTCCAAAAATGACTGGTGAAAGTCGCATCACGATCCGAGATAGTGGAAGAAGGGACTCCATGAAGACGAAAGGTCTGGTCCATGAAAATTTGAGCGACTGAGGAGGATGTATATGGATGGTTGAGAGCACAAAAGTGACTATTTGGAGATGCGATCAACCACAACCAAAATCACTGTCTTCCCTCCATATTTAGGGAGCCCTTCAATGAAATCCATAGAAATATCGGTCCAAATCCGTGTAGGTATGGGAAAGGGTTCGAGCAATCCCAGAAGGAGTGTCGTTTCACCCTTATTGCACGGGAAGGTATCACATTCAACCACCATCTCTTGAATTATCCTTTTCATGCCCTACCAAAAGAAGTTACGCCGTGCTCGCTCATACGTTTTGAGGAACCCAAAGTGCCCTTCCGATGGAGAAGCATGGAGTTCATAGAATACAGCCTGTTGAAGATCTGTGCTCTGGGGAAGCACCAGATGACCCTTGTATCTCATGGAAGCAACATCCAAAGAGTAATGTGGTACAACAAAAGGGTTGTTGGACAAGCATTGGATGATTTGAGATAAGGAAGAGTCATTGACATAGCCTTGTTGAACAGATTGCAACCAATTGGAACAAGCATAGAAATAGCTGAAAGAGAACCTTCGTCATCAAATGTTCGAGAAAGAGCATCTGTCACAATATTGTCCTTACCCTTCTTGTAACTGATCTCATAGTCATAAACCATGAGTTTTCTAACCCATTTCTGTTGTGCCGGGGAGGATAAACGTTGTTCCAGGAAATATTTCAGACTTTGGTGATCAGTCTTGATGCAGAAATGATTCCCTAATAAGTATGGTCGCCACTTTTGTACTACATGCAAAATAACCATCATTTCCTTCTCATATGTGGAGGAAACTAAATTCTTACTTGAAAGGGCTTTGCTGGTGAACGCAATGGGGTGTTCATCTTGAAGGAGAACAACACCAAGTCCATTGCCGCACGCATCACTCTCAATAGTGAAGGGCTTGGAAAAATTAGGCATATTTAGAACAGGTTTAGTACACATAGCTTGTTTCAGTTTGTCAAATGCACACTCAGTAGCATGTGTCCATGTAAAAGCATCCTTTTTCAATAGAGAAGTTAATGGAGCTGCAATCTTCCCATATTCCTTGACAAACTTGCGGTAGTAGCCAGTCAACCCCAAAAAACCACTAAGGCTCTTGAGTGTCTAAGGATGCGGCCAATTGTTCATGGCAGCGATTTTGGCAGTATCCACACGAACCCCTTGTGCTGAGATAATGTGCCTGAGATACTCAACTTTCTTCTGTCCAAAAACAAATTTATACTGTTTGGCATGGAGATGATGGTTAGAGAAAAGATGCATTACAAGATACAGATGTTGGAGATGTTCAACCCATGTTTTACTGTAGATGAGGATATAATCAAAGAATACCAAAATGAATTTCCGCAAGTAGGGCTAGAATATTTTATTCATCAAGGCCTGGAATGTGGAAGGAGCATTAGTGAGGCCAAAGGGCATGACCAAAAACTCATAGTGGCCATCATGTGTGTGGAAAGCTGTTTTAGGGATATCATCCTCATGAACCCGAATTTGATGATACCCAGAACGAAGATCCAACTTGGAGAAAAATTGAGCACCATGAAGCTCATCAACAACAGGAATTGGAAACTTATCCTTGATGGTGAGGTGATTAAGTGCTCGGAAGTCAATGCAGAGGCGCCATGACCCATTTTTTTTTAGGACAAGAAGAACTGGTGAAGAAAAGGAACTAGTGCTTGGGCGAATAATACCTTGCTTCAGTAAGTCTCGAACGAGCATTTTAATCTATGTTTTTTGGTGAAATGGGTAACGATAGGGCCTGATGTTGGGAGGAACGCTTCCAGGAAGGAGCTGACTATGATGGTCCTTTGGCCTTGAAGGTGAAAATCCCAATGGTTCAGCAAAGACACCTGTATATCGATCCAGAATTTGTTCTAGATCCAAAGGAGTAGTGGAGACCGCTGATGGTTGCATCTGGATGGAATGGATTTGAGCAATTACACCATGTGAATTCTTCTTAAATAGTTTTTCCATGCGATGTGAACTGATGATGCTGAGAGACCCTGGTTGTAAGCCTATCAATGTGTGTTTTTGTCCATTGAGGGAAAACTACATCCAAAGTTAAGCAAAATCCCATAAGATGGGGCCAAGTGTGCATAGCCATTGAGTGCCCAAAACCACATCACGTCTGCCTAAGGTCAAGGCAAACATGTTAGAGCACAAGTAGTTATAATCTCCCATAGAGATACACAGATTACGACGCTTCCCTTTGCAAGTAAGGGTCCCCCATTGGAAACTATGACTTCAAAGTTGGAGCAAGGATGGATAAAACAATCATCCTGTTTGGCGATCCGAGGGTCAATGAAATTATGAGTGCTACCAGAATCAATGAGTATTGTAAGAGGAAGCTTCTTGAAGCAAGCCCTGACCCGCATTGTTTGGGGGGTGGTGATTCTAGCTAAAGCATGGAGAGATATCTCTGGCTGGTCGTCATGAGACGGAGGTTCAATAGGGGCTCTTGAATGTCGACTTGAGCATCCATTGTATCTAGAGCTTCTTCACCAATTTCAAAGGTAGGCGGAGAATCCACATCCAAGAGATAGAGCTTTTGCTGAACACATCTATGTCCCCGAGTGAATTTCTCATCACAATTATAACAAAGCCCCTTTTCTCTATGTGCCTGCATCTTTGTTTCAGACAAATGCTTGATAGGATTGGGTCGAGGAGCTGGTGGGATGGGAGGTTGTTGAGAACCCATATTTCAGAAGTGAACAAAAGTGGGTTTGGAGCGTTGTTGGGATGCAATCTTGTCTTCTGCCAACTTAGCCAACCCCAAGGCTTCCGTCATTGTGTTGGGACAGAACATTTTGACCTCAGGGCGGATTGCATCCTTTAGACCACTGATAAAACAACTCCGGTAGAAGTCATCAGGAAATCCTTCGGTGTGGTTGGCTAATTTCTCAAATTCGGTTTGATACTCTCTCACAGTGCTAATTTGGCGAAGTTTAGTGAGGGCTCTTGTGAAGTCATCAAAAGCACTAGGACCAAATCATTGCAAAAGGAGCTGGCAAAAATATGGCCATTTTGGATCTTCATGAGCCTTGATATACCAACGGTACCAATGAAGAGCTTCCTGTTCCAAATGAAAGGATGCAAGTAGAACTTTGTTGACATTAAAAGTATTATGCAGATTGAAATACTGTTCGGCACGATAGATCCATCCAGTCGGATTAGTACCATTGAAGTGAGGAAAATCAAGCTTCGGACCACGGAAATTGTTGGAAGAAGAGAACCCATTGTCTGATGAAGACTCAGACTGTCGTTTGTTGTTCATGGTTGAATGCTCAAGATGGAGGCCGAGAAATTTTTCATCCAGATTCTGGAGTTTGGCTTGGATGGTTGCAAGTGCTTCTTCCATGGTTTTTGTTCCTGTGCGAGTGACAACCATAACCAGGAGTTTTTTGTTTGTTTATTGAGTGGTTAGAAAAACAAAAACAAAAATTGTTTCAGTAAAGGAAAATCTGGATTTGGGAAAAAATCTGAAGAATAATTTGGGTTGGACTAGGTTTTGGACACTGTCGAATGGACAGGGAAGTAGAAAAGGAGGATTTCAGAAGCGGGGCGAAAGAATGAGAAAATTTGGCAAAGAGGGACAAAGAAGCAAAATTAGGAAAAGAACTCTGTGGTAAAATTTGAAGGGGATTGGGTGAAAGTTGAAGAAGTTATGGCAAACCCTAAAAATAGACGAATGTGGGATTTTTGGCTTTGGGAAGTGGAATTTGGGATAGGGTCCTTAAGAATGAAATATGCAGAATGGGATTACAGGGGTGTCAGGGAAGTTTCAAGGGAAACAGAGTGAAAAAAATGGAGATATGGCGAAAAGGATCGGATCTGCAACGACGCGAAAGGGATCGAAAACATATAGATCTACAACGACGCGGAAGTGATTGGAAACAGAGGGATCTGCAACGGCGTGAAAGTGATCGGAAACAGATGGATCTGCAACGACGTGGAAGTGATCGGCAACAGATGGATCTGCAATGATGCAAAAGTGATCGGCAATAGTTCTAGACAAAGGAAATCTGCGATTTTGCAGCTGAAAATAGATATGGACCCCAGGTATGCTCAGCTTCCTAACGGTTCAGGGGATTCACTCGGCCACCAATGCTGTCTGGCGGCTTGCGTATTGGGGTAGTACCCCTCACTCCACGGCTCAGGTAAAACTAATAACTGCTTTACCACAAACGAAAACTCTTGGTTTACCTCACGGGTGGGAGCTAGTCAATCAGGTAGGGGTCATTGCCCTTTTTGTTGGCAGGTCCTCTAAATAGGCTAGCTACTACGGGGTTCCTGTGGTACTCCTCACAATGAGTTTTAGGGCTTATTCACAAGTACTTCCCACAGTTAAGCGAATAGGGATTATTCCTAGATCCGAACCTGCAATAGATGTAAAAAAAAATGGCAGAAATTTCGCCCAACGAGCCCAAGAAAGTGCGTTGATACTAGATGAGAAGAACCTGCAACAATTAATTGATGAATACACGATATATCAGATCACAGAATAATTTTATTGATCGTATTCCACTTCGAGGGGTAAACCTCCTTTGATCAAGCTCAATACAAAATAACTTCACGGTGCCTTCATTGGCCTTAACACAAACTTATATACTAAGTCTAGGCGCCAATACTATGGGTCAAAACGATGGGCTAGTACAAACTATGAATCAACAAATACTACGGGACGACTTACAAAGCATATGCGTCCAACAACAATAATACAAACTATGGATCAACAAATACTACGGGACGACTTACAAAGCATATGCGTCCAACAACAATATACTAACAAAGTAAAGAGAAGGGTTGACATTGGTTCCTAACAGATACTATGTTCATGGGAACCCCCTCAATCCGGGAGGGCAAGGCCCTATATAAAACCATTGAAACATTTATGATAGCTTCAGGCACATCCATAAATCATGATAAATCTCAAATTTTCCTTTTTAATACTCCCCTGGATGTCTATATGCATATCAAAAGGATTTTTGGGTATCAACGAAGTTCCCTTCCATCCAAATTCTTGGGTGTGCCATTAGTGGAGAACACCCTAAAAAATGCATCATGGGAATATTTGCTAATGGAAATAAGGAAAGGACTATCTAACTAGACATTTCGAGCCCTCAACTTGCCAATTAGACTTGTTTTGGTCAAATCTGTTCTACGGGCCATGCCATTGTACTTGGTTTTAGCAATGGATGCACCCAAGCATATCCTCAAGGAAATAGGAAACCTATAAAAAACCTTTCTGCGGAGTGGTGAAAATATGGAATGAAAATGGACCCTAGTAGCTTGGGATAAAATATGTACCCCCAAGCTAAAAGGCAGGCTCGACCTCAAATATCTTGAAATTTTCGATGCAATTATAGGTACAAAAACTTGGTGGTGGTTGTTATCCAACCCTCAAGGATCATGGGAATCAATCTAGAGAGTGAAATATGATCTGTAAGTTAATACCAATAATCTTGTTGGGATGGAATACAATCGTAGAGATATGCTTATTTGGAAGTCAACATGGATCCAATGAGATCTAGTATGCCATCATAGTTTTTGGGAATTAAGAAATGGAAAAACAACATTGTTCTAGGATGATGCATGGCAATAGTTCCTTGACTTGGCCCAACATCCTCTTTCAAACCAGATAAGACAACATCCTAAGTCAATCGATCGAACTCTCATATCTCACTTTTGGGATCAACAAGATCCAAGTTTAGAATGGACATTCTAGTTACCTAAAGACCTTTGGAGTACACTAGCTGAGGATTTGGATAGTGAGAAGTTCTGTACAGGTATTTGTTCTAGAAAAGTTAAATTAAAATATGGGACTGACCAGCTATGGTAGGGACATAAGTCAATGAGAGTTTTCAACATCAAGGAGGCCTATCATTTACAAGAAGGGGGCGACGATTTTCCCTCAGAACCTATTTGGCGAATGATATGGACCATTAACATCTGGGCCAAAGTATGTTATGCAAAAAATTATATCCAAAAAGATCATGAAAAGAGCAGAAATAGATAAGAAAGAGTACTCCACGACTTTAATAAAGAAAAACAAATGAATAGCAAGCCTCTTCGAGGGGACAACCTCCTTATACAATGTACGAAGTACAAAAGACAAGACAAGAAAAGATGCTCAAATGAAAATATCTCCTTCCTATATATAGGATATTAAGAGGTACAATTACAACTCACTGACCCAAGCCGGCATAAATAATATAACCATACTAATGACAATTACAACTAATGGACCAAAGCCAACATCAAAACTAATGTAATGCACCACAATATAGGGGGGAATGTGCCCACATTTAGGGATTAACATGCCCCTCCCCTTTAGAAAAGTGTTGTCCTCAACACTTGATTAGTTGCAGATGCTTCTGTATGAAGGACTCATCTTCCCATGTGGAATTTTCAACTGGTAATTTCTTCCACTTGATGAGGTACTAGGTAATAACTCAATTCCGTAGCTGTTTGGTCCTTGTTTCAGTGATTTGTTCAGGTTCCAATATGACTTTTCCTTCTTCATCAAGCTCCAACAAGATTGTTTGAATTGGGATCTTGTCTCCTATTACCTTCTTTAAGTAAGAAACATGGAAAATGGGATGTACTCTTGAAGATGAAGGGAGTTCCAATTTGTAAGCCATACTACCAATATTGTTAGGAACCCATGTATTTCCTTTGTTAGTATATTGTTGTTGGATGCATATGCTTTGTAAGTCGTCTCGTAGTATTTGTTGATCCATAGTTTGTGTTATTGTTGTTTGGCGCATATGCTTTCTAAGTCACCCATAGTATTGTTGATCCATAGTTTGTATTGGCCCATGGTTTTGACCCATAGTATTGGTGCCTAGACTTAGTATATAAGTGTGTGTTGAGGCCTATGAAGGGACCGTGAATTTATTTGTATTGAGCTTGCTCAAAGGAGGTTGCCTCCTCGAAGTGGCCTGCGATCAATAAAAGTGATTCCGAGTTCTGTTATTTCTGCTATCTCGTGTATTTTCATTAATCAATTGTTGCAAGTTCTTCACATCTGGTATCAGAGCACTTTCTTGGGTTCGTTGGGTGGAATTTCTGTCAATTTTTTTTTTTTGCAACTGTTGCAAGTTCGGATCTGGGAATAATCCCTATCCGCTTAATTGTGGGAAGTACTTGGGCATAAGCCCTAAAACTCATTGGAGGAGTACCACAGGAACCCCAAAGTAGCTGGCCCATTAAGAGGACCTTCCAACGAAAAGGGCAACGACCCATACCTGATTGACTAGTTCCTACCCGTGAGGTAAACCAAGAGCTATCGTTTGTGGCCAAGCGGTTATCAGTTTTACGTAAGCCGTGGAGTGAGGGGTACTGCCCCAATACGCAAGCCGTTAGACAACATTGGTGGCCAAGTGAAACCCCTGAACTGTTAGGAAGTCGCACATACCTGGGGTCCATATATATTTTTTCAGCTGAACTGTTGCCGATCACTTCTGCATCGTTTCAGATCCAGCCATTTCAGATCCATTCTAAACCATTCCAGATCCAGCCATTTCAAATCTATTTCATATCCAACCGTTTTTTATCCATTCGGCACCGTTTCAGATCCCTCTATTTCCGATCACTTCTGCACCGTTACAGATCTATCTGTTTCAGATCCCCTTGTTTTCGCTCTGTTTCCCTTGAAACTTCCCTAACACCCCTGTAATCCCATTCTGCATATTTCATTCCTAAGGACCCTATCCCAAATTCCACTTCCCAAAGCCCGAAATCCCACATTTGTTTATTTTTAGGGTTTGTCATAACTTCTTCGGATTTCACCCAATCGCCTTCAAATTTTACCACAGAGTTCCTTTCCTATTCTGCTTCTTTGTCCCTCTCTGCCAAATTTTCTCATTCTTTCACACCGCTTCTGAAATCCTCATTTTATGCTTCCCTGTCCATTCGATAGTGTCCAAAAACCAGTCAAACCCAAATTACCCTTCCAATTTTTTCCCAAATCCATATTTTCCTTTACTGAAATAGTTTTTGTTTTTGTTTTTCTACCCACTCAAAACAAAAAAAACTCCTGGTTATGGTTGTCACCCGCACAAGAGAAAAAATCGTGCTAGAAGCACTTGCAACCATCCAAGCCAAACTCCAGGATTTGGATAAAAAATTTCTTGGCCTCCATCTTGAGCATTCCGTCATGAACAACAAACGACAGTCCGAGTCTTCAGCAGACAATGGGTTCCCTTTTTCCAGCAATTTTTGTGGTCCAAAGCTTGATTTTCCTCGCTTCAATGGTACTGATCCGTCTCGATGGATCTATAGTGCAGAAGAGTATTTCAGTCTGCATAATACTTTTGATGTCAACAAAGTTCCACTTGCATCCTTTCATTTGGAACAGGAAGCTCTTCAATGGCACCGTTGGTACATCAAGGCTCATGAAGAGCCAAAATGGACAGATTTTTGCCAGCTCATTTTGCAATGATTTGGTCCTAGTACTTTTGATGACTTCACTGGAGCCCTCACTAAAATTCGCCAAATTGGCACTATGAGAGAGTACCAAACCGAATTTGAGAAACTAGCCAACCACACCGAATGATTGCCTGATGACTTATACCGGAGTTGTTTTATCAGTGGTCTAAAGGATGCAATCCGCTCTGAGGTCAAAAGGTTATGTCCCAACATAATGATGGAAGCCCTGGGGCTGGCTAAGTTGTCAGAAGACAAGATTACAGCCCAACAGTGCTCCAAACCCACTTTTGTTCCCTTCCGAAATATGGGTTCTCAACGACGTCCCATCTCGCCAGCTCCTCGACCAACTCCTATCAAGCATTTGTCTGAAGCCGAGATGCAGGAACGAAGAGAAAAAAGGGCTTTGTTATAATTGTGATGAGAAATTCACTCGGGGACATAGATGTGTTCAGAAAAAGCTCTATCTATTGGATATGGACTCTCCACCTGCCTCTGAAATTGGTGCAGAAGTTCTAGATACAATGGATGCTCAGGTCGACATTCCAGAGCTGCCTATTGACCCTCTGTCTTAGGATGATCAGCCGGAGATATCTCTCCATGCTTTTGTTGGAATCACCACCCCCCAAAACATGCAGGTCAGGGGTTACTTCAAGAAGCTTCCTCTTACAATACTCATTGATTCTGGTAGCACTCATAATTTCATTGACCCTTGGATCGCCAAACAGGCTGATTGGTTTATCCATCCTTGCTCCAACTTTGATGTCATGGTTGCTAATGGGGGCACCTTACCTTGCAAAGGGAAGTGTCGTAATGTGCGTATCTCTATGGGAGATTATAACTTGTGCTCTGACATGTTTTCCTTGAACTTAAGCGGTGCTCAGTGTCTATGCACACCTGGCCCCATCTTATGAGATTTTGCTGAACTTTGGATGCATTTTTCCCCCAATGGACAAAAACACACATCGTCAGGCTTACAACCAGGGTCTCTCAGCATCATTAGATCACATCGCATGGAAAAACTCCTTAAGAAGAATTCACATGGTGTCATCGCCCAGATCCATTCCATTCAGATGCAACCATCAATGGTCTCCACTACTCCTTTGGATCTACAACAAATTCTGGATCGATATACAGGTGTCTTTGTTGACCTAGTGGGATTGCCACCTTCAAGGCCAAAGGACCATCATATTCAAATCCTTCCTGGAAGCGTTCCTCCGAACATCAGGCCCTATCGATACCCATTTCACCAAAAAACAGGGGTTGAAATGCTCGTTCGGGACTTACTGAAGCAAGGTATTATTCTCCCAAGCACTAGTTCCTTTTCTTCACCAGTTCTTCTTTTCCGCAAAAAAGATGGGTCACGGAGCCTCTACATTGATTTCCGAGCACTTAATCACCTCACTATCAAGGATAAGTTTCTAATTTCTATTGTTGATGAGCTTCATTGTGCTCAATTTTTCTCCAAGTTGGATCTTCGTTCTGGGTATCATCAAATTCGGGTTCATGAGGATGATATCCCTAAAACAGCTTTCCGCACACATGATGGCCACCATGAGTTTTTGGTCATTCCGTTTGGCCTCACTAATGCTCCTTCCACATTCTATGCCTTGATGAATAAAATATTTCGGCCCTACTTGCATAAATTCATTCTGGTATTCTTTGATGATATCCTCATCTACAGTAAAACATGGGCTGAACATCTCGAGCATTTGGATCTTGTAATGAAACTTTTCTCTTACCATCATCTCCACGCCAAACAGTCTAAATGTGTTTTTGTACAGAAGGAAGTCGAGTATCTTGGGCACATTATCGCAGCACAAGGGGTTCACGTGGATCCTGCCAAAATCGCTGCCATGAACAATTGGCCGCATCCTAAGACACTCAAGAGCCTTCATGGTTTTTTGGGGTTGACTGGCTACTAACGCAAGTTTGTCAATGATTATGGGAATATTGCACCTCGATTAACTGCTCTATTGGAAAATGATGCTTTTACATGGACACATGCTACTGAGTGTGCATTTTCCAAACTAAAACAAGCTATGTGTACTACACTTGTTCTAGCTATGCCTGATTTTTCCAAGCCCTTCACTATTGAGAGTGATGCTTGCGGCAATGGACTTGGTGTTGTTCTCCTTCAAGATGAACACCCCATTGCGTTCACCAGCAAAGCCCTTTCAGGTAAGAATTTAGCTGCCTCTACATATGAGAAGGAAATGATGGCTATTTTGCATGTAGTACAGAAGTGGCGACCATACCTATTAGGGAATCATTTATGCATCAAGACTGATCACCAGAGTCTGAAATATTTCCTGGAACAACATGTATCCTCCCCAACACAACAGAAATGGGTTAGCAAACTCATGGGTTATGACTATGAGATCACTTACAAGAAGGGAAAGGACAATATTGTGGCAGATGCTCTTTCTCGCACATTTGATGACCAAGGTTCTCTTTCAGCTATTTCTATGCCTGTTCCAAATTGGTTGCAATCTATTCAACAGGGCTATGTCAATGACTCTTCATCATTTCAAATCATTCAATGCTTGGCCAACAACCCTTCTGCTGTACCACATTACTCTTGGGATGGTGCTTCCCTAAGATACAAGGGTCGTCTGGTGCTTCCCTAGAGCACATATCTTCAACATGATGCCTTCTATGAACTCCATGCTTCTCCATCAGTAGGGCACTCTAGGTTCCTCAAAATGTATGAGCGGGCACGACGTAACTTCTTTTGGCAGGGCATGAAAATGACAATTTAACAGATGGTGGATGAATGTGATACCTGCCAGTGCAATAAGGGTGACACGACACTCCTTCCGGGATTGATCGAACCCTTTCCCATACCTACACGGATTTGGAAAGATATTTCTATGGATTTCATTGAAGGGATCCCTAAATCTGGAGGGAAGACAGTGATTTTGGTTGTGGTTTATCGCCTCTCCAAATATAGTCATTTTTGTGCTCTTAGCCATACCTGCAAGTGCAATAAGGGTGACACGACACTCCTTCCGGGATTGATCGAACCCTTTCCCATACCTACACGGATTTGGACAGATATTTCTATGGATTTCATTGAAGGGATCCCTAAATCTGGAGGGAAGACAGTGATTTTGGTTGTGGTTTATCGCCTCTCCAAATATAGTCATTTTTGTGCTCTTAGCCATCCCTATACAACCTCATCAGTCGCTCAAATTTTCCTGGACTAGATCTTTCGTCTTCATGGCATCCCTTCTTCCATTGTCTCGGATCGTGATGCGAATTTCACTAGTCATTTTTGGACAGAACTATTTCGCGACATTGGCACCAAACTGAAGATGAGTTCAAGGTATCACCCACAAATAGATGGTCAGACTAAAATTATCAATAAATGCTTGGAAAATTGTCTTCGTTGTTTCACCTCTGAACAACAACATCAGTGGGAAAAGTGGCTCCCTCTCGCTGAATGGTGGTACAGTACCTCTTACCACATTGCCTCTAAAATGACCCCATATGAAGCAATCTATGGTCAGGCACTTCCAGTTCTTCTTCCATATACCCCCAGCACTTCACCAGTTCAGGCAGTTGACACAGTCCTTCAAAAGCGCGATCAGATTCTTTGGATTTTGCGGGACAATCTTCACATGGCAAGAAATCGCATGAAGCAACAAGCCGATCAACACCATTTTGAGTGCACTTTTCAAGCAGGTGATATGGTTTTTCTTTGTCTCTATCCGTACAAGCAATCCTCCCTGAAACTCAAAGGGCGTCATTAGCTCGCTCCCAAGTTCTATGGGCCATATCGGATTCTTCAGAAGATTGAGTCTGTTGCTTATAAATTGGAACTTCCTCCTTCTTCCCGCATTCATCCGGTATTTCATGTTTGTTGTCTGAAGAAAGTTCTTGTCACCAACATCATAGGACAAACTATTTTACCTGAACTGGATAATGAAGGATCCATACTTTTGGAGCTAGAGGCCGTCCTCAATAAGCGCACTCGTCAGCTTTTCTCTCGCTCTATCATAGAGGTATTAATTCAGTGGCACTACATGCAACCAGAGGATGCTACATGGGAACCACTCCTTCAGATTCAACAACAATTTCCACATCTAAAGCTTTGAGGACAAAGATTTTTCTAAGGGGGAGGGGATGTTAAGAACCCATGTCTTTCCTTTGTTAGTATATTGTTGTTGGACGCATATGCTTTGTAAGTCATCTCGTAGTATTTGTTGATCCATAGTTTGTGTTATTGTTGTTTGGTGCATATGCTTTGTAAGTCGCCCGTAGTATTGTTGATCCATAGTTTGTATTGGCCCATGGTCTTGAGCCATAGTATTGGCGCCTAGACTTAGAATGTAAGTGTGTGTTGAGGCCTATGAAGGCACCGTGAAGTTATTTGTATTGATCTTGCTCAAACGAGGTTTCCCCCTCGAAGTGGCCTGTGATCAATAAAAGTGATTATGAGTTCTGTTATTTATGTTATCTCATGTATTTTCATTAATTAATTGTTGCAGGTTCTTCACAAATATTCTGCAACACTTTATAAGGACCATAATACTTGGGTGCTAATTTATTGTCCTTATTTAGTTGTTTGAGGGACATTTGATTATAGGGTTGTAGCCTCAGCAATACCCAATCCCCTTCTTCGAAACTCCTTTCACTGCGATGTTAATCAGTTGTTGCTTCATCCTATTTTTTGACATAGCCAAGTTGTCCTTAAGGATCTAGATAACTTCTTATTGGTGCTCTATGTGATATTCTATGAATTGAACTTTAGATTTTCCTTTTAAGGGAGATGTGATAGATGGAGGATGGTACCCATAAAGTGCCATAAATGGAGACATTTTTGATGATGTATGGAAGTAAGTATTGTACCACCATTATGCCAAAGAAAACCATTTTGCCCACTATGTTTTTTTATAAGATGCAAAGCAACGAAGATATCCTTCCAAACATTTGTTTACTATCTCAGTTTTCCCATCAGATTGAGGATGACAAGATGAACTGTGAGCCAATTGGGTACCTAAACAAGAAAATAATTCAGTCTAAAATTTTCCAGTGAAAATTGGATCTCTATCACTTACAATAATCTTCGTATTTCCATGTAACTTCTGAACAGTTTCCATAAAGGATTCAGCTACTGTAATTGCATTAAAAGGGTGAGAGACTACACAAAAATGTGCATACTTCATGATTCTATCAAAAACCACCATAATATCATTCTTTCCTTCTAACTTTGGTAGACATGTCATAAAATCCATTGAGACTTCCTCCCAACTCTGGCAAGACATGTTTAATGGTTGTAGAAGTCTTGGGGTCTTAACGGTTTCACCCTTATTTTGTTGGAAAACCAAACATTCAACCACGAACCTTTGAACATCATATTTAATACCTTCCCAAAAAAATTCCTTCTTGACCCTGTGGTAAGTTTTCAGGAATCCATAGTTCCCACCTATAGGATAGGTGTGTAATTTCGAGATGACCTTTTGTTTGAGTTGGGAGTTTTTGCATAAATATAAGTGATCCTTATACCATAGTGAATATTTTTTCTACACAAAATTATTTGATAAACTGGGATCATTTTGTAGCTTCTGAATAAGAATCCACACAGATAGGTCAATTTTCCACTCTTCCCTTGTTGCTACTACCCAATTTGGTTGTACAATGGAAATTGCACAAATTAATGCCCCAATGTCTTCATCTTTTATGGAGAGCGCATCTGCCACAACATTCTGTTTCCCTTTTTGATAGATGATTTCAAAGTCATATCCCAACATCTTGGTTATCCATTTTTGTTGCTCTTCCCAAGATAATATTTGTTCCAAGAAGTATTTAAGACTATCATGACCTATTTTGACCTTGAAGTGCCTACCTATTAGGTAAGGATGCCACTTCTTAAGAGCATGTAGTATTTCCAACATTTCCTTCACATAAATGGGCTTCTGTAAGTTATTTCCCTTGATGGGATGAATTGTGAAAGCAAGCGGGTGTCCTTGCATTAGCAACAACACCAATTCCATTTCTTGAAGCATCACATTCCATAATAAAGGTTTTTGTGAAGTCTGGTGTGGCCAAAACAAGAGCTTTGCACATTGCCTCTTTAAGTTGTTCAAAATCTTGAGTTGCCTCTGGAGTCCAAGAAAAATCATCTTTCTTTAATAATGTTGTTAGAGGTGTTGTTATTCTTCCATAGTTACGAACAAACTTGCGGTAGTACCCTATCAGACCTAAGAATACTCGAAGATTCTTCAGGGTTTTGGGAATCGATCAGTCTATCATGGCTTTAATTTTGGTAGGGTCTACCTTGACACCTTCATGAGATACAATACGACCCAAATAGTCTACCTCCTTTACGCCAAAGAAAAATTTGGAAGGTTTTTCATATAGGTGTTTCTCCTTTAGTAGTTGTAGTACCCTGTCAACATGTTCAACATGTTCTTCCCAAGACTTGCTATAGATTAATGTATCATCAAAGAATACTAGCACAAATTTTCGAAAGAAAGGCTTGAAAATGGAATTCATCAAACCTTGAAATGTGGAAGGCACATTCGTGAGACCAAATGGCATGACCAAGAATTCATAATGACCTTCATGATTTCTGAATGTTTCTTTTGGGATGTCTACATCCTTCATTCTAATACGATGATACCCAGAACACAGATCCAACTTTGTGAAGAAAACTGTTCCATGTAATTCATTTAATAATTCATCAATGACAGGAATGGGAAACTTATCTTTAATGGTGATCTTGTTGAGCTCTCTATAATCTGGACACATACGCTATGATCCATCCAACTTCTGTACCATTACCACTGGTGCAGAGTAAGAACTTTGTCCAAGCCTAATTATTCCAGCCTCTAACATTTCTTCAACCATAGGCTCAATTTCACTCTTCTAGCCAGATGGTAATCTGTAAGGTCTGATGTTAGGAGGAACACTTCCTGGAATTAAGTGAATAGCATGATCAAAATATCAAACAGGTGGAATACCTTTCAGAATATATTCAAATACCTTGGAATGCTTATTAATGACCCTTTGGAGATTCAGGGAAATAGGAGGCTTATATGTTGGAACATCTAATGAGCATGATTGTACAATTACATCTTGATATCCCTTTTTCATCAATTGTGTCATACCATTAGATATTATCACCTTTCTTGGTTTCCCTGTGATACCATTTAACTCATATCCCTTTCCTTCCCATAAATATTTCATGAAAAGATTTTGAAAATTAAAAGCCACAGTTCCTAATGATTGTAACGATTGAACTCCTAAGACAATATCAACACCACCCATTGGAATAGAAATCATTGGATTATTCAATACATATTCCCCCATAGTAAGATTGATATTATGACATTTCCTTGAGCAATTTATAGTTCCTCCATATGCAATCATTACTTTAAGCTCTGGTGCTGGATATACAAATCAATTGAGAACTTTGGCTAATTTGCAGTGAATGAAATTATGAGTACTACTAGAATCAATCAACACTGTTACCTTTTTATTTTTGATATATCTTTCAATCTTGAGAGTTTGAGGAGTGCTAATTACAACCAATGCATGAAAGGATATGGTGGGAGTAATATCTTCGAAAGTAATCTCTTCTGTTGGTTCATCTCAAGAAGGTTCTTGTTCTTTTGCTTCTTCCTCTTCACAATCTATGTAGAATAATTTCATCTCGCCACACTTATATCCATTACTATACTTGAGCTCGCAATTAAATCATAGACATTTTGCTCTTCTTTCATCCAGTTGTTGAGGTGTGTTAGAAGAAGAAACATTATTCTCTCTATATGTGTTGGAGGTGGTCCTTCTAGTATTCATCGCCATATTTTTACTTTCAATTTTCCTTGCCAAACTAAAATCATTCTCCAATGATTTAGGTTCAAGGATACATATCTCATGTTGAATATTCTCAAATAAAGTTCCCATAAAGAGATCCAACAATTATCTTCTGAAATATTGTTCACTCTAAGACTTAACTTCTGAAACTGCTTGATGTGCTCTGGAACTGGAGATTTTTGTTTGAGCCTTTTATCAATTGAATAAAGAAAGTGTTGCTATTAATATAGTCATAATGTGCAATCAATTCTTCCATAAATATAGACCAAGAGATAATAAATTCCTTTTTACGGTCACAAAGCCATTGGTACCATACAAATTGATCAAGCTCTAAATATAATGATGCAATAGTTACCTTTTGAAAAGTTGGCACTTGGTGTAGATCAAAGAATTGATCCATCTGAAATATCCATGTTATTCGATCATTGCCATCAAACTTTATCATGTCAATCTTGGGAATAAAGTAGTTATTTGGACTTGAGTTGAACCCATGATGATGGAGTAGATCATTAGATTTTGGGGACTCAAACCTCTTATTCTCTAATTGTTTTTCAATTTTCTCAATACATGACTGGAATAAGTCTCCATTTTCCTCCTTATCCTCTTCTTGAGTAGACGACGGTGTAGGAAGACTAAGTATTATATCATTTAGTAGTGTCTTTGTTATGGATATAAAATTATAAAGTAAAATATAAATTAATAATCATTAATAAGTAATTAATTAGAATTAGTATTGAAAGGACATGACCTTTCTACGCAATGCCCAAGCCATATTTAAGAGGCGGGAAATCCATTAAAAAAATCATCACATTAAATTATTATTCAATATGTATTATTTATGAAGATGGATCTCTTCTTTATCAGAATACGGATTCCCCATAACACTCGGATACGGTGTTACATTGGTATCAGAGCCCCTTCTTGGGCTTGATTCCATCCTTTGGCTCTCTTTTGGTTTTTAACCATTATATTAAGGTCTCCCTAAAAATAGGACCTTGTCCTAAAAAGAAAGAAAAAAAGGTTAAAAAAAAGAAGAAGTAAAACCACACATGGTTTATGAAAGTGAACATGGTTTTGTGAACCCTTGGTTTTATCAAGAAACCAACTCACACCTTAATTAGGTTGTTTATTTATTGAAAGGTTACTCGATATTATTAAAAAAAAAACTATATAATAAATACATATAATAATATTATTATTTACAAATAATAATAATAATAATTATATTGCTTTTATTATTTATTATTATCTTGATTTCATTAATAATAAATAATCATTATTATTAATTAATCAAGTTCCACATAAATCATTGGGAAATTTTTTACAATTAACCATGAGGCCAATGTGGGAAGAATTGGATATGATTTTTGATGAGAAAAAGAAAAATATGGACGAAATGCTTATTTGTATGGAACAATCAGTTATACAAGCTGCTCAAAAATCTATTCACGACACCTTCAATAAAATAAGCCAACGAAGAAAACCGAAGGCCTCTCAAGACAAGGACTCCGAAACTAAATCAAAATATGATTTACAAAGCCCAGAAGAAAAACCAGATAAAGAACATAAAAATGACAAAGAGGAAGATACGAAAAACTATTATGTCAACCAAGATCAGAGTAAGGATCTTGATCAAAATTGCGGTGAGAATCAAGCCAATTATGTGGTTAAGTGTCTGACGGAAGCGGTATGCACCAAAAGTAAGGAAGATCAAAGAAAAGAACTGTTGATGCCCCAGAAATCGTAGCATCAATCAACAAGGGATTCTCCCCGGTAAGCAAGCCCAATTATATCGCTCACCGTTTGGTGTGGGGAATCCGTCCAGTTAACATCCTAGCTATCGTGTAAGATTTAAAGATTTTCTTTCTTTGCACCAGTTGCGGCCCGATTCACCGTTTATTTATTTTAAATTTAAAGATGATATGTAAGTGCTCTAAACTAAATGCAAGTAATTAAGTAAATCTGATCTAAAACTGTTAAACAAATCTAATCTATCCTTGCAAGGAGCAAACTGTAAATATGAGCAATAAACTGAAAGATACCTCCAAAGATTACACAGGTAGCTGTTTAATCATAAAGATGCAGTTCCAGCAGAAGATAAAAGATATCAAAGATAGCTTCGATTAATTAACACATTGTATTACTCATTTGAGATAAACATCTTTGCACAGAAAATTATGAGAACATTCATCACAAAGAAACAATTCATAACAGCAAGGAATGATCTCACAGTGATGTATAAATGATATAGGAACAATCCAACAGAGATTCAACACATCCTTCAGGAAAAAACACAGTCTCCTGGGCTTTCTTTAGGTAAAAATCGAATTTCTTATATATGCAGTAAATCAGTTCACGTACAAGACAAAAAATGTCTTTTCACCTGCCAAAAGTCCTTCTACTATTCTCTAATCTTCTATATATAGCTTTACAAAATGCTCCCAGAGCTGCCACATGTCTTCTAAATATTTTAATTTGTCTTTTAAATGCCCTTTACAAAATTGGAATAATTCCTGAATGATTTTACACTAAAAGGCAAAAATCCAGCTGTCTTTTACCCTCACGACTAAATAACAGAAAAGCAAAGACCCTAGTGCATCACTAGACACATATGACTTCCCAGTCAGCTCCCAGATGGCGCTTCTGCCTCAGTTGGCGCTTTTGTCCGAGATGGTGCTCCTACCTCTGCTGGCACCTTAGCTGGATTATTTGCTTCTGCTATGTAACTCACCCAAATGCCTGTTTCTCATATAACAGTGTTGGCAGGTGAAGGGAGCAGGAGCTTTTGAGAAATCACGTGCTTGGCTAGTTCTGACTCAATGTCCTGCACCTCTACTGTTGTACTTTGGAGAATCTCTCGAAACAAGTGGGAATGAATGGAAGGTTGTACGATGCACTGGTGGAGATCATCCACTGTTAGCACATCTATTTTCCTCACGTACTCTACCTCTGTGCTTAGCTCACTCTTCAAATCAAACAAGCACTGCTCCTTGTTTGGAAATTCTTCAAGAGTTTGAGGAATTCCCATTTTGCACCTTTCATGAATTTCCCGAATCTTCTGATAAAGACCGTTGCACCTTTTGACAGTTGCTTGAATCAAAGAAATCAGTTTCACACCGCAGTTCTTGCAGAACTCCATGAAACCCATATATTCTTTGAACTCGGCTATAGACTTGAGAGGGAGGTGTATGGGGAATTCTAACTTCCCCTCTCTCCATTCAATATGCTTTCCAATATCTTCTTTTACCCGTGCATATTTCTTTTTAAGCCTAATGGATTTAGAGTTTATTTCTTTCATCTTGTCCATCACAACTTTTAGTTTGCAAATTTATTCAGTAAGTAGTTCCTGTGACTCATGCATCTGCTTTAGTATGTCACAGGATTGTTCATGAAAGGGGCTCATGTCCATTGTCGTCCTGCTTGCTTGTTCTAGCTGCTTGGCCATCAACTCCTTTTCTTCTTCTAATTGAATGATCCTGGCTTCAAAATCATTCTTCTCTCCTTCCACTATCATCATCTGGACTGCCAAGTGTTCCTTTTATTCTTCCAGGTGCTGATACTTATCGGACAATTCTTTCTGATATGACAAAAGGCGATTATACTTCTTCACCACTAAGTCCCTATAAGCCTACTCATTAACCACAGTAAGCTATAGCATGAGAGCCCTTTTCTTGGTTGCATCCAACTCACTTACTATCTTGAGCACATTATCCTCGCTTGCCTTGGCGGCAGCTACAGTAGCGGATGCCATGGCCACTGGAGCATTTTGTGTGCCTTGCATGACAGTGGTTTCTCGTGTGGTAATGATGTCCAGGTGGAAAGGCTTCTTCAACCTTGTCTCTTTCCTTTGGAAAATGGACTTCCTTTTCTTGTCATAAACAAATTTATCCCACTGGATTACAGTATGATCCTTTGAGAGTGAAAGGGACGAGTGGAAGATCTTCTACAGGGATGTTATCTTCTGCGGGCGGGGTCTGAACCATTTGGGACGGGCCCATGTCCATGTCTTGTGTGTTGGAGCCCTCAGCTTGTGCATCCTCCTTGGCCTCATTTTCCTCTTCGGCCTTAAGCTGTCTTTCTTCTTCCTCGGCCTTCAGCTACTTCTCCACTACTTTTCTTTCCTCTTGCTCTTTGGAAGCTTCTTCCTTTCTTATCTTCTCTATCTCTTCATCCCGAAGCCTCTAAGCTTCTTCCTCCTTAATCCTGTGAGCTTCTTCTTCTCGAAGCTTATGTTCTTGATCCTTCTATTGCTGCTTCCCTTTGGAACTTTTCATCCTCATCTTTCAACCTAAGTTCCTCCTTTGTCAGAGCCTCGGCTTCTTCCCTTCCTTTTCGCAATTCAACTTCCTTAACAGCTTGGGCTACTGTGGAACTAGTGCTAGTTCCACTCTTGAGGCGAAGGTGCCTTTGCAGTTCGGTCAAATTGTTGAATCCTCTGAAAACTTCTTCATCTTCATCAAAATAGTGAGCATACTCAAAGTGTGCATTAAAAATTATGCAGTGATCTGCGGCCTTATTAACCCTGTCTGTAACATCCCGATTTTTCATAAAAATTTAAAACTTTTAAAACAACATTAAATATGATAATTACAGTTGCGGAAAATAATAAATGTTTGATTAAGATGACAATAATTAAGAAGTCATTTCATACTAAACATATTTAAAGTACTGAGTTAGAAAACTTTGATAACAACAACTCATCACACTTCTGACAACATGCTTATTATAATACATGCACTGAAAGGTTAGAAATATGATGCGACAGTTTTCTTTTGACAAGACACTGATGGTTTGTTTTCTTGATGTCCAAGGGTGTCCTACGAGGTACCCTGGAGTTTACTTAGCGGCAAAGCTAAGGCATTTGAAACGTTTCTATGTGCAGACAACAGGTAAGAGGTTCTACGGACGCATAGTTTTAAGAGTACGTGTGTAATTCAATTCAATGTCAAAATACAAATAAAATGTTATGAACTCCTTTGCGAAACAAGTTACCTACAGGTATGAAGTACTTAGTTCTTATACTGGTTCAAAAAGTTGTCTTACAAACTCATCACTGTTTAAGAACAGTGTCGTCTTTTTAATCTTTATGCTGCTAAATTTATTATCGTGACTAACGTCGTTAATATTGAATGGCTTTATCCTCGTCTCAAGGTAATTCTACTTGTATGTATTTGATGTAGTATTTGTACTACTGATTCATCCAATATTTGCACTATAAAACTATTGTAAGACGTAAATAATATGATCTAAGTTCTTATGCTAAATAATTATCATTATTTAGCTTGAGAACAATATGCAAATCCTATACTTTTCAATTATTTGCAAATTAAAAGAAATATAAACAAAATACCAAAAATTATAGGGCTAACCTTATAATTTTTATAAATTAACTAACCCTATCAATCTACAACTTACCATAAATTGACAAAGTTTAACTATAATACAACAATTAAAGCCTTACCTAAGTGGCTTATACACAAACCGAGGACTATAATCTAAACATAGTATCTTGACAAAGCATAACTTTAATACTCTGAAGCATGAATATTAACATTGGAACTATGACAAATGATATATATATATATAAAGTACTGACTTTGTATTGAATTTTGAATCGACAGGGTTCTAAAGTTTAGAGCTTGGCATGTATATTGATCTGACGTTGATAAAGTACCACCTCTGCATTAATGGCTCCCACCTAATCTACATAATGGAAATGCTGTTGGCATTCCACGTAATACCAAACAATTGAATGTGGTGAATGTGAAATCAACTGTGCGTGGTTTCCATGCTTAAACTCCTCCATGCTGGATATGGAACGATCCTTAGTGAGCAGAGTTGGCATTGACGTGCTTGTGGTAATTATGAAGCAATAAATGATTGGGTTGCTCGACCTCAAAGGAGATTCGCTGGCACTCTTTTGATCATTGATAGTGTTAGATCTGGACCGTTGGTTGTTAACCCTAGCATCTCGTCGTAATTGTTTGCTGGAGAGTTAATGACTTTCATTGTTACACTAGTGTTTCGAGCGGTGAGGCCGCCAGGTTGTAGGAAAGTAGGGTTTTGACGAAGTAACAAGGAAGTTCGACCTTGAGACCTATAGGTGTGATCTTCGATAGTTTGCAGGTTCACCCCAGTGCCATGGTGAAATGATAACGATGGTGTCTGCTATGTTTTGGTTTTACTGCTGTTGATTTTAAGAAATGTAGTTCTAATTCTTAAGTTTAGTGGGATGAAAAATTCTGTAAAAAGGCTCATAGACTTGGTCCAGGCCATCAAGCTTGTCAATTCTCCGGTGTAATGTACCAGACTCATTCGTTGTTACTATAGGCAAGCACTCACTCTCAGAAGTGTTGCTATGCTTTACTTGTAACTTACATTATCCTGTCTTCTAACTCTCGACTGCGTTGTTGGCAGGTACATGATTCGAAAGAAATTCTTTGGCAAGGGTTTGGAAATGGAAAGCATGCCTCCATCCCTGGTAAGCTCTGGTGGTTCTCAAACCCTTGTAGGTGCCAATTGGACTTGGTTGATGATGATTCAGTCGCAGACAGTAAAAAACTGTTTCCACATTGTTTCGGTGTTGTCCAACTGTCGATTTTTCTTTGAAGATCTTGAGTTGATATAAAATTTGTACAGGGAATGACCCTTGAATTTTTTAAATGATACTTGGTTGTTTTGATGCCTAGCTAGTCGTTGATAAGAGTTTTTGATACTCATTCTGATAAATGTTGATGTTTCTTTGTACTATTGGAACCTTTAATAGGTCCGAAATGTGAACTCTGTTAAGTTTTGGTTACTTCTGTTGGGTAAAGAATTTAGAGTCGAGGGCTCGTTTATCTTTGTAAAACTAGGGTTTGTTTCTTGCAATGGAAGTTTTGTTTAAACAATTCGTTGAGATTATTGTGTAAAAATAAAATGTTTAACATTTGCCGAGCCATGTTAAAGTATTTAGCCAAGGGTTTTATGGTTTGCAAAAAGTATGTCTGTACTTATTTTCTTGTTGTGATAAACTCAAATTTTGGAAAACGTTGAAGTATTTTTCGTCTGTTAAACAAATTCGAAAAGGGCTATGCCCAAGCTCTAGTTTTTTTTTATTTTTTTACAAAAGATGTTTTACTTGTAAACTCCAGAAAGCTTTCGGGAAAAATACTAGGGTTATAAACTTTGGTTTGAACATGAATGTGTAAATCGTATCTTTGGCTAACTGTTAAAATGATAATATGGTTATGGAGGTACTATCTAGGTTTTTAAAAAGTCATAAGTTCTCATACTTTGATTGATGTCCATAGTTTGTATTGAAATGGAAAATATGATGATCGAAAACAAAGTTAGGGCTTCCACTGGTTTTGGTTTTTGATACTAAAGAAATAAATAATTGATACATGAAATCAAACAGGAAAATAGTGAAGAATTAAAGTATATGTAAAGATAAGAAAACTAATTATTGTTCAGTTCTAGCAGCGGTTAAAATCATTGGAAACACTATTACTTGAAAAACATGATATGTATGATTTCAATTGCATTTGTTTGCTATCTTGATTGAATAGAAATAAGAGGAAATTATATGACTGTGCAGAAATTAAACTATATTTATATTTCATGAAATAACATAAGAATCCTATATCACTGTCTATGCTTATACATTAAATTCTTACTCTGTTTAAATATAGGATAGAATGGTAAAATAATCACTTACTATAATTATTTATCCAATCAAATGGCCATCTGCCTATCTCTCATCTATTATTTAATTTGCTTCTCTATACTAGAGTACAATGCAGATAACAACATGTGAAAAAATACAGAGATGGCTTCGAATCAATAATTTACAGACTTCATCATGCAGTTATGGAACATAAATAAGAAATAAAATAAATTCTTTTATAAAACAAAGTTTGATAAATCCTACAAGACAGAACATTGACTGTAAACAAAATAGGAACAGTAAAACCTGGTTAACTGTAGAGAAACAAACAGCCCAAGGAGTCTGTTCCACCCAACCAATTCCTAAAGACATCCAAGTTACTTGCCTTAGGACTCTCGAGCCTGTTCACTGAACCACCAGGAGAAAGAAACTTAGAATCTTAGGACCTCAACTTGCAGTAGCAATAGTTATCCAGTTTTGAAAACTTAGCAGTCAAAGGGACCTGCACCAGCACCTCAGGTTCTCCTTCTCAGAATAATTTGCAGACTTACAATGCACTCACTTAGCCTCCCTATTCAAATCTCTTAATCATCACCTGATGCACATGAGGAATATTTCTGCAGAAAATATTGTGTAAGAGCTGCCTGCTCAATTCGAATTTTCCTTATGTAGGCTACTTAAGCCTTTTTAGTTGTTAACTGGTCATTAAATGAGCTTCCTGCTCACTCCCTCCACCTAGGGGATAATGCCACATTTGTAGGGGTAGTTGTCCCATAAACAACAACTAGTGGTGAAGTGCAATTGTTGCCATCTGTCCCATGCCTTCTAACAGCTTCCATTCCTCCTAGTGGGTCAATGAACACTCATTTAACAGTTCCCTTGGGTGTTTGTCTCCTACTTTAATTTATTAAATAATAATAATTCAGTAATTACATTCATCCTTGACCAAACTTGGTCATAATTACAAAACGTTGTAATTAAAATTTAACATAAAGTATTTTGCCAATAAAATAATAATTTTAGAAATTGGGTAGGTGACATACACCCCCCCTTAAGTCTCAACATCGTCCTCGATGTTGGTCAATCACTCTCTGAGTGTTCCTGAAACAGAGTTAGGTATGCTGCCTGCATACTACTCTCCAACTCCCAAGTTGCCTCTTCCGGGCTAAGGTGCTTCCATTGCACCTTCACTTGCCCAATGGTGCGATTCCGGAGCAAAGTTTCCCTCCTTTTGAGGATACAGTCCGGTTCCACCTGAAAATCTCCGTCTTGTCCCACCTGTACATCATTCCAGTTTACAACATGAGTATCATCGTGTACATACTTCTTTAAAAATGATATATGAAAAACATTATGTATTTTTAAATTTGGTTGCAAAGCCAGTTGGTATGCCACTGGTCCAACCCTGGACAATATTTCGAAAGGACCACAATACCTGGGTGCCAACTTGGCACAACTTCCCAATTTCAATGAACTCTTTTTCGGTCTTACCTTGAGGAACACATGTTCACCAACTTGGAACTATTTATGAGTCCTTTTCAAATCTGCTTGACTCTTTTTCCTATCTTGGACAGCTTTTAAATTTCCTTGTACATGTTACATAATTAGTTCTAACTCCTGCAATAATTCAGGTCCTAAAACAACTCTATTTACTGGGTCATTCCAAGAAACAGGTGTATCACATTTCCTACCATAAAGAATTTCAAATGGGCTAAGTCTAGATGATACATGATAATGGTTATTATATGCAAAATCTGTTAAGTGTAGGTAGTCTTCCCACTTACCAGGCTGATCCTTAACATACATCCTCAGTAAGTCTTCTAAAACTTGATTCACCCGTTTGTGGATGAAATGTTGTGCTGAAATTTAGGGTTGTATTCAACCCTTTAAACAAAGATCTCCAAAAGTTTCCAGTAAATTTAGAGTCACGGTCTGAAATTATAACTTTTGGAATACCATGTAGTCGAAAAATCTGTTTCATGAAGATTTCTGCAATGTCAGGAGCTTTATGAGTAGTCTTCACAGGTATAAAGTGTGCTGCTTTGCTTAGTTTGTCTACTACCACCATGATAGAGTCATTTTGTTTTTGATTTTTGGGTATTCCAGTAATAGAGTCTATGCTTATCACTTCCCATTTCCAACGTGGTATAGGTAATGGATGTAATAATCCGGCAGGATGTTGGTGTTCAACTTTCACTTTTTGACAATCCAAACATTTAGCTATGTAGTCTGCTACTTCATCTTTCATTTTGGGCCAATAGTATTCTTTCCTGAGCATAGTAATGGTCTTCTGATAACCTGGATGACTAGAGTAATGACTTTTGTGCATCTCATTTTAAATCAGAATTTTCATTTCTGGTACGTTAGGTACATACAATCTGTTTTTGTATAGCAAAAGTCCATTTTCCTTCAATCTGTAATCTGCCATAGAATTTTCAGAACTATTGTTTGCTGTCTTTTCCTTTAATTTTCTGTATTCTTCATCTGTTTCACTCCTTTCAAGGATCTGATTTTCTAAATCTGTTGAGTAAGTACTGATGGCTGAAATAAAATTCAGTTTTACTTTACGACTCAATGCATCTGCAACCTTGTTCTCTTTCCCTTTAATATGCTGAATTTCGAAATCATACTCACTTAAGGAAGTTAACCATCTAGCTTGTCTAACATTTAGATTTGTCTGATCTAATAAATATTTCAGACCCATGTTGTCTGTCAATAAGGTAAATTTTCTGCCAATAAGGTGGTGACACCACATTTTTAAAGCATGAATTACTGCTAATAATTCTAAATCATAAGTAGAGTATTTCTTCTCATGTATTTTCAGCTTTCTTGATTCGTATGCCACCGCATGCCCTTCTTATGTTAGGACTCCACCGAGTCCGTCATTACAAGAATATGTGCAAACTATGAAATCTTTATTAGGATCTACTATCCTCAGAATAGGTGCTGTAGTCAACAATTCCTTTAACTTCTTAAAACTGTTAGAACATTTCTGATCCCACACAAATTTCTTCCCTTTCTTCTGCAAGGAAGTTATGGGGTGGGAAATTCTCGAAAAACCCTCTATAAATTTTTTGTAATATCCAGTAATGCCCATAAATAATCTTACATCCGACACATCCTTAGGAACCGGCCAGTCATTAATGGCCTTTATCTTATCGGGGTCAACCGAGATTCCCTCTTTAGAAATTATGTGTCCTAAATACTGAATTCTGTCCATGTGAAAGTCACACTTACTAAACTTAGCGTATAGTTGATGATCTCTCAGAACTTGTAAGATAATCTGTAGATGTTCATCATGCTTTTCTTTGCTTTTAGAATACACTAAAATGTCATCTATAAACACAACAACAAACTTATCTAAGTATTTGTGCAGAATATTGTTCATCAAACACATAAATACAGCCGGGGCATTAGTCAAGCCAAATGGCATGACTATGAACTCGTAATGTCCATATCGAGTTCTGAAAGTTGTCTTGAAAATATCTTCATCCTTAACTCGCACTTGATGGTATCCTGACCTTAGATCAATCTTTGAAAATATTGTTGCTCCATGCAGCTGATCAAATAGATCGTCTATGCGGGGCAATGGATACCAATTCTTGATTGTCATCTTATTAAGCTGGCGATAATCTATACACAATCTTACGGTTCCATCTTTCTTCTTAACAAATATAACAGGTGCTCCCCAAGGAGACATGCTGGGTCTTATATAATTCTTATCAATCAGTTCCTTCAACTATGATTTCAATTCGTTTAATTCCAGTATATTCTTTCTGTATGGAGCTTTAGAATTTGGTACTGCTCCTGGTATTAACTCGATGGTAAAATCTAAATCTCTTTTAGGAGGTAATCCTGGAATCTCCTCAGGAAATACATCCTTGAAATCCTTTAGGACATGTATGTCTTCTAATTTCAGTTTGTCCTCTTTACAAATAAACTCATCATTTACTACATTTACTGCAAACAACTGACATCCTTTCCTAACTGCCCTCTTAACTTGCATGGCTGAAACCTGTCTAAGGGTTACCTTTCTTGGGATACCTTTTACTTTTACAGTTATTCCTTCTTCATTTAATCATGTAAATTTTTTTTCATAACAATTCAGAATGAAATGATGGGCTTCTAACCAGTCCATTCCGATTATAATATCATAGGATCCTAAAGGTAAAATATTCAACTTGATTTGTGTCCTTAACTGATTCATGGATAAAGCACAACTTTCTATAAAATCTGATACTTTCCTCTTTGTTCCAGTTGCTAGTCTAACTAACCAAGATTTACTGAACTTTTCTATTTTTAATTTAAGACTTTCCACAATATCTGGTGATATATAACTTAAGCTAGCACCTGGATCAATTAAAACAGTAACAGGGTGATTTTGTAGCATACCTTCAATCTCTACCATAGAGATTTGATGATCTGCTTGCCTGTTGTCGAGTGCTGCATTGATTATGGGCATCTCTCTCGCTACGTCTCCGACAGTAGGTTCAGTCTGAATAGAGTGAATGTTGTTAGCTATCCGCTTCCTCTTGGGACATTCTGATGCATAGTGAGGACCTTGACACTCGAAACATTTGATGGGTTCCTTTTGTTCATTGGTCCTGGTATTATTGGGAGCATTTTTGGGTGCTGTAGAATTCTACTGTTGACTGTTTCTAGAATTATTTCCTTGGAAATTCCGATTCTGAAATTTTTTCTTTTGGAAACTGGAATTTCCACTGAACCTGAAATTTTTCTTTTTCAACTCAAAATTGCTGGGCTTATGACTTTTCCAGTTTGACATTCCTTCTCTTTTTCGATTAGTGTCATAACAGAAAAATGCCTTTCTCATAGCCTCTTCCAAAGTTTTTGGACTGTCATACTCGATTCTGTCCTTAATATTGAAAGGTAGACAGCTCAAGTATCTTTGAATCTTTGGTTTTTCTTCCACGAGATATGGCACATATCTCAACAAGTTCAGAAATTTACTGTTCATTTCCTTCATGTTCATACTTCCCAGCTTTAAATCGTAGAATTCTTTGGATTTTTCTTCATAGTACTGTTCAGATAAAAACTTCTTCTTGAAGTATCGTTTAAAAGTATTCCAATTTACATCTTTATCCTTAATACCCTTTACTCTTTTGATGTCCTACCACCAAATATCCGCTTTTCCGGTCAAGTTATATATAGCCATTTTTGCTTTCGAGGATTCTGAATAGTTATAAATCTGGAAATATTTATTCATACCGGACAGCCATGCTTCAGATGTCTCGCTCTTCTCAGTTTCTCCATTCAAAGTTGGAGGTCTAATCTTTTTGAACTCCCCAGAAATCTATTCATACTCTTTATGGCTTTTCTTTCTGGGTTTATAATCTCCTTTACTACTATCGCTTGAATAGTTATGCCTCTTTTTACGTGCTTCAATAGCATCTCCTGATGATGTTGAACTACTGTTCACATCATTGATTTTCATTTTTTTACTTTTGTTACCATCGGGCAGATCCTCAGCCTTGGAGATATCTTCATTATCTCTCTCTTGCTCATCAATTGGGCACTGTTCAAACAACACTTGGTTTAACTCTTCTTGGGCCTTCAAAATTCTTTCATTGTCTTGTTTCACAGATCTAATTTCTGCCTTTAATTCCTGAAACACACATAACAATTCTGACGAATTGTTATTTAATTCCCTGTGTCCTTCTTCTGCATAGTGTTGTCCCGAGCTATGGTTGTTTGGTTGAAATATGTCTTCTACATGTTCTGCTGAGTTCTCCATACCTGTAACTTAAAGTAATTTTTGTATAACACCATAGTTAAAATTTTAATAAGTAAGATTTTCTGCTGTAATAAAATTTTATGTTGCGTGTTCTTGGACCTTTTTCAGGCCTAGAGTTCGAACATAAGCTCTGATAGCACATCTAACATCCCGGTTTTTCATAAAAATTTAAAACTTTTAAAACAACATTAAATATGATAATTACAGTTGCGGAAAATAATAAATGTTTGATTAAGATGACAATAATTAAGAAGTCATTTCATACTAAACATATTTAAACTACTGAGTTAGAACATTTTGATAACAACAACTCATCACACTTCTGACAACATGCTTATTATAATACATGCACTGAAAGGTTAGAAATATGATGCGACAGTTTTCTTTTGACAACACACTAATGGTTTGTTTTCTTGATGTTCAAGGGTGTCCTACGAGGTACCCTAGAGTTTACTTAGCGGCAAAGCTAAGGCATTTGAAATGTTTCTATGTGCAGACAACAGGTAAGAGGTTCTACGACCGCATAGTTTTAAGAGTATGTGTGTAATTCAATTCAACGTCGAAATAAAAATAAAATGTTATGAACTCGTTTGTGAAACAAGTTACCTACAGGTATGAAGTACTTAGTTCTGATACTGGTTCAAAAAGCTGTCTTACAAACTCATCAATGTTTAAGAACAGTGTCATCTTTTTAATCTTTATGCTGCTAAATTTATTATCGTGACTAATGTTGTTAATATTGAATGGCTTTATCCTCGTCTCAAGGTAATTCTACTTGTATGTATTCGATGTAGTATTTTTTCTACTGATTCATCCAATATTTGCACTATAAAACTATTGTAAGACGTAAATAATATGATCTAAGTTCTTATGCTAAATAATTATCATTATTTAGCTTGAGAACAATATGCAAATCCTATACTTTTCAATTATTTGCAAATTAAAAGAAATATAAACAAAATACCAAAAATTATAGGGCTAACCTTATAATTTTTATAAATTAACTAACCCTATCAATCTACAACTTACCATAAATTGACAAAGTTTAACTATAATACAACAATTAAAGCCTTACCTAAGTGGCTTATACACAAACCGAGGACTATAATCTAAACATAGTATCTTGACAAAGCATAACTTTAATACTATGAAGCGTGAATATTAACTTTGGAACTATGAAAAATGATATATATATAAAGTACTAACTTTGTATTGAATTTTGAATCGACAGGGTTCTAAAGTTTAGAGCTTGGCATGTATATCGATCTGACGTTGATAATGTACCACCTCTACATTAATGGCTCCGACCTAATCTACGTAATGGAAACGTTGTTGGCATTCCATGTAATACCAAACAATTGAATGTGGTGAATGCGAAATCAACTGTGCGTGGTTTCCACTCTTAAACTCCTCCATGCTGGATATGGAACGATCCTTAGTGAGCATAGTTGGCATTGCCGTGCTTGTGGTAATTATGAAGCAATAAATGATTAGGTTGGTTGACCTCCAAGGAGATTCTCTGACACTCTTTTGATCGTTGATAGTGTTAGATCTAGACCGTTGGTTGTTAACCCTAGCATCTCGTCGTAATTGTTTGCTGGAGAGTTAATGACTTTCATTGTTACACTAGTGTTTCGAGCGGTGAGGCCGACAGGTTGCGGGAAAGTAGGGTTTTGACGAAGTAACAAGGAGGTTCGACCTTGAGACCTGTAGGTGTGATCTTCGACAGTTTGCAGGTTCACCCCAGTGCCATGGTGAAATGATAACGATGGTGTCTGCTATGTTTTGGTTTTACTACTGTCGATTTTAAGAAATGTAGTTCTAATTCTTAAGTTTAGTGGGATGAAAACTTCTGTAAAAAGACTCATAGCCTTGGTCCAGGCCATCGAGCTCGTCAATTCACCGGTGTAATGTACCAGACTCGGTCGTTGTTACTATAGGTAAGCACTCACTCTCAGAAGTGTTGCTATGCTTTACTTGTAACTTACATTATCCTTTCTTCTAACTCTTGACTGCGTTGTTGGCAGGTATAGGCTTCGAAAGAAATTCTCTGGCAAGGGTTTGGAAATGGAAAGCATGCCTCTATCCCTGGTAAGCTCCGGTGGTTCTCAAACCCTCGTAGGTGCCAATTGGACTTGGTTGATGATGATTCAGTCGCAGAGAGTAAAAAACTGTTTCCACATTGTTTCGGTGTTGTCCAACTGTCGATTTTTCTTTGAAGATCTTGAGTTGATATAAAATTTGTACAGGGAATGACCCTCGAATGTTTTAAATGATACTTGGCCGTTTTGATGCCTAGCTCATCGCTGATAAGAGTTTTTGATACTCATTCTGATAAATGTTGATGTTTCTTCGTAATGTTGGAACCTTTAATAGGTCCGAAATGTGAACTCTGTTAAGTTTTGGTTACTTCTGTTGGGTAAAGAATTCAGAGCCGAGGGCTCGTTTAGCTCTGTAAAACTAGGGTTTGTTTCTTGCAATGGAAGTTTTGTTTAAACAATTCGTTGAGATTATTGTGTAAAAATAAAATGTTTAACGTTTGCCGAGCCATGTTAAAGTATTTAGCCAAGGGGTTTTATGGTTTGCAAAAAAGTATGTCTGTACTTATTTTCTTGTTGTGATAAACTCAAATTTTGGAAAACGTTGAAGTATTTTTCGACTATTAAACAAATTCGAAAAGGGCTATGCCCAAGCTCTAGTTTTTATTTTTTATTTTTACAAAAGATGTTTTACTTGTAAACTCCAGAAAGCTTTCGGGAAAAATACTAGGGTTATAAAATTTGGTTTGAACATGAATGTGTCAATCGTATCTTTCGCTAACTGTTAAACTGATAATATGGTTATGGAGGTACTATCTAGGTTTTTAAAAAGTCACAAGTTCTCATACTTTGATTGATGTCCATAGTTTGTATTGAAATGGAAAATATGATGATTGAAAATAGAGTTAGGGTTTCCATTGGTTTTGGTTTTTGATACTAAAGAAATAAATAATTGATACATGAAATCAAACAAGAAAATAGCGAAGAATTACAGTATATGTAAAGATAAGAAAACTAATTATTGTTCAGTTCTAGCAGTTGTTAAAATCATTGGAAACACTATTACTTGAAAAACATGATATGTATGATTTCAATTGCATTTGCTTGCTCTCTTGATTGAATAGAAATAAGAGGAAATTATATGACTGTGCATAAATTAAACTATATTTATATTTCATGAAATAACATAATAATCCTATATCACTGTCTATGCCTATACAGTAAATTCTTACTCTATTTAAATATAGGACAGAATGGTAAACAAAACACTTACTATAATTATTTATCCAATCAAATGGTCATCTGCCTATCTCTCATCTATTATTTAATTTGCTTATCTATACTAGAGTACGATGTAGATAACAACATGTGGAAAATATAGAGATGGTTTCGAATCGATAATTTACAGACTTCATCATGCAGTTATGGAACGTAAATCAGAAATAAAATAAATTCTTTTATAAAACAGAGTTTGATAAATCCTACTAGACAGAACATTGACTATAAACAAAATAGGAACAGTAAAAACTGGTTAACTATAGAGAAACAAACAGCCCAAGGAGTATGTTCCACCCAACCAAATCCTCAAGACAACCAAGTTACTTTCCTTAGGACCCTCGAGCCTATTCACTGAACCACTAGGAGGAAGAAACTTAGAATCTTAGGACCTCAACTTGTAGTGGCAATAATTATCTAGTTTTGAAAACTTAGCAGTCAAAGGGAGCTGCACCAACACCTAAGGTTCTCCTTCTCAAAATAATTTGCAGACTTACAATGCACTCACTTAGCCTCCCTATTCGAATCTCTCAGCCATCACCTGATGCACATGAGGAATATTTCTACAGAAAATATTTTGTGAGAGCTGCCTGCTCAATTCGAATTTTCCTTATGTAGGCTTCCTAGGCCTTTTCAGTTGTTAATTGGTCATTAAATGAGCTGCCTGCTCACTCCCTCCACCTGGGGGATAGTGCCACATTTGTAGGGGTAGTTGTCCCATAACCAACAGCTAGTGGTGAAGTGCAATTGCTGCCATATGTCCCATGCCTTCTAATAGCTTCCATTCCTCTTAGTGGGCCAGTGAACACTCATTTAACAGTTCCCTTGGGTGTTTGTCTCCTACTTTAATTTATTAAATAATAATAATTCAGTAATTACATTCATCCTTGACCAAAATTGGTCATAATTACAAAACTTTGTAATTAAAATTTAACATAAAGTATTTTGCCAATAAAATAATAATTTCAAAAATTGGGTAGGTGACACTGTCATTCTTTGCGAAGATTCTTTCTCCGAAGTGAAACTCCCTTAGTTCCTGAACAAACTCCTCAGCCGAGCTGACTTTAGAAAACTTGTATGCTCCGACATAGAAGGGTAGCACCGAGAAGGAGGCCTTCTTTGCTTTCTTTAAGATATGACCAACTCCATCTACGAACACTTGTCTAACTGCCTCTTTATGGACGACAAAATCAATAGCATACTTAGGCAGGAAGTATGGTGGTTTGGAACCTCCATACATTCTTATGTAGGTGCCTTCTTCCGACAGATAAAAATCACCATACTTCTCTAAGACGGCCATGGCATTCTTAGATATGCAACTAGGTTCCTCATTGAACATTAGCTCATATAGTGGCATGATCAATTCTTCACATATGATCTTGTAATTTGTTTTGTAATTTTGGGCCCATAACATCTTGTAACCAATATAAACAAGGGTGTCGGCTTTGTTCCAAATGCATCCTAACCTTGGGAAAGGATGCCTTTCCAAAATGCAATCCATGAGATATGACGACATGTAGAACTCAAATTTTCCCCGAGACAGTCCTTCCTTTGTAGCAACTATGGCTTTGGATATATTATCCGAGAGGATGTCTGCCTAATTGAATACCATGCCTTTGAATGCAACATAGTGGATTAGAGGTACCTAGTGCAACTGATAAGTGGTTCCATCAGCTCTGTCAAAAATTCTGCTTAGCATGAGGGCAATGACACTGAAGGGGGGCCTGAGTTCCTGAACTTCATAATCATCACTCTCCTTCACCCTCAGCTTCCTACCTTGAATTAACAATTTTCTGGCCATTTCCACGAAATCCATGTTGTGACTTTCCAGCCATGCGTCATTCAACAACTGTCGAGTGCAGGGCAATTTGTAGGTTGCTGCGATATGGGATGGGTGAAACGAGGCGAACGCCTCTCCATTGCTGTCAGATAAGACTCTTGATTCAGCGTCTGCATGTGCTAGAATCCACCCGATAACTTCCGAGCAGGGAAATAGATCGGGGTGCATTACTTCTTTGGTAATGCCAGAGCTTCTAATGTTTTGGTATAGGTACATCTCTTCCAAGACTGACCCGGGAATTTCCTGGTCTCTGATCATGTGATGCAAATCTCCCCACTTAAACTCGGGTGCAGTGCCCATAATTGGCTTGGTGTCTTCATATAATGTCTCGATTCTTTCTTCAATGCCACCCGACTCTAGTTCAACCATCTTTGCTTTCGTCTTGCTACTTTTCGGCATTGTGTGTTAAACCTGCCTAAAACCATACATGAGTAGATAAACGATAAAACCAGAATGTAGACTAAGCTTTGAACCAAAATCCATTACTACATCAGAAACAACCTAAATAAAAAAGTATTGGCAAGCAACTTCAAAATGTGGTATTATGCTTCAAACAATACGCAGAGAGCAAAATAAAAGAGTTCATGTTAGGGTGACGTTAGGAAGCCATAAAATTAAAAATGTTTGTTAAAAAAATCTTTCCTCGTCGGTATTAAAAGAAACATATGATGCTAGGCTAGACGAACTAAGCATTCTGAGATGTTGTTAACAAGACTTGGGCAAGAGAAAACGAGAGGTCGCGACCTGGTGCTGCCAACCGTGCAAGTTTGGGTTACTAAAATGCAGACTAGGCAAAAGGATGGGTAAGGGGCCGAGTTAAGGCGGGCTTCTTAAACAACTTTGGGAAAAGACTGGGCGCAGGATAACTTCAACATGAACGTGGGTGACTACGGCGACTGACTATTAAAATGGTAAAACGACAAGACGAAAAATTTAGCTACTAAAAAATAAAGCAGTAAGCTTGGTGGGTCTACTTACCTGGCAGTGGGTGATTGGCTTGGGTGAAGCTGACGAGTTGCAAACTTGGCTGCTCCAGAATGGCTACCTTGACTTCGAACGACGTTCTCTCCAAAGCTCTAATAATAATAGAAAAGACAACAATAACCCCCCTAAAACCCCACTTAATATATATAGAAAAGGGCACGTGTGGGCATTAAAATGGGTTAGTGGGGCATTAAAATGGTGTTACGGCGATTTGACCGTGGTAACTTTCGGCGCCGCTTTGGCATTAAATGCAAGCCATCAAATGGACGCTTTCAGTGAGTCGGAGCGATGGTTTCGGCAGGACTGGGAGAGTTGTTCCGCAATGGAGTGGCTATTATCGCCGAGTTTTACCAGTTGCTTTCGTGTTGCTTCTTATCGGCAAGACTTGGCATTCACATGCGACAGTTTCGGCAGGACTCAGCGAGTTCTGTCGAAAAGGATTTAAAAAAAAGACGCTTAAGTTTATCGAAGTGCCAATCGTTTCGGATAGTGCCTGCAAGTTACGTCGGCGCAACCTGGCATGTTTTGCCACAACAAAAACTTAAAACTAAAGACAAGGCAAAAACCCGCGTTTCGGATGACTTGGATGAGCCGGGGCGACAATTTCGGCAGGACTGAGTGAGTTCACCCGGAACAAGAAGAATTTAAAACTTAACCAAAACGAATGCTTGTTGCAGCGGAACTGAGTGAGTTGCGCCGAAACGGGGAAATCCAAAACTTAACAAAAGGGTCTGAACGTTTCGGCCCGGCTTAGTGGGTTGTGCCTCCGTTTCAGCTCTAAACACTGAGTTTTACTTAGCAGAAAAAACAAAAACAAACTCAAGGACTTGCTCTTTTAGAAAAAACTAAGTGCAAAAAAGACCTTCTAGGAAGGACTTGACTCCTAGGCAAACTTTTCTAAAACAAGAAGGAGGGGCCCCAATATTTACAATTTTTTTGGGGGGGGATGTTGCTACAAATACAATAACTTATGATAGAGACTAAAGAAAAAGACAGTAATGAAGATCAATACATCAACAAGAATCTCACAATAACAACCAAACGAAGAGAAGATGTCATCACAAGGACCGCTATGAAGAACATCAATAAGAAAAACTACAGGGTTAATCAGAATGACACCATGAAAAAAGTCATCATGGGAAATTCGATCGAGTCTGTTCAATTGACAACAAAAGTAGTTAAAAGCAACAACCAAGCAAGCAGTAAAAACATAAAAGAAACTTCATCAAAAATCAATTCAATGCAGACTCCGAAGCAAAAGAAACAAAAGGAAGTAATGGTCATAATAAAAATTGCTTGTCTCACATCATCAGTTCGACACAGAGCCATAATAAAAGACGACATCACCAAAACACAACTTTGAGGACAAAGCTTTCCTTAACGGGAAGGCAATGTTACGAATATAAAATTATAAAGTAAAATATAAATTAATAAGTAATTCTAATAGGTAATTCATTAGAATTAGTATTGAAAGGACATGACCTTGATACGTAATGCCCAAGCCATATTTAAGAGGTAGGAAATCCATTGTAAAAATCATCACATTAAATTATTATTCAATATGTATTATTTATGAATATGGATATCTTCTTTATCCAGATAAGGATTCCCCATAACACTCGGATACAATGTTACAGTCTTCAAATATTCTAGATCCTCTATTTTAGCCATCCCCTTGAGAACCTCTTTACTATCCATCTCATTTTTCAAGTTAACTAAATCAACCATTTTTACAGTCCCTTTCATCATATCTTCCAACTTGGTCACTCTAAAATATATGTATTCACTTTCATCGTAGGCCAGGGATGAATCCTCTGGTGTTTTGAGTGGGATGTGATTTTTCCCACTACCTTTTGGTGGCATTTTGAACAATATAAATATACATCACACCTTTGGTTCACCTTAAATATATTCTTCTACTAAAATTTATTCAAATTTAAAATGACGTACCTTTTTCCAACCCTTATTTGAGGACTGATTTGCTAGCCGATCTTTCAACTGAGGTAACCCTGAAATATAGGCCCCTATGAATTTGAAATATTGGCCTGTGGAAACCTGATATGTATTGTTTCCAATGCCACAAGTCTCGTTGAATTTGGATGTGCCAAAAAAAGTTGTGATAATTTTCCCAACACTTGTTAATTTTGGTCTTTTTAGAAGAGAGAGAGTGTACGACTTACCATGTGTCCAATTTTTTGAATCTGATTTTGAAACTTTTACTACAAATATTATGGTCCGTCTTATTTCTGATTCAACTAGTCTCACTCAATTTGGATCTCACATGCTCCATATATAAAAATGTTCCCTAGAAGACCTGCTTGAGACTAACTTTTAGGCTAGTCAAAAACCCTAAATTCCTGAGGGTATAACTCTGAACTTGCAATGATTTAGGATCTCAAAATTTTATCCCAAGTAGTTCGGCCTTCTTTCGAGACGGTTTACAAGTTTCACTCTCTGGAACTTTGTAGAAAAAACAATATAGCGAACATGGAAAGATGACTTGTTTTGAAGAAACCAGTCCCGAGGAAAGAGCTCTAATACCAAATGTTATGCAACAAGTTTCCAAAATGAGCATGAAGAGAGAAGAAATAGATCAGAGAGAGTACTCCATGAATTTAATGAATAAAATAAATTAATATCCATCCTCTTCGAGGGGGAAACCTCCTTATACAATGTACTAAGTACACAAGACAAAACAAGACAAGATGCTCAAATGAAAAGATCTCCTTCCTATATATAGGAGATTAAGAGGTACAATTACAACTCACTGACTCAAGTCGACATAACTAATATAACCATACTAATGAAAATTACAACTAATGTACCAAAGCCGACATCAAAACTAGTGCAATGCACCACAATATAGGGGGAAATGTTCTCACATTTAGGGCTTAACAAAGTATCCACTTTTCTTTGGTTGATTGTAAGGAAAAATTGATAACATGGGATTAGTTCATAAAATGAGGCTTTGTAGGACCCTCTCAATGTTTCCTCTGCTCTCAGAATAATGAGACCATGGAACATCTCTTAAGCAATTCTAGCTATGCCTCGGTCTTGTGGGAGTGAGGAGTAGGTCTCTTCCATTAGTCTGATAGAAATTGGGACTCCATTCATGCAACTCTCATCAACTGGCGAAGTGAACCTTTTAGTAACTCCATATCAAATAGCGCCTGACATTTATACCCTGTATTTATCACGTGGCTAGTTTGGAAATAGAGAAATGGGCGTATTTTCAAGGATAAGGTAATTCCTACTTATAAATCCCATGAGATAATAAAACACAACTTACAAGAAATTCTTTAACAATGACAATGGAACCGAGAATATTTTCAATGTAATGAGCTAGAAAGAATTATTTTGGATAGTTAGAACTTTTATTTGCAACCATACCTAAATATTTCTTGCCATAAACCACCCATGATTGTCAGCCCTAGCTATTGGACTAGACCTCCTTCGAGTTTCTTCAAATTAAAATTTGACAAAGCCTCTAAAGGTAACCCAAGCCCAATAAGATACTGTGATTTTTTTTTTGGGATGATCGAGGAAGCGTTAGGTGGATTTATGTAGGTTTATTGGGAATTGAATCCAATAATGAAGCTAGATTATAATCCTTGACTAAAGGAATTCACATAGTTATTCAACAAGGGTATTTAAAATTAGTGGTGGAAGGGGACTAAAATTAGTGGTGGAAGGGGACTCACAAATCCTTTTTTTGTCTAGGGGAATTGACAACTGGGGTGGGGCTCATACTCGCATGACATGGGGTCGATTCCCATTTTCTATCACTATACCACTAGGTGCACCTACATTTCCCCTACACAGGTGCACATGCTATTCAAGGTTTGAACCCACGACGTCACAAGGAGTGATTTAACAGTGCACCCTATCTCCAACTGATCTACACCTTGCGGGATAACTCTCAAATCCTTATACAAATACTTTCAGAAATTAATGCATGGGATTCTAGCCAACAAAATATTTCATAGTTGGAATGTAATTCATGAGATGGAGGAGCTAAGTCAATTGATCCCTTAATTAAGGTCCTTATTCCCTCCCATATAAAAAGAAAAAGAAATTAGTTAGTAGGCAAGTTAGCAAATTCAATAGTCAACAACTCAGTTGGGAAATTCAATTTGGTAAATTAAGACATCAAGATCCAACATCTTCAAGCTAAGTGTAACAACATAGCATAATAGGAAAACCAACCCCCAAGAAGGTTGGAACACTTCAGATAGAAAGCAAGTAATGGGTAGGGGCGACACATGCAAGTGGAAGCTAGGTGGAGGATGACGAGGGAAACATGGTGATGGTCGAGGATGTGGGCATTTAACCCTCCCTCCCTTTCTATAATAATTCATACCTATGATGGGATTCAACAGTATTATGGGATGGGGATAACTTATGGCGAGAGTTATAAGGCATACTAGAGGTTGAATTTAGTTCGTATTGCAATCATGGTGTTGAGTTGTAGTGGGTTGGAAGAGATCCACAAGGTTAATAAGGTTGGAATTCGATTTCCATTATCCATGTTTGAATTTTGGTTGGTTTTAACTCTATTTGTAGTGCTTAACACATGGGATAGGAAGGTTGGTAGCTATGTGAATTTGGGTAAGCAGTTGGATGACATGCAGATGAGGAGGATAAGGTGGGAGAACCAATCACTGGCTGTCATCGGCAGCTCTAGAGACCTAAAGAGGGATTTAAAGTCTACCTGATACTTCAAATGACAGATTCCCGATGTAGTCAAGCACGATATTGAAGAGGAAGAACTGGAAATTTAGTGGGAGAAGGGGCTCATTCCAGAACTCTAGAGAGCAAAGGAATCTGAGGATTGGATACTTGATGCAAGTAATACTAGAGTTAGGATGACGCTCTTTAATAAATCTCTAGACCTCTACTGGTCCATGATATTTCTCCTTAGTAAGGTCCTTGCTGAACATGGGGCATCATACAACAGCATTCTGGGGATGTTGTACAATATATAGGCTGACATTGCATCGTTGAAGACAATTCACCTTCAATTACAGGTCATGGATTCCAAGCAAAACCTTTTGGCCTACCATGTTGAGGTCAAATTTCATGTTTGTTGGAGAAATGGAAGACAACAGGGTTCTTCAACCCATCCTATTGACCTGGAGGATGACATAATTGAAGAGCCACGAGCTCAATCCTTGTGGCATAGTACCACTCTGCCGCATCCAAAATGAATTGGACTTCAGTTAGTACATGTCACCCCTTTTGTTTAAATTTTATTATTAGGCAAGTTGGGATGATAATTAGTCATCTCATAGTTGTTACTTCTATCGATCCATTTGATATAGGTGGTTTGATCATTTTTTGGTTTTATTTGCATACTTATAATTGACTTGGAGAATTATGGTTTACCATAGGGTAGATCTCCAAGCCTCTCTATGATTGATCAAAAACTAAATGGTTAGATACTGGTTAACATTTTCCATTCCTCTCTTAGTTTCATCTCTAGTTTCTCACTAGGAAGAGACAACTGAGAGCGTTTTTGGTATCATTATGTAAATTAATGGTAATAGAAGGCCCTCCCCTTACTTAAAAAAAAAATATAAACCTTCCCTTTGCTAGAGTGTAAATTATGGGGAGTTAAAGTAAGCCAAAGCTCAATGACAAAAACTTGATCTAGTTGTAGTTTTTTACCAAGTAAGTTTAATGTTCCACATCTTAGAAATTTAACTCCAATTGTAGATGGTTGGTTACGATATTTCTTACAAATGGGAAAGAGCTAAGAAAAAATTTGGTGACAAATTCTCCATAATTTTTCTTGGCAGATTTTTATAAAACCTAAGGTTTAATATTAATTTGTTGTCAGTAGGGGTGAGCATTATGTTTGATTTTATCATTATTTTATTATTTAGTGTAGAGGGCAACTAAAACTTGATTTTTAATCTATTAAGGCTTTCCATGTACTTGGATTAATAATAGAAGCAACACAAACTATATAGTTGTTAACATATCAGTTTCATCGCCTTGCGTCAGTTAGTGTCGTCTCTTGAAAACACCACCATGTGGTCTATGAAATCCAATAGATCCCAAATTTACTGAAAAGTTTTACGAAAACATTGTCTTTGAAAGTAGCTATGGTACTCATATCAGGCTCAAATTTGCATGGTCCTTTGGACATGGTAAAAATTCATCCATGCATGTGTCTCCACCATACATAAGTTGATACAGTGAATATTGAACACCATAAAATAGGTAAATTGTTAATCGTTTGGGATTCACTTTAAGTAATGAGTCACAATTTTGAGAAAATCCCTTGGAGTCCTCGTCATTATATTTAAGATCCTCCGCCACATGGGTTAAGGACCTTTGGATTGTGCAAAGGTTATGATGTTGAATTTGTGAGCTCCCACTTTGCATTCATAACATTGTTGAAGAGCAAGTGACCTTTGATATATCCTATGAGGAAGATTGTATATAGAGGTAGAGAGGTATTTCTGTCATGGAAACAATTCTAGGATATGAAGTACTGTCATGGAAACAATTCTAGGATATGAAGTACTATTAGTGAGCAAAAAAACATATTCACACTATAATTAATCAACCATTGTGTTAGTGGGAGACACCATTTTCTTGTGGCTACCTCATTGGCATAAGAATTATGGTGTATTGGACTCTTTTCTAGCCAGGCATGTGAAAGGAGTACATGATGCATGAATTTTCGATCAATCCGGGCTTAATTTTTTGTATAGAGAGGTATTTATGTTGTAGAAACAATTCCAAGATACACATATTTTAGGTGTATCCGACATAGTAAGGGGCAATATTTTTTAGCGAGGAATGTGAAAGGGGTAATATGGAGTATTGCAACAAATCAACCATTAGGTTAGTAGCAGGCACCACTCTGTTGTGGCTACCCCCATTGGCATAAGGATCATGGTATATTGGATCTTATATGTTGTTTTGGGCCACATTTTTTGACCAATGAAGTATTTTTTATTTTTATTTTTTGTATCGAGAGATATTTATGCCTTAGTAACAATTCCAAGACACGGATATTTTAAGTGTATTTGACTTAGCAAGGGGCATTTTTTTTAGTAAGGCATGTGAAAGAGGTATTATGAAGTATTTCCAATGAGATATTGTTTTTGGTATTTTTGCATAGTGGAAAATGGAAAGGCCAATCAATGAGCATATTCACACTGCAACCAATCAACCATTATGTTGGTAGGAGGCACCACTCCCTTGTGGATACCCCCATTGGCATATAAATCACGACATATCAAAGAATGGAAGTCCACCACAACATGCATCAAGGTAGCTTCTCTTATAGTCTTTCTTAATTAATAAAATTACATTTTCCCACTAAATATATTGTTTATAATTCAGGTCATAATTATGCTTAAATATTGTTGAATCATTTGTAGATTCAAGTCTTCTCCTTTCTCAAACATCTTAGAGGTTAGGGTTTTACTATTATATGATTAAAAAATATACCATACCCATATTTTTTGAAAATTTTCTAATATCAATAATTAACTATTTTTGAAATTTTAATATATATATATGGACTAAACAAATTGATATAGTTAATAGAGATTCTAATAACACTAGCATTTTAATATAATTAATAGAGATTCTAATGACAGTACCATTTTAATGACACCAAACATAATCATTCGAACAAGTTTTTTTTCAAATCTCAATATGTATATAAAAACTAAGATTAAGGGTTTATATATTTAAAAACCATTCACAAGTGTCATCCCAATTTCCTAATTGAATATCTTTACATCAATGCTTCTCTCGAATAATAAATTCACATATAAACTCCTTGGAACAAGTATCTTTGTAATCCCCCACTCGTTTCCACGTTGAGTTACTTTGTATTCTACGACCATCTTTTGTACACAGGAATTCCATCATAACCCATGTGTGAGATTAATACGAGTTACTTAAAAACCATGGATTTGGTTGGTGTGTGGGAAGATCCATGGTTGGTGTGTGGGAACTAAATTTTATTTAGAATATCATTATGTCTTTCTTTATTTTTCATGCACCAAATGTTATAATAAATATGGCAAAACTTATTTAAGCATGAACGCATATGCTTTCTAGTTCAGAGCCACCAAGAAAGTTGGACATTTTATTTTATTTTATTATTTTTATTTTTTTTTTCCGTGGAAAATGCCAATACTTGTTATTTTGAAAGAATCAAGGTATGGCCAGATTTACAATTATTACATAGAAAGTCGGCTCTCAAGGAGCAAGTGTCACAAAGCAAGATTTGAACCCGAGTGAGGAGGAGAACAACATTCTCCTCAACCACCCGATCTACACTCAATTGACAAAAAAGATTAAACATTTATAAGAAATAGTAAAGGGAATACCAAAACAAAAAATAAAATAATGATTGATATGACTTCTTTGATCATTATGAGATATAGAATCTCATGACCACCATCATTTGGAAAAAAAGGTTTTTGGGCATCATGTTATTTAATTAACTTTTATTATGACTACAATATGTTAGTTAGGCGATGCTTTCAGTTATCATATGGGAAATGGTTGTTATCATTACAATGTATTTATGCCCTTTTCATTTTAAAAATATATATTTTAATTGCATATTGTTATATATGTGCCAATTTATCACTCCATTGTGATTATATCTCTCCAATACTTGGGTTATTTTTTAAGCAATTTCAATTATACATAAACTTGAATTCTACATTTTTGGTGTTGAATAAAACTTTACACACAAAGATACAATTTTTTTTATTATTATTTAAAAATACACAAAGATGATATGCTTTCATTACATATAAAATAAGTAATAAACAAATTGACTTTCTAAAATAAAAGTCACAGAGACCTTACCTTTGCTAGAGTGTAAATTGTGCCAATTAAAGTAAGCCAAAGTTCAATGGTAATGACAAAAATGGGCGGGGTTGTAGATTTTGCTAATTCTTAAGGTCAAGGTCAATGACAAAACTTGGTGAGGTTATAGTTTTTGTTAATTTTTTTTTATTGTTCTATATGATAGAAAATCCATACATAATTAGAATTTAACTCCAATCGTAGATGGTTTATTACAATATTTTTTGCAAATAGGAAAGAACTAAGAAAAAATTTCATGGGGAATTCTTTATATTTTTTTTGCCAAGTTTTGTAACACCTAAGGTTTAAACTTAATCTATTATTAATAAGGGTGAGCATTATGTTTACTTTTTATCATCGTTTTATGATTTAAAGTAGAAGGTACCTAAAATTTGATTTCCAAACTCTTAAAGGTTTCCATGTACTTGTATTGATAATAAAAGAAGCAATGCAGACTATGTAGTTGTTGACACATCAATTTCATCACCTTGCGATAGCTAGTGTTGACTCTCGAAAACATCCCTACATGGTCTATGGGATGCAATAAATCCCAAAATTATTAAAAAAATGTGGTCTTCGAAAATAGTGCTACGACATTCATATCGTGTTCAAATTTGTGTAGCCCCTTGGACATGGTCAAAATTGATGTATACATATGTGTCAATTATACATACAATATATACAATGAAAATTGAACACCAAAGAGTAAGTAAAAAATTAATTTTTTGAGATTCACTAAGTAATGGGTCATAATTATGAGAAACCTCTAAGAATCCTCATCATTCTATTAAAAAGCCTACTCCATATAGGTTAAAGGATATTTAGATTGTATTTAGGTTATAATGTAGAATTTGTGAGCTCACACTTTATATTCATGACATTATTGAAGAGAAAATGACTTCATACATTGGTTAAAATATATTTAGATTGTATTAAGGTTATAACGTAGAATTTGTGAACTCCTACTTTACATTCATGACATTATTGAAGAACAAACACCTTCATACATTTTTGGAAGATTGTTGTGGTTGAAATTATTTTTCCTTCTCCTTTTCTTCCATTGTAATGAGTCAACCACTTTGAATAACTTTAAATCATTTTTTACAAAATTTCTTTTAGTTAGAATATGTCTTTTTATGAAATATCTTCTATTTGAAATTATGTTGATAAGGAAAATACATGATATACCATATCATGTTCAAGGTCTAGGTTCAAACCCTTGAGGGGAAAACCTCCTCATGCATGCAACTTTGATGACAATTTTAGTTTTATTGAACAAATCATTCTTCCATCCAAATAAAAGATGACCTAACTCTTACTATACCTCAACATGGATTCCCACTATCACAAAAAAACAACACATAATATACAATACAACCAAATTTTATATATGATGTTGTAAACTGCAAACATTTATTTATAACCCTTGTGAAGAGACCACCACATAACCACTACAATCATATATCAAATTTTCCATAAATATGTTTCATGTCAAATTTGCTTTTGATAGTACTTATCTCCATGCATGTTTTTCTACATCATGAAAGTTGTTGAATCTTATGATGTTTTTCCATAAATATATTTCACGTCAAACTTGCTTTTGATAGTATTTATCTCCATGCATGTTTTTCTACATCATGAAAGTTGTTGAATCTTATGATGTTTTTCCATAAATATATTTCACGTCAAACTTGCTTTTGATAGTACTTATCTCCATGCATGTTTTTCTACATCATGAAAGTTGTTGAATCTTATGATGTTTGACTGATTTATTAAATGTCAATTATTTACAAGGTTGTTATATTTTAACTTTAATTTTTTCAAAGTTTAAGAAATGATTAGATTAAGTGAGTTGTATAAATGGAATCATTTTTAAAGTATTTCTATTAAGTGAGTGGTATAAATATAATTATTTGTAAAGATATTTATAAAAATTTTGAAATTTTAAATTTAAGAAAATTAAAGAGAGAAGTGTTAAAGTGTTAAGAAGATTAATTTTATCATGTTGTCATTTTAATAACTTAATACATCTTCTAATGAAAACTTAATTTATTCATTTCTTAAATCTGAAAATAAAAATATTAATAGAAAATTCTCATATTAGATAGAAATTCTCATATTAGATATAAAATTAAAGATTTAGCAATTAGTTTACAAATTGACTATTTATATAAAACTTATCATAATTAGATTAGTAATTTTATTTACTACATAGTTTTATACTAAATATATATAATGTGAAGAAATTTTTTAGTATGTTTATTCAAAATTAGAATTTACCAAACCATTATTGTTTTTGAAACATGTTTAAATAATTTTTTCCCTTTTTCCTTTCTTTAAAATATATTTCCAATTGTTAATTAATATAATTGATAGAGATTTAGCTACACTACAATTAATCATTAAAATATTGAAATGAGATCCTTTTCCAAGTATCAAACAACAAAGTCATGTTGTCTCCTCAAACCTTAGAAAAAGTTTCCACTCAAAACTATTTTCATTTAAAAACTAGGCTCCATTAATTAACCAAAGTATAAAGTCAATGTTTACTTCCAAAATCAAAACATGAACCTTGAACATATTGGCACCTCCTTTTTAAACATTGTTTCAAAATTCAAAAATGAAAAATGCCATTAAAACATTCATCCTACCAATAGTTTATCATTTAACAACTACCTTTATATTATCACACATACTTAAAACCACACTACAATTTAAATCTCCATGTATTAAAAACAATTATCATCCTAATTTCCGAATTGAATATCTCCACATCAATGCTTCTTTTCAAAAATAAATTCACATATAAACTCATTGAAATCAGTATCTTTCTACTCCCTCCCAAGTCCCAACTCATTTCCACACTTAGTTACTTAGGATTCTATGTGCATGTTTTGTACGTGGGAATTCCATCATAACCCATGTGTGAGTGAGATTAAGATGGCAGAACTCAAAAAGCCATGGATTTGGTTGGTCTATGGGTGAGAACTTTTTTTTTATGGATAAAAGAAACTTATCATTACGACTTTGTTTACTTTTCATGCTTCATATGCATAGATTCTTGCACCAAATACTAAGATACATATGTTAAAGCTTCTCAAGCTTGAACACATGTGCTTTCTGGCTCAGTGCCACCAAGAAAGTTGGACAGTTTTATGAGATAATAAAAAGGAATGCCTTAAAAAAGTTATATCATGATTGATGTGAATGATTTGATCCTGATAAGATATTGTATCTCATAACCACCATCATGTGTTGAAAAAATTTAGGATATTATGAGATTTAATTATGTTCTATTATGATTAGTTAAGTTATGCATTCAATTATCATGTTGAATATAATTATAATAGGTTTATATATTTTTGAGTTGTTTTTTAGTGAGTTGTGTGGTTTATTCTAAATTGATTTGGTTAAAGAATTGTAATTGTAATTTAATTTGGGGATAATGGATTAAGGTTTTGGATGCTAAAATATTGTATTGTGAACATAAAATATAATACAATGAGAAAGTGGAGAAACTCTCGGTAATGTTGGTTTCCCAATTTTGGGTTTCAAATGTAAATATTTGTGTAACGTTTGTGTGACCCATTGTTAATTGTTGTGTTTTAGATTCTATTTGACATTGTTTTTCTTTAGACAAGTTAATCAAAGTTCTTCATTTGGTATCATAGTGATATTATTAGCTTCAAGGGGACTCCTTTGTTGCCAGGGTTTATCTCATCCTCCAAAAAGCCAGGGTATCTTGGGTTTATGATAAACCTATGTTGGAGTGGGAGATTTGTGCAGTGACTATTGTGCAAGGAAATGGCGAGCGATTCAAGAATATAAATTAAGAAGTTTAACTGATAGAGATTTGAACTATGGAAGCTGAATATGGAATATCTTCTTGTAGATAGAGATCAATGGATTAATTTGGATTCAGGTACAAATCCTACAAGTATGTTGAAAGAAGACTAGGAAAAGATAGAGAGAAAAGAAAGAAGAACGATTCAACTATGCCTTTTAGATTCAGTTCTATTGAACATTTTTGGAGAAGACAATGTAAAGAAGTTGTGGGATAAGCTAGGGAATTTGTATCAAATCAATGTCCCTAGTAAACAAGTTATTTCTTCAAAAGAAGTTGTTTCATCTTAGGATGGAGGATGGTGACACCATGGAAAATCATCTAAATGTCTTTAATACTATGGTAAGTCAATTGGCCTATGTTGATATTAATATGAAGGAAGAAGATAAGTGTGTTACGTTTCTATATTCTTTTCCAAACTCTTGGGATAAGATGGTTGTAGAAATTGGTAGTGCCACTCAATCCATGTTAAAGTTTGAGGATGTTGTTGCATCCTTTTTATTAGAGGAATGGAGGAGAAAATTCATGAAGGTTGTGACCAAATATGTTTTATCTATGAGAGGTCGTTCTCGAGAGAGAGAAAATATTTCTTCTAGGGGAAGATCTAAGTTTAGATGTAGATCTAAATCTCCAGGACAATTTGAAAAGAAATGTTGAAAATGTGGTAAAGTTAGGCATTATAATAAAAATGCATATCTAAGAGTGTTGATAAAGGTAATGGATCTGATGATGCTTCTTCCATAGAAATAAGTAGATGAAGTAGTTGATGTTTACTTGGCATCTACACATACACATGCAGATCATGATGCATGGTTGATCGACTCAGGTGCTTCATTTCATATGAATCCTCATAGGGATTGGGTTTGTGAATATGAAAAGTAATAAAGGAGGTGATGTTTTCCTAGGAGATAATTTGATAGCCAAAATCATAGGAAATGGAAGGGTCAATTCGTTGCTAAAAGATGGAAGGATTAGATCTCTTCTTAGGGTTTTGCACATTCCAAACCTAAACAAAAACTTGATAATTGTTGGTAAGATGGGTGATGCAAGTGTGCACACTGTATTTGAAAATGGCACATCCAAGATGGTTTGAGAAGCATTGGTGTTAATGCAGGGAGTTTGGATTGGAGCTCCATACAAGTTGTTGGGAATCACTTTCATTAATGGGTGTAACATTTCTATTTTTTTAAGGATAGCAATGTAGAAGACATGAATCCTATTGTCCATGTAGAAAGAAGATGATATAGCATCAAATAATGGGACATATTGGAGAGAAGGGCCTTCAATAATTACATGGTAAAGGTATGGTTGAAGGTATGTCTAATTTCTCATTAGATTTTGATTTCTGTGAACATTGCGTATATGGTAAACAAAATCGGGTGAAACTCCCATTTCCCATCTAGTGCTACCAGAGAAATAAGAATCTTAGAGTTAATGCACAATGATGTGTTTGGACCTGCTCTTATTCCATCACTAGGTAAATTTGTGTATTATGTTTCATTAATTGATGATTTATAAAGGAACACATGGGCATATTTCCTCCTATTGTAGAATATTCCCCCCGTGGAGAGGTGAAAATTCTTCTAGATTGATACTCCTTCAATCCGAGACAAAAAGAAAACAAAATGGTACTTACATCTCCTAGACCTAACTCACACACAAGCAATCAAAATAGAAGAAAAGAAAAGGAAGTAGATTCCCTACCTCTCTTCCAGGTGGTTGTCCTTGCTGCTCTTGATTTGAACCATCTTTCAGTCCTGAAATCCAACCTTTAGGTGATAAAAGAATCCTATATTAAACAGAGGGAAATTCCTTCCAACATGACAAGTGCATCAAGTATAGATCTAACTACCAAAAGATAGACACATTCATGAATTCACCATAAAAGGCATGAAATGGGGAGAATAGGCCAAGTTTTGTATTAATGGAAAGAAAAACAAGAATCACTTACAACCATGAACTTGATGCAACAACAACTCCTCCAAGCTCTCCTTCCATCCCCTTAAGGTGTTTTAGGATCATAAGGGTGATGCTTTCACCTTTCAACCTTGATTTCAAAGGAAAGTGGGCTTCATTATATAGGTTTAGGAAGCATAACCATCATGGAGAAAGAGTTGGATCAAAGGATGATTTGTTGGATCAAGTGAGATTGACCTCACTCATAAAATAAGAGGGGATGGATCAAATCCCTAATCCAACCAACCAAATCAACTCGAATCTTGATCCTACATCTAAGATAGAGTGGTAAAACCAACATCATCACCCCCTGAAGCCTGACACATAGAGATGAAGTGGGACTAAATCGCTCCTCTATAATAGTGCAAGGAGAGATGAAGTGGTTTCATCTCTCCCTACATAAGGCAAAGAGGGCGATGATCCTTCATAAAGGGCTCAAATCAAGGTGAAATCTTGGGGTTTCGACCTCCTAATGATGGATTCCCCTTATAAACATGTTTAGGGACCATGAAAATCATTAGGTTTCTCTACTAACACATTTAGGGATCATGATAAACACCTCCCCATGGTGGAGAAATTAGGTGTGACAAATGAGTGTATAATAGCTACCCCCTAAAGTGTGAGGTCAAAAGAATTGATGGTCAAAACACTTTACCAAAAATATGGGTATAAAGGTGTTGGAATAGGAACGCTAGATGAAAGCTGCAAGAAAAACATCAGATAGTAAACATATATGATCCCTAAGGTAGGGATACCCATGCTCAGAATAAACCAACTCAAAGCATGTCCGCCAACCAATACACTATGGATCCATGAAAGCACTGACTAAGGATATGGCCACCAAAAATACAATGTGGATCCATACCTCCATAACTAAATCAGATTGTGGCCACAAAAGAATACATAGTGGATCCATGATACAATAAAGACACAACCACAGACCAATACAAAGTGGATCTGTGTAATGGTATATGTTAACACCCAAAAAGTGCTCACTAGACCATTTCCTTATTCACATGACCCATTTGTCCACTTTTCCACCATTTGAACCTCTAAAGCCATCAAAAGGTCACCAAAAGACCATAATACACCCCTTTTTCCCCTCAAAATGAATATTTTTCCTCAAAAAGCATAAAAAACCCTCAAAAAGGGTCCAGAATTCCCAAAAATAATAAAAGGGAATAAAAATATTAAAAATATTCAAAAAAGGAAAAATGAGGGAAAAAGGTACCTAAACCATGTTGGTCAATACCATTGGTTTCCTCAAAACCATAATAGTATTCCCACCACCAAAAACTATAAAAAGGTGGTAGGGGCTCCTCACTTTCCATCCATCCATCATCCTATCCTCGCGCTGTCAAAATCTCTCCTCAGACTTTTGGCCATTTTCAGCATCTTGGAGAAGAGACCATTGGATCCTGGAGCTACTCACCCTTGGAGTTGCTCAACATCATATCCTCACCATTTGAGGTATCTTAATACAAAGAACCATTCTCTATTTTATTTCTTGTTCTTGTTATTTATCTTTTGAAGTTTATATGCATATGCTAGTTTAGATTTAGATTGAATTCATAATTGTTTTTGCTTTCTCTATTGAAACTGCTATCACATTGTTGATAGGTGCCCATGCCATTTGCCGCACTGCACATCGCGACTACGCAGCTGAAACCCGTGCTGCACATCGCGGCTATTTTCCCAAAACCCGCGATACTGTTATTTTGAATTCGGCCAATTTTTTAGAAAAAAAAAATTGCTGTATTTTTTGCCCATTTAGCCTATTTTACAGCATTATTTTTTCTGCATTTTTACAGCCATACTAAATCTTTTTCTATTTATATATGCTCCATAAAAGTCTTTTTAAAAATTTTCAGTAATTGAAAGAAATATTTTCTGCATTCTATTTAGATCAAAGGTTTTACTGTTTATATGCTCAATAGTTTGCCCAAGCAATTTTCTAAGAGATCCATTTATTTCTTGAAATATTTATGTTATTTGCTTCCCTTTAAATTATTTCAAAGATCCATTATTTTTGAATAGTTTTTTTCAAGCGTTTACATTTCAAAAAATGCCTTTATTTTTTGCAAACTGGAAGCGTCTTTTCTTTCATTTGTAATCAATCACCCAAGCGAGGCAAATCAATTTCAGTTTGATAACCACACTTGCACCCACTCTGCCACATTATTTAAATTGAGCCTTAAAATCTACCTTAACTCAACCAACTTTTTAACCTCACTTGGGGAGCACTTAAAAGAATCTTGTAGTTAGGTAGGATTGAGGGGATAGGTGTTCCAATAACACCCCTCAATTATTTACATTTGAGACATAGTGGTTGTCCTTTACGGTACCAAAATCCCTTATAATTTTGACACGGTTATCAACCAATTTATCGGGAAGGCCTCTCCCTTAGGAGGGTTGAAGTAGCCAGACTGGTTTCGGAAGCCTGAGTGGAATACTGCAATCCATTCAGTAACCGAAGGATACCTTTCAAAGTTCTCGGTGTAGACCCATATGGGGGTACAACGGTGATAGAACCAAACTACAGATTCACCCAACTGAACGTGTCATGAACGGGGTATCCTAGTTGCCACTCTTTAGGATTGTCTACCCGATGTCTCTCCCGGTAGGGGGATATCTAGCCGTTGATTCAACACTCTATATTGTCTGACTTGGATTTCATCACCTTGCAAAGAATATCATTTGTTGACTCACAATACTTCTAGTTAGGTGTTTGCATGATACAATACCCATTGGTCTAGTGAGCACCATGTTTTTCTAGGAATTGTTTGACTTTTGGTATTCTGACCAATTTTTTGGATCCCTCCACTTATTATAGCACAGCTGTTATAATAAGTGCTTTTGAGGTTTGTTGTTGGCCTGAGAGCCGTTATTTTTTCACTCCCCTCTTGCACACATTGTTGCACTAGGGTTTCGATTCTTTTACATCACCACCATCCACTGGAATTTTTATACATTTCTCACCATTGAGAATTTAAGACGGTCCCACCGTTTTCAGGGTGAACCCCCTCAGTTCGGCGCCCTTGACTCGACACATCATCAACATAGAAGACTGTCATCCGATTCTGACGTGCCTCACTTCACATCTGATTCTGAGGTTGAATCCGAACACCCCACTGAAATATCACCAACCAACACCATGGCTGGATCACAATATGATCCCCTTTTCACCAGTACTATTGGGGATACATCGACAAACCCTACTACTACTCTGCCACCCATGGTAACAAAAACCCCTTTAGGCATGCCCAATATAGGGGCCACTCCACCTTTAGGTATGCCCAACACAGGACCATCGCCTATTATGGGTATGCCCAACATAGGAATCACACCCCCTCTCATTACCACAACCCAGATCCCAGGAATTCCTGGCACTATTCCTAACCTCTCTGCAACCCATGTTGCACTTGGGAGTGCTGGCCCATCCCACACCACAACGGTTGGAGGACACATACTTTTAATACCTAGCATACCCTTACGGGCCACTGGACCACTGCATAATGCCACCATTAACAGTTATGTCCCAATCACTACGCCACACCCATCTGCTAGTTTACCTTACATGGCTAGTCTGAACTTACCAGACCTAGCCAGGTTAACCAACGATCCTATCAGGCACAACCCTACATGGCCACCCATGCCTACAAAAATTCCTTCAGACATCCCGAAGTTTGAAGGAAAAGTTGGGGAAGATCCCCAAAACCACATAATGTCATTTCATCTATGGTGTTCATCTAAATCCATAGTGGATGACTCCATTAGACTAAAACTGTTGCAACGAACGTTCACCGGCTCTGCAGCCAAGTGGTACATTGAGCAACCACATGGGACCCACCATACATTTACGTCCCTCGCCTCCACTTTCCTTCAGTTTTTTCAACTACCCGTACGCTATGATGCTGGAGTTGAAATACTGTTGTCTTGCAGACAAAACAAAACTACCCACATCACCGACCATATCCATGAGTGGTGCAAGTGCTGTAGCCTCTGCAAGATAAAACTAGACGACCGTATATTTTTGGATTGGTTTCTCAAATCACTCCTACCCCTCATAGCCAAGGATGTAGCTTCTGAACAACCCCAGTCGGAAGAAGAAGCCATTCTAAAAGCCCAGCAGTTTGATCTAATCTACGCCCAGTGTGGCTACCTGTATACCATTTTACCTGACGCTCCCCAAGGTGATTCCTCCTGTACTGACGCGCCGGGGGCATCCCACGCCACCGAAGGAATCATTGGACAAGTTGCATCCCACAACCAACCATTTTCCATTATGCGCAATAATAACGGCCCTGATCTTTCGCGGGCCACATCTCACTCCGGAGCTACAACTTCGTATGCTCCCATGGCCCACCCCCACCACACTCATGGACCCCCCATGTCCACCACAGTGTTATGGTCACACACCTTCAGCCTATCCACCTCTGGTTGCACCCCCTACATATTACCATCAGCAGGCCACACATGCTCCTGTTCACTCACAAGCCCCAACGGCTTATTTCCCACCACAGGTAGTCCTTGCTGAACCACAACCTCCAATCGCTCAGACTTATCCTCCAAACAACAACAATCCTACCCCCGCCAACCAAAACCCTGATCGACCATCGAAACAAGGTAAGAACCCCAATTTACGAACAAACCACCCATGTTCCATATGCGAGGTATACGGCCATTATACACACACTTTCCCCCATTTGGGGCGAGCATGCCAACTGTGGTTTAATGATGCCCAACGCCAAGGGCACGCGGAACAACCAACGCCACCTCCTCAACCACAACCCATGGTGCTGCAGAATCCTTTTCCCACACAAGGAGTGGCGAACACTTGTCCGTTGGATCCTCCTCAAGGAACCACAGCACCACAACAACAAATCACATATGCTGCACACACAAACCAACCGATGGATTCAAGTAGTCATCATCTCCTTATGATGTCATCGTCCGACATGAATCTCCAAATGCGTCGAAACCAATACGCCCCCACTGCACCTAAAAATTTTCTCCCTATAATTGAACAACCAGTTCAGAATGCACCTACATCGTTCGTCTCCACATTTAGACCCAGATTATACTCGGAATCACCTATGACTTCCACATTCCAATCCATCCCACCCCCTTTGAATATAACCAAGATATCTGATTTGTGCACCCTCTCGCAGAGCACATAGGTACCAAACCAACAACCTCCTTTACTCCCACAACCACCCTCAGTTCCAACTCACGTAGGAGCCACACCAATTCATACTATCCCATTTTTATTTCCCCCTTCAGGCACCATCAACACGCCAGTAATGGCTACACTCAACCTCCCAGGTTTAACATTAGGATTACCGGTATGGTACTTACCTGCCCCAACTCCCCCACCAACTCCGACTGTTGTCCTACAACCGGTACAACCCATGAATATGTCAAACCATCCACCACCTGGCATACCAGACCACCAAAATCGCCCACCACCTGGTGGTTCGAACCCCCAAAACCGATCAATTCCAACGGGGGACACTACATCGACATCTAGTCATGTCCCCCCTCAATCCCACAACACTGGGGGCAGAGGTCCACTAACCTACAACACTACACCCACAACTCGCACCCCCCCAGTGATGCCCAAATTAGCTAAGAATCCCCCAATCCGTGTAATCCCTAAGTGCTCCTTGTGTGACGATATTGGCCACACCACCCATCAGTGTCCACAACTACCAGCACTTCAAGAACACATGAATATGTTGGATGATGACACTAACATCCCAGTTGTCAAACTAGAACTATCCCCTCAGCCTCACAATTAATTGTTGTGCACCAACCACCCTTGTGCGATATGCGGCATCTACGGTCATTACTCACGTCACTGCCCTGATCTCCCAGATTATAGAGCAACTCTATACAAACTGAATAATGTCGATCTAGAAACATCCGCTCCTACCATTGAGGAAATTCATCCCCCACCATCTTCCTCTTTAGAAGAAATTAACACCATTCACACAGTTTCCACTGGATACCCCTCTATCCGGTCGGCCCCTTCCATTGATCCCTTTGACACACATGTTCAACCCTTTAAAATTGATGAGGAAACCACATGTCCACAACATGGGGGCAGGCCCAAAACCTTTCCTACTCATAATCATCGTGATTCTTTTCGGAGATATTGGGGGCATCCACCCCACAAGGGGAATCCCCATCATCATATCATCACTTCAGTATGCCACCACGGCCTACAGCCTCATGGTATATCCCCCCGCCAGCGGTTGCTCAATGCCCTATTGATCCCTCTCTGAGACAACATCTACACAACATTGACACCTCTGAGTTAGGGGGCATAATAGATTACCTCGAACCTGGGATAGGGGGCATGATCAATCATTTTGAACCTTCCCCATCACATCTATCTCAGTATTCCAATGATCCCATTGTTCAAACCAACACATATGTGATCCACAATCACAAACCCCATGCACATAGCATGGGGGCAGGTCATTAACCCTGCTGACTTTTTCACATGCGTGATCTCAACCATTTTTTGAGGTCACATATCACTTGTATATTCGATTTGATTTGATACACCTAGTATTCTCCCCCTACGGGTCATCATTTCTCCCCACCACTGCATCCTTGGCTTGGTGGGATCACCTTTATTTGTAGCCATTTTTTAACCTAGTTATTTGCTTTGACCATTCCAGAGTCCTTATGACCTCTGTTTTTCGCACCATTTGCACTCCTGAATTCATATTTCCGTGCCTGTGATGATGCTTGAGATCATTTCTCGTTCTCACCAAAAAATTTCAGGCATTCTTTCCATGCCCCACGCCACCTCAATTTGCATGCCACATCGGTTGTTGTCAGTTTATTGGCGATTTTTATACCATCGGATTCAGTTTTCCGAACTTGTGCTGATGCTTGAGATCATTTCTCGCTCTCACCTACAGGTTTTTTGGGCATCTTTTACATGCCTCCTTGTCGCCTAAGTTTGCGTGCCACATCGGCCGTCGTCCATTTTTGACAAGTCTTATATCGCTGGATTCAGTTTTCCGCGCTCATGATGATGCTTGAGATCATTTCTCGCTCTCACGCCCAGTTTTTTCGGGCATGTTTTACATGCCCCCTCGTCGCCTCGTTTTACATGCCACATCGGCCGTCATCCATTTTTGACGAGTCTTATAATGCCTAGATTCAGTTTTCCATGCTCGTGATGATGCTTGAGATCATTTCTCGCTATCATGCCCAGATTTTTCAGGCATGTTTTACATGCCCCCTCGTCACCTCATTTTGCATGCCACATCAGCCGTCATCTATTTTTGACGAGTCTTATATCGCCGGATTCAGTTTTTTGTGCTCGTGATGATGCTTGAGATCATTTCTCACTCTCACCTCCAGATTTTCCAGGAATTTTTTCCAATGCCCCTCGTCGCCTTGGTTTGCATGCCACATTAGCCGTTGCCCGTTTTTGACAATATTTATGTCACCGGATTCAGTTTTCCGCACTCATGACGATGCGTGAGACCATTTCTCGCTATCATCAAAATCTTTTTTTTCGGTATAATTTTATCTCTTTTTCGGGCCGAGCAATTCTTTTACGAAAAAGGCACTTAGGGGAGTTTCTGTTAAGCTTTTTTTGACTCCTAAAATAATGAAAAGATCGCCGAGCAATCTTGCTTCCTTTCATGCTTGCTAAACGTATCTGAAAGGGCGTCTACCTGGTATCAGTTTACCCCTTTTCTGGACCTTGTAGACTAATTACGAAAAAGGAATACTCTAGTCACATCGGCTAAAAGAGTTCTCCATTTGCATCATTTTATGCTTTTTCGGGCCTTGGAGACTAACTTACGAAAAAGAACACCAATGGATTCCACTTACCCGCTTTCAGACTCTCTAAACATGAAAGCGACCACGAGCAATCACCATCCCGGGCTCGTAAAAACCCATAGGACGACACTCCACCACCACTACAGAGTCTTCTTATTGTTTTCAGACTCCTTAAAAATGAAAGCACCCATGAGCACGAACAGTTCTGGGCTCACAAAATCCACAGGACAGTACCATTTCAGAGCACACTTTTATCCCTTATTGGAGCTCATTAAAACTACGAAGAAGGACCCAATGGTGCTTCTCGACGCCACAACAGATCATGTCTACTCATATGGCAGCTTTCCCATTTTGGTCGCCTTTGTTCAGAGTATTCTGCAGTATGTCACCCTGAGAATCCCTCGATAGCACCCATCAGCTCGTCCCCCCCCCAGAGTTAATACATACCCTTCAGTCCTTAAAAGCTATGATCCCCGCACCTACAAGTCAGTTCCCTACGCTGCCAGGTCAACCATGTCATCATGCTCTGAACAAAGGAAGTTTGAGTCCACCCACTCTATGACCCCAGTTACTTCCCATCCCCACAAGTATGTCAGTCCTACCATCAGTACCACCACACTTCAGTTCTACACCTCGCACTCCTATCAAGGAAACATCATTGCCTTATTAGTTGTTGGTCTCCCTCTATCGATGACAACCAAATTTATTCTAGAGGATAGACCTAGAGGTCCCTGTGTCTTGGACTCATCACCATTTATGATGAGTGCCTACGAATCATTTCGAGAAGATTCCTCAGTGCCTCTCCAAATGGTTGTTTCTCACATGCTCGACTTCAACACCTTGATCACATCGTTGAGACTCGCATAGGGTATTGGTCCTTTCAATTATTTGTTGAAGACCCCGGATACCACCTGATTCTTCCACATTTGAGAGTTTACTTATGGAAACAACCAGTTACATTTTTCCTATAGATATCCGGGTTGCGCATGGCGACAGTATTCAGATGTACCCTAGTTTTATACTCCCTCGAGTATACAGTTACATATACTCCTCAGAGTTGAATCAGAGTCATTGAGTCCCTACAGATGTTGGACACCTTCAATTTCAACAGCTCATCAACCCTTCTGAGACCTTGTTCAGAACGGTTGTTGCTTTATTTCAGTGTATCAGTTATTGAGATCAGTTATGTTATGATCATGAGTACATCCCAAAATAGTGTCCCCTTTGGACCATTATGATGTACCAGCAAATTTTTTATGTATTATTCAGGTTCCCCTTCTTGGGACTAATTGTTATGTATATGTCTTGATACGAGCATGGGTATGCTCGCCTCGTCCATTATTAGAGATTATTCCTCATTCATATTGAGGCCATGTAATATTTTTTGTTTTTGCAGCTTCCAAGGGCCATTGATCCTGTTTCCAACCGGTCTCTTCTCTTCCCCAAACCCCAGGAAAAAGACAAAAGAACTATGATGTCTATCGGCCATACGATGAGCTCCTGCCCTCACACATCAGGGGGCAATCTGTTAACACCCAAAAAGTGCTCACTAGCTCATTTCCTTATTCACATGACCCATTTGTCCACTTTTCCACCATTTGAGCCTCTAAAGCCATCAAAAGGTCACCAAAAGACCATAATACACCCATTTTCCCCCTCAAAATGAATAATTTTCCTCAGAAAGCATAAAAAAACCCTAAAAAAGGGTCCAGAATTCCCAAAAATATTAAAAGGGAATAAAAATATTCAAAATATTCAAAAAAGGAAAAATGAGGGAAAAAGGTACCTAAACCATGTTGGTTAATACCATTGATTTCCTCAAAACCATAATGGTATTCCCCACCACCAAAAACTATAAAAAGGTGGTAGGGGCTCCTCACTTTCCATCCATCCATCCATCATCCTATCCTCACGCTGTCAAAATCTCTCTTGAGACTTTTGGCCATTTTCAGCATCTTGGAGAAGAGACCATTGGATCCTGGAGCTACTCACCCTTGGAGTTGCTCAACATCATATCCTCACCATTTGAGGTATCTTAATATAAAGAACCATTCTCTATTTTATTTCTTGTTCTTGTTATTTATCTTTTGAAGTTTATATGCACATGCTAGTTTAGATTTAGATTTAATTCATAATCGTTTTTGCTTTCTATATTGAAACTGCTATCACATTGTTGATAGGTGCCCATTACACAAAGCTTGGTTGCAAAACCAAGCTAACAATATATATATCAATGAGATTACCAACATGATATCTATATTGGAATCTATTAAATACTCAGATAAAATCCACCACAACTTTGGGTGAAATATAGAACAAAGGTTCCCAGAGTCTTCATCCTAATCCTGAAATGATACGATCCTAACCATGTGAATAGATGTACTAACGTCGAACATGGTAGAAACCACTTGATTACTGATCATTGATGTAAACCATTAACAAGTGAAAGGAAAATTACCAGTAATGGCAATGACTCCCAAGGTACCCTAGCACATTCCAATCAATGTGAATAAATGAGTTAAAGTCGAACACTCGTGGAATCATTCAATCATAAGTCAATGATGTGAACCTACTGTTGGAAGTGAGGAGACCTTCCATTGAGGCATGCAAGTCCCAAGCTACTAATTGATTTCTAAGTCTAATTCCTAGATAATGTGTTGAAGTTGACATGAATAGACTTGTCAAAGGAGAGCCGTGATGAATTCCCCATCATTGACATGAAACTGACACAAGAAAGTGATGTAATATAATGGACCAAATGAGCAGAGATTGACACAAGGATGAAAACTGGTAACACTACAGAGTGGTTGATTTAGGCTTAAACTTCCCTTGAAAATTGTAAGGCACATCAAATGACTTGGCTGCATTGACTCAACTAGATTTAGAGAAAAACATAGTGAGATGATAACTAGGGAACTCTTCGGATGAGTCGAAGGAGTAAAATGACTCATGTGATTGGTATGAATCAGAGACAAGCGAATTACCCAACTGTAAGACAAGAAGCAAACATGTGCCATGTTCAAGGGCATAACACACAAATGCCATAATGCTTCCCAAAAAATGACCTACTCCCCCCAAATTTTCCCCCAACCATGATCGACGAGTACCTCTTTATTTTTTAAAGAGATTGAGGAGGTTAACAAATCCTCGGTATAGCTCATCTTTAATGAGTGCCTCATCATATTTTAATGAACCTGAAGGAGGGGTTGATCCCATATGGGTTCCTCACTATATATTTTTATGATCCTAGAGAAGAAAAACTCAACGGTCTTTTCAGGTAGAGAGTCGGAAAAGAACTTAAAGAAGGCTCTAGGGTTAGTGTATTTTCATAAATTTAGTCTCATATACTCGAAAAAGCATAAAACAATACGAGGGAGAACTCTTATAGTCAATGTTGACTAGGATATTTATTTTTCGTAATTAGTCCACTTGGTCCAAAAAAAGGGTAAACTAACACTAAACAGACGTTCTTTTGAATCGTTTTATGAATGTGAAAGAAAACAAGCTCGCTTGACAATATTTTCATACTTAGGGAGTTGGAAAAGAGCTTAAACAAGTTATACAACTTGATGAGAACTTTATATTCAAAACGATAACTCTAGCCATAAAAACTGGTATTTTTGCATAAAAAACACCAAAAAACAACCTCGAATCAAAAAGTGGTGCTACCGGTAGCACCACTTTTGTTTTGGTTAAAAATATTGACATGGACCAAAACAATCTTTATTGTTGTTTGCAAAAACCATAAAATCAAGCTATCGGTAGCAAAACTTTTGAAAAAATGGCATTATTATATTATTGAATCATAATTCAAAATTATATTTATTAAATCTCTTTCATATTTTTGCACCAAAACATCAAAAAACAACCCCAAAATGAAAAGTGGTGATACCAGTATCATACCCTTTTTTGGGGGGAGCTACATTTACAACTTTCTAGAAACTAGGGGTTGTATCATTGCAATCAAAATCTTAAATCGATCCCCGGATTAAAAACTAGATCTCCTAGAATCACTATCATTTTTTTAGGTCGAAATTTAAATAATAATAACTTAAAAAACCAGAATAAAAAAAATAAAAGACACAAATTTTGTTAAAGAAAATTAAAAAACCAAATTAGAAAAAAGAAAAATTATTTACAACCATGAAAGAAAATAAAAAAAATTAAAAAAAAAAATCAAAATCAAACACAAATTTAAATGTTTAAAAAAAAATACAAATTAACAATCAAAAAAATAAAAAAATTCAAGAAACTTTAAAAAAGATTTTTTTTTTTTTAAACATTTTAAAAAACCAAAATTGTTTTAAATTTTAAATGAAATTTTATTAATTTTTTTAAAAAAAATTAAAATTAAAAATTAAAAAACTAAAATTTTAAATTTTAAAAAAAAATTAAAAAAAAAAACAAAAAAAAAAACTAATTGGCCACCGCTCCCATCGCCCTTCCCCTCCCCATCCCCCTCCACTCCGCCGTCTCCCCCTCCCTTCCCCCTTCCCCTTCCCCTTCCCCTTCCGCCCTCTGTATGGGATGGGAGCGGGGCGGGTTGGTTTGTTTGTTTTTAATTATTTTTTATTTTAAATTTTTAAGTTTTGTTTTAATTTTTTTAAATTTTGTTTTAAGTTTTTGTTATTAATTTTTAAATTTTGTTAATTTTTTAAAAGTTTTGTTAAATTTTTTTTTGTAATCTTTAAAATTTTTGAATTTTTTTACTGATTTTTAATATTATTGAATTATTTTTTGGTAACTTTGGATTTTTTTTTGTTTTATGTTTTATTTTTTTAAAATTTGGTTTTTTATTTGTTTTTGTTTTTTTTTCCAATTTTGTTTTAAAATCTTTAAAAAAATTACTTTTAGCTGTAAAATTGGTAAAAAAAAACCTTTAAAAGAATTTGAAATTTTATAATTTTCTCCTTTTTTTTTTAAATTTTCTTATAAAAACGATTTGTTTAAGAGACAAGTTTAAAGGAAAACTTCCAAAACATATATATTTTTCAATCCAACTAGCTTCTAAAAATTAAAAAAATTCAAAAATGTATTTATTTTTCCATCATAACTAACTACTAAATATATTTTTTTTGTAAAATTTGAAAAAACGCATTTGTAAATAAAAATTATAATTTTTTTTATGGCCAAGAAGATTCAGAATCGCAAAAAAATGGCTCAAAATGAAAAATGGTGTTGGGTGAAAACGTGAAGGTGGGCAACACTTCCTTGAGAATCAAGTGCAAAAAAAATGTAGCGGAGGTTATTCGGCCGAATAATAAATGTTATTCGGCCGATTAATGTCATTAATTGGCCGAATAACCCATACTTTATTCAGCCAAATAACTAGTAACGGTTCTCCGTTTAAATTAACAGGGACCTCGAAGTGTGTGGGTGGCAGTGCCCGCTGGAAAAAATCTCTGGGTTTGTTAGTTTATTCGACCGAATAATGTTTCTGCATAAAAGCCCTGCTATGTCCATTATTTGTCATTTTCTTTGCAGAACTTTTGGACCCCGCCTGTGGACCCTTTTCCGACCCCGCCGGTTGACCCTTTTGCGACCCCGTCTGTGGATTCTCTCGCGCCTGTGGACATTGCTGATGTCATCGACGATCTTGCCACCATTTCGTTAACCTCCATTTCGCCACCTGACATCTCGCCATCCACCACCCCCCATCTCGCCATCTCGTCACCTGATCTTCTCATCCCACCATTTGCCACCCTTTCAACATCTGCTCCCCGTCAGATCCACCACCACCTACAGATTGCAGGTTCACTTTAGCTTCGGTGTGGAGTTTACGGGTTCGGCGTGGAGGTTACATCGTCGGCATGGAGGTTACATCGCAGGTATCGTTTTAGTTTCTAGTTGTTTCATTTTCGGTTTCGGTTTCGTTTTTTTTTGTTTTCCGTTGCTAATTAAATTTGTTGATGGTTGCAGGACAATTCTTTCTGTTCGGCGAGTTGGTGATCTGCTCCTGTGCGGCATTGGTGTTTGTGTTTGGTTTTGTGAGTTTTTGGTTTGCTCCTGTTTGTTGGGTTCGACGAATTGCTGTTTGTGAGTTAGTTATACAGGTATCCATGCGCTTCTTAAAATCTATGGATTGTCAATAAAGATATTCATTATTTAATTTAGCCATATGATAAACATGAAAGTCCCCATTTATATAAACATTTAAGTGTCGATGTTGTTTATGTTTAGAGGTTAAATGATGTACTCATCTAGTTGTCAATGAAATAAATGTTCAGATATTGAGATATTTGATTAAGCATTTAAATGAGAGGGTTGTATTTAGAAAAAATAGAAAAAAAATATTCACATCAATGACGAGTCGTAAATTTACCTACTTAGAACTAAATTTGCATGTTCCTTACATTTATATTTTCTGTTCATGAACAGAGTTAATGAAAACTGTTCATGAACTCTTGTCATGAACAGAGTTCTTGAAATTTGTTCATGTTCTTATATAATTTTTATACACTCATCTTAAGGCTTTCGTCTTATAAGTTCTTTTTATATAGAAATTTAATGATAATTTTATGAATAGTTTTTACAATTCATTGGCTCATTTACTATTGTGAGTGTTTCATCTCGACAATCAATTTATTTATTACCCTAGTCATTTACGCTTTATATTTACTATTGAATTATATATGAAACAGATGGTGTGATTCCGTAGTCTCTTCCACACTACCATTTATCTGTCAACTCACAAACATGATTAGCCACGTGTCCCACACGTCCATGCAAACAGAACTTAGAGGGTCCATAGAACCATTTAATCCTAGTTGTAGTGGTAAGAGGGCTTCAAGTAAACTATGGTCAGTACTAGGGGAGCAAATATTGTGAACATAATTTTAGCGTTCTTGAACTCTGTTCATGAACAGAGTTCTCAGTGGGAAATTCTACCATTGGAGGGAATACGTTTTGGTGTAACTTCTATCCTTCTTCTTTCTCTATAAAACACTCTCCCTTCTGTGGCTGTTAAACCATAGAAAACATTGTCGTAAAGATAACATCGTGCATTTTTTTTTTAGAATGTCATGCCTTATGATTGTGCATTTTGAATTGAAAAACTAATTGATGGAAAACAATGGTCTTGAGTTTTAGCCTTGTAAAGGTGAGGATTCCCGAGATTATGTTTTTCCTTGGTTGCAACATGGCAAACTCGGGAGACATAATACCATGAATCGTCACCGTTATCAGGCTGAAACTCAAGACCATTGTGCAACATGGCAAACTTGGGAAACACAATACCATGAATCGTCATTTTTTTATGAGTCTATGGAATAATGAAAATATTTTGTAGATATAATTTATGTTTAAATTATTATAATATCAATTAAGTTATTAATTTAGGATTTTAAATTAAAATTTAACATGTTCATGAACTCATTCTTTAACATAAGGAATTGTAACCTTCGCTTAATATTTAACCATATTGGTTCCATTCATTTTAAACATCAAAACACTTAGAAGATTGGCACATTAATTCTCTTACATCCAACAATATTAGCTATACCCATTTTAAGAACTATTAGATGATATTAGGTATATCTAGGTCCTTATTAAATAACTTAGTTTCTAATCCTAAATTATACTGATGTTGGCTTGAGTGTGCAAGACCAATCTTTCTGTTTATTGTAATGCAAAATTGGCTCCACAATTTTGATAGAACCACAAGATTTATTATGGTCCTAAATTAGGTGTTTGGCCCCAATAAGGTAGATTTTACCCATTAACTTACCGGTGGCACTATCTAGGCTTTTACCATGTGTTATATTTACAATTCCACAAAATTCAGAAGTTAAAATGACAAGATGTGTAGGAAATAATATAATAATTTACATAAAAACCATAAACTATAAACACACCTATAAACCATATGTTCCACTACCAACCAACGCTCTTTTTGTATGCACTTTTCCAGCTTCCATGATCTCAACAGTCCTATCAATTATGCCTAGTGTTTACATATAATTTAAAAACCTATAATTTAGGAATCTGATTACATGATCTACAATCTAGGACTTATAACTGTCACGTCCCCACCCATCATACCAGTGCAATGGGGAGGATCGTGGGGCTAAAACTGGGCATCCAACCCATAAACTTATTTCATAAGCATTCACATACTATAATGGAGATATGAAGATTCATAGAGATTTTGAAAAACACAGCAGAAGTAATTTCAATACACACCCATCATACATTCCAGATATTCATGCCATTCATCAATTTAAACAATATCCATTTAGCAAATGAGAATACTTATTTCAACCCAAGTAATCCCCGAGCAACCAGCTACGCTTCTGCAACGTTCCACCCAACCGTAGGCCAGTGTGCTCCACGATCTCTCAGCACCACTGCCACCCCCCGAGCTGGGCATGATCTCCACAAGGAACTAGGGAACAACAAGGTCTCACATAACCATAGATACACCAGAATCAGCCCTGCCAACCAGCAGTTGGGTTTCTGAGGTTGCTAGGAGATGGATGCATATAACAACAAAAGTGCAAGTGCTGGGCATGAGAAAAACGCTTCTCTAGTGAAGTTCCCAACAATGGGTCTGTAACAGTTCCAGAAAAATGTGGGCAACCAAAACGAAAAGGAGAAAATGGGAAATCAACCCCAGGAGAGCAAAATCGTTTTCAGAAGAATGCTCATGGGCAGAAACGGCCTCCATAATCCCAAAAATGGTGGCTCTCTTCTCCCAGCCAATGAGCTAACCAAAAACGAGTTTGCAGGCATGGAATAATGCAGGAAATGGTGAAAAACGTGAAGGATAAAACCCCAACAGGCTCAAACTGCGTGAGAGGAAGAATGCCATGGGTGAAGAATGGCTTTGGGATAATTTCATGGGGGTTTTTCTTGCTCAGCCAACCAAAAATCGATTTCCCAGGTTGCTGTCTTGCCCATACACGAAAATTGACAGCCATACCTCTCCCATCCCAAGGCATTAATTGTCTCAACCAATTATTGGAAGAATTAAATGATTGGGTGCATGAGGCCAAATGGGTAGTTGAGAGTTCATGGGTTTCCTCAATGAAATGGCTTGACACCATGGCTCAAGGGTTTGGTTATTTTCCCTCCCTATTCCTTATAAAGATCATGCCCTCATATCTTTGTTGCATTGCGTAGCTGGTTGTGGGTATCTTTTATTAAATTCGTATTTACATGATGTCTTATTTACATCGTGCCCTTCTAGCACAAGAACCATAGGCATCTCTTTAATTTCTAGTACATAAAATGCTAAATTAGTGGCGGGGCCTTGGCCTTGAGCTCCTCACCATGATTAAGTTACAATATTTACATCATTCACGATTTAATACTAGGGGGTCAAAACAGGAACGTGACATACCCCTCCCCTTGGAATAACACCGTCCTCGGTGTTCCAACACTTCGGAATACATATACAATTTACACATGTCCAAAACTTCAAAAACTTTGTAGATCTGCCCTGCATTCTGCTCTTTACTTTGAACTTTCAGGACCAAGTCCTTTGACCTTCACGAGTTGCTCCTGCTGATTCGGATCTTCCAGCTCATCCATAAGTCTGAAAACTTTATGGCTGCTACCCTCTTGAGGTTCTCTTGTTGGGCAGTTACGGAGGCAATGATCCCCTCCACATTTCCAACACTTCACTGGTTGCTTGTCTTTACCTGCTCAATTTCCTTTGAATATTCCCACCTGGAATGTTTCTTAATCGGACGATTGGATGAATGCTTCTTCATTGATCCACCTTTCTTTCCCTTGCTGATTGCCTTCATAATGCTTTTTACCTCTTTCTGCAGACGAATAGAGTCCTGCAAGACCTTGTGGTTCATCTCGTTCTGCTGCTTTTGCATCTTGAGCATCTCTCCAAGATTTTCTTGGGTCTTGGCAATTATTTGAAGAAGACTTCCAGCCAATCCTAGTAGCCCTCAGTCTGCTGCCATGGTCAATGGGCACAACTGAACACACTTTGCTTACTAGCAACACTTTCCTGTGCCGGCTGCAACCAATTGTTTCACTTTCTTACCTGTGAAATTCATCATGGGAATTCTTTGTTAGGACAAGCATAACATAAACATTAAGATTAGTCAATTATTTTACTAATTGACATGGAATGTCCATGCTTTATTCATGGGACTTCCACACTTTTCATGCTTTCCAAAGATACACATGAACTCATTCATGTTCATCCTTTCACAGGAAATTTACTATTTCATCATCCACAATTCATCTCAAGCAATTACACACAATCTATTTTCAGCCATGATATGCACTCAACAATCTTTTGTTTTATAAATGCATCAATCAAAAGAAAAGAGAAGAGTGGGGGTTTCTCCCTCTTAGTCTTGTTCTATTATGGAGCTACACTGTCACTGTGGTTTCATGCTCCTTAGTCTCTTTCACTTCAATGTGAATGCTTTGACTTTCCTTTCTTGGCTGTGACACTTAGTGTCTAAGGTTTGCATATGGATTTCAACTAGGAAACCCTTCTCCATTGTCGTTACAGAACCTTTGGCTGCTAGGACCCACACAGTTCCACTAGCACCATCTTCCATTACTGCTCATACTGAGCTCTTTAGGATAGTCATATGTCCACATGCATCCTCCAGATGCTTTCATAGTCCTTGCTTCCAGCAATACCTACACTCAAACATTGAGTCAATTCATATGTTTAGTGTATTTTCATAGGGTTTATTTCCAAATGAGAATTTAAGAAATCATAATTAAATCATATACACATGTATATTCATAAGCAAGAAGTTGCAAGATAACCAAATACTTATCTGTATTGTGCGTTTCCTCGCTACTCCACGAGTTTCCTTCTCTGCTTTACAAGCCTTGGATCACCTGTGGGGTGGATGCTTGGCCAGCACACATGCCACTCCACAACATCATTCGAATAGGCAATGCCAAGCCAGTGTGCCGACTGGGTTTATCAGGCATCCCAAAAATCAGTATGCTAAGCCAGTACGCCGACTGGGTTTATCAAGAATTTCAAAATCAGTATGCTAAGCCAGTACGCCGACTGGGTTTATCAAGCATTTCAAAAATCAATATGCTACGCCAGTACGACGACTGGGTTTATCAAGCATTTCAAAAATCAGTATGCTAAGCCAGTACGCCGACTGGGTTTATCAAGCATTTCAAAAATCAGTATGCTAAGCCAGTACGCCGATTGGGTTTATCAAGCATTTCAAAAATCAGTATGCTAAGCCAGTACGCTGACTATGTTTATCAAGCATTTCAAAAATCAGTATGCTAAGCCAGTACGCCGACTGGGTTTATCAAGCATACAATAACCATTTCCAAGCTAGTTCTCCAACTGGGTTTGTCAGGAAATAACACCCTTCACCAATACCTCCACATCATGCAAGTAACCAATGCCAAGCCAGTACACCGACTGGGTTTATCAGGCATCCAGCAACCTTTCGTCACAACTCCCAAATAACCAATGCCAAGCCAGTACGCCGACTGGGTTTATCAGGCATACAACAACCATTGCCAAGCCAGTACATCGACTGGGTTTATCATGCAATATGAACAACATAATATGATTACGTGGCTCCTTCTCTTGTGCAACTAGCGGTTCCCTCCAGGAACTCCATAGGTGACTCACTTGACTGCAGGCTAGCATGGCCCCACAATACCCACTCATACTACACAAGGATGATACCCCTTTTCTGCAACACAGCTCCCCGGGCCTATCCAGCCCTTTTAGTGTCCTTTAGTGTGAGCATAGAAAGGTTACCACTGCCCATACCGTCCTCATGAGCACCCTTTCTTCACTTTACCTCTTACGTGCAACACCAAATTGCATCTGTGTAAGCTGATAGCACAAGAAGGATAAGCAGACTCATCAGTATTTTTGCTCAAAAATCGTAATCATATTTCATATCATTCACTATCAAGTATTGAAACACCAGGAATGCGTCCATTCCCTTAGGGTGTAGTCAATATTGAAAACCCTAGCATAGCCCAGCACCAGAAAAGGTGTGCACCCCCCCTTCTGATGTGCGCCATGTAGGTCATAATCATACTTAAGCAGTATGCAATGATATAAATAATATAGAGCATGCTATGCATATTAACCCTAATAATTTAGACATGCATGATCTTGTCTAGGGTCACAGAATACTCATTCATTTTGCAGATGTGTTTCACATGCCTTCTGGGCATAGCTTTCCCATCTCACTTCATGGTTTACCGACATGCGGTTTGGCTGAGACATTATCAATGGCGTTTTACCTGAAACCCATTTCCTAAGCATGGGATCCTTCCCATCTAGTTTGGCTTCTGCAGGCCATCACACCTGGTCTTCCTGCAATGTGTCATCCTGGCACAATGAATTTTACAATTCTGTCTCCTACAGAAATTGATTTGCTTAGCAATGCGCCTATTCTCATTTTGTTTGGCTCCTGTAAGTGACATCACTCTGCCCGTTATGGTCTTATGCCCGCTGCCATACATGAGCATCCACTTACAGCATGTCCTCCTGACACATTTCATATAAGCCAAACAGTCATTAGCAAAATTTCAAATCCGAAACATTTACAAATCTGATATCTACAACTGTTCTTACTAACAGAACTTAGAGTTCTCAACCATGAGATTCCTTCTCATAAGCTCTAGATCAAATTTCACAGTCATATCATTCATACAATGCATCACAAGATTTATAAACTCTCTCAATGCACATCTACTCAATGCTTCCTTGCATTGTTTCATGAGTACTATACATTCAAGCATATTATAATCGAAACATAACTATCTCATATAACTTGCATTACCATAATCAGGACCACCAGTCCTCACTTGCTTTGGTTATTAAGCACTTAACCAACGTACACATGGCAGGATATAAATTCATATGAATGCATTGAGATTTCTAAACAGTCATAGGGTGTAAGGATAATTTCCTTCACTTATCCACACATCACCAAGCTTGGTAGGTTAACAGTCCCAATCGGTATTCAATATCACATGCAAACTAACTCAACATAGCTCGAACATAGTTGAAGAGATCTTACCAAATCCTCTTTCAACATGCATGCACTTTTGCACCAATAATCATTACCTGCATGGTTACCATTAACCTCGCATGATGTTACCTGATCAATTGGCCTCTTACCAAGGCTGCTCAGTCTTTTGCTAACTTTATGATCATAGATTTGTTGCACCATCCTTTCTGCATAAGGTTGTTGGCTTCATGCAACAACATCCTCAGCACATTTAGCCATGCTTTTTGTTATCTTTGGTCCTACAACCAATACCAACATCAATAGCAATTATCAACCACAATATTCTCCATTAGTGGTTCATTGCATATGCAGACTTCATTATTCTACCAATATGCAATATCCCATTTATGCACAAGCATTTCCATATGCACTATGCAATGTTTGTTAAGATGCCATCTAGTGCATATACATCTATGTAATCCCTTACATTTTTAACATTTTTATGCCATATGACAATTTCATGATTATAAGTATGATAACAAGCAGGGGTTTAAAGAATTCTTCCCTTTTCAATCCCTCATTGCAACATGGAATTCCTCTTCCATATCATGCAATTGTAGAAATTACCCATATCGACAACAAGATTTGTTTGTCAAAACAGCCGCTGGCACTCTTCTGCACTAAATATCTACGATATATGTAGACCTCATTCAAACTCTGGTCCTGCATCATTGTTCCCTGCTGGACAAGCTTTCCAATGCTTGTCTTCATGCTCCATTCTGACATCAGGTGCGGAAACTGCATCTCTTCAAAAATGACAACTTTCACTCCTATTCTGCACATTTTACACAGCTGCATTTTGGTCCAGAATGCCACCTGTGGAAGAAAATTTATGAGGAATCACAAAAACTTTTATATCGGGCGAAGTTGGCCCATATAACAAGGAACACTCAGCAATTCACGGATTTTAATTCCGGTGCACCATTCATCTTCTATGAATTTCTGGGTTTTGCTACTTCTCACTTTTCACATTTTTCCAAAATTCCAAATTTTGGGCCAAAAATGGCTATCTCCCAAACGGTGCATTTCTGGGAAATCTTCGTCTAACGAAAACTGTTCATCTTAATGAGAATATGAAATGTCTAGTTCAGTAAAATTTTTGACTCCCACATCTAGGGTCACTTTTACTGCCCACAAGCTTTCCAAAATCCCGAAAAAGTGGCCCGGAACAGTGCTTTTTGGCCTTCTTGCTCACCCCAACTCCACATCCTTTGGATTTTGGCTCCAAGATTTGGAACTTAACATTGTGCCTGCTTCATGGCCGCGCCTGATCAATTTCATCTCAAACCGACCTTCCGTCAAGCCTCGGGACTCCGTCCTTCAAAAGTCACTATTATCCATTTTCTATCAAATCGGAGTGTAATGGCCTCGGGGTCCTCACTGGTTCTTTCATGGCCTCCGAGCCCCACAGGAATCATCCCATTCTGAGCCCCGGTGCTCCCCCTATCCAAAAATTGAGTTTTTGGCACTTTACTCTTTTTTTTTTTTTTGCCTGCCGCCACTGCGGGGCGGTTCACTGAATGCTTCCAGTTGGCTATAGCCTTCCGCAATTTCGGGCCGGTTGGCTGTATCCTTCCGCAGTTGCGGACCGATTGGTTGTATCCTTTCGCAGTTGCGGGCCGGTTGGCGGAATGCTTCCGCAATTGCGGAACGACTCGGCGAAGTCTTCTGCAATTGCGGAACGATTCGCCGAAATCTTCCGCAGTTGCGGAACGATTCGGCGAAGTCTTCCGCAGAATTTCGGAACGACTTACCGAAGTCTTTCGCAAATTTCGGAACGACTCACCGAAGTCTTCCGCAAAATTTCGGAACGACTCGCCGAAGTCTTCCGCAAATTTTCGGAAAGATTCGCGGAATGCTTCCGAAAACTTCCTTTTCATGCCGATACTTAGAAAATTTTCTGCTTTTTCGGAGCATTTCACCGAATTTTTCCTTGTTGCGGGACAACTCGCAGAATCCTTCCGCAAATTTCGGAAGAGAATTCCTTCCGAAAATTTCGGAAGGGAATTCCTTCCGCAAATTTCGGGGCGGCTTCCCGAACTCCTCCGCGTTGCGGAAAAACTCGCGGAATGCTTCCGCAGTTTCGGAGCAATTCGCCGAATGCTTCCGCAGTTGCGGAAGACATTCGGGAATTCTTTCCGAAACAGACTTTAACAAAAATTTCGAAAACACTTAAACCATTTTCAAAAGCACTTAACACTGCAATTGGATTTGGCCCATAAAGGCCCAATGCTGCAACCAGCAGCTATGATACCATTCTGTCACGTCCCCACCCATCATACCAGTGCAATGGGGAGGATCGTGGGGCTAAAACTGGGCATCCAGCCCATAAACTTATTTCATAAGCATTCACATACTATAATGGAGATATGAAGATTCATAGAGATTTTGAAAAGCACAGCAAAAGTAATTTCAATACACACCCATCATACATTCCAGATATTCATGCCATTCATCAATCTAAACAATATCCATTTAGCAAATGAGAATACTTATCTCAACCCAAGTAATCCCCGAGCAACCAGCTACGCTTCTGCAACGTTCCACCCAACCGTAGGCCAGTGTGCTCCACGATCTCTCAGCACCACTGCCACCCCCGAGCTGGGCATGATCTCCACAAGGAACTAGGGAACAACAGGGTCTCACATAACCATAGATACACTAGAATCAGCCCTGCCAACCAGCAGTTGGGTTTCTGAGGCTGCTAGGAGATGGATGCATATAACAGCAAAAGTGCAAGTGTTGGGCATGAGAAAAATGCTTCTCTATTGAAGTTCCCAACAATGGGTCTGTAACAGTTCCAGAAAAACGTGGGAAACGAAAACGAAAAGGAGAAAATGGGAAATCAACCCCAGGAGAGCAAAATCGTTTTCAGAAGAATGCTCATGGGCGTTTCGTGGGCAGAAACGGCCTCCATAATCCCAAAAATGGTGGCTCTCTTCTCCCAGCCAATGAGCTAACCAAAAATGAGTTTGCAGGCATGGAATAATGCAGGAAATGGTGAAAAACGTGAAGGATAAAACCCCAACAGGCTCAGACTGCGTGAGAGGAAGAATGCCATGGGTGAAGAATGGCTTTGGGACAATTTCGTGGGGGTTTTTCTTTCCCAGCCAACCAAAACTCGATTTCCCAGGTTGTTGTCTTGCCCATACACGAAAATTGACAGCCATACCTCTCCCATCCCAAGGCATTAATTGTCTCAACCAATTATTGGAAGAATTAAATGATTGGGTGCATGAGGCCAAATGGGTAGTTGAGAGTTCATGGGTTTCCTCAATGAAATGGCTTGACACCATGGCTCAAGGGTTTGGTTATTTTCCCTCCCTATTCCTTGTAAAGATCATGCCCTCATCTCTTTGTTGCATTGCGTAGCTGGTTGTGGGTATCTTTTATTAAATTCGTATTTACATGATTTCTTATTTACATCGTGTCCTTCTAGCACAAGAACCATAGGCATCTCTTTAATTTCCAGTACATAAAATGCTAAATCAGTGGTGGGGCCTTGGCCTTGAGCTCCTCACCATGATTAAGTTACAATATTTACATAATTCACGATTTAATACTAGGGGGTCAAAATGGGGACGTGACAATAACCTATCTAATCCTAAATTATACTACTGTTGGCTTGAGTGTGCAAGACCAATCTTTCTATTTATTGCAATGCAAAACAGGCTCCACAATTTTGACAGAATCACAAGATTTATTATGGTCCTAAATTAGGTGTTTGGCCCCAATAAGGTAGATTTTACCCATCAACTTACCGGTGGCACTATCTAGTCTTTTATTTAATTGTGCATTGTTTTCTCTATAGAACACCCTCTCCCTCCCTCATGTGGTTGTTAAACCATAGAAAACATCGTCGTAGAGATAAAATTGTGGATTTTTTTTTTTTAGAATGTCATGCCTTATGATTGTGCATTTTGAATTGAGAATATAATTAATGGAAAACAATGGTCTTGAGTTTTAGCCTTGTAAAGGTGACCATTCCTGAGATTATGTTTTTCTTTGGTTGCAACATGGCAAACTCGGGAAACATAATACCATGAATCGTCACCGTTATCAGGATGAAACTCAAGACCATCGTGCAACATCGCAAATTTGGGAAACATGGCAAACTTGCGAAACAAAATACCATGAATCGTCAATTTTATATGATTCTATGGAATAATTAAATATTTGTAGATATAATTTATGTTTAAATTATTAAAATATGAATTAAGTTATTAATTTAATATTTAAATTAAAATTTAACATGTTCATGAACTCATTCTTTGACATAAAGAAATGTAACCTTCACTTAGTATTTAACTATATTGGTTCCATTCATTTTAAACATAAAAAACACTTATAAGATTGGCACATTAATTCCTCATACATCCAACAATATTAGCTATACTCATTTTAGGAACTATTAGATGATATTAGGTATATCTAGGTCCTTATTAAATAACTTAGTTTCTTTAGCAGCTAGGTCTTAGAATTTGTAGAATTTGAACATGTAATGAGTTGATATTTGTGTAAGTGTAGACATTATATCAAATGGAAAGAGAGGAGTCTTCGAGGCGAAATCGTAGGAGGTCTTCACATTCTTCGGGAGTTGGTGTCTCAATTGATAATCGGAGGTTGTCGACTTCCCCTTGAGATTCAAGTTTATTGTATAGTTCACATTCATTCAATCATCGGCGAGGGGATAAGGGTACAGATGATTCCCCTTTAGCTTTTGTGGGAGAACGTCGATATCGACCTTCTGTTGGTATGAACATCAATCTTTTAATACATATACAAATTGTTTTTTTGTGTGTACGCAAAGTTTGTACATGTTTACACATTTATTTATTTTTATTTGAAGTAGAGCATGGTTCAAAAGATGCTCGTAATTCTACAGAGAGGGAGGAAGAGAGAGAAAGGGAGACAGATGCGGGTGCAGAGAAAGGTTCCCAAGAGGCTCGTCATTCTACATATGGTGACGATGGTCGAGCCAGGATGTAATATGTTGAACTAATCGAGGGTTGTACACCCATGATAACGTATCCATCTGATTTACTTGAGGAGCTTCCATGGGAAAGTGGTGTTCATCAAACGACTCTTGAAAGTTGTAGATCTTAGTACGACAAGTTGGAAAAAGATTTATCTACTATGGATCTCCCTCCAGAGAGTAAACAAAGTTTGGAGATTGTTTTGGGATCATTGCAAAAATTCATTGAGACATATGAGGATCTCGGACCAACTACGAATGGTTTTGTTGATTTGATGCAAAGACGAAGGGCATAAGTGATGGTTCCAGACAAGTGAGCTGTTGTGAAGGAGAGAGTGACAAAAGAACAGGCCAATTCAATGTTTAACTTCAAAGAATGTCTAAAGTAAAAAATGTTGAAAGTGCAATATTTCAAGCACCCTGAACTTGCACATTTACTATATGATTGATTCTTTGCAGCCTATGGTCGGTTGCTATGGAACGATGATGTTTCTCAATATTTTGCTAGATTTTTTATGCGGAGTTTTTTTTAAATATGAAGCCAGACTAAACTGATGTTCATTCTAAATTTTATGGAGTTGTAAATGGTCGAATATATGATCGAAAATGTGCTCTTAGATACCCTACAACTCTTCGACCTCCACCCCAGATATCTCGCCCACCCAGGCTTGTGGCATTAAGATCAGAGATGGAGCCCACATCCCAACTCGGGACAACTAAAAGGGATTTTGTTGGCGATTGTTTAGTGTCGGCATTAGTTGGAGTAGATGTGGGATTGGTTCGAGAGAGGGATCGTGCCACTATTCGTCAAAATTTTGTTTACAAAACGAATGATGAGGTAGATGGAATGAGAATTGAAGATCTCATGCTAATTATGATATGACAATCTATTTAATCTTTTATTCATTTTGAATTGAACTTTTTGTTACATTATATGTATGATATTATGTCTTTTTTGATGTATAGTAATAAGTACATTATGTAAATGTTTATTGGTTGCAGTTTTCCAGAATGATGAATGAACATACTTTTCGACTCTCCACTAGTCAAAATGTAGAAAATGTAGAGCATATTGGAGAGGTATATTTATTATTTACATATTTATAATTATGTTTGAACTTGATATATTATCATTTTTTTGAATTTTAATTTAACTATGCATCTTATTGTTAATTTAACTTATCCATGCAGGTTTCTTTAGATACAAACTTTTTAGATGATTTACCATCTCTTGTGAGCTAATGATTTTAATTTTTTTGCTTCGGCTTTAAGTTAATTGCTTAATTTGTTTTTACTTGCACTATGTTTTGTTTATTAACACAATTTAAATTTTAGGGGAGAGATATAGGTTTTTTGATGAATGTGGATATTGGCACCGAGGTAATTTTGTTCACACTTGAATTGATCTCTGATATAAGTTTAATATTTTAATTTTTTGGGATTTAGTTTAAATTTGTTTAAATAATTTATGAGATTCATAAATTGATTTTATACATGTTGTAGCTTGGGTCTTTTCGATCTTTTAGAGGCAAAGGGAAGACTCCAATGGAGGATAGTGGTGGACATGCATTTATAGAATTTGATGTAATTTTGTTAATAATTGAATTGTTCTTTGATATATAAGTTTAATATTTTAATTTTTTGAATTTAGTTTAAAATTTTTTAAATAATTTATGATATTCATAATCTGCTTTTATACATGTTGCAGGCTGGGTTGAGTCCAAGGGAAGGCCCTAGTGGAGGATAGTGGTGGACGTTTTTTTTTTGTTGATATATAGATTGTAGTTGTTTTGGATATCGATGAGATTTATTTTTGGATTATACATATGTACATTGAACTCGCATGTTCATGAACATTTTTTGAGGATTATATACATGTACATTGAACTTACATATTCTGTATTTGCTTTAAATGATATTTTGTTGTTAATTATTCAGCATATTTGGCGTGATAACTGTTTAGAATATGTTTTTGCATGTTTATGAATGTATGTATTATTAAATTTATGTATGTATATAGATGTAAAATATAGGAATGTTAATGATAGGAATGCTAGGAATATTAAGAATGAATGTTTGAAAGTTTTGATAGGTGCAATCTAAAGTTAGGAAATGTTAAGAATGAATGTTAGGAAATGTTGAACGTTAAAAATGAATATTGAGAATGAATGTTATGGTAAGAATGAATGTTAGGAAAGTGTTGAATCCTAAGAATGAATGTTATAAAGTTAGGAAATGTTAAGAATAAATGTTGGGAAATATTGAATGTTAAAAATGAATGTTGAGAATGAATGTTAGGAGAGTGTTGAATCCTAACAATGAATGTTAGGAAGTTTTGATAGGTGCAATCTAAAGTTAGGAATGATAAGAATGAATGTTAGGAAGTGTTAAATGTTAAGAATGAATGCTAGGAAGTGTTGATAAGTGTAATCTAAAGTAAGGAGTAAGGAATGTTAAGAATGAATGTTGAGGGTCAAGAATGTTTAAAATGTTAAGAATGAATGTTACGAAGTTTTAAGAAGTGTTAAATCTTAAAAATTTTAGGAAGTTAAGAATGAATGAATGTTAGGAAGTTTTGATCTAGGTGCAATATAAAGTTAGGAATGTTAAGAATGAATGTTAAGCATGTTAAGAAGTGTTAGGAAGTTTAAGAATGTTATTAAGTCTTGATAGGTGCAATCTAATGTTTAGGAATTTGCAATCTAAGTTTTTATAACAATTTTAAAAATGGATGAATGCTAGGAATCTTAGGAAGCTTTGAATGTTAGGAAATTTAGGAATGTTAGGAAGTTTTGATAGAAATAGGAATGTTAGGAAGTTTAAAAATTGATGTTAGGTTCAAATTTTGATAGGAATGTTAGGAAGTTTTGATATGAATGTTAGGAATATGTTAAGAATGAATGTTAGGAAGTTTTGATAGATGCAATCTAATGTTAGGAATGCTAAGAAAGAATGTTTATTTGATATATAGAATCTTGGTTTCAACATAAAACTTAAATTTCATATAAATGATAAATTGAAATTTGTATAAATGATTCATATTTTTGAATTTTTAACTAATGATTCCTATTTTCAATGTTTAGGTACACATTTTATGTGACTGAAATCATGGAAAATGGGGATTTAACGATTTTTTGTTTTTTAATCATTAGCAAAGATTACATGATTGTGAAGCTTATGCTAAATTAGAGCAATGATTTTAGACAACAATTTGATGAATTTTCATCGATTTATTGTAAATAATCATTGCTCTAATTTAGCATAAGCTTCACAATCCTGGAATTCTTGCTTGTGATTAAAAATCAAATGATCGTTATCTCCATTTGCCATGATTTCAGTTATGTGAACTTACACAAGTGATATTTTAAAAAACTCATGGATCATGTATTTATATGGATTGTTTAGCCCACCATAAAACTAGTAACGGATCAACCCATCTTATGGATCAAGAATAATAATTTTCCATTTATTAAGTATATTAGAGAAGCATGAAATGGATCAAATGAAATATTTTTTCGGTGATTCTTCACTTATATACTTCAGTGAAAAGTAAAGATTCGGGGCGGAGTGTGGGGACAGCCACAACCGTTATCTCATCCCTTAAGTGGTCTAATAGACATATGGGGACCCAAATAAAGTACTGTACACAAAATTTAAGATGAAATTACACAATAAAGTTTTCATTACCAAATAATTTTCGAATTCATTTCAGCATACTAAAATACGATCATTTAAACTCTTATTCTAGTTTCCATTCAAGATCATAGACATAGTTGAAAGAAAAAAATATATTGTACACAACATTTGACATGGACATGGACAAAAACATCGATCGATTAATTTTTTATATAGTTAAAAATATCGCAATGGAATGTCGTCCTCAATTATCCGTTCATGGTCATATTTGGACAATTTCCATTTTTTAGTTTTTAATTGTTTTTTCGATCGAACTTGTACCAATTTTATTCAAGATGCACATACTAAATGACTATATTGACAACATATAACATTAGGTTCATAATCCTGAAAGTAGACATAATTTTCAGTCATACGAGTCTGCTGAAAAAAATAGCCCCTTAAAATGATGGATCCTCTCTCATATGTATATCCGTTGTCATTGTAGTCCTCCAATAACTTCATTTTTCCTTTAGTGCATCGCATCAAATAATACTTCACATTTTCATTGTTGTCTATAGGTGCAATCACAGCAAAAAACATCTCCTCTGCAAATTACAATTGGTGTTAGGGTTTTTAAATCATTTAAATTGATTAATATACATGTATAAGGTTATGGACAAAAATTAACAATCGACAAAACAATTGTAAGATCATTACTTTCTCTAACAAGATCTGAAATTCTATCGCCATCAGATGATATTGTTATTTCTTCTGATTCTAATTCTTCTACGCTTGCAAGTGACATTTTCCCTTTAGGATTAATCTTTGTGTGTTTCCAATTTTTTACGTAGTTGTTCGCTACGTTTTCACAATCTTCTATAGATTCAACATTTTCAGTGCAAATATGACAAAAGCATGATTGTTTTTTATTGTCAAATGAAAACACGTTTTGGAAGGATTTTGTTTGAATAGAGTGAAAATCTCTAGTCCCTTGTCTGGTGCTGGTATTAATCTATTTATATCTTGGGCCCCAACAAACCAAAAAAACCTACACAAATAACAACTTTTTATGTTAGTGTACATATACTTAAATGTTAGTGTACATTTTTTTAAATTAACAATTAATATAAATTAAAAAAATCGTGTACATACCTGTGCACATCTTTTGATTGTTGATTATAATCATGGATTAGATATAATTTACACCATTGGACAATCTCTGCAGCTGAATGAAATCATGCAGAAGAATGGTTCATTTTCCATCTTTGAAGTGCTATTTTTACGTATGCTCCTGCACCATCATGTTCACCTTTTCCATGTCCAGTTTCAAAGAAATTCTAGCGATGTTTAATGTTCAATGCTTTATGAAGTCGACATAACCAATAAAATGATCGTGAAGATTTAAATTATTCCACACATCCATATGACCATATCCAATGTTCATTGAATTTAACGTCACGTCCTTTTAGTGAATTGTAGAAAATACTTTCAATACAATGCTAAACAAAATGTGTATCATGTGTACGATCATTGCTGATATAAAAGTGATAGTCTTTAATCACATCTTGATTGTCACACGTGCTTTCAATGCCATCAACATCCTGTTGAGAATCTCTATATAGAACATGGACAAATATCGAAACTTGATCAGAATGATAGTATTCACTCTGTATCTCTTTTTTTGCAACAAATGTGTAGTTTTCTGCAAAATCAACCACTGACAAAATTGTTCCTGGTGGAAAATTTTCATGAGACTATTTGAATTGAAGGTCTTGCCATCGTGCTCTATGTGAATTCTTGGTTTATTTATAAATTTCACTTTCAAATTTCTTGAGAAAATATGTCACACATATTTTATCTTCTCGCAAATCAATTCTTTTGGAATGTGCATCATTAGAACTTGTAGCATAACCAATGTATTCATATCTTCTCCAATCAACGGTTACATTTGACAGTGAGTGATCATTATCGATAGGATATTTATTGTGGAATAAGACCAAATTTCCACAACAATGACAATTTTTTCCATTGACACATTTCTTATTATAAAATACTTCATCGTGATCTCTTTCACATAGATTTTGAGATATGAATTCACGTATTGTGGGTGGAGGTGGTGAATTCGTCCAAAACATTTTATCCAATTCAAGAAAGGTGTTGTAATATAATTGAAATTGCACATGATAACGGCAACAACATGTGTCACGTATAGTAATATGTCTAACATGCCATGGTTTTTGTTGCACAAATGTAGTGATCGACACATTAATTCCATGATAATCTTCTTTGAATTTATTGAACAATTGTACTTGTGTCATATCCATTATATGTTTTGGATTGCTTTCATATACCCCTCGTGATACTCTTTGTTGTATCACATCCCTTGAATTGATGAAAATCGAGCATGTGCCAACCAATATTCCCGTACAATATCTTTAACACCTGCTCCCATTCTTTCTTTGTAAGGCTGTCTACAAATAATTGCCTAGCAAGTAAGTTCATCATTTTCATATATTTGCATTCTGAATTTGTTATATTTGTATGATGTCTTTCTTGAGGTTCCAACTACTTTTGCTAGTTGTGTTGTCAAACGTTTTTGTCTAGTATTAGCTGAAACAATTGCTGTCTAAATTGCTCTACGTGCAGCACTGGTATCTTTCTTCTCGGTTTTCCAATTTTTTTTATTACATCGCCTATATTTTCCATCACATTATGTTTCAATTTCGACTCTTTGGTCGCCTTGTGAATATCCAATAATGACGTAGCATCTTCTAACTTCTTGGACACTAATAAACATTTCAAAATTTGTGCTTGTTCTGTTATTGAATAATTCTTCAGAACATCATAAATATTTTTAGCACGATGTCGTGCAGCATGTATGCTTATTTTTTTTCCATATTTGTTGCAATTAACGTCTTCTAACATTTCATCATCAATGGTGAAAGTACTTATACATCAAGTTAAATTTAGTTTAACATATATCCAAAAATACAATTCATTATAAAAAATGAATTTGGAAAATACATTATATATACATACTAGGTCCAATTTCTGGATCTTGAACTTGATCTTCAATATTGACTTCATCGACATTGGCATGTAAATCACTATTTACATCTTCAACAATGGTCTTTTCAACTTCAATTTTTTCTTCTTGTACTATATTTTCAATTTCCATTTCATCAACATTATCATGTAAATCTGTATTTATATCTTCAATAATTGTCGCTTGCGTTTCTGCAAGCCTTGTTTTTTTGGCATGATATTTGAGTTTTTTTTTTCTCTATTATCATCATCATCATCACGTTTACGATCATGTTTTCTTTGACGGTTTCTCTTACTGCCCATGATTGTTTAATCTATAGATGATAAATTAAAGAATCATCACTTTATAGTAAAAAAACAAAATTAAGATTTAAAAACAGTTATGAAATTTATAAACACATGAACTGAAATTTACTTCACCTTATCAAAATCTTCTAAGAGTCTTTTGAAGAAAAAATCTTTGGAAAGAAATTTCTTTTGAAAATACCCATTAAAAAGAAATCTCCTTTGAAAAAAACCTTCTTTGGAAGAAATAAAAACTCTTTGACAATAAATCACCTTTGAAAAAACCCATTGGAAAAGAATAAGAACACTTTCTAAATAAATCTTATTTGTAAAACCACTGGAAAAAAAAACTTCTTTGGAAAAATACCTACGAAAAAAACTTTCTTTGAAAAAACTACTTGGAAAAAAAAACTCCTTTGCAAAAATATCTTGGAAAAAAAATTCTTTGAAAACACCCTTGTAAAGAAATAACTCTTTTGCAAAAATAACTTGGGAGAACAACTCTTTGAAAAAAACCCTTTCAAATAAATAAGAAGGAAAAATACATCTTCTTTGCAAAACCTTTTTTGAAAAAATCACTTGGAAAAATACTTTGTGAAAAAAACCTCCTTTGCAAAAATATCTAGGAAAAAAATTATTTTGAAAAAACCCCTTGCAAAGAAATAACTCTGCAAAAATATCTTGTGAAAATAACTCTTTGAAAAACCCTCTTTCAAAGAAATAAGAAGGAAAAATACGACTCATTTGCAAAAATAACTTGGAATAAAAACTTATTTGCACAAAATACCTTGAAATTTTTTTGCAAAAATACCTTGTAATAAAAACTCTTTAAATGCACCATTTGGAAAGAAACCTTCTTTGAAAAAAACACTTGAAAAAATACTTTGTAAAAACAAACTCCTTTGTAAAAATATTTTGGAAAAAAAACACCTTGAAAAAACTCATTGCAAAGAAATAAGGAGTGCAAAAATACCTTGGAATATAAACTCCTTTGCAAAAATATCTTAGAAAAAAACTCTTTGAATGTACCCCTTGGAAAGAAATAGGAAAAAAAATACCTTGTAAAAAAAACTCATTTTGCAAAAGAAATCTCCTTTGAAAAACCCTTCAAAAATATTTTGACCAAAAATATGTGAAATTAAAATGTGCGAAAATAATAAATGTCTTTAGTTTATTTATATAAGTATAGACACCATTTTTTTTTTCCGGCCAACGAATTTTTTTTTGCGTTTGGTTATTCGGTCGAATAACCTTTGTTGAAAATAATGGTTCCGTTATAGAAAAAGGTTATTCAGACGAATAATTATTCGGCCGAATACTTATTCGGCCGAATAACCTCTGAAACCTAAAAACTTCACGTTTCTGCACAGTTTTCAGGTTTCTCCATTTTCGGAAGGTAAAAACAATCTCTTACACTACAAAGCGACTGTCGGACTTGGTACCATTAGTTTCGTCATTGAATCTACTTTTTGAATGTATAGATTTTGTTGTGTATAGGTGAGATCTGATATTTTTAATTATTTTTTTTCTTAACATGTGTCAAGTTTGGTTTCATCTCTTTCAAAATGCGGTGAGATGAAAAATTCATAGCTTTCAAAATAAATTACCAAAAAAATTGAAAAAAATATGGTGCAGTTAATTGGCGTTTCTACTTCAAAAGGGTATTCGTATATTTTTTAGTTTTATATTCAGTTGAGAGAAAAATTTTGTGACAAAAAACATGTTGAAAATCGACAAGGTTTCCCCATTAATCGAATTCAAAAAAAATAAAAATTAGTATATAGATCCATTGGTTACAAACTTATAGTCATGCAGTATTATATTGTGTATATATTGTCGTAGCATATTTTGTTTTTGCAAAAAACAAGTCTAACAATGATTTTACGTTTGCGACAAAACATGACTATTTTGTAGTCATTTCATTTTATAACACACTGTCAAACATTTGCCAAATCGACATATCAAATATCAATAAAAAAAAATTGAAAAAATTATGAATATAAAGCTAACATAATTCTCTAAAAGTTTTATTTTTAGTTAAAAGTGAAATTCCAAACAAAAATATCACTTTTATTCGCCTAAAGTTGGAAAACATGAAAAAATCAGATTTATTTTCTCACGGGACCCGCCAAAATAGACACCCATCTTCATGGATTCACCCTGCTACCAATATACACACTTTCTAAAATGAAGACAAAAACAGCTACTAAAATTGACCCCCCGAAAAATGAGAACAATGTTGGGTTCTCGTCATGTTGCATAATATGTTCTTAAAGGAGACTCCAAGGAGTTCCTTTTTCATAAATTAGTTTTATGAGGCCAAACAATGGGTAAATTATCACTCACAAAACGACTCTTCATTGTTTTAAGGAGCTTGAAAAAGTCAAAGTGTGCTTTGATAAACAAGGTCACTACAAGAGAGAACTCATCCTTCCAGAATCCTGTGTAAAGAAGTCATGTCTTGACCAAAACCAAGTTAGAGACCTTCCCAAATCCCTTCAAAAGGTACTTAATTATGACAAAAATTCTCATAAGAGAAAAAACCATGTGAAATAGGGGTAAAAATAACTAGTTTAAGTGAATTAAAAGAACAAGTAAAAAGAACCATGTGAAATAGGGGTAAAAATAACTAGTTTAAGTGAGTTCAAAGAACAAGAAGTAAAAATTCTTGGTCACTTTTACCTCACAATTTTTACCTTGGTGGAATTTTCCCTCTTTTGGAGCATATTTTGCAGTGTTGATTTTGGGAGATCCTAGACACAATTTGATGAACTGCTTGAACCATGTTAGCATCCTCACCACATTCTTTCCGTGCATGGTCTTTATTTCTTGTTGTATGCAAGTTTTGGTTTGATTTGAATCTAACTAGGGTCTTAAAAGTGCCCTCCCACTTCATCGCTCCCCTAGTGAATCATGGAGGGTGATGAAGTGGGACTTCATCCCTCCCCTAATATTGGAAGACCAATGGTATCACCCTATATCCTTCTCCAAGAGCCCGATGAGCACAATTTTGGGGAATTTTTTGCAGGTATCTCACTGAATAAGCAAGGGATTGAGCTCAAATTTTGACCACTTGTTCTCTTTGTGATGTATAGGAGATATCTGAGCAAGAAATGAACACTGATTGGGTGGAAAGAGCATGATCATGAAGTTGAAGACATGGCTGCTCTTCATGATCCAAATACCATATTCGTACTAAGAAATCGTAAGTTGCTGAAGTTCTTCAAAACCCAAAGCATGAGGAAGCAAGTGGCTAATTTGTTAAAACATTTGATAAACATGTGGAATACTAATGACCAAGTTTTCAATGTGGGTCCTCGTACTCTCGACATTGAGTTAGAGGAAATTTATTTCTTGACGAGACTCTCCAAGGGAGGAGCACTGATCACTTTGAGTGGTCATCAGGGAACCAAGTCATCTAGTGATGAATGTTAGAAAAACAAAATCGCAGAGCAATAACAATAAATATAAATGAAAATATAATCACACATACACATTACAAGAGAGACACAAATATATCGTGGTTCACCCAAGATGGGCTACATCCACACTGAAATTGCCATTCCTTATTATTATACCATCCAGCAAAGTGAAGGGATACAACCTGCAGCACAGACGCTGCACTTCCTCTTCACTGTCTCACAGTCTCTCTTCCTGATATCAGAGATCTTTACAATGCATAAAACCTAATACATCAACCCTATCCGTATTACAATGTATTTATTTTATTATGGAAATACAATGGGAAAATACTATGGGTTACCCAAAACCATGGGCCCGAAAACTGTTGGTGAAAACAGTCACAAAATTTTTTCTCGGGGGCGTTGCCCCCAAATCTCCTTCTCAGGGGCTCTACCCCCAAACCCCCTTTCTCAGGGGTGCTGCCCCAAAACCCCCAATGGGGGCCTGTTGGCCCCCGCTCCCCCAGCCGGGGGAGTGAAACCACTCCCTCGGATCCCCTGGGGATCGTGTCGGGATCATAACCAAACCTCGGTTATGGACACAGCTGAATAATAATATCTCTGAATCTGGAAATCAGGGTCCACAACCAACAATCTCCCACTTGGTGACTGATCACAACAACTCCATCGCTGATGTACTTGCTGGAAACCTTGGACTTGGCAACTTTCTTATCTTCACCTTCATGCTAGAAGGCCAACTAAAACCGAGCAGGAACTCAGTTTCTCTCTGGTCACTACCTTTGGGAACATGTCTGCAGGATTTGGCTAGTATTTATCTTTTCCAGCTTCAACAGTTCATCTTCCATAACATAGCGTATGAAATGGTACTTGAGCTGTATATGTTTAGTCCTGGAATGAAATGTTGACTTCTTTGTAAGATGAATGGCACTCTGGCTGTCACTATACAACCTACTATCCTTTTGCTTCTTACCCAATTCTTCCATAAACCTCTACAACCAAATCATCTCTTTACTCGCCTCTGTAACAACAACATACTATGCTTCTGTTGTTGAAAGTGCAACAACCTTCTGCAATTTTGAAATCCAACTTACTACTGTTCCACCTACAGTAAACACATACCCTGTGGTGCTCCTCCTGCTATCCTAATCACATGCCATATCTTCATCAACATATCCCTGTAGAATGGTGTCTGAACCTCCAAAAAATAATGCCTGAGTGGTATACCTCTCAAATACCTGAGAATCCACTGTACTGCCTTCCAATGTTCTTTACCTAGATTGTTCATATATCTGCTCACAACTCCCACTGCTTGTGCAATATATGGTGTTGTGCACACCATGGCATACATCAAGCTCCCAACTGCTGATTGATAGGGAATCTTGGACATGTAATCTGTCTCTTCCTGTGTCTTGTGACACATTTCCTTACTTAGATTGAAATGGCTGGCCAAAGGTGTAGTTACTGGTTTTGCATTCTGCATTCTAAACCTTTCCAACACATTTTGTATGTACTCACTCTGAGACAATGTCAATTTGCGATTTTTCTTGTCTCTTGTTATTCTCATACCAAGGATTTGCTTTGCAGCACCCAAATCCTTCATCGCAAATGAATTAGCTAGCTTCCTTTTGAGTACATTTATATCCTGCATGTTAGACCCTGCAACAAGCATGTCATCCACATACAATAACAAGATAATATATCTTTCATTGTCTAGCTTCTTGAAATAAACACAGTGGTTAGAATGACATCTACTATAACCTTGTTCTGTTATAAACCTGTCAAATTTTAAATAACACTGCCTTGGAGCTTGCTTCAAGCCATACAAATTCTTTTTCAACCTACATACCAAGTTCTCCTTACCTTTGACCTCATATCCTTGTGGCTGCTGCATATATATCTCTTCCTCCAAATCCCCATGGAGAAAGGATGTTTTTACATCTAACTATTCAAGATGCAAATCTTCTACTGCCACTAGATTTAAGATAATCCTAATTGAAGTCATATTAACAACGGGAGAAAATATTTCATCAAAATCTATACATTTCTTCTGTGCAAACCCCTTTACAACAAGTCTGGCTTTGTACCGCTTCTTACCTCCTTCTTCTTCCTTCAACCTGTAAATCCATTTGTTCTGCAATGCTCTTTTACCAGCAGGCAACTGAACCAAATCCCAAGTTTGGTTTCCTACCAATGAGTCCATCTCCTCATTCATGCCTTGCTCCCACTTCTTTCTAGTTCCCACCTGCATTGCTTCTTCATAACATTTTGGTTCACCAGAATCAGTCATCAATAAATAATACATTGAAGGAGATTATCGTTCACGGAGTCTACTTAACCTGGTAGATCTTCTTGCAGTTGCAGGAGTTTCAGGTACTTGCTATTGTTCTTGATTTGCTGGCACCTTTGGAACTTCTTTTTCTTCAATTTCATCAAGTATTGTGTACTCTGTCTTTTCATTTTCCTATTTCTTTCCCTGCAACTGATATTTATACATGACTTTTTCATTGAATATCACATCTCTGCTCCTAATTATTTTGTTATTTTCATAATCCCATAAACGATAACCAAAATCATCAACCCCATATCCAATAAAGGTACATTTCTTGGATTTATCTTCAAGCTTTGTTCTATTTTCTTTATCAATATGGACAAATGCTTCACAACCAAATGTTCTTATAAATGAGTAGTTTACATTTTTACCTGTCTATGCCTCCTCTGGAATACCACCATCCAAAGCACATGAAGGTCCTATGTTTATTAAATAAACAACAGTATTTACAGCATCCGCCCAAAATTGTAAGGGAAATCCTGCATGCAATCTCAACACCTTGCACGCTCCATGATTGTTCTGTTCATCCTTTCAGACACAACATTTTCTTATGTTGTTCCTGGGACTGTCTTCTCTCTATGAATCCCATGGTATGAACAATAGATATCAAACTCCTTGCTGCAGTACTCACCTTTATTATCAGACCTGAGACACTTCAACCTTTTTCCCGTCTCATTCTCAACCAAAGCTTTCCACTTCTTAAAAGTAGCAAACAAATCAGATTTCTGTCTAATGCAATAAACCCAAGTTTTCCTAGTTGCATCATCAATAAATGTAACATAATAATGAGAGCCACCAAGAGAATGTACCTGAGCTGGTTCCCATACATCTGTATGCACAAGCTCTAACTTTTCATTCTTCTTCTATTTCCCAACCCTAAGAAATCTGACTCTCTTCTGTTTTCCATAAACACAGTTTTCACAGAGTTCCAAACTTACCTACTTCAAATTTGGTAGAAACTTCCTCGAGTGGAGAATATGCATCCCCTTCTCACTCATGTGGCCAAGCCTATGATGCCACAATGCTGTATCTGTTCCTGTGGAAGCTAAAGAGACAGAATGGTCAGTTTTATGAAGACATAAATGCAACATACCTACCCTGTCTCCTTTTGCTATCACCATTGATCCTTTAGTGATATTCCACCACTTTTCTCCAAATGTAGATAGACAGCCGCCATCTCCCAATTGCCCTGTTGAGATCAAATTTATTTTCATAGCAGGAATATGCCTTACATCTTTCAATAGCCAATCAGTTCCATTCTTAACTTTTATCCATACCTTACCCATTCCAACAATTCTACATGGCTCATCATCACCAATTAAAACATGTCCAAAATCGACTGGAACATAATCATGAAAGTATTTCCTATGGGGTGTAGCATGACATGAAGCCCATGAATCTACTACCCAATAATCACTTGTATTATCTAATGCAAGAATCAAAGCATCTTTTAACACATCACCTGCTACATTTGCTTCCTGGGTAGTTTCCTTCTGTCCATCTCCTTTCTTCTTTAGAGATCTGCAATCTTTCTTCAGATGTTCTTTCTTTCCATAGTTCCAACACTCTATTCTTTCCAGTCTGGACTTAGATCTACCCGTTTTAGACTTGCCACGATTACCTTGGCTCTTTCCTCTCTCCTTTTGTCTTCCCCTGCTCTCCATGGTCAACGCATTACCTGATGTCTCACCTGTTCTTTTTCTTTGCATTTCTTCGCTAAGAATAACACCAATAACATCATCAAATTTCAAAGTGTTTGAACCAGAGACAGAGTTACTTACAACCATGACCAAGCTATTCCATCTTTATGGTAATGAACACAAGATTAGAAGAGCCCTAACCTCATCATCGAAGTTCACACTTACAGAACTTAGTTGATTTGTAACCGTATTAAAATCATTTAAATGATTAGTAACAGATCCACCTTCAGATATCTTCATATTAAATAAATGATTCATTATAAATACCTTGTTGGAGGCCAAGGGTTTTTCATACATCTTACCCAATGTGCTCATCAAACCTTCTGTTGTCGTTTCTTTTGAGATATTGAAAGCCACTGATGAATCCAGGCTCAGCCGTATTGTTCCCATATCCTTTCTGTCAAGAGCCTCCCATTCTTTATCCTTCATAGCCGCTAGCTTCTTTGCTCTTCCTCCCAACGGTAGGAATAGATCCTTTTGGTACAGATAGTCCTCCATTTGCATCTTCCATAACTAGAAGTTTTGGCCGTTAAAATTCTCGACCTTAAACTTTTCTTCTTCTGCCATTGATCCCACTCAAACCAGAAACCTTAGCTTCCTGTAGGTTTATCTACCAAATAGACCTTTGGCTCTGATACCAATTGTTAGAACAACAGGATCACAAAGTAATAACAATAAACAGAAATACAAATATAATCACACATACACATTACAAGAGAGACACAGATATATTATGGTTCACCCAAGATGGGCTACGTCCACACTGAAGTTGCCAGTCCTTATTATTATACCGTCCAGCAAAGTGAAGGGATACAACCTGCAGCACAACCACTGCACTTCCTCTTCACTGTCTCACAGTATTTCTTTCTGATCTCAGAGATCTTTACAATGCATAAAACCTAATACATCAACCTTATCCGTATTACAATGTCTTTCTTTTATAAGGTAAATACAATGGGAAAATACCACGGGTTACCCAAAACCATGGGCTCGAAAACTGTTGGCGAAAACAACTCCAAAAAATTTTCTCGGGGGCTTCGCCCTCGAACCCCCATTTTCACAAGGGCATTTCCCTCGACCCCCCTTCTTAGGGGCTCTGCCCTCCACCAGGGGAGTGCAACCACTCCCCTAGATCCCCTGGGGATCATAACCAAACCTGGGGTACAGACACAACTGAATAATAATATCTCTAAATCTGGAGATCAGGCTCCACAACCAATAATGAATACATGGCCCAATATTGCAAGGTGGAAGACCAGAGGAGTAGAGGAAAAACCCCAATCAAATATGTTATTGATCGCTCACTAGGCACGATTATGTTTACCATTAAAAATCTAGCAGGGAGCAAAGGGTCCCACCTTGCTTCAAAGGAACAAATGGCGTATGCCATTGAGTGTCTCGAGCCCAAAATTTTCAATTGGTGCAAAGGTGTACTAGTGAACATGAAAGATCAAATCACTAGATGCAGAACTGGAAAGCAAAAATAGTTTGGGTATGCCTCTCTTTTGGTATCATTCTTCCTGGAGCGGCTACGGCATTGATGCGTTCACAACTAGAGATGCCCATTCTCCCTCCATATGAGTTGAACAGTCACACGTCTCGTTTGGGTGGTCCTTAGGTTTTCTCTTTCGAGGCTAGTCTCTTGGCATGGTGGAGGAACAAGATTCCCATGATTGAGGAAATTCCATATGCAGGGTTGGATTTTCAGGGCGCAAAGGACTTAGTGCTTCTTGAGGGGGTACAATGGGATGCATTAGGTATGTGACCTTGTATTAGTATTTTTTGTTTTTTTTTATTTTTTATTTTTAATGTTTTAGTCATATGAAAGGGGATCTAATTATGTACATATTTCACTTTACAGATTGAGGAGCAAAACGGTTAGTGGGTATGTCACCATTACTTCGATGCTAGGAGACTCATAAGGCGGAGGAGGATGTATCTGGGGGGATTTGTGACATGGAGAGGAAACCTAGGGGACTTACCATGGGGGCCCTCCCATGCGGATGTGGGTGATTCCCTACCACCTTCAAGGGAATACTGTGGGGTTGCCTGAGAGTATTAGTCACTTCCTGCGGTGAATAACCCAAGTAGTTGTGTGCTATCATAAGAACAATGTTCCACATGACGATGAGTAGGACATGATGTTCCCATGTTTTCCTAGTTTTGAGATGTGATATGTGGGAAATGTAGCCCAATTTTTTCCCCTATGTAATTTTTTGGACTCATTGATGTGGAAAAAAACTCTTTCTACTACATATATATATATATAGACATAGATCTTGTTTCACCTAGTTATTCCTAAGTGTAGTAATCGAATGATGGTTTTCATTATTTACACTTTTTACATGCTTTGTGATCTATAGAATGTTTATGTATGTGCTAGATGCCATTATAACATGAAATTAGCTAATGAATCACTCACAATGTTAAATTCCCTTTATATGTATCAATATTCAATGTAATCGAATAATATTTCAAGGAATTGGATCCTTCGATAAAGACGAATCAATATATGATCGCAGATAGCATAAATGTGGTTTAGTTGAGAAACCACAAGTTGTGAATTGGGGGTAAAAACTATGTGGGAAATGCCTAAAGAAGAAGCTTTAGTCAACAGTCCAATCACGACATGATACTCTGCCGCATTATTGGTTGCGGGACCAAGACAAATTTCTCCTGAAATCACTAACTTGTTAGTGGGGGGATATACTTCCCAAGATGTAGAAGCAAGGTTTCGGGTATGTCTACTAGCACCGTTTGCAAATTCAAAGTATACCGAGGAGGATGCCAATATCTATGCATTCATGCACAAAGCATAATAGGAAGCCATGTATGAAACAAAATCTACATGCAAAAGAAAAAACACACCCCACCAAACTAAACTCAAGGTAGAATAATGTACAAAGTACAAATGCAAGATGGCCCTAGGCATAGTACTTTTTTCAGGTAAATCCCATTTTGGGGCTTTCCTAATGGAGTTCCATCGTAATCTACCAGCTCATATGCACCCTTTTCCGGTACTCATTTTACAATGTAAGGGCCATACCACATATGTTCAAACTTACCTACCCCTATTTCATCGTTGTCTTAATCGTAGTCTAGGACTAAGTCACCTTTGTTGAAAGTATGAGGACATACAGATTTATCGTATTGAGTTTTGACGCATTTTTTATGTGCCTCATTGGCAAGAGTAGCGTTACGACGGGTTTCGTCAAGTTTTTCCAAATACAAGAATTGTTCATCCTCGGTGGTGGTGTTTCGTAGGAGTTCAATGACCAGTTTTAGTGATGGAATATCACATTTGATGGGTAGGGCTACTTATAGCTCGTAGACTAATTGAAATGGTGTAAAACCAGTGGCGGCTTTGATGGAGGCCATATAAGCCTGAAGTACAGAGAATTGTTTTAAATGGAAACTCTATTTGTGTTTCCCCACCAACCATTGGATCATATTTTTCAAGGCCTTATTAATGGTCTATACTTGTCCATTTGCTTGGGGATAATATGGGGACTATTTTTCATGGCAAAAACCTAGCTTGGAACTTAACTCATCCATCATATGTTTTAAAAAATGTGAACCATAATCAATGACGATGTCTTGTGATAATTTGAATCTGGCTTTGATGTGATTAAACAAAAACAAGGAAGCAATGTTGCCATCATTTGTGAATGAAGGCATAGCCTCGACCCATTTAGTCAAATAGTCAATTGCGACTATGATATAACCATGACCCTCGGCTGAGGTAGGATTATAGTGCATAAAGTCAATTCCCCATTTTTCAAAAGGGCCGATGACAACTACCGAAGGAAGTGGATCCGGATGAGAGCACTTCTTTGGATGAAAGACCCAACAAGAGGGCACTTCTTAACAACTTCCATACAGTCTTTTAAGATCGATGGCTAGAAGTACCCAACGTGTAAGATTTTCTAGGTTGTAGCCATACTAGAAAGATGACTTCCACATGCTCTGGAGTGATTGTCATTCAGGACATGTTCAACCTCCTCATAAGCTAAACATCATCGGAGGATAGAATCGATACCGAGGCGATACAAAGTCTCATCGATGATAAGATAGTATTTTTCATGATGGCGAATTCAACGACAACCTTGATGGGATAATTTAGGCCTAAAATGTTGGGTTTGGGGATACAAAGTGATGTCTCCATGACAAGGAATATACATGCTAATGAGGAACAAAGACTTGTTTGGAAGAGAGTCGTTGGGATCAGTATACTCATTAGTACGAGGAAGGTTGCATATCAGTTAAAAAAAAGCCAAATATTTCTTGGATTTAGATTTTGCAAATTCTAGAATGAATTCCCGAAGAATAACAATCCAACGTGAGTATTTTCCCCCTAGTACTTGATGGGTCAAAAAGTGGCACATGGGGTTAGAATTTGAAATAATTGTGGTTTTTCGAAGTGAAATATAATGAAAAACTATTTGGATAGAGATGATCACTGCCAAATCCAACTTTTCAACAAGGGAGTATCGAATTTCATGGCTCGAGAGGCCCTTACTTAAATAATATACCACATGTTCTTGGCCATTATTGTCTTCTTGAACTAGTACCATTCCAATGGTGGAAATGGACATAAAAAGGTAAAGGATATAGTCTCATGTACAGTTGGGGGGGTGCAACAATGAAGCATGAGTCAATGCATGCTTTATGGTGTCAAACAAGTGTTGAGCTTCGTCATCCCAAATGAAAGGGGCATCCTTTTCCAGTAAGTGCATGAATCCTTTTATAAGTTCCATATAGTTATAGACAAAATGGCATACAACGTTTTCCTTTCCTTTCAAAATTTGAAGTTGGAGGAGGGTAGTGGGGGGAGGTAAGGCCAAAATAGCTTCAAATTTCAAGGGATCGATCATGATCCTATCCATGGAGATAATGAATCCCAAGATTCTGTCGGTTTCAACACAAAAAATACATTTGTGTGGGTTCAAGTGAATATTGTAGTGGCGACATTGAAGAAACATAGCTCTAAGATGCTCAGGATGATCTTCTCAACAACTAGAATGATCAAGTAAATCATCGAGGTAGGGGTATACTATATTATTGTTTTCATGAAAGGTATATGCCATAACACATTGAAAAGTGGCCCCACCATTTTTCAAGCCAAAAGGTAATTTGAGATAAGCAAAGGTTCCCCTAGGGAAGATGGAAGTTGTCTTGTGCTGATCAAATGGGAGTACGTCGATCTAATTATAGACAGAAAATCCATCCATGAATGAAACGATGACACTCTCAGCACAATTATCGATGATTTGGTCAATGAAGGGAGTAGGCTAGTTGTCCTTGGGACAATCCTTATTAAGGTCCCTATAATCGACACAAACCCTAATAGTCCCCTATTTTTTCATAACTGAGACAATATTAGAAACCCATTCTATTAATAGTAGAGGATAAATGAAAGCAGCTTTCAAAATCTTTTCGACTTCTTCCTTGATGGCAGTGGTCTTGTGAGGGTGCACTGAGCAGAATTTCTGATGGAATGGTTTAGCTCCTAGGTAGGTGAACTATAATGGATGGAGAAATACCCAACATTTCTTCGTAACTCCAAGAAAAACATCACAAAATTCTTGAAATAGGGCCTTATAAATTTTGACCTCTTTAGGGGAACAAGTTTTGCCAAGTTGGATGTTTTACATGATACCAGGTTTCACCAATATGTCAATGGACATGGTAGGTGTACTATTCCCTAATTTCCTTTAGACACTGTGTCTTGAGTAAGGATAGGATATTGAGGGTTTTCGACAATATCTAATGAAATAATGGATTTTATATCATTTTCTACTATGTCCATTCGTGGGAGTAAGGATGATCGATGGTGATTAACCTCCCAAGGTGACTCATCTAAATTCACAACTTCCACTATAGACTCATTCGATGGGAAAGTCTCTAGGAGGTAATCCAAAGAAGGTGTAGAAGAGTCTAACTAGGACAATAGAGAGTTCAGGTATAATGCCACGAGATGTTGGACATCAGAGTTGGGATCATAATAGGAAAACTGGATTGAATGATATATTGCCTCGGTAGGACTGAGTGGCATAGTGTCACCAAAGGTTTCAAGTTCAAATGAACTAGGTACTACCTAGGGGTCCAAAGGTTTGAAGGATTGTTGTACCGTAGTGGAAATCATATTGACTATTGGAGTTTGACATGGGGGATATGGGGGAGAGAAACGGAAAGTTTCCATAAGGGAGGAATTGTTAAGGAGACCTACCCCTACGCTCTCATAATTGGGTGTGGAACTCCCAAGAAAGGGACATTATTGGATATATTTTTCTGTATATCTGATGTGAAGAAGTCAAGTTGATCATTAGTTACAATTTTCCCTTGGTGAGGGAATTGGACAAGGTGAAAGATCGACGATGCAACGGTGGTCATCGCATAGAATCAACTACGACCAAGCAATAGATTGTAATTGAGGGGTATGTCAACTACTTCTACATCAATCGAAATGGTTCCCCCCCCCTAATTCCATGGCTAAATATTGTAAAAGTACGTAATGCTTGAAACCACATCCATTGAATTATTTTAGAGTGGTAGGAGATTGGTTAAGGTCAGGAGTGCTAGTGGCCCTCCAGTAGGACAATGACATAACACAAGTCCAGGCCCCTTCGTCCAAAATTGTATGATGGATGTCTTTCCCATGAATGATAGTGCTAATTTGAAACACAAGTTGATGGGAGATCCTCGATTTGAAATACTCCAGATTAAACATGATCGTGTTACGTGTTTTTGGGTCCAAATCTCCAATAGCTAACAACAAGATTCTGCGTTGAGTAGGAAAATTTTATAGAACTTCGAGGGTTGACATATCACATGGTACCTGTGCCAAATATTCTACAATATTGTAGTTTTTGGTGTCATGGGCACTTATATTAAGAGTGTATTTTTGAATTATTCCCTTAGGTGGGCACAACAATGAGTCAGAAATAGGCTTCTATATTTGAAGAGGGATGGTATGTGGAGGGGTGGTGGAGGCAAAAGGCTTGTTAGGAGCAATTTTGTTGGTATTTTTTCTCGGAGGAGGATCATATGTCTGAGTCTTGGTTGTTAGACCATTCATCTCATTACACATAAACAAATTAGCACTCGAGGAAGAATTCCCTTTGGGAGGACGACCTATGTTTCCTCCATGTGGAGGGACATGATTTTGAGCAACCATTTGTTGCTATTATGGTGGAAAAGGGTTAGTTAATACTGTAGGTTGGGAGTCCTTTGTGTAGTAGTCATCTCCAAAAATCAAGTAAGGAAACTTCACCTTTCTCTTTGGTTTTGTTTCGGTTATTGTTTCTTGGGGTTTATTATTCTCCCGTTGGTTTGAAGATTTTTTGGATTTACCTTTTTTTTTATTCTTACCTCCAGATGGTTTAGATGAATTGGATTGCACCAATTCACTTCAGAGGATTGCGTGGGAGATGGTGTAGCTTTGGTGTTTATGGTAGTCTGTGATGAAGCTAGGCTAGAAGCCAGTTGGCTTGGTTGGATCGCTAATTGGGTTACAAACTGTGTTTTCATGGAGCCTATGACACTATCAACATGGGATTCCATGGTTTGTCTTGATGGGTCATTATATGGGAGAGGAGCATTGTGGATCAGACCATAAATCATGTCATATTGGGAATCCTCTCATGGAAACATATTGAGCACAATTGATCACCTAGTCTTCTGTGATATCTCCTCCCATGGAAACATATCGAGAAATGGGTGGAAAAAGTGACTTCATAAACCAATCTGCCAAAATTTGGTTTGGAATGGTATCTTTGATTAACCTTCACCTCCGTCTCCACTCATGGATGTGATCCAATATGTAGGTGGAGGTGGATTGTTGAAGCAAAGTCAAAAGTTTAGTACCGGTTTCGTACTGGATGGGTATTTAGAAGTGAGTAAGAAATGGCATGGCGAGAGAATTGAAATCACCAAATAACTATCACGGCAACTCAATATACCATTTGGATACTGACCGTATGAGTGTATGCTAGAAAATTTGTAACCGAATGGAATCATCCATCAAGGAGTTTGAAGAGCACCAAAGATGGAAGTTCATTACGTGGTTATTTGGATATTCATCAGGTTTTCCATCAAATTTTGGGATGTTCGAGGGTAGTTTGGTGGGGATTTGTGTCTAGTGTGTGGCATGTTGATCTTGATTGTTATTCAAATGCGAAAAATAGGGGAAATCCAAGGTATCCAAAAAAGGCAATTGTCAGTTAGTTTGTGGAAAATGGTAATACTGATGTGACATAGAGATACCAGTTGGCCCATAGGTTGGTTGCAATGGCTTATTCAATCCAAATGTTCCTCCCATGTGTTGGGGTTGAGGGGGATGCTTTCCAGGTTTGGCTAGCCCCATGGATCATTCGTAGATATGAGGTATGGTAATCCTATAAGGAGACCTATGGGAATGGTAGAAGAGGGGTTTTTCAAAGTGGCTTCCTCCTCAGCTAATGGATGGTTCCCAATAGGGGATTATCCCCAAATAGGTTGTTTCCATAGGAATATTGTTGTTCCCATGCAGGGTGTTTCCCCCATGTTGAAGTTTTTCATATAGGAGGGGCATAGCCCCTAGCTGTGATTCCCCCCAATGAAAGGCACATATGGATTCCCTATTGGAAAGGTTGCATATATTGTTGTAGTAGTTTGGGTAATTGTCGTAGTATTACCCACTTGAGGGAGGGAGGGAAAAACCAAGTTGTTGATAATAATCCCCAAGGAAACACTACCATGATCCACTTGACTATAGGGGTCTAGTGCGGGGATACCAAGTAAATCATTGGTGCAAGTATAGGAATAGATCTAGAAGGGGACGTGGCCTGGGTCAAATGATAGAGGATTTGTGTGCATGTATGATAATATCGTATTCATCTGACCTAGTTGGGGGGTGTTTTGGGCCACAAATATTCCCAATAGAGGAGAAGTACTAGTAGTGGTGGTCTAGGCCAAAGTGGATCTCGTAGGATCAACCACAGTGGCATTGGTTAGAGGGGATGACACTACAAAATTTTCAGCGGGATGGGGTGGTGTCAAATCCATATCTGAATTTTGCCTACTATGTGCAGTACTGGGTGGAAAACAATAAGACAAAAAGCATCAAAATACTTAGAATATGCTAGCTCCACTAGTACCAGATCAATAGTTCTAGTAAAAGGGGGATTTGCAGGAGGAACATGGACTTCTGCAATGGTTTCAACTTCCCCTTCAATTTGATCATTGAGGGGATCTATGCTAACTTCAGAATGAATTCCTTCGTTAATAGTGCCTTCATTGGAAGCATGGTGTGAATCTTTTGAAGGTGGAGGCTCTTGCTCCTCGGGGTCCAACCCTTGCATTCTATGAGATCTTCACAGACCTTGGTCAACCACGGTGAAAATATAATAATACTACCGATTCCTAGGGATAACTATGAATGTGTGAGGAACATAGGCCTATAAAAGAACTAAATATAAACAACCAAGCAAAAAATGGATAAAGGGATCTTCCAAAGACAAGATATCAATCTGTCAGCAAGGATATGAGCAATAGTTACGATAACCTTCATGTAACAATCCCTCAGGGTGCAAGTAAGTTCCCGTGGGAAAATACCCTCATGGTTCGTTGAAGCTGAGATTGAATGTCTGGAACAGGTATCATAAGGAACCTTCTTTGCACAAGGATTACCCTTCATAGTCCTTATACATAACCCTAAAGAGAAGCTGCTATGTTCACCAATTCAAAACGAACGACCAGGAAGGTACAATCGAAAATCAAGACTATAAAATGGGCATGGGTATGCTCGACACACAGCTGTGACCCAAATCTAAGAAGAAAAGGTGTCACCTCAAGGATCTACCAATTCTTCAAAGTCCCAAACTTCCAATAGCCCCACTAGGTGAACAAAAGAGGGGAAATATCAATCAATCACTTCACTTGATCTTATGTTTGAATCCTATTTGAGAGGAGCTTTCCAACCACATCAATTTCAACTATTGGATTTTTCACTCATTAGTGTTCTATAATCTCATTTTAGTATCCCTAGACGATGTACTCACTTTCTCCTAGTCCAAAGTCCCTATCCTTGTACTATTGTTGGTGTGCTATAAAATAAAAAGTCTAGTTAATTTTATTAAGCACGTTGGTTGATTTTAATGGCTGTTATTAATAAGCAGGGGAAGCAGAGGTGGAACTAATGATGTTGCAACTTGACTCAAAACCATGCAAATAGATGAGATTCACATTTTTCTTTTCGATTAACTCTATCTAAAGAAAGGAGAGGAGTTATTTTTTTTTTAAATGCAACTAAACACCCAATGCCATCTATTATTTTTGCTATTCCTTTTAATCAAATAATGCCGAATTACAAAAATAATACTTTTTGAAATCTCAAAAAGAAACGCAAGACAAGCTCTTTTTCAAACACACACCAAAACTATACTAATGCATATGGAATGCAAGCATCCTTTTGTTTTCTCTTTTTCAAATGATTTCAAAATGCATGAAATATTTGAAATAATTTTTTTTTTTTCCTTTTATTTTCAATTCAAATGAAAGTACTCAATGCTTTTTGCTTTTAATTCAAACGAAAGAACTCAATGCTTTTTCCTTTCAATTCAAATGAAAGAACTCAATGCCTTTTGCTATCAATTAAAATTAAAGAACTCAATGCTTCTGCTTTCAATTCAAATCCACTATTGAAAAGGAGATCAAGAAAGAAAAAACCAAGCAAGCTAACAAGAATCAAAATATTTCAAACACTAAGGTGTTCCTGATGCTTGTTACTTACAAACAGAAACCCAAGTTTTTCAACAATCACAAAACCAATCAATAGGGATCAAAGATGGCCTTTCCAAAATATTACATATTCAAAAAGTGAAGGCAATGAATTCAGAGACAAGTGTAAGGGATGAATGTTTACCCAAAGAAACAAGAACCAAGAATTCAAGTAAAGAAGGCTCGACACATAGTATTCCAGCTCTTCAAAATCAACAAAAGGGATTCTAAACATAAAAAAACAAGAACGCTTTGAAAAATTTTAGAATCAAAGTTGATGACGGTTTATGTGCTCAGGAATAAGAGAAACCAGACTATTAGTGGCCTGAATTGACTAAGAGGATCAAGTTTACCTCAAGCAGTGGCATGCACTCAAATACTTATAATAGCAAGAAAATGAAAAATAGAATAAAAAATGAAGGAAATCACTTAATCCATTCACAAACAAAACTTCATACAAGCAACAAAGGTTTCGACACACAATCCTGACACAAAAATCCAAGAGAAGACAAGTAACACAAGGTCAAATTTGACCTAAACTAAGGATCATTGCCCCTATAACACGATGCATTGAGAGATGAAGTGGGTTTCATCACCCTCCAATACAATGGTGGGGAGAGATGAAGTAGAGATCATCACCCTGTGGGCCTTTCTAGGGGAGAGATGAAGTCTAGAAGAGTTTGGAAAAATAGAAGTTTTGTTCAAATTAGGAGATTATGATTTTGGCTGAGGAGCCTTCTCAAGAATTATGAGAGGAGTGAAATAGTTCAAATAAAAAATATATATGCACACTTACAAATATCAATTATCAAATATAAAGACAAAGAGATAGAAAGTACTAGGGAAAGTATCCCCTGCAGAGTCACTCATTTCTGTTGTAGAATATTCCCCCTGCGGACAGGTGAAACTTCTCTTGGATTGAGACTCCTTCATTCCAAGAAAAAAAGAGAACAAATGTGTACTAACATCTCCTATACCTAACTCAAACACAAGTAGTCAAAATAGAAGTAAAGAAAAGGAAGTAGATGTCCCACCTCTCTTCTGGATGGTTGTCCTCACTGCTCTGGATTTGAACCAGCTTTCAATCTTGAGATCCAATATTTGGGTTCCAATAGAAGCCTACAATAAATATATTGAAATTCATTCCAATATGAAAAGGGAATCAAGTATAGATTTAACTACCAAAATATGTACACATTCATGAATTCACCATAAAAGACATGAAATGGGGAGAACAGGCCAAGTCTTCTATTAATGGAAAGCAAAACAAGAAGCACTTACAACCATGAATTTGATGCATCAAAAACTCCTCAAATCTCTACTTATAGTCCCTTAAGGTGTCTTAGGATCATAAGGGTGATGCTCTCACCTTTCAACCTTGCTTTCAAAGGAAAGTGGGATTCATTATATAGGTTTAGGAAGCATAACCATCATCGAGAAAGAGTTGGATCAAAGGAGGATTTGTTGGATCAAGTGAGATTGACCTCACTCAAGCTAGAAGGATAGGGGTTGGATCTAATCCCTAATCCAACCAACCAAATCAACTCGAATCTTGATCCTACATCTAATTTAGAGTGTTAAAAGAACATCATCGCCTCCCTGAAGCCTGACACATAGAGATGAAGTGGGAATTCATTGCTCCCCTATAATAGTGAAAAGAGAGATTAAGTGGTTTCATCTCTCCCTACATAGGGAAGAGAGGGAGAAGATACTTCAAAAAGGGCTCAAATCAAGGTGAAATATTGGGGTTTCAACCTCCTAATGATGGATTTCCCTTCCAAACATGTTTAGGCACCATGGAAATCATTAGGTTCCTCTTCTAACACACTTAGGGATCATGATAAACAACTCCCCATGGTGGAGAAATTAGGTGTGACAAATGAGTGTATAATAGGTGTACAATGAAAAGGTTTTGCGGTGAGGGGAAATCAGGATATGGTTTACAAGCTGAAGAATTCCTTATATGGACTAAAATAATCACTAAGAATGTGGTATCAACAGTTGTGTACTTATATATTAGGACTAGGTTTCTCAAGAAGCAAAGTTGATCACTGTGTATTCCAAGTAGGTTGGTGATGATTTTATTTATGTGGTCATGTATGTTGATGATAGGTTGTTGATTAAAAAAAACAAGGAGACCATCAACGATGGAAAATCCTAGTTGTATTCTAAGTTTGATATGAAATATTGAGTGTTGCAAATTTAATTTTTGTCATGGATATTAAAAGTGATTGGGCCAATAGAAGACTCTAGTTAAGTTATGGGAAATATGTTGAGATAGTATTGCATAGGTTAATATGCATGAATCTAAACCAACAAAGATCCTTATATATGTTAATATGCATGAATCTAAACCAACAAAGATCCTTATATATGTTAATATGCATGAATCTAAACCAACAAAGATCCTTATATATGTTAATATGCATGAATCTAAACCAACAAAGATCCTTATATATGTTAATATGCATGAATCTAAACCAACAAAGATCCTTATATATGTAGGTGTAAGGTTATCTACAAATCAATCATGTACCAAGGATCAAGAAGAGGTAGAAGACATGTCATGTCCCCTATGCTAGTGTTGTTGGAAGCTTGATGTATGCTATACTAGACCAGGAATTTCCCATGCAGTGGGATTTTTTAGAAGATATATGTCAAAACCAGGGAAGGAACATATTGTAAAGAGGGTCTTCATATATTTTCATGGCACTTCAGATTAGCCAATTTTATACTAAGGAAGGCCTAAATCTCGTAGGGAGATAGATATACCATGTTTTTTTTATGCAAATTGGGCTAGAGATATTGGCCATAGAATATCTACAAGTGGTTGTGCTTTTAAATTATTTACTGGAGTAATTAGTTGGATGAGTAAGAGTCAAGGTGTAGTTGCATTTCCAATTACAGAAGCAAGATACATGGAAGTCACTCATGGAAGTAAGAAATCCTATGGTTGCAAAGTTTGTGTTCAAGTATTGGTTTTGTTCAAAAAGCAGTGAGAATAGGTGGTGACAGCTCAAGTTCAATTTTTATAGCAAAGAACCATGCTTATCATTCTAAGACAAAGAATATTGATGTTCAATACCATTTTTTTAGAGACATGGTTGAGCAGAACAAAGTACTATTGGAGAAGGTTGATACCTTGAAGAATGTTGCAGATTCATTAACAAAGTCTACTAGTACTGAAAATTTCTCTTGTTGTATACAATCAATGGGCATTTCTACTCTTAGTAGTTGATTTCATGGAAAAAGTCACCATGTGGTCTATGAAATCCACCAAATACCAAAATCACTCAAAATTTTTGGAATTTATTTTTAACATTAAAATGGTTTTGTTATCCCATACTTCTTTTTCTTCGAAAGTAACATCATGGCAATCATATTAGATTCAAAGTTATGTGATCCCTTCAACATGGTCGATGCCATTGTGTGTGCCCATCATACATAGGGTTGATACACTGAAAATTGAACACCAAACAATAGGTAAATCGTTAATATTTTGGATTCATTAAGTAACAGGCCAATATAATTATGAGAAAAACCCAAAGTGTCCTTATAATTTTATTTAAGAGCCTCCTCCACATGGGTCTATGAAATCCACCAAATACCAAAATCACTCAAAATATTTGGAATTTATTTTTAACATTAAAATGGTTTTGTTATCCCATACTTCTTTTTCTTCGAAAGTAACATCATGGCAATCATATTAGGTTCAAAGTTATGCGATCCCTTCAACATGGTCGATGCAATTGTGTGTGTCCATCATACATAGGGTTGATACACTGAAAATTGAACACCAAACAATAGGTAAATCGTTAATATTTTGGATTCATTAAGTAACGGGCCATAATTATGAGAAAAACCCAAAGTGTCCTTATAATTTTATTTAAGAGCCTCCTCCACATCGGTTAAGTATATTTAGAATGTGCTAAGGTTATACTCTATAATTTTGTGAGTTATCACATTGCAATTACAACATTGTTGAAGAGAAAATGACCTTTGATACACTAAAACATAAATAGACCCTTGAAGATTGGAAAATAGAATCCCACCACAACACATGACAAGGCAATCACTCTTGTATTCTTTCTTGATTTATAAAATGAATCTATTCCTACCCTAAATATATTATTTATGGTTCATGTTATTGTTATGTATATATATTGTTGAATCGTTGGTAGATTCAAGTCCTCTTCTTTCTCAAACATCATATAGGTTGGATTTTTACTATTGTAAAAGAGAGAAAAGTCTTTCACTTTGTTTTTTAATGCATGCACATTTTGGAGACCATCATGGATGAAGAGTCCTTCTCCTCATACTTTTCCTCTATTGTAATTATCTAGCCACTTTGAATATATTTGGAGCACCTTTTGCATGATCTCTTCTATTTCATCCCTAAAAAGCTATTTTCATTTAAAAATAATTACTTTAAATGGATTTTCATTTGAGAAGGGTAGACTAGGTTGAGTCTATGCATTGTTATACCAATTCACTAGTGAAGGTCTAATTGGTCACCTTATAATAGTTTTTATTGTACATAAAATAACAACTCTACCATGAACGGACTTTTGATTATTTTGAAAATATCATCCTTGGTTGATTGGTTGGGTTTGAGGGGGGTTGATTGTTATTTTTTTGCACTCTATCTCTCTAGAAAGGTTTACAATAGACCATTTACATGTTTGTATTTGAGCTTATTTTTTCTTGGTTCTATTTTATCATGCCTTCTCTCTAAGAATTTATGTGATACTGGGATCTTATATGTTGTGAAAGCATGCAATCCTTCCCTTAGGGATGAAATAAAATTATTTATGAGAAACTTTGTTGAGAGACCTCTCTCTACATGTGACTGTCAGATGTAATTTGTTCTCAAGTGTCTTCAACAAAAAAAATGAGATGTACCTGCAATAATTAATTAATGCAAATACACGAGATATTAGAAATAATAGAACAAAATCGCTTTTATATTGATCACGGGCCACTTCGAGGGGGCAACCTCCTTTGAGCAAGCTCAATACAATTAACTTCATGGTCTTTCAATAACCTCAACACACACTTATATACTAAGTCTATGCCCAATACTATGAGTCAAAACCATGGGACATATAATACTACGGGACGACTTACAAAGCATATGCGTCCAAAAACAATATACTAACATAGTAAAGAGAAGGGTTGACATAGGTTCCTAACATCCCCTCTCCCTTAGAAAAAGCTTTGTCCTCAAAGCTTTGGTTGGAGAAATTGCTGCAGAATCTGAAGGAGTGGTTCCTCGGTAGCATCCTCGGTTTGCATTTCGGGCCACTGACGCCTTTGGAGTGTCAAGGAGGATTGCTTGGAAGGCTGTAGATGAAGAAGAACCTTGTCAGCTGCATGGAAAATGCGCTCAAAACGGTGCTGATCGGTTTGTTGTTTCAGGCGAATTCTGGCCATGTGAAGATTGTCCTGCAGAATGAGAAGAATCTGATTGCGGTGTCGAAGAACCGAGTCAATTTCCTGAACTGGAGAGCTGCTAAGGGTGTATGGAAGAAGAACAGGCGGTGTTTTTCCATAGCCTGCTTCACATGGTGTCCTTTGAGATGTGGTATTGTACCACCAGAGCGCTGCTAGGAAATCCATAGAAATAGTTGGCCAAAGCTGTGTAGGGATGGCCACGGGTTTGAGCAATCCCGAAAGGAGTGTCGTTTCCCCCTTGTTGACTTGGAAAGTATCATTGTCAGCCACCATCTGTTGAATTGTCATTTTTAGTCCCGACCAAAAGAAGTTACATTGTTCCCGATCATACATTTTGCAGAACCCAGAGTGCCCTGTTGATGAAGAAGCATGGAGTTCGTAGAAGAGATAGCCCTGTTGAACATATTGCAACCAATTTGAAACAAGCAGAGAAAGAGCTGTAAGAGAAACTGGGTCATCAATTGCGCGAGAAGGAGCATCTTCCACCATATTGTCCTTACCCTTCTTGTAAATGATCACATAGGGACAACCCATGAGTTGGATAACCCATTGTAGGTGTGTTGGGGAGGAGACCCATTGTTCCAAAAAAATTTCCAGACTCGGGAGATCAGTCTTGATGTAGAAATAATTCCCTAATAGGTATGGCTGCCACTTCTGTACTGCATGCAAAATAGCCATCATTTCCTGCTGAGAGGTAGATGTGGCTACATTCTTACCGGAAAGGTCTCTTGACGGCAGCAAGCGCATTGGTTCAACAAAGATACCTTCATATCTATCCAAGGAAGTAGTGGAGACTATTGATGGGTGCATCTGAATGGAATTGAGCTGAGCGATGACACCATGTGAATTCTTCTTAAGGATTTTTTCCAGGCGATGTGAACTGATGATGCAGAGAGACCCTGGTTGTAAGCCCATAAATTTGTGTTGTGCCCCATTGACTTTGAACTGCATCCAAAGTTCCGCAAAATCCCATAAGATGGGGCCAAGTGTGCGTAACCATTGAACGCCCAAAACCACATCACATCCGCCTAAGGACAAGGCAAACATGTCAGAGCGTAGGTTATAATCTTCCATAGAGATACGCACATTGTGACACTTCCCCTTGCAAGGTAAGGTACCCCCATTGGAAACCATGACTTCAAAGTTGGAGCAAGGATGGACAAAACAATCAGCCTGTTTGGCAATCCGAGGGTCAATGAAGTTATGAGTGCTACCAGAATCAATGAGTATGGTAAGAGGGAGCTGCTTGAAGTATCCCCTGACTCGCATTGTTTGTGGGGTGGTGACTCCGGTTACAGCATGGAGAGAGATCTTGGGTGGGTCGTCCTGAGATGGGGTGTCAACAGGCAGGTGTTGAATGTTGACCTGATCATCTACTGTATCTGTAGCTTCTTCACCAAGTTCTAAGGAAGGCAGAGAATCCACATCCAAGAGATAGAGCTTTTGTTGAACACATCTATGTCCCCGAGTGAATTTCTCATCACAATTATAGCAAAGCCCTTTTTCTCGGCGTTCCTGCATTTCTATTTCAGACAAATGCTTGATAGGAGTTGGTTGAGGAGAAGGCGTGATGGGAGGTCGTTGGGAACCCATATTTCTGAAGGGAACAAGGGTGGGTTTGGAGCGTTGTTGAGCTGCAATCTTGTCCTCAGCCAGCTTAGCCAACCCTAGGACTTCCATCATTGTGTTGGGACAAAACATTTTGACCTCTGAGCGAATTTCATCCTTGAGACCACTTATAAAACAACTCCTGTAGAATTCATCAGACAATCCTTCTGTGTGATTGGCCAATTTCTCAAATTCTATCTGATACTCTCTCACTGTGCCAATTTGGTGAAGTTTAGTGAGTGCTCCTGTGAAATCATCAAAAGCACTAGGGCCAAATCGTGGCAAAATGAGTTGGCAAAAATCTGTCCAGTTTGGCTCGGGATGAGCTTTGATGTACCAACGGTACCATTGAAGGGCTTCCTGTTCCAAATGAAAGGATGCAAGTGGAACTTTCTGGACATCAAAAGTATTATGCAGACTGAAATATTGTTCTGCTCGGTATATCCATCCAGTCGGATCAGTACCATTGAAGCGAGGAAAATCAAGCTTCGGCCCACGAAAATTGTTGGAAGAAGAGAACCCGGTGGCTGCAAAAGATTCTGGTTGTCGGTTATTGTTCATGGCTGAATGCTGAAGATGGAGGCTGAGAAATTTTTCATCCAGATCTTGGAGTTTGGTTTGGATGGCTGCAAGTGCTTCCTCCATGGTGTTTGCTCCTGCACGGGTGACAACCATAACTAGGTTTTTTTTTTTTTTTTTTTTTTGACTGGAGTGGCTACGGCTCAAAAGGGATCTGGAACAATGCCGAATGGATTGAAAACGGCTGAATCTGGAACGGCTTGCAAATGGATCTGAAACGGCGCAGCAGTGATCAACAATAGTTCAGCTGAAAGTAGATATGGACCCCAGGTATGTGCGGCTTCCTAACAGTTCAGGGGTTTCACTCGGCCACCAATGCTGTCTGACGGCTTGCGTATTGGGGCAGTACCCCTCACTCCACGGCTCAGGTAAAACTGATAACCGCTTTGCCACAAACGACAGCTCTTGGTTTACCTCACGGTTGGGAACTAGTCAATCAGGTAGGGGTCGTTGCCCTTTTCACTGGTAGGTCCTCTCAATGGGCCAGCTACTTTGGGGTTCCTGTGGTACTCCTCACAATGAGTTTATGGCTTATGCCCAAGTACTTCCCACAGTTAAGCGGATAGGGATGATTCCCAAATCCGAACCTGCAACAGAAAAAATTTGGGCAGAAATTCCACCCAATGTTCAAAAACTGGATCTATATTGCTCAGAATCGCTATTATAGCATGTTTCCGGAACTGGAACAACCACTCTGCTTCTACTCGTGAAAGCGGAATAGAAATCTAGGCACTCAGTCAAAATATTTTCTCGCCACAATTTCCGCGGCCGTCACCGAAATTCCGAAAAATTGCTGATTTTAAATCCGCGATATCTCCACTTTTAGAACTCCAAATGAGATGATTTTTTTTTTGAAACTGCATATTTTTGAAAGAGGAATTCAGATATGCAATTAGTTTCTTCTGATTTTGTGCAAAAAGTTTCATAAATTGATCTGAAAGTCGCCGCCCAAAAAAAGAAAAAAATTTCCTACTTGTGCCAAGGAAAGTGCTCTGATACCAGATGAGATGTACCTGCAATAATTAATTAATGCAAATACACAAGATATTAGAAATAATAGAACAGAATCGCTTTTATATTGATCACGGGCCACTTCGAGGGGGCAACCTCCTTTGAGCAAGCTCAATACAATTAACTTCACGGTCCTTCAATAACCTCAACACACACTTATATACTAAGTCTATGCCCAATACTATGAGTCAAAACCATGGGACATATAATACTACGGGACGACTTACAAAGCATATGCGTCCAATACTATGGGTCAATACTATGGGCTAATATAAACTACAGATCAACAAATACTACGGGACGACTTACAAAGCATATGCGTCCAACAACAATATACTAACATAGTAAAGAGAAGGGTTGACATAGGTTCCTAACAAAAAACCTCTTATTGCTAGATTTGGTCACCATTGACAACTTATGTTTGCTTGTCCATTTCCCTATTTTTTATGATTCATTACTCCTTTTAATATTTTTGTAACCCTATTCATAGATGGTTGAAATTTTCCTTCTAGCAACATGTAGGTTGACCATTAGAAACCTATGAGCACCTCTAAAATGACACATTTTTTTTTAAATGCAAAAAATGCATAGTCCGTAGTAGATATCATGGGTTCCTTACACTTGCACACCTTATATTTTGAGCCACAATGACTAGAACTACTTCATATCCATATAAATAACACTTTTGTGTTGGGGGAAGCACCAAGACTAGTATTTATACGTACATGTTGTAGAATTGTCTAGAGATTTTCCTAGGTTTTTATAGTCTCTTCATGATTAAAACCCCTTGGTTTTGTAATATTTGTATAGACTTGAGTAGGGTCTAAATCCTCACTAGATTTCCCTCCCAGAGTAAGGCCACAATTATTTAGGTGGAGTTGATATTGATAAGTGGACTAGGTGGAGGGACCTAGACTTAGGTGATGAAGGTGTCAACGAAAACGATTAGGCATAAATATTGTTGTTGCATTTGTATTATATGTATAAATATATCTCTTTATCCCCCTCTCTCCCTACCCCCCTCTAATTTATAAATAATTTCTATTTTAATGTGTTCCTAAATTAATGAAATGTGGATGGCATTAATTTACCTCACATTAATTAGAATATCTTTATTGCAATTTTATATTATTCATTTACATGCTTGATTGAGATTGAGGAAGGTTTCTTTCTTTAATTGAGTCTAGATTTGGGGGAGGCCATTGTGTTGGAATCCTACCATCCAAACCGTTAACAAAGGTCAAGGGGATCTACATCTAATCCCAAGTATTTTCATCTATTATATTTTTACATTCAATAGTATAACTTATGGATTTTGGAAGGATAATGGATTATATTTAACTGCTCTGTCAGTGAGATCAACCCGATTCACCAGGGATTTTCTTGCAAATACAAATAATGACTCCACTAGTGAGAATCCCAATTATTCTTGTTAGGGTTGTTCCTCGACCTTTTCCCGTATTTGTAGTTTGGTTTAGCTTTTGTATCTAACATTTTTCTCTTTGTTATAGCATATTTAAGAAAATATAATGTTTCCTATTTGTTCCTTTTATTTTTCCACTTGCTCAACAAGTAAAATTTTAAGAATCCATAATTTTATTAAAGTGTAGAAACCTTAGCAAATCTTTCTAATCCACTACAAGAAAAAAGGCCTATGTTGATTGTCATGCTTGTGATGGACCTTAAAGGGTCATCACCAATGTCACATATGATGAAGGGCAGTAAAAAATTGTCAGTGTAGTTGTCTTCAGAGACATTCCTTTAAGGTGTGTCACCAAATATATTTTTAGTGACACATTTTGTGAGGGTTGTTAAAGGCTCGTTGCCAATTCTCTCTTTGGTGACACCTCTAGTGATAGTCCTTTAGTGTCCCTCACTAATACCCATTGGTGAGGGTCATGATTATGACAAGACTTAAAGGGTCATCACCAATGTCACATATGATGATGGACCTTAAAAAGTTGTCATTGTAATTGTTTTTGGAGACCTTCCTTTAAGGTTTGTCACCAAAGCCTTTTTCATTGACATTTTTGGGGAGGGTTGATAAAGGCCCATTGCCAAATATCTTTTTGGGTGACACTTATAGTGATGATCCTTTAATGAACCTCACTAATACTCTTTCTAGAAACTTTTGGTGTCTGTAAAAAAATGTTACTTGTCCCCAATTTTCTTATAAAGTGTTCCTTTCGCCTAGAAATTGATCTAGTCATAAATTTTCGTTAAAAAATACTAGTTTATCAACTTATATCCCCGCTTGAACTTTAATTATCAGAAAATATATTTTTGATCAATGGCCTTTTTCACTTTTTGAAACATATAAATTATATTGACCTTTGACCACCATTACAATTTAAAAATTTGAAAGATTGGAAGTAATTTGAAGAAATGTTTGAGTTTCATCATGCCATGCTCTACTTTAAGAATGAAATAATTTCCAATATAATAATAATAAATTATCATATTTGATACCTCAATAATGTGGGATAGGGATCAATACTTATCTCATCAAGATCCTTTTGTTTTGATATGTGTTGGCCATTACCTCTCCAAAATTTCTTGGTTATTTCTTTGAATGCATCTATTGAATGCCCAAATTCAAATTTTTGTTAGAGGATTCTATAATTTCCTAATATTCCTACACCTTGGTCTTCACATTTCTATAAATGTTACTCCTTTGTTCCTTGATTTTTAGTTTCTCTGTGAATGGAGTGAAACCAACATAAAAATATCCATTGCTTGGGATTATTCAATACTATAGGTAGCTCAATGGACTATCCTACATGTTACTGCATCATTAGAAAGCCTAACATGACAAGGTTGGGTGGACCAAAGGGATAGCTACAGTAAGACGTAGTTGGTAGAAATTAGGTCCATTAATGTCACCACAACCTAATTCCTAAAATTATTTGGATAAATCATAAATCTAAGGGAGAGTCCCTTATAATGGAGCAAATACATCTACAGACACCTGCAATGTACAACAATTCATGAACTGATGCTAACAAGATACATGTTTGAGCATGTTTTATTGTCAATATAAAAAATGAAGATCAAGATGTTAGACAGGGACTTCTTCTGTTGAACACAATGAGGTAATGAGAGTAGGGGGAATCGATATCTCCATTATTAGATACTTTTTCACTTCATTCACATTTCATCAATCATGTGTTATTAGTCATTCATATTTTACCATATGCATGAGTTTATAACCTTTATGAACAAGAGTGGACACCAAATTTATATGGAAAAATCAATATATATTATATTGATAAAAACCATAATAAAGTACATCAGATTTAGGAGACAATAATGATATCCAATTGCATCAGCTACTATTGGTAGGAGGCTATCACCCCTTAGATCTAATTGAAGGTCGGATGCTACAACACCCCAATTCTCCACCTCCAATTGGAAGGAGACTACAAACCATTGTGGTTTTATAAGCTGATCCAACTGATATGATGCTACAACACCCTGTAGATTAAGTTCCTCAAAGAATGTAGCAATTCCTCCTTGACCTCTTTCTCCAAAAAACTTAAACAAACACTTCTACATAACTCTTTTTTTTTCTTCACTAATCTACACTTTGACCTCTTTGTCAAATAATTTTTTTCTAAACTAAAACTCCTCTATATCAAATCAACATTGACCTCAATCTCTCTCACAATATCCTCTCATGCTCAATCCCCGTCGATCTTTAAGCTCCACCTTAAGCTCTCATGCTCAATCCGCGTCGATCTTTGGTTAACCTTCGATTCTGCATCATCTTGGAAAGCGGAAAGACTTTTCCATGCGGCCTCATCCAGAAAGAAGAATAAATTTACACGCCTGGTGCAAAATCGAAATGGAAACGTTAATATGGAAGAAGTGGAGAGGAAAATGGTAGTGAACCTTTCCATTCATGAGCTAGATGCCCCGTCTCACAAACTGCTGGAGAAAGGTCTAAATTTTGTGGTGGTTCCAAAAACAATTCCGTTTGAAGATCTGATGTGTAATATTGAAGACGCAATTAAGGATCAACCACTGAATTCAGCAGAAGAAATAAGGCAAGACTGTGTTGTGGTTTTGAGAAGAGCAAAACTTCCAAAGTGCAATCTGAACAGAGAAGAAATAATATCACTTTCGGAACTAAGACAGAATAAAGAGATCAAAATTATGAAGGCTGATAAAGGTAATGCCACAGTCATCCTTGATGAGGAACACTATCACAAGAAAATGACTGAACATCTGGCTTGCGGGAACTACAAAATCATTGAAAATGACCCAAGTAACGAAGGCGATTAAAAACTCTTCCCTGGACAACTCGATAAAAAAGAAGCTCATACCACAAAGTGCAATCATGCCCCGCATATACGGCCTACCGAAAATACATAAGGTAGGAATTCCTCTGAGGCCCATCGTAAATACTATAGGTTCAACTACCTATCTCCTAGCCAAATTCCTTGCTAAGAAGCTTCTTCCATTCGCGGGAAACACTTCATCCTTCGTGAAGAACTCTACCTCATTCGTAGAATGGGTTACAAATCAAGAGGTTAGAAAGGAAGACATTTTGGTGAGCTTCGATATAGTTTCACTATACACCAAGATCCCGGTGGACGATGCCATTGATATCATTAGAAACATCACAGACAACCAAACTGTAGATCTGGTTAGAATTTGTCTAAAGTCAACATATTTTTCGTACAGAAGAGGTATCTATGAGCAAATTCATGGAGTTGCAATGGGCTCCCCATTATCCCCGATCGTGGCAAATATTTATATGGAAGTCTTTGAAGCAAGATCCATAAACTCCTTCCCCCTCACCCCAGAAGAATGGAAGAGATACGTTGATGACATATTTGTAAAATGGCGACACGGGAAGGCTTAGCTTGAATATTTTCTGGCACATCTAAATAGCCTCTCTTAACATATTAAATTTACGATGGAAATAGAGGAGGATGGGAAGCTTTCCTTTCTTGACATGCTGCTCACGAAGAAGGTAAATGGGAGATTAGGGTATCAAGTGTACAGGAAGAAGACCCACACGAATAGGTACCTCCATGCAGAATATCACCACCACCCATCTCAAAAGGCCGGTGTGATCCAGACTCTTACATGCAGAGCAAAGAGAATCTCATATTTAGACCACCTGGGGCAAGAACTTGAACACCTCGAGAAGGTCTTCAAGAAGAATGGATACCATAAAGATTTGATTAAAAACACAATTGCAAAAAAATCTAGGGCTATGCAACAAAAAGAAGATCTCATTATCCCAAAGATTACTCTCCCATACATTAAGGGAACAACGGATCGCATTTCCAAGATCTTAAAAAGAAAAAACATTGCAATGGCGTTCGCTCCTCCGAACACTATCAGGAGGTTCCTTGACATAGCAAAAGACAAAATGGATCCTAGGAAAATGAAAGGGGTGTATGAAATTCCTTTTTCTTGCGGAATGGTCTATATCGGGGAAACTTGACGCTCATTGCAGGTACGACTAAAAGAACATAGTGCAGACATTTTTCACAATTGAAAAGAAAAATCTGCTTTAGCAGAACACTCGCACACCACTACTCATCAAATTTTCATGGACAAAGCTTCGCTTATTGCCAGAGAAGAACACTATAATAGAAGAAGAATGCGGGAGGATTTGGAAATCGAGAAAAGAAATAACACATTAAACAGAGATGAAGGACTGAAGCTGAGTGAGACATGGAAACCAATTATTAACCTAATTAAGAGGCATTGAAATGTGACACGTCGACATAATTTGAATTGGAAATTTTAAACGACCGACCGCACTAAGAATTCCAACAAAGATCTTGTATTTATATGCTCTTTGGGGATTATTATCCCTCATCCCAATCATATGATTGAGTGATCGGCCTGATGATGGACTCACATTTATGTAGTCTGAAACGTTGGCTTAAAAATCCTTACGCAGGTTTTCTTTTCTGATTAAATATCCTCTTTTCAATATTATGTTCTCTGTAATGTCCCCATCTTGACCCCATTGAATTAAGAATGTAAATGATGTAATATTGTTATAAAATCGTGGTGAGGAGATCAAGGCCAAGGCCCCGCCATCGATTTATCAATGCATATCGTTTATGTGCTAGCCAGGCACATTGGAATTTCAATATTATGTAAATATGCATTTTAATAAAAATACCCACAACTAACTATTCAATGCAACAAGAGATGGGGGCATGATTTTACAAGGAATTGGGAGGGAAAACATTCAAACCCTTGAGCCAATCAATTCAAGCCAAGTGTCAATGAGAGAACCCATCAAACCCTCAACTACCCATGTTGACTTTTGTACCCAATCATTCATTTCTCCCAAAAGTTGGTTGAGGTAATTAATGCATTGGGGAATGAGAGGTCTGGCTGTCCAAAATTAGAGTATGGGCAACCACCCTGCATGGAAAAACGTTTTTGGCTTCCTTGGCAAGAAAAGAGCTATGAATTTGCTCCCCAAGCCATTACCCATCAAGAAGTTTTGCTCTCTCACGAGTTGGGGGCTTCCTAGGCATTTTCTCTCCACGTTTTTATGGTTTTTCCTAATTTTTCTAGTTGGAAACATGGCGTTTTTATGTTGCAGAGTGGCTGGGAGTATGGGAGCTTGATTTGGGGTTTCATTGGGGCCGTTTTGGCCATTTAGATGCCCAAAATACCCATGGAAAATCGGGTTGGTTCCCTGTGGACAATTTCCCCATCCACAATCCGTTTTTGGTGTGCCCACGTTTTGGCGAAAACCCCTGGCCATCTTGTTATTGAAATCCCATTGTTAAATGTGTATCCATGCCCAGTTCTTGAGTTTGTTGTGTGAGAAAAGAGTATGTTGGGGTATGGGTTATGGGTGTCCATTGCTTTGGCTTGAGCTTGAGTGCAAGCATCCATAAATGTAGAGGGTTTATAGTTAGCCTAATAAACCCAGCTGTGTGATGGCTTGGCTTGGAGGAATGATTATTTGGCTGTGTATGAGTAGGAATGTCCCCTTTTCCTTGTAGAATCATGCCCAGCTCGAGGGTGGCAGTTGTGTTGAGAGATTGATGAACACAACTGGCCTATGGTTGGGTGGAACATTGCAGCGACATAACTAGTTGTTTGGGACAACATTACATCAAGATGAGTATTTTCCTTATGTGTAATTACTTCTGCAAATGTATTAATTTGTTGACTGTGTTAAATTGAATGGCATCATGTATTGTGTCTGGATGATGTTATTCCGCTGTGCATGTTTGATCTGTTTGCATCTGCACACAAACCTTTTATTCATATGATTATAATGAATGGGTTGAGTTTATGTAAAAGCCCCAGATTGGCATCATGTTCCCTTCCTTGCATTGGGACCACAGGAGGGTACGTTACATTCTCTAACATAACCTCAAAAACTATCCACCAACAAAGCCTAAGAAAACATGTCACATGTACCTGCTGTATATAATGAAAAGGGCCTCTATGGCCATGCTATCCTGGGAGCCCACACACATTCAACCTTTACATATTGTCACACTGAGAATTCTAGTCAAAACTGCAAGTGATGGCACATATTAGGGATGAATCTTGTCAAGTATCCCTTGTTCTGTAAGCTTTACTGGTTGTCATCATTTGGGGCTGCCTCTACAAGTAGAAACCTAATCATCATGCTGAAAGTTTCTTTGTTACCAAATTTTTTACCGTTTCTTTATAACTAGTCCACATATCATCAACATCATGCCATGAAGATACTCAATTTATTTTCTTTATGAGAGAAGTATCATTGGTTCGAATATCATAACAAGTATATCTCCCTTCAAACAAAATTACATGTTGTTTTCATATGCTGGAAGCTTCTGGACATACCTCATGACTTATGAAACTAACAACCATCTTGAGTTATGCCCAGATTGCAATATTTAAGTTCCATCAATACCGTTGTTATGGATCTCTCTATAGAAGATATCAGACCTCATAGGATAGGCACATACAATTCCCTTTATATATTCACTTTTGCTTATATTACTTATACATGAGATATAACCAAATCCACTACACTTCATAACATTAGTTGTCTCTCATACTTGATCTTGCACCCTCTCCCAAAGGTATCACACAATATCCTTTTCCAAAACCAAGACCATCTCACTAAAGATATCACCAATGTATTACATCAAAACACATCTTCACATTCACAAAAATCAGACAAATGCACAAGGATCTCACAAACATGATACACATAAAAAACTAACCCAGATCAACACATAAACACATTACTGCCATCTGAGAGCCTAACAAATCAATTCACTCTTCATAGAATCAATTGCATTTTATTTTTGAGTCTGCTCCCTCACACAGATATAACAAATGATTTATTTTCTCAAACCAAGACCCACACTTATTTGAATTCACACACACACACAATTATTCTTTCACATTTTGAATCGACTTGTTTGATTTTTCTTTGGTTCTAGTTTTAAGGCCTACCTTTAATCAATATACTTAAATGATCAAACTTGTATGTTATGCCTTTACATACTGCCATCAAAATGGCTCAGAGTATAGCAAAATATCTCAATCATTGTCTCAATTGTGCATACTAAATGTGCATATTATACACAACCATTATACATCATCACTTTGAATATCCATTTTTTGTTTGAATGATTTTAATACCACTTAATATCTCAACATAGAGGTTGATATTTCCTTTATTTGTTGCTTTTCTTAGTGTTGATTATCATTGTTATCACTCAGAAATTTATTTCTCCAAATTGTGCACTGCTTCTGCCATTTCTAGACCTACCATCAAGAAGTAGGGGTTGTACACTCCATTCCCTACCTAGATAGACTTTGGAAATCTATCAGCATGGACTACATGTCTAGCTTTCCTTCAACAAGGCATGGAAACGATTGTGTATTTGTGGTTGTTGATCGGTTCTTTAAGATAGAAATTCTAACTCCCTGAAAGAAGAGAATCACAACAAAGACCACTACTAGCATCACAACAAAGACCACTACTAAGATATTCTTTGAGCATGTTTGGGTTCACTTTGGCCTATGACAGACCATTATTTCATATTAAGATAGAATATTCCTGAGTACTTTCTATTCCATCCTATGGTTGATGATGGACACCGAGATAACCAAATCAACTTCCTTCCACCCAAAAATCAAAGGACAGATAGAGGTGATCAACAGGATGATTGTGCATATCCTATGAATATACAAATATAAACATCCACACACTTGGGATGATAACCTTCCTTATGTTCATCATAGCTACAACAGAGTCCTTCATTGTTGAATAATGTAGATTCAAAAGATATTCTTATTGTATTTTTATTGTACTTCCTTTGGGAAATATTCATATTGTATTTGATTATGTAAAAACCCTAAAAGAAATCATGTAAATAGTCAAGTCAGCTCAGTGGGTAAACTACCCGAAACAATGGGAAGTATACACCAAACAATGGGAAAAAAATCCTCAGTCAGGTCTTCCCAATTAGGGAAATTCAGGTCGGCCCTGTTAAGTAAAACAACCAGTTTTGTGACCAATATAAATAGGGTGGTGCCTAGCTCATTTGGAGCATCATATCACTCAAGCAAGTTCACATGAGTAGTAGCAGAAGGGAAAGTTCACTTGGGAGAAAGAGTAGTTGCATTGAAGACATATTTTCTTGGGGTTTCTATTGTATCTTGTTCATGGGTTATTGCATGATATTGCCATTATACTTTCTGACGAATCTATACTGAAGAATTTTTGTTGGGTTTTTCCCGTGAGAGGGTTTTCCCAGGGTAAATTTTTGTGTTCTCTTGTTATGTTGTGCTCGTATATCTTTCAGTGATCCTAATGAATATGGTTATTTTGATAATAATATAAATTGTCTAAAGATATAACATAACCATACTGGAAGTATCAAAATTCTAACAAGGTATCAAAGCTATCCTGAAAGAAGACCTTGTGCAGCAGAAATTGTCGGAAGCGAAAACTAGGGTTTCTTGTTCCGGAGGATTTTCACCATAGATCATCCTAAAAAGGAGGTCAATATAATTCACCCTAGGAGGGTGCATCTTCCTGTGGAGGCAGATTCTGGATCCGAGAATTTTCAAATTTTGACCTAATTCTGCAGAAACTACATCAACTGTTGAAATTAGGGTTTCCAATTTTTGGTAGTTCTGTCCACAAATATGGAAGAAAAGTACCTTTGATCAAATCACCTTAGGGAGGTGCATATATCTCTCCATTAAGTTTTTCAAGATCCTAAAGTTGAAAAAATTAGGGTTTCTCTGACAAACCCTAGGTCATCCAGAAGTCAGATCTCAAAAGACATTAAAGAAAGCACTTGATTGGAGCATCTCATTTGGTAAGTACTACTATATTTATTTCCATTTGAGGTTATCATTTTATAAATATGAAAAACCATACCAAGCTTGAGGATAACATTGAAGGAGTAGATAACTTCTGTGCTTGGAAGTATAGAGTGATGCTCATTCTAGAAGAGAATGAGATGGACAACTATGTCAAAGAAGAAGTTCCGGAGCCAGAGGGAGATGAAGACAAAGCTAAACATAAAAAAAAAATTGGTTAAGGACAAGAGGATCATTGCAAACTCCATTAAGGATCACTTGATCCCCCAGATCTCATATTTGAAGGCTCCTAAAGAGATGTTCAATGCATTGAAGAGATTATTCGAAGGGAAGCACATCAACATAAAAATGACCTTGAGAACTCAAATCAAGGGTGTGAAGATGATGAACTCAGAAAGTATTTAATCTTATTTCACAAGGGTCTCCTGAATCAAAGAACAACTAGAAGCTATTGGAGATCATATTGAAAGTACAAAATTGGTGATGACTACATCATGGGAATCATTCATTCAAGGAATATGTTCTAGAAAGAAGCTCATCAATTTCAGTAGGCTTTGGGAAAATTGTGCTCAGGAAGAAACCAAAATTGTATCTAGAGAATAAACGATGGGATAAGATGATAAAAAATCCTTGGAAGCTCATGCAAAGAGGAGCAAGAAATAATACCACTCTCACAAGTCTAGAATATTCCACAAGAATCAAATACCTCCCAGAGACTACTCAAACTTCAAATGTTACAATTGTGATGAAATGGGACACATTGCAAGAAATTTCCCCAAGAAGAAAGGTAACAACAAGAAAGGAAATAAGAAGAGTAATCATGCTCATGCTATAGAATATGACGAACCAGTTAAGAAGAAAGCAAGGGAATATTCCTCAAGTGATGAAGAATATGTCTTGAACTTTTGATGATACAATAGTTATTGGAGAGCAAGAGGGAGGCTTGTAAAAATTAAAAGGCTAACCAGATCAAGCATTGGTTGTGAACTATGGCACAAATTGATTACACATATACACTACAAGGATTTACCGATAGGTCCACCCAAGATCTAGAAAAAACATGAAGGCATATGCAAAGTATGTGCATGAGGCAAGAACGTGAAGAGCTAGTTTTCAATAAAGTGAAGGAGATCTTGAATATAGTACATGAGGAACAAGGATGAAGACTTCAAAAAGTTCCAGTATAGACGAAGAAGAAGATCAAGGTCTTACGAATCAAATGATGAAGCAGAGTACACTTCCAAAAACTTCAGTAACTTCTGCAAGGAGGTAGAAACTGAGAGGGATCCTACAAAACACATAAAAGATAAGTAGTTACTGTAATTTGAATTATTTTTTAAGGATATTGCTCATAACAATTACATGTAGATTTGTGATGAAATTTTCTTTTATGCACTTATATATGAATAATATTGACTAGCAGTAGGCTCATGTAGTGCATGCTATGGGTAAGTGGCCTATAGTACTGCACAACATTCCATGAGCCCTTGATGGAGCTAGTCTAAGATGAAACCTATTTGATAACATGTTAAGAGCAGTGCACGCTCTTAATAATATGTCATGGTAGAGATGGAAGGCATATAGATAGTTATCGTGTATACGGGATATGGATAAAGTGTTGTGTTAAATCATTGGATAAGATGCATTGATTACATGACTGTGTAGATTATGCATAAGAAGTTGTCATTACATGGAATGTTACTAATCATATGAATAACTTGGACTTGTAGGAAAGATCGTGTGCTATGACCTACAAGAGAAGGATGATAAGACTTGTTCCAAAGAACAAATGATGAAGGTTCAAGCAAATTTACAAAATCAAGCATACCATAGAAGTACACGACAAGGTTCATGGTTTCTCTCAGAAAGAGGGAGTCGATTGTGATGAGACATTGTTGCTCCTATATCAAGATACACTTCTATTAGAGCTATACTTGCGATAGCTGTAGGTACACCAGATGGATGTGAAGACAACCATCCTGAATGGTGTAGGAGAAGAAGTGTATGTGGAGAAGACGCTAGGATTTGATACACATGATAGGAATATTCATGTGTGTAGATTGAAGAAGGCCTTGTACAAATTGAAACAGGAACCCAGGACGTGGTACGACAGGATTGATGTATTTTTGACGAGCTTGGGATTTACCAAGAGTAAAGCAAATTCCAATCTTTACTACAAGTTTGGGGATGGGAAACATGTGATTCTATTGTTATATGTGGATGATTTGTTTCTGACAGGTGATGAGAATCTCATAGAAGAAATGAAGAGGAAGCTTTCCATAGAGTTTGAGATGAAAGACCTGGGTATGATGCATTATTTCTTAGGTCTTGAGGTATGGCGGAATCTAGAGGAAATTTTCTCGAGTCAAGGAAAATATGTGGTAGAGATCCTAAAGAGATTCGGGATGATGGATTACTAGGTTATGGACACACCTATGGCATCAAATATGAAGTTGTTGTGTGATACTTATTCAGAATTGGTGGATGCCATAATATACATGAATATGATTGGTTCGTTGATGTACTTGAAGAACATGAGGCTAGATTTATGCTTTGCGGTGAACACTCTGAGTCAGTATATGGTATATCCAAGATGAGTTCAGCTGGTTTCGAAAAAACATGTGTTGAGGTACCTGAGAGGTACGGTTGATTATGGCATCAGATATGCATCATATAAGAGGATTAACCTGCAGGGTTATGTTGATGTAGATTAGGCTAGTAGTGTCACATATAGAAAGAGCACATCAAGGTGTTGCTTCAGTTTGGGATCTGGTATGATCTCATGGTTCCGTAGGAAGCAGAAGAGTGTGGCACTAAGTACAGTTGAAGCAGAGTATATGGCAACTTGTTCGGTAAGCTGTGAGGCAGTATGGCTTCAGAAGTTACTGGAAGGTTTGTTCGATCTCGAGTTAGAGGCGACTTGCATTCTTTGTGACAACCAGGGTTGTGTGAAGTTGTCTGAGAACTCGGTGTTTCATGACAAGTCGAAGCACATTTAGATTAGGTATCACTGTATCGGGGATATGGTGCAGAGAGGAGTAGTGAGGCTCCAATATATAGCGACATAGGAGCATATAGCTGATGTGTTTACCAAGCCTCTGTTAAGAGTGATTGATTACTTTGGGGACAAGCTTGGGGTGGTTCAAATAAAGAGGGAGTGATGAGTAACATAGCACATATGAGACGTAGGTAGTCATGGTTCATGTGATGCAATTGAGTCTCTTGGGAGTCTCCACTTGATATGTGAGTTGTAGCGAGTAGTCACTGGTTATGTGATGTAATTGAGTCTCCTAGGATACACTCACAAGGTTGTGTTGTCCCGATGTTGATATGTGACATGGTAGCAGGTAGTCACAGGTTATGTGATGCAATTGAGCCTCCTAGACTATGAGATGATCTGGACACGTGGTGAGGTAATGCAGGTGGTTGCAGTATGCAACATAATGTATGCTCCTAGGTTGGACCCACCGGATGGCTTGCTTAGTTCATGAAAAAGGGTTGATGACTAAATACAACATGAAAAAGTACTGGAACAATAGAGTTGCATCCAATATGAAAAATGAATGGCACTATAGAGATGGTTGCATCAAGTATGAAAAAGGACTGGCACTGCATAGATGGTTGCATCCAGTATGAAAAAGGACTGGCACTATAGAGATGGTTGCATCCAGTATGAAGAAGGACTAACACTATAGAAATGGCTACATCCAGTATGAAAAAGGACTGGAACTATAGAGATTCACCCAGCATAAAAAAGGACTGGCGCTGCAAAGATGGATACATCCAGTATGAAAAGGACTATCACTATAGAGATGCACCCAGTATAAAAAAGGACTGGCGCTGCAGAGATGGCTACATCCAATACGAAAAAGGACTGGCACTTTAGAGATGCATCCAGTATGAAAAAGGACTGGCACTGTAGATATGGCTACATCCAATATGAAAGAGGACTATCACTGTAGAGGTTTACATCCAACATGAAAAAGGGCTAGCACTGTAGAGGTTTACATCCAGCATGAAAAAGCGATGGGAATGTAGAGGTTTGCATCTAGCATGAAAAAGGGATGGCACTGTAAAGACGGGTACATCCAACATGAAAAAGGGTTGGATCTATAGAAATTCTTGTGATGTATATATTCGAGAGAGATGTCAAAAGTCAATGGTCAAAGTACCGAGCTGCAGCAACATTGATGATGATGATAAAGCTAGAAGAATACCTTCCTTGTTAAGAGGGAGTGTTGAAGAATGTAACTACAGAAGATATTATTATTATATTTTTAATGTACTTCCTTTGATAAATATTCATATTATATTTGATTATGTAAAAACCATAAAATAAATCATGTAAAATAGTCAAGTAAGCTTAGTGGGTAAACTGCCCCAAATAATGGGCCGTTTTCCCCAAACAATGGGCAGTTTGCCCCAAACAATGGGAAGAACTATCCTAGTCAGATACGACCAATTAGGGAAATTCAGGTCATCCTAATTAAGTAAAAAAGTTAGTTTTGTGACCAATATAAATAGGGTGTCACCTAGTTCATTTGGAGCATCATCTCACTCAAGCAAGTTCACATGAGTAGCAGCAGAAGGGAAAGTTCGCTTGGGAGAAAGAGTAGTTGCATTGAAGACATATTTTCTTGGGGTTTCTATTGTATCTTGTTCTCGGGTTATTGTACAAGATTGACATTGTAATTTCTAACAAATCTATACTGAAGAAGTTTTGCTGGGTTTTTCCCATGAGAGGGTTTTCCCAGGGTAAATCTTTGTGTTCTCTTATTGTTTTGTGCTTGTCTACCTTTCAGTGATCCTATTGCATATGTTTATCGTGATAATAATATAAATTGTTTGAATATCTAACATAGCCATACTGGAAGTATCAAAATTCTAACATTCATGGCTTTATTGACCACAACCCCTTTCAGGGGTGCTTGGTGTTCAAGCCATTATCCCTAATTAACTTAGCACTACCCATTTATTTTACATGAGATGAATCCTACCATGCTCAAACTGAGGCTAATTGGGTAGCCAATTTTTTTGAACGGATCCATCACATCCAAGAAAAATTTCATAATATTTTGCAAAAATCTAATAATAAGTATAAGCAATGCCATGATCAACATCAGGTTCCAAACAATTTCTAGGTGGGAGATAAGTTATGGTTGCATTTGTAGAAAGAACACCTCACAGGACCCCATCGAAAACTTCACCCATTGTGATATGGGCCTTACACAATTACTAAAGTCATGGGTGAGAATTCTTTTCAGTTAAATATTCCCCCTTTACTTAGCTCGCATCCTGTATTTAATGTGGAGTTTCTTCGACCATATTTTCCACCTCTCTTGGACACCTCAAAAGTATCCAAGAACTTGGCCTATAGATACCATTCAAGGCATAATATTGAAGTTCCTAATTAACTAAATTGTTACAACTTAGAGTTATAAATTTTTTTAAATAGAATTCACAGTAGTTTTTTTTACATACATAAACTTAAAACTTTCAACCATTAAATCTTCTAGAATTAAACATATATTTAATAGCATAATTTAAAATGGAAAACAACTCTTTGAAACTTGTAAATTTAACTAGAGGAATACCTCCACCCCCTTGAAGTTGAAGCATAATCCCCTTCTTCCACTTGCCTAAATGGAATCACAATTTATCCTCCCAACCAACTAGGGGCGTAGCCATCTCCCTAGCCCCAACAAGTCAAATGGATTCCTAGCCCTCCATGCCCATGGATCCTTGATCAACAATTTCAATGCTTATCCTTGGTATCCTCCAAAACGATAAACATAACTATCCTCTTATCCAAGATTCCAAGCTCCATGAAATTTCCAAGTCTTCTCAATACCTTTTCTTTCCAACCTCCAAACAACCAATGGAAGAACCCCCCATTCTCTCCCATTTTCTCTCTTTTATTCCATTCTTTTCTTGCACCCTAAGTCCCTCTCCATCAAATCTATCTTACTCCACCCAATATTGGCACATCCTTCAAGAAAATAAAATAATAATAAACAAAGAAAACATAGTAAAATAAATGCACTCCATCAACTGACCCACTCATGGTAATAAATATCTTTGAAAATAAATCATAATAAATAGAAAAACAAAATATAAACAATCAATCCACTCATTGAATCACACACAAGAATCATTATCCTTGGAAACCATTATTAGTAAACTAAACAAACACAATATAAACAAAATCAATCCATCAACCAACTGAACATGGTAATCAATATCCTTGAGAACCATTAACTCATAATGAAGGTTTGAAATTAATTCAGTGCATACAATAACATTAATCGGTCAATCAATTAATTTTAACATGCCAAAATAGTGGGAATTAGATGCTAATAAGACCTCATAATACCCCTTTTTAGGCATTTAAAATTATATTTTCAATTCTATCAATAATATCCATGTGTATGGATATTGTACTTATATATATATATATATCTATATATATATATATGCACACACACACACATACAATATCTAGGTGGACATATCTAATCCTACTATATCTATACATACCTATGATAAACCATTTACTAAACATTAATATAATAATTCTTCCCACAATTCCTTTACATCACACACAAATATAGAATTACAACAAACCAAGAAATCCTAACTCTAATAACTACTTAAATACTTTTAATTAATTCCCAACGAGGTAGTCAGTAACCTATTTAAGGAAATTACTTCATCACATTAGCGCACTCATCTACAGTGTGTATACATGGACAGGGTATACATACCATACATGGGTACTAATAGTTAACAACAGATGTTGTTAATGCATAATGTGTATATATACATTTGTGAGTGTGTGTGTGTTTCTTAATTGAACATACAAAAGAATAATTACAATACATCATTCATATTTTCCTACTAATAAGATTTACATCAATAAGCATTCATAATCTATAAACACCATTCACAATTATTCAACACTAACTAATTATCACATTAACAACCAGGAACAACCCACATTCTTCACATAGTACGAATTTAGCAAAAAATAAAAAGACACTACTACTTCCTAAGTAGAATCCACAACTAACATAGAATCACCCATCCTCCCCAACCAATTTCCACTCCCACCCTATCCTTCCTCTGCTAGAATAATTTGTGGCATCGACTATACCGACCTAACCAGTACACCTAGAGACATTTGACAGAAGTGTTGACTATATAGACCTAACTTCCCTAGCAGGCAAGCTTGTTAGAAAAACAAGATCGCAGAGCAACAACAATAAACAAGATGCAAGTACAAATTACACAAACACATTACAAGAGAGACACCAATATATCGTGGTTCACCCAAGATGGTATACGTCCACACTGAAATTGCCAGTCCTTATTATTATACCATCCAGTAAATGAAGGGATACAACTTGTAGCACATCCACTGCACTTCCTCTTCACTATCTCACCGTCTCTCTTTAAGATATCTGAGATCTTTACAATTCATAATACCTAATACCTCAACCCTAGCCGTATTACAATGTCTTTCTTATAAATGGAAATACCATGGGAAAATACCACGGGTTACCCAAAACCATGGGCCTGTAAAACAACCCCAAAAATTTCTTTCAGGGGCTTCTCCCCCGAACCCCCTTTCTCGGGGGTGCTTCGCCCCCCCCACACCCCCCCGCCGGGGTGAGTGTACGGTACTTTTTCATATCATATAAATTTGGGGAACAAACACGGCTGAATAACAATATCTCTGAATCTGGGAGATCAGGCTCCATAACCAACAATCTCCCACTTGGATACTGATCACAACAACTCCACCACTGTTGCACTTGCTGGACCTGGACTTGAAAATTTTCTCATCTTCACCTTCATGCTAGAAGGCCAACTGAAACCAAGCAGGAACTCAGTTTCTCTTTGGTCGCTACCTTTGTGAACATGTCGGCAGGATTCTGTCTAGTATGTATCTTTTCTAGCTTCAACAGTTCATCTTCCAGAATAGAGCGTATGGAATGGTACTTGAGCTGTATATGTTTAGTCCTGGAATGGAATGTTGAGTTCTTTCCAATATGAATGACACTCTGGCTGTCACTATACAATCTGCTATCTTTCTGCTTCTTACCCAATTCCTCCATAAACCTCTGCAACCAAATCATCTCTTTACTAGCCTTTGTAACAACAACATACTTTGCTTCCGTTGTTGAAAGTGCAACAACCTTTTATAGTTTCGAAATCCAACTTACTGCTGTTCCACCTACAGTAAACACATACCCTGTGGTGCTCCTCCTACTATCCTTATCACCTGCCATATCTGTATCAACATATCCTTGTAGAACAATGTCTGAACCTCCAAAACATAATGCCTGAGTGGTAGTACCTCTCAAATATCTGAGAATCCACTGTACTGCCTCCGATGTTCTTTCCCTGGATTGTTCATATATCTGCTCACAACTCCCACTGCATGTGCAATATATGGTCTTGTGCACACCATGGCATACATCAAGCTGCCAACTGCTGATGAATAGGGAATCTTGGACATGTAATCTATCTCTTCATGTGTCTTAGGACACATTTCCTTAGTTTGAAATGGCTGGCCAAAGGTGTACTAACTGGTTTTGCATTCTGCATTTTGAACTTCTCCAACACCTTTTGTATGTACTCACTCTGAGACAATGTCAATTTGCGATTTTTCCTATCTCTTGTTATTCTCATACCAAGGATTTGCTTTGCAGCACCCAAATCCTTCATCGCAAATGAATTTGCTAACTTCCTTTTGAGCACATTTATTTTCCTGCATGTTAGACCCTGCAACAAGCATGTCATCCACATACAATAACAAGATAATATAACTTCCATTATCTAGCCTCTTGAAATAAACACAGTGGTCAGAATGACATCTACTATAACTTTGTTCTGTCTTAAACATGTCAAATTTAAATACCACTGCCTTGGAGCTTGCTTCAAGCCATACAAGCTCTTTTTCAACCTGCATACCAAATTCTCCTTACCTTTGACCTCATACCCTTGTGGCTACTCCATATATATCTCTTCCTCCAAATCCCCATGGAGAAAAGTTGTTTTTACATCTAACTGTTCAAGATGCAAATCTTCTACCGCCATTAGACTTAAAATAGTCCTAATTGAAGTCATCTTAACAACAAGAGAAAATATTTCGTCAAAATCTATACCTTTCTTCTGTGCAAACCCCTTTACCACTTCTTACCTCCTTCTTCTTGTTAGGATATTCCTATACTCCATCCTAGTCCCACCAGTATTTTGATCATTTACATTTTCAGTCATGCATGCACTTTTAGGGTTTGCATGCATTTTGCATGCATCCTAGTCATCAGTCCAGCACATAGCCCTCAGTTAGCCAGCCCCCAGGAGCTTCTCACTATTCAGTTTTAGCCCTCCAGTTGCTTAATGCGCCCTTCTTCCTTGATTGTAGGGAGCAACTCGCCCTTCTTCACCTACCAGTCTAGTTGTCTTCAGTTTACACTTAGTTACACTCAGTTACACTCAGTTACACTCAGTTACAGTCAGTTACACTCAGTTACACTTAGTTACACTGAGTTACACTCAATTACACCTACCAGAGTTAGTTTGACTGACGGTTGATAGTTACTTGAGCATTGATGACTCCACTGATGATGATGAAGACTTCCAGTTGTGCTCCGATGATCATGAGGACACCTAGTTGTGCTCCGATGACACTCTATTGATCTTATGATCACTCTGAGAGGCTAATTCGAATTGCCACCTTAGGCATTCGAATCATCTCTACCATTGTACTATTTATTTGTCCATACTGTGATTAATTAATTAGTGTGTGTGAAGTATTATTGCTTCTATCCGAGTTCTACTGTACCATATTATTCTATTGCTCATTATACTGTATTGATCACTCTTCTTCTATTTTCCTACTTAATCATAGTTACTCTTGTGAGGTATACATCATCTCTTAGATATGCTGTGAGGATTTTCACATGGTATCAGAGCATGTTGAGAGTTTTTTACAGGTTATTACCAAGATTTCGAGTGCAGCAGTTGCAGCAGTTTCTGCATTTTTGCAGCAGTAGTAGTTGCAGTTATTCTATACTGTTTTTGTAGGTCTGCTACAGCTTCAATGAATTTAGAAGAAATTACTCCTCTTTCTCTATTCAACTATGATGAATGGAAACCAAGAATGATAGCATATTTGAAGAGACATGATCTCTTTGATTGTTATTTTGAAAGAGAGTTTGAATCCTCTGAAGAGAAGATTGACTGGTTGAATAAAGGTGACATGCACATTGGAAGAATGAAGCTTACTATGCTAGATTACATATTGCTCCCAATCATTATTGATATTGAAACTCCACAAGAGCTATGGGCCCATCTAGATGAAAGATTCGGCAAACAGAATGAAGGTTTTGGTCCAAACCCCTTCAAAAGTAAACAAAGTGATGCATTCGCCCCCCTTGATGGTCTCTCAGATCATGCACTAGCATCATCTCACATTGAAGTTGTCCACAAAGAACTTGCAGACTCTACACTCATGCTCAAACTTTCTTCTCTTTCTGTGCCAGCTCACACTCTAGATATTACAGAAGGTCCTAAATCCTCTCTTGCACTAGAGTCTGTTGGTTTGCATCATGATCACATGATTATTTTGGAGGTAAAATCAACTATTGGAGGTAATGCATTCGCTCCTCTCAAGCAATCATCTCTTTTATACTACTATATGATCATTAATTCATGCTTTCAGAAGGTTATTGAAGATTATGGCCATTGCCATTCGCTTGGGATAAATTCTCATGCAATTACTGGTTTTGATATCACCTCTCATGGTTCAAAGGAGATCTCAAGAAATCATGATTCAGGTCTTGGATCTAATTTGGATTCTAAGCAATTACTGCTTGGGATAATTTCTCATGCATATGATAGTTTTGATCTCACCCCTGCTGGTTCAAAGAAGATCTCAAGAAACTATTCTTCAAGTCTTAAATCTGATTTGGATTTCAAGCAATCATTATTTGATGGTTCTTTTTGGCATAATCTCACCCATGATAGTTCGAAGGAGAAGACAAAAGACTATCTGCATATTCATGATTTTGATCCTACCTCAGCTGATTCAAATCACAAGTTCAAGGATCATCCTCATACTTTTGGATTTGTTCTCATCACATTCGATCTGAAGAGCAAGTACAAGCACATGTTTTTTTAGCATGATCCACTTCTTCCCAAGAAGAAGATACCTCCAGACTTATGACCAAGCATCACACCTGCTTGAGTTTGGAGCATTTATTTTTGTGTGTGCCTTACAGTCTGTTTTTTGAGGAGGGGGTATGTTTCCCATGAAATTTTCCCACTTCCTTGGTTTATTGCTTGTTATTATTCATTGTATTGGGTGACCTTTGGTCTTAGTTACCAGGGCCCATGATGGATTAAGGGGGGGTGTTAGGATATTCCTATACTCCATCCTAGTCCAACCAGTATTTTGATTATTTACATTTTCAGTCATGCATGCACTTGTAGGGTTTGCATGCATCCTAGTCATCAGTCCAGCACCTAGCCCTCAGTTAGCCAACCCCTAGGAGCTTCTCACTATTCAGTTTTATCCCTCCAGTTGCTTAATGCGCCCTTATTCCTTGATTTTAAGGAGCAACTCGCCCTTCTTCACCTACCAGTCCAGTTGTCTTCAGTTTACACTCAGTTACACCTACCAGAGTTAGTTTGACTGATGGTTGACAGTTACTTGAGCATTGATGACTCCACTGATGATGATGAAGACTTCCAGTTGTGCTCTGATAATCATGATGACACCTAGTTGTGCTCCGATGACACTCTATTGATCTTATGATCACTCTGAGAGGCTAATTCGAATTGCCACCTTAGGCATTCGAATCCTCTCTACCATTGTACTATTTATTTGTCCATATTGTGATTAATTAATTAGTGTGTGTGAAGTATTATTGCTTCTATCTGAGTTCTACTGTACCATATTATTCTGTTGCTCATTATACTGTATTGATCACTCTTCTTCTATTTTCCTGCTTAATCATAGTTACTCTTGTGAGGTATACATCATCTCTTAGATCTGCTGTGAGGATTTTCACACTTCTTCCTTCAACTTGTAAACCCATTTGTTTTGCAATGCTCTTTTACCAGTAGGTAACTGAACCAAATCCCAATTTTGGTTTCCTACCAATGAGTCCATCTCCTCATTCATGCCTTGCTCCCACTTCTTTCTAGTTTCCACCTACATTGCTTCTTCATAACATTCTGGTTCACTAGAATCAGTCATCAATAAATAATACATTGAAGGAGAGTATCGTTCAGGGAGTCTACTTAACCTGGTAGATCTTCTTACACTTGCAGGAGTTTCAGGGACTTGCTGTTGTTCTTGATTTTCTGGAACCTTTGGAACTTCATCTTCTTTAATTTCATCAAGTACTGTGTACTCTATGTTTTCCTTTTCTTGTTTCTTTCCCTGCAACTGATCTTTATACATGACATTTTCATTGAATATGACATCTCTACTCCTAATGATTTTGTGATTTTCATAATCCCATAAGCAATAACCAAAATCATCAACCCCATATCCAATAAAGGTACATTTCTTGGATTTAGCTTCAAGCTTTGTTCTATTTTCTTTTTCAATATAGACAAATGCTTCACAACCAAACGTTCTCAGAAATGAGTAGTTTACCTTTTTACTTGTCCATGCCTCCTATGGAATACCACCATCCAAAGCACTTGAAGGCCCTCTGTTTATTAAATAAACAACAATATTTACAACATCTGCCCAAAACTGTAAGGGAAACCCTGCATGCAATCTCATACACCTTGCACGCTCCATGATCGTTCTATTCATCCTTTCTGACACACCATTTTCTTGTGGTGTTCCTGGGACTGTCTTCTCTCTATGAATCCCATGGTATGAACAGTAACTATCAAACTCCTTGCCGCAGTACTCACCTCCATTATCAGATCTGAGACATTTCAACCTTTTTCCTGTCTCATTCTCAACCAAAGCTTTTCACTTCTTAAAAGTAGCAAACACATCAGATTTATGTCTAATTCAATAAACCCAAGTTTTTCTAGTTGCATCATCAATAAATGTAACATAATAATGTGATCCACCAAGAGGTTGTACCTAAGCCAGTCCCCATACATCTGTATGCACAAGCTCTAACTTTTCATTCTTCTTCTGTTTCCCAACCCTGATAAATTTGACTCTCTTCTGTTTTCCATAGACACAGTTCTCACAGAATTCCAAACTTACCAGCTTCAAATCTGGCAACAACTTCCTTGAGTGAAGAATCTGCATCCCCTTCTCACTCATGTGGCCAAGCCTATGATGCCACAATGCTATATCTGTTCATGTGGAAGCTAAAGAGATAGAATGGTCAGTATTATGAGGACATAAATACAACGTACCTATCCTGTCTCATTTTTCTATCACCATTGATCATTTAGTGATTTTCCACCACGTTTCTCCAAACGTAGATAAACAATCACCATCTCCCAACTGCCCTATTGAGATTAAATTTCTTTTCATAGCAGGAATATGCCTTACATCTTTCAACAACCATTAAGTTCCATTCTTAAATTTTATCCATACCTTACCCATTCCAACAATTTTACATGGCTCATCATCACCCATTAAGACATCTCCAAAATCACCTGGAACATAATCATGAAAATATTTTCTATGGGATGTAGCATGACATGAAGCCCATGAATCTACTACCCAGTAATCACTAGTATTATCTGATGCAAGAATCAAAGCATCTTGTAACACATCACCTACTACATTTGCTTCCTGAATAGTCTCCTAATGCCCATCTCTTTTCTTCTTTAGAGATTTGCAATCTTTCTTCAGATGTCCTTTCTTTCCACAGTTCCAGCACTCTATTTTTCCCAGTCTGGACTTGGATCTGCCCATTTTAGACTTGCTGTGATTACCTTGGCTCTTTCCTATCTCCTTTTGCCTTCCCCTACTCTCCATGGTCAACGCATTACCTGATGTCTCACCTATGCTTTTTCTTTGCATTTCCTTGCTAAGAATAACACTAAAAACATCATTAAATATCAAGGTGTTTGAACCAGAGACAAAGTTACTTACAACCATGACCAAGCCATTCCAACTTTCTGGCAATGAACACAATATTAGAAGATCCCTAACCTCATCATCAAAGTTCACACTTACAGAACTTAGTTGATTTGTAACCGTATTAAATTTATTTAAATGATCAACAACAGATCCACCTTCAGACATCTTCATATTAAATAAACGATTCATTAGAAATACCTTGTCGGAGGCTGAGGGTTTTTCATACAACTTACCCAATGCGCTCATCAAACCCTCCATTGAATTTTCTTTTGAGATATTGAAAGCCACCGAAAAAGCCAAGGACAACCGCATTGTTCCCAGTGCCTTTCTGTCAAGAACCTCCCATTCTTCGTCCTTCATAGTCATCGACTTCTTTGCTCGTCCTCCCAACAGTAGGAATAGATCCTGCTGGTACAGATAGTCCTCCATTTGCATCTTCCATAACTGGTAGTTTTGGCCATTAAATTTCTCGACCTTAAACTTTCATTCTTCCGCCATTGCTCCCACTCGAATCAGAAACCCTAGTTTCCTGCGGGTTTATCTGCCAAATAGAGCTTTGGCTCTTATACCAATTGGTAGAAAAACAAGATCGCAGAGAAACAAAAATAAACAAGATGCGAATAAAAATTACACAAACACATTACAAGAGAGACACCAATATATCGTGGTTCACACAAGATGGGATACGTCCACACTGAAATTGCCAATCCTTATTATTATACCATCTAGCAAATGAAGGGATACAACCTGCAACACATCCGTTGCATTTCCTCTTCACTATCTCACCGTCTCTTTTTACTATCCAATATATATTTACAATGCATAATACTTAATACTTCAACCCTAGACGTATTACAATGTCTTTCTTATAAAGGGGAATACCATGGGAAAATACCACGAGTTACCCAAAACCATGGGCCTATAAAACAACCCCAAAAATTTCCTTTGGGGGCAGTTCACCCCCCCCCACACCTTCCCCGTTGGGGTGAGTGTACGGTCCTTTTGTATATCATATAAAGCTGGGGTACAAACACGGTTGAATAATAATATCTCTGAATATGGGATATCAGTATCCACAACCAACACAACTATCAATCGTCATCACACATATAGGAGAGAGTTTCCACCACTGCCCTCCCTCGAATCCAATTTTCAGAGGATACATGATGAGAAATACCTCCACCCCCAGAACCAGGTTTGACACCCTAACATCAATTCCCAACCACATTGAGCAACTATTTTTCAAAGAGCCATGCCAAAACAACTACTCTAGGCAAGTCATGCATCCAGTCAAAACCATGCTTACTCGCAAATAATATAAGTGTTTAAAATCATATTTTTTCATTGTAATTACAACATATAGTACACAACTATCTCATAGTTGATCTATTTGTATGTCACTTCAATAACCACATGTGTCATGTATAAATATATTTAACTATTTCAATCGATTAGATATTTCACAAATTGATATCTAAATAACCATATATGTTCTTTTGCACCATATTACATTTGTTCTATATTCAGTGTATAAATTAAACTGACATTTAGGTATCCCATTCCACATCCAATTATGCATAGTTAAATGAACACATGCTCATCCTCATTAGCAACTCAAAAATGATAAAATTTATTTTTTTGAACACATGTAGGCACATTTAATGTTATTCTAAATATAAATCTTAATTACTCTAGCTACTATCAACATATTGAAAAAGTAAATTAACTTCAGGTAAGTCACGTTAATTTTTTAATTTTCAACTATTAAAATATGGGGCATTACATACACCCACCCTTCAGGAAACTTCGTCTTAAAGTTGTTGTCAAAATACCATGTGCATGTTACAATAACAAAGAAGCATTTAGACTAATCTTGTTTTAGAATCTCAACACTACAATTAGAATGCTAAAAAGTTATAATCAATTTTCATCAACCTTAGCATCATACTTATTACCCTTTAACAAGATGCATAAAGTTAAAATATCCAAACAAGTTTATACATCACACGATCGAGTTGTCATTTCAAGCATATACTTATTCAATTTAGCATGAAGTAGTCACGGAATAAAATGCTTCGAGCTGGAAATTTGCAATACCATTTTTTTCTTGTTGTTAACCATTTACATATTAGACTCAATTTAATTTCCACCTTAAATGTTCATTCACGCATAAAAGTTCCATGAATGATGATCCCTTAAATTTTTATTTAAGGTTTCGCTATCGGAATATGACTAATGTCATTCCAAAGTATGATGGATGTATTATTACTAAAACTTCTAATTGTGATTCCATATATATATATAGCAATACATTAAGTCTACCATATCATATGACTATATATTCAATAGTAGGTTCTTACTTATATGTATTAATCATTTTCCTTAGTGTATTGTTATTAGTCATAACTCGGCAACCTAGTACCTATCTTCAAAACATTTATATACATAAGTCTATGGAACACACACACACATATTACACAATACGCATAGATGATAAGTCAATGATTCACTTATTCATAACTTTATTTGTTGAAATGCACACTGTCTCTAGTTTTCTTATTTACATATAAATACCACACAATACGATCAATTATAATTGCATCCATTATTATTCTATTCATCTGTATTATTATTTCCCATTAACCCCGTTATAAATTCATATATTCACACATCATTCTCATTCATTTTTAAGTATATACACATTTTATATCTTACATAATTCGTACTCCTTCATATTTGTATGTCGTGAAGATACAATTGTGCCTTGGTTGTCCACAATTCTAGCTAAACAAGTTATACAACTTGACAAGAACTTTATACTTAGAACGAAAACTCTAGCCATAAAAACCCATATGCTTTCATTAAAAACACCAAAAAACAACCCCAGATCAAAAAGTGGTGCTACCAGTAGCACCACTTTTTTATTCGGGGTCAAAAATATAGAAACTGACTAAAACAATTGTTATTGTTGTTTGCAAAAACATTAAAATCAAGCTCTGAATTGAAAACTAATGCTACTAGTAGCACACTTTTTCAAAAAAATGACATTATTATATCATTTTATCATAATTTGAAATTGTATTTATTAAATTTCTTAGTAACACTATATAAAACTTGCACTGAGTTAAACACAAATTATTTAAGAAATTATTTCACCACTCTTTCCATATAAAATAAAAGAATTTATGATATTCATAATAAAATCATATATTAAACCATGAGACCTAGAAGTGATTGCACCGAGAGTAGAGAGGTGCTTACAACCCAGTATGGGGGAGATGTCACTAACGTTATGTAACAATGTCACGTTATGTATCAAAAATAAAAAAGTAATGAACAAAAATTATGTCGGCTCATAAAATAAAAAATGAAAACCAAATTAAAAAAAATTAAAAAAATCCATATCCGTTCATAAAATAAAAATTTAAAACCAAATAAAAAGTCATTAAAAAATAAAACCTCAAGAAATTGGATGCCTCTCAATGCATGATAGATCCACATTTAGGATAGATCTATACTAGTTCATATCAAAATTCAAGCACTCCATTAAAGTTTCCATACAAACAATGTCATCCTAATAAAAAAGACAAAATGTTTCATGTGAAAATATTCAAATCAACACATGGATTTTGACACACCATTAGAAACTACATTTTTTTTCAGATGAATGATCGGATGAAGATGTAGATGACCCATATTCTTCTCTACTATCAATGAGTGCACCATCCAAGTCTTCATGTATGCCCAAAATTTCATATGCCATGTTCATTTTGGATCTACACCTTGGTTTAGCAGACTCCCATGTTGAAACTATTTCTTGTGCCAACAATCTTTTGATAATCTATGTAGTCTTGGAGAAAAGAGTTCCTTTCTTTGTCAATTGGAAGTCATAAACTAGTATGTCAATATCCTCTAATTTCAAAATGTCAATGCAATGATGATTTACATTTTGACCCTTTATTTTTCTCTTTTTGCAAATCTTTTTCTCAACCACCATCTCCGGCTTGTACACACCATCAAATGGGTGTGTGTCTGTTGCATACCAATGTACTTCAACAAATATAAATTCTTCATTTTCTTTATTGACCTTCATCGCTTTTGCAATCCAGAATGGGTAACCACATGGATCTTATGTAGCCAAAACTACAATCATGCAACCTTCCTTAATATCTTGTACTCAACCTCTATAAAAGTATTCCATCGCCTCACGTCGTGCAGATGATCTTCTAGACCCAATATACATTTCCCTTTCCTCTAGTTGAGAAGACATGACACCTTCAAGCTCAACATTTCTTTCCTCATTTTCATTTGACATACTTTGTGGCCAACTAAATGGAATCTTTAAAAAAATATCTCCATTTGTAAAGTTTGAAATTATGTCATTTTTCTCCATGAAAAAAGACTCCCACCAAACAAAATCAACAACATCAAAATAGTCATATGTATCTTTGATAGACTTTTTGATTTATTCTAAGCATTGAGAAGAATCAACATCTCTATTGTGTCGGCATGCATTTTGAATATCGACATCTGATTGCAACAACAATAACTTTGAAGCATACATTTGATGAATTGGGATGAATTTCATAAATTCTAAACCTGATGTAGGCCCCTATTTTTCTCTTGTTGAGTACTTCTTACCCCACAGTAGTGTTTTACTATCAATATCTTTTATACAAAATTGATGCTGAAATCTAATGTCATTAAGTTTTTCAATGCAACTTTCTTCACCATGCAATCCAAAAATAAATCTCCGCCTGTCAATAGTTTCCTCCAATGTTAGTACACCGGGATCTAGACCATATGTTTTTCTAATAATCCAGTTAATGATGGTAGGCTCCCAACATTCTTCCTCTCCAATGTCACTACAAATTGGTTAAACATTTGATCAATGTGGTCATGTGTATTCCCACGAAGAAGGAAACCAACTTTAAATTTCTGAAAAATTCCCATTTCAACAAGCATGTTCAGATAACCAAACACAATCTGATTTTTGTTTTCTTAGCTAGTGTTGTCCAATTGTGGATATAGAACTCGAGGAAGATTACCATACCAATGAGTCAGCACATGGTGAATTATGGTGATGGTCAGGTTTGCATCATTATGAATATTTGGATTTGTAAAGTAAAACCTTGGAGACATCTTACCATTAAAAACCATACAACCAACCAAGTGAAACTAAATTAAATTTTCCTCCTTTAAATTATTTGGTACACAAAAAAATGTGGAAAAATTGTTTTTTTCTTATCCATGCCATCAATTATCAAACCCACATACTTATGTGTATCATCATAACACTTATTTCGATCTTTGTATAAATTTTCCGTTCAACTGATTGTTGATTGCGATATGCTTGAAGTTTTTTGATAGCACAATCTACAAATAAAATAAAAAAGAAAACATTGATGAGATTTCATAATTGATATTTATTCAATAAAAATAAAGTTGTTAGAGATGTACATTTCTCTATCGCTTCTGATTTATCCCTTCTTTGTTTAAGAGAAGAGCATATACTGCAAACCCCCATCCTTGACCTCTTAGGAATATAGACGTTGTTGAGCTCTATTTTCCATAGTCTTGTAAAATATGCATATCTAATGAAATTGTTATTTCCTTCAGCATCTTGAACAAATTCCTTGTACAAGTTGTAGATTTCCTTCCTTGAAAAATTATCTGGAATGTGTATGGTTTATCTATATGGCATACTCTCTCCATGCTTAGAAAAGAAGTCACGCATCCATGACATTGCAATGTTTGTTATCGGCCCATTAGATCGTGCATGATATTCTTTAGAATAAAATGTAGGATCCTTTTCTGGTCTTGTATGGATTCTTGATGGTTTAAGAATACCAATTGAGTGGATTCTTTTGAATTCCCTTTTGCAAAGAAAAATAATTCAAATGCAATAATCGTAGCCCACCTTTGTAGAATCATGCACCTTACCAAATATGAATTTTACATATTTTTGTTCATTGATAGATATGATCAACTTTTCTGCAAGGCATAATTGCAGTGTATTTGTTTCAAACAATTCTTTTGGAAACACTCACTTGAAATCAAATCAGCAATAGAACTAGGAATTGTGAGAAAATCTTTCCTAGACCTTGTATAACTAGAATGCTTTGGATTGATATAAAATGGCCTAGTCCTAGACTTAATATTGCTCATTTGTACAATTTTCCTTTGTGTTTCATGTACCATTAAATCATCCTCATTAGAATGAAATTCCTCATCATTATGAGGAATATCATCCCTCTCATTGAGATTATCATCACCAAATTTAGTAGGAGAATGATTATCCTCATTAGTATCAAGTTTATCACTTGAGGTTAAATCGACATCATTGGTGAGTTCATCATTACCAAAATCATCATATGTCCCATTAAAATCCTCTCTTCGAGGAAAATCATCATTGGTGCCATTAAAATACTTGCTTGGAGGAAAATAATTTTCACCATTATTGGTGCCTTCATCCTCACCAAAATCATCATATGTCCCATTACAATCCTCGCTTGGAGGAAAATCATCACCAGTGCCATCAAAATCATCGCTTGGAGGAAAATCATCATCAGTGTGATAAAAATCCTCACTTGGAGGAAATTCATCTTCACTATTATTGGTGCCTTCATCATCACCAAGATCATCATCTGTCCCATTAAAATCCTCACTTGGAGGAATATCATCATCGTTGCTATCAAAATCCTTGCTTGGAGGAAAATCGTCATCACTGCCATCATAATCCTCACTTGGAGGAAAATCATATTCACCATTATCGGTGCCTTGATCCTCAACAAAATCAACATTTGTCCCATTAAAATCCTTGCTTGGAGGAAAATCATCATTGGTGCCAAAAAAATCCCTGCTTGGAGGAAAATCATCTTCAACATTATTGGTGCCTTTATCCTCGCCAAAGTCACCATCTGTCCCATTAAAATCCTCGCTTGGAGGAAAAACATCATCAATGACTTCAAAATCCTTTCCTGGAGGAGAAACATTATCAGTCCCATTAAAATCCTCGCTTGATGGAAAATCATCATCAATGCCATTAAAATCCTTGCTTGGGGGAGAAATATTATCAATTCCATTAAAATCCTCGCTTGGAGGAAAATCATCATTGGTGCCATTAAAATCCTCACTTGGAGGAAAGTCATCTACACCATCATTGGTGCCTTCATCCTTACCAAAATCATCATCGGTCCCATCAAAATCCTCACTTGGAGGAAAATCAAGTTTGGTTTCTTGTAAATCATCGTTTGTGCAGTTGAAAATACTGGCTTGGAGGAAAATAATCGTTGGTGCCTTTGAAAATCATGGCTTGGAGGAAAATCATCGTTTGTGCCTTGAAAATCCTTGCTTGGAGGAAAATCCTAGCTTGGAGGAAAATCATTGTTGGTGCCTTGAAAATCATTGCTCAAAGGAAAATCATCGTTGGTGCCTTGAAAATCATTGCTTGGAAAAAAATCATCATTGGTGCCTTGACAATCATCAATTGGAGAAAAATTGTCATCATCTTGCTCATTGCCTTTAAAATCCCCACATGGAGAAAGGTCTTCATCATCATCATCATCATTGCTGCCTTTAAAATCCTCACTCGGAGGAAAATCATCATCGGTGCCTTTGAAATCCTCACTGGAAGGAAAATTTCCACTATCTTCATGTACATCTTCAAAAATTGAGAATAATTGACATGAGTCCATGAATTTTCACTAAAAAAAAGAATGCTAACTCAATCTTAACATAAATAGGATGAAATTTTCCCACACTCCTCACCAAAAAGTACAATGGTGCAACTGTCAACCCCCAACAATCTTATAGTTAAAAGAATGAAATTTTTCCTCCCAAACATTCCCTCCAAAAATAAATTTAATCCCGCATTCGTAAAACAAATAATGTTAAACTTAATATTAGCTGTATAAACTATTTTGTTTTTCTACTATTCACGTTTGAATTTTAAGCAATTTAATAGTGCATTGAAGGTTAGTTTTTTTTATAATAAATGTTTCTATTTTATATTTCCATTGGCAATGTTTTTTCTGTGCTTTTATCGTTTTTTTTAATCCCACTTTCATAAAGTGGTAAAATAAAATTAAATATATGCTATATAAACGCAGTTTTGTTTTCCACAGTCTCATTTTGCAAACAACGAAGACAATGGAGCAATCTACAGGGGTTTCAAGACCATCAAGGAGCTTCAAACATTGTCAAGGTTAGTTAAATTTTCATTTTTTGGAGGGAAATTTATTTTTGCAAGGAAATTTTGGAGGGAAAGTTTTGAAGGGAATGTTTGGGAGGGAAAATTTCATTCTTTTAGCTATAAGATTGTTGGGGTTTGACGGTTGCACCATTGTACTTTCTAGTGAGGATTGTGGAAAAATTTCATTCTCTTTTCTGTTAAGATTGAGTTACCACTCTACTTTTTAGTGAGAAGTCCTGGACTCATCTGAATTAATATCATTTTCTGAATATGTACATAAAGATGAAAATTTTCCTTCGAGTGAGGATTTGAAAGGCACCGATGACGGTTTTCCTCTGAGTGAGGATTTTGAAGGCAGTAATGATGATAATGGCGATGAAGAACTTCCTCCATGTGGTGATTTTAAAGACACTGAGTAAGATGATGACAATTTTCCTCCAAGTTATGATTTTCAAGGCACCAATGATGATTTTCCTCCAAGCGATTATTTTCAAGGCACCAAGGATGATTTTCCTCTAAGCGATGATTTTCAAGGCACCAACAATGATTTTCCTCCAAGGTAGGATTTTCCTCCAAGTGGGGATTTTCAAGGCACAAATGATGATTTTCCTCCAAGCCAGGATTTTCAAGGCACCAATGATAATTTTCCTCCAAGCCAGGATTTACAAGGCACCAAACTTGATTTTCCTCCAAGCGAGGATTTTGATGGGACCAATGATGATTTTGGTGAGGATGAAGGCACCAATGATGGTGTAGATGATTTTCCTCCAAGCAAGGATTTTAATGGCACTGATGATGATTTTCCTTTGAGCGAGGATTTTAATGGGATTGATAATGTTTCTCCTCCAAGCAAAGATTTTGATGGCACCGATGATGATTTTGATCCAAGTGAGGATTTTAATGGGACTAACAATGTTTCTCCTCCAAGCAAATATTTTGATGGCATCGATGATGATTTTCCTCCAAGCGAGGATTCTAATGGGACATATGATGATTTTGGTGAGGATAAAGGCACCAATAATGTTGAAGATGATTTTCCTCCAGGTGAGGATTTTGATGGCACCAATGAGGATTTTCCTCCAAGCAAGGATTTTAATGGGAAAAATGATGATTTTGTTGAGGATGAAGGCACCAATAATGGTGAATATGATTTTCCTCCAAGCGAGCATTATGATGGCAGTGATAATGATTTTCCTCCAAGCGAGGATTTTCATAAAAGCGATGATGATATTCCTCCAAGAGAGGATTTTAATGGGACAGATGATGATTTTGGTGAGGATGAAGGCACCAATAATGGTGAATGTGAATTTCCTCCAAGCAAGGATTTTGATGGCATCGATGATGATTTTCCTCCAAGCGAGGATTTTGATGGCATCGATGATGATTTTCCTCCAAGTGAGGATTTTGGTGGCATTGATAATGATTTTCCTCCAAGCGAGGATTTTAATGGGATAGATGATGATTTTGGTGAGGATGAAGGCACCAATAATGGTGAAGTTGATTTTCCTCCAAGAAAGTATTTTGATGGCACCGATGATGATTTTCCTCCAAGCGAGTATTTTAATGGGACAAATGATGATTTTGGTGATGATGAACTCGCCAATTATGTTGATTTAACCTCAAGTGATAAACTTGATACTAATGAGGATAATCATTCTCCTACTAAATTTGGTGATGAGAATCTCAATGAGAGGGATAAATCAGTATATGTTCTTCTCTTAAACAAATAAGGGATAAATCAAAAGGGATAGAGAGAGGCACATCTCTAACAACTTTATTTTTCTTAAATAACTATCAATTACGAAAGCTCATCAATGTTTTATTTTTATTTTGTTTGTATATTCTGTTATCAAAGAACTTCAAGCACATTGCAATCAACAATTAGTTGAACAGAAAACTTTATACAAACATTGCAAGAAGTGTTATGATAATCCACATAAGTATATGGGTTTGATAATTGATGGCATGGATCAGAAAAAAACCACTTTTGCATGGATCGAAAAAAAACACTTTTGCATGGATCGGAAAAAAACACTTTTGCCACATTTTGTTCGTGTACCAAAGAATTTAAAGGAGACAAATTTTATTCAGTTTCACTTGGTTGGTTGTATGGTTTTTAATGGCCAAATTTCTCCAAGGGTTTACTTTACAGCTCCAAATATTCATAATGATGCAAACCTGACCATCACCATAATTCACCATGTGCGAACTCATTGGTCTGGTAATATTCCTAGAGTTCTATATTGGACAACACCAACTGGGAAAACAAAAATTAGATCATGTTTTCTTATCTAAACATGCTTGTTGAATTGGGAAGTTTTCAGAAGGTTAAAGTTGGTCCTTCTCATTGGGCATACACATGACCATATTGGTCAAATGTTTATCCATTTTGCAGTGACATTGGGGAGGAATAATGTTGGGAGCCTTCCATCATTAACTGAAATTATTAGAAAAACATATAGTCCAAAGCTGCTTGTACTAACGTTGGAGGAAACTATTGACATGCGAAGATTTATTTTGGGATCACATGGTGAAGAAAGGCACATTAAGAAATTTAATGACATTAGCTTTCAACATCAATTTATTATAAAAATATTGATGGGAAAACACTACTATGGGGTAATAAGTAATTAACAAGTGTAGAATGGGGGCTTACATAAGGTTTAGCATTTTTTAAATTCATCCCAATTCATCAAATGTATGCTTCAATTAAGTTATTGTTGTTTCAATTAGCTATCGAGATTCAAAATGCACGCCAACACAATAGAGATGTTGATTATTCTCAATGCTTGGAAGAAATAAAAAAGTCTATCAAAGATACATATGGCTATTTTGATGTTGCCGATTCTGTTTGGTGGGAGTCTTTTTTCATGGAGCAAAATGACATAATTTCAAACTCTACAAATGGAGATATTTTTTTGACAACTCCATTTAGTTAGCCACAAAGTATGTCAAATGAAAACAAGGAAAGAAATGCTGAGCCTGAAGGTATCGATTCTTCTCAACTAGAGGAAAGTGAAATGTATATTGGGTGTAGAAGATCATTTGCATGATGTGAGGTGATGGAAGACCTTTATAGAGGCTTAGTACAAGATATTAAGGAGGGTTGCATGATTGCATTTTTGGCTATAGAATATCCATGTGGTTATCCATTCTAGATTGAAAAAGTTATGAAGGTCAATAAAGAAAATGAAGAGGGTATATTTGTTGAAGTACATTGGTATGCAATAGACACGCACCCATTTGATGGTGTGTACAAGATGGAGATGGTGGTAGAGAAAAATGTTTGCAAAAAGAGAAAAAGAAAGGGTCAAAATGTAAACCATCATCGCATTGAAATTAGAGGATTTTGACATACTAGTTATGACTTCTAGTTGACAAAGAAAGGCACTCTTCACTCCAAGCCTACATAGATTATCAAAATATTGTTGGCACAAGAAATAGTTGCAACATAGGAGTCTGCTAAACCAAGGTGTAGATCTAAAAATAATATGTCATATGAAATGTTGGGCAGACATGAAGACTCATATGGTGCACTCATTGATAGTAGAGAAGAATACAAGTCATCTACATCTTCATCTAATCATTCATATGAAGAAAATGTAGTTTTTTATGGTGTGTCAAAATCCATGTATTGATTTGAATATTTTCACATGAAACATTTTGTCTTTTTTAATAAGATGACATTGTTTGTATGGAAACTCTAAAGGAGTGCTTGAATTTTGATATGAATCACTTCTACGTCTTATGGTTTAATACATGATTCTATTATGAATATCATAAATTCTTTTATTTTATATGGAAAGTGTGGTGAAATCATCTTTTGAATAATTTGTGTTTAACTCAGTGCAAGTTTTATATAGTGTTACTAAGAGATTTAATAAATACAATTTTAAATTATAATAAAATGATATAATAATGCCATTTTTTGAAAAGGTGTGCAACTGGTAGCATTAGTTTCAATTCAAATATTGATTTTAAGGGTTTTACAAACAACAATAACAATTGCTTTGGTCCATTTCTATATGTTTGACCTCGAATCAAAAAGTGGTGCTACCGGTAGCACCACTTTTTGATTCGGGGTTGTTTTTTGGTGTTTTTTATGCAAAAATATGGGTTTTATGGCTAGAGTTCTCGTTTTGAGTATAAATTTCTCATCAAGTTGTATAACTTGTTTAGCTAGAATTGTGGACAACCAAGGAACACTTATATTTTTACGACATACAAATATGAATGAGTACACCGATTACATAAGATATAAAATGCGTATATACTTAAAAATGAATGAGAATGTTGTGTGAATATATGAAATTATAACGGGGTTAATGGTAAATAATAATAGAAATAAATAGAATAATAATGGATGCAATTATAATTGATCGTATTGCGTGGTAATTATATGTAAATAAGAAAACTATAGATAATGTGCATTGCAGCGAATAAAGATATGAATAAGTGAATCATTGAGTTACCATCTATATATTTATATATATGTGTGTCTATGTTCCATAGACTTAGTATGTATATAAATGTTTGAAGATAGGGACTAGGTTGCAAAGTTATGACTAGTAACAATACACTAGGAAAATGATTAAGTCATATAAGTAAGAACCTACTATTTAAGATATACTCGTATGATAGGGTAGACTTAATGTATTTCTATATATATAGGGAATCACAATTAGAAATTACTGTAATAAAACATCCATCATAATTTGGAATGAGATTATTCATCTTCCGATAGCGAAACCGTAAATAAAAATTCAAGGGATCATCGTTCATGGAACTTTTATGCATGAATGAACATTTAAGGTGGAAATTAAATTGAATCTAATATGTAAATGGTTAACGACAATAAAAAAAATGGTATTGCAAATTTCCATCTCGAAGCATTTTATTCATTGACTAGTTCATGCTAAATTGAATAAGTATATGCTTTAAATGACAACTCAGTCGTGTGATGCATAAACTTGTTTGGATATTTTAACTTTATGCATCTTATTAAAGGGTAATATGTATGATGCTAAGGTTGATAACAATTGATTATAACTTTTTAGCATTCTAATTATAGTGTTGAGATTCTACAACAAGATTAATTTAAATGCTTATTTATTACTGTAACATGCACATGGTATTTTGACAATAAATTTAGGACGAAGTTTTGTGAAGGGTGGGTGTATGTATGTAATTGTTCCTATTTTAATAGTCGACAATTAAAACATTAACATGACTTACTTGAGGATTTAATTTACTTATTCAATATGTTGACATTAGCTAGAGTAATTAATATTTCTATTTAGAGAATATTAAATGTGCCTACATATGTTCAAAAAAATGACTTTTATCATTTTGAGTTGCTAACGAGGATGAGCTTCCATCAAGATGAAATCTCATATACAAGAAGATTGCACAAATTTCCAGTAGTTTAACCAATAAATATGCATCCAACCATCGGATACATTAATCATGTACATCAACAATAAATAGTTCAACAATGGAAACAATGGAAATATCATATAAACAAATGAATCAACATAAAGTAATTCACTTATCTTATTAATGTACAACTGGCATCAACCGAACCATGTTCCACCCAGCCTTAGGTAGTGCCAAGCCAAATCTTACTTTGACAGGCCACCCCCAAGCTGAGGCCACATATCCACATGTAGAGGTGCACTCAAGGATATAAATATGAGAAGCCACAACTCAATCCCTCACCACCTACTTTCCCCTTAACCCCACTATTAGGTGCAATGGTAGTCCCTTCACCACCCAAATCCCTTAGAACATCACCATTCATGATCAAGATTTACGTGCAGGATTAGGACAAAGACAAGCAGTGGATCAAGGGAATTATTTAGAGTTGTCCACGCTTACATCAAACACAAATACAAGGTCTCAAACATGCAACATAGCATAGCATACATGGCTCACAAGCTTATGCACTTTTAGCATAAATTACATGAATCACATCCCCCTTCCTAAGAATATGAAGCATGATTTTATAGACCGAGGGAGGAAAATTTGACCCAAGGATGTTAATTCGATTTAGGAGAGAGGTGAGAAGTGTGGTTAGGTCCCACCAACTCGAATCATGAGGGTAACTTGAATTAGGAGAGAGGAGGAGTTGCACAACCCAAGATTCCTTCCCGAAATGGCAACAGGTGTCATAAGGAGGTGGGAGTTACAAAATCCAAGTGTGGAGAATAAAGAGGGCATATCCATGAGAGAGAGAGGGTAAAATAGCATCATAAATGACTTGGAAGCACAAAAATAGGAGCATATTCCCTCATCAATGTATTATGTAAGAGTGGAAGCTAGAAAATAGCTTACAACCCCTAAAAACTAGGCAGAGGGCTCATAAATGACCAAAAGCACATAAATAGGAGAGAATCTTTTCCAAGGAGGATGCATTCACCAAGTGGGGTCCACAAATCCTTCATGAGGGTGCACTAATAAATCCTTAAGAAAAAATAATAACAAATATCCACTCCAAGGTCTCGAAATAAGAAAGGGTACAAAAATATTCACAATTAACCATCCCAAGGTCCAAAATGAACTAGGATGAACAACATCAATCCATCAACAAGTTCTAAAGTTCTAGGAATGTCTCCATTCCACCTCACACTGTGGAATCATTGCCTCCCATCCTCATTTGTGGTTTTTGGTGTGCTAATTATTTTTATTAAGTAATGTTGTACAATAATAATAATGTCTCTTGGTCCTTAAAGATCCTTGTCCTGGAACCTAGTTCCATAATAATAAACAATTACAACATATTACATATGTCTGAGGCTTAACATACTGGATGTTACAATTTGCAATATTCCATGTGAAATCGACAAATAAGGACACATGCATACTTAGAATGAGAAAGAGAGATTCCTTCTTTAGTTTGCAAGACTTGGAGACCAAGAAAATAATGCATACGTTCTAAGTTGGTCATTTCAAATTTCTGCTTAAGAATGGATTTCACATGAGTTAAAAGTTTATGGTTACTACCAGTAAGAATAAGGTCATCAACATAAAGAACAAGGATGATGAGATGGTTTCCTACTTTTTTGGAATAAACATTGGGGTCAGAATGGCATCAAGAAAAAACAATGTCAAGGAGAAATTTATCCATTTTGTCATACTAGGTGCGAAGAACTTTCTTAAGTCCATATAAGGATTTCTTAAGGCGACAAGCAATTCTAGAGTCATTTTGAACATAGGCAGGAGGTTGTTCTATCTAAATTTCTTCCTACAAATCCCCATGCAAGAATGCAGACTTGACATCCAATAGATGGACCTCCCATTTATGTAAGGATGAAAGGGAAAGAATAAGGCATATGGAGTTCATTTTGGCAATAGGGTCAAAGGTTTCATTGTAGTTGATTCCTTCAACTTGGGAAAATTCTTTGGAAACTAACCTTGCCTTCAATCTTTCAATACTTCCATCTAATGCATACTTAGTTCTGTAGACCCATTTACCTCTGGTTTAATTTTACTCCATGCTTCTTCTAGTGTGATACTTTATAAAGATTTAGTGGGTGTGCAATTAACTATGTAATTTGCACAATTATGGCTTCAACTTAAAATTAAACACTTAGTCCGTTAGATTGTAGCATACAATTAGCCATTTTTTTAAGGTGCAGTTCTTTCGCTCAACTACACCATTTTTCTATGGTGTATGTGGAACACTGTGTTGTTTTTGGATTCCCTATTTAGTGTAGAAAGTAGTGAAATTGTTGTTAACATATTCTCCCCCACTATCAGATCTTAACTTAATAATTTGATGACCATATTGTTTTTCAACAAGATCCTTGTAGGCCAAGAACATGTCAAATACTTCACTCTTAATTTTTAGAAAATAAACCCAAGTGTGTCTGGAGTAATAATCAATGAAATTTAATAAATACTTGAAACCAAAAAAGGAAGCAATTGGAAGAGGATCATGCAAGTCACTATGCACAAGTTGAAAGGGGTTTGAAGTGTTCCAAGAGGCATGCTTGTCAAAACTATCCCGATGATGTTTTTTCAGTACACAACCAAAACAAATACCATCCCTGCAAGATACCATCGGAAGACATGTCACCATATTTTATTTACATAGTATGTGCAATGAGAGATAATTTAAGTGACCAAATCACTCATGCCAAAGTTTTCTCAAGTCACCTCTATGAGAAACAAAAACTAAGAGAAAAGGTGATGACCCAAAGTTGTTAAATTTGTACAACTCGGTAACACCATCAACAATTCCAGTAGCTAGGACATGCTTAGTATATTTAAAATCATTGATTACAACTTGGTGAGGTGTAAACATTACAGTCTTATCTTCACTAGAATGAATGATTTTATTAACTAACAACAAATTGTAGGAAATTATTGGAACGCATAGTACATCATTAAACTGGCCATCATCATGAACCTGAATAGTTCTAAATCCTACAACACTAAGAGATCTATCATCACCAAAAAATATTTGTTTGGTGTTACATTCATTCATAGTAGAAAATATGGCTTTATCGTTAGCCATATGATAAGATTCTATAGAATCAATGAGCCACTCATTGAAGAAGAAGAAGATGCATTAAAGGAAAAACCAGAAGCACAAAGTGCATGTCCTTGAGATGTAGATTCTGAAGATGGATCAAGGTTGATGTTGTGCTTCTTCATTGTTGCTTCCAGGGATTCCATATTCTTGAAACATTTAGATTCATCATGATTATCTTTCCCGCAAAAGTTGCAATGACACTTAGTATTCTTACCTTTTGATTTGGTTCCTTTGTTATTTTTGGAAGGATGAGTTTGTTGAGAGGGTTTGGAACCCTTTTTGCTTATTATTGTGAGGATGTTGCTTCTTGGGATGATTGGACTTCTCTTTCTGTTGTGCCACTATGGATTTGCTAGATGTATATCCATTTCTAATTATTCCAATATGTATGAGCATATCTTGCTCTTAAATCAACGAATCACATAAAGATTCAAGAGGGATTTTTATAGTGAAGCCCCAAAGATTCTTTCATGGAGTGAAAGGTAGATACAAAAACATAATAGGCAGGTCCAATCTTGGAAAGAATATGAAAAATACATTGCTCATCTTTCCTTTTTATGCCGCATTCAACAATTAAGATTCTAAGGGTATCATACTTAGACAAATAGTCTTGTATGCAAAAGAAATCACCTGTATTTAAGATAATCAACTCATTTTCAAGATGATAACCTCAAATTTCATTGTGTTTACCAAACATAGTTTCCATTTTTTCCCAAGTTGTTTATGGAACATCAATTCCTTGAAGGTGGAATCATAAGACATTCCAATTAATCCATGATCCTCATCACATTTATTGGCCCATTTTATTTTCTTATCATCATCATCAGGTTTAGTTTCTTTTCTCGAGGTAATCCAGTAAAGTCCCCTACTTAGTAGAACATCCTCCATATGGGATTTCCATGAGAAGTAGTTGGAACTAGTAAGCAATATACCACATGGAGCTACCATAATATAATATGCAAGCTATAAAAATAAAAATTGATTGTCTAGATGCAAATATCTCAAAAAAATAGGCGGTTTAAAAAAATGACACTAAAAACAATCTCTGGATGAGGAAGTTATGCTTGTTTGAAAAATGGTTGAAGGTGACTCCAAAACGAACACATGGCAAGTAGAAGATTGACTGACGTGGAAACAAAAAATCCTTTTCCCAAACTTAATATTTTAAACTCACTTTACAATAATGTTTCTTTATGTGACCCACTTTTATAAAATAAGTGAAGTTCACTTTTACAGTAATGTTACTTTAAATATTGTGCAAAGAACTAAAAAACTTTACACTTTTAAGTGACTCACTTTTACAAAACAAGTGAGATGCACTTTACAATAAACTTAAAAATAGAAGTTACATGCACTTTTTAGAAAAGTAATTAACAAAGAGAAAACCTGAACCCAAGACCTCTTATTTAAGAAAACAACTTTTAACCAAGTGAGCTAATATTAAAAAACATGTAAAAGTTGGAAATGAGGAAAATGTGGTTTTTTGTTTTGTTTTTTTTACTCTTTTGTCTCGAAGTATGTGCTTACCCAAAAAACCTTGTTTCTAGCATGCAAAACACTTCACAAAAAAAATATATTCCCGAAACTAAAATGTATCAAATTTGGGGCTAGTTCTCATTAGATTTCCTATAAAATGTAAGTTTTCTCATTGTTTTTGGTTTGTTGAGTTCACATAGAGTGCACAACAAAGAGCATATGCAATAAAGAAAACCCGTACCACTCTATTTTTTATTTTTCGAGTTCGCACAAAGCACATGGAAAAGAGAATATGCAGAATTAGAAGGTGACAAATCATAACTAAAATAAAACCCAGATTAAAACTGAAAAAAAATAAAAATAAAAAAAAAATAAAAATAAATAAAAAAAAAAAAAATAAATAAATAAATAAAATGAGGAAAATTTTAAAAAACACACAACTGTAACAATATACCTCCAAATTTGGTTAAATGGATGCATCTTGGGTAAACAAAAATCTTTTTTAGTGAACCAAAAAGTGTTTGCAATTGGAAAAGGTGCTCTAGCTGCAATGGAACACCTCTCAAAGCCTAGAAATTTATAGAAATATCAGAACAACAAATCCTTTGACGGCCTCGACAACACCAATTCAAAATATAGATCACCAATGGAAGTGAAACTTCATAATAGCTCAGATACCATGTTCGACTAACACACGATACTTCCAAAATATCAAACAATTTGAGCAACCACTCACACAAATCGATCACAGATCAACACACTGATGTTTTTACGTGGTTTAAATTCTCGAAGAGGGAAACACTCCACGCCTCCAACCAAATAGCTACTTGAGGCAATATTAATATGCAAAAGAAAGAATGCTATAAATGAGCTTTTCATAACCAATCAACTAGAAAATGAACGTCCATTCCCTTTAAATAGAGATCATGGACCAATTGGGTGTTAAGCCATGGATCAATGGTTGTTAAGATCGAGGAGAAGTTGATCCATTGGATCACTCTATGTCAAAATCATATTGTGACCATCGGATTACATATATAAATGCATACTAGTGCATAATAAAGAAACACACTTTACCTAACAAATATATTATAACAATTTGATCTTAACTAACCTCTAAGTGTCTAAATATCCTAACAATTATAAGAGGGGGGAAATCTAAACATCAGAGTTTATAGAAGTTAATTTGCATTTATACATTTGCAGTTCAATAACAATTTTATTACATATTTGATTTTTTATATCAAGAAAAATAGTAGTTTTCCTTTGCAATTTATTTGATTAGGATGTTAAGCATGGAAATTACATTAGGGAAATACTAGTTTCAATTTCCACACCTAGAAAGTAAAAATTCAAATGAAACTAAGGAAAAAAAAATTGCGGAGAATAGTAAAAGGGACTGAATAATCACCTACAAACCCTAATAAATTATTAGAATGACCAATAAAATAAGATAAATCCAAATACATTATTGGCATTTCCCTCATAGATTTAGAGTTACATCATATATATCTAGAAAAGTCATCCAAGGAAATGTAGGATAATTTGAAATCACTCTTTCAAGCAAAAGTGATGAATACAAATTTTTTCTCTAAAGCTATACTTTTTTATATTCAAGATCAGGTATACTTAAATCACTTTCTAACCACATGATCACTTCGAGATCTATCATCAGACAACTAGGACAATTCAATTTTTTTATGGAGGAAGATGATGCCAAACCATATTGTTAAATAGTCTACCTTCTAAATAAAAAAATGTTATTTTTACCCTTAGTCAAATGTCTTCACAAACACTAGAAGGATGAATGGTGCTCTCTTAGTTGAAGAAAAGAAAACCATCTCAAGTGATACAAAATATGATCCTCAACCATAGACTATATTATACTCAAGATACAATCATACCAAATTAGCTAAAGAAAAAGGGGGGATGGAATGTTATTATTACAAGAAAATGGGCCACACAAATTGGAACTATAGATTTATGAGAAAATGATGTTCTCAAGGGAAAATGTCAAAGGCAAATCACAGGTAGCTAATGTGGCCATTGTTAAAGATCCACTAGTTGCTAATAGTGGTGATAAACTTAATGAAGAATAAGAATTTTATGCATTTTACGAAGGCCACATTTTGAACATAGGAAGGGATCTAGTGTAGATAAAGATTAAGATGGATGGTTTACCAAATAGTTCAGAAGTTTGTGGATCCTAGGAATTATACTTTATTATGTTTTTGAGACATGCATGTGGATTGCTGTCCAATAATAAAGTTATGATACATGCATGTGAATTTTTTTCCAATAATTTAATTCTAGAGATTTGTAATTTGGGAGTTTGGGGAGGTAGAATACAAGAACTCAACTTGGGGGTTTCACCTTTACGAGGCAAATTGATGAAGATCTACTTAGTCCAAAAACTATTTTCAAAGAGCATGCTTCTAAATAATTTTTGGTTGTGATTACTTTTGATATCATTTATGTAGTGTTGCCATAACTTTGTATAAAAGGCTATTTTTGCATATTGTAGTGGTCTATGCTTGCTAAAAGAGGAGGTTGAAGTTAGGTCCCTTAACACTCTTCACTCCTTTGATATCATATTTGATCAATTATGATGTATTAAGAGGTTGAATTTAGGTCCCTTAACCCTCTTCACTCCTTCAATATAATATTTGAATTATGATGTATCAAGGGGTTGTTCATTCAATATTAGAAGGTTGTTTGTATTATTCAGCTCTCATCTTTGATGCCTTATGTGGTTGCAAGAAGTTAATGGATGTGTTGTATCTCTCATAAGACTTTCATGTGATTATCAAATATGTATATGATTCATAATATATGGTTTTTGGTGGTTTTATCATTTCTTCCCATCCATTATAGAAATCCATTTTTTACCTAGACCCTATAGCCCAAGGACAAGGAACTAGGTCTTGCTTGGATTCTTCCATATTATATTAAAAGACAACAATTTCATTAAATATATATGGTTATTATATCAACACCTAAAGGACTAATTTGTAATATTATTAGTGACCCCCCCCTTAAGAAGGAGGATGGCCAGCCTAAAGTGAGGAGGATGATCATCGAGGTGATGGCGAATGGCGTCCTCAACTTTTCCTAGTGTTTGTTCTTGATTACAGGACTTATATTTTGAAGTGCATATTTTGTAGGTAACAAGGAGATATACTCTTCTTTACTTATTTGAAAGGAAATTTTTCATGTTTCCAATAAATGTTGTAAAAAGGACAATTTCAGTGTTTCTAATACATGTTGTACACTCTACAATCCATGATATTTTTAGAAGAATATATAGAACAAAAATTGGATAGAATAATTGGAGTGATTGATTACAATTTTTCTATACATAGTTGTTATAAATATAGAAACATGATCATATGATGTATTATCCATTTTTACTTACTAATTCTCGCCATTTTTATCTATGTGCAGAAAAGTTATTATCCAACTCTCTACTTATAGTACATTATTTCCAACAAAAAGATGCATTGATTTGTACGTAGTGTGTATTTAAGTTCACTATATATTCCCATGTGGTTTCATATGCATCAAATACTATCGATTATCAAAGTGGAATTTGTGGACCAAAGATGGATAGTATCTTGTTTTATTGAAACAATTATAAGAAGCGAAAAATTGTTGGATGCCCCTCTTGAAAAAACAAATAGACAATAGCCCACCAAGCGTAAAATATATGTCCATGTACTTGGGTTAATGGGATTGATCAAATGTTGGCATTGGAATGGTGTAATTCAATCTACATCATAGCTAATGTGCATAAGAGCAAGGACTTGAGTGAATCCTTTCCAAATCAAGACGAGTATTGAAGTTTTGAATGGTGTTTTGAAGTGCACCTCCATATGAAGTGAAGAACACACAGGAAATACTGAGAGGGGGGGTGAATCAGTGTTGCTCACTTTTGTTAATTTTTCTTTTTCATTCCTTGTCTAAATAAACAACATAAATGATTCAATTTCAAGTATTAGCAATATTCACAACACACAAAACACAATACTTATGCTTAGAATGTTTTCAACTATGATTTGGTTTTGTTTACATTCATGGAGGTGCTCCAACACCTCAGAAGGCTGCAACCTCCAAGTTTTATCAAAAAGATGCCACTAGTACAAAATGAGATATAAGTGACAAAAAAAGACCAAAATCCGCATATAAATGACCACTTTTGAGTTGGTGACCACTGGTAGCAAATTAGCGGTCATATATCATGCGACCAAAAATGTGGTCATATTTAGCTTGGTCATTTATAACTTATCTTGTGGTCATATATTTGGTCATAAATTTGGTCATTAATTGTGACTGACCACATTTTTTGTCACGTGATAAATGACCGCTAATTTTCTACCAACGATCGCCAACTCAAAAGTGGTCATTTATATGCATATTTTGGTCATTTTTTTGGTCACTTATCTCTCATGTTGTACTGGTGGTTATTGATATGCAAATTTTGGTCATTTGTTTTTGTCATTTATCTCTTTTTAGTGGTTTTAGAATATAAATAAGGCACGGAGGAATCGAACCACCAACCTCCTTCCTACAAGGCAGGTGCTCTACCATTGAGCTAGCACCCTTAAATAGAATTCCTTATGGATTGATATGAAAATAAAATTTCCAACATTAAACACCATTGTGCCAAATTCTAGAAAAGGGTCACATACCTCTATCTGAGTGGTACCAAATCAAGAATCACAATTGTCGTTTCCTGATCTTGGGCATCTACATTTCCCTCTTGACTGGTTTTCCCCTTTGGGGTTTTTTCAAGGTCGTTGGACCAAATATTCCTGTGTCAAATGTGTTTTACAGTCTGATGTTCATGAGTTATTTCCGTTGCAAATGTGTACTTAGCTACTGTGTTTCAGCTTACTGTTCACTGGAAAGTGTGCATGTGATATGCATTTATTTTTTTATGACTGTTGAAGACGGAGATCTGTGAAATGCTAAGTGTTTGACCGAGTTTAAGTCAAATTTGGAGAAATATGTAGCTGAGTTTTTTAGTTCAGATTTCTTAACATAGATAACAAGAAGTATGTAGCATGCACATACATATTAGCCTATTGATTGGGGATCAAGACACAAAATAGTATAAAACATTAATACGAGGCATGGAAAACAACTACTAAAAATGAAATATCATTGCTGCAATTGAGCTTTTTTTATATGCAAAAGTTTAACTTAAAACTGCACAAGAGATTATTTAAACTCTAACTCTAAACATGCCTGCAGAAAGCAAACTTGCATATGTTAAGAACTAATATAGCTTCAAATTCTAGGAACCTGCTACCTCAAACTCTCGAAAATGTGTCTACATAAGAAGCTCAACAAAAAGTGGTTGGATTTTTTTCCACAAAAAAAGGTTTATTAGCTTACTTTCTGGGCTTTCACTTTCATTTTCATAAATGTCCTCCATCTCAATATCAATGTCATCTACAACTTCTTCCTCATTGCTTGAAACAAATAGCATTTCCTCAAGTACATCAGACAAGCATTTTGTTGTAAAACTTGACTTGCATAACATATCCATACAAAGAACTGTTGTATGGATCAGTCCATCTCCCACTTCATCATATGCCTTCTTCACCCTACTTTCCTTGTTCCTTGTTTTCTTTTGTGTTGAAACTGAGCTTGAAGTTGATTTTAATAAACACATTAATTGCAGCAGTGGACCTCCCAGAACTTTCATGTCACCAAAAATAAGGGCCTTGAGTGGATTTTGAGACTCCCCTTGCATCAATGACTCACTAGAAAATGCTTTCAAATGACGCAAACATGTTATCAATGCAAATGATGCAAGCTTGAAGTGATGGATAGTTTGCTTCTAAGATGCTCCTTGGCTACGATGTTGGGAAGTTGGTTGGCTGGAAGATATGTTATCAGTGTTAATTAACTTCAATGAAGCCTCTAAGAGGTAAGAAATGTTTGAATTTGTTAAGAAAGGGATTCTCTCTTGAGAACTTGGTGGAGCTGCAATTGAAACATGTTTCAACTTGATGTTGAAATGAGTTCCATCTTCTTGAGTTTGTCCCTTGGAATCTGAAGAAGGTTTCATAGAACCTTTTCGAGGCCCTCCTTGCTTTCAAAGTGCAGAGTACTCTAGAGAACCATACAATTCAAGAAGCTCTCTAAGTTCATGTTTAGCCTCTGCAGGGTTTGCATCAGTTTCATTTTTCATATCCGAGACTGCAATATTCATTAAAACTTCCAAAATTCCCAAAAATACACAAGCCTGTTCAACATTTTTTTCTCCTTCCGGAGTTTCCAGAGAGAAATTCTGGGTCTTATCTAAACTGTATTCTGTGACAAAAAAAAATGATTACATGGTCAAAATGCCACACAACTCATAATTAGGAAGAAACCTATGCAAAAATAATCAAACTTATCAGGTATTGAAACATGCACCTTCCAATTTGCAACTTTGTAAGCTCTTTCTTAGGTTTATAAAGGCAATTACAAATGATTATCCAGTTGGGATTCCACCAACCTGTAAATCTTATGGGCATGTTAAAAACTTAAATGCAATCGTCTCTTGAAATGCTCACATTAGTTCTTAGTCTACAATATTTCAACGTGTTGAAATTGGGCAAATAGATTGGCAAAATACCTCGTTCTCTTGAGATAAAGAAAACCCAAAGCATGCCAATGAGTATTTTGATTGTCGATCTGTTTTATTATGTGGCTGAAGGACAAGAAGTTGATGTACACAAGAAAGTAGATAGTCTAATGGCTCATCCAAACTGACTATACCATTTTGGAATTTAACACAAGCACTGAGTTTCAGCAAGAGTCCCACCATCCTGCATAACTAAAACATGTGAGAACTAGGAGTAGTACACTTCAATGACTTCTTTGGCTTCCATAAACCCTTCATCAAGTATCTATTCTTAGAAAGGCCATGGTATATCTCTATCAAGGGCATCTCAACTACTCCATGATTGCTTTAAGTTATTTAAAAATTTGTGGCACCATGCCAATTTTATCAAGCAAAGAAAAAAACAGTGAAAATTTAACCAGGCACCTCTTGGGGTATGCAAAATTGAAGGAAATGAGGCAATAATAAATCAAAGACTGCCCCTGCAGCTTCAGGATCAACTAGTTCAAGCTTCACGAGCCCTTTGTGCATAGTCTCCTTGACTCGTGCCTGTTGAAAGAAATATCATGGATCATGTTGTTTACATACCTATTGTGAAAGACACCTTCGCAATAACCCTTTAAGCTCTTGAAATAGATTCAACCCTACAGGACCAGAGTTTTTTTTGTTGACTACAGCTAGCTTGACTTCAAGATGGAAAAGTTTCTGAATCATTGCCTGGAAACTGCTCTTCTGATATAATTAAATCTATTATGGCTATAGTTCCAGCCATGCATCCAGCTTCTTCCCGTCCAAACATTGCCTTTCGCAGAACCAGAACAATGTAATTCTGTGAATGTGAAAGTTGTCAATGCTGGCTATTTTTATTATATTTTTTCTTTTGAAATGAGTGTTATTTTAAAATTGGGATAATCACCTGAAGATCACGGCTCATCTGAAAAAGTGGGCATATAGCTATGATAAGAGAGGAAGCAGATAAGGAATTCAAAAAGGTGAAATAATCTAAGCACTCCTTCAAGCAAGCAACGTGCTCCAGTAGCAGATGTGGATATTGCTGTACTAGTTGATCAAGTAACCTGCAAAAAAAAATTAGATATTTGTACAAAATAATACAAAAAAGTCATGAAGTTGTGCTCATATGAGACCACCTGATGACTGGTGAGCTTTGTTGAGGCTTCAAAGAAATTATGCAAAATTTACTCTGTTCAATAATCTACAAATTACAATAATTGCATAAATCAAAGAATTGCAAATAGACTTTCCCATTCAAGAGACCCAAATCAAAATTTAAATTATAATACTTTTCCATAGTAAGAAACCAAAAATACAGCTAGCATGAACCTCATTCAGTGCCATCTCATGAACTTTGAATGTTGTCTACAGTACTTGGATACCTAGCTCCTTGCTCCCTACCAATCCTTCAAAACTGACGGAGTCTGCTGCAAAAGACATCTTGCTGGCTTCAAAAGATTCAAGCAAAGAAAAACCAATCCTGAATACACTTGGTATAATATGGTCTCGTCCGACCAAAACTGCTATATTGAACTTGAGATCCGAAAGCCGAGAAAGGACATCAAATGGAAGTGCAAAAAGTAAGAGAACATGAAATTTGGCTATGAAACCAAACAACTACACTTTACATATTTCTATGACAAGAATTGAGACAAGAAATAGTCAGAGTTTCATTATTGATGTCATGGAAAAATATTATGCTAAAGCTTGACAATAGACATGAATTGAAAGACATATGGTAGAGCTGAATTCAGTTGATTTTCCTTTTGCCATTTTGGACTGAGAAGTTGAGCTTAAATCCTTTTGTATTGCAGATCTTGCTGGATTAACTTCAAGTCTTGTTCTTTGTGTTCTATTGCTCGATAGCATTCAAAATCTTAATGGACCTAAGTAGACATTTTAGGAATAGACCTGAATTCATAAAAAACTTTATTTTTCCCTATAGTAAACCATATGCCTTTCTTAATCCAAATATGAAAACAATAATCACTAAGGTATTCACTCCAATATAGAAGAGATAACTAAATTTAAGAAGTGAAGTGGATAATAGATTCACATGTTGATCCCAAAAGACGCTCTTTAAATCTCTACAATGATCATCTTCTTCTGCTTAACTCAATCCACATTTTTGAGTTGTCACATAATCAGATAGTTTTTTAGTTGAATTCTTTAAATTATGTGGTATATCCTCCAAAATAGCTGTAAAGTCCAAGGCACTCTGTAGTATACAACTTGGTTGAGAAGGAAATATTGACAACTTCTAGAATGACCCTGAGGACTGTTTGTTGCTTTCCTTGAATTTATTTTACAGCTTATTGCTCATCTAAGATGAGAAAAAAACTCCTATCTTAACAAGGATGGTTTTGAGTCTAGGAAATGAACGGTCCCAGTTCACCTTCCATTGTTGTTCTTGGACCCTCTTCTACCCTTCTTTCGGTGGATCTCTATGGGTAGGATTTCTTGGTGGAGGGGACATATTCCTCACTAGATATTGAGCTGGTAAATTGGATAGAAGAGTCTTAGATTATACTTTCACCCTCTGTGGTTTCCTGAATCATTTTTATCCTTTGTAATTCCTCTATATAGTACCGTTTAGTTTTTTCCCCCATTCCCTACTAGAATTCCCATAAAACTCCATTCTATTCTCATTATATCCTTTTCATTCATTGTCTTCCGCTCTAGGTGTTATTTTCACTATCTTTCCCTTTTTTTCCTTTCTTGGTTCTTGTCTAGTGTTTTGTCCACAAAATAAAACTCCTATGTTTCCTTTTCAGGTGCTACTAGGCAATCTGGAGTTACCTCTTCATGGCCAAAGGCGATTTGCATTTGATGAGATAGATTGAAAGCCCTCGGTTTTCTTGCAAAGATGGGAAAGATTTAAAGGCTTGGTTTTCTTTGAGTAGTAGACAAGTTTGTCCCTGCTTGAACTCAAATCATCTTGAATCTTAATCATGTTCTTAGTGTCAAGTATGAAAATTTCGCATTTTAAAAGAAAAATGAGTGAGATATATATGTTTTAATATCTATGAAAATCTTGTTTTCATGTTCTTTTTCTTGATATCCATCTAGATATTTGGTTCGTTAGCCAGTTTAATCTAGACTTGCAACTAGGTTATGTCTTCGTTGTAGATCAATTTAGCTCAAAATCCACTGGATTTGGATCCAAGACTCTAGAGTTTTGATGATTTTCCACACACCTGCAAACTTTACCATCAGAATATGATCATCAAACAAAATATTGGTTTTTGTCCATGCAGACTGAATGCTTAGTTTGGGAATGCTTTATAGTTGTTTGACCTATATTAACTGATAGTTGATGGACTTGGCTCTCTTAGAATAATTTGAGGCTTCTTTTAAAAGTTGCATTCTCGTCCAATTGGGTTGTTCTTGATTCAATTATTGGTAGCATTTTTTCCATTTGCATTCATGCAAAAATGTGGCCTGGTGGGTGTCTGCTCGGGCACATTAGAATATGTTTAGGAGGTTTCTTATGAAAATTGTTTTGTGAGCAAACTATGCTTCTCTTCCTGTTGAGTAGGAACATATCTACAGGGGCTCTTATGGGAGCTAAGGAAAATTTTAGATGTGGGAAGAGGAGAGCTCAATCTTCATTTCCATGTTGCATATGTATATAAGTATGTGTTATCTGTATATTTTTGTGCATATTATAAAATATATTATAATATATATATATATATATATATATATATATATATATATATATATATATATATATATATATATATTATGTATTTTTTATATCGTATTCCCAGTTGTATTGCATCCAAATTCTTGAATGTTATTTTGAATTTACTATGCGTCATTTTATTTTGCATATACGGGTGTGTTGTATCCCAACTATATACGATGCAACTTATCTTGATAGAGTTAGCTTAAAATCTATTTTTCTTCTGAGATGGAGGAACTTGTCATGTGCCTTGACACTTATTCCTGGAATCCTTGTATTAAGGAGGTCCACGTAGTAAACTATTTACAAAATTAAATTGTGATGTGTTTCTGTAGGTTTGTGGCATTACAAGGAAACATCCAAAAAATATATGGATGGCTACTAAGGGAGTGTATCTTCCAATTTCAGGGAAAAAATAACAAGGTTTCTATCAATGCAAATTTTTTTATACAGGCATTTATTTATGTAGTACTCCTACTCATTGAATATATTAAAATTTTATAGGAGATGCAAATTTATCTTTTGTAGAGAGAAACTGAGCATAATTTGTTTGTAAAGGAGCTAATTTTTTATTTCTTGATATATTTAGGTGAATCTAAATTCCTGTACTCTAAATTTACCTGTGGAATATTGTTAAAACCTAGGACATGATCAAAAAATGTTGAACCAGGAAACACATCCCCACCAATTGCAATACCTACAAGAGTGTAAGGTTTCCAAGGTGTGTGAATTATATGGGATGCTAGTAGATACTAGAATCTACACATAAAAAAAGGTTTTCAGATAATTAGCTAACGAAAAAAATAATAAATATCAGTTACCTTCGTATATTCCATCAGTTACACGTGCAATAGTATTGTAGAGTTCATTTGACATTCCCCTTGTAGGAAACTAATATCAGCAATGCCTAAACGAAAAACAACTCAAAACAATGAAACAAAGCTAAGCCATTCAAAGACAACAAAATAATTCCACAAGGAACAAATGACTTAGATGAATGCCTGTAGATGACCAAAAGCAATCAATGCAACTGAAAACTATGCCATGTCAAATGTAGCAAAGTACTGCTTAATGCAACTCGAACCTAAGAGAGAGCTTAGGATGATTACAGATTTAGAAACAAATCCAACAGATCCAAATAAGTTATTCCTTGTCTCAATTTCCATACATCTTCACAACCTTCATGAATCCTTCAGATCCTCCTTATCTTTCAAGGAAGGTTGTGCTTTGCACTTTATATTTCATGCCATTTATTATTCAAACTAAATGATGCTCTTTGAAGAAGCATATTCAACTATTTGACTTGCCATTTGGCTCTCTGTCAACAAAGAATGCAAGCAAATAACTTTGTTGTCATTGATGCAGTTAATCCTCTCTCATTGAGTATGAATGTTTCGTAAGATCTCAGAGTGAAGGCTATATATACTACAAAGAGAACCAGTTCACAATTCATTTCCAGAAATCAACCACAAATTCGACAATAGTCCAGAGTTGATCATCAACAAACATGTACCTATTGTGGAAGATTCCAGATACCAAATTTGTTGGACAAGTTCTTGAGGTTCAAATTTCTACACTAAATATAACAACTTCTAAGAACCCTGCCAAGGTGCCAAACCAAGAATGTAATCTTCCAAAGTGTCTTTTCAACTCACCATTATCCAGAAGAATTGGTAGTACTCTCAGTCAGCATGCTTGACAAAATTTAAGGAAAAATATCGAAATTTGGTAAATATCATGACCCAACAAATAAATTTGAATCATTCATAACATTGAAATACAAGAAGAAAATGTCTAATATAAAGTGAAGGAAAAAACATAAAAACTTAAAAGATAATGTTATAATTAAAAACTGTAATCTTCTAAGTTTATGCACTAGAGTTTCTAAACATAATGTTTAAATTTTGAACTATGTGTTTCTCAAACTTTATGGCGAAGTTATGGAATTAATTATGAATTTAGTTGTCACTGAATTTGAACATGGACACAAACTAGGTGACTTAGGTAATACTTATATTTTTGCATATATGTTCTTGAAATTGAAAAGAAACACTATCTACTTCAAAAGGAAATTGTTGCTACAACTATGTTAACATTTTGCACACTTTAATAGCTATCACTTACTATGATGAAATACAAAAACTAGAATTGCAAACTTATCACGCCAACTACTAAAAATAAAGAACAAACCCAAAAAAAACAATGTGAGAAGAGGGGTGACCTATCCCATGCCACTATGAGGCCCTTCCAAGTAACAAGTGGTCCAATGCACTTAATACGCTAAGGCAAACCAGATACAAGGTGAAAATCAGACATGAGCTGAGAACTCAATTCATCCAATTCCCTCTTCTACCTTCCAAGATGGAAAGGGAAGAGTATTTATACAAAAAGAAGTGAATAGTCATGATGGCTCATAATCACCTTTGAGCTAATGCCCTTTACTAACACTAACTAATCATAATATGACTAATATCATTAAATATCTTACATGTTTATTTCTCACTGGCTTCCCCTTGAAGGCAAAAGCAGGAAATAGACAAGAAGGAAACGATGCAAACAAAGGAAAGATCCTGCTTTCAACCATGTAAAGGTGAAGCCATCTATGATGTGGACCAATGAGTAACCTGCTCATCATTGTCAACAACTATAATTTCTGCCAGAAACTGGCAAAGAGTGTGTTACGGGATATAGATCTTTGAGTCTCATCCTAACCATTAAAACAGGTGGGTTTTGATCTATGTTGCACAAGTTTTTGGAATGTGGGTATCGTGGCAATATGGGTGTGGGTGTCCAGAATGACTATAAACTTCACCCAAATTCCAAGAAACAACAGATTGGTGTTGGACTTATGATGACATACATGAGAGATGAAAGATAAAAAGAAGAATTGTATCATTCAAGAAATCATCCTATACAATGAAGGGGATCCTCTTTTATTACATCAATTGGGTGCTTATAGTATATACTACCTAATTGTTTTAACTTATTAACAAATGACCTAATATCATTTTATTGAGTCATTAATAACACCATAACTTTATTACATTTCAACTTTAGTATTGGAGTGTAAATTCTCCAACACCCCCCTTGAAGCTATTTTATTTTCAACTTCCTTATATTTCCAAATTCTAGGACCTGTTCTGGTACTCCATCAAATTGTCATCCACTCAAATTTGAAGTCAGAGTTCATTGGCATCCACCTAAGTAATCATCTCACCATCTCTTTTTTCCTGAAGCAAAATCCACCTAAGAAACATTGTTTCCATCACTTATCACCAAAGCAGGAATCCACCTAAGCAAAAAATGTATTGTCGTCTTTTCTTGATGAAGTAAGATAGAATTCACCTTGACAGGTAGAGCAATCAACCCATGTACCTTGCTGGAAATTTCCCTGAGTTAGTGTTAAAAAAAAATAGTCTCCCTTCATTGTTTTGAAATAATCTTCTTCATCTTTATCATAATTTTCCATTCGAGTTTCCCACATTGTGAAGGTAAGATTCAATATACTTAGTTATTATTTTCTTCAAATTAATTTTTGGAATTATTTTAAATAGGTTCTGGACAAGTCTAGTTGAAAATTGTGACCAGAGTGTTACCACCCTTATTGCATAGATGTTCGCCTAAATTTTTCATGAGGGTTCCTGAGCTTGTTGAGAAGATTCCATGGGCAAAGGAAGCAATTTTGAACCTGTTCTTAACGTTAAACAACATTGGGAAACATTTCTGTTATGTTTTGGGAAAGATCTGTGGGTTAAAACTTAAAACATCCATAAATATCTATTTTTTGGGTATGTATCAGCAGTGAAGACTGTTCCTTTCAAAATTTTGGTTGTAATACCAATAGGTATACAAATAAATGAGAATTCTAGGCATAATTAAGGACTTACCTAACTCTCAAGCAGCAGTAAAGGGGCATCAAATCTCACATTCTGGATAGATCTATGCATAAAGTCATTAACAGAGCTTTTTTCTGGGTGAATTCCTCAACAGCCTGTGCATGAAAATAGTACCATTCCAATCTTGGGTGTTTTCTTGGGCCTGGGCATCCAGTGTACTGTTTGACATGTTCCTACAGCAGTGTATTGTTGGACACCAAAAGGTGTGGGTTCCATATCAAAATGTGTTATTACTGTTCCAAATGGTCTTGACTTCTGAAAAGTCTCTTTTCTGTGCTCAAAACAGTCTTCAAGACATATGTAGGCAGACGACACTCACGCATAAGAGTTGTATGATGGGCCCTTTTGGGAACCCATCATTCCCCCTTTCCTAAATTCACTCACCCCAAGTGATCAGTAAACTTTTGAAGAAGAAGTGAAGTCATCAAAACTGGACTAGAAAACCCGCATCTTGTAATTATCCGAAAAATTCATCAAAACCATCAAATCAATCAGATCCATGTCAGAATTTATCGATCCTATTGAAATCCAAGACAAATCATGACTCTTGTGCAACTATACTTTGAGTGACAAGTCTAAATGCAGAAACAGAATAGACACTGCTAGAGTACCCTCTCCCCCATGGTTTACACAAACTGAATGATAATCAATTATATGTGGATCGAACCATTTAAAATTATTTTTCTAAATAATTTTATTTGAAAACAATAGCATGTACTATAAGCCTCTAGGCTTGCAATCCTTCTCAAAGTTGCAATATGAGGTCTGCGATGTCTAACGTGCTCAACACATCACAAGAAATGCAACAATAAAGTATTAATATTCGACATCTGCTTCTTGTCACTACATAAATTATTGCAATGATGGGTTATGAAGAACATCTATCAAGACCTGTGGCAGGGGCTAGTTTCAGAGCTTACTATATGTTGTTTGAATATGGGATGGACTGAAAGAGGATCCACAACTTCTTTTTAATGGAGATTGAAGTACCAACATTCTTAATTACAATATTAGACAAATGGCCATTTTTGCTTGAGGAAAAAGGAGTGTTTTCTCTCCCACACCACCCATCCCCAACTTTTTAGTGCTGAAATAAGTATTCACACTATAATTTTATCTTCTTCCCGTCAAATTCTACAGACCAAAGGATTGGAACCCATACCGATCCCTAAGAAATTTTATTTTCCACCACGGGTGCCTAATTTCATCCTATCAATTTGTTTTTCATATATATGTTTCCTTGGGGGATTTATTTGATAATCCATAACAAATTCATTAGAATTCAATACCAACTAGACCAGATCCCCAATCATACCTAAGATCACAATCTGTTTGCAATTGACAGAAATAAATTCACAATCAGAAAACAGATCTATGCAGATCTAGATAAGGAAACCAACAATCGGAAATACCAGATCTGAATACAGAAAGAGCATACCTTGTTGAACAATAGAACATAAAGCTCAACACCCACAAAAGACAGACCACGCAGAGCTGAGAAGGTAAAAAAATTGGATTTCCATTGCAGAAACCCTTGGACTCCAACCTGAAGATCTGAGGTTTGAGATTAATATTCCATTACATTTCACTCGCAGGAGGGGAGTTTCCAAAATATCCAGCGATGGTTAGATACATGGAGCTAGTTCCCAACCCAAAATTTATGTATTCATTCCGCATGCCCTAGCTGCCATACAATGTTGTGATCGACTTTTCCACTAGCACCTAGGTTATTTTATTATGCAAGTGAGGCAAGGAAGTAGAAGGCTAGACAGACAGAGGACTTGTCTGGGCTGTAAAAAAATTCATCACTTCACCGTATCAATCCGATATTATGCAATATTTCCAAGATTGAATTCATAACCAAACGCCCAGTAATGGCCCAAGTTTTCTGATGTATTGAAAGCACCCGAGCACATTCTGCTCATCTACGAGCATTCCTAGCCGCAAGACATAAACCTAAAAATAAGAAAAATATGCATCAATAACCTGTCATATATAGCCTAACGTCCCATGTCCGCCTTCTATATACGGAAATCAATATTTCTTTCCAAATTTCATGGGTATATCATTATAAATACAAACATATATAATTCACATAGTTTTTTTAATAATGTTGTAGATTCCCGAGAGAGATGATATCCCCCAAAAACTAGAGGGTACTATGCGCAGGGAACAATGGCTATGCACGATCAATAAAAAAAATTACCTTGCCCCTTCCATGAGGATATCAACTGTCTTTAGGAAACTCAAACACTCTTCGAGACCCTTTGGATATTTGGAATCTCAATGAACATGCAAGGAAAAACCCATTTACTGGATATCCTCTAGGAAGGATGACACTATTGTCATTTAGTTGCATAATCTGTAATGGGTATCTTATCAGTGGAGTTCTCGACTGCCTCATTCAGGATGTTTTGTATAAGTTTTGTAGGATGTTTTGTATAAGCGAACCAACTTGGCGCAGAATGTGCTCGGGTGCTTTCAATACATCAGAAAATGTGTTATAGAATTAAAATAAAAAATATAGTGTGAAAATAATTAATTTTTATAGAATTACATAAATTTTTAAGATGTAATGTGCATTATAGAATGAAAATAATATAAGAAATCTTTTAAAATGTAATATGTATTGTACAAATAGTTTTATATAAAATTAAAATTTATTGTGCATCGTAAAATTAGTTATAAAAGTTAAAAGTAAAATGTTATATATATATTTCTCCTTTAATATATATTCGGGTCAAAACCCTTTCATGGAATGAAGTTTATTCATCATCTTAGATGTTTTTCGAGATAATGATATCACCTAAAAAGGATTTGGAAAGAAATGACAATCCTAAGATCTCCTATAACATTTAAATGAAGATTTCATAATATGGTTTTAGAAGTGAAGTTGAAGTGTATATGTGGCTTCAAAGAAAAATCGAACTAGGCTTTAGGTGTCCGAGGCACATAATAAAAAAGATAAGTTAAATATAGCCCTTAAACACTTAGAAGGGTGAACACATACATGGCAGGTAAGGTGGATCACCACACATCCCAAAGGAACTTTTAGTAGGTTCATACTTGCAATATCCCAAAGAGTTGACCAACATTTCACAACACCCCCGTTAAGCCCAAATGTCACAAATTCTCTTATCCTTGGTCTAAAATCCCCAAATGTCACAAATGTTCTTAGCCTTGGTCTACAATCCATGTATGTACCCTTAGGAAACTTTATATCGATGGCCTCAAAGAAATGATCCCTTAGAAGACATGTATTGAAAAATAATCCAAGTTGTATACTATTAATGTTACAATTTACTAAATTTTAACATTGCAGATGGATTCGGAGATCTCCTAATCCATCTGCGGTGTTAAAGGGGGTCTCCAAATCCATCTGCGGTGTTAAAATTTAGTAAATTGTACAAATTCATTATCAAAACTATAATTTTCCATTGTTGGAATGAAAACTAAAAATGACCAATTGTTATGTGGTCATTTTTAGTTTAGTTCTTATCTCGTGACCAAATTGGTCATTTATCTTGGTCATTTTTAGTTTAGTTCTTATCCCGTGACCAAATTGGTCATTTATCTTGGTCATTTTTAGTTAGTTCACTTAAAACTTCTCAATTTTGGTCATTTATCCCTTGAAAAAGTTGTGGTGACCAAATTTTTTGGTCACCTGGTCACTTATCTCTCATTTTGTACTAGTGTGCTACAACATCCCAAGCAAGCTTCAACTTTCCAAAAAGACTAATTAGTCTTTCACCGGCTCCACCCTACCTCCGTAAAACATAGAACTGTTGAATGTGGTTGTCATTGATGTCAAAGGAGTTCAATAATGACAAAGGAATAACCAAGGACATGATGGCAGGGAAAACTCAGTGGAAGCCAAAGGAATAACAAAGGAAGTGATGACATGGCATGTATGATGATGTGGCATGGTTGATGAAGATGCAAATCCACCTAATGGTGCTCTACTACCTTCATGATGTCACTATTACAATTTGACCTAGTTATATAAAGATTTGTTAGTTTGGAGAAATTCAAGAAATTGACTAAGTGTTAGAAATTTGGTCCAAGTGGCCTTGGGAAAATGTCCGTCGTACCTCATAGGAGAATGATAAAAATTAGCTGAAAACACCAGGCTATAGCTTGTTGATCTGTCTACCTAAACATGGTATCAGGTTGTCTTGCGAGTGTCCGCGGAGGAAGTTATAGGTCTGCCAAAACAGGGTTTTAGGTAGTTTTGCACCAGTCTAGTAAAATGCCCACCTAGGTCAGGGGAATATGAATTTGAAGGTGAAATAAATTTGGTTGTGCTCAGTGAGATAGACTACATCATCTAGTACCATTGGTTCAGGATTTTGGTGAAATAAAAAATCCACCTTGGAGATTGCACAAATTGTCCAAGTATAAAAATGTTGGTAAAAATGCCTAAGTGACCTCAGTAAAATGTCACTATTACCTTCTATATTGTTGATTGGTGCATCCAGCCATATCATTGGTTTTTCCAAAAAGACTCTGTAGGTGAAGATATTGATATGCCAAAAGTGCCACCTAGCTTGATTTGGACTGCTCTAGAAAAATGTCCGCCGAGGAGAGAGAAAGAGGTTTCAAAGGATCAAATTGGTCTGGATGGAATCACCTTGTTGGAATATATCCATTGGATGTATCATTCTTCCAATTTGATGAAAATAAAAATCTCCTCATGTCAACCTAGGGTTTGATAATTTTGCCCAAGTGTTAAATCAGTAGTTTAAAGGGCTATTTTCAAATGTCACCAAATGATGTGTGTGTATCAAAAAATTCAAAAGGTGAAATGGATATGTTCCTTGTTGAAGTGGTTATCCAGTCACGTTTTCATTTTTTCTTATGATGATCACATGTGCAAGAAATCAACCAGCCAAAGTTAAGAAAAATCTTGTTTTGCATATTAAGAACAAATGAATTTTGGCTAAGTGTTAAAATCACAAGGTTAAGGGGCTATTTGGAAATGTCCACCATAAATTTTCCTTGTGCTGATAAATTCATCATTTGGCATGGGCTTGTTCTTTGATGATCTGGTCATCTATTCATGGGCTCATATTTCTCTCTAGAGGTTACACGTGCGAAATACAAGAATGCCAAATTGAGAAAAAGTCTATCTTTCTGTCTAAATAAAGTTTGAAGGGACATTTGGAAATGTCCGTCCTAAATTGTCCTTGTGCTGATAAATTCTCCAGATGGCATGGGTGTGTTCCATGATGAATTGGCCATCCAACCATGGTGTCAGATTCCTCTTTGGTAGTCACACGTGAAAAAATTGAGTTGCCAAGTTGAGGAAAAACCATTGTTACACAATATGTGAATATGTCAGCAATAAGCCTGAAAATATATGTTAACAAGTTTTCATTGAAATTTCCCAGCTAAGTCAATTTAATAAAATAATTAAGATGTTATGAAATAGAGGAAATTAACTACCAGGTATTTATCAAAGCAAATTAATTAAACCAAGAAGCATTTTTTTATGAAGTGGTGTGTTTGATAAAAAGGGAATTTCCAGATTGAAGGACGCGATTATGGAAAGGGTGTGATGCTGAAAAGGCATGATGATAAGCTACATGAATAAACTAATAATAAGGCAGAGCTTATTAAATAAAAAACAAAGTTGATATTTAATTAAAAAACAAGGTTTGTTATTTAATTAATAAACAGGAAATTGATTCTTTTGAAGAGGTACGAGTTTGAAAAGACACAAGTCCGGATTAAAGAGATACAACGTTTTAAAGATGAGATAGATAATATATAAACAAGCATTCGAGATGGAAGGAAAATGTCTCAACAACCTAGATCAAAGAAGATGAAAGATCAAATAGAGACCAATGAAAATGAAGAAAATAAGTTATGGAAATATGAAAAAGACAAAAAAGGGTGGAAGGGTGGTGTTATGGGAAGATTGAAGTCTGCCAAGGAGGTTGTAGCCTCCTTCCAGTAGTAGCTGGAAAATAAAGGGTGTTGTAGCATCCTGTCAGTTTTAGCTGACAAAACAGGGTGTTAGTGCATCCTTCAGTTGTAGCTGAAAAATTGGGTGTTGCTGCATCCATCAAGTTGGAGCATGCAAATCATTTGTAAATATAATTTTGCAGTGATAGAAAGTTTTGGTGGTTTTCCCAATTGGGATTCCATGATAAAATTGTGTCTTTATCTTCTTTGTTGATTCAGTTTTTAATTGTGATGAAATTTGAAAAATAGTGTAATACTGATTCACCCCCCCCTCTTAGTATTGCTTGATATTCCAACAATTGGTATCAGAGCAGGCTCTTCATTAAAAGTTTAAACAATTGAAGAGAAATATTTTATCACTATGGATTAGCCACTAAAAGTGTCCTCCAAAGTTCCAATATTTAATGGAGAAGATTATGCTTTCTGGAGCATCATGATGAGAAGCCACATAATGTCGCTTTGATTAGATGTTTGGATGTCTGTAGAAACAGGGTACAAATATCCCAAAGACCCTCCTACAGATCTTGAAGAAATAAAAAAAATTGGAAGCAATGCCAAAGCTGTTAATGCAATCTTAGCAGGATTATCCAGAATGGTCTATGCCAAAGTAATGAATTGTAATACAACAAAGGAAATATGGGACAAATTGTATACCATCTATGAAGGAGACACCAAGGTAAAAAGGGAATAACTCCAGACTTTTAAAACCAAATTTGAAAGTCTAAAAATGAAGGAAGAAGAAAACATTTCAGAATACTTTGAGAGAATTGATGAAATTGTGAATGCAATGCAAGGGCTAGGAGAAGAATTGAAAGAAAAAGTACTACACTTCCAATGATTTACAATCCGAAGATTTCCACACTAGAAGATAGAGAAAATCTTAACAAACTCACCATGGATGAGCTATATGGAATTCTTATAGCCTATGAAATGAGGATTGGGAAAGACAATTCTCAAAAGAAGGAAGCAACTTTTAAAGCATAAAAAATAGATAATAAATCTAAAACAAAATCTCAAGCAAAAGATTGTGATGATGAAGAAGCACTTCTAGTTAAAAATCTTAAGAGAGGTACTGACAAGTTCAAAGGGAAATTGCCTTTGAAATGTTTTAACTATGGGGGAATTGGTCACTTTGCTAATAAATGTCCTTATCCCAAACAAGAAGAAGAAAGTGAGTGCCCTGATAACTTCAAGAAGAACAAAATTTTTTTGAAGAAAAACAAAAGGAAAACCTTTTATTCCATGGATGACAGTTGTTAAAATGACTCTAGTGAAGATGAAGAAGCAGAAATATGATTCATGGGAATAGAAAATAAAATCTTTGAAGAAGAAGTAGAAGTTGATTCAGATGTGGAAAGAAAGATGGACCTAAAGGTAGAACTTATAAGTGCCCTTGAAGAATTGAGAAAGTGCAGAATGAAGAACAATTTTTTGAGCCCATCGGGCTAGGCCGAACGATGGACGTCCCATACCGGAGGTCGTTGACTTTCCGACATAGGGACCCCACCCAGGTTCGAAACTCGTCTAACTCGCTTTTAGTGTTCTGTGGGAGCATGCTGAAAGCCAGGGGTTATAGTGGTGGCAGTGTGAGTCGTTCCCTAATGGCGCAGGCTCCAAGCCCCTCAGTTGTCGATCCCCCTGTAAAAAAAAAAAACAGAACAATTTTTTGAAATAAAATTTGTGAAAATATGGCAACAAGAGCTGCACAATTCAAGACAACAAACAATGGCTAGCATGAAAGAGGTCAAGAGCTTAAAATAGGAAGTTGCTAACTTCAAGGAATAAGTAAAGAGGTTAAAAGACTAGTAGATCATTAATGAGAATCTCAAGGAGAAAATACAAGACTTTAAAAGACTTGAAGCAGAACTTATTTTGCTTAGAAAGAAGCTTGATAAAGAATCTATTAAATCAAAATTTGAGAACAACTCAGGGAATTTAGATGAAATCCTAAGTAGCCAAAGACCCTCAAGTGATAAAACTGGATTAGGTTATGACAAAGAAATGAAGCCAGAATGTTTGTCTCTTACATTCCAAGATAGAAATAAAAGAAGCTATGTTGCTACTCTCAAAAGCCCGACTAAGAAGGACAATAAAAAATCTATTCCCTCCTCTTATAATAAAGACATAACTGATATGATACGTACAAGACCAATAATAAGTAGGTACAAGCATATATTTTTCGGTCATTGCTACTCTTGTAATAAATTTGGACATATGGCTAGAGAATGCAAGCTAAGAAAGAATGCTTCAGTAAAATTTCAGAAAATAAAAGTAAGGGATGGAAGAAGATGTAAGTTGTGAAGCATCAAATATTCCTCAAATATAAAGGATATTTATATGGATATTTTCACTGCTGTCACAAGTTTGGTCACAAAGCTGTTGATTGTGGAACTAAGGTGTTGTTTCCGCAACATCCCCCCCAAAGAAAATTTTAAAATGTAATTGGGGCCCCTCCTTCTAACACTTTTGTAACAAGTTCTTTGTTTCATCCTGCCGTCTTTCTTTAACCTGGTAGAGTTTCATCACCTGTTTCCAAAAAAGTCTTCTCATTTTTGTCTAAGGCAAAGTCATCCTTTTCCTTTAAGCGCAGATTTTTGTTTTTATCTTCCCCGCTGTAGCGCAAGCTTTAGATTAAATCCTCCACCGCTTTGGCGCAACTCTAACCATAAGTTTCCCGCTATGGCACAAGCTTTGACTCTAACTCCGCCACCCCATTTTGGCAAATCCTAAGTCTTTTGTCTGGCGCGCATCTTTGGAATAGATTGAAAGCTGAAAGCACAGGAGATAACACTTCCTCGCCCGCCAAAAGCGCAAGAGTTATCCTTATCTTCCCCTCCTTGAAGCTACGGGTCGCCTCGTGGTAAGAATTAAAGCTAGCGCATTCTTTCGAGCGCAAACTCTGATGATAGGATCGGCACCATTAGCACGGAAGCCATGCTTATCCTCTCCGATTGTAGCGCTGCGCTTGGTCTTTTCAACATAGCTAAGTTCCGCCGCAGTTTTTCGAGCACGTTCTTAATGACAGGATCGCCGCTTGAAGTGCGAATCATGTTTTAAACCTGCACCAAGAATCCGCGCTCGCCGCCTTATCCCAAAATGAAAATCTTCACTCGGCGCATGGCGCGAAAATCTCATCGATCCTCGTGCATCGGCAGAGTTGATGGGCCTTTTAATAAGAGCCATGTGCAATTTTAATGACAAAGAACCTCGAGCCCCATGAAATTGATTTTTCCAACCTAACGTCGTGTGCGACATAAATGCCACCCCTTTTTAAGCGTATGCGACGGGGTTCTTGACACATTCTTCATTCGCCAAGCAGCCAGAGTTTCTCTTTTTCGAGAAGAGCAAGTTCTTCTATTTGTCGGGTGTCTGCAGGTTCACCTCCCTCCTCGGAACGTTCACCCTTGATGGACCCTGCTAGACTGACAGGTAGGCTCTGTGTCCCTCTCCTTTTCTATGTTTGTTTAAAACCGTAAGAAGTGCTCTGCATAGTCGTCAAAGTGTTTTTATGTTTTGTTGAGGGCATAAAAGTGTATCCCCATCCCTGGTTTTGAAATGAGAATCCGAGCTCACTCTGCATGAACCAAAACCCGGAGAGTATTACTACCACCTACGAGCACGAACACTTCCCCGTCATCTTGTCCTCATCATTTCGAGTAAGTTTTCGTCCGTTTTGACACCCCTGAAACATCCCAACAATACCTTAGCAGCCGCTGAGTCTTTTCTGCTCGAACTCGTAGAAGCCGCGGCATCTCGAGTTTTTGTTCACAAAACTCCCTGCCAAGCGTCTACGGCACGAAAAGCCTGACCCTTCTCGATTCTTGCAGCTGAAGGTTCATACTATGAACACTGAAGTGCCCTGCTCAACCAAAAGCTTTGTTCATTCATGCCAAGGTCGTATAAAATCCACATCTCCCGACCGAAGCTGCCCCGATGATGTGTTAAGTCACCCATCGTGCCCACTCAGAGCCTTCATAACCTAGCCCGGAAATCCAATTCATAAAAGCTAAACAGCTATGGGATTCGACCACCTTTTGCACATTTTCCACTATCAGTTGTCGGCGCATGAAGCGTTCAAACACTAGCGCACAGCAAAATGTTTAGCGATAGTGCATGAATAAGGTTAGGATAGCACATAGATGTCATTGGGGCATTAGCGCAGAAAGATTGTTGGCTTTAGCACGTGAATAATGTTAGGCACCGGCACGCATAAAACATTTAGGATTAGCGCATAAAATCCCGCTTGTACCCCAGTGCACATTTTATAACTGATCTTGGTGCACGTGAAATCCCGAGCGCGGCGCAAAATTCTATTTAGGTGCCAACACGGAATTCTTCTCAAGCTCGCGCAAGTATGTGTGTCATTTAAGGGGATACCTGCGCGCTAAAAAATGAAAGGTGCAGAATCAAAGATTGACCTTGCTCGTTGCTCTGATGTTTCCTCTTTGTTGTAAAATGAATGGCATTGTTGGATTAATCTTAAACTTGAAGTAAAGATAATTGTGATTGTTTAAGGCAGCCTCTATTTTGTAGAAGTGGTACATTTTGGCTTTGCAATAGAATGTTGCTAATGCTTAGAGTGGTGGTCTAGCTAAAATCTGGTTGACATTGCCATTCTCACCACAGGATTATCATGCTCAGGAGGTCTGCTAGAAAGAAAGCTGTGCAAAAGGTTGACTCTGATTCTGAAGTGGAAATCTTGCTAGATACTTCACCGGAAACAATGTTTACCGACACACAATCTACCACTAGTGTTTCCCTTGGAAGCTTCGCTCCTGAGTTGCAATGGGGAGATCTATACATATTTATCATGGCTCAAGATAGTGAGACAACTTCTATAGAATACGCTTTGGTCTATGCCAACATCAGAAGGTTTGGTTTGCATAAGGAAACAACTCGCCCCGAGTTGTTCCCTTGTTCTGAAGTCATTGGATGGCTGATTCCTTACATCAAGACTGACACCAGACTCATAGACAATAAAGATGGGTTGAACCTGGCATCTTTTGCTCCCGAGCATGTTGCTACTGCCTACAAATTTCCACCACCCAGAGCTTGTTTAGACAATGACTGGATAGGAAGGAATACCATGGACCCATTGGACACTGCAAGGAAATGACAATCAATGACAAGCAGATAAGGAGGAGGAACAACAATGAATATGAAAGAAGCCTCCTGAAGACTCCCTATAGACTCATCGTCCTAATGTTGAGCCGTCTCTTCGGCATGCCAGATGGTAGCGTTTTCAAGATCGGATGGGTGCCAGTGATCTTTCACATAGCTATGAGTGGCACTGTTTTTAACTGGGCTGAAATAATTTCAAACAGCCTCGCTTCTCAACTAACAGCAGCTCAAGGAGGACTCACCCAAAACAAGGCATCTTTTTTCATGTCTTCCTACTTAATGGATTGTTTGTTAAGTAAGCATTCATTCCCATACTTGGGGTGCTCATGGAAGCCCAAAGAGACAGCTCTCTTCTTGGCCTATCAGTGCACATGGGCAAGTCATTACGTGAATCAATACAAGATGATTTGCGAGAGATTCATCATGCCCTTATATCAGCTCATTTTCACTGAAGAACCGAACTGTATGTCAGAGAATGCAATACCTGTCACTGGGGCATATGGCGACTATTATCACTCTCAGGAAGGCACATACATAAGGATGAATGGAGGATCACAACCCCCATTCATGCTCCCTCCTTATGTCCCTGATTTCGTTGTGCACAAAGAAGCCGTGAGACAACTCTTCAGCATCGGCACAATAAACAAGTTCTTAACAGACCGAAGGAAGGGCATGTATCCTCCCATGCCATTTACTATTGGAGCTTACAGCCTCCCGTCAGCAAGAGGCGGGGAGAACTACGCTCAAGGCTTAGAGGTTTTCCATTTTGGCATCGTCCCTTTCAAAAGGCATGACCCCAACAGTATGGTAATCCGGCATTGTCAAGACCTCAGAGTCTCTTTTGAATACATCCATCATATGGACATGGATGAGGAATTCTCCAGGGGCGCCCACAACATTACTGAGTTGGGGAAAAGATTCTAGAAGAAAAGTACCCAAATCCCAAAGCCAAAACCCGTTGGTCTGATCCAAAGGGAACAAGAGGCATCAACCTCACAATCAGGAGATCCATTAGAATTGGAGCGTGACAGAGTGCTCCAAGAGAAAGCTCTCAAGCAGCAGCAGAACCAAGAAGAAGCAAGAGTTCAAGGTGAGCTAGCTGCTAAGCTTCAACAAGAGTAGAATGCAAGGAGTCGCCAGGAGCAAGCCTCCCAGTTGAAACATCAGGAAGAGGCTGCCAGGATCCAGAAAGAAAAGGAAGATCAGGTATCCCAAGAGCAAGCTTCCAAACAACAGCATAAGGTAGAGAAAAGGCCCCTGGTTCAAGGAGTTGATGGATCACAGACACAGTAAGGAGATTCTGGACGAGCAGATGGTTTACAGACCCAGCAAGAGGAATCAGCAGGAGAGAAGGATAAAGAGCAGATAGAGGAGTCTCTCGAGCCAGAGCCATCTACTACGAAGAATATGGAGATTGACCCACCATTAATACACACCTCGGGGGGGGACTCAAGAAGAAAGTTCCTATTCGGGGAGCTTAGCACTGACCCCATATAACCCCAGGAAGCAGAGCAAAGTAGAAGATCTAGATATTGTGTATTTTAATAAGCGGAAGAGGGCCATTATTGATAAAAGGGTACAGAAAATACAGGGCATGACAAAGAATAAGGAAACGGAGGAGGATGATTGTAAATTATGGGTGACAGAAACCACATTGGTCTCAGGATCTGATGCCGACCCCACATTCCAAGCCCAATGCACTGTAGCATCAGCCAAGGAAACTAAAGCCAACATTGATTTTCTGAAAGATAAGATAAAGCATTATAGGGAACAATGCCTGAAGATCAAAGACGATAGAAAGAGAGAAGTGCTAGAAGCAAACAGGTTGAAAGAAAAGTACAATGACCTGCTACGAGAACATCTAGTGCTAAACTCGGGATTTCTCCAGCTTGAAAATGAAAAAAACTCCTTAGAAGTACAATTGGCTGTCTCTAAAAATGAATTGAAAAATCTGAAAGCTCGAATAGAGGAGTTGGAAGAGCTAGAAGCAAGTAAGGCTCAACAAATTAAAAGGCTGATTTAAGAAAAAGAACAACTGATGAAGCAGCTTAATGAGACAGCGGAGGACCAACAGAATTTATCCACATTTCACAAACAAGCATGTGATCTGCAGATTGAAATCCATCAGTTGTTAATGCTAATCTCGGAAGAAATTTGGAGCGTGAAGGAAATGATCAAGAAAATGACATCAATCGATGCCATGTCCCTAAGAGCTCGAGACAAGTTTGCGAACTATGTGGAAGAATTGAAACGACAATATGAATGGAAAAGGGGAAAATCCCAGCTCCCTTCACACCTTTGTGCCGCTACAGGAGATGAATTGGTTTTGGATATAGGAATCCTGGAATTTTCCAAGAATTGCGGCAGCAGGCTAAGTTTGGGAATCAAGAAGACAGTCCACAAGTGTTGTGAGTTATACTCCGCGCTCAGGGAATCGGATAGTGAATGTCATCTGATTATCCCTAACTCCATCTATCAGTTCCCAAAAGAATAAGATCGAGTGTTTGATCTATAGAACGAGTTGGACCAAGACTTGGCATATATAAAAAAGATAAAAGTCCTGACTCAGGACGAATTTCAGCAGTTCATTTTCCAGCCTGCAGTGTATATTCACCTATTGGAAGCTATAGCTAAAAGGGATGCAGAGGGAAAGGTACAAATCAAAGAAGACCTACTCAAGCATAAATAGCATCCAAGGCATCAGCGTCTTCTCAAAGCAAGCTGATCATAAAAGATATCAACCAATGGACGTCATACATTCAAAGTGCAGAGGGCCCAGTATCTACAAGTCAACCAGAAAAAGGCCCAGCAGAATAGACAAATCATTTTTATTTTGTTTTAATTAAGCAGAGAAGCTAAAATTCTACCTTTGTATAACAGGACAGCTAGCTGTCATTTTTGTCTCATTTGATAGGTGTCCCACGAATTTGGGAAATAGTTAATTACACACTAAAATCTGAATTAGAAGCTTCTAGAGCTAGGGCGCACTTGTCAGCTCAAGGAGCTCTTTGGAAAGCTATAAGTAGAAAGATAGGAGAGGGAATAAGGACTTTTGGTAGGGGAATAGAATTTTCTGAGTCTGTACGAACTACTTTGCACTTGCTCCAAGAAAGTTGGATTTTCCTAATAAGAGCCTGAAGAGGACATTTTTTTGCCTAAGAATGGATTTTGGACGCATGCTGGACTATTCCTGTGGTGTTCATATTTTACAGTGAGATCTTTTTGTGCTGCTGTGAATTATTTCTACGCTTTGGATGATCTTACATTATTTTCTGTGCAAATGATGTTTTCTCCACATGAGTAATGGAATTCTTTCTTATGAATTAAAAGCTATCTTTTATATTTTTAATCTCCTGCTGTAGATGTATCTTTATGGTTTAATGGCTATTTGTTGATCTTTGGATGCTCTCTTCAGCACATTACTCATATTTACAGTTTTGCTCCTTGCAAGGATAGATTAGATTTATTTCAGTTTTAGACACGGATTTGCTTCAAATTCTGCATTTAGATTAAATTAGCTTAGGCACTTGCATATCATCTTAATAATAAAATTTCAAAAAGAACGGTGGATTGGGCATAACCGGTGTAAAAGAAAGTAAATCTAACGATAGCCGGAACCGATAACCGGACGGATTCTTCACACCAAACGGTGGACAATCTAATTGAGATAGTTTACCGGGGAGAATCCCTTTATGCTTGATGCTGCGATATTCAGGGCATCAACAGTTTTTGGTGCTAGAAGGAGGGCCTGAAGTGCATGGTTGATAAAGGAAAATCTCCCATTGTCAAAAATGTTACTAAAAACCCGCTTAAAACAGGAATTTCAGACATCCCAAACCTTGAAGTAACAAATCAAGAAAAATCCATCTCTAATTCTGAACAACATGAAGTCTTGTATGCGGTAGGTTTTGCAGAAATAGAAGATTTAAGGAGACACACACAATCTTATGTTAGGAAACTAGGTGGTTTAAATGCAGTAAATTTTATCCCTAGGAATAGTACTCCCAAAAAGGAGAGACAGTACACCCGTGATTCGATTCTTGTGCAGAATTTTGAAGAACTTGTAAATTTAACTTTGGAAGAAATTGCAAAACCCCTGAGAGAGATCGATCTTGAAAACCCAGAAAATTTTGAAAGATCCAAAAAATCTTGGAGAACTTGTTACTCCAAAGGACTCTCCACTTAATTCACCATGCAATTCTCCACCTGATTCTCCAAATAGAAACATGGCTGTACCTGCTTGGAGAGCAAGGGGAGCATTAAATCTAGTTGGGCCATTCCACAATCTGCCTAAAAATCCAAAGAAAGTCTTGCCTAAATTCGACCCAGGAAAAGCCATTTCTGCTGAAGACCATCTCAAGAGTTTTTATTTAGCTTTAAATATTTTAAATGTACAGCATGAAGATGTAGTTTGTAGGCTTTTCCCATACACATTTGAACCAAAAGTTTCTTCCTGGTATTTTAGTTTACAAGCTAGCTCAATTTCCAATTGGGAAGAATTTGAAAAATGTTTCTTAAAGAAGTATGGAAATCAAAAGACTGTAGCTACACTCATGAAAGAGTTATTATCCATGAGAATGGAAAAGAAAGAAAAGGTTCAAGACTTCAACCAGAGGTTCACTACGCTCCTAAATAATTTCAGTGAAGCAACTAAACCAGCAGAAGAATCTCTAGTTGAATATTATACAACAACTCTTGAAGGGCCTATAGAAATGTTCGTCAAAAGATCTAAGAAAACCACCCTGATAGAAAATTTTGAAGAAGCTATAAAGGTGGAAGAAGAAGTAAACAACATTGCCAAGCATGCCTTAGATGCAGAGACAAAACCAACAGCTAGTAAAAAAACTTTACTGCTCACCAGGAATAAAGAAGAGCCATCATCAGGCATGGAAAACGTAGTTAAGATGATGCAGAAATTGTCCAATAAAATTGTAAATCTCGAGAAAGATAAAGCAGCTAGTACATTTAGGAATCCTTTCAAACCATTCTACAAGAACAGAGAAGACAACGATCAACCTCATCCACCTATGAACACTTCCCCTATTTTAAATCTAAATGAAGTAGGGATGGAACATTTCTACACCTTTCATGAAGAGCCACACTTGGAAAAAAGCTGCCCACAATGGATCAACTCTATGAGTTTAGTCATGAACCAAATGCTGGATTCACAGATTCCAAATCAAGACAATCCTCTAGAAGAATCAAGCCCTGAGATAGAGGAACTATCTCCAAACACCACCATGGTGCTATGGGATTGGGTACCTTTAACTGAATTGGTAGAAGATGATCCCGTGGAAAACCCAGTCTCTGCTGTAAACATTAGCACTCATAGTAAAGGCCCCATTGCAGATCCAATTCCAAGCTCGACTATTCTCAAACCGAAAGATTCAAAAGAAATACCTAGAAAACATATAACAGTCATTCCACCACAACCTAAATCTAACCCAACAGCGGCCAGGAAACCAAACATTGAAACAACAGTTCAACAACCAAAGGTCAATTTGAATAAGACAGATCATCAAACTAGAATTGCAAAAGAATGTGATATGGGATATGACATTATTGAAGATATTAAGAAAGCGAAGGCAAATGTTTCAATATTTGATATGTGAAGCTTTCCCCAGCAACGAGACAAATTGTTGCAGGCTTTTCAATCCCAGCCCAGTACTCCATTGACAGATGCTCAAGAAGACCCTGAAATTAATGAGGCCAGTATTGGCGGGAAATCCAAATCTCAGACATTGCCTTTCCTTTTAACTTTTGAAATCTTCAATCACAATGTGTATAATTGTCTAGTAGATTCCGGAGCATCTTCGAATGTTATGCCACTGTCTATTTGTAAGAAAATTAACGGTCAGCCAATTCCATCTCCTACCCAAATTATTCAGTTAGATAGGACTGCTGTCAAAGTTATTGGGGAAATGAAAGATGTTCTCATTAGGTTGTCAGCAGATTCTAGAGTTTGTCAGTTCATTGACATAATGGTAGTTGATATTCCTGAAGCCTATGGTTTGATCCTAAGTAGAGACTGGTCCACAAAGTTGAATGGTTACTTTGCTACTGATTGGTCCCATTTGTGGTTTCCATATCAAAACAGGCAGAATCAGATCAAGGTTCTGAGAGAACCGCACATGAAACAAAATGTAACTCAACTAGAAGAAAAGAATGAGTCTATAGCCTTCTCATCCTCAGTTTTGGGAAATTATTTCTTAGAAATGGATCCGAGTAATTATCAATCTGAAGCTATTAGCCATGAATCAGATGAATAGTCTGATCTCCTTCATTTTTCTCGGACTGATGATATTGACTGTAATATAGTTAGTTTAGTCACTAACTTAGATCATAAAGATACTAACTTAGCTAAATCAAAAGATCTGTTTTGGACATTATACTCTGATGGTTCTAAAAATTTGGAAGGATCCGGGGCCGGTTGTGTTCTGATGGATCCGGAAAGAAATAAGTATTTTCTGTCCTGTAGGTTAGAATTTGATTGTACTAACAATACTTCTGAATATGAAGCTTTGGTCCACGGATTAAAGAAAGCCATCGGTTTAAATTTCAAGTACCTAAAAGTTTTCGGTGACTGAGAAATATTTTTGAGACAGGTAAGAGATACCATTCACTGTCTCTCACCTCATTTGAAAGGGTACCAAGCTGAGGTATGGGATTTAATTACACATTTTGATGCTTTCAATATAAAATCTGTTCCTAAAATGCAGAATGCTGCTGCTCATTTATTAGCAACATCCGCTTCCAGATTGGTGCCAACTAATAACAAGTGCTCAATTGAATTGATTTTTAGGCCTTTTGTCCCTAACAATATCACAAACTTCAGATTCTTCGATGATGACAATCAGATTATTAGTTTTCTAACAAACGAAGACATATTCCAAGAAGCTGTGATAGATGAAAAAGAACACGATTCTGATTTACAAAAGAAAGATACAGCTAAGGGCAATTTCATCCCCAAAGGGGTGAGGTCACTTGAAATGTTGTTTGACCTTCAGAACAAGTTCAAAAGGCCAGCAAATAGCAAGACCAATAGCTCATCAATGAAGCATGAATTAGTTAATTTGGGCACCGAGGCTGAACCAAAATTTGTTAACCTTGGCAAATGTTGCTCACTGGGAGAAAGAGATAAGTTCATCAAACTATTTCGACAATATAAAGATGTTTTTTCATGGACTTATGAAGATCTGAAAACATACGACATCCGCATTATTTAGCATGTCATACCAATGAAAGTAGATGTCAATCCATTTCAACAGCAATTAAGAAGGATGCATCCTACTCTTGAACCTCTTATTCAAAAAGACTTGAAGAAGCTATTGGATGCTAAAATAATCTTTAAGGTCCGGTATTCTGAGTGGGTTGCTAACTTAGTTCCCGTGAGAAAGAAGTCAGGAGAGATAAGACTATGTGTTGACTTCAGGAATTTAAACAGAGCTTTAGATAAAGATAACTATCCAGTCCCTTCAAGGGAACAAATTCTCCAGATGGTGTCAGGATCTGAATTAGTCTCCCTTCTTGATGGCTTCTTTGGTTACAATCAAGTGTTAGTAAGTGAAGAAGACCGTATCAAGACTACTTTCCGCACTAAGTGGGGAACGTTCGCATACCGAAGGATGCCCTTTGGCCTAATAAACGCAGGAGCTACGTTTCAGCCAGCAATGGACATCGCCTTCTGAGGATTGGGAGGTCACTGTGTTGTTGTCTATCTATATGATGTGACAGTCTTTTCGAAGAAAAGAGAAGACCACGTTGTTCATTTGAAGCATATTTTTTATCGTTGCCGGAAATATGGTATCTCTTTAAACCCCAAGAAGAGTGTGTTCGTTGTTCCTGAAGGTAAATTGCTGGGTCATATCATTTCAAAAAAGGGAGTGTCAATAGATCAAGAGAGAGTACAGGCTATCAATGAAATTCCCATGCCTCATAATAAGAAATCCATGCAGTCATTTATGGGCACTATCAATTTTGTCCGGATATTTGTTCCTGATTTCGCTCAAATTGTTAAGCCTTTGTAGCAAATGGTCAAGCAGAGCATACAATTCAAGTGGACAGACTCGGAAAAGGATGCATTCAGAGACATTAAGGCAGCCATAGCTAAAGCTCCTTCCTTAAGAAGCCCAGATTTTGACAAAGATTTTATCTTATATACTTTTGCTTCATATGACTCTCTCGCGGCTGTGCTCACGCAAAAGGTAGAATTAGGAGATGAATACCTAATCTCGTTCATGAGCACTGGTCTGCAAGGCACTGAACTGAACTATCCAGTGGTCGATAAACATGCGTATGCTGTCTTCAAAGCACTCAAACAGTTCAGACCATATATTCTTAAGAACATAACTAAAGTTATAGTTCCCCACCCGGCTGTTAGATCCCTTTTCGTGCAAAAGGAGTTGGGAGAAAGAAGGGGGAACTGGGTTACAGCTCTTCAAGAATATGATTTAGAATTTAAACTGGCCACCATCATCAAAGGTCAAGGCCTATGCAAATTAGTTACAGAACATCCAGTTGATGAAGAGCAGTATTGGAAGAATGAAGCCGAACTGAATTTAGCTGAGGTATGTCCTATTTTCACAACTCCTGAATCGTGGTATAGAGATTTAGTACATTATCTGCAATAAGGATATCTACTAGAGCACTGGAGTTCTAAGCAAACAAGGGCACTCCATTTGAAATCAACAGCTTATCAAATTATTGATGGTATACTTTTCAGAAAAAATTACGATGGAATTTTTCTTAGATGTCTAGAAAAGGAAGATGCAAGTAAGGTTGTCAAAGAATTGCATGATGGCCCCGCTGGTGGACATGATTCAGGAGAGACAACGGCTCGCAAGATAATCATAGCTAGATATTATTGGCCCACCTTATTTCGAGATGCTCATGCTTATGCTCGGAACTGTGATATTTGCCAAAGAAGTGCTGGAAAATTACCTAAGGCAGCAAGACCTTTGTAGCCGGTTATTATCTCAGGACCTTTTGAACAATGGGGCATAGATGTTATTGGAGAGATAAACCCACATTCTTCTTTACAACATCGATACATCCTAACGGCTACCGACTACTACACAAGATGGACGGAGGCTATCCCATTCCGCAAGATCAACGAAGATGCAGTCATCACTTTCTTGAAAGAGAACATCATAACCAGGTTTGGGGTTCCAATTTCCTTGGTATTTGATAATGCCACCTATTTCTCGTCTTTTAAAATAAATGAATTTGTTTATGAATGGGGAATTAAATTGCATTATTCAGCCAATTATTACCCTCAAGGAAATGAATAGTTGAATCTTCAAACAAAAATCTCATCCGAATTCTTAAAAAGACTGTGATAGAAAACCAGCGAAGTTGGCATGCAACTCTCCCAAACACCTTATGGGCAGATAGGGTGACTCCAAAGAATGCATTAGGGGTTTCCCCTTACACCCTCGTCTATGGAAAAGAAGTTATTTTACCTCCCAATATCTTGCTTCCATCCGTACAGCTGTCCCAAGCCTCTCGGGGGTCCGGTAGTCAAGTCCTGCAATCTAGGATCAATACTTTGCTTCAACTTGAAGAAGTGCGTCAGAAAGCTAAAGACCAATTCCATCATCACCAAGATATAGTCAAGAGATGGTTTGATAAAAGGAAATCTGGTAAAAGAAGTTTTGAAGTAGGGGATTTAGTCCTGAAATGGGACCATAATCATGAAGGAAAAGGGATGCACACTAAATTCCAACACTTGTGGATAGGCCCTTACCAAATTTCTGCAAAGCTCGGCCCATCCACTTACAAGCTGACAGACCTCCAGGGAGAGGAAGTAACCCTTCCTCTCAATGGCCTAGCCTTGAAGCAATACTTTGCATAGTCTCACTGAGGCTTTCTGTACATAAATAAACTTTTTCTTTTATTTTGTTTTTAGTCTTTATTTTAGTGTGTTTTAGCTAGATCGCCTGTGAGCTTTTGTACATATTTGTCTCCCTAAGTCACCTGCAGTTGAGCCTCTCATGAATATAGATCTCGCAAGAAATCATGCTACTCGTCAATTCGGAAATGCACCCTAGAAAGAAAAGTTTACCCATGCCTTTTGGCTTTGCTGATCGTTCTCCAAAATGAAGAAATCTTGTTCTTTTGGTCACACTAACCCTTGTTTAAATAGCAGAGATCTATGATTATCTTTACCACTATCCTCGGGCTCCATCCACCCTCACACTTAAAGACATCTCAAGAAGATCGTTGTGGTTGGACCCATGGAAATGTAGCACATCTTGAAGGCATATGGTATTGAAATGACTCCATTCAGCAAATTTAAAAGCCAAAAGGCTCATGATCAAGGGTCTGTTTTCCAAGAAATTCTCACCTCAATCAAAGCATGGATGAGATAAAAGCAAAGCATACAAGTCAAAGGAAGCTTTCAAAGAACTCAGCTCAAACTAGGCTCCTCTCCATCCGCGAGGCTTGATAAATCAATACAATTTCTTGCTCACACAAAAGGACAATATGGATGGAGGAGCCAAAATCAAAGATTGCATTTTGAAGAAAATATTTCTGGAAGACCAAAACAACAAAGCTGTTAAATATATGAACATTCAAAAGGATGCAAGCAGCATGGGAATGAGGAACAAGAGCAATAGTGTCTATGAGATGTTGTTGCAAATCCTGTGGAGTCCGATAGCAGTGGTCATCTGAAAGAGGGATCTTCTAAAATGAACCTCATATTTTGGCCCTTGGAAATTTTTAAGGATGTCTTCATCAAAGCTCCCTTCTCCCAATGACCAATGGACAAAAGGACTTCTTCCTTTGTTGAGTCTCGAACGCTTAAGCCAAGTACTGCACATAAGGTGGACAACTTTTAAAAGAATTCTTCTGCTAAATGAGATAGTTTTCAGAGATCTGTGTTCACTAGCGATTCGCTAGTTGTTGTTGCTGCAACATCCCCCCCAAAGAAAATTTTAAAATGTAATTGGGACCCCTCCTTCTGACACTTTTGTAACAAGTTCTTTGTTTCATCCTGCCATCTTTCTTTAACCTGCCAGAGTTTCATCACCTATTTCCAAAAGAGTCTTCTCATTTTTGTCTAAAGCAAAGTCATCCTTTTCCTTTAAGCATAGATTTTTGTTTTTATCTTCCCTGTTGTAGCGCAAGCTTTAGATTAAATCCTCCGCCACTTTGGCGCAGCTCTAACCATAAGTTTCCCGCTATGGCGGAAGCTTTGACTCTAAATCCGCCACCCCATTTTGGCAAGTCACAAGTCTTTTTTCTGGCGCGCATCTTTGGAATAGATTGACCATTGAAAGCGCAGGACATAACACTTCCTTGCCCGTCGAAAGCGCAAGAGTTATCCTTATCTTCCCCGCCTTGAAGCTGCGGGTCGCCTCGTGGTAAGAATTAAAGCTAGCACATTCTTCCAAGAGCAAACTCTGATGATAGGATCGGCGCCATTAGCGCGGAAGCCATGCTTATCCTCTCTGCTTGTAGAGATGCGCTTGGTCTTTTCGACATAGCTAAGTTCCGCCGTAGTTTTCCGAGCGCATTCTTAATGATAGGATCGCCACTTGAAGTGCGAATCATGTTTTAAACCTGTGCCAAGAATCTCGCTCGCCGCCTTATCACAAAACGAAAATCTTCACTCAGTGTGTGGCACGAAAATCTCATCGATCCTCGTGCACCGACAGAGTTGATGGGCCTTTTAATAAGATCCATGTGCAATTTTAATGACAAAGAACCTCAAGCCCCGTGAAATTGATTTCACCAACCTAACGTTGTGTCTGACATAAATGCCACCACTTTTTGAGAGTATGCAACGGGGTTCTCAACACATTCTTCATTCACCAAGCAGCCGGAGTTTCTCATTTTTGAGAAGAGCAAGTTCTTCTATTCGTCGGGCGCCTGCAGGTTCACCTCCTACCTCAGAACGTTCACCCTTGACGGACCCTGCTAGACTGACAGGTAGGCTATGTGTCCCTCTCCTTTTCTATGTTTGTTTAAAACCGTAAGAAGTGCTCTACATAGTCATCAAAGTGTTTTTATGTTTTGTTGAGGGCATGAAAGTGTATCCCCATCCCTGGTTTCGAAATGCGAATCCGAGCTCACTCTACACGAACCGAAACCCGAAGAGTATTACTACCGCCTGCGAGCACAAACACTTCCCCGTCATCTTGACCTCATCATTTTGAGTAAGTTTTCGCCCATTTTGACACCCCTGAAACGTCCCAGCAATACCTTAGCAGCTGCTGAGTCTTTTCTGCTCGAACTCGTAGAAGCCGCAGCATCTCGAGGTTTTGTTCGCAAAACTCCCTGCCAAGCGTCTACAGCACGAAAAGCCCAACCCTTCTCGATTCTTGTAGCTGAAGGTTCATATTATGAACACCGAAGTGCCCTGCTCAACCAAAATATTTGTTCATTCATGCCGAGGTCGTATAAAATCCACATCTCCTAACCGAAGCTGCCCCGGTGATGTGTTAAGTCACCCATCGTGCCCACTTAGAGCCTTCATAACCTAGCCTGGAAATCCAATTCATAAAAGCTAAACGGTTGCAGGATTTGACCACCTTTTGCGCATTTTCCACTATCGGTTGTCAGTGCATGAAGCGTTCTGTCGAGATATTGTAACTTCAAAGAATATTATATTTGTACTTTATTATTCCGGAGATGTTTCATTCCTCCGTGAAGATCTTATTGTATATCCGGAGATGTTTATTCATCCGTCGGAATGTGGTAACTCGGGTTATTAGACTTCCCTAGTGGGGGTCGGCCCTGTATGTGTTATGTGGGTCAAAGGGTTATTATACCACCCTAGAGGGGTCATCCTAGTCAGTTGTAGTGGGGTATTTAACCCATTGGTTAAATACGAGCCTACGTGTTCTTGTGTAAAAGACAAGTCGGAGTAGTGTATAAATAGAGGAGGTGTATTCCTCATTTGATACATTCACTCACTTGAGAGAGAGGCGCACTTGTGGAGGAGATGTCTGCTATGGTGGAGGAGGAGATCATGTATTTGGTTTGCATCTTTGCATATTGCTGGTCATCTATATTGAGGAAGCTTTACTGGGTTTTCTACCCCATGAGGGTTTCCCAGGATAAATCTGTGTCTCTTGTGTTTATGCTATGCTTGTTGTTTCTTCAGTGATCCTGTATATGATATTATTGTGAAATGGAATGTAATGATGCTATTTTCTATCTTAGCATATTAAATCTCACATGGTATCAGATCTAACCTGAAGGAAGACAAGGTATGGCACTTACGACACTTGCTTTACTTACGACAATTTGAAGGCTAGGGTTTTATATAGAAAAAACCAGTCATCGTGGAACTTTCGCTATGAATCCATTTTGGAGAAGGTTCAGGATCTGAAACCTTTACAGATAGTAGATAACATCTCCAGGTATCTTGTATCCAAAGGGCACCCTCAGATTCGTTGTACTTTGTAAGTTATGATCAGTACAAGTTAGGGTTTCTGCCTCTTCCAGATCTCAGTCAAAATCAGGTGACCTAGGAAAAAAGGTCATAACATGGGCTAGGAAGCTCCAAATGAAATTTTGTAAAACATGACAGGTAGTACACAGACTGTACTATCTCAGGAAATGTTTTCAGAGGCCGAAGCGGAACCAGTGACACGTGGCACATCGTACAAGCTCGCTCTCCTGCTTTATCCCATAAACAGGTCACGTTGTGACATTTGGCATAACTCTCTCTCAGAGAGTCCAATTGAGGTAATACCTATCAGAATGGAAAGATAATAGGGTGAGGTATCTCAATAAAAATTTTCAGAGGATGAAGTTCAAACAGTGACACGTGGCACACCGTACAAGTTCGCTCTCCTGTATTATCCCAAAACAGGTCACGTTGCGACATTTGGCATAATTCTCTCTCAAAAAATCCAATTGAGGTCAGACCTATCAAGATGGAAAGATGACAGGTCAGGCTACTGCAGAAAAAGTTTTCAGACCCTGTGGAGCGAAAATTTCGGAGTTATAGCAGAAACAATCAGGTACATATTTCTGTCAAAACAGAATTATTTTTGGAGCACCTTTATTCATGGCTTCCGGAATTTAGGGTTTCGGAGAAAGTTAGAATTTTTGGAATCGGAATCCACGGCCGAATGCTACTCAGGAAAATCAAAATTTAGAGACCAAGATCGAATTTTTTGGTTGGGTAGAAGACCGGGCTTGATCAAACCCTAGCTCGGGATTTTGATCGGAAAGATGGAAAATTAGGGCTTCAGCAAAAGTTGGAATTTTTGAAGTCTGTAACCACGACTGGAAGCTCCTCAGAAAAATAAGAGTTTAGAGCCTTGGATCAAACCTTTTGATTGAGAAAAAGGGTGGGCTTCATCAAACCCTAGTTCGGGATCCTGTCCAGAAGATCCAGAAGTTTCAAAGGCAATTTTGAGGGGTCAAATTTTAGAGATTTCAAAATTGAAGTATGCTAGTTTGATCAACTCAGCAAGACACATCCTTCCATTCATTCGGAAGTGTGAAAGTCAAAGGTTGAATTTTTAGGGTTTCTCTAGCAAACCCTAATCAAGCTCTAGATCAATTTTCAGGGGGAATTGAGGCTAAGGCCTTACATAAGAAGACTACAAGAAGTCTCGACAGGTATGACTTAAGGAGGTTCAGGTATGTCTTGAACTCTGATTCTTGATTAAGTTCATGATGTGTTTGTCTTCATATTATTTATTAGTACAATCTTGATTAATGTTAGAATTGTCTTATCACCCTAGTAACAGTATGAATGCATGTGAATGATCGAAGACATTCATTGATTAGGGCTATATGATTGTACTAATGCATTATGGTTTTGTGTGAGGTTGATGTTGTCTGCTAACAAGATATAGGTACATCACAAAAGACAAATCAAGTTCCATGACCATGACAACATGAAGACAAAGACTCATCCATAATCTTTGTTCTACTTACGAGGTATGTATGACTTTGTTATATTATGCTTAACCTATGAGACATGCAGGTTCTAGCTCAGGATCTCTAAATCATTGAAGAGATTGTTTAGGTATGTTGTACATAACTAAGCAGGTATACTAATCCAGGTATGTTTACCTATGTCAAGTTAGAATCTTACCTTGTGTTAGGATCCCTTATATAAGTATACTTGGTATGATTGGTTATGCTTATTCATAAAGTTAGTAATCAAGGGTTTATGCATACTATGTCTCTTATCTTGATGATTTAATTAACCTGAAGAGTACTATGATCAAACAAGAATATGCATGAGTAAAAGAAGACTTCCTTGAAACTCTGAATACTAATGATCATGACTATATAGATATTCAAGATTATTTAGAATTAGAATGTTTTGATAATATTGAGAATATACTAATGAATGTATGTTTGTGTATGAGATCATGAGGATGACACTAGTGCACACTTGAGCATGCACAGTGGCACAGAATGAATAGAAGTTCAAAAGACATATAGAAAATCAAGCGGGAGGCAACCACACAAACATAAAAGATAAGTATTTAAGTTGTTATTTGAAATAATAAATGATATTGTCTGTATGCATATTTGTATTCCTATAATATATCATACTGAGTGTAAACATTCATAGAGCATTGAAACAGTATACTACTAATATGCATATGATTGGTAAGTTGGTCAAACATTCCATTGTTGCTTGTCTAGAATGAAACCTCTTTGCTGACATGCTGAGAGCTGTGCACACTCTCGATAGTATGTTCTGGTAGAGATGGAAGGCATCTAGATAGCCACTGTATGCATACAGGATATGGAAAAGTGTTGTGCCAAAGTATTGATCAAAATAGTTGCATAACTATGTAAATGATATCTGTATGCATAATAGGTTATCATGTCAATATGATTTGATGATTATGAAGTATTACTAATCATGTACTTAATTTTGATTTGTAGGAAAGATCATGATGAATGATGAACAATGAACAAGGGATGGATGTTCAACAAAAGGATTTACAAATCAAACACACTATAGAAGGCTTGTGGCTAGAAGATTCTCTTAGAAAGAGGAAGAGAATCATGATGAGATGTTTGCTCCAAGTGGCTAGACCATTCTCTTAATGGTGTAATTAAAGAAGAAGTGTGAATCAGGTTCTGTATGGGTTCCCAGGATCGATAATCAATTGATGAGCTTAATGATCACCATGGGTCATGTGGATCTCAACCTTTGCTACAAGATTGAATATGGTTTCTATACACAGATGACATGGATGCAAGAAGGAACTCACCACAGAGTTCAAATGATATTGAGGCTCATATCAGTAGACCCATCTAACGAGAGATGGCACAGATAGATATGCATAAGATCATTCAATGCAGAGTGTGAATGATGTTCAGTCACAAAGAGAGAATTGACAGTCTCTTGATAATCTTGGACTTTACCAAAAGTAAAGTTGTTCCTAACCTTTACCTTAAGGTTGTGGATGATGAACATATCATACCATTATTGTATGAAAATGATCTCTTTCTAACAAAGAATGAGAAACAGATCATGAAAAGAAAGAAGAAGATGGCTGCAGAAATGAAAATGAAAGATCTCAGATTGATGCATTACCTCCTAGGTCTGGAAGTATGGCAAGGCTCAGAAGGAATCTTTCTCAAACAGGGAAAGTATGCTGAGAAATATTAGAAGGACCTGATGTGTTGGAATGGTCACTCTCATGAATTCCAGCTTGAAGTTCTTAGCAGATGACTCATTAGAATCAATGGATATAACTCTGTACAGACAAATTATTGAGTCATTGATGTGTCTAACAAATACTAGGTCAGATATATGCCTTGCTGTAAACACCTTGAGTCAGTATCTAGTGGAAACTAGAAGTGTTCACCTGTTAGTTGCAAAGCATGAGATGAGGTACCTAAAGGATACAATAGACTTTGATCTATGGAGATCATGAATTCAGATGGCTACACAGATATTGATTGAGCAGAAAGTGTATCAAACAGGAAGAGCACATCGAGAAGATGTTATTGTCTGGGATCAGCCATGATCTTGTGGTTTAGCAGGAAGTAGTCTAGCACAAGCGGAATATATGGCTGCTTGCTTTGCTAATTGTGAAACGGCATGGCTTCAGAATTGTTTGACTTAGAGATGGACCCAACTGTGATCCTATGTGACAAATAGAGTTGTACTAAAATGGCAAAGAATCCAGTGTTCCATGATAAGTCAAAAGCACATAGAGATCTGGCATTTCTATATACGAGATATGGTGCAGATAGGAATTAAAGTTCGAATTTGTAACAAGTTACCAATGTACTAACCAAACCTCTACCGATCTAATGTACTAACCAAACCTCTACCTCAAGTAAAGTTTTCCGAGACAAACTTAATATAGTCCAGAAGGACCCTCCTCGAAAGAGGGAGTGATGTGATCACTTATGATGAGATTTCCTGCATCGACAGTGAGGTCGATGATGTGAATACCTATATTGGTGATGCCGATAGAGAGGTTGGTGGATGGTCCTTAGATAGGGTCTAAGGTGACAAGGGGATTGCATCATCCTTGAACACATGTTCTAAAAGGAGCCGTAGACGTATGTCTTCGAGAATGAAGTCCTTGGTGGACATATAGGATTGCATCATCCTCAAGAGAGCCGTAGACGTATGTCTTCGAAAATGAAGTCCTTGGTGGACATATAGGATTGCATCATCCTCAAGAGAGTTGTAGACGTATGTCTTCGAAAATGAAGTCCTTGATGGACATATAGGATTGCATCATCCTAAAGAGAGCCGTAGACGTATGTCTTCGAGAATGAAGTCCTTGGTGGACTTGAGGGGATTGGATCATCCCTGGACTTCAGTCCTAAAGAGAGTCGTAGACGTATGTCTTCGAGAATGAAGTCCTTGGTGGACTTGAGGGGATTGGATCATCCCTAGACTTCAGTCCTAAAGAGAGCCGTAGACGTATGTCTTCGAGAATGAAGTCCTTGGTGGACTTGAGGGGATTGGATCATCCCTGGACTTCAGTCCTAAAGAGAGCCGTAGACATGATGTCTCCGAGAACAAAATCCTGAATGAACAGGTAAGGGGATTGGATCGTCCTCGGACTTTAGTCCTTTGAATTCATCCGTAGACATGATGTCTCTGAGAACAAAATCCTGAATGAACAGGTAAGGGGATTGGATCATCCTCGGACTTTAGTCCTTTGAATTGAGCCGTAGACATGATGTCTCCGAGAACAAAATCCTGAATGAACAGGTAAGGGGATTGGATCGTACTCGGACTTTAGTCCTTTGAATTGAGCCGTAGACATGATGTCTCCGAGAACAAAAATCCTGAATGAATAGGTAAGGGGATTGGATCATCCTCGGACTTTAGTCCTTTGAATTGAGCCGTAGACATGATGTCTCCGAGAACAAAATCCTGAATGAACAGGTAAGGGGATTGGATCATCCTCGGACTTTGGTCCTTTGAATTGAGTTGTAGACATGAGGTCTCTGAGAATTGAATGATAGGACTAGATCATCCTTGAGCTTCGGTTCAAAAGGTACATGATAGGACTGGATTGTCCCTGAACTTCGGTTCAAAAGGTACATGATAGGACTGGATCGTCCCTGAGCTTCGGTTCAAAAGGTACATGATAGGACTGGATTGTCCCTGAGCTTCGGTTCAAAAGGTACATGATAGGACTGGAACTTCCCTGAGCTTCGGTTCAAAAGGTACATGATAGGACTGGATCGTCCCTGAGCTTCGGTTCAAAAGGTACATGATAGGACTGGATCGTCCCTGAGCTTCGGTTCAAAAGGTACATGATAGGACTGGATCGTCCCTGAGCTTCGGTTCAAAAGGTACATGATAGGACTGGATCGTCCCTGAGCTTCGGTTCAAAAGGTACATGATAGGACTGGATCGTCCTTGGACTTCGGTTCAAAAGGTACATGACTGGATTGCATCATCCATGGACTTATGTCCTAAAGAGAGCAGGATTGATCATCCTGTAATATGATCGTGTGTGTTGCAGGGTATGCTGCTATTGTGTGAATACTTGTATTGATGATGTGTATACTTGTATTGTGTGGATACTTGTATTGATGATGTGTATACTTGTATTGGTGTGGATACTAATACTGTTGATCTAGATGACGATGCTGCTAATCGTATTGATCTAGATGATGATGCTGCTGATCGTGTTGATCTAGATGACGATGATGCTGTAGATCCAGATGATCCAAATGCTGTAGATCGAGATGATCCAGATGCTGTAGATCGTGATGATCCAGATGTTGTAGATCGAGATGATCCAGATGCTGTAGATCGTGATGATCCAGATGCTGTAGATCGAGATGATCCAGATGTTGTAGATCATGATGATCCAGATGCTGTAGATCGAGATGATCCAGATGCTGTAGATCGAGATGATCCAGATGCGGTGGATCGAGATGATCCAGATGTTGTAGATCGTGATGATCCAGATGCTGTAGATCGTGATGATCCAGATGCTGTAGATCGAGATGATCCCGATGCTGATGATCGTATGATGATGATGCTAATAATCGTGAGTCGAAGATACAGGCTCAGTACTAAAGATGTTCCTGTTCCAGTATTGAAGATGTTCCAGTAACTGGTTGAGTTACTGATGATGTTGAGAAAGCTTCCAATGATTTATAGATGTATCATGTATGATGTTGATGAATCCTTGCTTGTGCAGATGCTGTTATAATATCCTTCTCGTTAAGGGGGAGTGTTGAGATATTGTAACTTCAAAGAATATTATATTTGTACTTTATTATTCCGGAGATGTTTCATTCCTCCGTGAAGATCTTATTGTATATCCTTAGATGTTTATTCCTCCGTCGGAATGTGGTAACTCGGGTTATTAGAATTCCCTAGTGGGGGTCGGCCCTGTATGTGTTATGTGGGTCAAAGGGTTATTAGACCACCCTAGAGGGGTCGGCCCAGTCAGTTGTAGTGGGGTATTTAACCCATTGGTTAAATACGAGCCTACGTGTTCTTGTGTAAAAGACAAGTCAGAGTAGTGTATAAATAGAGGAGGTGTATTCCTCATTTGATACATTCACTCACATGAGAGAGAGGCGCACTTGTGGAGGAGAGGTCTGCTATGGTGGAGGAGGAGATCATGTCTTTGGTTTGCATCTTTGTATATTGATGGTCATCTATATTGAGGAAGCTTCACTGGGTTTTCTACCCCATGAGGGTTTCCCAGGATAAATCTGTGTCTCTTGTGTTTATGCTATGCTTGTTGTTTCTTCAGTGATCCTGTATATGCTATTACTGTGAAATGGAATGTAATGCTGCTATTTTCTGTCTTAGCATATTAAATCTTACATGTTCAAACACTGGCGCACCGCAGAATGTTTAGCGATAGCGCATGAATAAAGTTAGGATAGCGCATAGATGTCATTGGGGCATTAGCGCAGAAAGATTGTTGGCTTTAGCGCGTGAATAATGTTAGGCACCGGCGCGCATAAAACAATTAGGATTAGTGCATAAAATCCCGCTTGTACCCCAATGCACATTTTATAACTGATCTTGGCGCGCGCGAAATCCCGAGCGCGGCGCAAAATTCTATTTAGGCGCCAACACGGAATTCTTCTCAAGCTCGCACAAGTGTGTGTGTCATATAAGGGGATACCTGCGTGCTAAAAAATGAAAGGCGTGGAATCAAAAATTGACCTTGCTCGTTGCTCTGATGTTTCCTCCTTGATGTAAAATCAATGGCATTATTGGATTAATCTTAAACTTGAAGTAAAGATAATTGTGATTGTTTAAGGCAGCCTCTATTTTGTAGAAGTGGTACATTTTGGCTTTGCAATAGAAAGTTGCTAATGCTTAGAGTGGTGGTCTAGCTAAAATCTGGTTGACATTGCCTTGCTCACCACAGGATTATCATGCTCAGGAGGTCTGCTAGAAATAAAGCCGGGCAAAAGGTTGACTCCGATTCTGAAGTGGAAATCTTGATAGATACTTCACCGGAAACAATGTTTACCGACACACAATCTACCACTAGTGTTTCCCTTGGAAGCTCCGCTCCTGAGTTTCAGTGGGGAGATTTATACAGATTTATCATTGCTCAAGATATTGAGACAACTTCTATAGAAGATGCTTTGGTCTATGCCAACATCAGAAGGTCTGGTTTGCATAAGGCAACAACTCGCCCCGAGTTGTTCCCTTGTTCTGAAGTCATTGGATGGCTGATTCCTTACATCAAGACTGACACCAGACTCATAGACAATAAAGACGGGTTGAATCTGGCATCTTTCGCTCCCAAGCATGTTGCTATTGCCTACAAATTGCCACCACCCAGAGCTTGTTTAGAAAATTACTGGATAGAAAGGCATACCATGGACCCGTTGGACACTGCAAGGAAAATGACAATCAATGACAGGCAGATAAGGAGGAGGAACAACAATGAATATGAAAGCAGCCTCCTGAAGACTCCCTATAGACTCATCATCCTAATGTTGAGCCATCTCTTCGGCATGCCAGATGGTAGCGTTTTCAAGATCGGATGGGTGCCAGTGATCTTTCACATAGCTATGAGTGGCACTGTTTTTACCTGGGCTGAAATAATTTCAGACGGCCTCGCTTCTCAACTAACAGCAGCTCAGGGAGGACTCACCCAAAACAAGGCAGATTTTTTCATGTCTTCCTACTTAATGGATTGTTTGTTAAGTAAGCATTCATTCCCATACTTGGGGTGCTCATGGAAGCCCAAAGAGACAGCTCTCTTCTTGGCCTATCAATGCACATGGGCAAGTCATTACGCGAATCACTACAAGATGATTTGCGAGAGATTTATCATGCCCTTATATCAGATCATTTTCACTAAATAACCGAACTGTATGTCAAAGAACACAATACCTATCACTGGGGCATATGGGGACCATTATCACTCTCAGGAAGGCACATACATAAGGATGAATGGAGGATCTCAACCCCCATTCATACTCCCTCGTTATGTCACTGATTTCGTTGTGCACAAAGAAGCTGTGAGACAGCTCTTTGGCATCGGCGCAATAAGCAAGTTCTTAACAGACCGAAGGAAGGGCATGTATCCTCCCATGCCATTTACTATTGGAGCTTACAGCCTCCCATCAGCAAGATGCGGGGAGAACTACGCCTAAGGCTTAGAGGTTTTCCATTTTGGCACAGTCCCTTTCAAAAGGCATGACCCCAATGGTATGGTAAGTCGGCATTGTCAAGACCTTAGAGTCTCTTTTGAATGCACCCATCATATGGACATGGACTAGGAATTCTCCAGGGGCGCCCGCAATATGACTGAGTTGGGGAAAATATTCCATAAGAAAAGTACCCAAATCCCAAAGCCAAAACCCGTTGGTCTGATCCAAAGGAAACAAGAGGCATCAACCTCACAACTAGGAGATCCATCAGAATTGGAGTGAGACAGAGTGCTCCAAGAGCAAGCTCTCAAGCAGTAGCAGGACCAAGAAGAAGCAAGAGTTCAAGGTGAGCTAGCTGCTAAGCTTCAACAAGAGGAGAATGCAAGGAGTCGCCAGGAGCAAGCCTCCTAGTTGAAACATCAGGAAGAGGCTGCCAGGATCCAGAAAGAAAAGGAAGATCAAGTATCCCAAGAGCAAGCTTCCAAACAGCAGCATAAGTAAGAGCAAAGGCCCCTAGGTCAAGGATCCAATGGATCACATACACAGCAAGGAGAGTCTGGAGGAGTAGATGGTTTATAGACCCAGCAAGAGGAATCAGCAGGAGAGAAGGATAAAGAGCAGACAGAGGAGTCTCTCGAGCCGGAGCCATCTACACCGAAGAATATGGAGATTGACCCACCATTAATATCCACCCCGGGGGGGGACTCAAGAAGAAAGTGCCTATTCAGGGAGCTTAGCGCTGACCCCATATAACCCCAGGAAGCAGAGCAAAGTAGCAGATCTAGATACTGTGTATTTTAATAAGCGGAAGAGGGCCATTATTGATAGAAGGGTACAGAAAATACAGGGCACGACAAAGTATAAGGAAACGGAGGAGGAGGATTGTGAATTATGGGTGACAAAAACCACATTGGTCTCAGGAACTGATGTCGACCCCACATTCCAAGCCCAATGCACCGTAGCATCAGCCAAGGCAACTAAAGCCAACATTGATTTTCTAAAAGATAAGATAAAGCATTATAGGGAACAATTCCTAAAGATCAAATAAGATAGAAAGAGAGAAGTGCTAGAAGCAAACAGGTTGAAAGAAAAGTACAATGACCTGCTACGAGAACATCTAGTGCTAAACTCGGGAGTCCTTCAGCTTGAAAATGAAAAAAACTCCTTAGAAGTACAATTGACTGTCTCTGAAGATGAATTGAAAAATATGAAAGCTCGAATAGAGGAGTTGGAAGAGCTAGAAGCAAGTAAGGCTCAGCAAATTCAAAGGCTGATTCAAGAAAAAGAACAACTAATGAAGCAGCTTAATGAGACAGTGGAGGACCAGCAGAATTTATCCACATTTCACAAATAAGCATGTGATCTACGGATTAAAATCCATCAACTGTTAATGCAAATCTCGGAAGAAATTTGGAGCGTGAAGGAAATGATCAAGAAAATGACATCAATCGATGCCATGGCCCTAAGAGCTCGAGACAGGTTTGTGAACTATGTGGAAGAATTGAAACGACAATCTGAATGGAAAAAAGGGAAAATCCCAGCTCCCTTCACACCTTCACGCCGCTACAGGAGATGAATTGGTTTTGGATATAGGAATCCTGGAATTTGCCAAGAATTGCGGCAGCAGGATAAGTTCGGGAATCAAGAAGACAGTCCGCAAGTGTTGTGAGTTATAATCCGCGCTTAGGGAATCACATAGTGAATGTCATCTGATTATCCCTGACTCCATCTATCAGTTCCCAATAGAAGAAAATCGAGTGTTTGATCTGCAGAATGAGTTGGACGAAGACTTTGCATATATACAAAAGATAGAAGTCCTGACTTGGGACGAATTTCAACAGTTCATTTTCCAGCCTGCAATGTATATTCACCTATTGGAAGCGATAGCTAAAAGGGTTGCAGAGGGAAAGGTACAAATCAAAGAAGACCTACTCAAGCATGAAATAGCGTCCAAGGCATCAACGTCTTCTCAAAGCAAGCTGAACATAAAAGATATCAACCAATGGACGTCATACATTCAAAGTGCAGAGGACCCAGTATCTACAAGTCAGCCGGCAGAAGCCCTAGCAGAATAGACAAATCATTTCTATTTTGTTTTAATTAAGCAGAGAAGCTGAAATTCTACCTTTGTATAACAGGATAGCTGGCTGTCATTTTTGTCTCATTTGATAGGTGTCCCACGAATCTAGGAAATAGTTAATTACACACTAAAATCTGAATTAGAAGCTTCTAGAGCTAGGGCACACTTGTCAGCTCAAGGAGCTCTTTGGAAAGCTATAAGTAGAAAGTTAGGAGAGGGAATAAGGACTTTTGGCAAGGGAATAGAATTTTCTGAGTCTGTACGAACTACTTTGCACTTGCTCCAAGAAAGTTGGATTTTCCTAATAAGAGCCTGAAGAGGACATTTTTTGCCTGAGAATGGGTTTTGGACGCATGCTGGACTATTCTTGTGGTGTTCATATTTTAAAGTGAGATCTTTCTGTGCTACTGTGATTTATTTCTATGCTTTGGATGATCTTACATTATTTTCTGTGCAAATGATGTTTTCTCCACATGAGTAATGGAATGCTTTCTTATGAATTAAAAGCTATCTTTTATATCTTTAATCTCCTGCTGTAGATGTATCTTTATGGTTTAATGGCTATCTGTTGATCTTTGGATGCTCTCTTCAGCACATTACTCATATTTACAGTTTTGCTCCTTGCAAGGATAGATTAGATTTATTTCAGTTTTAGACACAGATTTGCTTCAAATTCTGCATTTAGATTAAATTAGCTTAGGCACTTGCATATCATCTTAATAATAAAATTTCAAAAAGAACGGTGGATCGGGCCATAACCGGTGTAAAAGAAAGTAAATCTAACGGTAGTCGGAACCGATAACCGGACGGATTCCTCACACCAAACGGTGGACAATCTAATTGGGATAGTTTATCAGGGAGAATCCCTTTGTGCTTGATGCTACGATATTCAGGGCATCAACACGAGGGAAAAGATCAAAGTACATAATCCAAAAGACAAAGAAGATCAGTAAGTAGGGTACCTCATGGAAAGACGTGGAGAAGAAATGAAGACTACAAAGGTTCAAAAGAAACACAAATTCCAAGCATCAATAAAGTTTCCAAAGATGATGCTCAACATAATAGTGTTGTAGATTAGAATGGCATCCATTATGATGGAAAGCTAGATGAAGATGTGAAATACACCGATGAAGAGAAAGATGATGAATGTCTCTTCTAAAGTCTCTCGTGACCTAAAAGAGAACCCTGAAATTAGCATTAGAAGGGATTATATACTCAGGGGGAGTAAATATCAGAAAAATGAAATTGATATTTGAAAGTAATTAATATCACTTGCTAAGAATAAAAGGCTAGCTTCATCAAGTACAAGAAGTAGAGTAGAGGTGAAAAAATTGAAGAAAAACATTTTGTCCAGAAAACATCTATGTGATAAGCACACTTAATGGTTGAAGTGTAACAAGATCACAAGCAGAATTAGAGAAGATAAGAGATGATCATGGTTAAATGAAAATAATGGTGCATGGTTGACAAAGAGCGGAGTGTAAACCCTGCCACAAAATGTAGAAAATGTTGACAAACGGGAGGAACATTGAAAGGGGGAGTCTATGAACTAATCATCCATGTTCTCTTTCAAAGACTCGCCACAAGAAGGTAAATGAGAATTTTAACCAGAGTATCATAACACAATGACTAGTACCAAGCCCAGTTAACAAGAGGAAGAGAAGCAAAGAGGTAAATTTCTTAAAAGAGGAGGTATATTGGCAAGGGAAATTGTCAAAAAGAAGAAATATAGGAAATTCTCTAACAACATGGTTACAGCAAGAGCATGATAGGTTATCCTTTGTCATTGTTGTCAAAGGGGGAGAATGTTTAGATGTTTCCATCAATGCCAAAGGGGGAGAATGTTGAATGTGGTTGTCATTGATGTCAAAGGAGTTCCGTAATGAAAAAGGAATAACCAAGGACATAATGGCAGGGCAAACTCAGTGGAAGACAAAGGAATAACAAAGGAAGTGGTGAAATGGCATGCATGATGATGTGGCATAGTTGATGAAGATGAAAATCCACCTAATGGTGCTCTAGTACCTCCATGATGTCACTATTACAATTTGACCTAGTTATATAGAGATTTGTTAGTTTGGAGAAATTCAAGAAATTGACTAAGTGTTGGAAATTTGGTCCAAGTGGCCTTGGGAAAATGTCTAATGTACCTCATAGGAGAATGATAAATTTAGCTGAAAACACCAGGATGTAGCTTGTTGATCTGTCTACCTGACCATGGTATCAGATTGTCTTGAGAGTGTCTGAGGAGGAAATTATAGGTATGCCAAAACAAGGTTTTAGGTAGTTTTGCAGCAGTCCAGTAAAATGCCCACCTAGGTTAGAGGAATATGAGTTTGAAGGTGAAATCCCTTTGGTTGTGCTTAGTGAGATGTACTACATCAACTAGTACCATTGGTTCAGGATTTTGGTGAAATAAAAAATCCACCTTGGAGATTGCACAAATTGTTTAAGTATAAAAATGCTGGTAAAAATGCCTGAGTGACCTCAATAAAATGTCTATCATTTCCTGTGGTTGATGTATTAAAGTATTTTGAGGGTATGGGTCTCTAGAATGTTGATTTATGCACCATTCCATATCATTGGTTTGTCCAAAAAGACTGTGTAGGTGAACATATTGATCTGCCAAAAGTGCCTCCTAGCTTGATTTGCACTCCAAAAAAATGTCTGCCGAGGAGAGAGAAAGAGGTTTCAAAGGATGAAATTGGTCTAGATGGAATCACCTCTTTGGCCTCTATCCATTGGATGTATCATGCTTCCAATTTGATGAAAATAAAAATCTCCTCATGTCAACCTAGGGTTTGATAATTTTGCGTGTTAAATCAGTAGTTTAAAGGGCTATTTTCAAATGTCCACCAAATTATATGCGTGTATCAACAAATTCAAAAGGTGACATGGATATGTTCCTTGTTGAAGTAATTATCTAGTCATGTTTTCAGTTTGCTTTATGATGATCACATGTGCAAGAAATCAACCTGCCAAAGTTAAGAAAACTCTTGTTTTGCATATTAAGAACAAATGAATTTTGGCTAAGTGTTAAAATCACAAGGTTAAGGGGATATTTGGAAATGTTCGCCATAAATTTTTCTTATGGTGATAAATTCATCAGTTGGCATGGGCTTGTTCTTTGATGATCTGGTCATCTAGTCATGGGCTCAGATTTCTCTCTGGAGGTTACACATGCAAAATACAAGCCTGCCAAATTGAGAAAAAGTTTGTCTTTCTGTCTAAATAAAGTTTGAAGGGCCATTTGGAAATGTCTGCCATAAATTGTCCTTGTGCTGATAAATTCTCCAGTTGGCATGGGTATGTTCCATGATGAACTGGTCATCTAGCCATGGTATCAGATTCCTCTTTGGTAGTCACACGTGAAAAAATTGAGTTGCCAAGTTGTTTGATGGACAATCCACTCGAGCGGACGTGAGCCGGATCTCCCTAGCTCAAAGTGAGTCTCGAAAAAATAATACAGACTATAAACCACTTTCCTAGATCTAGTTAAGGATCGAGTGACTAGATGTCTTACCTTGAATTCATAATCCTTTCTCCTGGATGTTGCTCCACGCCTCGCGGTCATCAGATCTCAGTTGCAAGACCTGTCAAGACACATAGAACAATACAAACAAGTAAAGAGCATCTATACAATAATAGATCTAAGTAAATAGTTAAGCAGGTAAACTACACAATATAATCAACACGACAATATTGGTGGAAAGCATTTATATTACTGTAAATAAGGGAAGTACATAGAAGAGAATGACTACAACCAGAGCTTAACGTAGCAGTCCTTCTCCATCCAAGCCAATTGCCATATCCTCCCAAGGAAGTGTGAGTCTCTCAATGGATGAGTAGATATCTCTCAATGATGATTTCACCAGCATGTAGACACTATAGAATTCCTCCCCTTTGGAGAGGGGTAGAGCTTCACTTATATAGGACTAAGTGGATATGGTATGGATAGGGTAGGTTGAGATATGGTAGGAGAGATATAGGGGATCCTTCCAAGAGGTTAGGAACCGAATGCCGGCTCTCCAAAGAAGTCAGGGATAAGGATCCAAGTCAGCTATCTTCGAGAATGGGCTCGAAGAAGCTATTTTTTCCCATTAACTGACTTCGTCGCACCTTGCAAGAGAGAAAGATGCGACGTCGCAGGTTGCATGAGTGCAGCCTGCGACAACCTCTCAAAACCTAGCATAAATGAAATGGTAACTCTTCCAGGTTAATGACATAGCCAATGAGACTTTAGGGATGTATACACTGAATCTCTTGATGGTAGGATTTTAGGTGTAACGGAATGCCCCCCAAAGCATGAAGATGTTGAAAAATTGTACAGGTGAAATGATTTGACAGAAAGAATGGAAAATGGACTTGTTGGATGAAGGACGCTGCTGCAGTACAAATGACTCTAAACTCACAGTCTCATATGATATACAACATGGTTGTCGACCAATACAATGCAAATCCATGGTAGTAATGACTGACTGAACACAATCATGGCTACTAGACACAAGCATAGATCCATGATGAGATGATAACACAGCCATGACCAATAAAAATGTGGATCCGTGTGATATGACTCAATACAAACTCCATCGCAACCTGGGTAAAACATGACTCCCTGGGGTCTTCAAGCTGAACCTGCAATGATACGAATCTATCCATGTGATTACAAATGTCTTGCCATCGAACATGGTAGAAACCACTTGATTACCGATCATTGATGTATACCGTTAACAAGTGCAAGGGAAATAACCATTAATGTCAATGATCCCCAAGGTATCACAGTACATATCACCAAGCGTGAATAAATGAGTTGAAGTCGAACGTAAGATGAAATCTTTCGATCAAGATTCAATGATGTACACAAATGTCGAAAGCGAGGTAACCTACCATTGAGGCATGTAGGACCAAGGTACTTGGTTGGTTTCTAGATTCAATCCTTGGATGATGTGTTGAAGTCGACAAGGATGAATCCGTCGAAGGAGGGCCATAATGAATCCCCCATCATCGACATGAAACACGACAAAGGATGTGTAGAGCGGATCAGATGGTACAGCAACATGCAAGACTGACTTAGAGTAGACCGACATGATGGAAGGTGTACTGACTGCAGATAATGAATAGTGAAAGTATTCTTGAACATGGGAATGGCATGACTGGGCAGTATTGACATGATGAGTACAACACTAATTCCTAATGCAATTGATGATGGAATCTTTCTTTGAATGACTCAAAGGAGTAATAAGACTCATGAAGTAAGTGGAACTTGAGGACAAACGAATGATCCAAGTACTGTATGCAAATGCAAATGAGTGCCATGTTCAAGAACGACTAGGTACTGCCACAGATAAAGGTGTAATACAAAATCTTTCCTTTTTCCCCATCATGAACGACGAGTGCCTCATGTGTTTTTGACGAGCTTTATGAGGGTAACTAGATGCTCGGTATAGATCATCTCATAGATGAGTCCAATCCCAAATGTTTTCCGAACTTGGGATAGGAGAGGTTTGTTCCATGGAGGGCCCTTCAATGTGAAAATTTAATGAGTCCATAGAAGGTAAACTCGGTTGTCATTTCTTGTTTAGAGAGTCTGAAAAGAACTAAAGAAGACTCCAATGGTCCTTTTCGTAAAGTTAGCCTTATTGCCCGAAAAAAGGGTAAAACAACGCAGGCGAGGACTCTTCCAGTCATGATTGGCTGGAGTATATCTTTTTCGTAAGTAGTGCCCTTGGTCCGAAAAAGGGGTAAACTATCACCAGGAAGACGACCATTCAAATTATTTTACAAGCATGAACGTGACAAGTTCGCTTGGCAATATTTTCGTATTTAGAGAGCCTAAAAAGAGCTTAAAGATAGACTCCAGGGGGGTTCCTTTTCTATAGGAGTTTAATGAGCTCGGAAAAGTGATAAATCGTAACTCGGTAACGTATTCTCATGGTTTAAAGAGAATGAGAAAGAAAAAAGAGTAAGCTCATTATAATTAAATAATAACAATCTACTGAATGAAAAGATAATGACAAAATACACAAGAGGCGTTCATACCTGAGATGATCGTTCCAATGCGAAAACGGTGTAAAAAGAAACTTACTGACTCCTGCACACTCGGAAACTAGGTCAAATAGTTAACCAAGCATTCAAATGCGATAAAATGATCCATACTATAGAAAATGACCTAAAGGCATCAAATATTTGAAAAAAGAATATTCCATTTTGTTTATAAACAGAAAAAAGAACCAAACATAGTCACCATTGTTTCATTTGCCAAATTTGGGAGGGGGAGTGCCATTTGGATCCAAAACTTCACTTGTCGATTTCGGGAGCTACAAGCGACCATTTCACCCACCGTCCGAAGCAGGTAACTCTAAACTTCATCCAGCATAATTGTAGTGGTTTACATTTTTTATTTTTGTTCATTTTTTTGGGTTTGTGGAGGGCTATTGCGTCCCCGGGTCATCGCAGTTTTCCCTTTCAGGAACTGCGACCAGCCTAAGTCGTCACAATGCTCGTAAAGTTGGACTGCGACAAACTTTCAGTGGTTAAAGTGAGTATTAACAGTGTTTAAACTCTCCTTTTGGCAGGTTACAAGCAGCCAAAATGGTTTTGGAGTGGTGTGAACGGGAGCACGAGGTATTTGATATGCAAATTGCAAATGATCCATTATGTGTGATAGCGCTGAGGAACTGTGGCTTGCTAAAGTTATTTGAGATCTAAGGCATGAGAGCCCAAATCCCCCTACTGACGCATATGCTTAGATGTTGGGATGCGGCTCAATAGTATTTTGTGATCGGTGAGCATGTGCTTACTATAGATGTCGAGGACATCTACTTTATGACTGGATTGTCTCAAAGCAGGGACAATGTGCTTCTTACTAGATCATGGGGAAGTGATCGGAATGTAGAAACATGATCCTACAACACTGTACTCCTCACTCTCATGCTTCTAGTGGGAAGATTCCCATAAAAGACATGCGAGAGTACCCGTTACGTGCCATTCTTTTCACCATTACGAGGATAGCGGGGAGTCAAGGTCCTCACTTGGATACTCAGTCTCAGATGCTATATGCGAAGGTCTGTATGTCTCCGAAGATCTTCAATTGGTGTGAGGGAATCCTCTCGAACATGCGAGCTCAGTTGACCAAGTGTCGGCGGGGAGACCTCAAACAGTTCAGTTATGGATCTATAGTGATCTTGTTATTATTGGAGCGGGTTCCCCTCTTGCACCCTCAAGTACTGTTGGAGGACAGGGATCCTAGGGATCCTCACATGGCTAGGTGGACCGAGGTGATGGATTGACATGGTGGGGGCCCCATCATCACATACGGTACTAAGTTCTTCACCTAGCTCGAGGGCCAGTTACTAATGGTAGAGGACTACCCGTACAATGGTACAGACTACAGAGATGACCTAGACCTGGTACTACCCGAGGGAGCAGCATGGGGAGACATAGGTAAGAACAATAACCCTTATACTTTTTATTTTTTGTGCATTTATGATTTTTTTGTTATAGTGCTGACAAGTTAACAATATGTGTGTGCAGATGTGGGCCCCGTACGACCAGTAGGAGTCTCTCCTCTCGCGAGGCGAGAGAGAGGAGAGGGAGCAGTCATGGGACCATCCGTACATGCTGCCATCACAGAGATGGATGGAGTTTATGCGAACTTGAGTGGGTTGATGTTGGACGTTCCTGAGCCGATGGTAGATGAGGTACCGCGGCCCATGCAGGTGTGTACGGTTGGAGCGTCTACGTGCTTCAATGCGCTGCTTCATAGGATCGCGAGGGCAGTTGACTATTTCCACACTTAGCAGGCTAGAGCTGTTAGACCTAGGGGTGTACGGGCTAGGCGGTAGGCCTGATGTTATTACCATGTATGTACTGAGAGCTTATAGGCCTCATATTTTTGTACTTACTGAAAGCTGCGAGGCTTCAAATTTTGTAGAGACTCACTGAAAGCCGCCATGCTTTAGATTTTGTACCAGCACTACTTTTTGAGATTTATCTATATATACAGACATTCTGGCGATTTATACATTATGTGTTTAAAATGGATGAATGATGTGATCTTGTTTATACGTTTGCTTATAAAATGAGTTATTTACATGTTATGTCTACTTTTAACAGTTCATGAATATGCTTATGTGTGTGCAATGTACCAATCTAAGATGAAGTTGGCTATGGAGTTGACAACTGTATTAATGTATCATGGAATGTGCAAGCACTGAATGGACTCAAAGGACCTTTCCAGAAGACGGACTCATCTATAGAGATAGAGTAAGATGGGATCGCGGATGGTGTAGACTCGATTAAGATGAGAGACCACTAGTTGAGAATCCAAATGGATGACATCGTGGTCTATAGCCAAAGAAATAGCGCCAGTTAGGGTTCCAATGACTGTGAAACCTAGACACATTCCCCCTGAGCTGATAAGCTTGCCAGTAGGTGAATAGAGTACCCAGGCTGCCGAAGCAAGGTGGTGGGTATTGCACCTGGCGTTGTCCATGAATCCGTAACAAGTTGCCATCTGCACACACAGACAGAACATGGTATAAGAAACGAAACAAGACCTAAACATGCAAGAATCAAAGCGTCACACCACACAAAAAACACACACGCCATGTACAGTAAATACAAAAGTACTCATGCGTGAAAGACTCGGGCATAATACCTCTTCAGGTAAAGCCCATTGCGGGGCTCACCCAAAGATATCCCATCGTATTCTTCAAGATCATAAGATCCCTTCTCTAAGACGTGTTTCACTATGTAAGGTCCATGCCACATGGACTCAAACATTCCTGCCCCCAGCTTATCATGTTTTTGGTCATATGTGAGGACCAAATATCCTTCGTTGTAGGTGCGAGGTTCTACCAACTTGTCATACTGTGCTTTGATGTGTCTCTTATGAGCCTCGTTGGCAAGAGTGACATCTTAGCAAGTCTCATCAAGCTTATCTAGGTAGAGAAAACGTTCTTCCTCGGCAGTAGTGTTTGGGAGAAGTTCGATGGAGAGCTTGAGGGACGGAATCTCGCACTCGATAGGAAGGATTGCCTCCAATCCATACACTAGTTGGAAAGGAGTAAATCCAGTGGCAGTTTTAACGGAAGTTCTGTAAGCCCATTGTGCAGAGAAGAGCATATTATGCCAATTGGATTTGTGCGTACCCACCATGTATTGGACCATCATTTTCAAGACCTTGTTAATGGCCTCGACCTGTCCGTTTGACTGTGGGTTGTACGGTGTTGATTTTTCATGGCGAAAACCCAATCTATCACTCAACTCGTTGACCATGTGGTTCATAAAGTGAGAACCATGGTCAGTAACTATTGCTTGAGGAACTCCAAACCATGCTATAACATGATTGAACATGAAGAGTGAGGCGGTCTTTGCCGTCGTTCGTGTATGTAGGCATTGCCTTGGCCCACTTTGTAAAGTAGTCCACAGCTACAATGACATAACTATGCCCCCCGGCCGAGGTAGGATTACAATGCATGAAATCAATGCCCCATTTAGCAAAGGGGCCAATAGCAATAACCGGGTGTAACGGGGAGAGGTGGCTGTGCTTTTTCATATGAAAATGTTGACATGGAGAACATTTTTTTACAGCCTCAATACAATCTTTAAAGATAGTCGGCCAATGATATCCCGCGCGAAGAATCTTCTAGGCTGTAGCCATCCCAGAGAGATGACTGCCATAAGCCCCGGCATGACAGTCATTGAGAACGAGTTCAGCCTCATCATGAGTCAGACAACGTTAAAGAATAGAATCGACACCACGGTGGTACAAGGTATCGATGATGATCAGGTAATACTTTGCATGGTGGCGTATGCGACGACGGTCATCACGAGACAACTGAGGGATGAAACGTTGGGTTTCAAGATACAATGTGATATCACCATACCATGGATCAGACGTACTGATGAGAAACAATGACTCATCCAGAAAGGAGTCATTGGGCTCAGATTCTACATCGGTACGGGGGAGGTCGCAGATAAGCTCAGCAAACAACAAAGACCTTTTAGACTTAGATTTTTTGAAAAGAAGATCAAATTCTTGCAGTATCGTGATCCAACGTGAATACTTGCCCCCAAGCACTTGATGTGTAAGAATGTGGTACGTGGGGTTCGAATCGGCGATGATGGTGGTGGTGCGAAGCAAAATGTAATGTTGGAATTTCTGCATGGCTATGACAACCGCGAGAGCGAGCTTCTAAACATGTGAATACCTAGTTTAAGTGTTAATGAGACCTTTACTGGCATAATATATCACATGTTCCTAGGCGTTCTGATATTCCTGCACCAAAACCATGGCAACAGTGGTGTCGGAAGTAATGAGATATAGAATGTAATCTCGATAGTAATTCAATAGTTGGAGAACAGGGGCATGTGTGATGGCATGTTTCAAACAATGAAAATATTGTTGAGCTTGGTCATCCCAAATTAATGGGACGTTTTTCTTCATCAATCTCATGTAACCCTGCGTCTTTTGCGCGAAATTACAAACGAAGCACCGTAAATAAGTTGCTCTTCCTTGCAGACTCCGAAGTTCCGTAATATTAGTTGGAGGTGGAAGGGCGACGATGGATTCCACCTTCGAGGGATCAAATCGGATCCCATATTTCGAGATGATAAACCCTAGGAGGCGTCCTAACTCGACACAGAAGATACACTTATGAGGATTCAGATGGATATTGTACCGCCTGCATCTGAGGAAAACGGTCGTCAGATGATCAATGTGGAACTCACGCTGCTTTGAATGGGCAAGGAGATCGTCCAAGTAGGGTTCCACAAAGTCGTTCACATCATGGAAGGTGTACGACATGGCCCACTGAAAAGTGGCTCCAGCATTTTGAAGACCAAATGGAAGTTTGCGATATGCAAATGTTCCCCAAGGGCAGATGAATGCAGTCTTGTGTTGGTCGGTGGGGTGGATCTCAATCTGGTTGTATCCGGAAAAGCCATCCATAAATGAGAAAATGACACTTCCAGCACAATTGTCAATAATCTGGTCATTAAAGGGAGTCGGGTAGTTGTCCTTAGGACAAGCTTTGTTGAGATCTCGGTAATCGACACAGACGTGAATGGTACCCTGCTTTTTAGTAACAGGGATGACGTTTGAGACCCATTTTGTCAATGGGACAGGGTAAATGAAGCCGGCCTTCAAGAGTTTCTAAATATTTGCCTTGATTGCCGCAGTCTTCCAGGGGTGTACCGATCGCAACTTTTGGTGGACAGGTTTGATGTCGGGATAGGTTTTGATTTCGTGCAAAACAATAGTGCGGTCTATCCCAGGCATCTCCTCGTAGGTCCAAGCAAAAATGTCTTGGAATCGCTTGAATAAGGCCATAAAAGCAATGACTTCTTCAAGGGAACACTTCTGGCCTAACTGGATGTGTTCCACTACACCGGGTGTAACCGAAATGTCAATCAAAGTGGTAGGCTCAATGTTGGCTAAGTTGCCTTCGAAATTCATTTGACACATGAGTATCAAGGACTGAGAGCCAGAATAGACGTCCGGTGTAATGATGGTGCGAATTTTGTTCTCCACAGTATCCAACACGGGAAGGAAAGACGAACGATGATGGAGGTCTTCCCACGGAGGATCATTCGTGCTCATGATTTCCATAATCGACTCATCTGAATGAAAAGTTCGTAAGAGGGGGTCGGATGATGTCCGCTGTAGAGGACGAGAGGTGGAGGCCACAGCTAAGTGGTCCTCCGGTGCTGACTGGATAGCCTCGTATATGAGTTCAACGGGTGATAGAGGCATAATGTCTCCAATCAAGTGTGTGGTGGCTTCATCAGGTACAAGCCATGAATCGGTGGAGTTGGGAATAGACAAGATATGCGAGGAGATCATGTTCATCGTGGCAACATGATTTGGGGGATCCGAAGTTGGAAAAATTCCCATAAGGGATGAGTCCTTAAGGAGGCCAACCCCCATGCTCTCATACTGATGCGAAGATTGTCCAATGGATGGAACGTTATCGCCCGGGTGAGTAGCGGTGTCAGTTGTGCAAAAATCTAGTTGGTTGACTGTGATAATTCGGCCTTGATGGGGGAATTGTACTATGTAGAAGATAGATGGCACGACCGCAGTCATGGCGTAAAACCAATTACGACCAAGCATAATGTTGTAATCTAATGGGGCAACGACTACCTCCACGTTAATGGTGGCGGTCTTGCCCCCCGGCTCGACTGCTAAAGCTTGTAACAACCCATGAGGTTGAAAGCCACATCCGTCGAAGGCTCTCAAAGTGGTAGGAGAACGATTCAACTCAGGAGAGCTAAATCTGAGATGATGATGCTAAATCTGAGATTGAACTGCGACTGTCTCAGCCCTTCATCTGTCCACTTGAATATCTGAAAATGATTATGATGCTAAACGTTTCTCACTGGTGATTGAACTGCGGCTACCTCAACCCTTCTCCTTCATACCCGAATTCAGAGAGATTCTGAATTTTCCATGCTACACATTTGAATGAGGAATTTACTTCTATTTATACTCTTGGATGATATACCATATTTATGGCGATGACTTAGAATTTTCTTTTAGGGTTCTTTATTTATCTTTAACTGGGGCCGACTTAAGAAGTAGGCCTTGAAACTAGGTCTATCCTCCCTTTTCATTATGTTTTTAACATAGCAAGGCACCTTTTCTATAAGAGCAAGGGCTCTTTCATGCATTAAACAATTATCCAAATGCACCAAAGTTTTCAAGTGCATGGGATTCTCCAATTGATTCTTACGCATGGAATCTTAGTGGTATGCACATGAGTTTCTCCACAATCTTGTGGGATTATGTCCCCAACACTGCCATGCTTCATATTTGTGAGGCATCAATGATTTCATTGTTGTCCAGGTGTCTGATCATTTCAAGGGTTCCTAATCAAGCATAGTTGGTCCTTCTTCAACATACTTTTGACATCAATGCCAACAATTTACAACAGTCTCCCCCTTTGGCATTGATGTCAACCTTACTGATCAGATTTGATGTCTTAAAGAAGTGTCTTTTGTCCTTCCTTGACTGTGACTAATATTGTATTGTAGATTGTGTTCTTCCTTGGCTTGTTCTCCCCCTTTGACATCAATGGCAAAGGAATTTTTTAAGTCTGCAGATGAAAATTTTAACTTGCTCCCTGTGACTCTGCCGTCGAAATTTGTCAAGTATGTTGCTATGTAATTACTTAAGTATACAAATGAAATTTTCTTCCTGCTCCCCCTAACTCTACTGTCTTGCACTTCCTCTACATTTTTGTTACATTTTAATGTTTCTTTTGTTGAGGGGAGAGTATTACTCCCAATTAATTTATCCTTAAGGTTCTCAAAAGCCTCTCTTGGTAGTGGCTTGGTAAATATATTAGCTATTTTCTCTTTAGAGTTCACATATTCCAATTTTATCTTCTTATCATGTGCTTTCTCTCTCAATAAATGATACTTAATGGGGATGTGCTTGGTTTTAGAATGCATAACAGGGTTTTTTGATATACTAATAGCACTCGTGTTATCGCAGTAGATTACGAGTGGTTGATCATTCTTGATCTCGATATCTTCTAGGATTTGTTTCATCCCCAGGATTTGAGTGTAGCATTCAGCTGCTGATATGTATTCTTCTTCAGTTGTTGATAGCGAGATAGAATATTGTTTTTTGCTTGACCAAACTACTAGTCGATTTCCAAGGAAGAAGGCATTTCCGCTTTTACTTTTCCTATCATCAAGAATGCCTTCCCAATCTGCATCAGAAAACGATTTGAGATCAAAACTTTCATCTTTTGGATACCATAACCCATAATCAATGGTTCCCTTAAGATATTTGAGAATTCTTTTGACAACGATCATATGAGATTCCTTGGGATTTGCCTGAAATCTTGCCACTAGTCCAATTGCTTGCATGATATCAGGATGAGATGCAGTAAGATATAGAAAACTTTCAATCATGAATCTATACACTGTCTGATCTATAGCAGGATATTCTTCTTCTGTGCTAAGCTGACAGCCATTTACCATGGGTGTACATATAGGGGAGCTTTCTTTCATACAAAAATTTTGAAGCATTTCTTTTAAATATTTGGATTGAGATATAAAAATACCTGTAGGGTCTTGTGAAATCTGTAGACCAAGGAAAACTGTTAATTCACCTATCATGGACATCTCAAACTCTTTAGAAATTTCTTCGGCAAAATTTTGACTGCTTCTTTCTTCATTACTCCCAGAGATTAGATCATCAACATACACAGTTGTGACTAGTAATTTTCCTTCATTGAATTTGAAATAAAGGTTGCTGTTAGTACTACTTCTTTGGAAACCTTGTAGAATCAAATATTTATCCAGGTGGTCATACCAATCCCTTGGTTCATGTTTGATTCCATAGAGATCCTTCTTTAATTTCCAAACATAGTCTTCCTTTCCTGGAGTTTCGAAACCTTCAGGTTGCTCAGTATAGACTTCTTCCTTTAATGTCCCATTTAAGAAGGCTGATTTGACATCCATCTGGTAAAATTTGAAGTTTTTGTAGCAGGAAAATGCCAAAATTATTCTGATAAGCTCCATCCTAGCTATTGGAGAAATTGTTTCATCAAAATCAATCCCTTCCATTTGGGTGTATCCTTTACACACCAATCTTTCCCTATTTCTAATGAATTTCCCATTTTCATCTAGCTTGTTTCTATAAACCCATTTGGTGTCAATGATGTTTTAATATTTAGGTCTAGGAATTAATTCCCAAGTTCCACTCTTTTAGATTTGATCCAATTCTTATTTCATTGCACTTTTCTACAATTCATCATTAACAACTTCATTGAAGTTTTTGGTTCAATTGTTGAGAGTAGGGCTAGATTCCTCTTTAAAGGTGTTTGTCTGAGCTTCATACCTTCTTCCAAGTCTCCAATAATAAGATCCTCAGGATGATCTCGCCTAACAGAATTTATGGAGAGCTTTTTACCTTTTGGAGTCGTTGTGGTGGTGGAGACCAGTTCTCTTCCTTCAATCTGATATGGTTGATTTATATGTTCCTTTGATTCTTTATTTGTTGTTTCTTCTTCACCAGATATGTCATCATCATCATCATCAGTTTCAACAAGATCTGATTCTGGAGTTTTTTGCATCAATTCTTCATCTATGAAAACATCTAAACTTTTAACGATTCGCTTTAGTCGTTTGTTGTAGCATTTGTAGGCTCTCTTTTTCAGTTAAATAACCCAAAAATATCCCTTCATCAGTTCTGGAGTGAAATTTACCCAAATTTTCATCAATCATTTTTATGTAACATTTACTTCCAAAAATTTTGAAGTAGTCTACGGTGGATTTTCTTCCTGTCCATAATTCATAGGGAGTCTTATCGTTGTTGACTCTCAGATGTGATTTTTTTATGATGTAAATAGTTTCTCCTACTACCTCTCTCCAGAAGGTTTCAGTCATATTAGCTTCAAATAACATCGTTCTTGCATCCTCTTGAGCAATCCGATTCTTCCTCTCAGCTATGCCATTTTGTTGAGGTGTGCGGGCTGTGCAATACTGTCGTTTGACACCTTCTTCATCATAAAAAAAAAAAAAAATCACCTGATGTGAATTCTCCTCCATTTTCTGATCTAAGGAATTTGATCTTACGTCCACTCTCATTTTCAACCTTAGCTTTAAAATGTTTAAATTTCTTAAATGCCTCTAATTTGCTTTTTAAAAAGGTGACCCAAGTCATTCTGGAATAATCATTAATAAACAACATGAAATATAGCTGACCTTGAAGGGTTTGAGTTCTTGTAGGTCCACATAAATCTGTATGAATAATTTCCATAGGATGTAAAGTAGACTGGTGTTCCTTGAAGTTTTCTCTTACATGTTTCCCATGTTGACATGAGCCACATAGTTTGTTTACAGGTTTCGATATCTTTGGCATCCCTTGAACAACTTCAGTTTGACTAATCTTTACTATGTTATCAAAATTTAGGTGGGATAATCTTTTGTGCCAAATCCAGCTGTTGTCACTTTGGCTGATGAAGCATATTTCACCCTCTATTTCTTCCAAAACATAAACGCCTCCAAGTGATCTGAATCCTCTCCCTGTAACTCATTTGGATATGTTTCTTCGTATTTCACAATGATGTGTAAAGAAGGTGACATTAAAGTTGGCATCATAGAGTTTTCCAACACTTAGTAGGCCATGCTTTAATCCTTCTACATAGAGAAGATTGTGAGCTTTGGCATTTCCTTTTAGAGGTACAGTTCCTTTTCCAAGTATTTTGGTTGTTCCATTGTCTCCAAATGATACTTCACCTCCATTGTTCCTTTTTAGAGTGAGAAACTTGTCCCTATTTCCAGTGATATGATTAGTACACCCATTGTCAATGTGCCATTTAGCTTCATCCTTATGAGCATAGAGATCCAAACCAAATATATATTTTGTTATGTCATTATCATGACTGATCCTCAACCTGCATTTCTCAGCAATGTGTCCAAGGTTGTTGCATTTTGAGCACTCTATTTCTTGAGTAAGAAGAGAGAAAGAATTCTGATTTTGAGCATTGTTCTTTTCATTATACTGTTGTCTGGGATAATTGTCATTTATTCTTTTGGGTCCTCTACAATCGATTTCCTGTAGAACAAGGTCCTAGACACTGAGAGGGGGGGGGGGGTGAATCAATGCCTCTTAAAACTTAAAAATATTTTTTCAAAGCACTAATTTAATCAATCATGACATTTACCAATTATAAATATATATATGAAATATATTACACATATGAAGAACAACACATATATGAATCTTTTTAATATCTTTTTAATAAATATGATTTTACATTACATAGCATTAATGATCTAGACCCAGGTAGATTGAGAAACCCAGTTCTCTTACAAGACCCAGCTTGTATACATGACCCAACATGTAAAGAGGAATCCAATCCGCATTCGGATTCCAACCTGATTACAGACACCAATCTGTTTGAATGAACACAAGGTCCATATTAATAGTAGAATATCCACCAAGATATATTTTATGATTCCCCGAGAAACTCATCTTCAAATGATGTCTTCATACTTATACACTTTATTCACACCTCTTCATGAACCAATATGTCTTCTCATATACTCACACCTTTTCACGTAATAATGTGTCTTTACATGTAATAAGTAAATAAAGTTAAACAAGTGTTTTTCATAACTATTTTTAACTTTATAAGCATTATTAGCTCTTCTTCTCCATTTTAACATTTGTGTATTACCTTTTATAATAACACAAAAAACCACTTTATACACTATGCATTTTCACTATAACACTTTATATAATTTTTATTTGTATTACCTTTTATAATAACACAAAAATCCACTTTATATATATGCATTTTTACTTTATCACTTTATATAATTTTTATGGCTTTTATAACCTTATATTATGTCCTTATAAGCATGAGGTCTGTCATTTTCCTTAGATCCACTGAATGGGGTTGGCTTCTTATATTAGCGCTCAATTAGCATTCGGCTCCTCTAGGCATAAAACCCTTACCACTTTATTTCTTAAGGTGCTATTTTACTGTTCAGAAAAATGTTTAACCGAAACGCTTTAATGTGCCTCCAGTTCTGACTGTAATAACCGTCGAAAGTACATTGCAATTGATTAAAATGTTTTCGACTGTGGATGAATAGCAATGGTTATACAACAGCCACTAGGACGTACACTTGTCTCATGACTACACATATTTCTGCTTGTTTGGTTCTGTTTACACCACGTATCTGTGACACATCATCAGAGTACTTCGATCGTATTGTTGTCTGTCTTCATAGCACATCCCTGCCATATGTTTGTCCACATTATCTGCATGTTTCGACCTCGTCGCTGTCTGCATCCGCAACTTAAACAAACCCTGTCATCGTCCACCTCGACGACCATATTGCGACGTCTACATCATCTGCATGTTCGTCTTCGTAATCTCAGGCTGCGAGCTTTTCTTATGATGGCCACATTCATGTCATTCTCTCGTACATCTATCAATGCCCGAGACCATATTTCAAAAACAACACCACAAACTGTAAACGCATTGTTTTTGGCTCTTCATGCGAGGGACAACAAGAATTGTTCCACGCAGGGCATCTTCAGGTCAAAGAGAAACAAAAAACGCAGCTCACTTCAATGCCATCTATTATGCAGCTGGCAGCTCTCAATGGAATCCAACATTTTTAGAGGCCGCATCTCTACATGGTTTCCATGAGCATTCACCGAGCAAGCTCTTCAAAGTCGCACGCAGCATACATCGCAGGTCCAAAATGATGCCAATATTCACATCACTTGTTTCCAGGTTGCCATAGGCTAACACCATATCTCACAATATCCATCCAATGGAATAAGCAACAGTCTTCAACGAGTGCTAGCAACATTAGACAACCCACAAAGAATTACAAATGACTGCAACTCAAAATTAGGGTTCAATGGCATTCAATCAATTCAGTTCATGGTGAATGAGCTTTCCACGAGACATGCGATAGAGCAATCTTCATTTCATGGTGAATCCACCAGAAAGAGAGAGAACTTCAATGTTCACGAGCTTCAATGTGCTTCCATATATACTCTCGCAGCTTCAAATGGAGGAGTGGTATTCAAATGGGACTCACAGCTACAAATGAAGGACATAGCTCCATATTGGAGGTCGCAGCTCACACTGGTTGAGGTCACAGCAGCCAACTGGAGTTGGCAGCTCCCAAAAGAGCAGTCTTCATAGCTCTTGAGCTCACTCTCTGCAGGAATCTCATTGCACATTACCTCACGTTCTTTAACATATCTGCAGGGCTGCTATATGAACTAGGTTCCTTGGTACCATCATAGACCATGTCATCTGCATATTCCTGATTGACATCAATGCCAATCCTTCAAGCCAAGTTGCCAACATTTCCTTGTGACCAAATCTGTAGCAATTATAACAGTGAACTAGAAAGGAACTTTGATACCTGGGATAAACTGGTCTTCTTGAGGGATGAACGCTGCTTGCGACATTTCTCTCTTCATCTTCAATTCTTCTATAGGCTTGTGAATCGTTAGGCTTCTTCAAGCTTATCACCTCCCTTTGAATCTTTTCAACCTCTTTCTCTCTCAGGACTAAATGTTTTTGAGCTTCATTCAAGGGCTCATGGATCTTGGTTAGACTCACCTTCAATTGGTTGACAGTTCTATTGATTGACTGAACTTCTTGATTTAGGGAACATTCTGGTCTGCTTTCGTTTGACTTGGGGATGTATCCCACACCTCTTGTATCTCCATTGTTTCTCTGTTGTAAGAGAATGTTGTTCAGTTTTGTGGAACTATTTTGAAAACTTTGACTTATCACTCTTGACTTCTGAAGATTTCCCTTGATAGAATTAATTTCTACTTCCCTTTTTTGAATTGCTTCAGTCAATCTTTTGATCAGGAGATTCTTTTAGAGTTGATGTTGTTGTTCTTATTTTTCATTTAAATTTTTTAGACTCTCAATCTCCTCTAGGGATGCAATCAATTCTTCTTCAATATCTACAATTCCTTCTTCTGTTTCGGGTTGATCTTCATTGTTTTCTTGTGCTAAGAAAAAAATCTCATTTCTGTCATCTCCAAGAATTTCTTCCTCTTCTTCTTCAAAATATGAGACACTTTCCTCTTATGTTTTGGTAAACAACGTTTGCTTGTCTGATGTTCTTCGATCCTTGAAGTTCCTTTGTGAAATTTCTTCTCTTTGATATTTCTTGAGGGGACACTTGGCAGTGAAATGTCCAATATTTCCGCAGTTGAAACATTTTAACAAAAGCTTCCCTTTATACCTTCCAGTTCCTCTTGGAAGATTATTTACGAATTTGACCATTTCTTCATCAGATATTTCATAATCAAGTGAACAGGATGCATGATGCTGATGTTTTTTCTTAGTTGCCTTGAAAGCTGCTTCACGTTGTCCTGGTTCTTGGATCCTCATCTCATATGCTGTTAGAATTCCTTGAAGTTCCTCAATCTTCAGCTCATCCAATTTCTCCTTGTCTTCAATAGCAAAAAATTTGGGATTGTATTTGGAAGTCAAAGTTCTGAGAATCTTTTGAACCACCAGTTTTAGGTCCATTGTTTCTCCAAGGCCCTTCATAGTGTTCACAACTTCTTCAACCCTTTGAAAGTAGGATGCTATATTTTCTTCTTCTCTCATTTTGATACCCTCAAATTGACTTCTATATGTTTGAAGCTTTGCTTGTTTGACTTTAGAATCTCCTTGATAAATAGTGGCTAATTTGTCCCACAATTCCTTGGCTGTGGTGTAGTTCATAACCTTGAAGAATTATGTCTCACTTAGTCCTTCCAGGATGGCATTTACTTCTCTAGCATTGTTCTCATAATATTATATTTCATCATTGGTAGTAGGACCATCTTTTGGTTCCTTGTATCCATCCCTTACATATTTCCAGATATCATATCCTAGAGAGACTAGATAGGTCGTGATCCTCTTGCTCCAGTAAACATAATTGCTTCTATCAAATCTACGAACATCCCTTAAATTAGCTCCTTCCATTGTGTGTTCTGAAGGATCTCCTTCAAGTGGTCGTGCTTTTATGAAGGACCTCGCTCTGATACCAATTGAAGAACACACATGAAGTACTAAGAGGGAGGGGGTGAATCAGTGTTGCTTACTTTTGTTAATTTTTCTTTTTCATTCCTTGTCTAAATAAACAACATAAATGCTTCAATTTAAAATAAGTATTAGCAGTATTCACAACACACAAAACACAGTACTTATGCTTAGAATGTTTTCAACTATGATTTGATTTTGTTTACATTCATGGATGTGCTCCAACACCTCAGGAGGCTGCAACCTCCTGGTTTTATCAAAAATATGCTACAACATCCCAGGAAAGATTCAACTTGCCAAGATTACTAATTAGTCTTTCCCCAGCTCCACCCTACCTCCCTAAAACATAGAATATCAAATACAAACTCAACAAAACTGTGTAACAATACCAATTCTTTTTAATCTTCAATCTGTACAGAACAAGGATAATCAACTAGTTCAACTCCACCTTCTCAGTCAGCTACAAGCTTTGCAAATTATCAGTTTCACTTCTAAACTTCAATCTGAGGAGCCGATCTGTACAAGTGTTGTGACTTTACAGGTGAGATGTAGGATTGCATCTTGTCATCAGACCTTTAAGATATCCACCGAAATTAGAAAAACGAACCATGGCTATCTTGAAATTTATCCACACGAAAATCTGAGATGGTGATGCTAAATCTGAGATTGAACTATGGCTGCCTCAGCCCTTCATCTGTCCACCCGAAAATATGAAAATGATGATGATGCTAAACGTTTCTCACTGGTGATTGAACTGTGGATACCTCAACCCTTCTCCTTCATACCTAAATTCAGAGAGATTCTGAATTTTCCACGGTACACATTTGAATGATGGATTTACTTCTATTTATACTCATGGAGGATATACCGTATGTATGGGGTTGACTTATCATTTTCTTTTAGGTTTTTTTATTTATCTTTAACTAGGGCTGACTTAATAAGTAGGCCTTGAAACCAGGTCTATCCGCCCTTTTCATTATGTTTTTAACATATCAAGGCACCTTTTCTATAAGATCAAGGGATCTTTCATGCATTAAAAAATTATCCAAATGCACCAAATTTTTCAAGCGCATGGGCTTCTCCAATTGCTTCTTACACATGGAATATTAGTGGCATGCACATGGGTTTCTCCAGAGTCTTGTGGGCTTATGTCCCCAACACTACCATGCTTTAGATTTGTGAGGCATCAATGATTTCATTGTTGTCCAGGTGTCTAATCATTTCAAGGGTTCCTAATCAAGCATAGTTGGTCCTTCTTCAACATACTTTTGACATCAATGCCAACAATTTCCAACATGAAGTGTGAGCCCCTTGAAGTTAGTCATTGTAGGTTGGGAGGGGTGAATACAATAGTGTAAAATAAATGGAATTGAACGTAAAGAGGGTGGCTTACTTGATAATTGTCCCTCCAAATGGAAATGAATTAAAAGAAAAGGAGATTTTGTAGGCGTTACCATCTTTGTATAGAGAATATATCTTCTATGATCTGTTGTGTACTTCCATGTAATTAAACTAGTAGGGAGTAATAATAATTTGGTCGCAATGATCCAAATGTATAGCATCATAATAAAAAATATCATTGTAATATTATATGGAAAAACTGACTTCTCACTTTTAGATGACGATTCTTAGTTTCAATATTTTTTTGTCCCACTCACACCAATATGCTTAATGTAGTAGGGAGATGTCATGTCAACCGATTATTGAGAAATTAGGTTCTTCTAATTTCCATTGTCCATGATTAATTATGCCAATTTTTGTTTCCGGATCAGACAAATTATGAGTAAAGAAACAATCATCTTTTTTATCAAAATAATATTTGGTCATGAGAATCAACCAAGGGTTAGAGGAGTTGAGATTAATAAAACCACATTTTTAATCAATTTCATCTCTTTTATTTCATGTTTTTAAAAAAAACATCTTTCCTTCTTATTTCATGTTTTTAAAAAAAACATCTTTCCTTCTTATTTCATGTTTTTTAACAAAACATCTTTCCTTCTTATTTCATGTTTTTTAACAAAACATCTTTCCTTCTTATCCTACAATATTTGGAATCCCGCATTGTTGTGGTTGAAATTCCTATGATAGGTGCAATATTTTATCTTCCCATTTATAGTAGAAGAGGTGATACTCAACGAGGGAGAAAGATAAAATAAATGTGTGAAACCCCTTTTAGGAGTGTGAGGAACAAAGTTCGTTCACACGCAAGTTACCAAAATATTTGGAATATAAATAATCCATAATAGGAATAATAATATATTGAGTAAAATATATGAATGAATGAGATATGAATACAATGATTCCATATATATAGAAAACCTATGGGCACTTATGGTGACCATTCATGAAGGAATGCGTCTCTTAGAACAATTAATTATTAATTCTCATTTCTATGCTTATTAATATTATTTAATATTTATATACTTTATTTGTATTATTTTGTATTAATGTATATTCGTGTGTTTGTTCATAACATTGCCTTCCTCTTTAGAAATGCTTTGTCCTCAAAGCATATTTGATGAAAAGGATTTATGTCTTTACTCTTTCTTGTAATGTTGTCCCACTATCTTTTGTTATAGTAGCTATGACACTTGACGAAATGAGTCGATATGTTTTTTTAAACATCAAGTAAAAATGTTGCTTCATTTGTGAAGTCATCCATCCCAAATTAACTTTCATTGGGACCTTTTGTTGATCGATTTGTTGGATGGAACTTCTCATTTTATGCTTCCACCCAGGTTCTTGATTTTGTCTCCATTCTCTTTTGAAATCACAACTCATTTGTTTATGTTCCTTTTGACCTTGTCTTTGGTTATATTGATTCCTGTGATTTGGATGACGATAAGGCATCCTAATATTTAATTATTGTTCTTTGAAACCATCTTGTCTTGATGTTTGCAGTGATTTGTCAATATAAAAATTCTTCTAAATTTGGGAGCCATTTGACTCTGTATTGGCTCCCTTTTTGGTGTTTGAATTTGGGTGTTTGATGACTTCTCTATTGGGTCAATAATCATTAATTTGTCAACTAATGATACTTTGCGATCTAACTCTTCTTGTAAATATTTCTTATCATGCTTTAGCTTCTTAACTTGTATAAGTAAGTCCTAATTGTGGCTCCTTAAGTGTAAGTGTTCTTCTTTATAGTCTGACTTGTCGAATTCATTTTGAGTATCTTGATTCTCTTGCTCTCCTTCTCTTAAACTTTTGTATTTGTTCTAGCAATTCCTGATTAAACTTCTTTAAGGAGGAATTTTCTTCGTCTTTTCCTGATAATTTTTTCTGGAGATCTTGATTCTCCTCTTCTAACTTTTGATTGCACTTTTTTTTATCCTTTGTCTTCTTTATTTGAAGAAGTAATTTTTTATTATGATCTCTTAGACGAGAGAATATCTCTTTTTCTTTATCCATGACAACTTTGTCGAATTCTTTTTGCATCCTCTATATTAACTTCTGATTTTCCTACGAAATCACCTTTTATATATCTTTGAAGTCCTCAGATGAAGTGAATTATGAATCTAACTTCATTTTAATGTCCTGTAATGTGATTTTCTTCTTCTTGTAAGAAAATGTCATAAACATCTTTTCAACATTTAAGATAAAGTACCTAATGTTTCTATCTAAGATAATCCCACAATTAGGTCATCGTCATTGCTCCATAAGGATCTAACAACAAATTGTGATTTGAAGTTATAATCTCCAATATTTAGTTGTAAATCGGTTACTTCATATTGTCATAGTCAGGGGGAACTCCTAAATTTTAATCCTTTATTATAACAGGAGGCTCTCTAATAGATGGCGGGTATAACTATGAAAGATTCAGATACAGTTCTACTTTTTAGGCCTTTAGCCTTCAAAATGAGGGGAGAGAAGAGGACAGGACATCCAAGCTCAATTTCCTTTAAAAGTAGTGGGCTCGGACTTATCGATAGAGAGACCCATAACTTTCGTGATTTATGGACAAGGTAGACCTGTGAATGTTCCTTTCCTCTTTGAGAGTGGATGACCCCCAAAAAATATTGGCAATAATTCTCTCGGGATGAAGGAATCACAAGACATCCATATGATATGGTCTTCCTATCCCAAAAGTATAATGCTCCGCCTATATTTGACTCGGGAATCACTAACTTGTTAACGAATTCAACACTAATATAATTATTTCTTTTTGCGGGAGAAATATGAATAGTAATATCTTTCCCTTCAATTTTTCCTTTTGTTGTAAATAATATTAAAGCATTAATTCTTGAAGTGTTAGGGAATCTTCCTTGCTTTTCACCATGAGACTCCATTTTATTATTGTGCGCATCCACTAATATTCTTTCAATATTCCTTCATGCACTTCCTTACTCTTATTTTATTAGTGTACACAATTATTTGCTTGGTTTTTGATAACTTAAGACTTCTTATGCATTTCTAGCTTTATCTTATATAATAAAAAGAATTTAAGAATAAAGTCAACCTAATTAGGGTTTGAGTTATAAATTATTTAATATTCTTTCTCCCAAAAAATAATCCAATAATAACTTGAATTCGGACTGTAAGCTTCCTAAAAAAAGGGTATTAATTGAACTTTAATGATCTCTTTGACTGTGAGAGATTAGGATTTCAATGATAAAACCATGTTTTGGTTTTCTTTTTCATTTTTACTTTCTTTTTATTTTCTTCTTTTACTTTCTTTTATTTTTTAACTTTATTTTTCCTTCTTTTATTTTTTTCTTTCTTTTTCTTTTCTTTTATTTTTTACACTTTATGTTTACTTTTTTTTTCTTTTTCATTTTTAAAATATTAATCACAAGCCAAGATTAGAAATGGGCCACAAGCCTCCAAAATATATCCGCCACAAGCAAAGATAAACCACAGGTCAGCGGAAAAGAATGGCTCTGAAACCAAATGTGAGAAACAAAGTTCGCTCACACACAAGTTACCAAACTATTTGGAATATAAAATAATCCATAATATGAATAATAATATATTGAGAAAAATATATGAATGAATGAGATATGAATACAATTACTGCCATATATATAGAAAACTTAGGTGCACTTGCGGTTACCATTCACCAAGGAAGCATTTCTTAGAACAATTAATAATTATTTATTATTTCTATGCTTATTAATATTATTTAATATTTATATACTTTATTTATATTATTTTGTATTAATGTATATTCATGTTTTTGTTCATAACAGAGAGGATTGTTGATAAAGCTAAGTTGACATATGAAATTTAGCTTCAATTTTATATGCAACTTGGAAAGTATGATATAGAAATTAACTTAATTTTGAAAATTCCAGTTATTAAGGAGGATAAAAATTTAGAATGGTTATCTTCATATGTGTAACTAAAACCTCTTCCTCCAATTCTGAAGGCTCATAGTGCTTGAGTTGTCTAACATTGACAACATCATGAACATTCAATTGTGGTAGGAGATCCAACGAACATACATTGAAACCCACTTGGTGTGATGTTATATAGCCCATGTTGGATTAATTTATGCTTATGATTTTTTTATCTCCATTAGTCTAAGTGAAACCAAACAAAACAACCAACTTGAAACTATGTTGCTTCTCGACCTCTATCATGTAGTGCTTTGTACTAGGCATTTGTTGGATTTTGGCTTGTTTTGGCACAAAGGAAGAAGTATTATCTTTCTCTTTTTTTTCAATGAGATGAAACTAGTGAATAAAGAAGTTCTTCAATCTCATCAAGCTCACGCGAATGGAAGCCAACGAGGAGAGTGATTTTGTTTTTCTAGAGAAAACATCTGCTAGAAAATAAGAAAATCTCGTGGATTTTGAGAACATGCTTATATCTTTTAAAGATGTGAAAATTCAACACATTTTTCAAGGAATACCAAAATAATAACAATGAGAATTTTTCTAGTTTACAAAGAATCCATGAAATTGGAAGGAAGCATAAATTTCCCAAAAAATGGTGGAAATACACCAAAATATTGTAGGATTGCATGGAAATACAACCAATAATATGTAGGTTTTATAATATAAAAAATTGAGAATAAAAATATCCAGGAATTGGAAAAGGTTTAGGAGTAGAGGCATTCCAACAACATGCAAACAATTTTTGATAGGTGACCATGCTTATCACTCAAATCTTGGTACAAATTTTGTTGAGTTTGAGGGAAATTTTGGATAGGAGAAGCTCAACAATTTTAGAACTCTAAAGGTTTAATTGAAATGATTTGATACTGACGATGAATTATCCACTTTCACCTACTGATTCTTACTACTTGGATTATTCTTAGACGCAAGATAGAATAAGTTATGCATAAAAAGAGTATTAAGCACCCCTTCAGCATGCATGATATCATTACTCATACGAGAAAATTCTAACATATAGAGCACTATTGTTGGATTTGGGGGTTACTCCAAAAGTTTTTACACCATGTTTGGAGTGCTTCATGAGATTTGTGGTACATGGTGTATGCTTAGCCCATAGATTGTTCGAGATGGACTAGTACATGGGAGAAGGTCTGTGATGTATTTGCACTATAGAGATAACTTACTCATTGATTCATTGACCTCAATTGGGTGTTAGCTTGGCATTTCTCCCTAGGGCATTGGATTTATCTTGACAACTTGGTGGACATACTTCATTGTGGCCCCATGGATAAATTAACTTACTTGGTGAATGCCCTAATTTGGAGGAGAATATTTGTCCATCATGGAGAAAATAAGACTCTCTATAGAAAGGGATAGCTTGGATCCCTATTTGGACACTTGAAGTTAGGTTGGGGATACTTGGGAATTTTCTTTTAAGGTTAGTCAACCTAGTGGAGCACACTACATAGGAGGATCAATGGAGATCATGGAGGCTTGTGACAAAGAAGTGTGGATACACATTATGTAGCTACATCATCTTGGAGCCTTTATTGTGTATGACATCATGATGGAGTATGAAATGTGTATCTTGGAGTGGAGTCATTTATTTATGTTGTCCTATAAGTGCTCATTGCATGTTGCTTGTAAGGGCTTGTGCTCACATTGTATTGTTGGCCTCCCCTACCTTTCACATATATAAAGAGGAAGGAGAGAGTCCTCATTAATATCATTATTTTCATTTATATATGCACTCTTGTGTTGAGATGTGAGCTACAGGATTGCACACTAATTTTCTCTTTATCTTAATCTTTTTTTGTGCTCGCTCTCTCTCTCTCTCTCTCTCTCTCTCTCTCTCTCTCTCTCTCTCTCTCTCGTTACACGGGTTTTTTTGTCTTCTTGGAGTATCTTGGAGCATCTTGGAAATATAGGGTTAGGATTTCTCGCTTGAAGGTTTAATATTAGGTTTTATGATAAAACCTTATGGCATATTTTCTGGAGAAGAAGAAAAGAAGAGAACGTCTTGCTTTGGAGGACTTATTGGAGTGATTCTTGCATATTGGATCCCCTTAGTTGAGATAAGGTTTTCATTTTTTTCCCTAGCTAGGATTTTGGAGAGCTAGTGGTTTGTACTAGCCTTGAGAGAAGGCTATGAGTACATGATCTTTATCTTGAGCATTTTAATGATTTTTTCATCTGTCAAAATCTTGTGCAATTTCCATATTTGATTCTCAACCATATATGTTCTTTATGTATTATTATTTACATATGTATATGCCTTGTTGATTTGACATAAGTAAAATGAAAATTTGTTTGTTTTGACGTCATCATTAAAGATTTTAAGGGTTGTTTTGTTGTTATGATGTCTATTGTCTTTACTACCATTCTAACTACTATAAAAGTGGATTTTCAAATATGCTTTAAGTGAAATAAGTTGTCCTAAAGGGTTGAAACTTATCAAGATAGTTTGGTATCTTTTTTCCTTGGATTTTCTAGAAGATTAGGTTGTTAGAAAGTGAAATATTGTATCTTTTCCACTATTGTTTTATAGTCTATTCAAAACACCCTAAGGTTGAAATTTACAAGGTTAAGAACCATAAAACCTTTAATCAAAGAGGTGACATTTACGTTTTGCATTAATTGCCATTTGTCCAAAATCATTCTACATGGTATTTGATGGTTGAGATCACTCCAAATTAGGAGTGAGTTTGTATTTCAGCTGGATATTAATTGGGATAGGTACTTGACCTTGTTAAAGTTGTTGGGTGTTACTTGGGAGAAGCACCTTGACCCTTGAAATGATTTTTTCTACTTCACATGCAACTGATTTTGTGCATCTGAGACTTGTTCACGATGTGTAAGGTGACTCTTGGTCTCAAAGTGTGTGACACATTGGATAGAGCTCCCAATTTTGTTCTATAGAATCTCAAGCTTCAAATTCTTATGAAGGAGTTCAATCATTGGGAGCATGTCGAGAAGGAAGTTCTATAACTTACCGAACCAACACAATTGGCCACTCATCAAAAGAAGGAATCCAAAGTGAAGAGAATAGTTCTTGACATAGTGAAGGATGATTTCATCTCACGCATTTGATATAAGAAGACATGTAAAAAATGTTTGATTCTTTGGTCGAATTATTCCATAACTCTTGTGCTTCTCGATAGATTCTCTTGTAAAACCAACTCGAGAGATGATGTTGGACTCATTGAACATACCTAAGTTTACAAAGCTTTGGGTTGATCTTATTTGAAGGAACGAGGAGAAGTAGATGTTATTGGACTCATCGAAAAAATGAAGGGTAGCAATGAAGGCTTCAATTAAGAGTAACAATGGAACAAATACAAGAAAGAAGGAATTAAAGTGATGTGCTTTCGATGTTATAAGATGAGACATTATGCAAACTAGTGTCTATCGAGAAAGAATGGAAAGGATGTCAAACAAGTTGTAGTTGTAATTGTAGCAGGTGTAGAAGAGATTAACTCTCAACATTAGAGTAAAATTGGGGTCTAAAATTGGTCTCCCAAAAAAATATTAAAATAATAAAAGTTCATACCACTTAACATTGAGTATATATCATGTCACACTAAGTTAGAGATGCTATCCAATGAAAATTAATATATATTATTTTAAAAATAATAAATTCCAGTTACATTCATATAATATATAGTTAAATGGGGTGGAGTAAAAATTATAATGAAAAATTAGATTTTTATATATACATAATAAATAATATTGTAAAAAAACATGTAATTTTATTTTATATTATATTTAAAATAATTTATCATTAATTAAATATATCACTAAATTTTTAATATATTTAATAATAAATTTAAAGCTAACAAAATAATATAATTATAATAAGACTAGATTTATATATACATATTATATATTACTAAATATTATATATAATATTAGTAATGGTTAGTTATTAATGTAAATGGTTAATAGTTGTTAAGCAATATATATTATAATGTAAGTCATAGTAACGATTAAAATGTTGTTAATTAATATATATTATAATATTAGTAATTGTGAGTTATTTATATAAATATTATATATAATATTAGTAATGGTTAGTTATTAATGTAAATGGTTAATAGTTATTAAGCAATATATATTATAATGTAAGTCATAGTAACGGTTAAAATATTATTAATTAATATATATTATAATATAAGTAATATATATTATAATATTAGTAATTATGAGTTATTTATATAAATTGTTAATAATTGTTAATTGACATTTATATATTTTCATAATAATTGTTATAATGTTAATTAATATATATATTATTATTATATATTATAATATAAGTTATAGTAATTATTAGTAATGTATTATATAATAATATAGTAGTAATAGATTATAATAAAGTATAAGTTCGTAGAATAAGTTTGTTAATCTATATATACAAAAAAAATCATAATTTATATTCAAGTAAAAATCAAAATTATATTTATCAAATGTTGCGTCACACTTTTCCATATAGTAGCTTTAATGATGCCTCTAGCTTTAAACTATTCTAATACTTTGTTTTATCACCTGAAACACAATCTCCTACAGTCAAACATAACTAGATTCAAAATCTTCATCAAAAGATAATAATAGATAATAATAAAAAAATTCAGTGTCATAAAAAAATTAGTTATTGTAGTATTCATTAAGTCTTTCTCAATACCTATGTTCTTAAGATAAACTACACTGATTGATAGGTAAAGCGAGCCATCTTTTGACAATTTATTAGCAGTTTTGTTGAACTCTCTGTAAGTATGAATGAAGCAAATCTCTCGAAACTGGCTCGCGCAATTTCCTTGAGCTAATCCACAATGAGAATGAGTTTGGTATTTAGAACTTGGGCTTCACCTTTCATCCATTTAATCTCCAACAATGAATTGCCAAAGGTCTATAACCATAATATATCTATGTGCAAAACAAATTTCAATAAGTAATACAAAACCAAAAGTTCACTCAAACTGTTTGTACCCGATCTAAGATTTTCTTTAAAACGAAAAAAATGAGTATCAGATAAATGAAAGAAAAAACTGATTCCCACCGTTTTATCTTCACCTTGGCAAGCCCCATCAAATAATCCCTAACTAGAGGATTGATCAATTTGAATATCTTTCAATATTCTTAGTGAGATTTTCTTAGGAACCGTTTTGAAACGGGGAAGAAGACTCAGAACCTGAGAAGAGATTATGAAAGTGTTAAGCCCTAAATGTGGACACATTTCCCCTTATATGGGTCACATTATATAGTTATGATGTCGATCTAGTCCATTAGTTGTAATTATCATTAGTATGGTTATATTTGTTACGTCGGCTTTGGCCAGTTAGTTGGAATTGTACCTCTTAGTCTCCTATATATGGGAAGGAGACCTTTTCATTTGGAAGATCTTGTCTTGTCTTGTCTTGTCTTGTGTACTTAGTACATTGTATAAGGAGGTTTCCCCGTCGAAGAGGATTACTATTCATATATTTTCTTCATTAAAGGAGTGGAGTAGTCTTCCTGGTCTATTTATGTTCTTTTCATGCTCTTTATTGGAATTTTGTTGCATAACATTTGGTATCAGAGCTCTTTCCTCGAGACCGGTTTTTTCAAAACGAGTCATCTTGGAATTTTTGTTGTAATTTTTTTCTACAAGGTTCATATAGCGAGCCTCAAACCCATCTAGAAAAAATATCGAGCTAGTTGTGGTCCAATTTTTAGATCATAATCCATTATATGTTTGGAGATATTCGCAATGGAAGCTAGGGTTTCTGACTAGTCCAAAAACTAGTTTAAAATAGTTATTCTGGGAAAAAAGTCATATTTGGGGCATGTAAGATCCAAATTGAGTGAGACCTATTGCATTAGAAAGAATATGCACTACATTATATTAGATATCTTTTTCAGACTCAAATCCAAAATATTTGACATGTGGAAGACCGTACAAGTTCACTCTTCTGAAAGTACAAAAAATAAAAGTGTTGGGAGATTCGCAATAACTTTTTACTAGCACATCAGAATTAGGTCAAACTTACAGCATTGGAAATAGGACACATAAAGCTATAATAAGTTGAAGCTTCAGACCTAGAGGAGCCAAAATTTCAAATTGATCTCAGTTCTAGGTTGGCTAGAAAACAATCTTCTAATCAGGGTTTGAAAAAAGTACACCATTTAAATTTGAATAACTTTGAGTAGAAGGGTCTATTTGAGGTGAAACCTAGGGTGTGATATCTATTTATATTGTTCAAAATGTCATCAAAAGGAAGTGAAAAAAATAACACTCCACTCAAACCACCAGAGGACTCATCCTCATCATATGATGAAAGGGAAGACCTATCGTTTTTAGTCTCCCAGTTGGAAGATATGATTAAAGGATTTGTGAAAACAATTGATTTAGTTAATTTAGAGTGGAAGTTGATGAAACATATGGATAATAAGATGGATCAAAATATGAAAGGGTGTGTGAAAACAATTTATTAGTTAATCTAGAGGAGAAGTTGATTGAATAGATGGAAAATATTGCTAAACTCATACAAAGTTCAAAGGATACTCCTTCTTCGGGTTGTCGGTAAAAATATATACTAGTATTTACAAGATTTAATTATTGACCGGGATCCGTAGACTTATAGGTGCAAGCACTGTATGTGCAATATTGAGATATAAACTAACTTAACCTAACCTACTGTTGACAAACACACTTTAATTGCGAAAACGAACTATGAACTACTAAATATAAATTTTATATGCCTATTTCAAGTTACAAAATATACTAATCTACAAACTACAAATTACATAAATCAAATACTATAAATTCAAACTTCAAATATTTTTAATTACGAAACTACAAACTAAAAACTATAAATTAAATATTATAAATTACAAACTAAAACTCTATATATATCACATAACAAACTAAATTACAAACTAAATCACAAAATCATAAACTAAATTCTACCTATCAAATAACAACTACTTTATTAATTATAACATCTGAGATTTTAAAACTATAAAATCAAATTCCATATAACATCTAAGCTTTTAAAACTAAAGAATTAACACCCTACCAAATTAACATTACAAAATAAAGTACCTATTTTATTAATTACATCATCTAATCTTTATAAACATCAAAGTCAAAGCAATGATAACCAATCTGCCTATAAAGTCTTTAAAAGATAAGGTACCTATGCTATTAAAACCCACACAAGCAAACTATGAATTATCAAATCAAATCTATGTCATAATCTGGACCCATTATTTAATATTTACGAAAGGTTCAGTACTATCATTCACAGAACATGTTTAGAATAACACTTACACTATAAAATACAAAACAAAATCTATAAATTACAAACTACAAAATATCTTAATTTAAAAATTATGAAGTATAAACAAGATCCTAAACTACAAAATATAAAGGATATTTAAGAAAAAGACAAGCTACATGATATAAAAATTCAAATGAGATTTTTTTACACTTAAAAACATGACTACTTCTAAAATCACTATACATTAAATATTTTAAATGGAGAATCTCATATGGAAAACGTTCTGCTTGATGAAACAAACCCTATAATCAATTCGAGTTCAGATTCCAACATATAATCTTTATTACCAAAGGGAAATTCCAATTATGTAAAGCAAAATAAACCAAAGGGACTTGCTATGGGCAATTGAAATCTACAGGAATGAAAATTAAAGGGACTCCTTATGACATGGTTATCCCAAAGCCAAAAAAAACGCCATATTCCATTATTTGTTAATGGGATTATATTTTGCCATATAAATGATGACTTTAAGATAATTAGATTAATTATGCACAAACTTTTTTATGAGTATTTTAATATAGTCTTGTTTATAGATTTTAAAACATAAAAAGGTGCATATATAAAATCAAGTTTGGTGAGAACAATGGTTAATTTAAAATGAGTATTATTGAATTGTTTGTAGAAGCTTATTCTCAAGCATTAATCTTTGAACTTCAACCACGATTCTAAGAGGCGTACAATTGTCCATCCAGGAACAAGTGTTGGAATGGGTACCGAAACAAGTGTGGAATGCCATAAATAAATTCCCACAATAGGAATATATGCAAGCCCAAGGTCAAAACTTCCACAATCACCATAGATAATCCATTACAAGTTAATACAATAAATGTCTTTTACCTTTATTGTTTTTAATTGATAGATTAAAGTGAAAGACAATCTCTTGAATGGTAAATGTATCAAATTATGGTGAATTGTGCTGCTAGGATAGTAAAGTATAGTCAAGAAATGAGCAATTTTGGAGGCCCATCATCCCCCCAAACTGAAGATATGGCACGTCCTCGGGTCATTAATAAATTGAAATTGGCTTGTATTCATTTATGTCAACACTCTAGATCATCAACAACAATCGGCAAGCAATTTTTAGGAGAAGGAAGCCAACATTATTATTCTAAGGAAAACTATAACTTTTTAGAAAAAGAAGTATTAATGCTACATTATGAGAATGATCAAAACACTTATAAATTTTAAGATTGGAAATAGCCCATACATACAATTTCATCAATTAATAACAGTGCTCACGAAGACCATATAAATTATGATAGGGAATTTTCCTCGTGTCCCTAGATAGAAAACATGAGGATATAGATGGTCCATAAATCCCATAGGAAACCAGTCATCCCTGCTTCATTTTTCAAAGAATTACTGTCATCCAAGTACTATGGATAAAGTTCACATTTGATTTCGTTAAAATTCTACAGTTATGGGTCCCACTTCGAGGATAGTAATATCCTATATATAGTATGAATTAGACGACGGGGCCTTAAGTTCAACTTACGACTATTCTCTAATGACAAATGAACGATTGGCTTAACCATGCATATATGCACTCGGGGTCTTCGTTTGATTGTGCCATATGCATAGCAATATGTTTATCATGCCTCTTTTACCCGGCATTGCCTCGCTTCCAGCGAACTTGTTCAGTACCCCGACGGGTTTATCTTGGTACCATACAAGCATGGTCCCGCTTCCAGCGAGCATGTTCAATACCCTGGAGGGTTTGCTTGTATTTACGGAACTTCCTTATTTATGATTTTACTTGGCATGGACCCGCTGCCAACAAACCTGTTCAGTACCGACGAGTTTGCCTCGTAATTATATTATTATTTCAAAAGATACTAAAGTATGTGGAAGCTAGTTGGTACTAGAGTATATTATGTCTGCTGAGCACATAACTCAAAATTTAAATTTAACCCATGGGTAACATTATTTATAATAACATTAAATTATAATTCATGTCAAAAGAGAATGACCTAAAGGTGTTCTCTAGTCCTTAAGTCTATATGCTTCATATAAAATTTTGATAGTGTCCCCCACAAGTAGAAATGTCACTCACTCTTATGCTACTATTTGATAAAGATACTTAAATAACAAACTTTGGTATGAATCTAGGATGTACAAGTTACCTATAGATATCACTATGTAGACCTTAAAGTTTAAGTACATCCCCATAGTGTTAAAGATTGGTATTCTAGCAACTGTTATTATTAATGGTCAGAAATGTGCACGTATTAAAAGAAATAAAGATTTTAAGTTGTTTTGGTCAATTGATTAACACTATCTTTGTCGTAGTTCCTTTATAATAAAAAAACATAAAATAAGGCTGCATGAGACTTAATTCTAAACTGACAACATGCAACTTTTATTTATTATCCTACTCTACCTAAAAAGAAAGAAAACTATGTATTCAAGTGTAATAACTTTTCCAATGTAACCATGTGTGAAGCAAAGTAAGAAACTTACACATATCCACATACGAAAAAGTTACTGCAGTGATTACCTAGATATGAAGAAGCAAGATTCCTACTTGTTTTGACAATAGAAAATGTTGAAGGAGAGAATGATATTGTGGCCTAATGACCTCAAACCAAATTTCAATGTAATCTTGATGTTCATCAGCACTAACTTTGATACCTTCCTTCATCATTCCATGCAGATCCTCCTCTTCTAGATGATTGATTTATTTAGTACATGAAGGATTTGTTGATATGCATGTTGAAAAATCTTCGATCTCAGGTATGAATGGTTGCTCTCCATCAGATGTAGTCCCTAATTTTTCAGCTTCCTCTGCAGATTGGAAAGGAGAATATTTTTGTAGCTCATGGGACTTTGGTTCTTCCAGCATGTCAATAGAGGTAGGTAAGTTCTTGAATGTTGTGAAGAGGTGTTCTTCCCGAGAAGGAGATATTGAAATCCTGGCCGTTGCCAAGATTTGAGAGAGTTCTTCTAAACTGATGATCTTCTTTGAATCCATTCTGTCGATTGATGAGTCCTGTCTCACACATGGGTTAGTGTTTAGAGTTCTTATAGTGCCCAATGAAATAAAATTTAAGAATCCTATTGAAAAAAATGAAATGAGATTAATTGCATAACTAAAGCACACTACTCAAAGAAAACTTGAACTCCTCATGCTACTTTAGACCTCGATGTCACCGAGTTATTTGTTCACAAGAGTTAGTTCTTTCAAAAAGCAGACTTATAGGAAATTAAATTGCGAGAAGGTAAACAAAATCAAAGTTTGCAGAACGTAAAGCACACTTGCATAAAACGGAACAACAAGGCTTTGGGGAAACCCACTAAAGTAGATGCGTCAGGCTATTACACTACGGAAAATACATAGTGAGGTCGTCTTTGCATCTTACTGTTTTCCCCTCCTCCTTGCTGTGTAATGTAAAGGAAACCTGTTTACCTACACTTCAACCCTTTTAGCGCCTCCCCAACAATGGTGCCAAAAATGTCGGTAAAAATATATGCTAGTATTTATGACATTAAATTATCGACTGGGATCCATAGACTTAGAGGTGCAAGCACTGTATGCGCAGGATTGAGGTCTAAACTAACTTAACCTAGCCTAATGCTAACAAACACACTTTAATTGTGAAAATGAACTATGAACTACTCATCTACTTTAGTGGGTTTCCCCAAAGCCTTGTTGTTCCGTTTTATGCAAGTGTGCTTTACTTTCTGCAAACTTTGAGTTTGTTTACCGTCTCGCAATTTAATTTCCTATAAGTCTGCTTTTTGAAAGAACTAACTCTTGTGAACAAATAACTCGGTGACATCGAGGTCTAAAGTAGCATGAGGAGTTCAAGTTTTCTTTGAGTAGTGTGCTTTAGTTATGCACAAATGAACTATGAACTACTGAATATAAATTTTATATGCCTATTTCAAGTTTCATAGTGTACTAATCTACAAATTACAAATTACGTAAATCAAATGCTATAAATTCAAACTTTAAATTTTTTTAATTACAAAGTTACAAACTAAATACTATAAATTAAATATTATAGATTACAAACTAAAATTCTATATATATCAAATAACAAACTAAATCACAAAATCATAAACTAAAGGCGTGGGATAACTGGCACTCAAATCGCCTCACTTTTCCGACGATTTGTTCCCTAGATCTGGTTATAAAAACCGGCGGAATCGTAGTTCCACCCTATTTACTGCTGAACTATGCCATGGAACTGTGCCCCTAGGATTTTTGGCCCATTTTAAGACGACCCAGATCGTCGACATTCCAAAAAAATAACAAGAAGGAATGGAATTGTGCCTCTTCGAAAAAAATTTCGTCGCCGACAAGGAACGATTTGAGTGCCAGTTATTACACGCCTAAACTAAATTCTACATATCAAATAACTACTACTTTATTAATTATAACATCTAAGCTTTTAGAACTATAGAATAAAATTCCTACTTTATAACATCTAAGCTTTTAAAACTAAAGAATTAACTCCCTACCAAATTAACACTACAAAATTAAGTACCTATTTTATTAATTATAGCATCTCAGCTTTATAAACATAAAACTCAAAGCAAATATAACCAATTTGGCTATAAAATCTTTAAAAGATAAGGTACCTAGGCTATTCAAAACCACACAAGCAAACTATGAATTATCAAATAAAATCTATGTCATAATCCACACCCGTTACTTAATATTTACGAAAGGTTCAGTTTTGTTGTTCACGGAGCATGTTTAGAATAACACTTACGCTACAAACTACAAAACAAAATCTATAAATTACAAACTACAAAATATCTTAATTTACAAATTATGAAGTAAAAACAAGATCCTAAACTACAAAATATAAACGATATTTAAGAAAAAGACAATCTACAGGATATATAAATTCAAATGAGATTTTTTTACACTTAAAAACATGACTACTTATAAAATCACTATATATTAAATATTTTAAATGGAGAATCTCGGATGGAAAACGTTGTGCTTATGAAACAAACCCTATAATCAATTCGAGTTCATATTCCAATGTATAATCTTTATTACCAAAGGGAAATGCTAATTATGTAAAGCAGAGTAAACCAAAGGGACTCGCTATGCACAATTGAATTGTACATCGTTTCGTTGGTACCTCCATGTGAATCATACGCTATGTTATACCTACGTATAGTTAGAAGCCAAAAGATATTATTAGATAACCTAAAGTGGTAATAAATCTCATTTATTTATGCCATGGTTATCACAAAGCCAAAAATAGATGTCATATTCCATTATTTGTTAATGGGTTTATGCCATATAAAGGATAATTTTAAGATAACTAGATTAATTATCCACACACTTTTTTATGAGGGGTATCCAACTCCCCAAGGTTAACATGAGGAAGTTTGATGAAAAAGACCCCATAACATGGATATTCTAGATGGAGCAATTTTTTGATATATACCAAGTGTCCATTATTCAAAAGGTACCTATCACATCTTTATATTTAGAACTTGAGCAGTTTGTGTGGTACCAATGGCTTTGTGAATGCAAAAAAAACTCCATTGTCTCTTGGTCCATCTTTACAGAAGAATTGATATCATACCATGATGATGTTAAGATCAATTCCTTCTTTACCCAACTGATAAATCTAAGGCAAAAGGGGCCAGTAAGTGAGCACATTCAACAATTTCAAAAGTTGAGTGTCATAGTGGAGGGCATACCAGATGATACACTGATGGATCTCTTTATTGGAACCTTGAAGGATAACATTCAACACGAGGTTCATCTCTTTGAACCACCATCCTTAAAGAAGAATTTCATGATGGCAAAAAATGTTGAAAGTAAAAATATGGCAATGGATACTAGAAAGACCACCTCCAACACATACAAAGAGAATAATGTTTCTTCTTCTAACTCGCCTCAAAGGTTGACACCTTAGCAATTGGATGAAAGAAGAACAAATGTCTATGCTTTAATTGTGACAACAAGTATAGTAATGGACATAAGTGCGGTGAGATTAAATTATTCTACATAGATTGTGAAGAAGAACCACAAGAAAATGAACCATCTCAAGATGAAGAGACTACTTCTGAAGAGATTACTCCCACCATATCTTGTCATGCTTTGGAGGGAATTATTACTCCTCAAACTCTCAAGATCGAAGGATATATCAAAAAGAAAAAAGTAACAATGTTGATTGATTTTGGTAGTACTCATAATTTCATTCACTATAATTAGTCAAAGTTCTCAATTGCTTTGTATATCTAGCACCAAAGTTTGAAGTAATGATTGTAGATGTAGGAACTATCAATTGATCAGGGAAATTCCATAATATCAATTTGACGATGGGGGGATATGTATCGAATAGTCTAATGATTTATATCCCAATGGGTGGTGCAAATGTTGTATTAGGGGTTCAATGGTTACAATCATTGAGAACAATGCCTAACATTAGACCTTACATATACCCCTATGGTTAGAAGAGTGAAATTGAGCGTGCAGTTGAAGAAATGTTAGAGGTTGGCATAATTAGGCCTAGCCAAATTTCTTACTCCAAACCAATGGTAATGGTACACAAGGAGGGATCATGGAATATGTGTCCATATTATAGAGAGCTCAACAAGATCACCATTAAAGATAAGTTTCCCATTCCTGTCATTGATGAATTGTTAGATGAATTACATGGAGCAGTTTATTTTCACAAAGTTGGATCTCTGTACTGGGTATCATCAGATTAGAATGAAGGATGAGGACATCCCAAAAAAAACATTCAAAATTCATGAAGGTCATTACGAATTTTTGGTCATGCCATTTGGTCTCATGAATGCACCTTCCACATTTCAAGGTTTGATGAATTCCATTTTCAAGCCCTTCCTTAGAAATTTCGTGCTAGTATTTTTTGATGATATACTAATCTATAGCCAGTCTTGGGAAGAACATGTTCAACTTGTTGACAGGGTGCTACAACTACTAAAGGAGAAACAACTATGTGCAAAACCTTCCAAATGTTCATTTGGGGTAAATGAGGTAGAATATTTGGGTCATACTGTATCTCATGAAGGTGTCAAGATAGACCCTAACAAAATTAAATCCATGATGGATTGGCTAATTCCCAAAACCTTGAAGAATCTTTGAGGATTATTAGGGTTAACAGGGTACTCCTACAATTTTGTTCGTGACTATGGAAGAATAGAAACACCTCTAACAACATTATTGAAGAAAGAAGCATTTTCTTGGACACCACAAGCAACTCGAGCTTTTGAACAACTTAAAGAGACAATATGCAAAGCTCCTAGTTTGGCCACACCAGACTTCACAAAATTTTTATTGTGGAATGTGATGCTTCAAGAAATGGCATTGGTGCTATTCTAATGCAAGGAGGACACCCCCTTGATTTCAAAAGTCGGTCAATCAAGGGAAAAAACTTACAAAGACCCATTTACGAGAAGGAAATTATGGCAATACTACATGCACTTAAGCAATGGTGCCCTTACATAACAGGTAGGCACTTCAAGGTCAAAACACATCATGATAGTCTTAAATACTTCTTGGAACAGAGACTATCTTCAGAAGAGCAACAAAAATGGGTAACCAAGATGTTGGGATATGACTTTGAAATCATCTGTAAAAAAGGGAAATCGAATGTGGTGGAAGATGCACTCTCCAGAAAAAAAGGAGGATGTTGGGGCAGTACTTTGTGTGATTTCTATTATACAACCCGATTGAGTGGTAGTAGCAAGGGAAGAATGTAAACATGACATATCTGTGTGGATGTTGATACAAAAGCTACAAAAGGATCCTGGTGTATCATATACTTTTGCATGGAAAAATGATTCACGATGGTATAAGGACTGCTTATATACATATGCAAGAACTCCCAACTCAAACAAAATGTCATTTTGGAATACACACCTCTCCTATAGGTGGGCACTCAGGATTCTTCAAAACCTACCACAGGGTCAAGAAGAATTTTTTTTTGGGAAGGTCTTAAATATGATGTTCAAAAGTTTGTGGTAGAATGTTTGGTTTGCCAACAAAATAAGGTCGAAACAGTTAAGACCCTGGGTATTTTACAACCTTTGGACATACCTTTCCAGCACAAGGACGAAGTCTCAATGGATTTTATCACAAGACTATCCAAGTAAGAAGGGAAGAATGTTATCATGGTGGTTGTTGATAGACTCACGAAGTATGCACACTTTTGTGCATTTTCTAACCATTTTAATGCAAGTACATAAGTTGGCGCCTTCATGGATATAGTTCATAAGTTACATGGAAACCCAAATATTATTGTAAGTGATAGAGATCCAATTTTCACTGGTAAATTTTGGACTGAATTATTTTCTTGTTTGGGTACCCATTTGGCTCATAGTTCATCTTATCATCCTCAATCTGAAGGGAAAATTGAAATAGTGAACAAATGTTTGGAAGGCTATCTTTGTTGTTTTGCATCTGATAAATAAACATAATGGGTGAAATGGTTGTCCTTGATAGAATGGTGGTACAATACTTCCTTGGCATACATCATAAAAAATGACTCCATTTATGACACTTTATGGGTATCGACCTCCATTTATCACATCTCACTTAAAAGGAAAATCTAAAGTTCAAGCTATGGAAGATCCAATAGAGCACCAGCAATAAGTTCTCCAAATACTGAAAGATAACCTGCCTAGGTCAAGAAACTGGATGAAACAACAAGCAGATCAACATTGCAGTGAAAGAAGTTTCGAAGAGGGGGATTGGGTATTTTTTAGGCTACAACCTTACAAACAAATGTCCATCAAGCAACTAAATAAGGACAATAAATTAGCACCCAAGAACTATGGTCATTATAAAGTGTTGCATAAGATTGGTAGTATGGCATACAAATTGGAGACCGCTTCATCTTCAAGGTACATCTAGTTTTCCATGTTTTTTCTTCAATAAGGTAATAAAAAACAAGATTCACATTCAAACAATCCTATCGGAGCTTGATGAAGAAGGAAAATTCATATTGTAACCTAAACAAATCACTAGCACATAGACCAAGCAACTACGAAAATGGGATATTATGGAGTAACTCATCAAGTGGAAGAACTAACCAATTAAAGATTCAACATGGGAAGATGAGTCTTTCATACATAAGCATCCACAACTAACCATGTATTGAGGAAAACACTTGTCTGAAGGGGAGGGGCATGTTAAGCCCTAAATGTGGGCATAGTTCCCCTCATATGGGTCACATTATATTAGTTCTAATGTTGGCTTGCTTCATTAGTTGTAATTATCATTAGTATGGTTATATTAGTTACATTAGCTTGATTCAGTCAGTTGGAATTGTACCTCTTAGTCTCCTATATATAGGAAGGAGGCCTTTTCATTTGAAGTATCTTGTCTTGTCTTTTCTTGTGTACTTAGTACAATGTATAAGAAGGTTTCCCCCTTGAAGAGGCTTTTTATTCATCTATTTTCTTCATTAAAGGCATGGAGTACCCTTCTTGGTCTATTTATGTTCTTTTTGGAAATTTTTTGTGTAACAAAAAGTAGGAATTTTAGAGTCTTCAAATAGTGCAACATTCCGAGCGAGCCATATTCTCCATATAACTAAGAAAGGAAGAGCCCAAATTGTCTCTAATTAATTTCGAGTGAACCAACATCTGATGCTATCCTCCAAATTAATCCAATACCAGAGGGAATTCGGCTTCAAGGAGTCTTCTACTTCCTTCTCGACATGAGTAATGATTGTGCAATTCAGGAAAATATGAGAATTGGTTTTCTCCTACGAATTACATAGGCCCCATTTTCCCTCTCTTTTTCATTTTGTCCCATGTCAAGATTGTGTTAATAGGTTGATGATGGTTTGCAAAGGCATGAAAATAAATCTCTAAGCAATGAGATAAACTTTTCTTCCTCACTCTGATCTCAAAAGCTTACAGTAACCTCTTCCATTCTTCTCTCAACATCTGTCAAATCTCTGCCTCTAGCATTGTGAATTTCCCTTTCCCACTCACCAACTTCTTTTTTCATAGATTTTAAAGCACACATAAATTACTCTCCTATCGAAAAAGGGGACTTGTGATAATACTTTTTCCAGTTATTCTTGACAATATTGAGAAATGCCTCTTCCTTTATCCAAACAAGGTTGAATTTGAAAGGGGTTTCTGAGCAATTTACATCATTTCCCAATTCTAAAAATATAGGAAAATGGTTAGAGCTCATATATCAAGGAATCTATTAATCTACCTTGTCTGTTGTTAGACCCGGTTGGGCCCAGTTCTATTAGGGCTATGTCCATGAGCCCACAAGACTCTATTTTACTGAGGAAATACTCGAACAAACAGTGATTGTGTGCCAAGTCACCTCAATGTTCCTTGCAATTTAGAGTGAAATTTAGATCTTATCCTAGGATAAGATTCTCTTTATTTATCCAAGGTGAACCAAAGCTTCTCCCAAAACCATTGTCATTTAGAATAAGGCCCATATATGTTGACAATAGTGAAATTCTAGTCCAAGCTCTTGTTGTAAACCTCAGGTAAAAACATTGAAGCAAAAGCAAAATCATTCAGTAAGATAGTGTCTTGATTCCAAAGTGACAATAACCCCCTAAATGCCTAAAAGAGTACATTGCAAAGAAATTTCAGCTGACCAAATTTCTTTAGTACAACAATAACAATGGATTCCTTCCCCATGGTTTCTTGAATTATAATAATCTTTAAGCGATTAATTTCCACTAATCTCTTCAAGGCCAATCTTTTGGCCTGGCCTAATGATCCCCCAAATGTTTGAAAGAGTTTAGTGCAAAGAACTTCTAGACAACCAAAAAAAATTTCAATACAACAATAACACTTGCTTCCTTCCCCATGGTTTCTTGAATTAGAATCATCTCTAAGCAATTAATTTCCACTAATCTCTTCAAGGCTAGTCTTTTGGCTTGGCCTCCCATCCCTTTGGAATTCAAGGAAAGGAGTTTGACAGATAACCATAACTTGGGGCTCGCCTTACTCTAAGTGCCCTTAGAATTGATTTTTGTTTTCCTTGGTTTATTTCCGAAATGGATTTCTCTTGTGCTTTTTTAAGCGACAATTTCCATCCCACTGGGTTGTGTCCCAATTCTTTGAGGAAATCTACACCTATCTCCCCCGATTGATCTGAGACAACATTGTTAACCCCTTTTCTAGGGAAAAGAAGGTAATGGCCATCTCCTCTAGAGAGTGAGGAAGAGGAGTCTGAGACAACCCCCAAAACAACCTTAGAGCCCATAAAGGAAAATTAGAATTCTTGGGAAGGTCCATAGATCTCACTTGGAGGATCGAAGGAAAATTTCCAGGCCTTCCTGTAGAAGGGGAAGGGTTATAGATAGAGGGACCCAAAGACCTCTTGGCCTCGCCCCCCCTGAAGGTTGGTTATGTCCCCCAAAACTTCAAGATTACGTTAGAGTTAAATGCTTATATATATATATGTATATATATATATATATGCGTTATATATAGAGGGACCCAAAGATATATATATATATATAAGGGTTATATATATATATATATATATATATATATATATATATATATCTTTGGGTCCCTCTATATATAACGCTTATATATATATATATATATATATATATATATATAACCCTTATATATATATATAAATATATATATATATATATATATATTTATATAAGGGTTATATATATATATATATATAAGGGTTATATATAGAGGGACCCAAAGGCCTCTTGGCCTCGCCCCCCTTGAAGGTTGGTTATCTCCCCCAAAACTTCAAGATTACGTTAGAGTTAAATGCTTATATATATATATATATATATATATATATATATATATATATAATTTGTTAGTGGTTAGTCCATACATATCTTGAATTATATTATTTATTCAGGATATGTATAGACTAACCACTAACAAATTATATATTGGTTATTAGCTTGTGGGGGCAGCTCAAGTGGTAAAAATGAGATGTTGAAATCAGTTGTAAATGGAAGGTCACGTGTTCAAATCCCCCCAGAATTACCCATGTGCCATGATTTGGGCCCTGTGAGTTGTAAATGGAAGGTCACATGTTCAAATCCCCCCAGACTTACCCATGTGCCATGATTTGGGCCCTGTGAATGCACCTAGGGGTATAGTGGTAGCAAAATTGGACCCCTGGACCCTGTGTCATCTAAGTACCAGCCCAATCCCTGTTGTCGATTCCCCTGGTACAAAAAAAAAATAACACACACACACACACGCACACACACACACACACACACACACACACACACACACGTGTGTGTGTGTGTGTTAAGGTGACTCTATTACAAGTTTAATTAATGTGAGATTTATATTTTAAGGATTGCAAGTGGCAATAATATCAAATTACTCCATAATTATTATTTTAACGATATATCATATTTTGAGACGATTTTATCAAGATACTAAACAAGTAAGGTTTATATGTAGTTAATTATTGTCAAATAAAAATATATCACATTATCATTTTTTACTTTTATAAATCCAACTCAACAATTACTCCATAATTATTATTTTAAAAATATATCATATTTTGAGATGATTTTATCAAGATACTAAACAAGTAAGGTTTATATGTAGTTAATTATTGTCAAATAAAAATATATCACATTATCATTTTTTACTTTTATAAATCCAACTCAACAATTATTGTTAACCAAATTTCTTGAAATTCTACTAGTTTTTGAATTTCAACTCATCAACACAATTTTTTTTATGAGACCCATTTTAGAGCCCAAATTTACTTTAATGTGTGAGACTATGTTTTATGTGGCCTTGTTTATCTTCTAACATTGTGTCTAGTGTTGGCGGGTATATATGGACAATGGAGCTTCAAGACACGACATACCATAGTTCTTTATATAATAGATTTGAGGAGGAAGGAGCATGGCTATGTAGCTTGGTGATGAGCCCACTTATCTCGTCAGAGGAGTTGGCTCCATTTCTTTTCATATGCCTTCAAGTGAGGTTCTTGAGCTAAGTGATATTCTATTGGCCTCGTTTGAAGAAGTTCTTCCTTTCAATTTTGTATATGACACATCTACAATGGAGAGTTGCTTTTGAGGGACAATTGTGCACTATCAACAATCGTAGTCTACCTAGTCTGAGGACTTTGGCTAGAGGTGTAGGAGAGAGTGGTTTTTTCAAGCTACTTGTTGATCCAACGAGACTTGTACATTCGGATGTGAAGCTAGAAGAGCCTTCTCACTTTGAGGAGGTGCATGCATAGTGGAATGCCATGGAGATAGGTTCAAAACCTATTATGGATGTTATTCTAGTATCTTGTGATGATGGATACAATGATACTTTTGCAACATACATGATCAATATTCCAACACAGTGGGAGACCAAGGCGAGCAAGTATATTATCTTTATTGAGGATGTGAGGTCTTCCAGTTCACATGATTCTCCTTCAGTGATTGATGAGAATGTTGAGGTTGTTGTTATAGAGACTAATTCAAAGACTTGAGACAGGTCAAATTCCGAGGGAGGTGTGGTGTGGTTGGTTGTGGACATTCCCTCACTTTCTTCCACAGCGCATAGGAGGCCAAGATGGCTTACACAAACACTACAGGAGGTAGGAAGCATATATGAGAATACAAATATTCATTAACTGTGAGTGTACCTCTTAGGAGATATGCTAGTCATGTTGAATTGGTTTCTTTCATTTGCAAGTCTTATAGTGGTTCATTAGAGGAGAGCTATGATATCTTGATGTAGGATGACATTGAGATTGATTCCAAGCTTGTAGTTAATGAGAGCATGGTAGAGTAAACCAAGGATGATAGATTCTCTCAAAGAGAAGGAGTTTCCCTTGTATTCTCTCAGGTAGAGGGAGTTGCCAATAATGTTACTCTTGATTCAAGATTTACTCAAGATGAGGGATTTGGCCTAACTTAGGTTGTTTAAGTTGCTAAAGTATTTGAGAAACACAAGAGGGATCCTCATGTTGACAAGTTGTTAATTGCCTTGCATAGATTGTTACTTATACCACAAACTTGGCATTGTAGGATCGAGAAGTTGACTTGTGTAAATTTCTATCTTCACGGCTTTGATAGATGTGATCCACTTGGTTTGATTTAGTATGTAGATATGATTATCTTTGCATAATATCTTGGACAAATCACGATGTGGTGGTCATTGATGTTGGCGATGTGGTGGTCATTGATGTTGGCCCATGATGTTGACTTGAAGGATGATGGAGTTTGGTGGGTTGTTTCTTTTTCTAGGATTATATTCTTTCATATTCACAAGTGATCATTATTCTTTGGAGGATCAAGATGATGTGATAGCATGGGTGACATGTTCTTTACATATGACAATGGTTAATTCCACTATTGTAGCAAGTACATATTTTCAAGTAGATGATCTACTGTAGTTGTAGGAGGAGTTGATGGATATCATTGTAAACACTTTCCTTGTAAAGAGGGAGTGCTAGCTTTTGGGCTTACTCCAAAAGTGTTTACACTACGTTTGGGGTGCTTCACAAAATTTGTGGCACATGGTGTATGTTCAACCCCTAGATGGTCCAAGATGGATTCACACTTGGGAGAAGGTCCATGATGGATTTGCACTATGGAGATAACTTGTTTAGTGGTTTCTTGAACTTAGTTGGGTGTTGGCTTGGAATTCTTCCCTAGGGTATTAGAGTTGTCTTAATGACTTAGTGGACATCCTTCACCGTGCTAGGTTCTACATGACATGTGCTTGGTATACTTAGGAAGGTAGGGAAAGGCCACTTTTCTATAAAGATATTACTTTATCTATTCTTTGATGGAATTTTGCATCTCTTCCAATAATATAAGCATTAGCTTCTCTCTAGAATGGAAGCATTTTATTGTACAAGTAGTGTGGTCTCAATCATTGATAATAAGAATTTTCTCAAGCATACAAGTATAGGTGCGAACCTTCTATAAGCTACAATTAACCAGGACTCCTTTACTAGCACAAAAGGCAAACATTTGAAGTATTATGCAAATCCTAATGATAAGAAAAGAGACCACCAACAAGGACTTTGTTAAGGTCAACAAAGTATCAAGTCGTTACCTAGGGTTCCATTCTTGTTGTGTTCTACCCCACCCAAATGACAAAAATATCAAACAGATGGGACTAAGAGTAAGTTTCACACAATTTTGGTGGAATTGTTACCCCATTGTCTTAACTACTATATGGTGCAATCCCTTGCGGCATGTTTCTCAAAGCAATTGGAACAAAACAAAGATAATAGAAGCCAAGAGGACAATTAAGAAAGCTTGATACACTATGAAGTAGGAATTTCACGAAGAATATAGCCATAGGTACAAACCTTGCATAAGCTAAAATTTACAAGGGCTTCTTTGTTATCATGAGAAATAAACATTTGAAGTATAATGTGAATCCTAATGTTAAAAAAAGAGACCATGGGTAAGGACTTTGAGCATTCTAAATGGATAATAAGAGTATCAAGTCATCGACTAGTGTTCTATTCTCATTGTGATCTACCCCACCAAAATGACATGTATTAAAGGGATGACATCCAATGCAAGTTTCAAGTAATTTTGGTGGAATAACCAACCTATAGTCCCGACACCTATGTGGTGCAATCCTTTGGGGCATGTTTCTCAAAGCAATTTGAACCAAACAAAGATAATAAAAGCCAAGGTGACAATAAAAAGAGCTTGACACACTATAAAGTACACAGACAATAGAACATGACAATAAGCGAAAAGGGATATGTAAAACAAGATGATTTAAACTATACTACATGTTTAAGTGTTACAAGATGAACTTCCTATAGAAGATGAAACACTTGTAATTAACATACTCAAGTTGACCAAAAGTTCAAATAGAACATTACAAAATATAATAATTGTAGAATGTGGTTTTATGGGGAGATCATTTGGAAGATGGTGATGAACACAATGTTGTTGGATTTATTATGACATTGTTTTGAAAATTATGATAATGTAGTTGAATTTATTGTGAGACTCTGTAGAATGAATATTTTGTTAAAAAATTTAAGGCATTAGTTAGGAAACTTGGGCTTTAATGGTCTTAGCTTCCATTCAAGATGGCAAACCAAATTGATGCATATGCTAGTAGATTAATGTAGTAGCAACCCATCAATGTGGCAATGTAGAAGTTCATTATGGAACTTTTGGTGATTCCATTGAGTGGTGTATCACTATATCTTGGATTGCTTGGGAGGACTTAGGTTCCAAATGCATATACAATTCATCATTGATAAATAAATAATAAGGAATTGAAAGAAAGAGTGTGCGATGATTTGAATAATCAAGTTATTGGTGAAGAATTGGCAAGCTCTAAATATAAGTGGCAAGAAGAAATAAAGGACACATCCATTCAACCTCTAATGGATGGAATGTTATTGAAAGAACATATATGAACCTTTAAGATAGTAAGCTCTTTCAGTAGTGGATGAAAGATTATGAGTTCATGGTCCCTAGAAATTTGTAAAGTAGGAATGGGTGATTTAGTATGATCCAATTTTGGCAACAAAATAGAAAAATGGTTGAACTCATTAGGCACAGTGAATGGAATAAACTTGATATTTTGTTGATGGAAGAAAACAAAGTGAAGCAAGAATATAGATGGTGATAGGAAGATGAGATGTGGGGAGATGAAAGGAAATACAAAAACGAGACAATACACTAATGATGCACTAAAAACTAGATAGATAATGCCTTCGATAGTGATAACACATACCATTCTCATTTTTCAAGGTTCCAAATTAAAAATGTAACGATTATTGAATGGAAAACCAATAAATTTGAATATTTGGAAAACATAAAGTATGCAAGATCAATGAGAACACAAATTGACAAGTTGATGTGATAATTGTAGAACAATCTAGTATTAGTAATGCCTATCATCAATTTATTTGACATATTGAGATGCATTCCTTGATCATATAGTAACTTGGAAGGGATCCCAACAGAATTATGCATACACAAAATCTTTCTTTGAAATGGCATTGAATTGTCTAAAATCCACACAAATTCTATGCGTTTCATCTTTCATTGAATTAATCACTACGAGTGATACACATTCACTTGTATTTGACTTTGATGTTAATTTTGAAAGACCATAATTTCCAAATATCTTCACCCTACCCATGCAATATACCTAGGATTTATTCTAAATGGGCATCTTCAAATAGGTTGTGCATGAAAAATTTAGGTACAAAAATCTATTTATTCATTGTAAAATTTAATTATAACTTAAAAAAGAGTTAATGTCCAACTTCACGTTGACAAATGCCCAACTTTATAAACATTGTCAGCTATTAATATATAGAAACATGCAGAAAAAGCGGTGGTCTCTCAGTTTCCATGAGTTTTACCGTGGGTATGCTGTCTCCTTCAGTCTACGGACAATCCTTTGAACATTTTTGATGATCATAATAATGTCTTTCTCCATATGAGTGTTTATCGTTAAACTTGCGTATGTATTACTATTGCCTTGTATCTTCTACATGTTATTCTAAATTGTTTAACTCGAGAGATGATTTGAGGGTATTGGGCATAAGCCCAATTAGGAATAAAATTTGGTGCAATTAATTGATTATTGGGACCACAAAACAAGGATGCTAAAAATAGTCATGAGTTTTGTTGGTAATTATAATCACAAGTAATAGAATAAGTAGATATCTAGGGAACTAAATGTAATACACCCCACTTAAAAAATAATTATAATAATTTTACTAAGCACAAAGGTTAGGCACACAATATGTCTACTATTGCACATCTTTCTTTGTTTGTTCCCATTACAGTGCATCCAATCATGCGCCATACAAGAATGCAACTTCATTTATGTTTCTTTCGGTTATAAATACTAATAAGGAAGAGGTGCATTAAAAATATAAATTGCTAAATTACCAATTGCATATGGCATCTGAGCAGTTTATCTTCTCTTCAACAAAATTTGGAAGTTTGTTTTGAAAACTGGAAGTCAAAAACACTGCTTTGTTCCTTCTATGGTATTATTTAAAATCAAGCCACAAAAACCTCTTGACATGTTTCAGAGGTTTTGCCTATGTAATATATCCACAATACTGAATCATGAATGACCCTTCCAAGTTATTATCTAAAGTACTTTGTATTCTGCCTTGTTACTGCCTTGTCTAGGCCAGCTCACAAAATGCAATCTGTGCACTTAGATTGATACATCAATAGTGTAGTATCTAATTCCAGCAAAATGTCAATGCAAGAAGAAACAGCCACAAGGATGTGAACTTCCTCAAGGTTGAGGCCGTGTCTGCACAATATAAATATCATTACCCACTAAACATCCTTCCACATCCTGAGGGCAACCAAATTTCTGCTCTAGGAAGAATCCTGTTATAGCTAGCCGTTGCCCTAGCTGATATCGATAGATTGGATCCAGGGAAAGAGTCTTTTTACTATAATCTACTGTCAACCCAACAACTTTACCATCAGCAGGGCCACCAGTAATAACCACTAATTCCTCACTGAAATTGGCAAAGGCTAATGTTTTTGCAGTCCCATCAAATTTATTGACTGCTAGACGCCAAGGTGTTCCCCTAGTACCAGATGCAAGAGTTTCACCTAATCCAGAAGCAATTTCTGCTTGCACTACTTTATCATTCTGATCAATAGGACTAACCGTGTGTAAGACAAAGGAAAGTTGAGGAGAAAGCATTTCCTGGATCAAGACAGCCATAGCTGCTTCTCTCTGTGGTACCCTGGCAATTCTACGACTAAGGACAGCTCTCCGGGTGTATAATGATGCCCAGACCTGTGCAACTGCACTTCCAAACCTCTCCAGCTCAGAAGCCCTTACATTTGGTATAGAATCATAAAGACCAGCTCCAGACATGCCAGCCAAATCCTCAACATTGGCACTTGATCGCACAATCAGCCTTGCATCTAATGGAAAGCATTTAGCAATGCTTTCAATATTGGCCTTGGGTGGTCTTTGAGCTGCAACCAATGCTTGCAATTCAGAGCATAGGAGATCCAGTTCACCCCCCTCTACTTTTGCCTTCTCAATCTTTTCGAGCAGTGACTGAAACTTTTTCAAAGATCCACTAGCTTCAAGGGCTGATTCCATGGCTCCAAAGGGTATAACTCTCCCTTCTGGAACGCAGAATGATGCGGGAATACCCTGTTCATTATAAACTGCCAGAGGAAAAAAAGGAACATTTCTGAATGCCTTAACAAAGTCACTCATTATTCAATTTTATGTATGATGCTTAAACGGTAGTCACCATAAAAGACTAGATTGCAAGGGAGTTATATGAGCATGTTTTACCCTTCGTGCTCAACTGTGCTAATGTGGCAAGACGCCCACATGAAGCAGCCTTTGCACCAGAATTGCCAACATCAGCTTTTGAAAGTTCTAGAATGACTCCTCCAGGAGTTGCAACTACCTGTCTCATAATTCACATTAGTGGACATTGCAGTCCTACTTTGAACAGGTTAATGATCAATCTTTTCAGTCACTAAAACAAACATATACATGAATAGGCCAGATGCCACACAAAAATACCTAACAATATATGTAGCAAAAGTGGCATCTTCAAATATTTCAGCTTCTTGAAGAGTTTTATAATATGCCATATAGTATGCAGAGAAATTCAGAAAAAGTAGTTTGTGAATGTCCAAAATGGAAAAATTAGATAAGGCTTTCAAACTATGGTAGACACTTTAACAACCATGACTAGGGTTGTTAATGCTTGAAATGATACATAGTGCATACCTGGCTTCGAGAGACTGGACTTATTTTGGCTGACTGGGTATAAGAGTGCATTTCAGCTGATTTATTACCAACTGCGCTTTCAGCTAATGGCAGCTTCCTACCTGCAGTTACTAGCTCTTTCTTCCCATCAGATGAAGATGCTGATACATCTACATTCTCAGCTGACGCTTCCAACCTAAGAGACATTACAACAAAAGTTAAATAACTGAATTGTCATTGTCTTTAGTTAATCTCTCATGACAGATGATATTTATTTTTAATCAAATGATTCAATTAGCATGTCCAGTATTATAAAGTGAAGTTAAAGCTGATTACTTGATGGATTTCCTATTATGTTTGTGAAGTTCAATAATTTTGTCCTCATCTTCACAAGTCACAAAGACCACCTTTTCCTGCATATAACATTCCGAAGATCAAATATTATAATTTGTAAATCATTTTAATAATACGTTGTAAAGGCCATGTTTTTTTCAAAATGGGACTACACAAATAAGCATCAGCACTTCTTACATGAAAAGAAGTACAAACTCAGGTAATCAATTATCACAATTCATTGTTCAGCTGGGGACAGACGAGCTGGCTTATGGGTAAGGTAACAGACATAATTGTTGAACAGGGATGCTGCCACTGAATTTCTGTGGCCAAGACTACTAGCTTCCCAGAAAGTTAATTATGGCAATATTTGCACCAACAGATAGAATACATATTCACTTCAGAGGATTGTGTTTCTCAATGTTCCCCCAAGGTTCCGGGACGGCGGGACGTGGGAGTGGGGAGACGCACATTCGGGACACGTGGAGACCACCCCCAAATTTTAGGAAAATTCGGGGGGGACGCCAGGTCATAAAAATTCTAAAAATATAAAAAAATAAAAAATATAAATCCCAACAATAACAATTCATCCCATGCAAATTAGTAAATTACTAAATACTACATTCATCATTGTGCAATCATGCAATGTAATTTAGAATCTGATAAATTAATAATGCAAACACATTACATGATTCATCATGATTATATATGATTATCCGGACACCTAGAAGGTTCGTTGGAGGTTCGGAGTTTCGTGCGGGATGCCCACAAGGTTCGCCGGAGTTTCGTATTTTCGTGCGGGACGCTAGGAAGTCTCCCCCAAGTTTCATCATGGAGAAACGAGTTTCGCCATAGACCGAAACGTTTCGCATGGAGTTTCGTCGAGTTTCGCCCAAAGAGAAACGTCCCGAAAAGTTTTGCATGGAGTTTCGCCGTCCCCGAGACGCGGGGAAATGCAGAAACATGTCCCCAACCCTGCGGGATGCGTCCCCATGGAACACTGGTGTTTCTGATAAGAATCTCCCCTCTTTAATTTCATCAACTTTCTCCTCAACTAGCATAATGAGCATATGAAGAAATATTAACTCAAGAATACCTTTCAGTGTCAAACTTGAACAGAAACTTTAAGTTTTAATAGTAAATCTTCCTCCCTGACTCAAAAATTTAGAAAGAACAAAAAGTCATTCTTTGAGCCTCAGATTTGAAAGGAATAAAAGAAACCATTCCTTTTAACATATTGAAAAAGAGTAGGAAAAAAAATCCCATGGCTGTAACAAATAAAACTATGGAGATAAAAAAGACATTAATGTAGAAACAGAAAAAGTCCTTGTGCAACATTAGCTGGGATGTGCAAAGTTATGCACAAGAGATGATTTGAATGATAAAGTATGTAATCAAGAGAGTACAAGCATTAATTAGAGCTGAGAATTTGCAGGGAGTCACCATAGGTTCACCCCTATCATCAATCAATCGTAGCCAATCTATTTATGGAGAAATTTGAACAAAAAGTGCTAGACTCGGCCCAAAGGAAAACCAACTGGTGGGTAAGGTATGTAAATGATACTTATGTAAAATGGGCACACGGGAAGGAGGAACTGGATAGGGTTATTGAACATCTGAATAACCAGTCAGATTCCATCAAATTCACAATGGAACTGGAAGAAGATTGATCCTTACTGTTTCACAACATCATGGTGATCAGGAAAAATGATGGTACTGTGGCACATAGGGTGTATAGAAAGAAGACTCATATGGTCCAGTACGTACACGTGAGTTCACATCACCACCCAAGTTAGAAGATGGGTGTGCTAAATACTCTTATAACTCGGGCCATAAGGATTTCGAACAAGGATAATCTTCAACAAGAGAAAACGCATTTGCACGATGTGTTCAAGAGAAATGGTTATAGTTGTACTCTCAGAAACCGGATTCGTTTGAAACCCTTGCCGTGTCCCGAATCGGTCGAATCGGACACGATTCGATATGAATTCGTGTCCGATTCGACCTTGCATCGAATCCTAAATCGGGACACGCACTCAACAACGAATCCGACACTATTTTACAACGTGTCCCGACTGTCGGACACATACCCGAAAAACAGGATACGTTTTTGGAAATCACATGATTGAAGGTAGTTCGTTTGATTGAACGCAGATTGTCTTTTAATGAATTATGTGGAAATCACATGATTCTGTTCTTACGCGACGTATCTTTCAAGTGTTTCGGTCCATGGAGCACCTTTTGAATTGATTTGTTTTAGGGTTTGTTTTTCCAGTGGAGAAAGGAAGACTTCCAAATTCCTTTCGTTTGTATTAGTTCACACTTAATACCGGTTATCAATTCATAGCCCGTTGATGGATTCCTTTTTGGGCCCTAGCGATAATGTCAAATCCAAATCAGATGAAATATACTTCTAACAAAAACAAAATACCCCATCCATTCAACGGCGACCAAGGTTTTGTTGGCAAGGATGAAATATCAAAGGAATTCTCGTATTCGGAATCATATGAAACATTCATCTGGTTTACTGGTCAAGGAAATGTGCCTCATGGATTCCATGTCGACCATGTTTACTCGTCAAGGAACCAAGCAATGAGCATCTTGGTCAAGAATGAAATTTGACAAAGATGGATCATAATTCATACGAAATATTCATCCTGAGTGTTTATCACTTAACCAAAAATAATGTAACTGATTGATTCGATTTCGACCTAGCTTTCTGGCTAAGACTGAACTTTCAATAAAACGGTTTTGTTTCAAATTATTTTGAGTCCTATTTCTTTTAGTTTTTTTAAATTTCTGTTTTGACCAAGTATAAACACCATCATCAATATGGTTCAATAAGCATAATAATATTGTATTATATTATTCCACTTTACATGTTGAGCCTTCAGATATGTATAAACCACGTGGTCTCATTAATAAATTAATAATAAAATTAGCACAGCCACCACAAGTAAAGTGGTCCGTGAATTTGTAATGGATTTCATTCCATCCACCAGGGTTCAATTCAGTTGAGACATCTTATGGCTTGGAATACTTTGGATTTCATTCCATCCACCCGGGTTCAATTCGGTTGAGACATCTTATGGCTTGGATTACGTGCTCACCGTTTGCTCGACCTACCATCCATCGTGATTTGTGAATGACAAATGTGTAATCATTAATGTGTTTTTATTCTAATTTCTATTGAATATTTGTAAATGTTCTAGTTTCTAAATATTTTTGGATCTATATGTCTATATTTTTAAATTTTAATATATTTTAAAAATATATATATATATATATGTATATAAAACGTATCCTACATGTCCTGATTTCGGGGGTCACCGTGTCCGTGTCGGACTCTCGTATTTTCGTGTCCTACGTGTCCCGTGTCCCCGTGTCAGGTGACTTAGGTTGTACTGAATCTCAGATTGATAAAGCCTTCAAGAAAGTTGAGCAATGTTGACAACTGTTAGATTTTTAAGTGTAATAACAATAAGGATGACTGAAAGATAAACAAGCACAGCATGAACAATAGTACAAAACAAATTTATCCTGGGAAAACCCTCTCGGGGTAGAAAAACCCAGCAAACTTCTTCTATATAGATTCTGCAGAATGTACAAATAGTATCCCTAGTGCAAAGACCCAAAACAAGAAGACTCCAAGAGCAGCTACTCTGAACGACTCTCTCTCTCTCTCTACTCATGCGAATTAGATGAGTGAGTGAAGTGTGTAAATGAGGGCAAGCCTCCTATTTATACTAAACAAAACACATGACCTTTTTACTAATTAGGTCGTCTTGACTCACCTAACTAAGCACTATCCTCCCTCTACATCTTGTACTCTCTGCATAGAGACATTTTGCACTGGAGTGACTAGTAGCCTTCTCTTCTGATGATCTTTTGTGTATCCATCTATGCCATCTTTCTTGGTCATTGGATACCAAGATCTCGAACTTTGTTGCAAGTTCTCTCTTGCACCCATCTATGAGCTTCTCATTTTCAAACTTGTAGCAAAGGTTGATGTCCCATCAATCTAGGTGATCCTCGATCTCATCATGCTATTCCATGGGTTCCTTCTGAGCCCATACAAAGCCTTCTTCAATCCGCGCACATGTGGTTCTCTGTAGAGAGTCTTGAATCATGGTAGTTGCTCCATATACACTTCTACTTCGATTACACCATCTATCTAGTGTAATATCCACCACTGAGGAAGTGTCTTTGGCCACTAGAGCAACGTCTCATCATAGTCGATTCCCTCTTTATGAGAGAACCCTCGCTTTTTACATCTGTAGTATGCTTGATTTCATAAGTCTTCTTAAATATTATAGTTGAATCATCGTCACTTGTTCTACGGAACAAGTCTCATCATTATTCTCTTGTAGGTGATGGTACACGATCTTTCCTACAAGTCAAATTCAGTGGCATGATTAGAAACATTTCATAATTTTCAGAACAAATTCTTATGCATAAAGACATAGCTTCACACAATCATGCAACTATCTTCGCCAATGCTTCAACACAACATTCACCCATTTCTTGCATTCATATGGTAACTTTCTAGATGCCTTCCATCTCTACCAGAACATTATTAAGAGTGTGCACTACTCCCAACATGTCAGCAAAGAGGCTTCATTCTAGACAAGTAGCAATGGAATGTTGTACAGCACCATAGACCACTTACCCATCACATGCATATTAGTAGTATATTGTTCACCAATGCAAACACTCTAACATGCATAATACACATCCTAAATCTAGGAACATAAATATGTACACAACTGGACAATACAGGAAATGACAATTCAAATACTTCTTTGTTTGTTTGGTATGCTCTCTCTTGATCCTAGTCTCCTTGCAGGAATTACTGGAGTATCTGATAGTGATCTCTACTCCATCATCTGATTCTGAGGACCTATGCCTTTATTGCTTATGATCTACAATGCTAATCAAGTCTTCTACACCATAGATCACATAGAACTATGTACTGGTGTTGAATCACCTTCTAAATCAAAGTACATATTCCTCATCACTGGAGGAATCTTCTTTAGTCTTCTTTCTAGCTAGTTCATCATCCTCTGCAACATGAGCATGATGTATTTTCTTGTTTCCTTTCTTCTTGGGACAATTCCTAGAGATGTGTCCCATCTCATCACAATGGAAGCATCTGAAACTTGAATAGTATTTTGAATGTCTTTTACCCTTGTGTGGTCTCTTGTGATGATGATCTTTTTTCTTGCCTTTTTTGGCATAAGCTTCTAGGGCTTGATTATCTCCATCCCCTAACTTTTCTTTTCTCGCTACAATCCTTGCTTCTCTTGAGTGCAAGATTCTAAGAGTGCACTGGACAATATAAGCTTCTTCCTGGAACATATCCTTTGAATATATGACTCCCATGATCTTGGAAGACCATTTAGGGTAGTCATCACTAATTCTGCATTTTCAACCTTGTCTCCAATGGCACTTAATTGATCTCTGATGTTGGAGACCCTTGTGAAGTAAGACTGGATACTTTCATTGTTTTGCATCTTCATAGCCTTGAGTTGAGTCCTCAAGGTCATCTTCCTATTGATGTTGGTTCCTTCAAATAGTCCCTTCAATGCATCTCTTTTGGAGTCTTCAGGGATGAGATGTGTGGGATCAAGTGATCCTTGATGGAATCAACTATGATCCTCTTAGCTTTGATTAGATTCTTCTTTTGCTTTGCTTTCTCCTCATCTCCCTCTGGCTCCGCAACTACTTCTGTGACATACTTGTCCAATTCATGTTCTTCTAGGATGAGCATCACCCTATACTTCGATGCTCGGAAGTTCTCAGCCCCTTCAAGCTTATCCTCAAGCTTGGTATTGTTTGTCATCTTGATAAACATGATAAATGAGAACCTAGAATGGAAATAGAGAGAATAGGACTTACCAATGAGAGTGCTTCAACTGGATGCTTGCTTCAATGCTTTTATGTACGACTGCTTATGGTGGGCCTAGGGTTTGACAGAGAAACCCTAATTTTTCAACTTTGATGACATGCAAATCTGATTGGATAGGAAATGCACCTCCTCAAGGAAAGTTGAGCAATGTACTTGTTTTCCCAAATCTGTGGACAAAACTGCAAAATATTTGATGCCCTAGTTTCTTCAATTTCTTCTGTTGAATTGTCCGATCTTACTTCTGATGTATCTCAGAAATTTCTACTCCTCAAGGTCCGAAACTTCGTTCTGAGATACTGTTGTTTGTCCTCTATCCAACCCCATAGGTTAGAGCAGTATTAGATTCACCAAGTGGGACTTATGCTAAGTTTCCCAAGGTGGCCTGATTATGGACTATTTCAGTATAGGGAACTTGTACGGATTGCCACGTGTAACTGTTTCAACTTCGGGTTCTAAAACTCGTACCAGAGAAACTACAATCTGTGCTCTTGCTGTAACATCTTACGAAATTCGATTTGGATCTTCCTAGCCCATTATATAGCATTTCTCCCTAGATCACTTGTTTAAAACTGAATTCTGGAAGAGGCTGGAACCTCGATTTGAATTAATTATATCTCCTAAAGTACAGCGAATCTGAGGCTGAAACTCACACAAAAGGTACATGAACATTTCATCTTCGGCCTGTCCGAGTTTCAGATCGTGAACCTTCGCCAAAAGTGATTTATAGCGAAAATGCCAAGATGACTAGTTTCCGGAAATGGAAACCCTAGTTCTGAAGTTGCAGTAGCTGCACAATGTTCTCTTTTAGGCTAGCTCTGATACCATGTTAGATTTTTAAGTGTAATAACAATAAGGTTCACCGAAAGATAAACAAGCATAGCATGAACAATAGTACACAACAAATTTATCCTGGGAAAACCCTCTCGGGGCAGAAAAACCCAGCAAACTTCTTCTATATAGATTCTGCAGAATCTACAATAGTATCCCTCATGCAAAGACCCAAAACAAGAAGAATCCAAGAGCAGCTACTTTGAACGACTCTCTCTCTCTACTCATGTGAATTAGATGAGTGAGTGAAGTGTGTAAATGAGGAGGGAAATCCTCCTATTTATTCTAAACAAAACACATGACCTTTTTACTAATTAGGTCGGCTTGACTGACCTAACTGACCTAATTGGCCCGACCTATACACTTTACAATAAAATATTATTTTCTAGATCTTTCTAGGCTGACCTAATAGTTAGGGTTTGCATTGACTCTTTCAATGACTTTTACATAATCAATTACATCAATAATAATCCCCATAGGGTGTATAATACAAATGATACAAATGACACAAATAATACAAATAAGAATATCTTCCGAAGTTACATTCTTCAACAACAACAAGGTAATACTCATGAGTCCAATGATAACAGGGGAAGGTATTCCTACTGTACAACAAGGCACCACAGATAGAATTGCTAGACTACTATGGAAAAAGAACATCAAAACAATTTTCTTGTCTCCAAACAACCTGAGGAAGATTCTAAGATTGGTGAAAGACCCAATCAGCCCATCTTAACACAAGGGAGTTTACCAAATCCCGTGTGCATGTGGGAAAAACTACAACGGGGAAACAGGGAGATTCATTCATACAAGAATCAAAGAACACACTGTGGACATCATTTACAATAGGGCAAAAAGATCAGCTTTGATGGAACATTTGCACAAAGCAAAACATCCTATAAAAATCAAAGAAGCGAAGGTCCTGGCAAAGAAAAGATGGTCAGAAAGGAGGGTCAGGTAGGCAATAGAGATTGTTAAAAACTCGATTTCCTTAATAGAGATGATAGTTTGATTCTTAGTAACCTGGCCTCCAACTATTAATAAAACTTGAAGTCTCCCTTCTCCTCGATGCAAGGTTTATACTCCTTCCTTGAGTAGAATGATATATAGACAGGTTGAAAGAATGATGTTGGACTTATTTGGTATAATGACTATGATAAGAGGTCAAATTAAATTAATAATTCGCTGCTGGTCTAACTTGATATATAGGTCACCCGTATGTATAATTGCTGGTTCACTAGCTATTTGAGGTCAGGTATTTAAATAAACGTTCACGCAAAGTTGCAATCAATATATAGTTAAACCAGGAGGCAGAAATATCTCAGGAAGAAAGCAAGGTTACAGATATATATAGTTGTCCTGAACCTGATGATGAGCTTCAGATGAGGGCTCAAAACATTGACAACAAAGACAACATAATGATTGTCGCAATGCATACTTCTAATCCAATGAGTATTAGCATTGAAAAAGAAGACAACAGAAAAATTGGATTCCCAAAGAACACAAGAAAGACCCTTTTGGAATAATATGAGATCTTTCTTCTGATATTTATGGGTTTTATGTTTTAACTTTCTTGTATTCCCCCAATTCTCCTTGTATCTACATTTCTCGCATTTATCGCTAGAATTTCTCTCCACTTTTTGTGGGACAGGCTTTGATGCAGAAAGACAAAGAGTGAATAAATAATGAACATATGTCAAGTGCTATATTTAGAATCACTAATGTTTTGTTGAGGGTGAAAACACAGAATATTAAAGTAAGAAGGTGACTCCCTCAGAGAGGAAGTTGGGCCATATAAATATTAAGGGCCAGCTGACCTCATAATAAGGGGCAACAAAACAAGGTTAGCTGCAGTGCCATCCCAGTGGCTCACTAGTATAAATATCCCTCAGAATCCCTCGTGCTGTCACAGTTTCATTATTCACTCGGCATCTCTTTGTTACAGGTTGTTGTTATAGTGCAATATTAGAGGTTTTTGCATCATGAATAAGCTGACTTTCTCTACAAGTATGATGCTTGCATTTGTAAGTAGGATTTTGTTGATTTTAGCCCTATTTTTATGCAATCTTCACTCTCAAAAGGAACTTCCCTTCATTTTTGCTGCACCAACCTCCTTTTGAAAGGACATTCAGACTTGACACTAAGGTGGCCTGCACATTTTTCCAAATTTTGGTTAGTGACTCGTATCTGAAGGTGCAAAGCTTGCATTCTAGTGTATTTCTAAGCAATGAGCACTATAAGAACTAGATTCTATTGTTGTCCCAGCTTTGTGTTAAATTTCTATGGTTAGATCTTTTTGTTTACTGGTGCTCCCTGCAATGTTGGATTTCTTTCACTTTTCCTTCACTTGGAAGCTATGTTACTGGATCTGTCCTTCCTGCTTGCTGGATCTGTGGACCAGATCTGGATCCGTTGGTATCCAGCTCTGAAACAGATCCTTACCATGCTGAAACAGATCCTGAGCTGAAGAAATGGCCCAGGCAGAAGATTGCACCTGAAACAGATCCAAAGCTCTTTTTGACCCCGAGTTCAGTCAAAACAACTTTTTTTATTGGAAGATTACTTTACTACATGTTGAAACCCTAAACGCCTAAAACCCATTCAGTCTAAAACAAGACCGCTTCACAGTCGCACCATTAGCAAACACAGAAAATAACTTATCTGTTGGATGTTTGATAGAAGCAGAATTACGAATTCAACTACAACGATTTCGGGCAGCATGCAATGACTTAAACGTTTATATTTTGTGAAAGCTAAAGCCTACAGATAGGCCATTCGTTTTACAGTTTACTCCTTGCCCGGTAGCATATTTACTATTAGTTCTTTTGCTATGCTACAATCTTCGTTCTCAGTTCTGTTACTGTTTTTCTCTTCCTTCTTTATAAATTCAGATTTCCATTCTTACTTAAGTTTTGTTTTGTTCATGTTGTTCTGTTTATGTTTATGCTTATGTTTTGTTCATGTGTTCTGTAAACCCAAAAATGCCTTCTAGTCTGTGGGGAACAATCACTCACAAGCTCTAGAAATAGTAGCCAGTAAAGTGCTTAAGGTGTTTTATCTGTATCTTCATTATTATAATGAATTTTGGCAATGTGTATAGTTACGCTGTAAGCTTCAAGAAAGCCTTGAAATAACTTTTCTGTTCGTTTTCACTTAATAAATATCCAAAACAGATATGACAGTACAAAAGAATCCATACGGATAAATACATATAATATGAGAAAAGTACGAGATGATAAGGTTACAAATAAAAGAGCCCATAAATATATAATCCCTAAAGGACACCTTGGTGACTCTTCACAAAGAGTTACAGCCCTTAATTATTATTATTTATTTTGTGCCTATTGATATATTTATGTTCACAACAAACCACCGAAATGGCTTCCTACTATTTGGCTCCATGTTCAACCCAAGGTCATTGTGTGGTACTTGGGCATTCCTTTTGGGATAAGTTTGTCGCTAGCAGCCATGTGGGATTGGTGTCTTCAAAGGCTTCAGAGCAAGCTGCATATTTGGCACCATAGGACCTTCCCTTTGCCGGGAAGATGATAGCAGTTGGCCATGTTACCTCCCAAACTAGCATGTGTTCTTAAAGTCCCGAAAAAGCAAGCTAGCCGAAGGGAACCAAGAGGAGAGGCCAAAGTCACCACACCAATCCCCATTCGCACTTTTGTTTGTCTCTTCTCCAACTCAAGGGGGTCACAATAAGACAGGATTACTAGAGCAATAAGCAATGGGGTTCAAGGTGATGTGAAGAGTATATCTAGCAAAATGTTTGTTTTTGTAGCATAGGAATATGTAATGGTTGATGGGGGGATAAAGGGAATCACTCTAGTACCAATTTGATCGAGGGAAAATGGACACAAAGGATCACCAACAAAGAGGGTCTTGCCAAATAGGTCACCAAGAGAAGAGAATTGTGTACACTAACCCCAATCTTCTTGGTGGATTGAAGATGGACTAGGGTTTACAAGGGAAGAGATCAAACGAAGTATCCACTTCCTTTCAAGCTTTACAGGGAACACCCTATAGATAAAGGATTATGGCTGCGCAATTTGAATTAAGGCAAAGATACAACACATAAATCCCGTATAAACAAGACGCAAGAAAAGATGAAGTAGATCTTAACATAAAACACCTTTCTCCAACGGGGTAATAGTACCCTTCCAATGGCCCAAGCAAAGCATAAAAATGATTTAGCAATGTAAAATACCTAGCAACCTTACAACCATGAAGCTCAGAGCAAGAGAAGTGTGCCACACATGAGAAAGAAGGGAACCCTTGAGAAAAAATTTGCTCCAAGAAAGAGATATGTCAATTAGGTTCAAGAGAGTGAACTCCAAAAATCTAACCATAAGTACAAATGAGGAAGAGGCTCTCTTATATAGGAGAGGAGCTCAACATTTTTTACAATAAAATAATCATAAAATCCTAGATCTGGCCTAAGGTGGAGTAAACAATGAATAACCTCCACTTAACCCTAACAAACTCTAACAATATCCTTATATGAGGTGGTCAATGCCACATGAACAATGTCAAATATACATAAGGTCCAAGAAAGAGGGAACCTCCATTAAATGAGGAAAGATAACAAGTAGATGTCATAAACATAGCCACCAAAGGCTCTCCAAAAGGTAGCATTCCAAGGAAAAGGCCTAAAAAACGTGGAGCGCTTCCTCAATAAGGTGAATGCTCTCCATCAAAATGCTCCAAAAGGTTTGTGCAGCAAAAATACGACGTGACTCTTGAAATGGCAATTCTAGAATTGCTAACTTCCTCAATATTTATCAAATTTTCTATTATAACCACTTTTTGGAAAATCTATGGCTACTCTGCATCTAATGGCATTGAGATGGCACAATCATGGGCACTTTGTCAAAATATAACTTCTCTTCAAGCTAGGATGCCCGTCCAAAAAACGTCTCATCAAGAATGTCCTAGATGAGTGTGTATACAACCCTCCAAACGATGATGGCTCCATGAATGATGAACCAAAATCCAAATAGATAAGCTCCTAGAGGAGATGGCCCCTCCTAAAATAGCATGTTAAGTGGCTAAGATATCCTCCAAGTGGCAAAGTGCATGAACATATGTGCAATAAAACCCCCACATGTAGTAAATAATGACCAAGTACCTCAACATGTGTGTTACCATGCTAACTTATCAATACAATAATATAACCATGCCTCCACATATGTGCCAAGAGAGGGTGCTCAAGGAAGATGGTGTGTCAACTCAAAAATACTTCTTGGGATCATCATAATGCATAAAAATATGTAGTATCATGCCCCCAAAACCAGAATTGAACATTCAGAAAGTTGTCATAGCTCCAACACCCTTGTAAACTAGGGGGAGCATTCTATATTACTAAATATGTTATGAAACGGGCATTCCATCCATGTATCATACACCTCCAATCTAAGTCACATGACACGAAGACACGGGACACGGAGGATACGTAAAACGAGAATCCGATACGGGACACAACGACCCCCGAAAACATGACACAGGGGACACGTTATATATATATATATATATATATATATAAAATTATAAATTAATAATAAAAATTAAAATTAAAAATCAAATCAGATCATCATCAACATGCATATTAGAATTAGAACAAGATACATGTACATCATCATTCATACAATGATACAAATTACAATCATACATCATTACATCAACATGTAATACTAATAAAAGAATTAGAAATTAGAATTTAGAACCAATGTGAATCAAAATGAACCATAAAATAGAAGTAGAACCATAAATATCAGATTTCTCATTAAGTTATCAAAATCAAAATGTATTACATAAATACTGAGGGAATTCCACTTCAAAATACAAAATAGAGTAGAATCTAGATGCAAAATAGGTAGGTACTAGGAAACAAACACTGTCAAATTTCAATATTCCTCCTCCATGTCATAATCAGCATCACTACCACTGCCCTCTCCTCCATCCTCCTCCTCCTCCTCCTCCTCCTCCTCTATGCCCAATCCAAGATCTACTGCAGCTCCTCCATCTGATGGTGTGGAGGATGACCCCTCAAGAGGCTCCTCATCAAAAATGACCGACTCTAGCACTGGGTCATTAAGATCTATGTTGGCTAATGCCAACTGAATATTACCATCCAAACCCATATCATCAGGAAAGACATCCCACATCTTTGTCTTTCCCTTCAACCACTCCTCCCTCTTCCTGTAAATAAGACGAAGGTTGGTGTGCACATACACCATTGTCTCTGCCCTGGACTGCTCAATCTTGCTCTTTTTCACACTGTACAACTTCCCATATGTGCTCCAATTTCTCTCGCAACAAGAGGATGAAGTAGCCTGAGAGAGGACCCTAAAGGCTAACTGTTGTAGACTAGGGCATGTTGCCCCATAAGTTTCCCACCATTTATAGGCCTCTTTGACCCCCCTGTCTTCAAGCACATCATACCCTCCAAATCTCTTAGTGCCAATGGAGAACTCAGCAAAGCCCACCTCAATCTCATTAAGCAATGCTTTATCCTGAAATATCCTTCTAAATGCAATCTTCCTCCCCTGTGAAATCTCTCCATCCATGTGAGGAGGGAATCTACGTGAAGGCCCAACACCAGCAGTGAGCCACTCTTGACTATAGAACTTGGGGTTCAATGAGTGAGCCAAGCAATGCAAAGGTGTGCAATTCTTATCCCACCTGGAAAGAAGAATATCCTGTATGGTGGACCATAAGCTCTCTGCTGATGTCCCATACTCAGGGGACTCATTCTCCATAACAATGGCCTTCACAAACTCAATCATGGAGTCCCACCCCTCATAAACATCTCCTAAGATGGGGTGGTTCATGTCTGCAAACCGCAAAAGAGAAATGATAGGGTCCATGACCTTAATGGTAAGATTGACCCTCTCCCACCAACCATCATCTAACACTGTGTCCTTTACCCTTTTTGAAGCACCTTGATCTCTCTTTCTCCAAAAAGACCAAAGATCTAAAATAACCATGGCCCCAGGAGCGGCCTTGACCTCCCTCAACCTCTTGAGCATAATGAATGAGGAAGCAAACCGAGTATCTGCAATCTTCAACAATGATAGATGTGTGTATTGTTTATATATTGTGAGGGCATTGGTATGGTTTTGTACAAAATTCCGGATATGGCTTGCATCATCAATAAGATTGCCAATCCATGTCACATTTGATGCAATAGCTTTAAGTGCTAAGTTCAAAGAATGAACAATGCATGGTGTCCAAAATATTTGTGGATATTTAGCTTCCACAATCATGCCAGCAGCTTTGCAAACAGGTCCATTATCTGTAATTATTTGCACACAAGCTTCAACACCTACATCTTCGATAACTTTAATGAACAACTCACCCATATATTTTGCATCCTTGTTGTGTCCAAGAGCATCCACCGCTTTCAAGAAGACAGATCCATTCTGGGAAGACACCATGAAATTGATGAGTGGATGGTGTGCTGCATCTGTCCATCCATCAGAAACAATACTCACACCAGATAAGGTCCATGATGATTTGATAGGTTGTAGGATTTTTTCCACCTCCTTAGCCAACAATGTGGTTCTAAGCTTCTCTGAACTTGGAGGTACATACCCGGATGGAGCTTTCTCAACTAGAGCTTGACACATCTCAATAAACATTGGAGACTGTGCAACATTAAATGAGATGCAGTTGAGAAAGAAAAAGAATGCAATGGTAATATCAATTTCATCTCGCTTCTCTTGCTAATAAATCTTGTCCATTGGACCACGAGTGGAGGCTGCCCTCTTTTTTGGTGGTTGTATGTCAACCCCACTCCCAAATTTGCTAGATGGAGTCCTCAAGAAAGGAAGAGGATCATCATTCTTTTGTTTATTGCTCACTGCTGCCACATTCCCCAAGCCAACTGTATCCTCTTTCTCCAACAACTTTCGTTTTTCAACACCCATCGCTTTACATGGTGCAAGTCCACAAGGAAGCCCCAACAAATGGCCCCTAACTTAGTAGTAGGTGCTCTTAAATTCACACTTATAGAAATTACAATTCCAAAGAGTATTCCCTCCCCCACTAGGTTTTGAATGCCCTTGTTTTCTTGTGACATACCTCCATAGGGGGAATTTCTTCTCTTGAGCTTGCTGCCTTGCTACAGCAGGGTCAAATTCAGCCCTTGAAACAATAGCAACAGCACTTGAAACAGTTGGAGCACTTCCAACACTTGACGAAGATAAACTTGGAGGGGATGGACCAACATTGCCCCCTTTCCTTTGACCTCTACCTCCTTGCTTTGATGATTGGGCCATGATTTCTTACTGTTGTAGATGAAAACAAAAGAACAGTGCTGCTGTAGATGAAATAGACAAATAGAGGTGCTCAAATCTTCCTTGTAATCGCTCCCAATGCCTTCACACCGAGCTAAAACCTTTCACCCGCAAATAACCAACACTTAGAGCTCATTCCATTGACAAAGAATGAAAAAAAATGAGAAAAACACTCATTAAGTAGCCCGCGGACTGCTTTTTCACGGGACACGTGTCCTAGAATCGAGACAGCCCCCCAGAACGTACCCGGTACGGAAAATTCACGTGTCCTAACTTGTGACACGTTGACAACTGGTGTCCGGTACGTGTCCGAGCTTATCCTTCAGGGATACCGCAAATACGGACACTTGGGGGTAAAGTGACGTGTCTTGTGACCTTGCCTCCAATAGAACTATGGTGTGAGAGATGTAAATTTTACTCAATCTCAGACTTGATTTCAGTACCCAGCAAGATTTATTCACCAAATTAATGCACATAAATCAAATGCATTCAAATGAGAAACTTGTAAACCGAACACATAAGATTTACTCAACTACTTGCAGCAAAATAGAAAAGCACACCATGGAATTTAACACAGATTTTTGGGTAAATTACCCTTGGAAAAAACCCCATAGGGAAAAACAGTTCAAGATAGATATTTTATTAATGAGCTCACAAGAAAGTTCTGAGTATTACAACAGTAAAAATCAGCATAAAATGAACCTGTACGGATTGCAATAAATGCGACAAACCTCAATTTTTGTGCCCAGTCAGTGGTACGACTACTACGACCTCCTTGTAAATCATGCCCAACAAGAAGTACAACCTGTACGACCTATCAAACAATACTGCAACCTCAAAAATCATGCCCACATTTTTATGTACAGTCCTGGGAAATCGTGACAGAATTTTGCTATACAGCCGTTCAATTTTCATGCCTCTATCTCCTGTTGTGCGGTCCTCGGAATTTGTACCCAGTACTCATGTAATACCCCAATTTTAACTCTGTAATGTAAATTTGTAAATATTGTTGTAAAGGCTAGAAGCCCAAAGACAAATGGTCAAGGGTGACCAAGAAATTATAATTATGTACATTTTCAATATTAATATAAACATCTTTCATGGCTGCAGAGGAAGAAGGACAAAGAAGAGATGGAGGGGTATGAATCCACAAGAGGGGAAGTGACAGTGGGCTAATGTAAATGACCCAAGGGGGGCTTAGCTTATATCCTTAGCCTTATCCATTTAACCATATTTTTCTTAAGCCATGATTAGGAGCCCGCTTTATTTAATTAAAGCATTATTTAATTACACAAAAGGGGGTTAAGAGTGGTTCCATGTGAATGGGCCACCTAGCAATATGATGCATGCCTATTAAAAGTAAGAATTAGAGCCTGAGAGGGGTTCGTTCTTTCTACTATTCCATTCCACCATTTGAATTTTCCTTCACCATGAGCCTTTCCATTATCTTGGGGGAGTTGAGCTTGATACTGTGACAAAGGAGTGTGAAGCCATTTCAGATATGACTTTTGCATGCCATTAACCTGGTAGACTGGTGAGCGAGAGAAACCTGGCCTGTGGCTTATCCCTGGAGTTCCCAATTCAGAGAATTCCTATCCATCCCATTCTGGAGTGCTAGAAGGGAACTGGAGGCTGCCCGAGGGACTATTAACTCGAAGAAGGGAGCTTGTTCTTGGCGTTCAGCAAGTTGATGGGGAAGGATAATTGAGGATTGGGACAATTGTGGAGGGGGTTTAGGCACCAATGAGTTGCATGAGATATTGGGCTATGTAGTAGCTATGAGAAAACATTTAGCCCTTGTGGATTGATAGCCCCAACTCGGGGATGGCCTGTCAAAGTAAGACTTGGCTTGACAATGTCTATGGTTGGGAGGAACGTCCTTTACCTGCAACCTGCTGGAGAACATTTGGTTTAAAAGATAAGTTTCTAGCTATTTATGAATGCCTTGATGAATTTTGTGTTTGCATGTGTTTAATTACTATTTATGTTGAATATGTGAATCAAATTGCATGGCATGGAATGCTAGTTTTCTCTATTGAATTGTCTGTAAATGAATTATGATTGCATATGATGTTTTGGGCCACTATATATATAGATATTATTCCGTTGTGTAATTAAATGAATGGAGAAAAACGAATTTGAATATAGATGGTCAAATTCAAATATGTATTTGAGTACCCCGTGGTCTCAATGGTGAAAAGAGGCCGCCAAGTATGTTACAACTCAATTGTACGGTTCATAATTCAGAGCATTAAATGCTGTCATGATTCTTGGGAATCGTGCCCTCTCTCCTCTTGGGAAATGCACCCTCTTTAGTTGTTCTCTTCTCCTCTCTTCTTCAACTCTCTTTCTCTCCTCTTGTGTCTATTACAGTATTACTCTCCTAGAACTCATTTTGCCCCTTTATAAATGAGAAATGACTCTAACTCCTCATCTTCCAAGATGGATGGCCAAGATTAAATCTTGGAGTCTCAAGATAAATGGTTGTGATATTTGTACACTTTATCACAACCTAAGTCATTTTCACTCACCATAAAGCAAAAGTCACTTTAACTTTATAAAAATAAAGTTAATGTCTAGGAATGTCACTTTTGGTCACTTTCTACATGCTTAGACACCAAGCCTATGTAGAAGACCATCCGAGCTATACAAACTCAACAAGAGAACAACCCTTTGAAAAACAAGCTACCAAAAGTGCTAAAAATAGCCCATAAACCAAAATCTGATGCCTATATTTCTCCAATGTCTTGACGAATGAGGATTGTCCTACACCACTGGACAGGTCTTGGAAAGAGATTTCCAACCATATATCAAAAGCCACCATCTAAGCTAGGGCATTGGAGATCCAAGTGTCCAAACTGAAGGTCCTGTTATGCACAAATCACCCTAGAATTGCCACAAAACAAAGTGCAAAAGGCGAGCCAATGCCATGAAGATTGTCAACCCCTGACATGTAGGGGTGACTTGTTGATCATTACCTATGTGATCTTCCATCACATCTAGCAGTTCCATAGATGAAATCTTTGGTTTACCCATGGATACTTGCCATAGACACTTCCAACTTGCTCAAATCACCATGTTATGTGTCTAAGATTGATGGGGACATTTAGTTGACACCATTGTTATGACATATGCTATCTAGTTGACTCATGGTTATGTTTTCTTATGTGTGGACATGACCATGAGAGGGCGATAGTGTTACTCTATAATGGCTCATGAATCTTAGATGATTGTTTCATAGCTAAAGATGCATTTTGGTGTGGTCATAATTCTTCATGTAGATAATTGTGTAACCTTGTGAGTCAAGTGTATCCCTAGGGATTTAAGTAAGCGTGACCCTCATTTCATGTCATTTACAACATTTTACATAGCAATTTTTCATGGCAAGAGAGCACCTTAGGTCACCTTTGTGCTTGAGTTATTACAACCATTATTTAGCATCAAGCAATAGCATGTGTAAAAGAAACCCTAGAACTCATCAAATTAACCAGCAAGCAAGAAAGATCATCCCAGGAGAGGTGTGCATAGAATCAAGAGCTCCAATAAACCACGAGAAATATAAAAGATCTCATAATGAACCCATATCTTGTTGTGTTTTTACAATGAAAGGGGGGAGCTATTTATGAGACTAGCCTCACTGTTTTTAAATTTATAAGCCTACAAGGTAATGTGAAAATATCAATGTTCCCCCAAGGTTCCGGGACGGCGGGATGCGGGAGCGGGGAGACGCACATTTGGGACGCGTGGAGACCACCCCCAAATTTTAAGAAAATTTTGGGGGGACGGGTGGGCATCAGGGTCATTAAAATTCTAAAAATATAAAAAATATGAAAAATATAAATCCCAACAGTAACAATTCATCCCATGCAAATTAGTAAATTAGTAAATACTACATTCGTCATTGTGCAATCATGCAATGTAATTCAGAATCTGATAAATTAATAATGCAAACACATTACATGATTCATCATGAATATTTATGATTATTCGGACGCCTAGAAGGTTCGCCGGAGGTTTGGCGTTTTGTGTGGGACGCCCAGAAGGTTCAGGGAAGTTTCGAAGTTTCATGTGGGACGCCAGGAGAAGCGAGTTTCACCAAGTTTTGTCATGGAGAAGCGAGTTTTGCCACAGAACGAAACGTTTTGCCATGCGTTTCGCTGAGTTTCACCCAAAGAGAAATGTCCAAAAACGTTTTGTATGGAGTTTCGCCGTCCCCGGGACGCAAGAAACGCAGAAACACATCCCTGACCCTACAGGACGTGTCCCCATGGAACATTGGAAAATATAACATTTTGGCTTCCTCACTCACAAATTTAGGGGCTAAGCCACTAAAAGGACATAAAATAACAATATAAAAGTGCAATTAGGCTACACCAAGTGCCAGGTGTGCCAAAAGGAGGATGTCATGCCCCAACTAAACCCAACAAATGTGTGCCCCAACTAACCCCAATAGATGTGTGCCCTCAACATCCTCTTTCATTAACCTTGTAGGCTTCTTCAATAAGCAAGTACAATTTGCAGGTACACAACCTAGAGGAGGGGTAAAATAGGTCCAAGTGAGCAAATAAGGTGTGCTAAACAAATGTTATCACCTTTTACATGGAAAATAAATGAGTGTGGTCATGCGTCCAACTAATTAGCCCCCCAAGGACACCAACCCCTATAGGGTGAACACCTCCTAGAGGTGGAAATCAAGTGGACCATCCATGACAAGATAAGGGGTATTTATCCCCAAATCAACACTCTATGCTCGAATCTTGGCCTTTACATAGCAAAAATAACCCCTTCCCCTAAAGGACTTGTTGTCACATCCATAGTAGCAGGGGTTACCATGATTTTGGACCAGTTTTGAGCATATTCTTGAGTCGTTCCTTTTCTATGCTATGCATGAGATCAGTAGTTGATCAGCAGTTTGATGATGATCACTCTTACATTCAGTGGAAACAGAGCATGTACATTTTCAGTTTCATTTCAGGACTGAGCCTCATGACCCCAGGTCGATGACTGAGTTAGTCATTCTTCACCATTCAGAGCAGAGATGATGCTAGTGCCCATGATGTACACAATAGCAGTGTTCCCGTGCCAGTCAGATGTTACAGGTTGCAGATGCAGGTTTATGACCTAGCAGGTCTATGGTTTATGTACTTGGATGTTTATCTTCTCGTGTACTTATCTTAGTAGTTGGACTATGTATATGGTGGTTATGCATTGGCGATATTCTATCTTGCTTTTATTTGATGGTTTAGAGTAGAGGTGATTCAGTTGCTTTAAGTGAGAGGTTCTTGTGTATACTCATTAGTCATGCCCTTACCATAGTATGGAATTGGTCATTCCCCATAGGGTCTTTGCTAGTCATGGCATCACCTTGTCATTCTCCCCATCCATCTATTATCTTCTATTCTTGATATGATCCCGACTTACACCTTAACTAGTGATATCGAGTACTTTCCCCCACTTATTACTCTGTGTTGGATAGACTCCATTTTTACCTTGTGTCTCGGCGCTGGAGTGTGTGATTTTTGTCACAGGGATGTTCTCCTTTAGTCCTCGAAAGCAAGTAGTCCTAACAAAAGTGATTTTAGACACTAATGCATCAAAACTTAAATGTCATATCTCAACGGATGCAAAGTTAGCAAAAACACTGTTGCTAAACACTACTGCAAATAAATAAAATGTCTTCCGTAGCTAATCAGTTGCCAAGGGACGAGCACTCATCCTTTGTATGATGTAAGGTTGTTTTCCCCTACAAGGCAACGGAGTGGTAACTCCATCACACCTATGGATAGTAGCAGGAAATGGTGGTCAAACCTAGTCACTATTTGAGGCCCGCAAGGCTATTTAGGGCACCTGCTCTTGGAGGATGGCTAGTGAAAGTTGATCAAAAAGCTAATTGTTAAATGTAAATCTTTAAGTGTGCAAAGATGACAGTAAATGAAATGCAATAAAGGTTGCTTGTCTAGAGTCTATTGGAAACACTCTCACCACTCTACCCATTTGTGAGGCACTGCCATCCCCTAGTGTTTTCTATCCAGCATATATATAGGTGGTTTCCCTTTCCCCTTTGTCCAAGAAGTCACATTGTCAACTTCAAGGTTGTCAAGTCAAACCCTTTAGCCTAGCCTTGTTTCTTCCACGTTCACCCATAACTAGCAAAATAGTCAAGTCTGTAAATGAGTATACACCAATGTTACAAAAACTGGACCGGTTTAGGCAAAACAGGCCGGTTAGATTGGTTCCAACACCTTTCCGGTCCTGACCGGCCCTTCAAACCGTTTTTGGTCGGTTTTGTCCTGAACCGGCCGGTTCAATCACCAAACCGGTCAAAACCGACTGGTTCAGGACAAAACCGACTTTGCAAAGAAAACCGGTCGGTTCGTACAGCAGCCGTCAAGCCGGCCAGAAAACGATTTTTTTTTAATTTAAGAAAAAAAGAGGCAAGTGGGTGGGGGGGGATGAACCTAGACTACCCTAAACACTCCCACTAAGCTATAAAAAGTAACAAAAGACCCCCACCCACTTTCTTTCACTCACACTATTCATTGGAGTCTTTCTAAGGTTTCCAATATTCGAATTATGAGCTTGAAGTCTTTTTCCTTCGATTCTTTGAGTGTTGATTGCTGAGGGTCTTAAAGTTGGTTGTTAGGATGATTAGATTGTCTAGTCTTTGACTCTAGTCTTTTTTATAGGCCATTTAGAGCCTTTTTTGATGATGTATTTTGATTCAAACATGTATTGCACTCAGTGCTAACTGCTATTTTGGTTCTATGCACTCTTATTTGCTATATAAATGAGACACTTTTCATATTTTGTGTATAATGGTTTGAATGCATATGGATGCACATGAATATATATATATAATTTTTCAAAATTTGAATATTTTATGTATTTTTGGTGGTCACGTTTTATGATCCGTTTTTTTTTCCGAGTTTGGTCCGGCTCCGGTCCACAGGGTCGGCCGATTCGACCACCGGTTCGGTTTTTGTAACATTGGTATACACTTGAGGATTTTATTTGGAGTGACTCATTGCTTTGATCTAGCCTTATTATTGATGTTTAATATTCACGATTGCCAGTTAAATGCCACTTAATGTTTTAGTCTTGATGCTAATATAAAGAAGGGAGCATATTTCATCCACTTGTACATGCAACATCAATGATTTTTAGTCAGAGTCATTATTTTGATCATTCTTGACCTGGTCAACCTAGTTTGACCAAGTCAACAGCAGGTTTCAGGAAGAGTTATGGCCTTCAGTCTTTGGTCTTGGTTAGTCATGGCCCTTTGATGTCCATTAGATGGTTCCATGCACTAAGCAATGCTTTGATGGGATGGCTTGATTTATTTTTATTATTATAAATAGTTACAAGCTATATTTTTATTATTTGGGCATGGATGGACTTACAAATGCATTTCTTGATGGACACACATAGTGTATGAGTACTCATTCCTACCAGATTTCGACATTCCGAGTCCATTGGTACACTCAGATTACAATTCCGGGAACAGGTACTTGATGATATGGCCATTTCATCTTCCAATAGTAGAGTACCATTAAAAAATAGCTTGCAAGAGGTTCACAAAGATGTCTTATGTTCTCCTAGGGAGCTACAGTAGAGATGTAGGGTATGGGTACTCATCATTACCATATTCCTATATCTCCAGATTCATTTTTGCACTCAGTTGGGGCCCCGGGACACTTGGCAATGTGTTATCAGCATTTTTATCTTTACAGGGTGGCGTTCTAGTTGGAAATTAACAGAAGAATGGCTTAGTGGGGTAAGGAAATGGCATGAAATTGGTCCGAGACTTGTTATTGATGCTTCATTAACCTTCCGACATGGTATTCATTAGTTGTAGGGTACACACGTCCTCATCTCATCATTTGGGGCGTCATCTTCTATGTTGATAGCACACGTCCTAGTGTTCCTTGGTCACTACATGTTATATCTTATGATGATGTATATGGGGTTGCTAGTGGAGATGTGTTATACCTCCTAGCCCCCCTTTTATGATGTTATATTGATGTACCTAGTGTCATGATATGTCATATGTCCCCCGTAGGGCATCATTGAGGGAGTGCGTCCCCCTTTTTAGAATAATCTTATGTCTATGTTATCCGACACTTATTTAGCCGTTGATCTTGATGTACTATCTTTTGATCTTAACCCTCCATAATTTTGGGGTTTAGGGTTTTGGATTGTGAGGATCTATTTATACGATATCTCACCCATTTGTAAAGGACTTTTGGCTCTTGGAAATATTGGAATAAAGGAAATTTTTGCAAATCTCTTGTGAATGCTTTGATGAATATTCTTGCACACGATTGGAATGCCTCTCTCTTAGACATTTGAGTGGATTTGATGTGATTTCGAGACATTTTTGTGAAGACCGAATTGATTTGTTGCAGGGGTGCGACTTGCTTCGAGGGTTCGACTGTGAGGGTTTCTCCATCATCTCTTGGGCAAATCGCTTCATCTCAAGGAGTAGCCAATTGCGATTTTATCCATTGAGTTGTTTACTTTGAGATGTCTTGCATAGTTCTTCTTTCACTTGTGGATCAAATCTAACTTGAAGTTGTTTGAATTTGTAGGCGAAGAGGGCACACTTCCTCCTTGGATCTATATGTTTTAGCTCGGAACCACTTGGATCTCTCTTGAAATTGTAACTAGTGCCTTTTATCCCTTATGCTCCCCAAAGTTGTCAATCTCATATTTCATTGCATAAACCCTAGGTGGATATCATTTGGGTATTTGTTGTTGGCACTAGATCTATCTAGATCTAGCATTTTAAATTTCATTGTGGTGTATTTTCTTTAAAGTTGAGCATTGATCCTTTGTCTAAGCCTCATCATCCGGTCATTAACTCATATATACCACATCAATTTTCTAGATCTAGATCTATCCATTTAAGATCTTACTCTTTCCTCCCATTTGTATCCCTTAGTGTGTCTTGAGTTGGTTCGCTAGCCCTCATAGGCTAGCTAGGATCTCCCCCTTGATCTTGCTTCTAGTTGGATCTAAAGTGACAAGAGTCAGTTTGGTGTGACAACCCTTGAATCAAATGGTGAAGGAGGCCCTTGCAAGTGTCACTGGTTTAGTTGCCCACCTCTACCGTCCCGGATAGGAAACCTTTCGTGGAAGCTACTAACTTTGTGATAACAAGACCTACAGGAAATGCTGCAGATATTATGAGGCGTAATAGGTTCAACAAGCGATGAGATAATCAAGTGATTATTGTAGTCGGTGTTTCATTTTTGAACCCTGTTGAAGTTTGGAGTGGATCCAGATCTGAATCTTACCCGATCTGGGGATCTATGTATCCAACCCCTAGGGTGGACGAATCTGGTAACAAAGGATAAAATACAAGCACAAACTAAGGAAGAGATTGAAGATGACATCAATGACCAAGGACAAACCTATTTTCAACAATGTTGATGATAAAGTTGAAGTCCAAACAATCACAACAGAAGAGGAGTCAAACATAGCCACATATGTTACGTGGTACAAGTACCAGCGCACCTTCAGATATGCCCCAGGGAAAGAGGAGCATTTTTTTGACTTGGAGTGTTGTGTTCCATCCTTTTTCTGAGTGAGGGTTATGGCCAGACCCTCTGGTTCCTCCCTGGGGGTACTATGGTTTAGTGGCATTGCTGACTGCCTCATAGAAGGGCTTGAAGCCATGAGGTTGGTGTCTCGGGGCCCCTAGGGGTGGGTCATTGGGTCACATGACCCCCACCTTACTTTATGACACTAGTGACTCTTTCTTTCTGCACTGAGGTTCATGCCTCTACTCCAGGCCACCATCCACACCCTCTTGGTCCTCCATCTCAACAACACCCTCTCTCCTTAGCCTACTCATGATGATGACATCATCCTTCCTCCAAGCCAACATTGCTTGAATAGGGGAGGCGTTGAGGGATTTTCACTACTATTGGGGTTAGATGGGATATGGCAACCCCCCCCCTCCACACTCCAGCCTTCAGATCAGAGTGATATGCTCAATTTTAGCTATTTAGTCACGTGTGGGTAAATTCTGGGGAAAATGTCCCAAATTACTGACATATTTGATTATTTTATATTTTTTTTTTTTAATTTTAAGTTGGCATTTATAATTTCAAATTGACATTTTAAAAGGCATGTCAGCTTGGATATTGGTATAAAGTGAGTGTGAGAAGGTATAAATAAACTTCTCCTCACTTCATTTGAACATAACAACTTATGGGATAAAACTTTTATGCTAAATTTTGCCCTCACTAGGGCTCTTGGATTGATGAGCACCTCTTGAGGAAAGGTTTTCTTGATGGTTTGGAGCAAATTCTTTTGAAGTGTCTTTTGTTAATGCTTCTTGCTAAGGTGATGCTATAATTGTTAGCCTAACACATGCACGAGGAGGTATCTATGCTTTTTTCTTGATGTCTCTTTGTTTAATGTTGGATAATGATGCTTGTTTAGGGTTGAATGGTAGCCATTAATGTTGCATTTTGTCTTAACTAGGTCATTTTCTGCCTTTAGTCACAATAGCAATGTAAGGGACCTCCTCCAAAGGAATCCTTCTTAGGTTTGAGGTTTAGGTCTTCAAGTTTTGCCCTAACTAGGTCTCCTTTAACTAACCTTTGTCGTTGTTAAGGAAATCTCTAGTTGCCAAACTTGCCAAGTACCATCTCAAGAGGAAGAGCCTCTTTCCTTGATGCCCTAGGGTTAGGGTGAAACATTCAAACCCTAAGGTTGGCTTCTCCTTTTATACATTTTTTTAACCCTAGATTGTACATTTTATAATTGTTAGATTAGTGAGCTAGATTGTTGGTTTAGCTACGTCTGATTTCCCCTTCATTTTCATAAAAATAAAATTCTAAAACCCTAAAAAACTGACCTAAAACCCTAATTGCAGACCTAGAGTGCCCTAGCGCCCTCCTCATCTCACCCTTCTTGCCTTTTGCTCTCCTCTCCCTTGTACTCGCTCCCCTTCTCTCCTTCTACTCCTACCTTCGCACCCCCCTCTTCTCCTCCTCGCTCCCTTTTCTTTTCTCCTCTCTTCTCTTCGCTGCATACTTTCTTCTTCTCCTCTCTTCTCCACTCCTTCCTCCTCTATCCCTTCCTCTCTAGCTTTTTCCTTCTACCCTTCCCTTCTTCTATTTCCTCCCTCCTTCTACTCTCAGCCAGCCCTAAAAGGCTTGACCCTCCTTCCAAAAAAGAGCCTTGGCTCCTCCTGGGACTTCCTCCATTGGAATCCCTAATCCTGGCTAAGTCAGTCTCTTTTCTGTTTTTGCAGCAGGTCTGCAATAAAGTTGCAGACCTAGCCCTTTGACTGTCCCAAAGTCCTTAACACCTGTACACGCAAAACAAGCAACAGAGGTGACTTTCATTAGTATTTCTGGGGAGCAACATCATAAGAGAACTCTGAAGTCTACCTGAAGTTGAGGTCTGAAAAGTAATCTTTACATTTTGCTATATTGGTTTACTTACATGACAAACACCACTCAAAATCTAAATCACTTATTGCATGCATATTTTGTGATTTTCTTTACCACAAACTTGACATCATAGGAAGGGAGTTCGTATTACTTTTGATTGGAGAACATACTGTGATTGACGTGAGTCTGACATATTTACTATTTGTATCAAAGGATAGAAGGTGAAGCTAGTCAAGACACAAGTTATGTTGTTTATGCTTCTGTTTTTCCCTAGGACTTTATTGCAAATCCTTACAAGTTGATAGTATTACAAGTCTGCTACTATACTGTGTCAATACATCTCTATATACAGATCTGAAACTAATATTTTGGCTACTTTGAAGTGGAGATATATTTGATCTTATATTGTGGTATTCATGGTCCATAATCATTAGCAGTAATCACTCCTTCCTATCATTGACATCTTATTTACTTGGTTGATGTATTCAATGGTTAAACATTGGTACAAGATCTCCTTTGTACATTAAATTGACATTGGTGATTATTTCCTTATTTGTTAAGTGAGCAATATCTTACAGTGACACTCACTACTATTGGTGTTTGATGACTGGTTGCACTCACAAATAAATCTGATTGTTCCATTACTTTGCATAAGCGATTGCTTGTTAGTAATCGTCTATTAAGTTAACATTCATCCTAATGATCTATGTTTGACTCCATAAAGGCACTGGTCACTGGTATCTTTTGCATGGGCATATCTGTGCTCTGTGGTCTAGTTTGCTTCAGGTGATTAATCAAAGGGCTCTCCTCTTGGAGGTTTCAACTTCCGAAGAATTAGCACGTTGTATCCTAGGTGACATTGGGATACGCTGGTGCGTTTGCTTATTGGAGAATTGATCCTGCTAATTCGCCCGGTAACAACATACAATGACTAAAGTTTGCTACCTTCCTCTCATCAAACCCATGATGATTCACAAAGAATAAAAGCAACTTTGCTTCAAGATCTTATATTATCAGTTAAATCCCAAGATTGAGATCTATGTTGCATTTTTTCTAGATCATCATCCTCTACTCTTTATTTCTCAAATCCTTGTAGCATGTACCATGTTCTTCTCGCTCAAGGAAAAACTTTGCCTATCTTCATGATGAATGGAAGCCTTTGCATACCAGACAAAGAATACAATCTGTTGTTGACTCATGGATGAAGTTGATCTTTGGCATCTGTACTTAATCCTGCTTTGAAGCCAAAGCATCTCGAGGAAGGACATGTAATGAACCTAATTCGGAAATTGCTATTAGTTAGGTCTCCTAAAGGTCACATCCTTTCACTGTGACTCACCTCTTCAGGGATATATAAACCAAAGTCATTGTTTCATTGTAATCAATCATTTTTCTTATTCAATATATATATATATATATATATATATATATATATATATATATATATATATTATTGTGTTGTGCATGTCTTAATCTCTACATTGCGTGTGAGATGGATTATGAACCAAATAGGTTCATAACATTGATATGAATGAAAAACAGCATGTAATAAGCTTTATAGAATCAGCACAACAACAAAATACATAATTTAAGGAAACCTATGTTATAAGCTTTAAAAATCAGAGCAACAACAGAATAAATAATTCAAGGAAACCTGTAATTGTCTCCATTTAATTCAAAAAAAAAATTGCCTTGTATTTGTCATATACAATTGATTCCTTCCTTTTCCTTCTGCAGCACGAAAGACTCTTACTTGTCGTGCTCTCACACCAAGATGTGATAAATGAGGTAGTTCTTGCAAAAGTATGACTCCAACAATATTTTCTCCAGCTGCCTTAACCTGAAATATAATCATCACACCTGTCAACAGTGTAGAAGTTGGCAGTTGAAGCAAAGAATGTAAACATGCCCAGAAACTCCCATGGAACTAATTAAAATATCAAACTAATAGTTGTTGCAAATGATATGAAGAGGACCTCTTCATCACCATCAGCTTTGTTGACGAGTAGAATAACTGGTCCTGTAACAGATGCAGGCAAGGAACCTGGAACGATTTTCTCTACCTGATAGATTCAGGTAGAATTAGAATCAATTAGCATTTACAGGGAAAATATAGGACAATAAATCGAGGGTCCAGTTACATAACATTAAAACTAATTTCATATAAAAGCATTAGCAGTAGCTCTAGGGCACATATCCTTCTAAGCAGTTTCAACATTCCCAGGTATGCCGTATTTTAACAAGTACCCAAAAATAGGGTTAAATCAAGTTTAATATTAAACTGCACTACCTCGACCAAAGTGCCAATAGCCTTCCCAGGAACCAGAGTATCCCAACCTTGACCACCTGATAATGGTCGCACTGCCTTCAATAGAAGAGTGCAAAGTTTGGAAACCTGAAAAACAACACTAAACATGCCATGGAAAAGAGGAAAAGTAAGATCAAAGCCATTGCAATGGAACAACTTGCATAGGTACATAGGGAAATCAAAGCTGGTGAAGAAAACCAGACTGCTTGAAAGCTGACTCTGTGACTCTACAAACAACTTGAAGACTCAAGCTCATTATGATCAATCAAAACTGTTCTCTTAACTGGGAAGTAACTAATCACCTAAGAAAATTTTATTTTCAGTGCTGCTTGTTGGGTGGGATGTGCAAGTAGATATACATAAACTGTAAATAAGAATTTCACCTAGGACACCTGTAAGAAGAGTTTGTGAGGACATGATGTTCAAGAGTAGTAATTTCTAATTCTACCTGATTAGTGGATATAATTTTGTCTGTTAGGACACTGATCTCAGAACTGAAAACATAATCTGACTTAAGTTTATGTAGTGAAAAATAAGTGTCAAATCTTAAAGCAAATCCACAGAAAATGAGTTAATAATTTTACCTTGCACGGATTTCAGCTTCTGTGTAGGTTCTCACCGTGTTCTCTGGAATTCCAAATGCATTTCCTAGTTTCTGCAGGGTCCATGAAAAGCGTTGTTATTGTGTCTAAATATATCACACTATTGGGTTGTAACCATCAGTGTCATGGTAGGGATCACAGGAAATCAAGACTATACAAAGACCTGAACTTTAGTAGGGAAAACTTGTAGGAGAGAATCTGAATATGCTTCAGCAAGACGGTGTGCTCTGTCCAGTGTAGCCTTCACTCTCAAAGCCCAGATAACGATACCATTCTCATTTCCTGAGAAGAATGGAATAAGATCAAAGGAATTTAATCATCAGACAAAAGTAACCTTCATCAAGAATTATTTTATCGTAGAAAGTAAAAGAATGGGACATATAGATTGTTTGTATACATAAAATAAAACTAGATGGAAAACACAATGTATCAGAAATATAAACTGACCAAATCTTCATTCAATGAGGTAAGATACATCAAATATTGCTCACAGAACAACAGTCTCATGTCACTAACCTTCTATCTCAGGAATTCCCCTTTTCTGCCAGCACTGCAGCTCATTTTCAACTGCTATGCATTCATTTTGCTGCCAACCAGACAGCCCAAGTTGACGAATCCCAGTCACAAGTGCTCCTAAAGGATGATCCCAGCTAGTTGCATTTCTGAATCTTGCTTCCCGAACCAGCCAAGATGGGCCTCCTCCAGCTTCTAGAGCATTCACAAACCTGTTCCATCAACTAATGCTTACTAAATGAGAAATCTGTGATATGTTTATGCAGACAATCAATGCAAAGAAGAAACATCATTTTTTTAATCATATTCCATTCAACTGATCTGTAACAGTTGTCAATGCTGCCTTTTTTGGATTGAAGCATATAGATTCCATCTATATGCCTCCTTGCTCAAGAGAATAAGGAGAACTAGCAAGATAAGAACAGACAACGCCCAAATATTGGAGGCAAAATAGAGACCACAAAGCAGACTCAAGCAATTTACTAAGTTCTGTGTACCAAAGAGAACCTGACAAAGACAACATAGACAAAATAAAAACATACTGAAGACTCCCATCAAACAGAACTAATAACACTCCTAAAGGATAAATTTGTCATTATAAGACTTCTAACTGTCTCTGGCCAATAACCTTCCAGGAATTTTAGAAACTAGCAATGACCTCAATATTTCCATTTCAAGAACAGATGTAAAATGTGACTGCAAAAATTCACCAGGTAAAGCAGCGATGACAATATTGGACATAGAAGAAAAGAACAAGTGTTGCAAAATCAGCAGATAAAAAAGGAGGCTACCATCATAATATAACCCAACTGGATGTCCATTTCACTTATTGGAGGTAGCTAAGAAAAATCTATGAGAACATTGATGGATTGTAAAGAAAAAGACGACAAAACACTTTCAGTACAAAGAGGTGTGATTGCCTGAAGTGTAGCAGCTTAAGAGGGGTTTCAAAGGCCTTGTATGAGTGTGGCAATAAATAGCCATGAAACCACCCCAGAGAGGAAGAAAGTAGGGTTGCCAAAAGGTTGCCTTGATGTTAACTCAAGGGCATTATGATCTCAGAAGAGTTTAAAAATTAAAATTCATAGCAGACCATAGAGTTTGATCAGATGTGAAAACTAGTGCAATCCAAAGCTGTAGACAAATCAAAGAGTTCTTAAGAAAGGTTGATCCTCGGAAAGAACTAGATATCAAATGTTACATTTCCAAATAAATGATAAACCAAAAAGTCCAGTTTGCATTCAGAGAATATGATACAAATCAGACCAATCACATAGAAAGATGTAGTATTTAGTAAGCTGGGGCTTAACAAGAATGGAAATAGGAAATCTAAAATAGTGGGCATATTACTTTGTTCTAAAATAGGAAATGTAATGAATTGGCTGTGATGTGATTTCAGGTTGCAATAAAGTCTAGGATTAGATTCAAAGTTATTGACATCACCAAGGCATTCGTTAGTTTTTGTGGCTCAGACAGGTACTTCTGCATAGGCTAGGTGTCGACTAGAAGACCTCTTTAGGAGCTTGCTTGAGAGGACAAGTGACTTTTATGTTATAATGGCTAAAAGCTTACTTTAGTTGTGTCAAAGAAAGATAAAGCCGTAGCCGTAGATCTCAAGTAATCTAAAATCACTTAGGAGATCTAGAGGGCCCATGGTATTTGATAGTCCATGGTATTTTAGTCATCGTAATGAGATAAAAGGAAGCCTAAGGAGAGGAGATGACACACAACAGTCACACAGAATGAGTGAGTGAGATCTCATTTAGTGGGTGGAGAAGGACTTCCATCCACATGTGCAAGTGTCAAGGCAGGGCCAGAGGAAAGGAGAAAGGGGCAGTTGAGGGTTAGCAACCAGCAAGATCGAAGGACTGATCTTGAGGTGTGAAGGCTAGCATTCTGTCATTGTATTCCTCAGTGGCCCATGGTATTTGATAGTCCATGGTATTTTAGTCATCGTAATGAGATAAAAGGAAGCCTAAGGAGAGGAGGTGACACACAACAGTCACACAGAATGAGTGAGTGAGATCTCATTTAGTGGGTGGAGAAGGACTTCCATCCACATGTGCAAGTGTCAAGGCAGGGTCAGAGGAAAGGAGAAAGGGGCAGTTGAGGGTTAGCAACCAGCAAGATCGAAGGACTGATCTTGAGATGTGAAGGCTAGCATTCTGTCATTGTATTCCTCAGTGGGCCATTATCCCAGGACATGAGCCCAAGATTTTTATAGTTAATAAAAATCACCGTCTGCTGGTTTTTCCCCAGTTGGGGTTTTCTAGGGTAAATCTGAGTGTCAAATTTGTATTATTTCCTGAGTATTTCCGCTGCGTAATATGTTAAGATTCAATGTGTTTCCTGTTAATAATTTTAAGTAAATCATTCAGGGCAGCTAACTGGATCTGGATCTGAAAAATTAACAGCATTTACTGTTTTTGTGTTTGGTGGAAACTCACATGGGCCTATTGTTAAAAATATCAGATCATAGTAGCAGATTCTGCACTCAAAAAATTTAAACCCTGAAACTAAGAAACTTAAAGCTGATAAATTTCTATCAAAACTGCAAAATCTAAAAGTTAGATTCTACAAACACATCACACTGAGAAAATATGAACAGCACGTATAAGCTCAAAAACTGACACTCTAACTCTGACCTCTACTCAAAACTAAATGTCTCACATACTCATCCTGCCATGCTTCTTTAGACTAAGAATGGCTAAGGAATACAAAAATAGAATGAGTAACACCCCATGGTGCACCTACGCTAGGAAGACAAAACCTAACACAACTTGCTGCTTAGAATAGTGTTCCCAGGTATATAATAAGAAGGCTGCCTAGAAATCAACACCTAGCTAAAACTGGACCACCTCCAGCTGATGTGCTTTTGTCCAAAATTAGAAACCATGCTAACACTGAAAAAACACTTTCTAAATGTAACAAAAGCAAGCCCTTTCTAAACTCGAACTGCACCTAAACTTAGAGAAAAACTGCATTCTCTAACTCCAAAAGAGAAAACTAAATCTGGAAGGCAATTTCTAATTAAAGAAAAGCTAAATCTGGAGTTGCCCAAGTTTGGCACATGCATACTGAAGGCATTCATGCACCCTTTAACAACATAACTGATGTGCACTTCCCATGATATACTAGTGTTGCACCATCATCCCATGCCCTCTTTGTTGAGCACAGGAGCCAAGGCAAGAAAGAATAGGGCTGTTGTACAGATCTGACATCGCCACCGCTGTGCCGTCTTCCACACTAGCATCATTGTTGTATGTTCCTGCTAAAGGATGCCATAATGAAAATGTTGTCGCTGAATATGCTACTACAAGAGAACACCTCAGGCCCCAGGGCAATACCTAAAGCTAACACCTATGGCTGCGGCCTTCTATGATTGTAATAAGGGATCAAAGGGCTAATGAAATACCCACACAGCCATCTGCATCTGTTATTTTAGTAATTACACAAGAAGAGGTTGATCGAAGAGTTGGACAATGTGGTTCCACCCAAGGCTCTATGGAAGCTCATCTCGAAGGGTGGTAAATGAGATAATGAAATCCCTCCTGATGAATCTCCCGTTGATATCCAAGATCGTGAATATTATTTACTCCATGATAATTTGAAAAGGCTCAAACTGCTGAGGTATTTTGTGGGACATATTGTCACGACCCTAGAATTCTGGTAGCCTTGGTGACCGGCTGTTGGCTTGGCCTCAGTCGGGCGGATGGTGTACTGGCGTGTTTGATCGCTAGGAGGTCCAAGGATGGCGTCGCGTCGAGTAGGACGAGGCAACCGGCGAGGCTTGATGGCGGTCTCGACGGAGGATGGCATGACGAATACCTCGGATATGCAAGCATGATACTTGGTTAAGATAATCCGGACGGAAGGAGAGGACAGGGTTAGACATCAGTGAGCATGTGGTTGGACTTGGCAGGTTGCAAGAACAACACCCTGGAGGCATCCTGAAGCGGATTGATATTGGCTAAGCGAGCTTGCATGAGTAGGTCAGTAGTCGGTCGTTCAAGTGTTGGCTCGGGGGACGAACATGCGAGTAGGCACGGTTCTATGGTTGGGTGGCAATGCGACGGACTGCATTGCCTACGGTGAAACGAGCACTTCATTCCGCACAACTCGGTGGTGTCTGACGCAGGCTTGGTCAGGCTGGTTTTCGGTGAGGCGTAGTCCGGGTGAGACTTGCGGTTGATGGCCAAGCCCAACTAGCAATATCACGCCGGTGCCGCGCGTGTCTAGGCTTTCGAACAGTATGGGACGCTCGAGAGGGATAGAAAAGCCTAGGCCCGTGACACATATCCCATAGAGGTTGTGATTAAGGCAAGCCAAAGAGGCATAGGAATGCTATGTATGGATTTGCACGATCATCTATAGCCTAACTAGGGGCTTTCTCTAGTTCTCCTTTGGGGATGAAAATCATTACCATGAAATGATATCTCATGGCCCCTGGATGTGTTGAAATACTCTGGTTATTTTTGTGGAATGGCTAAAGAGTTTTCTGCTGAAGAAGCCTCCAAGTTGAATTACATAGTCTAGGTGGAATTTTCGAGGTTTCCCATACAATCTTGGCCCTTTCTAGAACAAATCTCTTGTTAGTTTTCGGGTTACTCCAAAAGTAATTACAACATGTTTGGGGTGCTTCATGAGATTTAAGGTACAAGGCATATGTTCAGCCCCCTAATGGTTTGAGATGGATTGACACATGGGAGACGGTTTGTGATGGATTTGCATAGCTGAGAATCTGAGATAGCTTGCTTGGTGGATGCTTGACCTCAGTTGGTTGTTGGCTTGGTTTTTTTTCGTTAGGCGTTGGAGATCTCTTGGTAGTTTCGTCGACACCCTTCATTGGGACCCCATAGAAGAGCCACTTCCAAGGAGAACAACCAACATGGGATGAAGCACGTTATGCATCATGGAAGAGGGCATCAGGCATAAGTTGGCAAATGGGCATGTGGCAACTTGGATTCATGTTAGGAGGATTATAGATGGCTTGGGGACACCTACGGCTTCAACGATGTTCTTGCAGGCACAACCGACCCAATGAAGTACATTGCTTAGGATGATCGATGGAGTCCACGTATGCTTATGATGGAGTGGTGTTGACATGCCTTATGTAGCTACATCACCTTGGATTCATTATTGTGCATGACATCACCTAGGAGCATGATGCAAGTACTTTGGAGTGTAGAGTCTCGGATGTGTTGGCCTACAAGTGCTCATTGTAGGTTGCTTGTAAGGGCAGTTAATGGCCACGTTGTACTGTTGGCCTCCCTTACCCCTCTTATAAATAAGGGGAGAGTTTTTCAAGTCATCGTCATTGTTGTATCTTTCTCTTTCTATTTATCTTTTTCGAGAGATTTGCTAGGATTCACAAGTTCATGAGGAAACCCTAGGAAATGCTATCTAAGGGAAAGAGGATGCCTTGGCTTGGAGTTTTCTCTTGTACTAGGGTTTACTCTCGTGGAGGAGACATTTGTGATAATGATCACATATGTTCATTCAAATCATCTTAGTGTTCATGCTTATATCACTCCTGCGTGAGATGTTACCTAGAGAAGGGTGTGCACTAACCTCTCTCTCTCTCTAGTGTCTTCCTTAGCACTTGAAATTTCTCTCTTTAGTCACTAGGGATTCTTGGGATTCTTGGAATATCTTGGAGCATCTTGGAGGTCTAGGGTTAGAGTTTATCCCTTGGAGATTGAAGATTAGGGTTTTGTGATAAAACCCTAGGGTGGATCAGGAGAAGACAGATAGGAGGGGGATGTCTTGCCTTGGAGGATGTGTTAGAGTGATTCTTGCATCTTAAATCTCTTAGGTTGCTACGGTTTTGTTAATTTTCCCTAACTAGGGTTTATGTAGAGTTAGGAGGATTTTTACTATCCTTGAGAGAAGGCTATGGTATGTACATGTACTTCATCTTGAGCATGTTAATGAAGTTTCCAGTTGTCCTATATTTGTTCAATTTCCATATTTGAATTTTAGCTATATATGTTCTTTATGCATTGTAATTTACAGCCATATGTCTTGTTGAATTGACATGAAGTAAAAAGACAATTGTTAAGTGACTTGACATCTAAGTGAAGAATATAAGGGGCTGATTTCACTGTTGTCATACTGCTGTTATTACTGTTGTAAAAGTGTACATTCAGATCTACTTTTGGCTGATAAGTTGCCCTAGAAGGGATGAAACTTATCCATGTGTGTGGTATCTTTTCTCCTTGAATTGTTGAGAAGTTTGAGGCTGTTAGGAAGTGAAATACTGTACCTTTTTTGTTGCTCTTTTGTGCTTTATTTTACAGCAGTCTGTTAAGCCCTAAATGCTGGCACATCACCCCCTATATTGTGGTGCATTACATATTATTGATGTCGGCTTGGGTCTATTAGTGGGTCCATTAGTTATTATTGCACACCTTTGTCTCCTATATATAGGAAGGAGATCTTTTCATTTTAGTCATCACTGTATCTTGTCTTGTGTACTTAGTACATTGTATAAGGAGGTTTCCCCCTCGAAGAGGCTTGCTATTCATCTATTTTCTTCATTCAAGTCGTGGAGTACTCTTTCTGATCTGTTTTTCTCTTTTCATGCTATTTTTCGAAATTGGTTACATAATATTTGGTATCAGAGCTCTTTCCTAAGGACTGGTTTCTTCAAAACGAGTGATCTTGGCACTTTCGCTATAATTTTTTTTCTACAAGGATTCAGAAAGCAAGATTAAAAACCCATCTTTGGAAAAGACCAAGATATCCATGGTCCAATTTTCAGATCCTGAGACATTACAGGTTCGGATATATTCACCTTGGAAGCTAGGGTTTTTTACTAGTCCAAAAACTAGTCTAAAATAGGTGTTCTGGGGAAAACGGTTATATTCAGGCCATACGAGATCTAAATTGATAGTTAAAATTTGGTTAGGGTTAGGGTTTGATACAAAAAATCAAAACTTACATACTTTAATGCAAAAAATCAATATAACAAATTTATACTAGAGCATAATAGTACAACAGTAACTTTAAACAAGATAGTTTAAAACATAATTTTCATCTCTTTCAACTTTTCAACTTTAACACTACCAAATGGATCACTGTGTTAAAGTAATCTTCAGCAACATGTAGTCAGCAATAGCAAAATAACTAGCTTGTTTAATTAACAATAAAAAAAACAAGTCAGAAACACATTGACAGTCTAACTCAAAACTCAGTATAATAGATCAGATCCCAAAAGGTGTCAACACATAAGTTTAACCACTAGCAAGTTCTTAATACAGAGAATAGACCACAAATAAAGAAAAGATCTAAATTACAAAGGTCATGATCTTCACAAGATCAGTCCCATATGACACGTAACCTCCACACGTGTGCAAACAATAGGCAGATCAGACCTCATCAAATCACAAACAAGTAGAACAAGTCAGAAAGGGTTTAAGGCCTCCACTAAGAGATACACAGCAGGCAGATCTAGAGCCAAAACAGGCTACGGTCTCAACAATAGGGTAGATCAAACCCCAGAAAAACCCTCACACACAGATCGGACCTCTAAATCAGTAGATTGGATCACTTACAGGAAGATTGGATCACTTACAGGCAGATCCGGTCACTTTAGCAGTAGATTGGATCTCTTACAGGTAGATCGGGTCACTTTAGCAGCAGATCGGATCTATTACAGGAAGATCGAGTCACTTTAGCAGCAGATCGGATCTCTTTTACAACAGTTCAAACCTCAAACATGATCACTGATGAATGGGTTGGGCTCCACAAAGAAAAAGCCATCAAAAAATACAACAGTGAACCCTAGCAGCCAAAGACGTCAACCTTCAGCAATGTTTTAAATCAGATCTGAGATATTTGACAGGTGCGCGGATTCCAAGAACAGTTGAGAAGGCAGCAATCAAACCCTAGAAACCATTGACGTCAAGTTGTTTAGATATCAGAGTTGAGATGTGTTATTGTTGTCTTATCAAATGAGGAACAATAGATCTTAATATATAGGATCTAGATCTTCTAGAAAGGTCATTCTTGATTTAAGTTAGGGTTCCATCAATTTAGGAAAGTACAACTTAAAATAAAATCATAAAAATATAGAATAAAAATAAAGTGACTTTAGGTGGGTGCTAGCTCATAAAGGGTTAAGACATAAGAATAAAAAAATAACATGAAATACAAATAGGATAACTTAGGTGGGTCATGTTATCATTAGGTGAGAGTACAATGACCAATCAATATGGTACAAGTCAAAACCATAAGAAACAAACGTGGGTACATGACCCATAACCCTAGGACCAAGAGCTGCACCATAAGTTGGGCAAACAACCATAGTACCCATAAGACCAAAAACATCAAGGTATAAATCAAAACAACTCAATGTGGGTAGAACACCCCACTAACCACAAGTCAAAGACAAGGTACCAATAATTAGCACAGTGTAAAGACCAAGGATGAGCAACCAAGGTGGGGTACAACCAATCATCTCTCTCACAAATGTACAAGTGTTCCATACACAACATGAAAGTTCATCATCACTGTATAAGGAAGGGTCCACACTGGATGATGTGATCATGTGGTCCTCTAGAATGCTCCTCGGGTCAAATGCTAGTGGCTCCATCAAGGGGTGGTCAATCCCTTAACAAGTCCATCTAACTCAACCATCTCGAAGACCTAGGGGAAGAGGACATCACACATCATCATCTTGGTCCACTAACCAAGATCCACCTAGTTAACTGACCAGGTTTGACACTATAGGAACTACTTGGTCCTTGTGACAAAGAATCTGCCTGGTCCCAGACCAGGAGGTCTCCGTCTCAACCTGCAGGACCTGCTTGGTCCTCGTGACCAAGAAACTGTCTGGTCCCAGACCAGAATACCCTAGAGACAAATAGGGGCCCTAGCCAGATGCTAGAGACTTTTCCATGGCATCAACCTGGTTGGTCCATGACCAAGAACCCTAGGAGACAGTTGGGGGCCCTAGGGTACCTTCTAGGGTCTTACTCTTTACTATGCATGTTAATTTGACCAGGAACCCTAGTTAACTGACTAGGGCACCATCCTCTCTGAGAATGGGTCTCGCAGCTGCACTAACTTTAACACTCCCTCTCAGCAAGAGAGGCATTCTTAGCAACACTAAGCTTGTAGAGGACAGAGGCTTAGTCAACACATCTGCTGACAACTGCACCGTGTCTTTGTCAAGGTGAAACTCTCTCTCGATGCAACTCGACCTGTCATAGAATGCAGGATTTTCTGAGAGCTTCAAAGAGCTCTAAGCGTCAGCAAATACCTTGATCTTGTAGATCCGCTTGGAATTTACAATTGACTTCCCTTGCTATCTAAGAATCACTTTCCAAATATCATCATCCTCTATCAACTGGATATCTTCTATCATAGCATCTTTCCAAACTTGAAGTTTGGCTACATCCAAATTAGTGGATGATCTTGAATCAATGACATGGCTCCCACTGGAGCACCCTTGGAACCTCTCAATAGGCTTTTCAATGAGATCAATTGAAGGCTTCTTGGCCTTCTCTCCCTGCTTCTTTAAATGAGATGTCTCATGGACTTCCATATCTGAGTCACTAGATGACTCCTTGGAATGATGGAAAATCACATCTCCACTTTTCTTTTCTGTAACCCCATTCTGCTTGGGATTGAAGAGCACCAATGGCTCCCTCTTGATCTCTGAAACTTGACAAGGGTTATTTATTAGAGCTTTGACAACATGTCTTGACACCTTATAAAAGTCACCCTCACAGACACCAATCTCAATAGCTGAGCTCATATTTCCACCTTTAGTCCACAGTGCACACTAGTGACTTTCCTTCGAGATAAACACGTTTGTTGAACAACTTTGTTCAGGTTCGAATTATCAAGTTTTTTTATTTTGTTTCAAAAAACCTCCTATACCCATCAACAATGAGTCCCGCGTTCATTTCACCTGCAACTGCAATTGAAAATCGAACCTTGTTAGACTCTACAAACAAATCTTGTCAGAGCTTAAGTCTCGACCCGCAGACGACATTCAATATAGAGAGAAGCTCTAGAACCCACAAACTAATTCATGCTGGAAAGAGGGCAATTGTCGAACCCTTACTTGCAAACCAGTTATTGCCGAAAAAAGTCGGATGGTGACACCAAAACTTGAAAGCGGCAACGATGTGGTGGACCACGGTGTCCATGTGACCGACAGCTCAGAATAGCTTTGCGGACTCTTCCGTTCCACTTGGAGTTTGTGGCAGTTGGCGTAATTTAAAAATATAAATTTACCCATAATAAATAAAAATCGTGTTGAATTTTTTTTAAATGAGCTTTCTTGAAGTTTTTTGTAAATATTATTAAAATCAAACTTTACTCTATTAATATTAAGTTTTAACATAGAAAATAGTAAATAATAAATTTCTGAATTATAAACAAATTGTCAAATTCTTCTAAGTTTTTTTTAAATATTATTAATTTGAAACTTTACTTTATTAATATTGATTTAGTAAATACTAACTTATTTCCAAGTATATAACAATGGATATTCTTTTAAATTTTGAAGTTTGAAGAATCTATTCTATTTTTTTTACAATTTGCAATTCCATTATATATATATATTCAAACCTCATTGGAAAATTCGAACCCGAACCCAAACCCGAACCTTGTGACATTGGTCGCAGAAATGTTAAAGGCTAGAATAATTCAACCAAGCCAAAGTTCTTACTCTTCTTTGGTAATATTGGTGCATAAAAAGGATGGTTCATGGCGTATGTGTGTAGATTATAGAGAGCTCAACAAGGTCACTATTAAAGATAAATTACCCATTCCGGTTATTGATGAATTGTTAGATGAATTACATGGGGCAATTTACTTCACCAAGTTGGATCTTCAATCAAGCTATCATTAGATCAGAATGAGGAAAGAGGACATTCCAAAAACAACATTCCGAACTCATGAAGGCCATTATGAGTTTTTGGTCATGCCTTTTGGCCTTACGAATGCGCCTTCCACATTTCAAGGTTTGATGAATTCCATCTTCAATCCCTTTCTTTGAAAATTTGTGTTAGTATTCTTTAATGATATACTGACCTACAGTAAGTCTTGGGAAGCCCATCTTCAACATGTTGATAAGGTGCTCACACTATTGGAGGAAAAACAATTATATGCAAAACCCTCCAAATGTTTCTTTGGAGTACAAGAGGTGGAATACCTAGGTAATATCGTCTCTCATGAAGGCGTTAAGGTAGACCCTAACAAAATTAAAGCAATTCAGGAATGGAAGATCCCTACAACCCTAAAACACTTTAGGGGATTTCTTGGGTTGACAGGATATTATCGCAAGTTTGTTCAGAATTATGGGCAAATAGCAGCACCCTTAACAGCGTTACTGAAAAAGGATGCATTTTCATGGACTTCAGACGCAACTAAGGCCTTTGAAGAACTCAAAGAGGCAATGTGCAGAGCTCCAGTCTTGGATACACTCGACTTCACGAAAACCTTCATTGTAGAATGCAATGCATCTGGGAATGGCATTGGTGTTGTTCTAATGCAAGATGGAAGGCCCCTTACCTTTGAAAGTCGACAAATTAAGGGGAAGAATCTACACAAACCAATTTATGATAAGGAAATGTTAGCAATTCCACATGCCCTGAAGCAATGGCGCCTCTACCTCATAGGAAGACATTCAAGGTTAAAACTGATCATGATAGCCTTAAATATTTCTTGGAACAAAGGCTATCTTCATAAGAGAAACAAAAATGGGTGACAAAGATGTTGGGCTATGACTTTGAAATCATCTACAAAAAGGGGAAGCAAAATGTTGTGGCAGATGCACTATCCAAGAAAGATGAGTATGTTGAAGCATTGCTCTCTGATATCTCCATCATCCAACCAGATTGGATAATTGAAGTAAGGGAGGAATGACAACAAAATGTGGACATTCATTCAAAAGCTGCAGCAGGATCCCAATACCTCTAATACATTTATGTGGAAAGATGATTTGCTATGGTACAAGGATCACTTATATCTTTGTAAGAGTTCGCAACTGAAGCAAAAGGTACTTTTGGAATTCCACTCCTCACCGATAGCAGGGCACTCAAGTTTCTTAAAAACCTACCACAAGGTTAAGAAAGAGTTTTTGGGGGATGGTCCTTAAACTGATGTTCAAAAATTTGTGACAGAATGTTTGGTTTGTCAACAAAATAAAGTGGAAACAATTAAGATCCCAGGTCTTCTACAACCACTTGCCATTCCAGGCCAACGGTGGACAAAGGTCTCAATGGATTTTATCACAAGCTTACCAAAGTCCTGTTATCACACAACTCGTAGTTGCCCCAAAAGGTAATCCTCTACATGACGGCAGAGGGGATGGGCAACCCAAGAGGTGACACAAGAGAGCCTCAATCCCCAAGATGAATTGGTTGTCACGCCAATCGAGGCACTCTTCACTTTATACTATCCAAGCCACAGATAGTAAAGGGGCATACCCTGATCTACTCCCGACAAGAGAGATCTAACCCAATCACCAGATCAAGCTATAGAAATAGGGTACATAAGGTGAGGGGTGAATAACCCTAGATTTAAGGAAACAAGGTCACTGTGGAGGCTTAGGAAATATAAGATTGGACCTTGAGTGTTTAACAAAGTGACTTGAAAATTAAAAGTGAATCCAGGATTTTAGTGCTAGGGAAAATGATCAAATCTGACTACCTTGGGAAACGTGAACCTTAAAACAAGGAAAATGGTTCCAAGGAGTAGATCCGAAGAGTTCGGGCTTTCTAGCACTGCTTGCAAGTAGATCTGACAGTATCAAGGCACACAAGCTCAATAGACAAGGGTTTAACAACCCAGAAGACAAGCAAACCAAGGAGGGCGCAAGGGTTACAGATCAGTGCCTAGGGAAAAGGGGCAGATGGAGTCCTCAGAGTATGACGCCCTTGAGAACCCGCCTGGGGTTTGGCATTAAGATAAAAACCCAGAAATGGTTTGCCAGTAAACCAAGTAATCTAGCCCAGAGAATTTTCCGAATAATTTATAGTTTAGGTTTGAAAGTAAATGACAGATGGGTAAGTTAAAAGAATAGATTACGTACTTTGCAAGCCTACCTGGATCATGGAAATTGATGATGGTATGTCAAGGACTACTCCCGCAAAGATCAAGTGAAGATTTGATGTTTTTTCTTGCCTCTGCAAATTTGCTCGGTTCCACTAATGCGCCCCTCTCTTCCTGCAACACCAAGGAGATAAACTCAATTAGCAAGCAACAATGGAGATAAATGAAAATGACGAAAATGATCACAGAGAACAAGTAGTACAAAGACAAAATCACTCCCTGAAGCAAACCGAATGAAGAGAGAGAGACAAAGTAAGTCTCCTCAGCCAGTGCGTCCCTCCTCCAAGTCGTCTTCTTCACCTGCAGATAAAATGTGGATCGAAAGATGTGCAAAATATTCACCAATATATTCAATGCAATGGAAAAGTAGTTTCAATTGACATAGTCAACAGCCGAAACCAGATCACAAGAGTTTTTGCAAAATATATTTTCTATTCCAATAGCCAAGAGCCAAAAGTCCCTTTACAATGACAGGGGTCTCTCCTTTAATTAGGAATGAGAGAGACCAAAACCCTAACCACCTTTTTAACGAGTAATTGAGATCAAAAAATACATAAGTGATAATCAATGGCTAAGATGAGCCCAAATACAAATCACACGGATCAACTCAAAAATAGAGGGGGCGCACTCACTAAGTGGCCCTAGGGGGGACTCACCACATGAAAGTGACTAGACAACATGACATAAACTCATGGTGGGGCTAGGAGGTGTACTCATCCTTCTCTAGCATGTCCCCATGGCACAAAACATATGATGACTCATCAATAATAACATACTGTGACACATGGCCAAATCATGGCCCCTCAAATACATAATAAAAATACAAAATAATAGCCCGGAGTGTGTGTGAGCCCACTGAATGCTGTAACCTGCTCTGGAAGGTGTGGGATGCATCACACAAATCCTCTAAACCAACCTCATGCCAATTCTATGCCTCAATAGCCCAAATTGAATTCCTCAATAACCATTTTAACCATTTTTTATGCTCGGTTAAATCACCTGTGAAAGAATAAAATGCATGTAGCTCACTGCCTGGTACCCCGGGGTCAAAACTAACTACGCCAAAATGTCTAGGAGCATGGTAATATGGTAATAATAAGTGGTTGGACCCCATGCTTCCTCTGTAGCGCCCTAGGTGAACCAAATAAAAATCCATTTGTGCTATCAGGCCATTTTATAATGGCAAATCTGTAATAAAGTGACAATCTGAGTAAAATCTCATCCAGAAGTGCCTGCAACTGAAAACAAAGTGTCCCAATGGACTCAAAAGGTCCAAATGTACTAGAGATGAGTACTCATACACCCTGTGGCTATCTGTATAATCCTCTATAGTCATAACCATGCCCAGACAAATAAAAATAATGGTCTGTAAATAATAATAATAACCATAAAAAACATCAAACCATCATCTGAAACCTGTGCCTGCTGGTTTGACCAAGTCAACCATAGGATCCGAGATGAGTTGGACCAATGATGTTTGATGTTGATGATTCATGGTCCTTATATTCCCATTAGATGGTTCCATGCAGCAGACACAGGTTTCAGATGATGGTTTGATGTTTTTTATGGTTATTATTATTTACAGACAAACTGGGTTTGACTAGGTCAACGCTGATCAAAATATGAACCGGGATTAAGCTGCCTAATGCTGCAAGTGAAAATGGTTAAAATATGCTCTTTTAATCATTCTAATAACAAGGCTTAAAGCATAAAGTAGCATATCATTGGCGGTTTAAGCAATAATAACATCAAATATAAGTTAAAATAATCAATTACTCAAAATAGAACCTCAAGAATATACTCATTTCATGGTCATGATCATTTTGCTAGGATTGGGTGAAAGTGAAAAATGCAAGGCTAGGATAAAGGAATGACTATACTGAATCAACACTGTGATACTTTGGATAACAGAAAAGGGAATACACAGTTAAGTTTATGTTGGATAAAACACACACAGGGAATGGCAGTGTCTCACAAATGGAATAAGTTGTTTTGAGAGGTGTTTATTCAACCTTGGCAAATGTCTACTGTTCACATCCAAGCTGAATCCAACTCCGTGAGGATATTTACTAGAACCGTCGTATCTAGGTGTACAACTAACCGTAACTTGAGGTTTTAGGGGACACTTAGAATTAGTTGTCCCTTACCCCATCTCACATCCCAACTCGTAGGCTCCGTGAGGAATTTAATCATTACATAATATCATGGCCAGCAATCTTTCTTAGGCCTTATGACCCTTTGGATTTCTTGTGTGCTTATAAGCACAACTAATTGCAGCTTTTTATCCAAGGTATTTACATTTCATTCAATTTCATAGCCCTCTTTCATTGTGCTGAGAAGCACAGTTTAAATTCATTTCCATGGCCTTTTACAAGAGATATAACAATAGTTCATTCATGTATGTAATGATGGTAGTATTATTTGCTTCAGGTCTAGCCAACACAACTCAGGGAACTAGGGGAATCATCCACAATCAAGACCAAACATCGGGGCAACCGACTAGAGAGATCAAGGTATCAAATCCAATTCACCTAAGCTCAAGAACCAACACCAACGGTTCTCCTGGCCCAGAAGGATCAAGGCTTCGGTAATTTATGTTTCCAACTCAAAGCCGAGACACAAACTAACAGGGATGTTATCCAACAAAGAGGCAAAAGTGGGGAGGTCCTCCATATCACAGGCTAAAGTGTAAGTCAAGGTAAAACCAAGGATGGAAGAGAACGGATGGATGGAGAAAGTGAAAGGTGGTGCCAAAACTAGCAAGCCATAAATGGTGGGAATGATCACGTCCATTCTCCCAAGGGTGAAACCAATGAGTATAAACAAAAACTTCATATTTGAGACCATTTAGATATTCATTGAAACAATCATGTCCATATAACATATATATATATATATATATATATATATATATATATATATATATATACCGCCAAATCATAACCACTAGATACCAAGTCAAGCTACCAAAATGAGCAGAAGAGAAATGCAATCATAACCAATGCACATCTATATACCTGTTGGGTCATATACCTACACATACCATCTGAACCATCCATTATCACTGGAACACTGCTGCTGTACACATCTGGGCACTATCATACTGCTTTGTATGGAAAAAATGGCTACATCAGTCATCAAATCTGAGGTCATGAGGCTCAGTCATGGCATAAGGTTGTATTGTCTGCTTTGGGGTTGTGTGAAAGTATGAGTGATCCTAGAACAAATGCTCATCAACTGCCGATCTCAAGCATCTCAATGTAAAGGACTGGCTGAGAAAAATACTAGAATCTGATCTGAAGATATGGTAGCCCTGGCTACTATAAATGTAATAACAAGTCGGAAGGAAAGAGTGTCATCATGGTGGTTGTTGATAGACTTACTAAATATGCACACTTTTGTGCATTATCTCACCCTTTCAAAGCTAGCACAGTCGCCACTGCTTTTAAGGAGACAGTCCAAAAACTACATGGTACTCCAAATATTATAGTAAGTCACAGGGATCCCATTTTCACTAGCAATTTTTGGACGGAATTATTTTCTTGTTTGGGTACTCAACTGGCTCATAGCCCATCTTATCATCCTCAATCTGAGGAGCAAACGGAGATAGTGAAAAAATGTTTGGAAGGATATCTCCAATGTTTTGTAGCTGATAAACAAACACAATGGGTTAAGTCGTTACCCTTGGCAGAATGGTGGTATAACACTTCCTTCCATACGTCAGCAAAAATGACCATGTTGCCGCCTAATACACACCTAGGGGAAACGTTGCAGGAAACCTTCAAGCCGCTCAGTGTGTCCTTAGGGGCAAGTCAGAGTCGAGTGTTGTCACCTGATTACTCAACTCCTCCGTCTAGGCTTACTCCTAGCGAAGCCAAGGGGGTGGTCCCTATGAAATTAATCTAAGGCTTTTAACTATAAAAAACAGATTAAAAGTCTAATCTAGAAGTGAATGAGATGAAATGGAAAAATAGTACAACAACGCATCATTTGCAATTTAAAGCATTTAATAGACAAAACACGTGACTGATATGCATTCACAACATTTTATAATTGTAACTTAAAACATGGAAAATTGAAGACCAGTGCCGAAAATGTGTAATGCAATTGTTGTTGTGTAGTGTCGTGAAAGTATTGCAAGAGGCTTGTTGTATATTTTAAAATTATTAATGTGTATTATGGGAGTGCGTTAATTCTTGGTTTGGCCCAAAGAATTCTAACCTCTTGAACTGAGTGTTATAGTGGCTTAACCAAGTGTCCAACAAGGCGAGGATGAACCTACTTAAAGTAGCATTCTGACTCTATGGTGTACGCGAACCCCCTCTGGGGGGATGGGGGTAGGCGCTGGAATAGCCTGCTAAGTTTTCTTTATTTTTTTATTATAACTAGGATCTTTGAAGAATTATTGCTTTCCCTTTATCCTTAGGGAACAAGACAGTTTACAATAAAACTAGAAAGTGCAGGTGCTTCAAGGGAGTTCTCCAAACGGTCCTGGAAGCTCCAAATCCAATTTTTTTGAAATTTTAAATGAAAAACCTGCTAAGCATGCAAAACAGACCAGCGAGCTTAGTTTATCAAAAAGATAGCCAAAAACACTTTAAGAGTACTTTTGGCAATACTACAAATTGCCTGAAAAAATTGTAAATCGAACTAGTTTGTAAAAATGGCTTTCCGGAGATCTTGGAAGCCTCTAAATCGAACTTTTATTTATTTTAAATGACAAACCTGCTATGCATGCAAAACAGACCAGCAAGCTCTTTTTGTCATGAAATGGACAAAAACTCTCAAAAAATGATTTGGCCACTCATACAAAATATTCCCAAAAAATCTATGAAAAATTGCTAAAACAAATGAAATAAATGACTAAGCAAGGCAAGCTAGAAAGCTTGCCTTCTTAGGATCTTTACTTGCCTCTTTAAGAGATGGCAAGTAAATGTCTAAGCACTACATTGCTTGATAAAAGACTTTAAAACTCAAAATTTCTCTTTTATTTGTCTCTTTAGATCTATGCTTTAAACTTTGCAAAAGAAGAGAAGCAACCTAGATCTAGATTTATCAAATGAAACTTCTATAACTTTAGATTTCTACTATTTAGATCTATTTAAAATACGATTTGGATCTAGATCTAAATGAAAATAGAACCGGTAACCAGAATAGATGAAAGAAAATTTGTGGATCTAGAAGTCGGAACCCATGGGGGTTGAGCAAATGAAGAGGGGCTATGGAATCTACTTCTTGATGCACCGGTGGGATTCGTCTCTTTGTTTAAGTTTGTTGAAGGAAAGGAAGATCTAACATGTTCATCCACTCGTCCAGCTTAGGCAACCTGTAAGATCAAAACACCACTAGCAAAGGGATTAAAAGCCCCTGTGTGAATAATTAAAAGAAAACGTGAGAGATGATAGATTCAAACAAGAATTTTTTCTACCTCTAGCATTCTAACGTTATTCACAATAGCAAATAGTCTATAAAGCACCACTTACTATTCCTTACGAAAATACTTTACCTTCAAAGACAGATAAATCCAACAATTACTAGCATGCTATGATGATACAAATTTACTTCACAAGGAGCAAAGCATGAAGATCCAACACGAAAGACAAAACCAAGGTAGCCTCCAAAGCCTTCTTATTTAATCAATAACAATATTACAATAGCAAGCAAAGGTTCGACCTTCTGATGCGAATGAAGGAGAAAAAGCTCTCATTAACTAAGAAATCTCATGCAAACTAGGGCACAATTCCCAAGGAGGGCGCATGAGATGAGAGGGAGTTAACTAGATCTTGCTCAGCTTGATTGGAATAATCTAATTTGGAGCTCAGTTCATCCCCAGTTGACTGTACAATCACTTTAGTTCATCCTCAGTTCAACTCCGGACACTTTCCTTTGATTTAGGAATTTGTCCTTTTATTTAATGTCTTTATTTTGACATTTATTTTGTCATTTTTTTAGTTTCTGAGTAAATATCAATTTTTGAGATAAATACTTACTCAAAACTTAGGAAAAGCGGGTCGATGGGTTAAATGGGTGCTCTGGCTGAGAAAACGAGCATCCTGTTGAGTATGTTGGCATTGATGTCAACAAGAAAATGAAGAAGTCATATTGCGGGCATGTTCATAAGCCCCCTGCGGGCATATGTTCATAAGCCCCCTGCAGGCATGTTCATAAAGCCCCCTGCGGGCATGTTCATAAGCCCCCTGTGGGCATTCTAAATCCCCTGCGTGCATATTCATAAAGCCCCTTGCGGGCATGTTAGGGTTTATTACGGGCATTTCTGAAGCTTTTTGCGGGCATGTTAAAACACTATTGTGGGCATGATAAAGCCCTCTTTGTGGGCATCTTGAAAGACGATGTGGACAATGCGGGCATTCTGAAGAACTCTTGCGGGCAATTTATGGCATTTTCCAGAAATATTTTGTGAGCATCATTTTGATGTTGTGGACATCCATCTAGACACTCCTATGTGCATAAGAGATCTCTTACGTGCAGAGTAAGTTCTTTGAGTGTATTATAAAGAGAATCGTGATCAAGGAAGAACAGAGGGTTAAAGATCATTCTGCAATCTGATAGATCACAAAGTCTAAAATTAAAGATCGTCTTATTATGAGGGAAATTGCTATTCTGGAATGGATCGTGTTCAGGGAAATTAGTCTTATTATAAAGAAAATTATTTTGGAAGTTCGCCTAAAGGAAATTCCTCATTGCTGGTTTTGGACGTTCGCATGAAGGAAGTTGTTGGTGATCGCCAGACTTGGAGCTTAATTTATCTTGAAAAATGCGTTTGAAGAACAATATTAACTATCTAAATATAATTATCAAAGCAAACAAAGATCTAATGTTTATTAAACAGAAATGTAATTTTTAATTTTTTAGTGAAAGGACGCGAATGTAAAATACACAACTTTTATTGGAAAAGACATAATGGTTCATTTCTTAGATCTCATAGAAGAACATATAAACAGAAGATTGAATTGAAGGGAGTGTGTCTCTACAGTGCAAACCACAACAACATCAAGAAAGAAAGAGACCAGGAAAATGAAGAATTTCCAGAAGTAGAACTGATGAAATAAGAAAAGGATCTAGAAGTTAAAAATATCAAACTAGGGTGGCAGGGTGGTGCTAGGGGTAGGTTGAAGCCTGCTAAGGAGGTTGTAGCCTCCTTCCAGTAGTGGTTGGAAACCAAGAGTGTTGTGGCATCCTTATTTGTTGGTGCAGATAGAAAAACTAGGGTGTTGGTGCATCCTTTCTGTAGTAGCAAAAAAACAATTTTGTAGAAGTCATCTTATTAATGAGATTGATTTTGTGGTTTGCTCTTTGAGGTTTCCACGATAAAATTTTGTGTCCTTACTTGTTTGATTCATTGTTTATCTTGTTTTAATACTAATTGTTGTAATAAAAGAAAAAGATGGCAATATTGATTCACCCCCCCCCCTCAGTATTGTTGGATAAACCAACACATCCCATTGTTAAATTCCACCCACAAACCACTTAATTATTATATTTTGAATTTTTTCAATTAAACCATAGGAAAAATGGTTTGATTAATTGAAAATTTTAATTTTAAATAAAACCAAAAAATTGGTCCATGGCCGCGAAAATAAAAATAAAAAATCAAAAGTTGAAAATAACCACCTAAGGACCTAGTACATGACCATATGACTTTATTTTAGTGTCTAACATGTTTATATATGTTACAAAATGGACTCTAATAACCCCCCAAGGCCTAACCACCAATTTGGGCATTCCAGCTTTGGAGGTGTAGGAAAAAAACTCATCAATTATACTCGGCTAAAGGCAAAGCATAATTGACAAGGGAAAAAACTCCTTGGAATACCTTCATTGGTTGTTAAGCCCTAGGGAGCGAAGTCACTCAAAAGACCACCATGCTAGGACACTTTATTACAAACCTCGTGGGGCATGGACATGTATTACAAATTTAAAAAAGGGGCCCTGAAAAGGCCTGATTTGGAACTTTTGAACCCTGAAAAGCACAAGTATTTGTGCAACTTTGGCGGCTCTCCTTAAGTCCTAACTGAGTGCTACTCAAGTGGTAACAGAACCCATTTATGGCACTTTATGACTATCATCTACCATCCATCATATCTTCACTAAGAGACTAATCTAAGGTTCAAGCAGTGGAAGACCACATGGAGCATCAACAACAAGTTCTTCAACTCTTAAAGGACAACCTGACTATGGCACAAAATCGAATGAAACAAGAAGCAGATCAACACCAAAGTGAACGAAGCTTTGATGTGGGGGATTGGGTGTTTTTAAGACTACAACCATACATACAGATGTCCCTAAAGAACACCAAGAAGGATAATAAATTATCACCTAAATACTATGGTCCCTATAAGGTGCTACAAAAGATTGTTAGTATGGCCTACAAATTGGAACTGCTTGCATCTTCACGAGTCCACCCAGTTTTTCATGTTTCATGTTTAAAGAAGGTAATCGGTGACAAGCTACCAGTTCAAACGATATTACCAAAACTTGACGAGGAAGGAAAAATCATCTTGGAGCCTGAAATAATCACGGAAACAAGAATCAGATAGCTTTGGAATTGACCAATTCCAAAGTATCTCATTATATGGAAGAACCTACCCACGGAAGATTCAACATGGGAAGACGAGTCCTTTATGCAGCAGCATCCAGAACTACTTCAGCGTTAAAGACAACACCTTTTGAAGGGGAAGGGCATGTTAAGCCCTAAAGGTTGGCACATCACCCCCTATAAAGTGGCACATTACCCCCTATATTGTGGTGCATTACATATTATTGATCTCGGCTTGGGTCTATTAGTGGGTCTATTAGTTGTTATTGTACACCTTTGTCTCCTATATACAGGAAAGAGATCTTTTCATTTTAGTCATCATTGTATCTTGTCTTGTGTACTTAGTACATTGTATAAAGAGGTTTCCCCCTCGAAGAGGCTTGCTATTCATCTATTTTCTTCATTCAAGTCATGGAGTACTCTTTCTGATATATTTTTGTTCTTTTCGTGCTATTTTTGGAAATTGGTTACATAACACAGTCCTAACTTCCTAAGGCTGAAAATTCTAAGGCCAAGATCCTAGAAACCTTCAAGGTTGAAGGTGAAATTTCTGAATTGCATTGAATTGTCAATTCCAAGCAGAATTTCAACATGGTATTAGAGTTTGTTATGGTCGATATAAGCTCTTCTACCTATGAGATGTTTTGACAGTTTCTGTCATGATGAGAGATGATGGATCTATTACATTGGTGGTTGTTATGGATGTATTTTCAGTTGGTGTGATGCCGAGTAGGACTTGTGACAGGTGGTTGATCTAGTCCAAGGGTTTCCAATGATAGCTGGTAGATCTATGTGATTATTCACTGGTATAGTTTTATTTTCAACATGTGAGATATACTCAATAGGACATACGATAGGTGACTGATTTGTTCCAATAGATGCCAATTTGTTTTTAACCTATGATAGGTGTATTATCTTCTTCATGTTGCAGTTTTTCTAGGATGGATATGCATTTGGTCTCTTGCATGTCCTCTAAAACTATGTCTAGTGTCAGATAGTTTGTGGATAGTGGAGCTTTGAAACATATGACATATTACAAATCATTATTCAATAGATTTTAGGTGCTAGAGGGAGGCATGACTATGGAGTTTGGTGATGATGTTGTTTATCCTGTGAGAGAAGTTAGCTCCATTTCCTTTTAGATGTACTCAGGTGATGTTCTTGAGTTGGATTTATTTTGTATGTTCCTATTTTTAAGAAGCATCTTCGTTTAGTGTCTTGTAAGATAGATGTACAATGGTTAGTTTCTTTTGAGGGATAATAGTGCACCATCAATGATTGTTGTCTAGCTAGTCCAAACACTTTGGCTAGAGGGGTGAGAGAGGGTGACCTTTACAAGTTGCTCATCCAATGGCACTTGTACATTCTAGTGAGAGGCTGGAAGTTCCATCTAATTTTGAGGAGGCACATGCATGGAAACAAGTCATAGAGCCAAATTTAGCACCGATTGTAGATGCTCAAATTGCATCTTGTGTCAATGAGAGATCTTCTAGTGCACAGGTTTTTCCTTTGATGATCAAGGAGAATGTGGAAACCGTTGTTCCCAATTCGGACACTCAAGAGCATATACAAGTGCATAAATCTTTGGAATAGGCGAGTGTACCTCCTAGGAGATATACTAGTCGCATTGGATTGGTTTCTTCCATACCTAAGGCTTCCAACTACACAAAGGAGGAGGGGTGTGATGATGAGATTGACTTCATCCATGAGCCTTCTTGTTGTTCTATGGAGGAGAGGTGTGATGCCTTAATGGAGGATGATGCTAAGACAAATTCTAGAGTTGCAGTTAATGGGAGTATTAGAGAGTACAGAACCAAGGATGATGAATTCTCTCAAACAGAGGGAGTTTCCCACAATGATACTCTTGTTAGGGATCATGGATTCTCTCAAATAGAGGGACTTGACCATGATGATACTCTTGCTTCGGGATTCTCTCAGGATGAGTTGACCTAGTTTAAGTTGACTATTTAGTTTCCAGAGCATTTGAGGTACATGAGAGGGATTCTCATGTTGATAGGTTGATGATGACCTTACATAGGTTATTACATATACTACAAGCTTGATTTTCTAGGAGGAGTTGACTTGTGTGGATCTCTATCTCTGAATTTGATAGATGTGATCAACTTGTCTTGATCTTGTATGGAGATATGATTATCTTTGCAAGATGTCCTAGACAGTTCATGATGTGGTGTTAACGAATGGTGGCCCATGACACTAATTTGGAGGATGAAGAAGGTTAGAAGATACCCTTTTCTCTAGGGAGATATTACTTCATATTCACAAGTGGTCATCATTCATTAGAGGATTGAGATGATGTGATAGCATACTATTTCTTTAAAGATGAAATTGGTTGATACCAAAACTGCAACCAATACTAATTTGCAGATAGTAGGTTTGTTGGAGTTGCAAAGGGAATCGACAAGTGTCCGTTTGAACACTTTCCTCATAAAGAGGGAATGTTAGTTTTGTGGGTTAGCCTATAAGTGTTTACAACATGTTTGTGGTGTTTCATGAGATTTGGGGTACATGGTGTATATTCAACCCCCTAATGTCCCCAAATGGATTGGTACATAGGAGATGGTCTATGATGGATTTGCACAGTTGAGATAACTTGCTCAATGGATGCTTGACCTCAATTGATTGCTTGCTTGGAGTTCTTCCCTTAGGTGTTGGAGATCTCTAAGCAATTTGGTGCATGCCCTTCACTACGGCCCCATGAAGGAGCCACTTGCTAGGGGAATGACCTACATGGGATGAGGAGTGTTATGCATCATGGAGGAGGGCATAAAGCCCTAGTTGGTATGTGGCAGCTTGGATTCATGTTCATAGGATTAAAGATGGCTCGAGGACCCCTAGGGCTTTTATAGTGTTCTTGCAAGGACAACTAACCCAATACAGTACATTGTTTAGGAGGATCAATGGAGTGTGTGGAAGCATGATGGAGTGGTGTGGACATGCCTTGTGTAGCTATATGACCTTGGATCCATCATTGTGTACGAATATCACCTTGGATCTTTTGTAATTGTACTTTATTTTACAATAGTCCTAAGGCTGAATATTCTAGGACCAAGATTCAACAAACTTACAAGGTGAAATTTTATATCATTCAACTGTCAATTGCAGGGAGAATTTCAACATCTTTAACCCAATTGGCAACTTTATATACCAAATACTAGCTCAACTCTTCAATTGACACCCTCAAAAATGGATCTATCCTACAGTTTGTTACTCCCTTGATGCACTACGTATTTCGTGTCTTCATCGGGTTTCTTTTTCTTACCAAGCATAGATGATGATCCTTGGATTTCAGTGGTAGTTACAGGTTGCCAATAGAGATTCGGAGGCCATACCCCTTGCTCTATCATGCTAAAAGCAATTGTACCGTCAAAGAAAGGTCACTTAATCAGGAGGATAACACTCTAAAGGTGAAAAGAATAACATTATGGTTGCTTGACAATGAACCCATCCCTTTTAAGAGGGACATCTTGTCGAAGAAGGCATTTAAACTAAGTAATAGGACACGCCCTTTTAGGGTCCCATATCCGTCTCCGATGTGTCGGGCATAGGGAACACCACACATATGTCGGACACGGGTTTTAACATGTCCTAAAACATAAGACACATTTTGCGCATGTGTCAGACACGCGACACATTTTGGGCACATGTCAGACACGTGACACGTTTTGGGCACGTGCTCTAACGTGTCCCAATTTTAGGACACGTGTCCTCTTCAAAAAAGCACCCACTGGTTAAATATGTTGTCTCTCTCATTCTTTTTGCTCATTTGCTAAAGGTTGAGAGTTGTTAAGAGTGCATTGTTTTTGTAGATGAAGGGTTAAACAGTGCAAGGAAGAGATTGCAAGTGGATTCAAGACACATTTGGTAGCTAAAGGAGTGATTTTTTTACACAGCAGCAGGGTTTTTCATTCAGCTCATGGAAGTGATGGGTCATGTTATCACATCTATGTTAGCTGGAGCTACCATACTGCAGACTGTGCGGCCGAGGACCGCACAGTACTTTTTTTCCAGATCAGAGATCCAATGCCTTCAGAGGAGGCACACAGTTTTGTTCAGATTGCCCCAAGCAGTTATATTAGAGGGGACAGTTGGTTGTACAGTGGTATAGACATGTTACTTAGCATTTACCACAGGGTCACCCTCCCATGCCCGGCTTTGACATGAGCCCATTGAGACAGTTTCCTAGCCTTGTTTTGATTGAGACTATCACAGAGTATTGCTAGTTTACTATTTGTGCCCAGATTCAGCAAAGATCTAATTCAGAGACAGCCTCAGCAACAGCTATATTGTGCGGTAGGTATTGCATTTTATATATTGCTCATGATTGTTGCTTAGACTTGTTTATAGTATATACATGATAGTACACTAACTCTACATATGATGATTGATTTGGTGATCTAGTTTTTATAATATGTGATTGGGCCCTTGGTGATGTCAGTCCACCTCTTCCTAGTAGGCTCCTGTTATATGCACACCGGGTTACACCTCTATTCCTGGTATAGACTTGATCATTTAGTCCCCCTAGGCAGCTGACTTTGGATCCACCTTCACCCTCTCCATCCATTCGACTCATACATGACATTCTTTCCCGACTTGGATTCCGATTTGTGACCTTGAGGATCCCTTTCCCCACTGATCTTTGAGTATGCCATGATTCCCTGTCTATTGTGCCTCGGCTCTTTAGTGTGTGAGATGCACTCTCAAACCTGGGATTTGCTCCTGTCGGTTGCCCCCGATGTTGCAATGTAGTTAGGATTGTGTAGCCTCACCGGGTGTTCCTCGTTGGTCATCGAAGCATGTATTGCTCAACCCCATTACTATGCAGTATGAGCACCATGATTATATCTATTGAGATATGTATCTAGCCCAAAAGGGCCTTGATGTAAATTGAAGAAATGAAAAAATGTAAAGCAAGCCAAAAAAGGGCTTTTTGTAAATGTAAATCTAGCCAAAAAAGGGCTAAGTATGAAACTCATTGTAAAATCCATGCAATGTGTTTATAAACACATATGGACACAGGTCAACCATACATGTCAGCATTTGTAGTGATTATTCCTCACCTAGTCCTGTGGGGCAAGGAGGTGAGAGGGAGCAAGGGACAAGCTCAAGATTGTCCCCTAGAGTCTCAAGTTACGGTTTGTCGGACACCCAGTCTAGCGGCTCTAGAAAAGAACCTCACAGAGTCTTTGGGCACGGATGTGAGTTGTGAGATACTTGTCAGATTACCAGTGGCAATTTCCCTACACTATACCCATTTGTGAGGCACCGCCCTTCCCCGTGTTTTGTCATGGTATACTTATCTCAGTGGACCCTACTTTCCCAAGTTATCCAAACGGTCACATGATCCTCATCCTTTTCATCCCTTATCCTTCGCCATGTATTCCACATCACCCAAAGTCAACTAGGTGGTCAAGTCTATAGGTTGTGCATAGCAGTTGAGTCTTTTGGACGTGGTGGGCCCACCTCACCTGGGGCCTTGTATGTTTCGGGATTTAATGCAATTTTTTATCACCATATTATTATCATGATGTTTAGTAATGTACTAACTTGTATAAGGAAGCCTTCCGCTTCATGATTGCATACAGGTATTCAGCTAGCACTATTGTTGACCAGATTTGACTTGGTCAAACTAGGTTGATCAGGCCAAAAATGGACACGAAAAAATGTGCGACCGGAATTTCGATTTTGGTCGATTATTATCTACAAGGGACCCAGATGAGCTTCCAAGTTACAGAATGCAAAAAGATCGAGGCGTTTGTGAGATTTTTAATTATTACTGGTCATTAATGACCTGTTTTAATTAAAAATCATGGATTTGGGGCAAATAATGCCTAAGTGATGGATCAGGGTCGTTCGAGTGGTCATTCCTACTATTTTTGGGGTCCACGATCACATTGCAGCAGATGGTTCGGCAATCCGGGCACTCTAGGTGGGTCAAAAGCCCAAATTTCATCTTCAGCAATAAAAACCAGTAATAAAATACATGGAAAATCAGAAATTGACAAAGGCAACTATAGCAAAGCGAAAAAATCAATGATTGGCAAATAAAGGGGTGATTCCTAAGGTAAAATGGTAATGTTTAACATGGTATTTGTGCATTGTGGGTCCCTCCATTGGGCCAGCTCACTACATGGGTCGAATTTCCCCATTGGGGGCGTTTTTTCTCCTTGGCATTTTTGGAGTTGAATAGAAGAGAAACGTTGCTGCTCTTGCTTGGTGCTTGTGTGATACTCTCTTGGTAATGTTGATTGCCATACTATCTTGATGCACTAGTTGTAGTTTGTGGATGTTTCCAGCATTGTATTTCTCATGATTGTTTGCAGCAAGCTCAAAGTCTTGGAGGAGGGCGTACCATTTGGCTGCCACTGCTGCTCCATTCTCCGGATTGGTAACACAAGGGAAGTGTTTTTGCTATTTCAACCAAGCATTTTCTTTCATCTTTTATTGATATTGCTGTAGATTTTCACTTGCATATCATACTAATTTGATTTCTGTCAATTGGTGTTGACAGGCAAGGAGGACGAGTTGGTGGGGAGAGAGCAAGTTGATTTCAGCTAGGACTTCTACAACCACTTCTATTTGATCTTCGGGACGTACAAACCTCATCAAAATCAGAGATATCAGCCGGTTTCAAGTAGGTGTCTCATCCTCCTCTCTTGTATTTCATTTCCAGTTTGTTGAAGAGAGTAAACTTATGTTAAAACCCTAAAAAAACAAAATCTTAAAAATCAACCGTTAGAATCAATTTCTTTTGCAAACCCACTAATGATATATGCTTAAACCCCCATATCTCAAGTTTCATTTAATTCCGACCCCGTTTAACCTTAGAACTAGGCACTGGTCCCCCATTGATTTCGCCCTCCTTGGGCATTTTGGCCAGTCATACTGTTGGGTTATTTTCCGGGTTGTGGGTATTCTTGATTTGAGTCTAGAACGTAGTTTTATCATAAGAAATCAAGTTTTGTCGGTTGGAAGTTATTAAAAACGCTAATTTCTCGCTGCCCTAGGTCCATTTGACTCACTGTTCAACCATTTCCTTGGGTAGTTTTATTTCAGCACTTCACTTCCATCTTAGCTAACTCCCTAGACTATTTCAGCCATTAAATCACTAAGCTCATCCTATTTCCTAATCATACTTGATTCCTGGTCACTCATTACATCACTCTTATTTCACCGTTTGTGTCCATCAGTTGGCTGAATTTAGACTTAGGAGTTCACCTACACTCATCCCTTGTCTTTATCTCTTATTAATTTGGGTTTGGGTGTATTTTTTGTCTCTCAACCATCACTGGTTGAGCAAGGTCTCCCCCTCGACTTGGCTAAGTGCCTCGTCGAAAGTGACAATAGCCTTGTCCGGTGTGACTTCCGTTCATTGAATGGAGGACTTGGCCATTGCTGGTTACACCTTCCTAGCTGTCCATCCTCTACCATCCCTATTGGGACACCTCACTTCAACAGATAGAGTTTGTGTGATAACAGGTCAATCAACAAAGATATCTGGCAAAGGTCAAAAGAAAGGGAAGAATGTCACTGTTGATGGTCCCTCCCCTCCTAGTTTTTCATCATTGTTTGTTGGTGGCAATGCTCCAAGTGCTTCAAGTGGAGTTGTTGGTGCTTCCATGCCTTCATATGACCCTACTGTAGCAAAATAGCAAGCACAAGAAAAAAAGTACCCCATATGGAAGTATGTAACAAGGAAATAAGGTCCTGGATCGAAGCTTGGTGGGGAAGGGAATGTTGTTTGGTCTTGTAATTTCTCCAAGGGTAGATTCAAGAACACCTACTACCAAGTTAAGGGCCATTTGTTGGGCCTTCCTTGTGGACTTGCAGTATGTAAAGCAATCAATGCTACCCAAACATATGAATTGGAAAAAGAGGGATACAATTGGCTTGGGGAATGTGGCAACAACAAGAAAGAAAGTTCAAAAACATGATGATCCTCTTCCATTGTTAAGGAATTCAGCTGGCAAATTTGGGAGTGGGGATGAAATTCAGCCACAGAAAAAAACAGAAGCCCCAACTTATTATTAAAGTTAGTGCAACTACGAGACCCATTCTCAAAGAGAATGGTACCCTATTCAGTTAACTAGGGTTCCTGGTAAAGTTAACCAAGTAGAGTAAAGAATAAGTCCCTAGAGGGTATCCAAGGGTTCTTGGTCGAGGACCAAGCAGGTTGATGCCATGGAAAAGTCCCTAGCATGTGGCTAGGACCCCTATTTGTCTCTAGGGTATTCTGGTCTGGGACAAGACAGTTTCTTGGTCACGAGGACCAAGCAGGTCCTGCAGGTTGAGACAGAGACCTCCTGGTCTGGGACCAGGCAGTTTCTTGGTCACGAGATCCAAATAGTTCCTGCAGCGACATACCTGGTAAATTAACCAGGTGGACATTGGTCAATGGACCAAGATGATGATGTGTGATGTCCTTCTCTCCTAGGTCTTTGAGATGGTTGAGCTAGATGGTCTTCTCAAGGGAATGGCACCCCTTTGATGGAGTCAATAGCATTTAACCTAAGGAGTAGTCTGGAGGATCACAGAATCACATCATCTAGTGTGGAATTCTCAATGGAATGGCCACCCCTTTGATGGAGTCACTAGCATTTGACCTAAGGAGCAGTCTGGAGGATCACAGAATCATATCATCCAGTGTGGACATTCCTTATATAGTGATGATGAACTTTCAGGTAGTATATGGAACACTTGTACATTTGAGAGAGAGATGATTGGTTGTACCCCACCCACCTTGGTTGCTCATCCTTGGTCTTTACACCTTGTTGTGGTACCTTGTCTTGTTCACTAATTTGACTTGTGGTCATCCACCCACCTTGAGTTGTCTTGATTTGTACCACCTTGATGTTTTATGGGTACTAGGGTTGATTTCCCACCTTTGTCATTCACCCTTTGGTCCTAGGGTTATGGTTCATGTACCCATACTTGTTTTATGTTGTACCATGTGTTGGTCCTTATTAATTATATGTATGGTGCAATAACCTTAGTACCCACCTAAGTTACCCTATTTTTATTTTATGTTATTTTTATTCTTGTGACTTAACCCTTATGTATTGCCACCCACTTAAGACATATATTTTATAAGTGGTGTGATGTCTTAACTTATTGGTACCTCCCTCCTAATTTAATGGAACCCTAACAAATTCAAAAAATAAATTAATGACTCTTCTAGAAGTCTTTAAAGTCCTATTTATTGGAGCTTATGTTTACTCATTTGATATCAACTCATGATTTCACGTCTCAGCTCTGATCCCTTTGTTTGACATCAAGGGTTTTACTGTTGTTTACTCGAGGCCGCCCACCTGCCGAACATTTCAGATCTGCCTGATCATTGCTAGGGTTCATTGTTGCTACTCTTGACTGAGTTGTGACCTAGCTGAGGTCTATCAAGCCTTCCTGCTATCCGATTTTCCTCCTGAGACCTAGCTAAACTCAGTTGTGACTTTGGAGAGGCTTGATCTGTTGTTTTATGGTTTAATTGAGATCTGATTTGCTCCTTATGGCTAAACTGAGATCTGATCTGCTCCCTGTGACTAAATTAAGACCCAATCTATTGTTTCAGTCATGTTTGAGATCTGATTTGCTTGTTGAAGTACTGTTGAGGTCCGATCTGCTTTGTGGTTGACTGTTGAAGAAGGACGTGACCCTATGCTAACCTTACAACTCAGTTGTGACTCTTTTTAGACCTCGATCTGCATGCTAAGAGATTATTGGTGGACGCCATGAGCCTCTTTAGTCCAGTTTCAGTCTGCTGGATGCAAATCTGTGGGGGTTGTGAGGCCTGTTTAGTCTGATTTATCCTACTGTGCATATATGTATGAGGGCTATGAAAACTGGTGGTTAGGTCTTTTGTGTAAAGACCTTATGCAGATCTGATTTATTGAACTCAGACTTTGTTGAGTCTGTCGTATGTGTTCAGACCTTGTTTACATGTACTGAACTTTTCCTTTGATCAAACCTTGTTCTGATACTTGGCCTGTGGTCAAACATAATTGTTGAGATTTAATTGTGCTTGGATTTATGGTGCTGAGACTTATCGAGGGCTGATCTTTTGTGTTGAGATTTTGTTGAGTCCATATCTATTGTGATCTTGATTGTGCTGAGTCTTTTACTATGTTTTGACTGTCATTGATCATCCCTGTTTGACTGTACCACAACCCTCTCACCTCTCTCTCTTAGGTTTGTACTTACCCTCTAGTAAGGGTCAGTTGGTTCCTAGTGATTGACTGGCCTCTGAGAGACTCAATTCATTCTAAAAGTTATTTCTTCCGAGTATAAAATAGGAAGGGTCCCACACTGCAAGTAAGTATCCTAACTTGTTTTCTCATTATTCATTAGACATATTATTGTTAGTTATACTACTGTTAGTGATTACATGTTACTGAAGATTACTTTAACACGAGGACCTAATTGGTAGTGTTAAAGATGATCAGATGAAAATTATGTTTTAAGTTGTACTGTTTGTTTACTGCTGTAATATTATGCTTCAGTACTAGTTGTTGCATTTAATTTTGTGTTAAAGTATATGAAAGATTGATTTCTCTGCATCAAACCCTAACCCTAACCCTAACCCTAACCAAAATTTAACATCGTATAAGAGCTTAGGTCTTGTAGCTAACTTTGTTTTGCAGGCTAACAGAATCTACATAGATCCTAATGTAAGGGTTTGTGTCTTAATCAACTTGACTGCAGGTCTACAGGTGTACTTAGCAAGTTGATTGTAAGGGTTTGAGATGGCTTCTAACTCAGTGAAGGCAGAAGATAGGCTTGAAGGAGCCTCAAACTTTAATGAATGGAAGGCTAGGGTATTGAATATTCTGGAGGAGAATGACTTGGATGATTTGGTTAATAGGATTGTGGAAGAGCCCACAATGGCCCAAGGAAGACCAGCATTTAAGAAGAAGCAAGCTAAGGCAAAGAGAGTCATCTTTGACTTAGTTAAAGATAATTTGATTCCTGTGATAGCTCCTCTAAGGACAGCTAAGGAAAGCTTTGATGCCCTAGCAAATCTCTATGAGAAGGAGGAACCTACTCAAAAAAGGGTTTTGAAGAAGCAATTTCATTCATTGAAGATAGAGGAGAAGGAGTCAGTTGCCTTTTTCTTCTCAAAGATTGCTCAAACAAGAGATCAACTCATGGCAATTGGAGTTGAAGTAGATGATGATGACCTTGTGCAAACAAGTAGATGGTCTTCCTACATCTTGGGAGACATTTCTTGCAACAGTGAATGGAAGAGAAATGCAACCAAGCTTTGATAGGTTGTGGCATGATTGCCTAGAAGAAGAAGGCAGAATCCAGAGTAGATTTGGGCCTCCTGCTGAAAAGAATCATGCACTTGATGCCAAGACAAAGAAAGGAGGAAACTTCCCTCTGCACCAGAACAAAGTTTAGGGACCTCAAGGTATCACTTTCATAAATCAAAAGTAAGATGTTATAGCTATAGCAAGCTTGGTCATTGTGCAAAAGACTGAAAGAATCCTCCTAATAGGAAATGGCATAAAGTGAAGTATCATGCTTCAGCTGCTACAAAAGAAGAAGAGCCCTAGCAAAAGAAATCCAAGGCTAAGACCAAAGAAAAAGATAAAAGAGAATATATATATTGGTTTCAACACTCTCAAGATCCATCTTCAACTCATCAAACTCCTAGTGGATTGATAGTGGGGCCACCAAGCATATGACCGGATTCAAAAGGGCTCTTGTAGGTTACAAGGCCAAGAAGTTCAATGTTAAAGTGGAGCTAGGAGATGGAAGTACATATGCAATAAAAGGAGTTGGTTCAACTGCCTTAAAGCTTGATTCAGGTAGATTAATCCGTGATGAGGAAATTTTGTATGTTCCTGGTTTAAAGAAGAAATTCTTTCAGTGGCAATTTTAGAAGACAAGGGGTTCTCTGTAGCCTTCTCAAAAGGAAAGGCACAAGTGTGGCCTAAGGTTGGAAATATGAGCTCAGCCATTGAGATTGGTGTCTGTGAGGGTGACCTTTATAAGGTCTCAGGAGATGTTAAAGCTCTAGTAAATAACCCCTGTCAAATTTCAGAGATCAAGAGGGAGCCAACTGTGCTCCTCAATCCCCAGTAGAGTGGGATTGCAGAAAAAAAAAAGTGGAGATGTGATCTTCCATCACTCCAGGGAGTCTTCTAATGACTCAGATATGGAAGCCTATGAGACATCTCATTTAGAGAAATAGAGGGAGAAGACCAAGAAGCCTTCAGTTGATCTCATTGAGGAGCCTATTGAGAGGTTGCAAGGGTGCTCCAGTGAGAGCCATGTCATTGATTTAGGATCATCCACTAATGTGGAGGCAGCCAAACATCAAGATTAGAAAGATGCTATGACAGAGGATATCTAGTTGATAATGGATAATGATGTGGAAAGTGATTCTCGGACAACAAGGGAAGTCAGTTGTAACTTCCAAGTGGATCTATAAGATCAAGGTACTTGTTGACATTCAGAGCTCTTTGAAGCTCTCAGAAAATCCCGTATTTTATAACAGGTTGAGACACATCGAGAGAAAGTTTCACCATGACAAGGACATGGTGCAACTGTCAACAAAACAATTTACTGATGTGTTGACTAAGCCTTCGAACTTTTAGACCATCCAAGTCTCCAGGAACATTCCTGCTTCATCCTAAATCAAATTGTAAAACTTGTAAGCCTTTTTTGGTCCTGATTTATAAAGGACCAAAGGCATCCTTTCACCATTGTAAAAAAATCATAATAAAAGAAAAGCACATGGGATACCCAATGCCCACAACCCATCCCCACTGGGGGAATTCGCGTCATTTTTCTGTGGCGTGAAATTTTTCTGACATTTTCCCTTTCTGTTTTAAGTAAGACTAATTAAGCTAAAATTAACCGTTTGTTGGTTATGATTCAATGTCAGACCACAAACTCACTAAGGACTGTAGATTTCTTATTTTTTGTAACAGTTGCACTCACTGCACTTAGTTTACTTTTTCCATCTAATTTTTCTTAGATTAATCATTTTAGCACTCATTGCACTTAGTTTAGCTGTTTTCTTTTATTTTATTTCAACTCAAGAGTAATTGAATCTTGGCTTTATCCCTCAGTATGCTCTGGTGACCATCGTAGGCTTGCCTGATCTGTGGTTAACCATCGGAAAGGGGATATTAGTGGCTAGTGTTAATACGAAAATCCATTAAGGCTTAATTGTCAAAACTAATGGTTACCTTGAACTTACTACAAAGTTAGAGGGGTGCCCAAAGCAGACTTTCTGTTTCCCCCTGTTGGATACCTAGTATTGTTGCTCAATACTCGCTTAGAGGATAATTCCAAAGTGGGCCAAATTGTTAGATAGTTGTGCAAGTTGCATGCACAAGTACAATCTCAATAAACCCACTTTAATCCACTCATCATAATAATCTAAAACTGACCAAGAGCATTTGCACAACATTTACCTTTTCAGCAGGCAGCATCATTTACTGTCTCGGCACTAGTCCAATTAACAATCATCTGTTTAAGTGAATTCGCATGTTGTGATTGATTAATAATTTGCACACTGCTGAATTTAATTCACTATTGCTCTCTTGTTTCAGTGGTTTTCAAACTCCTAGAATCACTTTTATTTTCGTAACTTAACGTTATCAACCTTGGTTATTTTATTAGGGACCACCCCCCTAAGCCCCCTTCGCTTCACTAGTAGTTGGCCTAGACAAAGGAGTCAAGTTTCAAGTGACAGTACTTGACTTGTGACTTGCCCCCAAAGATGCACCCAATGGCTTGAAGATTTCTGCCATATTAACCCGAGGTGAGTATTAGGCCGAGGCAGCAACAGGTGTTATGGCAATTAAGACTCTTTAATTTTGACTACCTTGCATGGATGTTTTTGATTGGATAGGTTATTTGCCTTGCGGCACTAGCTTGTGGTCTATGATGTACAACCCTTTTTGTAAAATGCATGTATAGTTTTTGTACTTTAATAGAAATATGAAGCATTTTTACCAAAAAATAATGTGCATATCAGAAGTTATTACAACCAAAAACAAAATCAAAGACAAGAAAATATTGACATGAAATAACATTAATAAGAAAAACTTGCAGTTTCTAATACAAGATTAGAGGGAGGAAACCACTAAATTAATGTCTATTTTAGGTGAAATCATCTCTAGAAGTGATGAAAAACAAAAACGTCTTGTTGCCAATGCTTACAAGCCTTCGTATATGGAATTCTATTGTTTAATGGATGCTAAAACATGGATGTTCCCTATTTTTGTCTATGCAATTTCATGATTTAACAGATGCAAAAACATGGATATTCCCTAATTTTGAACTCTCAACATTAGTTTCAGACTTAAAATAATGAATTCTGAACAACCCAGGTAAATGTTAAAGGATAAGTTTCATCCTACAGAAAATATCATCAACCATTCATCATCGGTCCAAGAAAATATGTAGGCAATATGAAATAAGATGCATTAGCAAAACAGATGTCGAAGAAAAAAAATAGATTGAGAATGTGGAAGCAAAAGAAAGAGTAGTTGACTCTCTATCTGTGATTCTGTAAGGTATATCAATTCTTAAAAGTTAAAAGAACCACATGGATAACCTAAACATGGTGGAGCTTTGGAGGTAGCTCATATTTGGTAAGATACTTTGTACTAAAAAGTAAATACATAACCTATTCTTTCTCTGATGGAATCCTGCCAGCTTTGACTTGATCTTACTAGTAAAAATATTGATCTTTTTCTTTTAAATCTTCATTTTTTTCCTATTAAAGAAAACGAACAAAGCCCAGTATAGAACCTTATTAAAAAGAATCTGTAGATGTTCTCTTTTGAGAAAGCTCAAAATACAACAATACCTGCTGAGTAATACAAAGGAGTAGTCTTCCAGGCCAATTTCAGAGAGGCGCCACTGCATACAAGTTAATAATAAAGGTTAAAAATCTCAACTGATAGAATATAACTAATAGATACCTTTTAATTCATCTACACATGAAGATAACTAATAGATACCTTTTAATTCATCTACACATGAAGATTACATTTATCATGTTAAAGGTGCATGCCATTACCTTTTGACGGGTAGCTATAGCAGTGTCAGGAGCATCATTCCTCAGACCACTTTCAAGACCTTTTACAAGCATTGCTCTCAGCCCTGTCAAGGAGTGCAAAGTCCCGATCAACTGTTCCATGGCCCTATCTGAAGAAATATTGCTGGACTTTTCCAGCTCGTCCATTCTCTGTTGGTGCACAAAAGAAAAAAGTTAAAACAGAGGAAAGTCAGAGGCCCTCGACAGTAACCTGGGCAACATATTACAGCCAAGAAATTATCACATACTAATTCTTATTGGGATGAACAAACAGATTCCAAGTGTTTCTACTTTAATACTCAATTTGTGTTCGTAGATGTCCACAAAATTCAGTATACTCCAAAAGTGGACTACATGAAACATCTAATACACATGATTATAAATCCAGACAATTTACACATTAAAAACTTGGGACAAGACTCAAATACCATCATATCAATGAATCTTACCTCAGACCTGACAACTTTGTTTTGAAATGCTGCTTATATTACTTCAAGGAACAAATAAATACATCGCAGATCAGAGAGTTACGTTCTACGAACGACAGGGTCACTGGGAAAATACCATTCTAAAAATGCTAAGTAGGAAAGCATACGTGCCTGTGCACCAAGAGAAAGAGCCTTGTTGTACCAGATACAGTATGGGGATTTTTGCACCCATTTTTGCAAAACTCCCTGTTATCATCTATTTTGTACAAATAGCTGAATTTCTTGTGAGCCACCAGTTCCATGAACATGATTCATGTTCATCGTCAATGTTCAGAAGTTCAAAAGTCATTTTCAGGGAAACTTTGCCCCATTTGTAATAACTGCATGTTCATACCCCCATGGAGAAAATGTAAAAAGTTGGTCTAAACGGGATCCTTTTATAAAAAACTCGGCTATCCGTAGGTTTAGCCATTTGGGGGATACTCTAGAGTGTTTTTTCCTTAGGAATTATGCACTACTCATCGGTAGTGTATAATCCCTGAGTTTTTCACTCAAACCTCCAAAGCTGGAGTATTTCCCATGGTGGTCAAAACCTAAGGTGGTTATTAGAGTCTTGTGTCTAGGATTTTTTACATGTTAGCCATCTCGATTGAGTCGTATGAACATGCACTAGGTCCCCTAAGAGGTATTAACCACATGTGAGATTAAAGTTTGAAATTACGAATTGGTCATGATGGATGACGTGAGCATGGTTCACGTGAGCTTGCCTCATTCGCATGGGCTCCATTATTTTGCATTAGCACATTGGTGGGTGCATATTTATTATAAGTGGCGGGCTCCTTTCTTGGATTATGGCCACATCACATGGCTCACCAACCACATCCACGAGCTCCAAACATATCTTGTCAAAGATTCACGCCCTTGCATGCATTCACGTCAAGCTAAGGAAGATACACGAATTGGCTATGTGGTGGTTGATTAGTGGGTTGTTGAGTTTGAAATCAATGCAAGTAGGGCGCCTTCCTCAAATTATGGGCCCCTCTCAAGTTACAACTCAATGGAACTCGAGTTACAACCCCTACCAAGCTCCATGACTATCTCATGAAGCATTCACGCCTCCCTAGAAGAGCTCACGTCTATCCTATGTGGGATCTCACAAATGGAGTGGAGGAGTTTCCAAGGAAGAGGAGTGGGGACGCCTTGCCAAGGTGGAGGCCACCTCCCCACCCTCCAATCAATGTAAACTCGTGTTAGTGATTAGATCTCAACTCCAAGCCTTGTGGTGATTGGATTCGATTGGATTATTGGCTCCCTCCATTGCCAATTCGAATTCACATATGGATGGCTTGTATTTTGTATAAATAGAGGTGCAAGGCACTCTATTTTTCATGGATTTTTGGTGCAACATTATTCTGCCCATTTTGTAAGAGCTCATAGCTTTGGCTATTTTGGAATAAAAGAGACTTTGGAGGTCTACATGGTGTGCCCTACTTGTCAAATGAGAAATGCTTCACATCTAAGGTGATTTTGTTCCTTATATTTTCTCATATCGTAAATACTTGATCGCTTCTTAGCTTAGAGGTCTTTATTAAGAACGTAGGATGAACATTTGATGGTACAATTTGTTCATTGATGTGAGATATTATGTGATTTAGAAGTGCAAACTGTAGTCGGTAATATTTATGCATCTTTTTATCCCATCTTGTTTAGCATACAATGATTTGATCAAATATTTTTATGAGTTGTATATTGTGCAGATCTTCAAAGGGTAGAGTGGGGTTTGAACCCGGTTGTCTCTCTCTCCACTTCACCAAATATTTTTCTAACAAACTTGTGCATTTCAGGATACTCCAAAGGTCTAATCCATGCTTCAAACGGATCTTGAGAAGTTTGCTAAAAACATCCATCCTTTAAAATCATTTCAAACTTTGTTACTTGGTTACTTCGAGAAGCCCTAAACTCTACAAGGTTCCATCTTCTTTGGCTTCTTATCCTTCCCTTGCCTTGTGTGGCTTTTTCACATGTATGAACAAAAATGTGGTTACACTTAATTAATGATATTTGTTTACATTAGATTACACATTTGCCATAGTATTCGTTCATGATTTCTTGCAAGTGATACAATCACCTACTTGATACATGCTAACCGGTAAATGACACATATTAAGGGATATTTAATTGTCATTGATTGCTATATTACTTGCCTATGCATGTTTAATTAGTATATTTGGTTATTGGTTAGTGTTTATTGACAATATAGTCTTTTGATCCAATTTTGATTATCTTCACACACATTTCATTGGTTCATTGACTTAAGTCATATACATTGACTCCATCAAGGCACTGCTCTAATCATAATGATTGCATAGAAGTATAGTTTGTGATTGTTTTAGTGTTCCTACGGGACCCCATAAGGATACTTCTCCTTGGAGATTTCGACTTCCGAAGAAGTTAGAACGGTGACTAAGGTGACATTGGGCCACTCTTCTTATTTTTGCTTACTGGCAATTAGCCCTGCTAATTTGCCCGGGTAACAGTTCTAGATTAGATTAGATGAGGGGTTCTCATTAAATGCTTAATAAATAAATAATAAATGACATTTAGTACACTTCATGTCATTTAATAAAGTAAGCACCCCTTTTAATTAATCAATCACTTGACTTTTCATTAATTGTGAACTTAGGATAACCATGACTTTACCTTTTAATAAAGTGACTTTAAAATTATAAAGTACTTACTCACTTTAATAATTAATGACTACGGGAGTTACATTTTTGAAGTGTCCTTGTCCACCCCAAGGTAACACAAGGTGAACAACACTTCCTAGTTAACATTTCAACACTCCCCCTTATCGAGGAGTTTTATTCACCACTCCCAACTTGTCTCTGAAATAGACATGCTTCCCTCTACCCAAAGACTTCGTGAGAATGCATGCCACCTGCTCATAAGTAAAAATGTACTGCAACTGCACGTCTCCTCTCTGAACATAATCTCTGATGAACTGATATCTAATCTCAATGTGCTTTGACCTGCCATGAAATACCGGATTCTCAGAGAGCTTGATGCAACTCTGATTGTCACAATGTATAACTGTAGGTCTCAACTCCTAACCAAATAAGTCAACCATCAATTTGCGAAGCCACAAGGCTTCACAACTAGCCTAACTGGATGCCATGTACTCATCCTCTACAGAACTCAATGCAATGGACGTTTGCTTCCGACTGAACCAAGACACAACTGCCGAGCCCAAACTGAAGCAACAACCGGAAGTGCTCTTCCGGTCTAAAATACTACCTGCCCAATCTGAATCCATGAAGCCAACCAATCCCGCTCCATCAGATCTCCTGTAGTCCAAACAAAAATTTATTGTGCCTGCAAGATATCTCAATATGTGTTTTGCGGCAGTGAAATGCACTCTCCTAAGCGCCACCATGAACTAACTGAGAGTGTTAACCACAAAACTCAAATCTGGTCTGGTGTTGACAAGATACATCAAAGAACCAATCAACTGGCGATACAAAGTAGGATCCACCAACTCTCCCTCAGAAGCATGAAGCTTTGTCCAGTTGGTGGTCATGGGTGTGGACATGGGTTTGCAATCCTCCATCTAAAATCTCTTCAAAACATCTACAGCATATTTTCCTTGCCCCAGGAAAACATGTCCATCCTCCTACCAAATCTCCATCCCCAAATAGTAATGCATCAGTCCAAGGTCAACCATCTCAAACTCTGAAGCAAGATCTTTCTCACATGCTTCAATCAGGTGCTCTCCTCTTGTAATGAACATGTCATCAACATATAGCAAAAGAATGAGTGGAACACCTCCAACCACAATGTAGTATAGGTTGGGATCCCCCTCACTCTTCTGAAACCCAATCGAAAGCAAATAAGTATCAATCCTGGAATACCAAGCTCGAGGGGCTTGCTTCAGACCATACAAGGCCTTTTTCAGCCTGCACACATGTGAATCTCTCCCAAGAATCTCAAAGCCCTGGGATTGCTCTAGATATACCTCCTCCTGTAGAAATCTGTTCAAAAAAGCGGTTTTCACATCCATTTGATGAATCCTCCAACCCATCTCTGCCACAATGGAGATCATTGCTCTGATCGAAGAAAATCTAGCAACTGGTGCAAAGGTCTCATAGTAGTCAACTCCCTCTACCTGTGAAAACCCTCGTGCCACAAACCGAGCTTTGTACTTGTCGATGCTACCATCCGCAGCATGCTTGATTTATAGAGCCACTTGGAAGTCACCACTAACTTCCCCTCCGGTCTCGGAACAATCTCCCACACTCCATTCTTCATGATGGAATTGTACTCTTCCATCATGGCATCTCTCCAAACCTGGTGTGGGGTAGCCTCCTCAAATGTAGTAGGCTCGGAATCACTCAAGCTGGTCACCATCGCCATATAACTGGAAAATCTCTCTGGTGCCCTGCTCTCTCTGACCTCCCTCTTGGGTGGCCCCACAGACTCCTCAGCTTCCTTCACAAGATCCTTAAGCCAACTTGGCTTACGTTTCCTGGAAGTAGCTTCCTGTGGTAGGCACTCCTCCTGAACCTCCTCATCTGACAACTGTCTCCCTAAAGGAGTAAATGTGGTCTGAGATTCTATACCTGGTGATCCTGAACTTGTACCACCCGAATCACATGAAGGTGAAACTTGTGAACCTGTGACTCGTGAACCTGTCCCTGTACCAGAAGTCCCTGTAGACTGAGTCCCTGAAAATGATGAACATGTAACTTGTGACCCAGTCACTCCTAAAACCTATGACCCTATACCCGTTGAACTCTGAGATGTTGTCGGTTGTGGAGTAGTACTTTGTTGCTACTCCATCGTCTCTGAATCATAAAACTTCATGAAGGATTTCTCCTCCTCAAATCTAACCTCCCTCCTCACCACAACTTTCCTCTGTGCAGGAAGGTATATGTGAAAAGCCTCCGAAGTCTCATCATAACCGACAAAGATGCCTTTCTCTACTGTAGGCTCTAACTTTATCCTCTTCTCAAAAGGGACATAAGAATATGTAAGGCATCCAAATATATGGAAGCGACCTATCTCAGGTCTCTTTTTGGTGAACATCTCCTCGGGAGTTTTACACCCCAATGCTCAGCGTGGACTCTTGTTCTGCACATAAACAGCAGTACTACAGGCCTCTGCCCATAGTAGTGAATGGCTCTAGCTACTCCCATTATCGCTCTGTTCTTCCTTTCGACAAATCCATTCTGCTGTGGAGTATATGGAACTGTCAACTGCCTCCGGATGCCCTCCTGTCTGCAAAACTCATCAAACTCCTTGGAGGTATACTCACCCCCATTGTCTGACCTAAATGCCCGAATCTTCCTCCTTGTTTGGTTCTCCACAAGAGCTTTGAACTCTTGGCACCTCCTCAAGACTTCCCGAGATTGTTTACTTCTCAGAAAGTAGATCCAGGTCTTCCTGGAGTGGTCATCAATGAAACTGATATAGTACTCAAATCCTATCAACAAGGTTGAAGACATCGGTCCACATAAGTCTAAATGAATCAAGTCCAGTATGCCACCTGATCTCGTGTCACTGCTCGGAAAAGCAGTCCTGGTGTACTTTCCCAAAGCACACCCTCTGCACACACCACCCTACTCTGTGTTGAACTGAGGCAAACCTGTAGACATCTCCCTCAGCAATATCAAAGCTAAACGATGAAGGTGGCCCATCCTCCTGTGCCACAACTCACACATCTCGATGCTACTGCTAGTATGGGACAATGCATGATGAGGCTGGAAGAGAAGCTTGTACAGTTTCCCACATCTAACTCCAATGGCACATGAAGTAGATGGTCCTACTGCTTTGGAAAAGATATGCACTTTCCCATCTAGGACGCATACTCCAAATCCCATGTCCTCAATAGTGGAAATTGAAACAAGGTTCTTCTTCAGCCCGGGGACATACAAGAAATCCCTCAAAGTCATGGACTGCATAGACTCCCTCGGAAAGGTAACAATCCCTCGTCCAACTGCTCTCACAATCGTGTCATCTCCCAACACTACCTCGAGACTCAAGCATGTCTCAGTCATCTTGGTGAACACATCTCAGTCATCTTGGTGAACACATCTCGAACACCTGTCATATGGCTCAAAGCCCCACTATCTATATACCAAGTAGAAGTAGTGGCGGAGGCACTCAAAGAATGGCCAACCAACAAAGAACACTGCACCTAATCCTCCATAACACTCTCCATGTCACTCTCCATGTCACTGCTGGTGAAAGATGTCCTCTCTGTACATCCAGCATAGAGAGAAAACTCTCCCTCAAACCGTGAGGCAAAGTCATCGATGTCAGTTGTAGCTGTCGTCTGCTGTCCTTTCTTCTTCTTGTTCGAACACTGTCCAGCATAGTGTCCAAACTTCTGACAACCGAAACACTTGATTTTACTCAAGTCTTTCTTCTGCTCACCTGTATGCTGCTTGGCCCCACCCTTAGGACCCTTCTTGAACATCTTCTTCTTGCCCTTAGCTTCCAATGCCACATTTTCTTCATCATCCCTGTGATGTGATGAATTGCCCTGTAGGTATCCTCTATGTGTCTCCTCCTGTATGAAATCATCCCAAAGACGATCCCAAGAAGGCATGCTCTCACGACCAACAATGGTCTGAACGAACACACTCCAAGATGGTGTCGCGCCATTTAAGGCTGTACGCACCAACTCACTACCTGATATGATATCCCCAACAACTGCAAGCTCATCTCTAACCTGTGTAGACCTAGTAAGATAGGAATCCATGCCATCACTTTTCCCCATGTGCACATCCTTCAACTTCTCTCGCAACACCATCTTCCTATTCTCATTGGAGCTTTGGTGTAAGCTAGTCAAAGTTGTCCACATTTGGAAGGCATGGGCCTTCGCTGAAATATGTGGGATCACATGATCCTTCACGGCATCAAGTATGATCCTTCTTGCCTTCACATCCCTTTTCATGAAAGATGCCTTATCAGTAGCATCGGTAGGAACATTCACAGGATTTGCTCTTGTACTATTGACTATGTCCCATAGCTCATTCTCCTCAAGTATCAACATGATTCTAGCCTTCCATTGGCTAAAATTTGCAGCCCCATCTAACCTGTCCTCCACCCTGAGTCCAGACACCATAACTGAAACTTGAACCTATTCTTCTCAAAGAAACTGTTCAAAACCTGTTTTTCACAAACCCACTTCTTTTCTTCAATCTGAAAATTTTCTGAAGTGTTTAAATTTCTGATTTTTAACTATGCTCTGATACCATGAAAGTTTTCAAACTCCAACCCGATTTCAAGCTTGATAGCTTCTCTGCATATGGTTTAATGCCCAAGCCCCAGTATGCACATTTTTAACATAAAAATGACTAAACTGAAATACATGAGATTCTTTTTCAAACATAAACAACTCATAAATTTTTTACTTTCAGCCAATAAACTCATACTCTGAAATTTAAATCAGCCAACACATAAAATTTAGACATAGATATTTTTGACCAAATTGGTCCAGGATAAAACCCGAAGGGAAAACCTGACTAAGAGAGAGAGAGATTTTATTTCTTCCACAAATTACAAAAACAAAACAGCAGTACTTATCTCAGCTTTTCTTCTCGAAAAGCATGCCAACATCTCACTGAAAACCTGTTGTACGAAATACTAGAAAACTACACTGTACGACTGCATAGAAAATTGTATTGTACGATCTGTCTCACACATGTGAACCATACCTTGATTTATGTGTTGTACGCACTGCTCCAAACTTGTACCTTTCTACCTCGAAAATCACATTGTACGGACTGTTCTGTTGCCTCGATTTTCGTGTTGTACGGACAACAATAAATGTCGTACGGTTGTCTCAAAAACTGTGCCCAATTTCTACTGTATGGATTCTCTATGTACCTTCTCGAAAATTGTGCCCAATTTCTATTGTACGGTTTTCTAGAAGTTTGTGTTCATTGTCTTGGAAATCGTGCCTAGCATCATCTTCTCAAATTTTGTGCTAGGGTTTATCTTCTTCCTCTCAAAATCGACCTCCTTGCTCTTCTTCCTCTCCTCTCCAAAAATCTTTCTTGAAAAGTGAATAATGAGTTAGGTTTCCTTTCCCCCAAGCCTTTTTGTCCATGGCAACTTCCTCTTTTCAATCTAATGGTCTAGATTAGATTAGTTCAGGGGCTCTCATTAAATGCTCAATAAATAAATAATAAATGACATTTAGTGCACTTCATGTCATTTATTAAAGTAAGCACCCCTTTTAATTAATCACTCACTTGACTTTTCATTAAATGTGAACTTAGGATAAACCATGACTTTACCTTTTAATAAAGTGACTTTAAAATTATAAAGTACTTACTCAATTTATTAATTAATGACTAGGGGAGTTACCTTTTCAAAGTGTCCTTGTCCACCCCAAGGTAACATTTCAACAGTTAAATGTACGCCAAATCCAAAGACTGTTGGCCAGGAAATTAAATGTAATGATTAAATTCCTCACGGAGCCTACGGGTTGTGATGTGAGATGGAGTAAGGGACAGCTAATTCTAAGTGTCCCCTAGAACCTCAAGTTACAATTAGTCGGGCACCCAGTCATGGCGGTTCTAGAAAAGATCCTCACGGAGCTGATTCATCCTGGATGTGAGTTGTAGACATTTGCCAACGCTGAATAAGCACCTCTCTGAACAACTTATTCCATTTGTGAGACACTGCCATTCCCTGTGTATTTATTATCCGACATATGCTTAAGTGTGTATTCCCTTTCCCTTATCCAAAGTATCACAGTGTTGAGTCAGTTAAGTCATCCCCTTATCCTATGTTCATGTCTACAAAATTAGTATATCCTTGAGGTTCTATTTTGAGTAAGTGATTATTTAAACTTGTATTTAATATAATTATTTAATAACTGCCAGTGAAATAAGACTTAATACTTTAAGTCTTACTATTAAAATTGATTAAAAGGGCATGCCTTAAACATTTGCACTTGCAGCAGCAAGCTTTTCTAAGCTGGGTCATATTTTCATCAGTCTTGACCTAGTCAAACCTAGTTTAACCAAGTCAACCATGGGATCCTATATAAGTTGGACCAGTGATGCTATGTGATGATGATTTATGGTCTTTTGATACACTTTTGATGGTTCCATACAGTGGGCACAGGTTTCATATGATGGTTGATGTATTTTTTATTGGTTATTATTATGTTCAGACCATTTATTTTTATATTGTCCAAGTATGGCTGAGGCTACAGATGATCATACAAGTTGCCACAAGGTGTATGGGTACTCATCTCTAGTAGATTTGGACCTGCTGAGTCCATTCAGACACTTAGTTATCAGTTACAGGGACTCCCAGTGATGATATAGTCAGATTCCCACTTTTTCTAGTTTTTCCATGCAGAAATGGCTTGTCCAACAGTTGCTTTGAGCTTGCACATTTTCCTACGGCGCTCCTGAAGAGATGGGGGGTCCAGCCGCTTGTTATTACCATATTACCCCATCTCCAGACATGTTGGTGCAGTCAGATTTGTGTCCAGGACACCAGGCACAGAGCTACAGGCATTTTGATGTTTTTCCCGAGGATTTCTGAGGAATAAAAATGGGATAAAAAGGTCACTAAGGAATTCGATTTGGGCAAATGAAGCAAAGTTTTGGCATGAGGTTTGTTCAGAGATCACTTGTGATGCATCCCACACCTTCCAGCTCAGCTTTCATCAGTCAGTGGGGTTCGCACTCTCTCTCGGTTTTTATTTGATGTATTTTTCTCTCATTGAGGGGGGCCACGATTTGGTCATATGGTCACTTTGACATGTTATTTAGTCATTTTATAGCATTGTGCCATGGGGTGATGCTAGTGAAGGACATTAATACCTCCTAGCCCCACCATGTGCTCTTTTCACTTGTCCTAGTCATCTTTTATGTGGTGCGACCCCCCCTAGGGCCTCCTTAGTGCGCACCCCCTTTTAGTGAGTTGATCCATGTGATATTGTTCCAGCTCATCATAGCCGTTGATTATATTGTATTTATCTTTTGATCTCAACCACTTGTTCAAAAAGTGGTTAGGTTTTTGGTCTCTGTCATTCCCATTTTAGGAAGAGACCCCCTCATTGTAAAGGCACCATTTGGGATCTGGAAATACTGGAATAAAATACTATTTTTGTAGATCTGCTTCTCCGAATTTGATGGATGCTCTTGCAAGTTGAATATACAATCTTTTCTCTGTGTTATCATTGTGGATCTTGTTTCTCCAACGTTTTCTCTACAGGGAGGTTGTATGGAAGAAGAGGAGGATGACTTGAGGGGACGCTATTGTTGGGAAACCCCATATCTTACCTTTGGATCGATCTTTGTCTTAGGGAGTATCATTATTGTATCTTTGTGACATAGTTGTTGCTACTTTGGAAGGATAGCGATTTCAGTTGGAGGAGCTGGATCTCACTCTTGATTGGCTCACTTAGGAAGGATTATCAATTTGCAAGGTAGCCGCAAGCTTTAGAGGTAAGATCTACAAGGTATGTATCTATTTTCATGCATTTTACCCATTGGTCACTTTAAACCCTCATAAGTAAAACCCTATATTTTTAGATCTAATAGATCTGGGGATAATTTGGGCTTAAAACATAAAACCCACTTCTAAATAAATTAAAGAACCTCATAGCTAAATTTTGGTTTCAATCCGACTCCATTTGACCCCCGAGCTAAGGCATCGATCATCTCTCGAGGGGGACACACTTGTGGGTTTTACGCTCCTTTCTGGATCTATCACTTGGGTTGTGCTACTTTTCCCTTTAAACATCAAATCTACCACTTAGGCAACCACCTAGTGCCATTTGGACCTTAATTTCACCTTGTGGACCCATTTCAACCAACTTCCTTAATTTAAGGGTGGGCCCCACTTTGGTTTTCTTTGAGTGGCATTAGATCTATCTAGATCTATACTCCTAACTTCATAAGTGGAAAAATCATTTCATTGGTTGAGCATTTGTCCTTCCATAAGCCTCATCAACCAAGCCCTAACTCTATGTGTCCACTTATACTCCCTAGATCTAGATCCATTTACTCTTGATCTTCTCCTATCTCAATTTCACATTTCCATAGGAGGTCTAGAGTAGGTTCACTAGCCTTCATTGGTTAGCTAGGGTCTCCCCCTTGGTCTTGCTTAAGCTAGATCTAAAGTGAAGAGTGCCTCGGTTAACATGACAACCATTTACCTTGGGAACTATGGCATCTCTTGGGTCACCTCTTTAGTTGTCCAATGCCTCTACCATCCTGGATAGGATCACCTTTTGGGACAACTACAAGTTGTGTGATAACAAGGCCTTACCAACCTAATCTCCCATTATCCTGAGTCATATGGTGTGGGGAGAGGCTTGCCTTTGATCTAGGTTTGAACTAAGCCTTTGGTTGGTGTGATGAGATGAGGGGCTACCACCTCAAGAGAGGGTGCCCCTCTCAACATTGTTTCTATCTCCCAACGAATAGCATGCCTCCAAATAAGCAAAGTCGCCCATCTCTAAAGGAGGGCACAAATCTAGATGAGAGATCACTTCCAGTGCTCCAAACTTGATCTGAACTGACTGGATTTGATTGGATTGGCCTCTGATATTGATTGGTATGTCAACTGGCCCTTTATTTGACTCAAATCCCTCTTTTTAAAAGAATTTGATTTTTCTCCATTCTTTAATATTTTAATTAAATAATTCTCTTTTAATATTTTCGAGAGAATTTTTATTTTAGTGAATAATGTTCACTCAAAACTTCGAAAAAGTGGGTTTTGGGGTCTTGTGGGTGCTCTGAGTTAGAAAACAAGCACCCCCAAGGCAAAAACAACCCCTAGACCACACTTTTATCATAGTTTTTATTTTTTAATTAAAATCATTAAAAAACCCCGTAAAACAAGAAAAAATAAAATTGTCCGAACCGACTCAAACTCCTAGGGGACCTAGTACACATTTATAATGACTCAATTATATGTCTAGCAAGCTCATAAACTTTGACACATCAACTTTAATAACGTCCTAAGACTCAAAAATCAGGATGACCATTCCAACTTTGGAGCGGGTGAAAAACTCGTCGATTATACAACGCTTATTCAGCATTGCATAATTGACAAGGAAAAAACACCATGGAATGATCACCGTTGATAAAAAAAAGTCCTAGAAGGCCAAGTTCTTTACATAAGAACGCCTTGCTAGCACATTTTTACATATCCCCAAGGGGTATGAACATGTAATTATTACAAAGGGCCCAAAATGGCCCTAAAAAAGATTTTTGAACTTCCAAACATTGATGATGACCATTGAACATGTTCATAACTCTGGCGGCTCACAAGAAATCCAACTATGGTACAAAATAGTTGGTAACAATGAGTATGATAGCTTGTGTAAACATGGTAGGGAGTATTAGTTTTGGTTTTATATACATATCCTTCTTTGGCATGGTCTCCAGCACATTGTATAGATCACAACCTCTCCTTTGGTTTCCCCATGTTGACCTTGTCCCTATTCCACTCCTTCCACCCTGCATGATACAAACCATGTTCATCTGGATACGACTAAATGACTCAAGGACTCTCCCCCTCTATGACCTCTTTATTAGAATGGCCTCCATGTCTTCCCTAGTGTCTCAGCTCTGATGTGTGTGACAAAACTATACGAAGCCTTGACACTTCAACGATGTTGAGTTCTAATCCTAGATAGTCTAATCCTCAGAAGATTACCCCCTAGATTTGAAACAAGTGATCCCCATCCTTGAAATTGGTTAGTGACTGGGAGGGTAGGTAATCCTTGAATGAAGAGGCTAAGCCCACTTGCTCTAAAAAAGCATTATTGTGGCAACTCCGTTGCACCTATGGACGATGGCTAGTAGTGGAGTTAAGGCAGTGTCATAACTAGGGCCCAGAAGGTTATCCTGGGCCAGTACCCTTCAGTCGTTGGCCAACTAAAAAATTGCAAAATGAAGAGTGGTCCAAAGAAATATCAAAAGAATAAAAAGAAAGCATCAAAAACAAAAATCAATGAAAAGCAAAAGTTGTAAAGTGAAAAAAGTGAGGGCTTGCTAGAGTCAAAGTGGTACCTTATAAGCACATCATCCATTTGTGAGACACCCTATTCCCTAGTGTCTGCCAAACTAACAAATGTCACTGAGATTTCCTTTCTCCCCTGTCTCCAAGAGTAACTCAAGCCTTCCAGCTATCAATAATCCACTTGACCAACCTATTGACTATTGACCATCCATTTCAGCCAAGACGGGGGCTAATCTATACAATGCACTGTGATGGTCAAACTAGAGATGGATATGCATATAAGGCTTTTACTTGTGTTTATTACTTTTGTTATACACTTGTGCTATATGTGTATTTAGTGTTAAATGTCAATGGATGATCATCGGTGTATGATAGGCCCTTGTACTTAGTCGCTTGTCAATATTGGTCATGAATAAGTGTTTTTCATCCTCTAAAGGCTTCGCATATGGTCCATATATCAGTTTGCATGTTGGTCAAATTTTGACCAAGTTTGACTTTTTGACTTGGTCAAACCCGAGTTTGACCAAGTCAAAGGGACCAACCAATGGTATGAGATATTCATATATTCATCACTGATCATGTTTCAGCCTTTAGAGGCCAATTGAATCCCTCCAAATATGATTTGCAACATTATCAAATTCATAAGCTAAATATGGATTAATTTTTCCTAAGTTTCAGCATATTAGCCTAAGTCTTAATTTAATTATTTGGAGCAGCTCTACATATCACATTTCTGATTGGTTTTGGGCATGGATTTAATCCACATTATGGTTTTGAGGATCGATGAATCCATCTATGGCATCAGATTTCAGTTTTGACCAAGGGAAGGCAAAGATCCAATTAATGGTGATTTATTAAATGGCTTCCTAAGGTTAAATTTTAAAAATGCCTAAGTTTAGCAGGATTCCAGATATTGCCATTTTGCAAAAAGTGGTGACTTGTGTCCTCATAAAATAATTTTCCTAGCAATACCCAAGTCTCTGAATCTCAAATTGGCATCTCCAGTGGGCTCGGCGTGCACTTCATTTCTTTGGGGCGAATTTGAGCAAATCAACCAAAATAAAAGCATATAAATCAAGTTATAACGCAAAAAGTATGTCAGGGGGACCCCCTAATGATCCCCCCATGTCTCCTAGGCATCTAACTTGCAAAAAAGATGTATTTTGATGTTGTAAAAATGGGCTGTAAGAGGCAATTCGGCCCCTTCCAAGAATATTTCATTTTCAACTATTTTCTAAAATGTAAATGAGAGAAAAGATCTCAACCATTGATCTTCTTCTCTCATCTTCTAATCTCAGTCGTCCATCATTTTAGATAGGTATTTTTCTCACTCTCCATCTATAAAAGAGAGTGTGCTCTCCATTGTAATGGACTCTTGGCCATTTTCACAAATAGAAGAATCAGAAATATTGTGACTCTTTTTCTTGTCTTTGGATTGAAAAAATTAATTTGATCTCTTGTCAATCTATGCTACATATTACTTGATGAATCTATCTAGTGTTGCGGATGATTTTTATTGTGATTTATAGGTTAACAGAGGTCCATAGGAGCTATGTGCACCCTAGTTCTCTCGAGAAAGGGGGCGCTCTGTGTGAAGAAATCGATTTGCCTTTAATGTTTAAACATTCCTTTTCTTGCTAGCTTTCTCATTCTTACTTGCATGTAATCTTTATTTTTCTCATTCAGATTTGATTTGGTTTTGTCTCGGCTATTAATTCAATTTGTGTGTGGCAAGTGGAGAGAGCAAAGGAAATACCAAGTGAACCCCAGGAAAGAAAGACTCAGCTTGTACTCACAAGTAGTTGGAAAGGAGAGATCACTCAATCTATCGTCTAGAGCAGAGGTAAGTGGCACTCACCACTTTGATATCAAATCTGACAGTAGTCATTTGTCAAGCATTTTTACACTTTCTTCCCTTAATATTTTTAGGCATGTGGGGGGTTTTAAACCCTGTTCCATTGGCTGTAACATTCGACATTATAGGGGGCTCTTTTCTATGCTTAAATAGCCTATTTATGACTCCATATATCCTCTAGGATAGCACTGATAAATATATTAATTTCCAGCCACTAGAACATTGTTTTGAGCCACCAACATGCTAGCTTCCCTCACTGATCTAAGTATCCAGATCTGATTTTTAAGCACAATGAGGTTATTCATATGCTAAGATAAACTTAAAACCAACCCAGCTCTCTCATTTATTCTCATATTTGATTTCTATGAGCTTTTATTGTCCAAAATTGTAATGTTCCCTTTTTAACATATAGTGGAATTGACTGAGGATTGATACCATTCAGACCAAAAGAAGATCTTAATCATGGTTATTAGATCATCAGTAGATAAAAGAGGGCCACAGGAACTAGGGACCACCTGCATGCAGGACATATTTCATGATGCATGCATAGAAATACCTTTATTAAGCCTTCATGCACACAGAAAGCAATGCATGCAAGTCAACTGAGAATTAGAAGAGAAAAGCGACCTAGGAATGCAAAAGTTAAGTCATGCACTGTCAAAGTTATAAAAGAAGGATAAAGTGAATGAATAGGTCTGCGTATTGATTATTGATTTGAGAAGTCGACTTGGAGAGCTCAAAGATCTAGTTTAGGGTTGAGGGCACACCACTCAACTATCAAGTGTATTTCGGCAGTGAAATCTATCTGCCCTAGTCACTATCATAGTTGGATCATCCAGATTCAACATTACTACTATCATCAGACAGCATTCTTCAACATTCTATAGGGTTCAAGCCATAGACTGGAACAGGAGGACTCGCCTTCTTTGCATGGGCGAATTGGACAAGTAGGGTATCTTTATATCTCAGGATATAGTGGCCTTTTTGTCTGCATGCAGCCTCCATCCTTCCGAGAGCACTGCTATAAACCTAGTTACTGAACACAGGCTTCTGATTCGGATCCGAGATCAAGTTATCAACAAAACCATTATCAAAAGGGCGCCTTCTCTTGCATGGGCGACTTTCCTAGAGGAGGACTCACGCTTTATGCCCTAGAGCTAATGCATGATCTACATGTAGCTTTTATAGTGATCAGAGGGGGATTCTAACCCTAGTGCACATCTTCCAGAGCTATTTCCCATCAATATAGCACTTATACTTCCACATCAAAACTGAAGAAGGCGCATTAATTGCAAGGGCGCATTATTGGAGAGAGAACCATTCATATCTCAGTTATTTCTTCATGCATGGCTTGCATGCTTAGCTCATACTAATCTACATCAACTACCCAATCTATTGGTACGTACATGAATCATTTCTATCCCTATTTTATAGCATATATGAATATTTGGGTTATTTAGGGTTTCTTAGCAAACCCATGCGCTTGCATGCATGATCAAGCGTTCATAGAACAATACTTGCATTCATATTTTAATATAGTATTGAGTTACAAGGCCTCAGACAAGCAAGAAACTACATCAAAGAATTACAAAGACAACAAAATATCAGTTGGAATATTACAGTGGTATCCGAGCATGTTCCTTGCCAGCCGTGGGGGCATGCAGTTATAAACAGCTAGATGAATATAGAGGAATGTCAATGGATGACAGTACATGTCAATTGTGGTGAAGTGCATGCCATAAAGCACAGGTTTCTTGCCATCTAGTGAGATCATGAAGACACTGAGAAGGATCTTGGCTAGAAATTTGGGGAGATTAGCAGCACTTCGACACTTGCCTCGATATCAAAAATATCTAGCCTTGGGGAATGAGGTATGTGCAGCATTGTCCTTTGAAGACTATTACTCCATCCAGTTCGGGAGCCGGCCCAAGGATTTGGACAAGGATCTCCTTAAAATCATAGTTGGGGGAGTAGAGAAAGATGAGCATGATGTACAGGTTGATGGTGAACTTGATATGGAGTTGGCAATACATGGGGAGAATAGTACATATGATGCATTTATCCGATCATCCAACATCGAGGATTCATGGATTCGGGGGGGTGTTAGCACCTAGTTGTGGCATGGATTCGATATTGATTGATTTGGGCATAAAGGACATTGAAGAGGAAGAGGAGACCACCTATGAGCCTATGGTTACTAGAGATTCCTTGAACAACACTTAGATGGCTCTTCAGGAATCTGATAGGCATGTAGACAGGTTGTGTGACAAGTTGGAGTTGGTACACTCTTCATCATCGACAACAAGAGTCGAGACATTCATGATAGGCGAGATCCATGAGGAGAGACATGACTGGGAGATGGTTGACTCTATACATATGGGGAAATATGGAGGTTATGAGTCACTTATTGTGGAGGGGCCATTAATGGTTTTGGTTGTAGTTATAGATGTGTTGACAGGAGACACACTCCAGTATAGTACAGATGTGTGGGATCCAGGTTCAGGTGACACTAGTAGAGTGAGTGCACAGGAGGATAGCATAGCACACACAAGATACTAGACAGCTGTAAAACATGAGGGCATGAGTAGCACCCATGGTTTGAGGGGAGAGCATCGGGTGATGATTCTACATGAGGAGCGCTCAGAGTTGCAGGTGACTGAGGAGAGATCTGACACATAGGGTTTCGATCAGGCAGGGGACCATGAGCCATATCTGTTAGAGAGACATTTAGCCATGGCAGAGATAGTTGAGCAAGTATATGCATACAAAGGTTGGATGGAGAGATATATGGTGGATATAGAGACACACTAGATCACATGCTTCGTTGATATCAATGGAGTATTGGCTACAATAGTGCATACAGGATACTCAATGGCTCAAGAGAATAAAGAAGTATGTAGTAGTCTAAAGGGGTACATAGGGGCACACGATGAGATCCCATGCAGTTTTGGAGTGTTTCCTCTTGGGAGACCACCTGACAGAGATCACGAGCATAGCCTTGTACTGGGTTTCCCCAAGATCGATGAGGGGCAGGACATGCTTCATAGGGTAGTAGAACCCTCGATAGCCCATCTTTCTCGGGGATATCATCTGATGAGGATCAAAGAGCATGACGCTCATAGGTCTACTTCTAGACCTAATTTTGGGATTGTGGTCATGCCCATGGCGCTGACCAACACACTAGTTACTTCCCAACCGCATCTACAGGAGCAGAGCTATTTATTGCTATTACATAGCAAGACTTGGGAGGTTCACCTGAGACAGTTAAATGAGGTAAATGGCATCTTGGCCACAAGGGCGATCTTTCAGTTAGACCATGGGATTGGTACATTGAGTACACACGGGAGATTAGATTGGTTCGTAGGGATTGTAGTTGAGAGAGTAGGGAATGACATCATCTCCTATAGATTTGCCCCTGTATAGACCCCGATTCCTCACTTAGGGAGAGGATCATGAGGGCTATGTGGGATTTGCAGTTGACAGATTATTCTTGGTATCTGCATGAGTATGAGGCACCGCAGGTGGCGGAGCTATTCTCCAGAGAGAGGCTTAGACTCCACAGATTATTTGAGCACATAGACGATGAGTGGGTTAACAGATATATAGATGCAGATTGGTGGGAGTTGATTAGATTAGCAAGAGCGGAGTCAGCTATTAGTACTTGGTTTCTACCAAAAGATTACATGGAGACCCCTATGACTATCAGCATGATATAATAGCAATTCGTTGGAGTTGGGTTTGGTGGACCCCTTAGTTGGTGGTGGGATCCAGGCATTCATCTGGACGATGGATTGTTTCAGATAGTAGAGGTGATCGACAGAGTTGTGAGGGTGATCGATCCGCTATATTTATGTGATGATGAGACTTCTTTATGGCAGAGCCGACTTTCTTTCCTGGTATTGAGTATTGAGATTGACAGTGGAGCCTCTACAGAGATGGCCAATTTCCGTTTTCAGGTGTTCATTCGTGGGATGCTTAGGTTTGGATGCATGACAAAGTAGTCTTCTGAGGAGTTTGTGCAGCTTATGATTGCTTGGCTCTTCAAGGGCAGTCAGATGGATTCTGGTGTTAGCACTAGGCAGAACAACGCTCGGGGTAGAGAGCGCTTCACATCACACGGGCTAGTGAGGGACTCGATAGACTTCACCTTTTATAGGAAGATGACGGGTACGGGTTGTCAAAATCCCGGGAGCGATATCCGTGCAACTATGATATATATATATATAAACTTTTAAAAGTTAGAATTCCCCATAAACATGTGTAGTTGCTTGTAAGCACAATAGTCTATACTTTATAGTATTATCCACATCCCTTACACTTACTAGTTCTAAAAAATCCCAAGCAAATAAGAAAAGGGTTGAGTGGCATTCCATTATTGGCACTTGGACATGAGCAAAATGCAATTTAGCTTTAAGAAACTCAAGTGTAACTATTTTCAATCTATAATAAGGTCCGTGAAGGGTCTATGAGAAGAATGTTGGTCTCCATAACAATTTTTCTTTCTTATATTTCTTGTCTATGATGATTACATTAAAAGGCATTCCCTTCTCAATAAGTTCTACATATTTTTACACGTGCGTTGAAAACCACTACAAAACACTTTAGGATATACATGCTTGCATTCTGTAAAGAGATTAGATTCATATTTTAGATTAAGAAGGATATTGAATAGGAATTTATTCAAATGTTTAGTGCCCAATATAAGCCTTTACTATCCACTTGTTTTTATAGTGCTTGAGGTTGGGATGTGGGAAGAGTTGTACTTGAATAACTCCTGGACACCTATGTACAATATGTAAAAGTTAAGATGACCTTAAAAATGAGAAGAACAAGAGCAATACCCAGAAGGATATAACCTTTGAGTTGTTGAACTTCTTGGTTTTTTGAAATAGAGGCTTTGTTGCTTGTAATGATGTTGATGAAAGACAATATTTAACTCTCCAGAAACCCAAATCAAAATCCATCATACACAACCCATATTTTGAGTTACAACTTGTATAGATTCAGAATAATACCAAAAATATGGATGGGATAAATGATCATATTTCCAATCATCAATGTCCATTGTCAAAATTGACGACACATGCTCGGAACATCACCAAAATTTTCTTGGGACATCTCTGAAATCTACTTGCAATGTCTCCAAAATCTACACAGAAGTCCCCGAAATCTATTGGGAACGTTTTGGGTACAACCAGCAAGTCCCCAAATCCCCAATGAAGTCCCTAGCGGATTGGGAACGTTTCCTAGTAGTCCCCAAGTCCCCAAAACGTGGGGATGGTGTTAATTTTTTCTAACCCCCGGCTCTAGATAAATATTTCCTAGTGATTTCCTTACTAAAAAATTTAATTTGCAACTCACTTAATAATTTATACTGCGGGAAATTATTAACACAATTTAATAGTGGAAGCAAAATGGAAACAAATCTATTCAATAACACATGCACAAAAACTTTTTCCCTTCAAATCTAATTTTCATTAAAATAATATCCCAACATACAAGGGCTCCCTTACTGGGAAAATGGCCCTAGAAATACAACTACAGCAAATCTACCAAATTTGCCCCATTGAGAAAAATCTTCCTCATGCAAATCTACCACAGAGAAACCCCTTGCACCTGTATGGCATTTACAGCCTCTGTATGGGCTATACGGCCCTGTACGGATCTGTACATTCTGTTGTGTGATCCGTACGACGTACAGCCAGTATAGATCTACCACAGCTGCAAATCAACCTGTACAACCCGTAGCTGGCATGTGTGGTTGTATGGCCCTGTACGGACTGCTTTCCTATACGACTTGGTTGTACGATTTCCCCTGCAAATCTAAACCTCCACCCTGCTGATACGGCCTCCTACAAAAACTCTCTGACTGTTGTCTTCCTCTTCCTTGCAAATCTGGAAAATGAAAGTCCGTCACTCTCCTGAATGAGTCACTAGCTAACGGCTTGTGTGTTGGTGTTGTGTCTTCTCCTCTCACCTTAGTTTCCTTTTATAATCTTGAAATGAACCAAAACCCTAACCTCCTAAGTGATCAATGGTTGAGATTAGATCTTGCCCTCACTTGAGATCAATGGCTAAGATTCTCTTTTTTAACTTAAATCATTAATGCCAAAAACTTAGGCATTTTATTAAATTAACCTCATTTAATTCTAAAATGACATTCACTTTAATAATTAACTTAATAAAGTGAATTTCCAAAGTTCTCATAGGTATTAACAATTAATTATAAAATGGCATTCACATTCACTTTAATAATTAACTTAATAAAGTGAATTTCCAAATTCTGACAGATATTAATGACGATTTCCATAGGTTAGACACAAACCCATGTGGAAATACCTGTCTAAGCTACAAACTTCAATAGCGAGAAGGTGCAAGGCTTATTTAGGGGGAACGTGTCCCTGTGCAACATAGAACAAAAGATAAAAATGTTTTGCTAAAGCTACTCTCTCCTATCACCTTGTGAGGTATTTTGATTATCCTGGGAGGATGTGCAATCACATATGCACTTGATACTAGGTTGCACCTCCTATGAGCACTTGATGTGAGATGTGGCACCCTTATTGCACACTTTACTAGAACATCCACCTTATCTATGGGGATAATCGATGACTTGGAGGGTCATGCACGTGGATCTACACCCTAGCACTTAGTTCAAGGTCTTCTTGATGCAAGCAAGTGGGTATAACAACTATACACCTCCTTCAGCACATGTTTCCATGATATCATTGACTTCTTGGACAGGATGCCTTAGGTGATTTTGCTATTTTGAGCATTTGGTTGTTATTTTGTGGAGATTTATTTACTATTATGGTGGAGCTGTTATCATTTGATAGCTTGGTAGCACTCCTGCATCAGGTGCCTAGGTGCAGGGGTCAATAACGTGGAGTCTCATTAATATTCTTAAAGCGACTTTACTAATAAGTTTTTATTAAAGAACCTTTTTTATGTGACTTTATGATTTTAAAGTGAGTTGCACTTTATTATGTTTTTAAACTGACTTTAAGTCTTAAAGTGTACTTTTTAAATATTTAGGGTTATGTGACTTTTCAAAAAGAAAATTTGTTGTATAGTTCACTTAGGAGATTTAAGTCAATGAGAGATTAGATCCTAGCCATAGATCTCTTGGCCAAGATCTAATCTCATCCATTGAATTTAAAGAGTCATGAGAGTAACCCTACTAGGGTAAATAAAAAGTTGAATGAGACTTCATTTGGGCACACATTCCAAGAGAATAATTTTTGGAGAGAGCACGCATCCCAAAAGAGAGCAGCTGTTGGAGTGGCTCGAGTTTCTAGAGGAGAGAGGTCTGGAGATTGAGGAGAGGAATGAGAGAGATGGCTGGATAGTGAAGAGGGCACAGTTCCTGAGGAAGAGGAGCAAGCATTTCCAAAAGTATCCAGCATAAATCAGCAGCAACTAAAGAGAGACCCTACAGCAGAAAAGCTTGAATCCGTATAGCAGTAGAGAGAGGCCGTACAGCAGATTAAATACACAGAAATCGAGACAGTGAAGTGGGCACAGTTTTCGAGGTGATCTTCTACTAAGTTTTTGTCTTCTGTTTGCACATTTTCCAAGGGTATTATTTCTGCTGAGTTAAATACTATAAAGTACAGTCCCTTATATTCATTATGGGCACTATTTTTTCCAGAATCTAGTTAGGGCCTGTTATGGCACTATTTGTTGGGGTACATGCACAGTAATTGAGAAGGTACTGAGTGGTGTTGATGTATGCTGCTGTAATCTCTGTTTATTTCCTACATAACTCAATAATATCTCTCTCTTGTGGACTGGTTTTTTCCCCAGAGGTGGGATTTTTCTAGGGTCTAAGCTTGACCAAAAATTTATGGGTGTTATCTATTTTTACAGTCTGCTGATATTTAATTTCTGTGCATGAAATTATTGGACAGTCTGCTGATTTAAGTTTTTCCCCGCTGCCAGAAGTGCTTTATGGACAGTATATTAACTTACAGGCATTCATATATCAATACCAGTGACTTGTGATTATTTATCTGACTGTAGGAGGTTAATATCAGAGGTTTACAAAGTGTTTCACAAAATGCCTAAGTGACTGTGTGTGTGTACAGTGGGCAGAATTTGTCATTTTTCAACATGGTATCAGAGCTGGCGCTCTGAGATTTCAGTGGACTGTTGGGCAGCAGAGAAGTGCTAATAATTTTGCAGTGAGCAGAGAAGTGTTGGTTTAGTACAACTGATAGAGTATATTTGGTCAAAGAAGGCAGAGTGTGCCTTGTTGAAAAAAGAGCAGAAGTAAATGATGGCTTGCATCCGGTATGAAGATCGGTTGGAAGGGATTTCCAACTACTTACAATGGAAAGCCCAGATGATAGTTGTTCTCAAGGAAAACAAGTTATGGACCTTTGTCAGTACCACAGTGGTTCCTCCCGCAGCTGATCCTATAGCCCTTGACATACATGAGGTGAAGGAGGCCAGAACGCAGACACTGCTTCTGGATGGTGTTCGAGATCACCTCATCCCACATTTGGCAGAGAAATTAACTGCTAAGGGGATGTGGGATACTTTAAAAAGTTTGTACGAGAACAAGAATGAAAATCGTAAAATGGCTCTAAAAGATAAGCTTCATGGCACTAAGATTGGCGAGAGGTGAGAATGTAGCCTCTTACCTCACTAGACTCAGACAAATAAAAGATGAATTTAGTGCAGTTGGTGAGATGATTCCTGAACCCGAGCTAGTGCGGATAGCCCTGAAGGGCTACACTAAGGAGTGGGATGTGTTCGTGAAGTGTGTAGTTAGCAGAGAGAACTTTCCCTCTTGGGAAAGACTATGGGATGATTTTACTCAGGAGGAGATTGGAGAAGGATCTCAAGGGAAGACTAAGCAGGTTACTGATGATCAGAATGTGGCCCCTTCAGCTAAGGGTAGAAAGAAAAAGGGTGGCTCGAGCAGTGGAGCCAAAGACCTGAGCAAAGTAAAATGCTTTGCTTGCCAGAGTTATGGTCACTATGCTGGGCAGTGTCCCAACAAGAAGAAAGAAGAGCCTGAGGCGGCCTCTCCAGCTGAAGTGGGAGATTTTGCGAGGGAATTCGAGAAGGAATTCTCGCTCGTCTCAATTCTTTCAGACAGTAGTGTAGCAGAGAGTTTGGATACTGGAGTATGGTGTATATATAGTGGAGAAGCACGCCATATGACGGCGATACGAGCAGTGTTCCGAGAGTTGAAAGATATTGACAGAGTTATACTGACTGAGGATGGGTATGCCGGCACCCATGCAGTAGAAGGAGTTGGAAAAGTCCTATTCCAACTCAAGTCTGGTGGTTATCTGGAGGTTGGCGATGTGTTGTTTGTTCCAGAGCTGAAGAGGAACTTGTTCTCAGTTTCAGCTTTGGAGGATGACGGATATGCGGTTCTTCATGTGAGAGGGCGAGTTTATATATATCCGGTGAGTGGGGGCTTGAGTGCAGCGAGTCTACTTGGCATCCGTGATGGCAGGGTATACCGAGTATTGGGGCATCCTGTGGATGGTGAGCCTGGTGAGAGATCAGACTCAGTGGGCAGCAGCAGTGGCTGTCAGTGTGGAGGATTCATCCAACTCTGTGAGGAAACTGAGTTGGTATGATATGGTTCTTCAGGATGAGCAGGAGAGTGAGCAGAGCTCTCAGTTCAGACTTGTCAGACGAAGATCTTCAGTAGTTGATCCAGTGCAGGTATCTGAGAGGCATTCAGATTCAGAGGGAGCTTCAACTATTGGAGGGAGAGGACTGGAGAGAGATCCAGGTGGAGCTGATGACAGTAGTACCTCCCTCTCTAAGAGGGAGTGTTAGCATTTGATAGCTCGGTGGCACTCCTGCATCAGGTGCCTAGGTGCAGGGGTCAATAACGTGGAGTCCCATTAATATTCTTAAAGTGACTTTACTAATAAGTTTTTATTAAAGTACCTTTTTTATGTGACTTTATGATTTTAAAGTGAGTTGCACTTTATTATGTTTTTAAAGTGACTTTAAGTCATAAAGTGTACTTTTTAAATATTTGGGGTTATGTGACTTTTCAAAAAGAAAATTTGTTGTATAGTTCACTTAGGAGATTTAAGTGAATGAGAGATTAGATCCTAGCCATAGATCTCTTGGCCAAGATCTAATCTCATCCATTGAATTTGAAGAGTCATTAGAGTAACCCTAATAGGGTAAATAAAAAGTTGAATGAGACTTCATTTGGACACACATTCCAAGAGAGTAATTTTTGGAGAGAGCACACATTCCAAGAGAGCAGCTGTTGGAGTGGCTCGAGTTTCTAGAGGAGAGAGGTCTGGAGATTGAGGAGAGGAATGAGAGAGATGGTTGGATAGTGAAGAGGGAACAGTTCCTGAGGAAGAGGAGCACACATTTCCAAAAGTATCCAACGGCGACTAAAGAGAGACCCTACAGCAGAAAAGCTTGAATACGTATAGCAGTAGAGAGAGGCCGTATAGCAGATTAAATAGACAGAAATCGAGACAGTGAAGTGGGCACAGTTTTCGAGGTTATCTTCTGCTAAGTTTTTGTCTTCTGTTTGCACGTTAACCAAGGGTATTATTTCTGCTGACTTAAATATTGTAAAGTACAGTCCCTTATATTCATTCAGGGCACTGTTTTTTCTAGAATCTAGTTAGGGCATGTTATGGCACTATTTGTTGGGGTACATGCACAATAACTGAGAAGGTACTGTGTGGTGTTGATGTATGCTGCTGTAATCTCTGTTTATTTCCTACAGAACTCAATAATATCTCTCTCTTGTGGACTGGTTTTTTCCCCGGAGGTGGGATTTTTCCAGGGTCTAAGCTTGACCAAAAATTTATGGGTGTTATCTATTTTACAGTCTGCTGATATTTAATTTCTGTGCATGAAATTATTGGACAGTCTGCTGATTTAAGTTTTTCCCGCTGCCAGAAGTGCTTTATGGACAGTATACTAACTTACAGGCATTCATATATTAATACCAGTGACTTGTAATTATTTATCTGACTGTAGGAGGTTAATATCAGAGGTTTACAAAGTGTTTGACAAAATGCCTGAGTGACTGTGTGTGTGTACAGTGGGCAGAATTTGTCATTTTTCAACAAAGTATCAGAGATGGGGCTCTGAGATTTCAGTGGACTGTTGGGCAGCAGAGAAGTGCTGATAATTTTGCAGTGAGCAGAGAAATATTGGTTCAGTACAACTGATAGAGTATATTTGGTCAAAGAAGGCAAAAGGTGCCTTGTTGAAAAAAGAGCAGAAGTAAATGATGGCTTGCATCCGGTATGAAGATCGGTTGGAAGGGATTTCCAACTACTTACAGTGGAAAGCCCGAACGATAGTTGTTCTCAAGGAAAACAAGTTATGGACCTTTGCCAGTACCACAGCAGCTGATCCTATAGCCCTTGACATACATGAGGTGAAGGAGGCCAGAACGCAGACACTGCTTCTGGATGGTGTTCGAGATCATCTCATCCCACATTTTCCAGAGAAATTAACTGCTAAGGGGATGTGGGATACTTTAAAAAGTTTGTATGAGAACAAGAATGAAAATCGTAAAATGGCTCTAAAAGATAAGCTTCATGGCACTAAGATGGCGAGAGGTGAGAATGTAGCCTCTTACCTCACTAGACTCAGACAAATAAAAGATGAATTGAGTGCAGTTGGTGAGATGATTCCTGATCCCGAGCTAGTGCGGATAGCCCTGAAGGGATTCACTAAGGAGTGGGATGTGTTCATGAAGTGTGTAGTTGGCAGAGAGAACTTTCCCTCTTGGGAAAGACTATGGGATGATTTTACTCAGGGGGAGATTCGAGAAGGATCTCAAGGGAAGACTGAGCAGGTTACTGATGATCAGAATGTGGCCCCTTCAGCTAAGGGTAGAAAGAAAAAGGGTGGCTCGAGCAGTGGAGCCAAAGACCTGAGCAAAGTAAAATGCTTTGCTTTCCAGAGTTATGGTCACTATGCTAGGCAGTGTCCCAACAAGAAGAAAGAAGAGCCTGAGGCGGCCTCTCCAGCTGAAGTGGGAGATTTTGTGAGGGAATTCGAGAAGGAATTCTCGCTCGTCTCAATTCTTTTAGACAGTAGTGTAGCAGAGAGTTTGGATACTGGAGTATGGTGTAAAGATAGTGGAGCAGCACGCCATATGACGAGGATACGAGCAGTGTTCCAAGAGTTGACAGATATTGACAGAGTTATACTGACTGAGGATTGGTATGCCGACACCCATGCAGTAGAAGGAGTTGGAAAAGTCCTATTCCAACTCGAGTCTGGTGGTTATCTGGAGGTTGGCGATGTGTTGTTTGTTCCAGAGCTGAAGAGGAACTTGTTCTCAGTTTCAGCTTTGGAGGATGACGGATATGCGGTTCTTCATGTGAGAGGGCGTGTTTATATCCAGTGAGTGGGGGCTTGGGTGCAGCGAGTCTGCTTGGCATCCGTGATGGCAGGGTATACCGAGTATTGGGGCATCCTGTGGATGGTGAGCCTGGTGAGAGATCAGACTCGGTGGCAGCAGCGATGGCTTTCGGTGTGGAGGATTCATCCAACTCTGTGAGGAAACTGAGTTGGTATGATATGGTTCTTCAGGATGAGCAGGAGAGTGAGCAGAGCTCTCAGTTCAGACTTGTCAGACGGAGACCTTCAGCAGTTGATCCAGTGCAGGTATCTGAGAGGCATTCAGATTCAGAGGGAGCTTCAGCTATTGGAGGGAGAGGACTGGAGAGAGATCCAGGTGGAGTTGATGACAGTAGTACCTCCCTCGCTAAGAGGGAGTGTTAGCATTTGATAGCTCGATGGCACTCCTGCATCAGGTGCCTAGGTGCAGGGGTCAATAACGTGGAGTCTCATTAATATTCTTAAAGTGACTTTATTAATAAGTTTTTATTAAAGTACCTTTTTGATGTGACTATGATTTTAAAGTGAGTTGCACTTTATTATGTTTTTAAAGTGACTTTAAGTCATAAAGTGTACTTTTTAAATATTTAGGGTTATGTGACTTTTCAAAAAGAAAATTTGTTGTATAGTTCACTTAGGAGATTTAAGTGAATGAGAGATTAGATCCTAGCCATAGATCTCTTGGCCAAGCTCTAATCTCATCCATTGAATTTGAAGAGTCATGAGAATAACCCTAATAGGGTAAATAAAATGTTGAATGAGACTTCATTTGGGCACACATTCCAAGAGAGTAATTTTTGGAGAGAGCACGCATTCCAAGAGAGAGCAGCTGTTGGAGTGGCTCGAGTTTCTAGAGGAGATAGGTCTGAAGATTGAGGAGAGGAATGAGAGAGATGGCTAGATAGTGAAGAGGGCACAGTTCCTGAGGAAGAGGAGCACGCATTTCCAGAAGTATCCAGCATAAATCAGCAGCAACTAAAGAGAGACCCTACAGCAGAAAAGCTTGAATCTGTACAGCAGTAGAGAGAGGTCGTACAGCAGATTAAATACACAGAAATCGAGACAGTGAAGTGGGCATAGTTTTCGAGGTGATCTTCTGCTAAGTTTTTGTCTTCTGTTTGCACATTTACCAGGGGTATTATTTCTGCTGACTTAAATACTGTAAAGTACAGTCCCTTATATTCCTTCTGGGCATTGTTTTTTCCAGAATATAGTTAGGGCCTGTTATGGCACTATTTGTTGGGGTACATGCACAGTAACTGAGAAGGTACTGTGTGGTGTTGATGTATGTTGTTGTAATCTCTGTTTATTTTCTACATAACTCAATAATATCTCTCTCTTGTGGACTGGTTTTTCCTCGTGTTACCTCCCATTTTGCATGGGTGGTCACTTGAAGACAAACGTCAAATCTCTGATAGACAGTGCTGCACCTGGAGTTGGGTTCTTGGGAAAATCTAACTCCTTATTGATAATTCAACTCAAATGAGGAAGATACTTCACTCGCTGGCATTTAATGAAATGAAGGAATTCCAGTGGTCTAAGCTTGTTGTGTTTATAAAGCTTGGAGAGCAACATTTTATGAAAAGTGCTGCTCTAAGTAGTAGTCATGGAGATCATGCCATAACTGATTCAACTGAAAATGCAAATGGTTTAAATGTTGGCCTGGCAAGTACAATTATAAAGCGTTTGTCAGCTAAAAATGGTGCCTCTTCAATAACTGCTCTAGTTATTTTCATCGTGTCATCCATTCCATAAATGTAGATTCTCAAACAATTTCAGAACTCACATTGAGAAGGTTAAAGCTGGAAATTTTAATGCATGGAGGATCTATAACTAGCAGTCTAGCTCATGACACACACATAATCATATTTTCTACAGTCGAGCATGCAGTGACTTTCAAGTCAATTCTAGTAAACTTAACAACTGCAGAAAGAAAAGTACTCCAGCAAAAAGGAATCCAAGTTGTAATTCATTTATGGTTGGAGGATTCATTGGAGGAACAGAGGAAGCTGCCAGAAAGTGCCTATAGTTTGAAAAATAACACAGATGTTCATGAAGCTTCACTCAGTAAAGAAATGGAGGACCCAGTGGCCAATTTCCATGAAGACAATTCAGATCACAAGAACATCCAGCAATGCATGGCAACATCTGAAGGAAGTGAGTGTTAAAAAACTGTCTTGCCTTCCATCAAAACTGGGCAGATAAATGTCAAGATCTCTGCATAAGATGCCTAAGCAACTCCATCAGTGATTCCAAGGAACACCCGAATATATCTGATGTTGAGGCAAAGAAAATGTTGTCTCTGTCAAACTCTGAGAAACCAGCAATGCAAAAAATGAGCAAGTCACAATCAAGTGATGAGTTCTTACTGTTAAGACACTGAAAGTAAAGTCAAGGGATTGTTTGTGGAAGATAATGGAGGCGGCAAGTAACCTTTGAAGGTTGAGATAAGAAAGACCCGAAATTACTTGGCATTTCCATGAGTCAAAATTGGCAAAAAACCATGAGAGCTGTACCATCTACTTTCAGACCTCGCATTTTTCTCTCACGCAGAATTTCGGAGCAAATTGTTGACCCCCGGATCATCTTCAGTTATCAATTGCAGAGAACTATGCATGAGGACCAAAGAAAATCGCAAATTTATGGATCATAGACTCTTCCATTACACTCCGGCGCAGTTTTGAATTTGTTCGATGGGCACGCCATCGTCAGGCCGAGAAGTGTAGCAGCAGTCAGAGCTCGGAGTGCACGCCTTTTTTGCAGTTGAGTGCACGGATGAATTCCACGTTTCTTTTTTGACATCTCCCGTGGCAGCCGATTCAACATTGGAGTTTCTAAATTAAATCAAGGGTTCACGCCGTTGATTTACCGAGCGTGCACGTCCTTATCGGCAGCCAATCGATGCAGAGTTAAATTTAATTGCATAACCTGGGTTTTCGTAATGGATACGTGGAGACATCCTGCGATTTCGTGGGCAGCCGTGACTTCTTCCTCGGCAGCCATTATCTCCCATAGCAACCGATTTCATTGTCACCGTGGGCATCGAATTTATTTAAATTTCTGCCTCGTTTCATCAGAAAACAGCAGAAATGATTTAAATAATGAGCATGAGCAGATGTGGAAGTGCAACACGCAGAAGAAGTTATAGCTAATCGGGGTTCACGCTGTCAACAGTCGAACCGTGGAGTTAAGTTGAAGTTATATTTTGACAGCCGATTACAGCATCTGTCTTCTCGGGGTTTTCAGTTTCAAAAGAGGAAGGCAACTCTTACGGTGAGCGTGTCATATCATGAATATGCAACGAGCAGCCTAGGTTTGAGTTCCATTTAATAAAGTGGAGCTTGGATCCACATTGCCATTGACAGCTGATTACAAGTGGCAGTCGACTTTTGTTATTGACAGCTTAGAGAGTATTCGCTTTAGTTAGGCAGTAAGCTTACTTAGACTTTAGTGGAGAAAAAGGTGGATTTCACTTTTTCTTCATTATTTTTTTTATTATTTTATCTTAGAGCCTTTTGGCCTATAAAGAGCATAGCCTCTTTCATTGTAAGGATGGAAAAAAATTTGGGAGTTTTCTTCCCCAGAACAAAATGAAAAATATCATGACGGGATTCTCTGGATAGAATTAGAGCTCTTTTTTCCCTTTGTATGCCCTTTTTCTTTGTGTGCCATCTTTCATTTTGTCTGAGGCAATACCTCTCTTCGCTCTTTACTTTCGATTCTTAAGCTAGGATCACTTAAACGGAGGGCTAACAATCTAGTACAGCTTTATTTGACCCATGCTTTTCTCTTAAGATTTGTGGCTTTTAGGTATCCTCGAGCGCAAGAGCTCTTGGTTGGTCACTACATTCACCTGGCAGCAAGGCCCTTTTAGAGTTCTCCTTTGACTCCATTCGCCCCTCTCTGATACTGGCACTGGTCTTTCCCTGAGGATTGATCTTCCTTTCTTTTCCATCACCCATCTAAAACTATCTTTTGTTACTTCCGTTTCTCTAAGGCAGCCTCTTCCATTCACCTTGCCCATTACTGTACCTGCCTTAGCGATCCTATTTTGGGGATACCCCCCTAGTGTTGGAAAAGAGCCAACCTGAAGCGAAGAGGAGAGGAGTGTGGTGACATTGGCCTCTCTCCTGAGAGAGTTGTCATTCCAGTTGGTGTGTTGCATTTTGGGCTTTCAAACGACACGCATGCCATTTCGGAGGACAACACCCCGAAGGTGGGGTTTTTCCAGGGTCTAAGCTTGACCAAAAATTTATGGGTGTTATCTATTTTACAGTCTACTGATATTTAATTTCTGTGCATGAAATTATTGGACAGTCTGCTTATTTAAGTTTTTCCCGCTGCTAGAAGTGCTTTATGGACAGTATATTAACTTACAGGCATTCATATATTAATACCAGTGACTTGTGATTATTTATCTGACTGTAGGAGGTTAATATCAGAGGTTTACAAAGTGTTTGACAAAATGCCTAAGTGACTGTGTGTGTGTACAGTGGGCAGAATTTGTCATTTTTCAACAGGAGCACTCCCTTATTTTGGGCATCTTGACACTTGATTTGGTCTACCATGGAGGGTCATCCCTTGATATGAGTCCACATGTGCCACCTTGAGGGCTCCTACCTTGGTCAAATCAGCTTGAACGTTGGAGGCATCTCACACATGGTGTTGACAAGTGGCGGCCATAGTTGTCATCTATTTTATTGTTTTATGGGTTAGAGGTTTTGACTTGTCTAGAATTAGTTAAAGGATATTGTTGTTTATTTTTCCTTATGGGAGATATTGGATCTAACTCATGGATATTATTATTTTATTGGAGGAGGATTTGAGCTCCAAATCTATATAACATGAGCTCCTCCTATTGCAATGCTTGTTGGAGAATTCAAGAATCACTCTTATGATTGACTTGTTCTATTGTTCTTATAAAGGTTATGTGAAATCAATCATGTGTGGTTGTTCATACCATCCATTTTTACTGATTTGATATGCTGGAAATCACATCTAAATTCTGCTGCAATTAGCGCTTCAACAAGACAGATTTCTTATTGAAAGAGACACAAACAAGCTGCTACATATTTACTTTTCTTGTTGTTCCTATTTTCTGATTGGTACATTTGTATAATGGCATTTCAATGAAAGCATACACCATGCAAGGAGTAGGATCACACCTAATTGTTTTACCATGTTCATTAGTAGTGCACCTTTAAAAGGGCCTACAATATCAATAATTTCCAGCAATTAGATTCAGCAGCCATAGGTAGATATTGCATGTTAAAACAGTAGTTTTGCCATTTTACATCCATATACTTGCAGCCTTCTTAGTCACTCTTTAATCCATATGCCCAATTTAATCGTAGGCACTTGTCATTCACCTCCAACCACCCATAAAATAAACCTAATCAATCATATAATTTTCTGTTTTGCTAACTCTTCACATCACAGAGCCTTATTTGCATCAAGTTTAGCAATGTTAATCCTAGGGGCATGCCCCTTGTGATGCAGGAGAGCTGGCATTAAGAGAGAAGAGGAGTTATTTAGGTGGCAGTGATAATCTTCTTTAGTTATCATTAAGCTTGCACCACTTTAGGACTTTGTAACTTAAGTGCAAGAGCAATTGGTAACACTAGACCTTTGACATCTTTCATCTATGGTGTCTAAGTATGAAAACATAAAACAATGTAATCGACAAGACGCCAAAGAGGCAACTTAAATTCAAATATGCTATGATGATTAAATTCATCAATTCCATAGAGCAACTACCCAAGGACATAGCAAATTTACAATGAAAACATAAATTATAGAATCTGCTATTGTTACGACTAAGAAATAGTGAAGCCATTGTCAAACAACCTATTGCACTTTTTGTATGTTTATGAAGTGAAAATCAAAGTCAGCAAAATCAGAGATTTATGCAAATTATACATCTAAATTACCTTCTTGGAATCAATGAAGGTTCTCAAAGTTGACATACTCTGGGCATCCATTGATGGCTGGATTGATTCAAGTTGTTCAGTAAGACTGAACTAAACAAAAAATCATTTTAGTACTTCATCCATTTTTATCAAGTACATGTTGAAAATTTCTTTTAACTATTCAAAGATAGAGAAGCAACAATTTTTCATATTCACAATGGTATACATGTACTAGATTCTGCAATAAAATATTTTTCTTACTTTTAGAAAATGTAAATCAAATCACAATGAGTGTTGTGCACTACTAATTCACTATTTACACATGACACTTATAACACAAAGGTATACATGTACTAGATTCTGCAATAAAATATTTTTCTTACTTTTAGAAAATGTAAATCAAATCACAATGAAGCGTTGTGCACTACTAATTCACTATTTACACATGACACTTATGACGCACAAAACAGAAGCCCCTAAATCTCATCTAGAGAGAAGAAAGATAACATAGTGTCATCATAGGATACAAGTAAATGCAAGATATTGTGACCCTTGCAAAAATTACAATTATGAGTATGCCAGCAAGGATAAGAGAACAGCATTCCAATATCGAGGACTATAGTAAGGCAACCAATACTAGTATAGGACAAAAGTGATGAAAGTTGGGAATAATACCTGAAGAAAAATAAAGATTTAAGCTTTTAACAGCTCAAGTTCAATTCAGAACACATTTTACAAAGAGGGAAAGTGCAAAGTCACTAAGTAGTAAGAACATGCAATAGAAAAAGCAGACTTGGAACTAAAAATCACAACAATTACAAGAGATATGACTAGACTGTCAAACACTCCTAATGAATACAATTATTGCGAGCTTATACTCTAGATAATGGTTACATCAAATAATAAAGCTGAAGTGAATTGGACCTGTTATACCATTTTATGTATGGGGATTTTTGCCCATATTTTTGCCACAGAGACCAGGCTGAGATTCAGTGTTCAGAACATGCAGATGCGATCAGCAATTAAGATGCCAGCAGTTGATGCCATAATTTTGCCTTGTGATGATGCCATGCTATGGGTTCATATGATGCTATGCCATGCCTAGGGATGTACTTTATGGATTATGACTTGGATTGATGATTGTATTACAGGATAATTAAGATGCCAGCAGTTGATGCCATACTCTTGCCTTGTGATGATGCCATGCTATGTGTTTGTAATGTCCCCATTCAAATACTTGCATAGCAAAACAATCCCATCAATCCTACTAGTTCCCTAGGTTGGATGGATACATTTGGAATTGTAATAAGGGAGTTAATAAATGATGTTTAGACATTAGAATAGTTCAAGTATTTAATAAAGAGGTTGAATAGAGAAATTCAAGAGAAATTCTAGGTGGCAATTGGTTTTGAAGACATATGGAGGATGTGGGACCCACACTAGCTTGATTTTTCAATGCCACATGGCATCTCTCTCTTGCCATTTCGAATCCATGACAAGGCAAACATTCTTGGGTGAGTTGGTAGGCTCATACACATGGCATTTAGCATCATAGGTCGAATTTGGATGGAATGGTAACTATTATCACACCATAGTAGCAGGGCTACTATTCTTGCTTAGCAAATATCTGCACATTCCAGAGCTTCCATTATTCAGAGCTTGGCTATGATGATTGTATATTTTGAGATCACTCATGATCAGAGTAGTGTATTATTCAAACTTATGTTAGACCTTGTGTCAAGGCTGAGCCTTGAGAGTTCAGATTTGATGACCGATGTGACCCTTTGTCCCATACAGTTTCAGTTCAATGCCTAGAGATATATTGCAGCAGTGTTTCAGATGATATATGATGATTATTATTGTGATGATGTTATATGATCTATGGATATTTTATCATTGACTGTGGATTATTATCTTGTTGATTTAGTCATGTCCACAGCATTTGCTTGGTATATTATTCCTGATGTGGCAAATTGTTTAAAATGGACTATTAATTATAAAATGGACAATTACTTGCACATTTAGGTCATTTAACAAAACCCACTAGTTTTCCACCTTACATAGATATGGTCTTTCCTGACACCAGTTGTCTGCTAGTGTAGGCTCCATATTCACATGACTCCATCCATACATGACTTTCCTATTTGACTTTAAACCTTGACCTGTCTCATTTGACTTTTTGATACCGAGGACTTCCCCATTTTTCTACCTCTGTGTTTGGACCGCATCCCTGTATGTTCAGTGTCTCGGCTCTAAGTTGGTGACAAAACTTGCCTTTGATGAGTTGGATTGTAGGCCTAAATCAGTCTGGTCGGTTGTCTCGATGTTTGCCATTGGCTCGAACTCCCCCTAGTCACTTAAGATGTTGTTGGCTAAACTGAAAGCTCATGTTCTACTTATGGAAACTTATAAATTCGCCCATGGAAACTAAAAAGGGCAAGAGCGATGAGCTGCTAAAAATACTCCTCGAAGAGTATAAAAAAGGTCCAAAAAGCAATGGTTCTTAAAAGCTATATCTAATCAATTGCTGACCTTATATGTATATGAAAACATGCCCTGGATGCAAGCTGCAACTAGTTGTGCTTATCAGCACACCTGAGATCCGAAGGGTTATGTAGGCCAAAGAGGCCATGAAATGAAATTGAATGATCCTAATGAACCTGGATCAACTTGATGTAGACATGATGCCTAAGTTGAATAAGCACTCTCTAAACAACTTATCCATTTGTGAGGCACAGCCATCCCCCGTGTTATTTTGTCCAAGCACAGAGTTTGTAGCTTTCCCCTTTCTCCCAGTCCAAAGTATTTTTGAGTTGAGTAAGACAAGCCAACCCCTTGGCCCAACCTTGTTCCTAGCCTTCATCCTTCACTAGCAGTTTGACCATGTCCAATGGGTGAGTTTGTCATTTGAACTATTGTGCAAGTAATTTTATATAACAAAGGAATATGCTAACTTGATTAATGCCACTGAATGGATGTTATACTTTGAGCTTGGCTATGAGAATGATTAGAGAAACATGTCTTAGTCTACTGATGTAATTTATCCTTGGTTGTATATTATTGGGATCCTTGATGATGTGGACCATATATATATACCTATTGATGATGATTGATGGTCCCACATACTTGATGATGATGTCATATGATGGATATATGGTTCGGATGATGATTGATGCAGTTCACCAGGTTTTATTATTACTTCAGATCATCAGATTATGCACTGTCCATATATGGTGGACCCTACAGCTGGCCCATTAGGGAAACCCATGGTGTATGAGTACACATTCCTAGTGGATTTGGGTTTTCTGGATCCAATCAAACACTTATCTTCCAGTTTCGGGCACTTCTGACAGTGATTGATGCAGTTTTACACTTGTTGACCAGATTTGGGGCTGATTTCCCAGCCTGAGCAACAGGGGCCATGAGAGGCCAGTTCACCTAGGGCGCTGTATGAGGAGGGGGTGGTCCAGCCACTTGTTTTTACCATTTACCCCCCCTTCTGGAGAGCCTGGTAGGCTCAGTTGGACAGTGCAGATGCCCTGGGAGAAAGTTTTGGCACTTTCACAATTATCGAGGCAGTTAAAAAATGGGATAAAGTGGTCACTGAGGAATTCGATTTGGGCAATTGAGGCAAGGTTTTGGCACTTGGTTTTCACAGAGGTCTTCCAGGGTGATCCCACTATCTTCCAGCCAGTTTTCACCATGTGGGTAGGCCCACAACGATCACAGGAGGTCTTTTACTGCTTGTCTGTCACAAATTTTGAGGACAGATTTGATCATTTATATTATCTTGGACATATTTTATTATTTTATTGTGCCTTGGGGATGAGTTAGTAAGGATTGATGCCTCCTAGCCCCACCATGTGCCCCATATGTTATGTCCTAGTCATTATGAGGTGGGCTTTGGTACTTTACCCCCTCTGGTGGATGACGTCACCCTCCATGATTATTTTTAGACTATGACATCATCACTTTATGAGTGATCCATGTGTTATGTTATTATGGTTCATCTTAGTCATTGATTGTATGATGAGATCTTTTAATCTCAGCCACTCATTTGATGTAGTATTGTAAAGTGGTATAGGGTTTTGGTCTTTATTATCCTATATAAGGAAGAGAACCCCTATTGTATAGTTCACCTTTGGAGCTCTGGAATATTGGAATAGAACACTTCTTTGTGGAGCATATCTCTCTTGTCTTGTGGATTCTCTTGCATCTTGAGTATACAGTATCTCTTCTATGTATCATTGTGGGTTTTGCTTCTACAACTATTTGTCTTGCAGGGAAGTCGAATTGGTGGAGAGGAGGGCGATTTCTTGAGGGTTATTGTTGATGGGATCCACATATTCTCTCTTGGGTTGATCTTGTGACAGGGAGTATCATTATTGTATCTTCGTGACATAGTTGATGCTTTCTATTACATCTTTCTATCATTTTCATAATCATCTTACTTGACTTGTTTCCATTGATCTTGTCTTGTAGGAAGAGGAGGATTTGGCTTCTTGAGGAGGGCGATTTGGCTTGGAGAATCAAAATTGCACTCTTGAATATACACATAGGAGAATGCTATCAATTTGCAAGGTGGCCATAAGCAATTGAGGTAAGATCTACAAGGTATGTGCCTCTTTCATTCATTCTTTCTTCATTGGTCACAAACCCTAATTAATTGAAACCCTCATTTTGGTTTTTCTTAGATCTAGCCTTGCTTTTGAAAAGATCTTAAGAACCCACCTCTATAGCATCCACCCCTAGTTGGATCTATAGTTTGGTAGTGATTGGGTTAAAATTGACACACTTTTCAAGGCAATATAGCCCCCTTGAACCAAATCGCACTTCCTTGGAGAGGCTTGTTGGGTTAGATTTAGCATGTGGGTAGGTGAGATCCCACTTGATTTGCAATCTACACACTTGATAACCTACCCCTAGACTTTTACTTGGGTGATTTCTACCTTGTGGGCATCATTCCACATTTTAAGGAATTAAAACCCCCTTTTGAACTACTTGGCACCTTAAAACTCAGATCTAGTAAAATCTAACCCTTGGATTGACTTGATTTTCTAGATCCACATAGATCATTGCCTAAACTACTTGGATCTACAATTTGGTGGCCATTGGACTTGATTTGACATGCCTTATCCACCTTTTAGCCCTCCTTGAGCAAGGTCGCACTTCCTTGGGTGACTGAGTTTGCCCACTTCTAGGACCTGGGTAGTTGAGATTTCAGTGGATTTGGAACGGGCATACCTTGAAACCTATATCTAGAGTATCATTTTGTGACGATCTGCCTTGGGGGTAGCATTCCTTGTTTTAAGGGATTGTGGTCCACTTGGGTCATTTCATGAAATCCTAGATCTAGCAAGATCCAACCACTTTATCTCAATTAGCCAACTTGACTTGACCTCTAGGTGTCCCGATCTACACTTTGACATATCTTTTGACTCCATTAACCCATCCAACAAGGCACTAGTCCTCCTTAAGCAAGTCGCACTCCTTGGGAATTGTGTCAAACCTTAGATCCCATATGTGAGTACTCCTAATTTCAACTTAGATCCATAGATCTACTCATTACATATCCTCTAGTGCCAATTGCATCCCTTAATTTCACCTTGTGGGTCCACTTTAAGCCATTTCACATATCCCAAGAAAGTAGGACCCACTTGTGTAACACATGGTACTATACCTTGTCATTATAACTAATCATGTGGCCTAAATCATACATTGGTTGAAACACTAATCATTTCTCAAACCACCTTCAACCGTACTTTAATTTCTAGGTCCACTTTACCTTGCATTGGTTTCCGTAACTTACCATTTACTCATCCCTAGGAACCTTTGTTTGGGTCCAATCATCTTTGATTGGCTATAGGGTCTCCCCCTAGGTCTTGTTTTATCTAGATCTAAAGTGAAGAGTGCCTCGGTTGACGTGACTCCCACCTTGCATTAGGGACCGTGGCATCCCTTGGGTCACCTCTCTAGTTGTCCATCTCCTCTACTATCCCAGATAAGATACCACTAGGGGCAACTACAAGTTGTGTGATAACAGTAACCTCCATGGAAGAAGAAGAGTCAAACTAGAAGTTTGTGGACACTTGGGCTAGATTCCCTAGCTCCTATGACAACAATGATGAAGAATCTATGACACCTATGACAAATTTCAGACCTGATTGCTGACATCTGACCAATATGACATGTCAGGCCCAAAAATAGGCTCCAAGGTGGCGCTCATGGGAGTTGGAGAAGCCAAAGAGACTCCTACTCGAATTGGGAAAAGGTGGAAGGTTGGGAACTTGGGAGACAAGTGGCATAATGTGGAATCTTTCCTAATTGGAAATCTCTAGAAGCTAATGGGAGGAATTCGAACCATAGGAGGCTAAGGTTGGTTATAAAATACATGAATCAAGCATGAGAAGGGCTTTTGATCATTTGAGAATTTGCATTTGTGAAGAGAGAGAGCTAGTAGAAAACTAGTCTTCTTGCCTTAGCCAATTTCGAGGGTGAAAGATTCCCATCCAAGTTGGTATGTGGAAAGGCCATTCATACCTTTTATGGAGCTTTAATGGAGTCATAAGTTACAGGTGCAGCCACAGGGCAGCTCGTGGACACTTCAAGATCAACTTGTTCTTTCATCTATTCCAATTTTTCTCATCATATTCCTGCTCTATGGGTTGAGGCGCACTTGGTGAGCTATTGTTCTCTTTATCTAGGGCAGCATGCTATGCATGGACAAAGAATGAGAACAGGTTGGACATGACAAAGAGAAGTATATGATTTATGTTAGGACAGCAGTATGATGAAGATTTGATATGAACAGAATGATACTGGACAGTTTGATGAAGAGCTTAATGATGGACATAATTGTAATATGCTGAACAATGTTGATGATATGTTGTTGGACAGTGTAATGATGAAACAGGACAGAATGTGAAGATGAGTTTGATGTGATTGATGTAATAATAATATATGTGATGTAATGTGATAAATGTGTGCATGTACTTACAAGCAGGGTCTTGTAATGAAATGTACTTATATAATACAAGCAGGGTCTTGTATCTATTTTTCTTAGTAGGATCTAAGAAAAAAGACCAAGTAGTGTCTTGGATTGGAAGTTGGTGCTTTTGTATTCAGTAGGTGTTGATTTGCCTCACGATTGTAGCCCGTTGAACAAATACTAAAGATTACAAAACTATATCTTGTGCAATGTGTTGATGTGTTTTACTTGATAAATGACATGTGCTTAGTAGATAGTTCATTGATGAATATGATATTGAAGTGAATGTGAAATGATGATATAAGTTTTAGGGGTTGAAGAAGTTGAAATTTGAATAATGTAAACTCACTGATTCACCCCCCCCCTCTCAGTGAGCCATTGTGTCTAACACCCTATGGCAGGATTGGTTGTGATAATATGGTAAACCTATTTGGGCTTGTAAGCCTTGCTAATTGTATCAACTTCTTTGTACACCACATTGCTTCGAAGGCACTCTAAACAAAGGATGGGGTCTCTCATATGAAGAAGCTAAACGAGTGAATCATCTCTAGAAAATATGGTCTTTCAACCTCTCCTACAGTCGAGGGTGGCTACTAATCTACTAGGGTTTTCCCTCTGCTGTCTGCCAGATTGCACACCAGCAATGGAAATCTTTCGAAAGCTGTCTCCCTCACTGGAAGTGGAGAGAGGTGTGGCCTTGGAGGCAAGCAATGAGCTAGGTACTGTCACCTAAATCCCAGCTCCTCCGTTTAGGCTAACTCCTAACGAAGCCAAAGGGGGTAGTCCCTACAAAGAGTTGACTATGGCTCAATGTGTTTTAATGTTTTAAGTGTATGGTATGATGCGGATGGGTGTTCTTTAGGAGTTTTTTGTGATGAGACCAAATTATAAACGTGATAGACAAGATAAGATGCAATCCACGTTGCTAAATAAGATATCAAAATGACAGTACGTTTCAAGATTTGAAGTTCAAAAATGCATCCACAAGATAAAGTAAAACCACAAGGACAAATGGTCCTGATCAAGATATGAAATTTAAATAACCAGTGCCTTATGGAGTCAAAGAATCATAAAGATGTGATGCTGAATGTGTAGGTCTTGAAAGGTACTGTTCGTGAGATCGCTGTGCAAATTATCTTGATAAATTACAAGTTTTAATGGTCTTGATTATTAGGCTAAAAACAAGGATATCAAAAAGTCCGGAAATGATACCGGTAACCTCTTAGATGATAGGTCGAAGCCACCCAAATTGCAAAAAGGGTAAGTGTTCAATTGGCTTGACCACCCTTGACTCTGACAGCGGGATTTCGGCACCACCTGTTTTAGGAAACTTCCTCAGTAAATCTCAAAAAAGCAACGCCGGTTCATTGGTTGGGGTAAAGTTTTATTAAGTTATCACTTGTGAGATTAGCAAATCCAACACCTTTCTGAGTACTAACCCAACCCTTTCAGGTTGGCAGAGCATACGGGTGTTGGATAATCGACCAAGATAAATTAATTATGAAGAGGTGTGAGTTGGAATATTTTATTATTAGAGCACAGTTCAACTCTCTGATAGAGAGCGCTCTTGACTTAGTCTTAAAACCAAAGTTCAAGAGACTTTAATTAATCTAAATGCCTAATGCAAGGGAAATGCAATAACTAAATGCTCTCTGACAGAGAGTGCTCTTGACTTGGATTTGGCCAAGTTCAAGAGACTTTGGTTCCTTTTATGAAATAGAAGCAGTTGTAACTTGAAGGACCAATATGAAGCTTTGAATGACTGAAAATAAAAAGATGAAAGCAAGATGTAACAAGATGCTTGAAATAAACTGAAAACAAACTTAGTGTTCTACCAAACAATACTAATCTAAAAGTGGGATCTACCTCCGAACAAGGTTGATCACTAGAACCACTAGTCCTTGAGACTTTCCAACTAGCTGGAAATTCGGCAAGGAGGCTGATGGGGAACGAGAAGCTACCACAAAGCTATGTGGCCTTTGGGATGCAATCCCAAAGTTTGCTTACTCTAGTCAAAACTTGGAAATGGAGTACAAAAATGAAATATTAATCTAAGAACTAAAAGAGAAAGGGAGATCTAAGCTAAGCAAAGCACAACACTCTTCCCCAAATGGGGAAGAAAAACCCAAAAAAGTGGAGGACTCCTCCACTTAGCTTTTTATTAACTTGATACAATTGCCTTGGGAATGAGATCCTTGCAAGGTCTTTTGAGAAGAATGAAATAACTAATGAGAACTTTTAAACCTGGAAACCCTTGAGGGCTTTTTACAAAGGATAATGCTTGTAGTATTTGTCTTTCTTGGTTTAAGTCTTCTCTTGAGTTAGATCTTCTTGAGTCTTGCTTTCCAAAAGCACCTCTTCTTCTTCAAAGTAACCTACACAAGTCTCAAAAAACCTCAACCAAGGCACCCATTAATCATTAGAAAAAGACAAAACAATGAAACTATTTAGACTAAAATCTATAAAAGACTTTAAAAAAAACTAGATTTATGAGATTTTATTTCGAAATATGCATAAATGTAAAACGGACCAGCAAACAACATATGCCTAAAAGATGATGGTAAAGAGATCTAAAACATAAAAAATTTGAAATGTTTTTGGTATATAAAATCTATCTTTTAAGTGACAAGGAAAATGCAAGCTAAATGCAAAATTTTCACTACCCTATGTGCTCAATAAACTTAACAAATGCAAGATCTAAACTTCTAGTATGAGATTTAACTACTATGAGATGCAAATAAAGAGATCTAAGATTAAAACTTTGAAACTTTTTATGAGATTTGAATATTTCAAGAAACTAGATGCAGCCTACAACAAATAAAACTAACTACTAACACTCTAACTTGTTTTTTTTTTGTTTTTTGTTTTTTTTTAATGAAATTAGGGCTTTCTTGAAGGTGGACGAAGAGGAGGAAACAAGAAGGTTTTGAAAGCAAAAATGAATGGATGAAGAAAGCTTAAGGAGGTTGGACGAATGGAGTGAGAAATAGAGATGGCAAGAGGAGGTTGGATGAATGGACGAAGGGCGAAAGCTAGAGGAGGGGCTCAAAACGAAAGTAAGAAGAAACTTGGAGGGAGGAGGATGAGGCTTAGCAAATCAAGTCAAAAAAGGGAAATTCAATGGATAAAACGAGATAGCTAGAGGATGGAAGCTAGGGTAACCAAGGAAATTTTGTTTTGAAATGCTTGTTGATGGAGGAAAAGGGAAGACTCTTCTACTATGTTCCTTCTCTCGAAATAAAAGAATCCTTTGGGAACCTGCAAGAAAGATTTGATTAGGTGCTAATAGCCATTGATGGGCAAAGAGTAACTTGATCTTCAAATCAATCCCACCTTGTGTGAATCCTGCAAAACCCTTACACATTAAACAAGCCAAACCAAATAGTACATTTCTAAGATTTATAGAACATATACTAAATAATGAAAAGCTTGAAATAAGGAATAACGTGATAAAGATGTCACCAAGCAATGTGAAAGACAACCCCAAAGCTCTTGTATGGACCTCCAAAGTCAATATTTTATTCAAGAATCAAACAAATGTTACAATAATATTTTGGCAGAGTGTTCATGCTCAAAATCTCCATGAAGAATGAGGAGCCAAGCACCTCATTATATACAAAATAGAAGCTCACTAAGCCCAAATTCGAATTGGCCAAGGAGAGCCAATTTCCAATCACAAATAAATCGAATTTCCAATTAATTAAGAGCTTGGAGTGAAGCTCCAACTCATAGCTTGGTGGTGGTTGTGAATGGGTGACATGGCCTCCACATAAGCCAAGAGACCACCCTCACACATTGTAAACACCACCCATCCAATATAAAAGTGCCACATCACAAAAACGTCAAGCTAAAGGAGAGGACGAAATTCTTCATGAAGATGCTCTGACAGTGCTCTGATACTTGACTGAAATGACTTGGAGTTGATTACAATCATCTTAAGTGCTCTCTGCCATGTCATTTAGACTTTTACTTTATTTATGGCCTTTTTTGGAGAGATTTAAATTTTCTCCAATCTATTATTTTTCTGAATATTTTAATTAATATTTCTCATTTTTTGATTTTTTGAGAAAATATTAATTATGAGGTCAAATAATTGTCTGAAACCTAGGCCAAACTGATTCGGGGATCATGAATGATTTTTGGCTTAAGGTTGGAGCCTTCAATCACTGAATTTGAATCCCGGATGACTGACATATTACAAATTGAAATTTCTCCATTTAAACTATAGAGAAATTTATTAAAATTTAAAAATAATTAAAAAAACCCAAAACCGGAGGACCCGGTAAAAAAATTTCGAAAATTTTTCTGAGGGTCCTAGGGACCTAAGACATGACCAAAACCTATTCTAATAATGTCTAGTAGGCTTATATACATCAGTTGGACTCTAATAACCCCCCATGGCTAAAATTTTCAAAATCGAGCATTCCAGCTTTGGAGGAAGCGGGAGAAAACCTCATCGATTATAGCTCGGCTATAGGCAAAGTATAATTGACAAGGGAAAAAACTCCCTGGAATACCTTAGTTGCTTAATCAAGTCATGGGGAACCGAGACACTCAGAATCCTACTAGCACACTTTATTACAAACCCCATGGGGCCATGGTCATGTTAACTGAAAAAACAAAACCGACTAACCAAAATTGGCTAGGCATAAAGGCTGGATTATCTGATACACTGGAGTACAAACATTCATCATGTTTGTCAAATGGCGGCTCTTCAGATAATCCAACTATGGTACAAAATAGGCGATAACACCCTCTAAGGAATGATCATGTCAGACATGCTTCGCAGATGCTTCATGCCTGCATTTTGGGGGGGTGAAATTATTCACATCTTCTAGAGCTAGAAGTGTGCTTGGGACTTGTATTGGGACTTGTATGAGATACTTGGCATCATCTCCTCTGCTGTAAAATTTTCTACAAAGATTCTCTATTAAGTGATATTGACTCCATTGGCCCTTTGCACTTCAGAAGTGCTTGACATTGTATCAGAGTTGTTGTATTTTATACTTCATGGAAACTTCATTGTGAAAATGTTTTTAGTTGTTCCATGTCCTCTTAACTCTACCTTTAGAGAGCATATTTTTTATGAGTTAGTTGTATAGTTTAAAATTAGAGACACTCGACGGGAGAGATGTAATATGTTGTGCGGTTGAGGTGCGGTCTAACCTCTAAAGGCCTTTCTCTTGTCCTTTAGGTAGACTCTACTTTGAGGAAGCTTTGTTGTGAGGCTGTTTTTAGCGTTTCCCTATTCTCTATTTCTACCTTCTGGGACCATCTTTTTGATGAGTTGGAGGTACAGTTTAAAGCTAGAGGCTCTGCATGGGAGAGATGTGAAAGGTTGTGCAGTTGAGGTGTAATCCAACCTAAAGGCCTTTCTGTTGTCCTTTAGATAGACTCATGCCTGTTTGTATATCATCTCTGTACTATATTTTTTGTTATAAGTAGTATTTTAAACAAAGAAGAAGCAAAGAAGATAAGCACGCTCACACAAAAGAGAAAGTAAGACAGAAAGGTTCATTGAATGTCTGTATGCATATCAAAGGCAAAATCTTAACTGACAGGAACCTTAAGCAATTAGAAAGATATGTATTTACTCCATGGATTATCGAGATTGAAATTCCTATTCGATGCATCAAACAACAGTGCAGATGATATGGTATCATACCCAGAAGCAGCCCTAAAATGCATTTGTGCATCAACTTAACACACTGCAGGCTAGTAATTACCTTGCTGCATTGAAGAAGTCTTTAAGTTCATTGTAGAAGATCTTCAGTTGCTCCACAAATGCTTCACTATATTCTCCAGGGTTCCGAGTGACCCTTGTAAGCATTAACTCTGTTGCAATCAGATCTTCTGGACCAGCATTACGATGGAGTTTGTTTTGTATAGTATGCTTGATTTCTTGCTGCCATCAAATCCAAGTCAGACAAGTAACACATAGCTAAGACAATTCAGAGAATGAGCCAATGAAAGATAATAATCACCAACCTTCAGATCATGTGGAATGTCATTCCGGTGGGCTATATCTCTTATACGTGTCAATGGAACTGAAGCAGTAAATTCAGACTTGAATGAAGGCAAGCAAGGGTGTATCTTACGAATCACAAGAACCTCCTACATATCATAGATAACCTTGTAAGTTCTCTTGTAAAATGAACCAAAAAATGCTACAGAAACTTTCACCAAGTTTTAAAGATTACTAAATGAAATATTGGATAATAACAGAGACGTGTTTCTATTGCCAAAACAGGTGCACAGAGATCTGCATCATTTCTTAACCGGTGGCTTATAAACAGAACCAATATCAAGTTGATATAATCATATAAGTTCAAGGTCTTAACTTTCAGAGTTATAATGACCTTCAATTCTAATTTATTAGTCTCTACAAGCTAGCTAATTGTATGAGTATTAACACTCTAAGAATATTGAGGAGTAATAAAAGTTTGTATAATGGTCACTTTATATGTAAGTGAAGTGGGCATTGTAAAATTACACATCGTGGCTAGGGGTTAGGTGGTTAAGCCACCTTAACCATTCACATATATTATAAAATGGAATGGGACATGTTGTAAGTGTGTGGGAAAGATGTATTGTTGCAACATTAACAATAAAGTAAATCATTTTATTTTTCTCTCTCCAGTATGGTCTCTATGAATATATGCACTCTAAATTTTTACATCAATAATGTGTCCCTTGTCACTCACCAATTCTCCCCATAATTCAACAAACAGAAATCAACATTAGGAATGCATTGAAAAACATGGCACAATCTAAGCAGAACGTGCATACTCAATGGAAGTGTTGGACAGGCCATTTATGCATGGCAAACTGGAGAAAAGTGGTAATCTGACCATATCATCATCTACAAATGCCCGGAACTGATAACTAAGTGTACCAATGAGCTCAGAATGCTCAAATCCAATAGGAATGAGTACTCATACACCATGTGACCATCAAAAGATACCTCTGTAAGCTCATCCATGCTCAGAATAATAAAAATAATGGTCCATAGATAATAATAATCATAAAAAAATCCACCAAAGCATCCTCTGAAAAGGCTGTCTGAAGCATGGAACCATCGAATGGACACACACATATGGGCTATGAATAAACCATCTCAATAACTGTCTGCCCAAACTCATCCCGGACCCTATGGTTGACTTGGTCAAACTAGGTTGACCAGGTCAAGAATGACCAAAATGATGATCCAGATCACAAATGACCGTTGCTGCAAGTACAAAAGGTTATGATATGCTCCTTCAATTATATTAGTAGCTAGACTAAAGCATAGAATGATGTTTCATTGGCGTAAGCATGTAAATAATATAAATAATACAAGTCTAGATCAAAGTAACTAGCTACTATAAACAAGATTTTCAAGTGTATACTCGTTTACTAACTTGAACAATTTGCTAACCATGGGTGAGAGTGGAAAACAAAGGCTAGGCTAGGGGAAGGACTCAACAACCTCAACACTACAATCTCTCGGATGAAGGAACCAGGGAGGCCACCTACACATATACTGGATAGAAAATAACACGAGGAATGGCGATGTCTCACAAATGGGTAGAGTGATGAGAATGCTTCCAATAGACTCTAGACAAGCAACCTTTTAGCAATTTATTTATTTGTCAACTTTATATTTAAGATTTAACATTTATTTCACTTTATAGATTTTCACTAGCCAACCTCCAAGAGCAGGTGCCCTGAATAGCCCGGTGGGTCTCAAATAATGACTCGGTATGACCTTCATTGCCCGCCACCATCCATAGGTGCGATGGAGTGACCACCCTGTTGCCTTGTAGAGGCAAACGGCCTTACATCATATAAAGGATGAGTGTGCATCCCTTGGCCACTGACTAGCTAATATACATATGCATGGTAGTGTTTAGCTACACTGTTTTTGCTGACTAAGCATCCCTTAGATATAGCATTTAAGATCTGATGCTCTAGTGTTTAGCAACACTGTTTGTAGGAATACTTGGTTTCGAGGACTAAAGGAGAACAACCACTATGACTAAAATCACACTGCAAAGCCGAGAAATAATGCAAACTAGGAATCTATCCAGCACAGAGGTCTAGGTTGGGGAAGTCCTCGAGATCACTAGCTAAAGTGTAAGTCGGGATAAAACCAAAACTAGAAGATAACGAATGGATGGAGAAATGACTAATGATGCCATGGATAGCAAAGGCCCTAAAATAAGGGAATGAACAAGTCAATACTTCATAGCTATGCTGCGGGGAAGCGCCCTCCCCCCTACCGGTTTGCTCCTGAAGCATGCTCCTAAAGGGAGCGATCAGGAATCACTACCGAGAACGTGATTCTTAATCACTCCGTTCTAGGAGCGATTTTAGGGAGCGCGCTCCCCGATGAAAAAAAACGCTTCCTGGTTTTTCAGGGAGCATCGCTCCCATAGCGCTCCTTGGAGCTAAAAAAATGCTCCCTAATTGCTCCCAGCAATTGAGGTGAATTTTTGTTTCTTTTTTTGGCTTTTGGAACCAAGACATAGTTCCACTTGGATTTTTGGGCATGGTTAGGGTTCAATTTGGGGATTTATTGAATGAAAATGAAAGATTAGGAGAATACCACTTTTACTTAAATTTTTAACATTACCATTAATTGTTTCAGGATGTTTGAGAGTGGATACAACCTCATCGGACTTCATATGCAAAAAGTAGAATTTTAGATCCCATCCAAATTTCAGACTTAATAGTTTTCAAGATTTCAAGATTGCAATATATCCACTGCATTCTAACATGTATGAGGGCAAGCAATTGGAATTTAATCAAGCGCATCAACCTCTCTATGTACCTTGATGTTGGCAGTCTTGATGCCTAATTGTTGAAGTTGATTGAACTCCTTTGTCATCACCTTAATAAAAATGTACCCTTCAATCAAGAAAAATCACTTATTAAGCATGCGAAGTTTTTTCTATCTGAATGTTCCACTCCATGCCCTAGCATATGTCCTTACACCAAAATATTATTCTCCATATTGGTTGGCTCAACTAGCTCCTGGGGGTGGTGTTAGAAAAAAACCACACATATCCAGAGGTGTAGAATGGTTATATGCTTGCATTAGACAAGTTGGTCCCTAATGAGGAGGAGTGTGCTCAAGTACAAAGTGAATTTTTTAGCAAATACATCAATGAACTTTTGTAACCTACATACAACCAAAGATCGAGATAGGTTGAGTCATATCGAATGGTGGAACATGTATTGCTCCTCTAACACATATCTGCATAAATTGGTGGTGAGGGTGCTTTCATAGGTTAACATTTCTTTTGTAGAACAATGTTGGAGCACCTACAACTTCATCCTCATTAGACAAGTTGGTCCCTAATGAGGAGGAGTGTGCTCAAGTACAAAGTGAATATTTTAGCAAATACATCAATGAACACGGAGTCTTTTGTAACCTACATACAACCAAAGATCGAGATAGGTTGAGTCATATCGAATGGCGGAACATGTATTGCTCCTCTAACACATATCTACATAAATTGGTGGTGAGGGTGCTTTCATAGGTTAACATTTCTTTTGTAGAACAATGTTGGAGCACCTACAACTTCATCCACAACGTGAAGAGAAATAGTTTGAATGTAGATCGAGCAGAGGAGTGCTCAAGTACGGAGTGAATTGAGCAAATATATCAGTGAACATGGAGTCTTTGGTAACCTACATGCAACCAAAGATCGAGATAGGTTGGGTCCTATTAAATAGTCGAACATGTATTGCTCCTCTACCACATATCTACATAAATTGGCGGTGAGGGTGCTTTCATAGGTCGTTAACACTTCTTCTGCAGAGAGGTGTTGGAGCACCTACAACTTCATCCACAATGTGAAGAGAAGTAGTTTGAATGTAGATCAAGCATTATGTGTACTACAACTTGACATTGTTGTTCCATTATTGTGATGTGACCAAGAATGATGGGACATATTTGACTTGGGACAAGAATCCAAAGGAGGGTAATATGGAGGATGGAGCCATAGCAATAGAGCGCTAGGAGGCTGAACTATTGTGTGATCAGGATGGTGATCAAATTCATACAATAGAGATGTCACACCCCCAACCACCAATAGGTTTTCAGATGTAGGAGCTTTGCCTTTATCTTACAACTCTTTTGTAATGAATATGATGCTTTGTTTCATTTCATAGTTGATATTATCTATTAGAGTTTGTTGATTGCAAATATTATATGTTGAAACTTGAAGGTTGATGTTGTTGATGATTGATCATTTGAGGACAATGTTATAAGTTATAGCTCCTAGATGATTGATGTTATATGTGTACTAAATGATTGTATCTATGCTTTCATGTTTTCTATAGCTAATTTGGCATTCTACATGTTTTTTTAAATATATGTATCAAAATATATTAAAATGTGTATTATATAAAAAGCGCTCCCAAAACGGGAGCTTTTGAAAAATTCGCTTTTCGATCCTGCTCCCACTCCACGCTCCCAACAGCCTTGCTTCATATAGAGTAAGGGTATGACCAACAAGTATACACAAGAACCTCCTACCAATAGTAACTAACCACTTCTATTCTAAACAACAAGTGAGCATCAAATAAGATAGAACTAGTAAACCATCATAGTATAGCTGTTATCACACTATCTCTAGCTGTTGATGAGAGGTGTCCCAACAGGGATGGTAGAGGGTGAGCAGCTAGGAAGGTGTAACCTGCCATCGTCAAGTCCTCCGTTCAAGGAACGGATGTCACACCGGACAAGGCTATTGTCACTTCAGACGAGGCACGTAGCCAAGTCAGGGGGGAGACCCCGCTCAACCGGTGATGGTTGAGAGACAAAAACACACCCAAATCCCCAAAAGATAAAGAAAATAAAACAAGAGATGAGTGTTGATGAAATCCTAAGTGTAATTTCGGCCAATAGTTGGGCACAAGCACAAAATAGATATGTGAATGGAAAGTGACCAGCAATCAAACGTAATAAAATGAAGAGATTAGATTGGTGATTATATGGCTGAAATAGTCAAAGGATGTACAGTCAATTGGAAGTGAAATGATGAAGTAAAATGCCCAAGGAAAGGGGTTAAAACAGTGGATTAGTGGACCTAGGGCAAAGATTAATTGATGCTTAAAAACACTTCCAATCAACGGTAGCTTAATTTCTTAAGGTAAAAAGACGATTTAAACCCAAATCTAAACTACCTAGAACCCAGAAAAATACCCAATAGCGTGACTAGCTAAAATGCCCAAGAAGGGCAAAATCAGTGAAGTACTAGTGCCTAGTTCTATGGGTAAATGGAGTCAAAAAACAATGAAACTTTGGATATGAGTGTTTAACAGTGTTTCATAAGCGGGTTTTAAAGGAAAACAAATTCTAATGGTGAAATTTCAATATTTTGATTTTTATGGTTTTTTATGTGAAGTTCCAGCTTAACACACACAGTGAAATTGAAATCTAAGAGACCAGCAAGAAGAACATACCTGGGAACGAATGGATGGATGAGATTGATCGAAGACTAGCCCCCAAATTCAGTTGTTGAGCAGCAGCGTGTCCCCTTGGCCGTTTGAGCTTCCAACTGGCCAACTGCGCCCTAGCCACCTGCCACAAACAAGATGAAATCAGTGTATGCAGCAAATAGTTAAGTAAATCAGCAAGTAAATGACTGAAAATGAAGGAATTGAGAAGCATTAATGAGCAAGTGTGGAGCTCCCACTCCAAAAATTGCGCCCTCCCCCAGCTATCTTCTTCATCTGCAATTTGTTTTGGCCAAGGAAAGAAAGGAAACACCACAATAACCACTCAACAAGACTAAGGAAACTAGATATCAGTCAAACAATCCACATCCATACATAAACTCTCAAAAACTCGGGTGGAAAAATGGCTCTATATCAATCAAGCTCAAGTGTACAATGTGCCAAGAAGAAGAAACAATGGGGGAGCTTCTCTCTTAAGTAGAGAATGCTCCCAACACAACCCTAATTCCCTCAAAAAATCAATGGTTGAGATGCACTCTCTCAAGTGCCAAATCGATGGAGGAGAATGGCTCTAGAGGGGGGGCGAGTTACCCTCAAAAACGCCCAAGTGGATAGAGGGGCCCTTCGTGGGGCCCATAAAATCAATACAAAAGTGATTGGGGGTGCCTATGGGCTGTTTTAGCCCCCGATACCAATACACTATGATCCAAATACAATAAAACACCAAAATTTTGACTTTTGCTAAGTGGAAAAACGCCCCCCATGGGCAAATTCGTCCCACATGGTGAGCTGGACAAATAGAGGGACCCACAACACATAATAGATGTCCAAACATTACCAACATTACCTTAGAACACCCCCTTGTATTAGCCAACCTTTGATTTTGCCATTTTCCATAGTTGCCTTTGCCAAATTTTAATTTTCCATTTAATTTATTGCTGGTTTTTATAGCTGAAGGTGTAAATTGGGCTTTTGACCCACTTATAGTGCCCGGATCTTTCATCCAAACCTAGGAAGTAATGCATCAATCCAAGATCTTTCATCTCAAACTCTGTAGAGAGCTTTTTCTTGCATTCGACAATCTGTTTCTTATTTCTAGTCAGAAATAGATCATCCACATATAGCAACAATATAACAGGTTCATCATCCATAACCTTGAGATAAAGGTTAGGGTCAGCTTTACTTTTGGTAAAGCCCAAGCTCGTCAAGAAACTGTCAATTCTTCCATACCAAGCTCTGGGAGCTTGCTTCAACCCATACAAAGCCTTCTTCAGTTTGCACACATGGGTTCTTCCATCTTCCACCTCAAATCCTTGTGGTTGTTCTATGTACACTTCCTCCTCAATCACACCATTCAGGAAAGTTGTCTTTACATCCATCTGGTGTAATTCCCACTTCATCATGGATGCAAGTGCCATGATGGTTCTAATGGAAGTGTACCTTGCAACTGGTGCAAATGTCTCTTCATAGTCAATTCCCTCTTTCTGAGAGAATCCTTTGGCCACAAACCTTGCCTTATATTTTTCAATGCTACCATCCGCAACATGCTTTATTTTGTATATCCATTTGGAGGATACCACACTTTTGTCTTTTGGTTTGGGAACTATATTCCAAACATCATTCTTCATTATTGGCTGGTACTCCTCAGTCATTGCCTCTACCCACTCTTTCTTATGAGAAGCCTCTTCATAACTAGTGGGTTCTTGATCTACAAGATCACACATCAAGGCCATATAGTTGGAAAATGGCTTTGGTTTCTTGCTCACTCTAGTGGAGCCTTCGGGAGCTCCATACTTTTATGCTCCTAGTATAATATCTTTTGCCCATGCTGGCTTTCTCTTTCTTGATATGTTCATGGTAGGGGGTTCTTGAGGTTCTATAATGTCATGGTCTTCAGGTGTTACATCTTCAGGAATGGGTACAGCTTCTGCAGTTTTGGAAGGTGCATCTTCTTCATATACTTTTTCATACTGGCACTTCCTAGATCTCTCGAGAGCTGCCTCTTCATCAGATGTCACATCCCTACTTATCTCCATATGATGGAATCCTGGGATGTATATTCTGAATGCTTTGGATGCTTCACAATATCCAACAAATATTCCTTTCTTCCCAGAAGGATCTAGCTTGGTCCTCTTTTCTTTTGGAATGTGATTGTATACTAGGGATCCAAATATCTTGAGGTGACTTACCTCAGGCTTCTTCCCTGTGAACACTTCTTCTGGGGTCTTGAAATCAAGAGCACTATGAGATAGTCTATTCTGCACATAGACTGATGTCCTGGCTACTTCAGCCCATAGATACATAGGTAGGTCTTGATCATGTATCACTGCTTTTACTGCTTCCATAATGGTTCTATTCTTTCTCTCTGCAACACCATTTTGTTGAGGATTGTAGGGAGTGGTTAGTTCCCTCTTAATCCCAGCTTCTTTACAAAAGACTTCAAAATCCTTAGAAGTGTATTCTCCACCATTATCTGTCCTGAGTATCTTGATCTTCTTTTCTGAATGGTTTTCTATCAAGGCTTTGAATTCCTTGAACTTTCCGAAGACTTCATCTTTTCCCTTTAGGAAATATATCCAAGTCTTCCTTGAGTAGTCATCAATAAAAGTAAGGTAATATTCATACCCACTCAAGGATGTGGATGGCATTGGTCCACATACATCTGAATGAATCAATTCCAAAGTACTCTTAGTCTTTGTCTCACTCTTTGGAAACGGGTTCTTGATATTTTTCCCTTCTGCACATCCTTTGCATGTGCCTTTATGATCAATTTTCAAATCTGGTAGTCCTATAACTACCTTGCTTACATGGGGTAATGCTTTGTAGTTAATGTGAGCAAGCCTCCTATGCCATAGCTCACCAGGGCTAGTGGCCTCATGAACAAGGGAAGCTTCTGGATGACCCTTGAGTTTATATAGTCCTCCATCCTCTTCACCAATAACTATTGCATCCTCAATTGATTTTCCTTTGGACCACATGAGCACTTGTCCATCTATGAATGCAACCCTATAACCTTTCTTATCTAATGCTGAGATAGAAAGTAAGTTCTTCTTCAAACTTGGTACATATAGGATTTCCCTCATCTTTAGTGGAGTACCAGAATCAAGTTTGTAGCTTGCTTCACCAATTCCCTTGATGGGATATTGATAGTCATCTCCCAAGGATACCTTCTGGGGAGAGGTCTTTTCTTCCAGATTTGAGAGAGTTTTCTTTTGTCCTGTCATGTGCTTTGAAGCACCACTATCAATGAGCCATGTATCTTCTCCAGGTGTTACTGACCCAGAGAGTGCAGAGAATAGAACATACGCTTCTACATCTTCTTCTACTACTTTAGCTTTCTTCCTTTTAGGCCTTTCTTCTTCTTCTTCCTCTTCACTATCATCTTCTGCTAGATGTGCATGATGTCTTTTGTGAAGATTCTTCTTCTTCCTTGAGGGACAATTTCTAGCAAAGTGTCCTAGTTTGTGACAACTGAAACATTTAACTGAGGAGAGATCTCTTTCTAAGCTTACTTCTTCTTTCTTTTGAAATCTATGTGGAGGATGAGAATTCTTATGGCCATTCTTCATAGAGTTGAAATGACTCCTTCTTCTTCTGGTGTGAGTGGCCAAAGCTTGGTCATCTTCTTTGAGCAAGGCCTCTCTGTTGGCTACCCTAGCCTCTTCTTGAATGCAATCTTCCCATACCACATCAAACTTCATACTTTCTTTTCTTGCACACATAGTTTGGATGAATGACTCCCAAGGTCTAGTGAGACCATTGAGTGCAGTCATGACTAGTCCATCTTCATCAAGGGTGTCTCCAATGGCTTCTAGTTGTTCCTTGAACTAGGAGACCCTTGTGAAATAATCTTGAATAGATTCTCCTTTATTCATTTTGGTATTCTTCAATTGAGTTCTCAAATTCATCTTTCTGTTGATGTTCCTTCCTTCATACATTCTGCCTAGGGCATCATACATTTCCTTTGGGGTCTTCTTGGATGTCACTTGGGGAATCAACTGGTCCTTGATAGAATCAGCAATGATTCTCTTTGCCCTAATCAAGTCCTTCATATACTTCTCTTTGGCTTCATCTTCTTCAGGTTCTGCAATCTCATCTTTGATATATTGGACAAGATCATTCTCTTCAAGAATGAGACCAATCCTATATTTCCATGCCCGGAAATTCTCTATACCCTCTAGCTTGTCTTCAAGCTTAGTGCTTGGAGCCATCTTATCCAGGAGGTCACAGTGATTGAAGTTTCTCAAAAGATAGAATAACAAAGATTGAAGTTTCTCAAAAGATAGAATAATACTTACCAGGAGATGAGCTTGATTGATTTGAGATTACTGGTGTACTCTACTTCCGGAAACTTCAACTTTTCACCTTCCGGATCTGCAACAGAATTTCTGGTTTTCTGATCTTCACTTTTTTGGTTTACTGGTGCACAGGTTCGCAACTTTTCTGGTTCACTGGTGCACAGGTGCGCACTTTTTCTGGTTTACTGGTTTTCTGGTTTTCTGGTCCAAACCCCAAACTAGGGTTTGACTTTCCCGGAGTTCCACCCACTCAAAAAGTTCGATCTAGGGCTCAAAACTTCGATTTTGAGGAGGGCTATCCAGCCATGCAATCATATTCCAAAAATTCCAACTTTTGCAAAAACCCTAATTTTCACCGGAGGAGGAGAGGGAGGTATTTTCACCTTGTGAAAGATGTCCTATTCCGGCTAGCTCTGATATCATGTTAAGTTTAGCCTAATTTCACAAGCAAGATCACTGAAAGAAACACAATCACAAGATAGACAAAGATTTACCTTGGGAAACCCTCATGGGGTAGAAAACCCAGCAAAGCTTTCCTCAATATAGATAATCAACCAATACAAGATGTAGTACCCAAACAATAGCTCCTTCTCCTCCTATGCAGATCTCTCTCTCACCTATGCGCAATACCCAAGTGAGTGAATGGAATGATATAAATGAGGAACACACCTCCTCTATTTATACTCATGTTCTAACTGACTTTTCACCCTAATGGGGCCGACCTCTCCTAAGAGAGTCTAATAACCCCTAATCAGCTAACTCAGGGCTGACCTCACATGGGAGATCTAATAACCCTAGTTACCACACTCTCTCGGAGGAATAAACATCTCCGGATATACAATAGGGTCTCCACGGAGGAATGGAACATCTCCGAAATAATAAAGTACAAATATAATATTCTTAGAAGTTACAATATTTCAACACTTACCTATGGTGAGTTGGATTATAGTCCTAAATCATTCTGGTCGGTTGTCCCGATGATTGGCACTGGTACGAAGTCCCCCTAGTCACTTAAGATGTGTTGGCTAAAACTGAAAGCTCATGTACTACTTATGGAAACTTATGTAAATTCGCCTAGGAAACTGTAAACTCTAGAATGTGTTTATCAACACACGTGAGTAAAGGGCAAGAGCAATGAAACGCTAATAAATACTCTTTGAAGAGTATAAGAAAGGTCCAAAAAGCTATGGTTCTTAAATTCTAAATCTAAACGATTGTTGACCTTATATGTATATGTACAAACATGCCCTGCATGCAAGCTACAATTAGTTGTGCTTCTTAGCACACCTGAGATCTGAAGGGTTATGTAGGCCAAAAAGGCCATGAAGTGAAATCAATGGATCCTAATGAAATTGGATCATCTTTTATAAAAGTAGACATGAAGCCTCAGTTGAATAAGCACTCTTTAAACAACTTGCCCATCTGTGAGACATTGCCATCCCCCGTGTTATTGCTTGTCCAGCATATGTTAGAGTGTGTTTTCCTTTTCCATTTCCAAAGTATCACAATGTCAAGTCAGTAGTCATCCCTTAGCCTAGCCTTTTAGTTTTTAGCCCTCACCCTTCACTAGCAAATTGATCACAACTATGAAGTGAGTATGGTCTTGAAAGTCTGGTCTAAGTCATAGTAAATAATTAAAAGCCTTATATATCTGGTTTTAGATCGCCAGTAAATGATTACTTCTTGTTATAATTGTTACTTGAATGAATTGTAGAACATGCTTTAACCTTTCACACTCGCAACAGTTTGATGATAGCCTGAGTTATATCAACCACAGAACATGAGGTGGCAAACCTCAGATGATGCAAAGAGATGATATATGGTTTGGTACAGATCACTAGATGGTTCTATGCAGTGGTTTCAGGCTTATGATGATGATTAGTGCCTTTCAACACTTTTACAGATTATTATTATTTGGTCTGCCAGGTATAGTGGATATTTTATATGATCATGCAAAGATCCATAGGGTGTATGAGTACACACCTTAGATAGATTTGGGCTCTCTAAGTCCAATGAGACAGTTTGTTTTCAATGCCGAGCAATTACAGTGATTTTTAGCCCCAGTTGGCTATCCTAGTACAGTTTTGGCCTGTCAGATGGGCTGTCAGAGCAATGATGAGATTTGATTGGTTCACCTAGGGCGCTGTGCATGGAGGGGGTGGTCCAGCCACTTGTTATTGCCATATTAACCCCCTCCCAGAGACCCTAGTGGGCTCACCTTGACAGCACAAGCACTACAGGAGGCAGTTTGCGTAGTTTCACACTTCCCAAGGCAGATTAAAAATGGCAAAAATGGCTACTAAGGGATTTGATTTGAGCTACTGCGGCAAGGGATTGGCATGGGATGACTTGTGATGATGAGTGGGATGTCTTCCACACCTTCTCCAGCAATTTCAGCCCTAGTATTAAAAATCGATGAAATCGGTTTGCTAATCGGCCGATTCACCGATTCATTAGCATACCGGTTCAAACCGGTATCCAAATCGGATCAGGGGACCAGTTTGACCAATTTTTTACATAAATCGGTCCGGCCAGCTAAATTGGTCCGGTTCAACCGATTTATGTAAAAAATCGGTCCAGTTTGATGCAGGCCCGTGGGGTTAAAAACTTAAAATAGAGTTTTTTTTAATAATTTTTTTTATATTTTAAAACTTTAAACCTAAACTACGTTACTAACTACACAACCCAACCCAACCTACACACTATTGCATTTTGCACTTAGAAGTTAGCAGCGGCCGTGTGTGTGGGAGTCTCCGGAGCAACGTGGACGCCGTGGGAATCGTGGTCTGTGCAGTGTGCAATGAGCTGGACGGTGGAGTAGTGGGCTCAGGGCTGGACCAGTGTGCACTAGGACAGTGCCAGTGTGCAGTGGACGCGAATCTCCTGATTTCATGGAACCGAATCTCCTCTTAAATAACCGATGCAAAGTTTTTTATAATCGTTTTTTTGTATCTGGTACATCTTATTCTTCACACTAGCACCCAAAAAAAACTTAGTAACGACCATACTACCTATCAATAAAAAAAGAATAACAAATAAAATCCTTTGTAACGTAACATTGCAGAGAAATAAATAAAACATTTTATGTGGAAACCTTTCGTGGATCATTAAATATGATGACGCAATGGTTGTAATTCCCAATTTTTGTTTTAAAGCGATCCAAAACAAAGAATATCGAACAAGAGTTATGAATAAGAATGAAGTTATCATAAAACTTTTATCACTTTAAACATTTATCGTTATCTCCAAACTCATTTCATGCTCAAGTTAAAAAAGATTTTATCTATTCACCAATTTATAAAAATACACAGTAAGTTCAAGTGCACGATTATTTTTGCAATTGTATTTTCCAAAATGGTGCCCAATAAAATAAAACATCAATTAACTCATATATATTTGAAATTTAAACTTAGTTTTATTTAAAGGGAGATTATCCAAATTAGGATAAAGAATTGAGTGAAATACAAGAAAGTCAATAAAGTCATTTTGGGTAAAGACTCCTTGATAAGTGGAAATCATACACATGAAACCTCATTTTAACATACTTTTCAAAATGGGCTTATGAATCAATTTATAAAACCTTTTAAGGCATAGAAATATAGAAATGAGAAAAGGTTCAAATTAAATAGAGTCCAAATGGAATTATTAAAATTATATTTTGTTTCTAATTCTATGGAATCATGAATTAGAATCTTGAAAATGTTGTTTTAAAAAAAATATATATATATTTTATATTTTTTTTAGCAAACCGATTCATTAAATTCAAATCGACCGATTCATTACCGATTCTGATTCTGAGTTGACCCTCAACCGATTTCGAGTTGACCCTCAACCGATTCCGAGTTTGATTTCGATTTTTCAAACTTTGGTTTCAGCTTCCAATGGGACCCACACTCATTTCTCCGGCACATTTTATGGTTTTCTGGAGCCTCCTAAGGCTCACAACTTTTCCAGAGAGGCACGATTTGGTGTCTAGATTGATTATTTTGATGCTATTGTGCCATGGGGATTGACCAAGGGTGTTAGAAATTACCCCTTGGACCCACCATGAGCTAGATCTTATATTTTATCATTGACATTTGGTGGGACCCCCTCTCCTAGGGCGATTTGGTCCATTGATGTACTATTTTATTATTGATCCATGTACTTTATTGTTGAGCTCATCTCAACCATTGATTAGATCATCCATTCAAAAGGTGGTTAGGGTTTTGGTGTCTCTCCATCCTATTTAAAGGAAAGAGCTCCTCATTGTAAAGACGACTTTTGGCTCCGGATTTATTGGAATAGAAAAATACTATTTTGCATCTACTTGTCTTGTGGTGATGAATGCTTTTGGAGTTCGACTGTTTGTTCTTCCTTTGCACTGGGTTATTGGAGATTATCTTGCTATCTTTTTGTCCATGTATTTTTCATCTACAGGTGGAGGCCGATTTGCTTCAAGGAGGTCGCATTGGTAGGGGAGACTCTCCCAGCCTCTTCTTTGGGGTTTCTTCGTCGGTAACAGGGAGTATTATTGTCTTTGTACCTTCTACTTCATGTTATCATTTGCTTATGCTTGTATTTCCTCCATTCTTGATCTCACTGATTGAATCGATTTCCTTGGTTTGACAAGAAGAGAAGGGCGCACGTGTGGACTAGGGCATCACTTCAAGGCAAGAAAAATCAAAGATCTCCCATTTGATCTCTGCGGGAACATTCCTCAACAACATGGCAACCTCATCCATCACTCAGGTATGATCTCAAAGTAAATTTCTCATTCCATTGATCTATCCATTTGTCTAAGTCATTAAAACCCTCATCGAATAAAACCCTCATTTTTCCTTTTTTTTAGATCTACTTGGATCTAGCAAGCTTTTGGGTAAAATATTGAAAACCCACATCTATAGCATCCACGGCAATTCGGATCTATAGTTTGGTGTGGATTGGCTTCCATTTGACCCTTTTCCTAAGGCACATTAGCCTCTCCAAGTGAAGCCGCATTCCTTGAGAGAGGGCATTTGCTAGGTCCCAAGACTTGGGTAGGTGAGATCCCGCTTGATTTGCACTCCTCTCACTTGATAACCTACCCCTAGTACCTCACTTCTTTGATTTTTGCCTTGTCGGCCCTATTGTTCGTCGAGATGCACACCGGCAGCAGAAATCTTTCGAAAGTTGTCTCCCTCACTAGAAGTGGGGAGAGGTGTGGCCTTGGGGGCAAGCAATGAGCTAGGTACTGTCACCTAAATCCCAGTTCCTCCGTTTAGGCTAACTCCTAACGAAGCCAAGGGGGGTAGTCCCTACAAAGAGTTAACTATGGCTCAATGTGTTTTAAGTGTTTTTTGGTGTTGTGATGCGGATGGGTGTTGTTTAGGAGTTTCTGAATAGATCACCAAATACTTTAAATGGAACACAAGATAAAACGCAATCCACGTTGCGAAATGAGATCACAAGATTGAAGAAACAACCACTTGATATGTTAAAGCAAGACAACCACGATAATGTGAATGCTCCAGATAGATAAAAAGCAAGTAAAAAATGATGACAAGGACCAGTGCCTTATGGAGTCAAAAAACAAAATACTTAAGTGCTTGGGTTGCTTGATACAAGTGCTCAAGAGATATGTTCGTGAGATCGTTTTGCAATTTATCTTGGTAAATTCAAAGTTTTAATGGTCTTGATTATTAGGCTAAGAACAACAAGGTAATCAAGAGACCGGAAAGGTATACCTTTAAGTGGCTCCCCTCTGATGGTATGTCAAGACCGTCCAGATTTCGAAGGGATAGGTGTCCAATGATTTAAACCGCCCCTGATGTCTGACAACAGTATGTTTCTTGGCCCCACCAGGTTTAGGATCTTTTTCCTCCCACTTAAAAGTTTCTCAAAACAACGCCGACACGTTGGTTGGGGTAAAGTTTTATTAACTTATCACTTATGAGATTAACAAGTCCAACACCTTTCTGAGTACTAGCCCAACCCTTTCAGGTTGGCAGAGCATACGGGTGTCAGATAATGACCAAGATAAATTAATTAATGGGGGTGTGAGTTGAAATTTTTATTATTATTAAAGCACACAGTTCAACTCTCCGACAGAGAGCGCTCTTGACTTAGTCTTAAGACCAAAGTTCAAGAGACTTATTTGATTGAAATGCCTAATGCAAGGGGAATGCAGAATCTAGTATGCTCTCCGATAGAGAGTGCTCTTGACTTGGGTTATTTCAAGTTCAAGATGCTTTGTTCATTGTTAAGATAGAAGCAATTTGTAAGCATGAACACATGTGATAGCTCAATAAGATGGGAAAATAAAAGACAAAGATATCACTTGCAAAAAATGAACAACTAGCATTCTACAACAAAATGAAATCAAACAATTTGGCCAAGAATTAAACTAATCTAAGAAAAATAAACAGGTGGGATCAACCTCCGAACAAAGTGACCACTAGAAACGCTAGTCTCGAAAACCTTCCAGCTAGCTGGATGTCCGCAAGGATGCTAACGGAGAAAGAGAAGTAACCACAAAACTATGTGGCCCTGCCCTTGGGATTTTATCCCAAGGATACTATCTCAAGTCAAGACTTGGAAGAGAACTAATCTAAGTACAGAAAGTAGATTTCAATCTAAGAATTGAAAATAAAACTAGTCTAAGCAAACAAGAACACTCTTCCCCAAATGGGAAAGGAAAACCAAAGTGTGGGAGGCCTTATCCCACTTTTGCCTTTTATTATTAATGAAGTACAAGTCCCTTGGGAATCTAACCCTTGAAAGGACTTTTGAGATAGAATGAAACTTTGGAAGAAATACTTGAAAGAATAGCTCTTAAGAGCATATTACAAAAGGATAAACAATGATGTTTTTCAAACTTGGATTTTGCTACAAGTGATTTTCTTCACTTCTTCTTGGTTTAGATCCCTTCGTTTTAGAACCTCTCAAGTTTCTTTTATCTTTCAAGCACCTACCAAAACAAGTTAAACTTCAAGGCACCCTTTAGTTATTAGTCAAACCAAAGAAAAATGATAACAATTTAATCTACTTGTTCTAGGCTTGAAAAAATGAAATCTAAGAGCTAAATAGCATGAAATCCAACTTCAAATATTCAATATGACAAAACGAACCAGCAAGCAAACACTTACCAAAAATGCTAGGGAAGAGATCTAAACTATGATAAAAAATTGAAATACCTCGTATGCAATTTTTATCTTTTGAAAGAGATTACTAAATGGAAGCAAGTAAAATGCAAGATCTAGTTATGAGATAATTCTAACTCTTAACAAGCTTACTCCTTGTTTTTTGTTTGTTTGTGTCTTTTTTTTTAAGGTGGACGAATGGGAGTAAGGGAAAGCAAGCTAGGATGGATGAGAGCTAATGAAGAGAAGGCAAGGTTGACGAGAGGAGAGGAGGAGCGAATGGAAAGAGGGAAAAAGGGGGAGGACGAGAGCTAGAAGAGGAGATCTAATGGGTTGGACGAATGCAAGAGAAATGGAGAAAAATGAAGTGTATAAGGGGCAAACGAGAGGACAAAGGTCAAGCAATGCCAAAAAACCAAAGGCAAGCCTAACAATGAACTCAAACTTGGACAGGAATAGGGCTTTGAATTTCCACAGTTTGGAGGTAGGTAGGTCAAGTAACCAGAGAAGAATTTTGCTTGAAAGTTTGATGGTGAAGAAAGATCTCCTGTTCTTATGCTTGTAAAACTGAGTCCTTTGGCCACAAGTGGAGTGAAGGAGAACCTGCAAAAATCTTTAAACCTTGGAGGATACCTGCAAATCACATATGCTCAAGCGAAAAGAAAAGATATATAGATGCTTGTGCTAGATTGTTAGCCTTCTAGAAATATAAATCAAAGCTTAATATTCCTAAGCATATGAGAAGTTACACAATATCACGTTGGAAATGGGATGATGCATGGCCACCAAGAGCCTCCACGAATTGACCTCCAAAGTCACAAATTTTATTAAATATAAATCGAGTACAAATCCTCCAGAGTGTCTTTGCTAAAAATCCATGAGGAATGAGGAAAGAGAGCCTCATTATATAATAAACTAAAGCCTAGTCTACCCTGATTCGAATTGGCAAAGAGAAGAGAGCCAATGGCCTTGACACAATTCGAATTGCCAATCAAATCCAATCATAATCTAATCAACACATAGCTTGGAGTTAATCCCACCCTACAACTCGAGTTTGGAGTCTATGTGGATGGGGAGGTGGCCTCCACCTTGGCAAGGCGCCCCCCATCCCTATCTTGGAAACTCCACCATCATATAGAAAGCTGCGACATGTAAAACTCGAGATCCAAAGGATATTGACGTGAGCACAAGAGAGAACACGTGAGGATGATGGTAGTTGGCTTGGAGTTTAACTCATATTCGATTTAGATCTTTGGTAGTTGAGAGTGGGAGGTGGCCTCCACCTAGGCAAGGCGCCCCCACTTCCATTCAATGCAACTCAAAACCAACCCCATTCTCATTTAATAACTCCTCCACATCACTAAATCAAGTTCTGCATGCATGAAGCGAATTTCTCTTAAAGTTAATCACTTGTGTTGACTGGATACTTCATTGACGTTGATTGGAGATGACTGGAACCTTCATTAATGCCCAGTGCCATGTCAATTAGCCTTTTATTTTATTCATTTTGGATTATTCTGGAGAGATTTGTATTATCTCCAAAATATTCATTTTTAATATTTTAATTAATAATATCTCTGTAACTGACTTTTTTGAGAAATTATTAATTATGAGGCTGAATTGACATCCGAAACTTAGGATAGACCGGACCGGGGATCATGAATGATTTTTGGCTTAAGGTTGGAGCCTTCAATCATTGAATTCAGATCCCGGATGACTGACATATTACAAAATGAAATTTTTCCATTTAAATTATGGAAAAATTTATTATAATTTAAAAAATACTTAAAAACCCAAAACCGGAGGACCCGGTAAAAAAATTTCGAAAATTTTTCTGAGGGTTCTAGGGACCTAGGACATGACCAAAACCTATTCTAATAGTGTCTAGTAGGCTTATATACATCAGTTGGACTCTAATAACCCCCCATGGCTAAAATTTTCAAAATCGGGCATTCCAGCTTTGGAGGAAGCGGGAGAAAACCTCATCAATTATAGCTCGGCTATAGGCAAAGTATAATTGACAAGGGAAAAACTCCCTGGAATACCTTAGTTGCTTAATCAAGTCATGGGGAACCAAGACACTCAAAATCCTACTAGCACACTTTATTACAAACCCCGTGGGGCCATGGTCATGTTGACTGAAAAACAAAACTGACTAGCCAAAATTGGCTAGGCACAAATGCTGGATCATCTGATACACTGGAGTACAAACATTCATCATGTTTTTCAAATGGCGGCTCTTCAGATAATCCAACTATGGTACAAAAAGTTGGTAACAGGCCCCATTCCTCATTTTGAGGGTTATGCCCCACTTGGATCATTAGGTGATGTACTTTCAATCTTAGATCTACTGAGATCTAGCCATTGGATTCCCTTGATCTTCAAAACCCACCTTGCTTTGCATCTTGACAACCCCGATCTACAATTTGGTGGACATCCGACTCCATATGGCCCAAATTCCAAGACACTGATCTCTCCAAGCCCTCACGACTTTCCTAGGTTATCAGATTTTTCCATGGGTTGATCTCTGTCTGGTTGCTTGCACACTTAGATACTGTCATATCCCTTCATCAAGCATAGCATAGCTAGAAAGCCCTAACTGTCAAATCTACGATTTGGGACACTTTCCCTATTTTAAGGGTCATGTTTCCCAAGGCAGTTGATTTTGACCATTTTGAACTAGCCTTGAATCTTGGAATCATACCTAATTATAGAATCATTGTGTGTTATCTTTCCCTATCATTTCACACCTTTCCTATGCCTCCACAGTGGTCCTAACTCCTTAATTCTAGCGTACCATACCTATCACCCTGCGTACTTCATATGATTGATTTGATCTAGTGATTGGGTTGATCTCTCCTATCGGGAGTAGATCTGTGTCTCCCCCTTGCTATCTTGGCTTTGATAGCTAAAGCGAAGAGTGCCTTGGTTGGCGTGACAACCATCCTGTTGAGAACTAGGGCTCTCTTGGTTCACCACTTTGGTTGCATGTCCCCTATACCATCCACCTTAGATCCATCTGCAGGGGCAACTACAAGATTGGTGATAACATTTTGGCGTCGTTGCCAAGGAGGTAGAGGCTTACCTTCGGTGTCTGCGAGTGTCCGTGTGTTAATCCATATCTTATCGCATCCAGTATTTTGACTTGGTGATTGTATTTTGAATCCCATAATTATCCCAATCACCATTTTAATTTTCACTCATCTCACCTCTCCTATGACATATTTCATTTCGGTGAATTACTTGTGTGGTTCACCTGGCGACACTTATCATTCAGCTCTGGGCACTTCTGACAAAGATAGATGCAGTTATCCACCTGTTTACCAGATTTGGCATGTTTTCCCAGCTTGTCCAACAAAGGCATGAGAGGCCAGTTTCACCTAGGGCGCTGTATGAGGAGGGGGTGGTCCAGCCACTTGTTTTTACCATTATACCCCCCTTCCAGACAGCTTGATGGGCTCAGTTTGACAGTGCAGACACTCTGGGTATCAGTTTGGGCAGCTTCACGATTATCGAGGAGGATTAAAAATGAAATAAAAGGGTCATTGAGGAATTCGATTTGGGCAATTGAGGCAAGGTTTTGGCACTTGGTCTTCACAGAGGTCTTCCAGGGTGAACCCCCCATCTTCCAGTCAGTTGGCATCAGTCAGTGGGGTCCATAGAGGCCACAGGAGGCCATTTACTACATGTCTCTATCAGTTTTGGAGACAGGATTTGATCATTTGTATTATTTTGGACACATTATTTTATATTATTGTGCCATGGGGATGAGCTAGTAAGGATTGATGCCTCTTAGCCCCACCATGAGCTTCTTGAGTCATGTCCATGTCATATGAGGTGGGCCCATGTATTTTAGCCCCCTCTTAGTGATGACATCACCCTCCATGAGTCTTTTTGAGGGATGACATCACCCTCTCTTTGAGTGATCCATGTGATATATTGTAGGCTCATCTTAGCCATTGATTATATTTGTTGATCTTTTGATCTTAACCACTCACTTGTTGTACTGTAAAGTGGTTTTGTGGTTTAGGGTCTTGGTCTTTATTATCCTATATAAGGAGAAGGCCCCCTATTGTAAAGGCACCTTTGAAGCTCTTGAATATTGGAATAGAATACTTCTTTGTCGAGCTACTTCTCTTGTCTTGTGGATTCTTTTGCACTTTCAATATACAATATCTCTTCTATGTATCATTGTGGATCTTGGGGCTACACGTTGTTTTCTTGTAGGGAGGCCGAATTGGTGAAGAGGAGGGCGATTTGAAGAGAGTTATTGTTGGAGAGATCCACATATTCTCTCTTGGGTTGATCTTTGTGACAGGGAATATCATTATTGTATCTTTGTGACATAGTTGATGCTTTCTATTACATCTCTTCATCATTTCCATAATTTTCTTACTTGGCTTGTTTCACTTGATCTGGTCTTGTAGGAGGAGGATGATTTGGCATCTTTGGAGGAGGACGTTTTGGCTTGGAGCACTAAGATCTCACTCTTGAATATACACATAGGTGAATGCTATCAATTTGCAAAGTGGCCACAAGCAATTGAGGTAAGTTCTTCAAGATATGTACCTAGATCCATCCATTCTTCTTCATTGGTCATAAAACCCTTAAAATCAAAACCCTCATTTTTATATTTTCCTAGATCTACTTGGATCTAGCTTAACTTTGGGAATAATAAAAAGAACGCACCTCTATAGCATCCACGGCAATTCGGATCTATAGTTTGGTGGCATTTGGCCTTCATTTGACACATTTTCCAAGGCACATTAGCCTCCTTGAGGGAAGCTAGTGGGGCTAGTTCCAAGACTTGGGTAGGTGAGATCCCACTTGATTTGCACTTGTCTACTTTGATAACCTACCCCTAGTGCTTCACCTCTTTGATTTATGCCATGTGGGCCCCATTCCTCATTTTGAGGGTTGTGCCCCACTTGGGTCATTGGGTGATGCATTTTCAAATCTTATATCTATGGAGATCTAGCTCACATTGGGGCATGCCACTTAAAACCCACTTTGATAATTGCCTTGACTACCCTGATCTACATTTTGGCATCATTTGGACTCCATTTGCCCCCTCATCTAAAGGCACTAGTCTCCCTTGGTCAATTCGCACTCCTTGGGGTTAGTGTCACTTGCTAGATCCCATACGTGGGTGTTGTCTATCTCATCCTAGATCCATAGATCTACGTCATTTCACACACCTTAGTGCCATCTCACCCCTAACTTCACCTTGTGGGTCACACTTGGACCATTTCCATATTTTAAGTGGGCCCCACTTGTGTATTTTCATGGTACTAGATCTATCCATTAAGTGGCCCTATTCATTCATTGGTTGAAACACTTGTCACCTTTAAGCCTCTTCAACCATTCTTAACTCTTGGGTCCACCTAATCTAATCAACTCATTGGTTTTCGTAACTCATCTTTTACACGTTTCCCTAGGAACCTTTGGGTTAGTCAATCTTCATTGATTGGCTAGGGTCTCCCCCATGGTCTTCACTTGTCTTGATCTAAAGTGAAGAGTGCCTCGGTTATCGTGACTCCTAGATTGCATTGAGAACCGTGGCATCTCTTGGGTCACCTCTTTAGTTGTCGATCCCCTCTACCATCCTGGATGGGATAACTCTAGGGACAACTACAAGTTGTGTGATAACAACAGTGATACTTGATCTCAATGTGCTTTGACTTGTCATGGAACACCGGGTTCTCGAACAACTTCACACAACTCTGGTTGTCACAAAATATACAAGTCGCCTCTAACTACGGATCAAACGAATCAGACAGTAGCTTCCTAAGCCACACTGCCTCACAACTAGTCGAACAAGCTGCAACATACTCTGCTTCGGCTATACTCAATGCCACTGTAATATCCCAAACTGATATTTTTCTTTTTTTGTGTTGTTTAGTAGGCTGATATCTCAAACAAGTATGAAGGTGTGTACTAATCTCTGCATGCATGCATTTGCATGCAGATATGTAACCCAGATAATACTGAAATGCTATAAAGTAGGAGAAATTCATGCATGTACATACAAGTATGTAGATCTGCTGATGTCGATGAGGATGATCCCCGCATGCAAGAATTATGCCGAATGAATAGGGAGATAAGCTAAATCATCCTCCAAGAGATAAGTGCGCCCTCTTCCAAGCTATAATTGCTCCTCAATAAATAATACTTGACTGATGAAGGCCCAGATAAGGTGTAGTAGGGTTATAATGCCCTTCTGGAGAAGATGGAAGCATGCAAAAACTCTGATGGCTCAAAGGCCTAAAACGTGAAGATCTCCTCTGAGGAATTCGCCCAATGCATGCAAAACGTCCTCCAATAATGATAAGTGTTGATATCTAGCTTGGAACTCAAGCTGAGAGACCCTTCTTCTAGGGGAAGGGTAATAGTGCTGCTCTGAGAAGGATGAGAGCTGCATGCAGAGAAACTGACCCATGTAGACTGCAATACGAATGGGAGACTATCTAGACAATGCACCCAAGCAAGGGAGAACAAGCCCACAATATAATATAAAAGAGAACTCTGCAAAATCTGAATGATAGTAATGCCTGATGATGACAATGTTGAATCTGGGTGATCCAACCTGATGATGAACTAGGGCAGATAGATTTCATTGCCAAAATACACCAATTAGCTGAGTGCAAGCATCAACCCCAACTTAGCTCGCTGAGCTCTCCAATTCGAGATCACAAATCAATAATCATATAAGCATACTTCTCCATTCGCTTTACCTCTCTTTTATAACTTCCAACTGCGAATAACCTAACTTTTGACCTAATTAGGTCACTTTACCTTCTAATTCGCAGTTGACTTGCATGAAGGTGCCTGGAGACTCAATCAAGTGCATGCATCATGAAATAATGCTCAGATGGCATGCATGCAGGTGGCCTTTGGCTCTGGTGGCCCATGTCTACCTACTGATGATATAATATCTATGCCCTAGATCTTCTTATATGACATCAATCCTCAACTGATTCAGTGCCTGCTTGAACCTATGGGAACCATATAGGTTAGCGGGATGGTCCTCAATGCTTAAGCAAAAGAGGACATTACAATCCTCCCCGCTCGAATTTGCTTGTCCTCAAGCAACTGTAAAGCCAGGTGTTGTAATACCTGTTCTCCCTCCCAAGTGGCCTCCTCTATAGGCAAATCTCTCCACTGAACCAAGTAGAGTCTGATGATTCTGTTCCTCAGTTTCCGCTCTCGCACCTCTAGGATGCGCTCAGGGATCAAAATCAATTGCCCCTCAACATCAAGGGGGAGCCACTCGGAAGATGTAACAATCTGCTGACCGACTGCCTTCTTGAGGTTGGAGACATGAAATACCTTGTGAATCTTGCTCTTTGGGGGTAGTTCTAGCTCATATGCTACCTCTCCAACCTTCCGGATTATCTTGTATGGACCATAGAAGCGAGGTTTGAGTTTTTTTGCTCCTTTCTTTTTAAGAGATGACTGTCGGTAAGGTTGGAAGTGTAAATAAACAAAGTCTCCTACCTCAAAACTGTGCTCAACCCTGTGCCTGTCCGCATATATATTCTGTTGATTCTGAGCAGCCTGTATGTTCTCCCTGAGTATCTTGAGGATATCTTGACCCTCCTGAATCCACTCTTTGGCCTTGGGGGCCCTGCTATCGCCGAATATCTAGTCTGCGAAAGTGGAAGCATCATACCCATACAGAGCTCGGAAAGGGGTCATCCCAATGGTCATATGGTGGGTGGTGTTGTAACAATGTTCACCCAAGTGTAGCCATTTGATCCATGTCCTCTGCTAACCTGCTACGTAACTTGTCAAGTAACCCTCAATCCACTTGTTGACAATCTTTGTCTGCCCGTCACTTTGTGGATGATAACTTGTGCTCATGGCTAACTCGGTCCCCACTAACCGGAAAAGCTCTTGCCAAAAGGCTCCCGTGAATTTGCTGTCCATGTCACTGACAATGGTTTTGGGTAACCCGTGGAGTCTAAATACCTCTCTGAAAAATAGTTTTGCTACCTGTGCTACTAAATAATCTGAAGGAATGGCAAAAAAGTGAGCGAACTTGGTCAATCTGTCCACCACTATGTACAAGCAGTATCTGCCTTGAACCTTGGGCAGCCCAGTAATGAAGTCCATGAAGATGCTCTCCCATGTCTGCTCGGGAATAGGTAAGGGTTGTAGTAAACTAGCCGGGTGGGTGTGCTCTATTTTGTTATGTTGGCACAAGCTTCACTCTCTCACATGTTGTATCACATCATTCTTGAGGCCCTTCCATGAGAACCTCTCTCTAATCTGTCTGTAGTTCTTGAGAAATCCCTTATGCCCTGCTAATGGTGAATCATGCGATGCCTACAAAATCTTCTTCTTGAGGGAAGACTCTGGAACTAAGAAGATTATGTTCTTGTAGTATATGATGTCATCAATTACCTGGTACCTGTCATCCTGAATCTGTCCATCCAATAGCTTGAGAGCATCTTTGGAGTACTCAACCAAAAGATGAGATCTCCAATCTGATGAGATGCTCATAAGGGATAAAGTAGCTGGTCGTCTAGAAAGTGCATCGGCCACTACATTGTTCTTTCCCTTTACGTACTCAATCTCGAAGTCATAGGCCTGAATTTTGCTCACCCATTTATGTTGCCTCTCGTTTAGCTCTTTCTGCTCTAGGAAGTATTTCAAGCTGTTGTGATCTGTCTTAACTTTGAATTTGCCACCCACTAAGTACTGCTTGATCTTGGTTAGCGCATGGAGAATGGCTAACATCTCTTTGTCATATATCGAATAGTGGTGCTCATAGTCTTTGAGCTTCCTGCTCTCAAATGCAATGGGGTGGTTGTTATACATCAATACTGCCCCAATTCCCTCTCCTGAAGCATCACATTCTAACACGAAGGGTTGAGAAAAGTCTGGTAGAGCTAATATTGGGCATCAACTCATTACCTTTTTCATTTTCTCGAATGTTTGTCGTGTTGTCTCTGACCAACTGAATGCCCCCTTCTTGGTAAGATCTGTGACGGGTGCAGTCATCTGTGAGAATCCATTGACATACCTCCTGTGGTAGGTGCAAAGGCCCAAAAAGCCCTTCAGTTCTGTCACATTTTTAGGTGTAGGCCAATCCAATATGTGGCCTGAATCTTCTCTAGGTGCACCTGGACCCCGTTGGCCCCTATCACATGCCCTAAATATAACATCTCCTACGTGTCAAACTCACACTTGGACATTTTGGCATATAGTGACTGCTCCTGTAAAATGCCAAGTACCTCATCAAGATGTCTCAAATGTTCTTCCCAAGTTCTACTGTATATCAATATGTCGTTGAAGAATACCAAAAGATGCTTGTGTAACTGAGCCTTGAAGATATTGTTCATGCATGACTGGAAAGTGGTTGGTGCATTAGTGAGCCCAAATGGCATCACTAGAAACTCATAATGTCCGTAGTGGCAATGGAAAACGGTCTTTGGAACATCCCATTCCCTAACCCGAATCTGATGGTAACCTAAGCGGAGGTCAATCTTGGAAAAGTACTTTGACCCTTGTAGTTCATCCATCAACTCATTAATCTTGGGGATGGGATACCTGTTTTTTATGATCTTCTTGTTGAGTGCCCTGTAATCGATGCGCATGCATAGGATTCCATCCTTTTTCTTCACTAGCACTACTGAAGATGCAAATGGACTGGAGCTAGGTTTGATGTACCCTAGCTTGAGTAGTTCCTTAATTGTATTCTCTATCTCATCTTTGTACCTCTTGGGACGTCTGTAAGGAGTGGTGATAACTGCTTGAGTCCCCTCCTCTAACTCAATAATGTGCTCAAATCCCCTATCTGGAGGTCGACCTGCTGGAAGGTCTCTGAATACTGCTTTGTGCTTCTGCAGTAAGGCCTCTATATCTGTTGGATGTTGTGTGGCCTTATCTAGTGGTTTCCTGAAGGTAACCAAGCACTCTGTTGCCCACTCAATATCTCCCTGTCGAAGTACTGCCTCCATCCTGTGTGATGTCACTGTCGTGGGAGGTTAGGTATTCATCCCTCTCAATACTACCTTCTATCCCTCTGCCCCTGTGAACTCCATCTCCATGGTCTAATAGTTTGTGGAATACTTCCCTATGGAATACAGCCACTGAACTCCTAATACCACATTCATGTCAGGTACATCTACCACATAGAATGTTTCAATCACTGTATAATTCCCAAGTGTCACTTTTAATTTAGGAATCCTCTGACCCTACTCCATGGTGTGACATGCTGCGGCTACTAAAAAGCAATCACAACTCTCAGTCTGAATGCCTTTCCTTTTAACCCATCCAGCATCAATAAAGTTGTGGGGTGCCCCACCATCTATCAACACTCCCACTCTGTGACCCTGTACAGTACCTCTAATCCAGAGAGTGTGGAATCTAGGGACCCCTATCATGGTAACAATGGTACCTCCTAAGGGTTGTCCCTCATCAACTGTCTCTGATGTCTCTCTCTGCTCCTGATCCTGATAATCCTCATCCTCCCCACTGTCGGAATAGGCCTTTCCCTTTCCTGAACATCTATGACCTGGTTCCCATGGTTCTTTACAGGTGAAACATAACTTTTTTCTTCTAAGGTCCTAGCGGACATCATTATCCATCCTTTCTTTCTTTGGCCACTCTTTCTGAAATGGTTTCCTTTCTTTATCTTTAATAGGAAAATTAGTTCTGGGGGGGGATTTATTCTTGGGTGCTGCATCCTGCAAATCTCTAGTCCAACTGATGGCATCCGCTAGGGTGGTGGGTCTATAGGACTTGACCCATCCACGTAAGGGCTCAGTGAGAGCCTCTGTAAACAGCATAATCAACCTGCTCTCTGAAATATCTGTCACCATGATTGCCACCCTCTGGAATTCTGAAATGAAGGTATCTGCACAACCTGTCGGCTTGAGCTGTGCCAGCTCTCTAAAATGCACCTCAGGGTCCTTCTTGTCAAATCACTCGATGAGCCTCTGTGTAAAATCAGAGTATGAGGTGATAGTGTTGTGACCCAATGTCACCAATCTGTGGTACCACCACTCATAGGCCTCTCCATCCAAATGCAATGTAGCCAATTTAATGGCATCAGTCTCAATCATGGGGTTGAGCTGGAAGTATGTGTCCAACTTCTGTACCTAGTTCCGCGCTGGGCCACCCCGGGTACCCTCAAAGGTAGGATAGTTAGTTTCCCTACCGTGCGTTGTAACTCATAGTTCTGGGTAAAAGGCCTATTGTAAGCTCTGGATCTGTTCTTACTTTTAAAGTGGCAGAAGTCAATGAAGGTCATGGCTGATTGGAAGTCATCTCCTAAAGCTCTGTACTCTCTCAAATAGGTACTCATGGACTCTTCTGGTTCTACTTGTGCTAGAGGCACTGAAACTGGGCTATCTAAGAAGTGAGGCATGGTAGGTCGGGATGGCTTGTTGTATATATGGGGATGGCTCTACATGTTGGTATGTAAGTCTTCCCCACTACTACTGGTGGATACCCTATCACTATTGGGAAACAAAGGGTTGTGTGGGGTGGGCCCATTTTTCTGTCATTTGTCTGAAGGTACTCATCATTTCTTTCTGTCCAGTAGTGAGATGTTTTATAGCGGCGATGAGACTATTGAAAGTTGTTTTATCATCCTCGGCCATTGTTTCTTTGCCCTTTCCAAACTGATACTTTCTATCCCCCAGTTCTATATCCTCTAATTCTTCTTCTCCTCTATCACTGTTTCTAAACCTCCGTCTCCGGTAAGTAATGTTGTATGCGTCTTCTGAATTCATTTACAATTTATAATTGCATGCCCACAGCTAGCAAGGAACATGCTCTGATACCACTGTAATATCCCAAACTGATACTTTTCTTTTTTTGTGTTGTCTAGTAGGTTGATATCTCAAACAAGTATGAAGGTGTGTACTAATCTCTGCACGCATGCATTTGCATGCAGATCTGTAACCCAGATAATACTGAAATGCTTTAAAGTAGGAGGAATTAATGCATGTACATACCAGTATATAGATCTGTTGATGTCGATGAGGATGATCCCCGCATGCAGGAATTATGCCGGATGAATAGGGAGATAAGCTAAATCGTCCTCCAAGAGATAAGTGCACCCTCCTCCAAGCTATAATTGCTCCTCAATAAATAATACTTGACTGATGAAGGCCCAGATAAGGTGTAGTAGGGTTATAATGCCCTTCTGGAGAAGAAGGAAGCAGCATGCAGAAACTCTGATGGCTAAAAGGCCTAAAATGTGCAAATCTCCTCTGAGGAATTCGCCCAATGCATGCAAAACGTCCTCCAATAATGATAAGTGTTGATATCTAGCTTGGAACTCAAGCTGAGAGACCCTTCTTCCAGAGGAAAGGTAATAGTGCTGCTGTGAGAAGGATGAGAGCTGCATGCAGAGAAACTGACCCCTGTAGACTGCAATACGAATGGGAGACTATCTGGACAATGCGCCCAAGCAAGGGAGAGCAAGCCCACAGTATAATATAAAAGAGAACTCTGCAGAATCTAAATGATAGTAATACCTGATGATGAACAATGCTGAATCTGGATGATCCAACCTGATGATGAACTAGGGCAGATAGATTTCGCTACCGAAATACACAAGTTAGTTGAGTGCAAGCCTCAACCCCAACTTAGCTCGTTGAGCTCTCCAATTCGAGATCACAAATCAATAATCATATAAGCATACTTCTCCATTCGCTTTACCTCTCTTTTATAACTTCCAACTGCGAATAACCTAACTTTTGACCTAATTAGGTCACTTTACCTTCTAATTCGCAGTTGACTTGCATGAAAGTGCCTGGAGACTCAATCAGGTGCATGCATCATGAAATAATGCTCAGATGTCATGCATGCAGGTGGCCTTTGGCTCTGGTGGCCCTTGTTAACCTACTAATGATATAATATCTATGCCCTAGATCTTCTTATATGGCATCAATCCTCAGTTGATTCCCTGACTGTCAGTTCCCGCTCGAGCCTATGGGAATCATATAGGTTAGCGGGATGGTCCTCAATGCTTAAGCAGAAGACGACATTACAGCCACGCAAGACTGCTTCCTGCTAAACCAGGAGATCATACCGAATCCCATACTGAAGCAGCATCTCGAGGTGCTCTTCCTATCTACGGCACTACCTACCCAATCCGAATCAACATAACCCTGCAGGTTAATCTTTTAATTCGCCTCGTACTTGAGCCCATAATCCACTGTACCCTTCAGGCACCTCAATATATGCGTTGCAGCAACCAGGTGAACTTGTCTTCGATCTGTCAGGAACTGGCTCAATGTGTTCAAAACAAAGCATATGTCTGGTCCCTTGTTCATCAAGTAAATCAATGACCCAATCATCTGACGATACATCGCGGCATCAACTGACTATGATGAAGCATCACAAAGTAGCTTCAAGTTCGATGCCATGGGTGTGGCCATAACCTTGTAGTCCATCATTCTGAATCTCTTCAGAATCTCCACTGCATACTTCCCTTGTCCAAGGAAGATCCCATCCGCATTCTGCCACACCTCCATGCCTAGGAAATAATGCATCATACCCAGGTCCTTCATCTCGAACTCTGTGGCAAGTTTCCTCTTTGTATCTGCAATGAGCCCATCCTCTCCTGTCACAAATAGGTCATCTACATAAAGTAGAAGTATATCACTAGATTTCCCACTTCAACCTTACAGTAAAGGTTGGAATCTGCTTTACTCTTGGTAAAGCCCAAGCTCATCAGAAAACTATCCATCCTGTCGTACCACGTCCTGGGTGCCTATTTCAATCCGAACAAGGCCTTCTTCAATTTGCACACGAGTCTTCCTGTCATGTGTCTCAAATTCGAGTGGCTGCTCCACGTACACTTCCTCCTCTACTACACCATTCAAGAACGTTGTCTTGACATCCATCTGGTGTACCTTCCATTTCATCACTGCAGCCAATGCAAGTATTGATCTTATGGAAGTGTATCTGGCTACAGGTGCAAATGTCTCCTCATAATCTATGCCTTCCTTCTGGGAGAAGCAACGTGCCACAAACCTTGCCTTGTGTTTTTCTTTGCTGCCATCTCCAGCATGCTTGATCTTGTAGATCCAATTGGAAGTCACAACAGACTTCCCTTCTAGTATCATTACTACATCCCAGACATCATTCTTCATGATCGTCTGGTACTCCTCGATCATGGCATCCTTCCATTCTTTCTTCTCTGTCGCTTCCTCATAGTTGGAAGGTTCTTTGTCAATGATGTCACACAACAGGGCTACATAACTGGAGTATGGCCTAGGTCTCTTGCTTTCTCTGTGCATCCCCTCTGGATACAGAAGCCCTGGGTATGACAAAGCTAGAACCGTGGGACTTGACAGGGAAAGAGCCAAAATCAATAGTGCTCTTGGAAAGTTCACAAATGATTGGTCCAACTATGGGGTATCCATTGTATCTGATGGGTAGACAAATGTTAAAGGCAAGCCATTGATAAATATTCTTGGCATTTCTGCTAGCGATGCGGTCTTCCTTTCATCCCATGACTACTCAGATCGCTACAAGACTGCTATTAATATTGCACAACCTTTACTTAAAACCATTCAGGAGATTGGGCCATATAATGTCATTCAAGTCATCACTGATAATGCTGCTAATTGTAAGGCAGCAGGAGCAATCATTGAGGATAAGTATCCCAACATATTTTGGTCAGGGTGTTTGGTTCACACATTGAACCTTTTGATGCATGATATTGTTAAGATGAAGGACAATAATTACCGATGGATTGGTGCCTTGTATAAGAGAGGTAAGAAAATGATCAAATTTATTACCAATCATAGCATGGCCCACCACATTTTTCACAATCACTCTAAGTTGGATCTATTGAAGATTGCAAAGACTAGATTTGCTAGCTACTACCTCACCTTCAGGAGGTGGAGGACACCGTTCTTGAAGGTCATTTTTAGTCACAGTTAGGTATGTTCTGCAGTTCACCACGCCAGTTTATAACATGATTCGTTTTGCAGATACAAATCAGCCGGTGATTGGGGAGGTATATGAGCAAATGGATAGCATGCTTGGTCAAATCAAAGACATTGTTGAGCAAAGAGATGTAGTCTTGTATGACCATATTCATAAACATGTGGTCAAAAGGTGGGATAATCTAAATGTTCCACTCCATGCCCTTGCATATGTCCTCACCCTAAAATACTATTCTCCAATTCGGTTGGCCCAACCTGCACCTGGGGGTGGAGTCAGGAAAAAACCCCACACAGATCCAGAGGTTGCTGCTAGGTATATGCAAGCATTAGACAAGTTGGTCCCTGATGAGGAAGAGTGTGCTCAAGTACGGACTGAATTGAGCGAATACATAAGTGAGCATGGACGCTTTGGTTCCCTGTTTGCAACCAAAGATCGAGACAAATTGAATCCTATCCTTTGGTGGAACATGCATGGCTCTGGAACAACATATTTGCATAAATTGGCGGTGAGGGTGCTATCACTGGTTGTTAATAGCTCTTCTACAAAGAGGTGTTGGAGCACCTACAACTTCATCCACAGTGTAAAGAGAAACAGTCTAAATGTAGATCGCGCAGAAAGCTTGGTTTATGTGCACTACAACTTGAGGTTGTTGTCCCATTATTGTGAGGCGGCCAAGAATGATAGAACATATTTGACTTGGGACAACAATCCAGAGGAGGCTAATGTGGAGGATGGAGCCATAGCATTAGAGCACTTGGAGGCTGAACTATTGGGTGATCATGATGATCCAATTCAGACTACCCATACAGATATGCCACCCCCAAGCAGAAGCAGCTTTCCGGATGCAGGAGTTTTTCCTTTAGCTTCACAACGTCCAAGTTCGGCCCTTGGGGGCCATTCATCTTCTTCTCATGTTCCACGATAACTTCCACCAGCACCTATTCCACCTAGAACACGAGAAAAGAAATTGGAAGTTACTCATGGCAAGCGGAAAGCTTAGTAGATTCATAGTACTTTGTAGTTTGTATTTCATTGTCATGTTTATTTTGGCGGTTGGCCTATTTTGTAAACATTATGGCCTAGTTTGATGGCAAATATTATATGTTGAAATTTGAAGGTTGATGTCGTTGATGATTGATGATTGATGATTTGAATCTTTGATGATGATCATTTAATGACAATGTTATAAGTTATAGCTCCTAGAATCTAGAAGACTAGATGATTAATGTTATATCAATGTGTACTAAATGGTTATATCAATATCTAGATTCTATGTTTTCATGTTTTCTATAGATAATTTGGCATAATACATGTTTTTTTTAATTTATATGCATCAAAATATATTAAAATATATATTATATAAAAAACGCTCCTGAAACGGAAGCTTCTGAAAATTTCGCTTTTCGCTCCCGCTCCCCACTCCTTGCTTCGCTCCCGCTCTCGACAGCGTAGGGTGAGACATCTTTAATGAGAACTTCAAATGTAAATAAAAAAGCTTTTAGGTCTTACCACTTGGATTTGCTGAAACTGGTTCTGGAGCTGGCTGGTCCTAGGGTTTGTCATAGAAACCCTAATTTTTCAAACTTGGAATTTGGAACTTCAGATTGGACAAATAGATACGCTTGACTGAGGCGAGTATGATGGTATACTTGGTTTCTGAAGACTCCAAAATTTCACCCTTGAAAATTGATTTGTGAAATTCTGATCTGCAGTTTCTGGCTATTTCTAGTTTTCTGGTTTTCTGTAGTTTCTGGTCCAAACTCAAACTAGGGTTTGACTTTCCAGGAGTTTTACCCACTCAAAAATTTTGATCTTGGTATCAAAATTTTGATCTTGGAGAGGCATACTTCCCTATGCCAATTGCACTCCAAAATTCCAATTTTGTGAGAAGCCCTAATTTTCCTCCAGTAGCAGTGACGGGCCAAAAATGAAAATTCTCAGAATCAACTTCTGCTTCGATAGAAAGATGTGCCTTCCTTAGGCGAGTTAGCCTAGCCTCTTTTCATTGATGATTTGTGGAGAGAAGTCCAAAAATTAAGAAGCCCTAACTTCCGCAGCTGCACAATGTCTTCTTTTCAGGTTAGCTTTGATACCATGTTAGATTTTCTACTTTTAATCAATATTTATCTAGGATCTTACTGAAAGAATAACATGCACAGCATAACACAATAGACACAAAGAATTTCGTCGGGGAAACCATAAAGGAGAAAACCCCACAACTTCCTCAGAGATAGAATAGTCACCAATACAATGTCAAAAGTAAAAACCCCAAAATAAAGATGGTCTTCTGCAGCTTCTCTCTTCTCCACTTGTGCGAACTTGTCCTCTCTCTCACTTATGCGAACTTGAGTAAGTGAGTGAATGAATAAATGAGAGAGCCTAGCTCTCTATTTATACTTTACTTTCACTTTACCTTTTTCACTTGACAGGTCGGCCCCAACTAAATCTGACTGGGCCGACTCCTCTAGGAAGACTCAATAACCCTATTACATTGACTCTAGGGGGATCTATTGCCCCGACTTACAATGGAGGATTTACCTCAATGACTTTACATGACCAAATGTAATAATGACATCCCCGACCGGAGGAATAAACATCTCCGTCGGAGGTACAAATAAAATACAATATAAAATACAAGTGAATATCTTCCAAAGTTACAATTACATTAACAACAACTTGAAACCTGCAGTGACTGAGATAGGCTGGAAAAATTATCAATCTCAAAGATCTAATGGGCTGCTACAAGGTCTGCCATCTAAAAGTAATAGCTCCCTAAAGATATAAGGCCAAACACCTGCTGTATGGGAGAATAAATAGATATAAACAGCAGGTTGCAAATAGAAGAAACCCAAGAAAGATGCCAATTTCTTGATTCCCACTTCACAAGCATCATGTTTGATCATGATAGCTTTGAAAAGTATGAAGTGTTGTGCATTGTATAACTTACTACTAGTTCAATCAAAGGCTTAACCCTCTTAACCAAATATGAATATAGAAGAAATGTACATATTTGACATGACAAAAAAATTTAAACTGAAGATTATCAGAATAATAGGAACCATGCTTCTTGGTTAAACATGATGCACATGTACCAGAATAATAAAAACAATAGAACAACCTTGGCTGATGTGGCCGTTTCTGATGAAATCCTTTCCAGTTCACGGAAAATATGTCTGGATATATCAGCATGTTTGCTTGGTCTGTGATGGCCTCCACCCTCATAGCAGGGAATTTGACCTGTGTTAATCCACTGATGATAATGATGTGTCAGAAAATGGAATATTTCTAGCTAATGCCACATCCACAATATTTTATGAAGAAAACGTATTTATATTTTCTTCCTCTCTACTTTTCTTCGTAACTCCTACAGAAATTCCAGTATACACACAAGTAAATAAACTAGTGAATAATCTTAAAACTTGAAAATCAAAAAGGCATTATAGAAGATGGAAGCACCTTCAGGTAAATTGCAGTATTAACAAGTGCCTCTAAGCGTTTGCTTTTTCCCATTTCACTCATTAAAAGTTCTCGCACAACTTCTAGCTGCAACAAGAAAAACACAGTAAAATAATCTAAGATGGAATAAGCAGAGAGATAGTGTCTCTTTCTCATAAAAAATAAGTACAATCACATTCCAAACTATCAATCTTGTAGAAGATTGACAGTTAAATTGCAGTATGAACAAGTGCCTCTAAGCGTGTGCTTTTTCCCATTTCACAGTAAAATAATCTAATATGGAATAAGCAGAGAGATAGTATTCTCATAAAAAAATAAGTACAATCATATTCCAAACTGTCAATCTTGTAGAACCATGCAGGCCCTAATGCAAAAGCTTATCACATTCCATGCAAGACAATTTCTTTCTCAGAACAAAAATCGAGGATCTCGAGAGGAAATGATGATAAATTTCACCATAATGCAATTGCTCAACAGAAATCTAGAATGAATGACTGATAATCAATAATGATCACTGTAATCCTGGAAAATAAATGGCTAGACAGTTTTTATTTATAAACTCTGCATTATTTAGTGGCCCCTAGGTTCATGTAGGATTATCACATAAGAGAATCAAGAGAGATCAATTTCATTTTAATCACAACAGGATGAGTAAAAATTTTATATAATTCAAAGCCGCAGATTAACATAGCCAAGAAAAAGACTCAAAAATGCCCCATGCTTTTTCCTCAATAACAAATAGATAGTTTAACTTGATCACCATTTCAACAGTAGGTAATTCTTGGCCAAGAGATTAGGATACTTATGATGATGCTGGTCATTGCATTGGCCACATAACAAAATAATCTAGATAGCTACTACAAAAACAAAACAATCTCACTCTCTTACATGGAACACTCTATCTTTAACTGATCCCTGGTTCACAGGATGTACCTTCTAGTCCCATTGACCTACTTTGGTGGTATTTGTTGGACATTTATAAAATTATCTTATCGTATCTTACCAGCCCAGCATGATGGCTGATCCAGCTGTCACCAAGCAGAATATCAATCTAGTTCAAGTCTGAAAATTAAAAGATAAAAAATAATGGCTTTCCCACGAGCTCTTGTGAGGAGAAATGAGAGATAATGGAGTGATGGAATTGCAGTATTGCATGGAAAAGCTATGTCACATGGTTCGGGTTTGAATTCGAGTTCGACAACCTTGAAATTCGGTTCGAATTCGAATTTTTTTATGAAGTTTGGGATGAGTTTCGACATTAAGTTCGTCTATGTACATTTTTCAAAATATAAATATATTTAAACTCAAAATAAATAATAACATAATATATTAAAAAATCAACATAAATAAACATATATGAGTAAATATCATGATAAATAAACATATTAGTGACTTAATCATAAACCAATGGCATTATTAAAATTTTAAAATAATTCCCGATTAACTTGCCCCAAATCTAAAATACCAGAGTAATAGACAATCCCCCAAAAATAAACCCCCTTTACAAAAAAACTCAAATCTAAAAACATAATAAATATTTCTTTGTATATATTATTATCTAGTCAACAAGGATCAAGAGCAACGACGGTTTAAGACTCACGCGACTGGGTAGCAGGGTTCACGCGCCGTGGTGATTTTAAGACTGATAGCAGGTGGTCGTCGATGAGTAGACTGATGGCAAAGTTTGGGGTGGTAAGGCTGGTGATGAGCAGCGGTAGGGTTCGCGACGATAAGGCTGACGACGGGCAACAGTAGGGTTCAAGTAAGACAGACAGCAAGGTTCGCGGCGGTGAGGTTGGCGACAAGCACCGGCAAGGTTCACACCAATAGGAATCGCAACAAGCAATAGTGGGATTCGAAGTCGAACTAGCTCAACGAATTCCAATGCACTCAAATTTTTTTTAAAGGTTCACCGAATTCCGAACCTCATGGTTAAAATCCGACGAACCCTGTGACATAATGCAAAAGTACAGAAAAGTATTTTAAGGTACCTTTTATCACATACATTGTAGGTGGGCTACCATGATGCAGAATAGATTTTTTTCCAATCCATTGAGCCAGTCCTATGGTTGAGATGAGCCTATTTTTCAGCGGTGATGTACATATTCCTGAGCCAACAGCAGCGGTATGCCCCCTTGTCATGACTGATCCTACATGACCCCATTGAGATGATTCTGGTGTAGTCATGGTTCATACAAAGCAGAGCATTTAGCCGGTGATTTCCTCTGCCCATGGTCAGTTGCAGTCTTGCAAATGTTCCAGAGACAGGTATATAGTTGAGCAAAGGTATATATATATGGCATTTGAATGTTTTAGTTACTCTATAGTTTATTTTAGTTACTGTGACTATACATGTTCTACTGACAGTGGCATTCTGAGCTTCATGACTTGAAACCTGTGTCGTGAGTTGTTAGAGAGTCCCTAGTGTAAGGTCATTACATATGCTTGCTAGTATCTCTTACCTTACATAAACTTAGCCCTATCTTTGCTTTGATGGCATCACCTTTCACCTTTCTCCATTCATCTATCTCTTCCATTATCTAGTTTGATCCTGACTTGTACTTTGGCTAGTGAGATCGAGGACTCCCCCCACTTAGACCTCTTTGTTGGATAGACTCCATGTTTACCTTGTGTCTCGGCTCTAGAATGTGTGGCCTATGTCACTGGGATGTTATCCTTTAGTCCTTGAAAGCAAGTATTCCTACAAAAAGCATCGAAACGCATAAATGATATATCTAAACAGATGCAAAATTCAGCTACAAACAACAATGTTGCTAAACACTAAGCAAATAAAACGTCTTCCATAGCTAGTTAGTGGCCAAGGGATGAGCACTCATCCCTTGTATGATGTAAGGTTGTTTGCCCCTACAAGGAAACGGGGTGGTAACTCCATCGCACCTATGGATGGTGGCATGCAATGGTGGTAAGACCAAGTCATTATCTGAGGCCTGCAAGGCTATTCAGGGAACCTGCTCTTAGAGGTTGGCTAGTGAAAGATAATCAAAGTGTCAAATGTTAAATGTTAAATGCTAAATGTGAAATGTGAAATGTGCAAAAGCTGACAATAAATTAAATACAAAAGGTTGCTTGTCTAGAGTCTACTAGAAGCTTTCCAAGCACTCTACCCATTTGTGAGGCACTGCCATTCCCTAGTGCCTTCTATCCGGCATATGTCTAAGTGGTTTCCCCTTTTTCCTCATGTCCAAGAGATCAGAGTGTTGAAGCATCAAGTCATTCCCCAGTATCCTAACCTTGTTTTCCACTTCACCAATCCTAGCAGTTTGTCTAAGTCTGTGAGTGAGCATATGTAGGGAGCTTCATGAAAGACTTGATAGTTTCTCTCACACAGGTATATTATTTTTTTATTATTGTGGCCACTGTTATGTATTTCAGGTTTTAGTCTGGTTATTAACATAAACTTATGAGCATTATTCATCTATTATGCATACAAGACCATCCAGATTATTGCTCTACCTTCAGTCTGAGTACATTGACTTGGTCAAACCCAGTTTGACTTGGTCGACACATTTCTCGAGGCAATGACTGCAGTGTTCGAGATTGCATACTTATCCTCTAGATGTATCCAGTACACCATTTCCATGCTCAATTTATTATTTGTGGCCATTCTGCAGTAGTCACATTGATTATTATTATTTTTATGGCCATATTTTATATACTGGATATGGTGTTGGACTTCAAAAGCATATTTTGATGGACATATGGAGTATGTGCTGTCACTAATAGTGGATTTGATGTCTCTGATTCACTTGGTACACTAAGATGTTGATTTTGGGCAAAGGAAATGGACCTAAGATTATTTTATTCTCCAACATGGTGAACCGACAGTTTTTATTCATAAAAGATGACCATGGCTTCACTAGGAAAATCAATTTGGCTATTGTGGGTAAGGAAATAGCATGGGGATGGTTGATTATGATGAGATATGGCTCCAGATGCATGTTCCATGGATCACCTTCATCCAGGATGGATTCTACATGATGTTATCTTTGTCTTAGGGAGGATGCCATCCCCCCTTGGGGCACACTTGCAGTTGATCATTTGCTATGTATCATGTTATTATGTCATATCATTGTAAAAGGTGGACTCCTAGGGTGATTTATGCCCCTAGTGACCCCCTTTCTTATGTTTCCCATGTTATATCATGATGTTATGTTATTGGCCTCTCCTAAGGCGTCATTAGGCAAAAGAGTGCACCCCCCTCTTTGACTTAATCATTGATCCATGTATGTAAAAATTAAAAAGATCTCCACCATTGATGATCTTCATTGTATCTTTTAATCTCAACCACTCATTCAAAAAGTGGTTAAGGTTTTGGTCTCTCTTGGATCTATTTAAGAGAGAGGACACCCCATTGTAAAAGGACTTTTGGCTCTTGGAAAATTTGAATAAAGAGATTTTTTGCAGAAATTCTTGGATCTTCTTTGTGGGATGCTCTTGTACTTGATTGGAAAGTCTATTTCTCTTAGCATTTGAATGATTGTTTGTGGATCCAAATATTTGGTGGAAAGATAGTGTTGGCATGCAGGAGGACGACTTCACTTGGGCATTTTTGCGGGCTTCCCCAACTCGTTTCACTTGAAGGCGTTGTATAATCAAGGGATTTTCAATAGCAGATTTGATCTTTGATATGCTCTCTATTATTCTTTTGCATCTATAGTTCTTATTTCTTGTACATCAGATCTTACACACGTAGTTTTCTTGTGCAGGGAAGAGGGGCACACTACCTCCTTTAGGCAAATCGATTTCACTTGGAGACGCTTCCAAATCATTTCAAATTGATCGAGAAGGGATAGATCATCACTTGCAAGGCATCTACAAGATTTTCTGGGTAAGATCTACTCAAAATCTTTTGTTTTGAATTTCTAATCCATTAGTCATAAAATTTAACTGTTGAAACCCTCATTTTTAGTAACTAGAAAAATTTCAGGGCTCAAACTACTTAGAAATTTAAAATTTCGGCATTTGGGTATTTTTGTGGCCATCCCTCTAAACCTCAAGATCCCTTAGGACTTCATCATTGGACTCCATCTACGTACTTGGATCCAGCACTGATCATTCAGGCAATTCGCCCTCCTTGGGTAATTAGACATTTTCTGAGTTTTTAGTCTCGGCTTTGTTTGTGCTCTTAGATATTGTCAAATCCTTCATCAAGCAATTTAATCAAGGTGTTTAAAGGCTTGAATCTATTGCCAAATCACTTATTTGGGAATTTTTCCAATTCTAGATCAAATCCCCCCAGGGTCTTGACTTGGCTATCATACACCTAACACCTTCAACCAGGATCACTTTAATTAATCAATATAGCAAGAAATAAACTATTTGGGATCAGTGCACTCCATATAAATGAGTATCATTTCCCCTTAAGCCTCTCTTGCTACCTACCTTTCGAATATGGGTTGGTTCACTAATCACCTTACATATTCTATTTTCATAGTTTGATATGGTGATTTAGCTTTGGGTCTTTCCTTCTAGGATAGATCAGGGTCCCCCCCTTTGTTACTTGACCTGAAGTAGCATAAAGTGAAGAGTGTCTCGATTGGCATGGCAACCGATCCATCTGGGGATCGAGACCCTCTTAGGTCACCTCTTTAGTTGCCTAGCTCCTCTACCATCTTAAATAGGATTCACCATCAAGGGGCAACTACAAGTTGTGTGATAACAATACCTAAAATCATTTGATAAAGAGAAATATGTGTAATAAGTGAATGATTTCAATAAAGAAATGCAATGGTGGTCAACTTTCCTAAAATAAGGAACCATGTCCCCCTTACAAGCAGATGTTTACTATAAAGGAGAAATTTGAAGAAGAATTTTTTTCCATGCTCAGTCCAGAGATGACTACAAAAGTACATTAGATTAGTGATAAGACAGTCTTGATTCTCAATAATCATTGATTCTGCACCTTTTCTCTTCAACAACAATTGTAGAGTTCATGACAAGAATGTAGAAAACTTGTAAATGTGCATTTCTCCAACCCATATCAAAATGAAAACAATTATTTGATGTCGCATGGCCAAAAATTTTATATAGGTGATATCTGATGTCTTCATGACATCCCTTGTACTATAGTATATTTAGTTTCATTTGATTTTATCATTTGCTTTACCCATGCATTGCACTTGTTGTTTATTGCATTTCATTTTGATTTGAACAAGGCAGGACGAAAGTGTCTGCCTCCAATGCATTTGATGAAGTTGTTGTTTGAAGTGTGTGTAGGTCTACAGGTCCCGGAGGATTGAGAGGTTCTCATGTGCTACCAAGAGAAGCACATGACCCATAGTTGGAGCCAATTGTTACCCTCCAAATTCTTTGCAATGCACTCTACCATATGTGCCAAAGAGGAGGGTCATTTTGCCATTGTAAAGGCCAAGTTGGAGCTTGTTTATGTAAAAAATGTTGGTTTCGCAAGGGTCATGACCCTTGGCCTGGTCATGGCAGGTCCTTTTGGTTCTCATTTCAAGGAGTGTTGGCCTTGAGGCTTTGCTGACTACCCTTTGATGGGTAGTCAGCAAAGCCTACCCATTTGATGAAGTTGTTGTTTGAAGTGTGTGTAGGTCTACAGGTCCCGGAGGATTGAGAGGTTCTCATGTGCTACCAAGAGAAGCACATGACCCATAGTTGGAGCCAATTGTTACCCTCCAAATTCTTTGCAATGCACTCTACCATATGTGCCAAAGAGGAGGGTCATTTTTCCATTGTAAAGGCCAAGTTGGAGCTTGTTTATGTAAAAAATGTTGGTTTCGCAAGGGTCATGACCCTTGGCCTGGTCATGGCAGGTCCTTTTGGTTCTCATTTCAAGGAGTGTTGGCCTTGAGGCTTTGCTGACTACCCTTTGATGGGTGGAGATCCCTCATCATGTTAGGCATTTATGACCTTGGTGGGTGTTCCAGTGCACTATGGAATGAATCCAATAGGGCACATGGCTTTGGGTTCCTAGCCACACTTATGTTTTATTCTTTGTAGAGGTGATTGCGCTTGTAAGGGTTGTCATACCCCACTTAGCACACCTCATGGATACCCCCTTGGACCTATTTTTGTTGTATCATCCCTCCCTCTTCGTCTTCTTGGTCTTCAAGAGCAAATCATCTACCTTCCAAGCAAGCAAGAAGTGGTCGTACCAACCTAAGAAGGAGGAGTCAAGACAATGAGGGAAAAAGACAAATTCTGGGATTAGATGAGGCATGACGTCCTCCTTCCAAGCTCAACTCATCATCAAGTTGAAGCATTGTTCTTATTTTATCATGATTTCATGTTTTAGGAGGTTTAGTCCATGGATTGTGGGTGACAAACCCTAAGAAAATCATTAAAAGCCATTCTAAAGACGAATTAGGTAGCTCTGCTTAAAGGAGGTTTAAGTTATCTTTTTTAAGTATAAATAAGGCAAGTCCTCATTTGTAATCAAGATCATGGGATCAAATAAGACATTATTTCTCTTTCTTCTTGTGTACATGAGCAGAACTATTGGTGCGCACCTCCTTTCTTGGCTCTTCTAGGGTTTTTCAAGGGATAATTTTGATTTTTAAGGCTTATCTACTATCTTTCAAGGCTTTTCTAAGGTGAAAGGACTCTTGGGAGGCTACTCTCTTCTCTTTTCTTCCTCAATTGTGGTAAGATCCCTTAGTCTCTTGTCTTGCACTGCTAGAGGCATCCAAGGTAAGAGTAACCTAGGGTTTTTATGTATAATAGTATAGTCTTGTAAGTGAGACATCCCTCTTGAAGGGTCTCTCTTGTGTTGGACCTTGGCATCTTTCTTTGCACTAATTAGTTCAAGCTAACACAACCTAGGGTTTTTTAGCTTTGCCCTAGTTCATACAAATATTGAGTTGTCCATTCATAGGAGAAACATTAACCCCGATTTTTCGGTGCACAAAAGGAACAAGACCTAGGTCTTATTCCCTCATCTTCACCCAAATCACTTTAAAAAAATTCCTTGTACTATAATATATTGGAAAAATTACAAAATATAAAAAACCCTAAAAATCAAATTTTTTTGAAAAACCCAAAAATATATATTTTTTGTCGTTGTAATTTTACTTGTTCAATTTTGAATTAGTTACTGCTGTTATAAATTTCTGAAGTGTTTATACTGCTGAAAAATCCATAAAAAGTTGAAAAAGTTTCATAAAAAGGTGTTTTTGCAGCCAAAAAAAACCTCATTTAGGGTGACATCAGCCCTAGGGAGTGTGACATCACTCCCTAAAAGACATTGCAAATCTGGTACAGGTGTTTTGCTGGTCCATTTTGATAGGAAGATCAAACCCTCAGGGTTGCAAGAGGTTCCTAACTCATCTCCAAGGTATCCGGAGTTGACCTAGGGGGGTTTTGAAGTGCCAAATCAAGTTGGTAGGCCCTTACTGCAGAAAATTGCAGACCCGAAGGTGACATCAGCCTCAAAATGCAGCAATCCTCTGTCAAGAGAAGTGCACCCTAGGGGGGATAGAGTCTCCTCCGGTTGTTGATCACTAGGAGGCATTTTTCGAGGCATTATTTCCACAGTTAGTTTGGGGTTTTCTTCCAATTTTATGTTGCTGGCTTTTAATGCAGAAAGTGTTAGATTAACCTTAATCTAAGTCCTAAGCATACCTTAACATGCATCTAGTTATGATGCAGTTATTAGGTAGTTACTAAATTTTGTACTATATATGTATTCTTTATTCATATTTTTCATTTGCTCAAGGTGAACCTTCTCCGCCATGTTGTCACCTTATTGATCTTTCTGATTTCTACATTGATATTCTAACAGTGGTATCAGAGCCATATGATCATAAGACTTGTGATTGAAGATGGCTCATCAAGGCTGAGTAAGGCTGAGAACCTGCCTTCTGTAGTCTGTGAGGGTTTATGTAAGACTTCAGTTAGAGATAAAAAAATCAGTAAAAGGAGAGATGAAACCTGCGATGTGAGTTTGAGCACCATGTGCGGAGCCTTAGAAGGAAGATCTGGATTGAGGAAAAGAAGTTGTCCTCTCGGTTTCCTTGCAGCCTTCACACAACCTCCTCTGTTGCAGATCCATGATCCATTGTGCAGAAGAACACGTCTCCTTTGCAGACAGCTCGCGGCACTTTGTACACCCAAGATGGTATGCCTTTGTTTATTTGCTATAATTCTGGTGTTAGAACTTAGGACAGCGGCTGCTCATCTTGTCAAACATTGTGTGTGCCCATAAAATTCAAAACAGAAATCCGTCACATCTGAAATTCTTTGACTTCAGACATAAACCCCATGCCCATAAGCCTTGCGGTGCTCAACCACACGTAACCTTTCTGAGCATCGTTAAAATAGGGATATATTCTGCTTCTGCTGTACACAGTGGAAACCAGCAAATCTTCAATTTTATCTTCATTATTTGGACCTTGTCTTTTGTTGATCTAGAGATGATCGAATAGAGAACATGTTTTCATAGGCACACAACAAGCAAAGAGGAAGCAATTGCCGATAAAGTTGGAGAGGCAATGATGGTGTGATAGATTCCTTTTATTGCAACCCTGCAGTGAGAGTAAGTTTGAGGTGTTGCCAGTTTGTAGTCTCGAACCCCGGCGAGAGCAGAGAATCCGCATGTTATGAAAATTGGCGCTGTAATTCTCTGTTTAGAGATGACTCTCGACCTTCGTCACTTCTCAGGGAAGAATTGCATACTCGTATGAAGTGGATTTCTATAGTTCTGAAGATTCTCGTACAACAATTGAACTGCTTGCGAACTATGAAGAATGACTGTTGTATTCTAGAATTTCTCATTTAGAAATATCTGTGCATGAGTCTATGCGTGGCATGATGCCTTTTTCTGCGCGTCTGTTTCTGCACAGATATGTTTTGGGTATATATGTAGGTGAAAGTAGTTTGCAGAAGAGAATCATTGACAACGAAAGGTTTGCAGACGAGAATCTTTGACAGCAGCAATTCGTGGAGGTGTAATTCATCATTTGATTCGATCGCCAAGGAAACCTTTCAAACACCATTCATTCAAGGAGACCGAGAAGATTGAAATTAAAGGCAGTCGTAAGGAATTTAATAGCGAAGATAATAAAATCCAGAAGGGCAAGGAATTTGCACCAAAGTGAACGAGAAAGCAATGAAGGTCGATGTTCGATCCAAATGTAGCTCTATGGTTCGTTCAATTCCCACATTCCTTCAAGGATCTTGCATTCCTTTATAAGCAGTTTCAGCAACAACGATTGAAGAGGTCTTACCTATATTGTCATCGCACTAGGAAGAGCAGTTTGTGCAAAGTAAAATCTGGATGAGGCACCCTGTGGAGATTTTGTGACTCATATATTCTGCCACTTGTGTGCAATTTGTCTGTTCTATCACTTGTGTGCAATTTGTCAAGAGTATAGGGAAATTCGTGAGCGTTCAGATGGATTGCATCTTTCTGTTGTAACTGCACCACCTGTTCTGACTATGGAGGCAATATCAAAAAATTGAGGCAAAGATATTGAAGAGGGTTTGATTCTAATTCTTTTATGTTTTATACAAAGCTGAAATGTAATTGTGATATGTCTATTGTGGAGTTAATCTCTAAGGTTAGACTGAGGTATCCCTACGATAGCAGATTGACTTTTATGGCTTTGTCTGGATTGCCAATGCATTTGGGTATTAGAGTACTGCGTGGAGCTCACCAAGGAGGATTGTGATGCCTGACAGAAATAGTCAAAGCCATACGGATAGATCCTGGACACATTAACACATCATCGGTCAAGGATTGATGTTTTGGATAATCACTTTCGCAAAAGAGGAAGAGGTTAACGCAACTAAAAATTGGCACCAGAATTCAATGACACAGGCTGAGAACGGTATGCATATGTGTCAATGATTGAGTGCTTGAACATTCATGACTTGTTTTATGTTCTCATCTTTATTCGTCAAAAGGAGTCATAATTCATTGTGGCCTTTGCAAACTATGTAAACAAAGTTAATTTGTGAGTGTCCACTTAAGTGGGTACATTTTCAGTAGAAGTCAACACCCGACACCCCCTATTTGTTGAATTTAATTGTTCAGTCTGTCAATGGGTGGAGTTTCAGAATCCCTCTTAGGTCTCAACACTAAAAAAAACTTGATGTGTTTCCAATAATTCATAGTTCATATTGTGATATTCTGTGTCTAGTTTTGACACTCAAAACCACTGTGAGATGTTTGGATAGGTATTGTGTCTAGTTCTGACACTCAAAAATATTTCTTTGATACATTTTCCATTGGAGACATCCATGCAATTTGCCATCACACCGAAGAAAGTTTTCTTGCTTCTCATCTTGTTCCTGACAGGGGAGAGATTGACAGTCAGAAACAAGCGAGAAAGAACAAGCAAGCATGAACCACCGATCCAGAACTAGAATCCAAGCCAAGTTCCGGATTTGGTTTGTGGTCATCCTTAAACCACCATTTAGTATAAAAATTACAACTTCTGCTAGCTTTCAGAATGTTCCAAGAAACTTTGAGCCTTTCAACCAAGTTCCAGATCTGTCTGTGGTCATCGGAGTCCATCCTAAAACCACTTTTTGGTTCATGGTAATCCAAAAACCATCCATTTAGTAGAAGATTCTCAAATTCTGCTAGACATCGATTAGCCAAAACCACCCATTTAGTTGAAGAATTTCAGCTTCTGCTAGACATTAGTTTGTGGTTATCCTAAAACCACCTTTTTGGTTTATGGACAACCAAAAACCATCTATTTAGTAGAAGATTTTCAGCTTCTGCTAATCTTTAGAATGCTACAGAGAACCTCTGAGCTTTAGAGGCAAGTTCCAGAGTTTGTGGTAATCCTAAAACCACCATTTAGTATATCAGCTTCTGCTAGCCTTTTGCGGGCTTATGATTAAGAGGGGGATTGTTAGATTAACCCTAATCTAAGTCTTAAGCATACCTTAACATGCATCTAGTTATGATGCAGTTATTAGGTAGTTACTAAATGTTGTACTATATATGTAATCTTTATTCATATTTATCATTTGCTCAAGGTGATCCTTTTCCGCCATGCTGCTGCTTTACTGATCTTCCTTATTTCTATATTGATATTCTAACAGAAAATCGATTTATCTTGTTAGTTAATCAACCAAGATTTATTGCTCCTAAACCTTCTCAGTCATTTGGTATTTATTGCATATCTTGTTGACTCCAATAAGGCATTGATCTATTAATACAATGGGAAAGTCTTGTAGAGATAGGGTTATTCTCCTTGCACATCTCTTTATAGAATTATAGCTCCAATATAATTCTACAGGATGTGGAGAACCATATCGCACAGACATATGATCAAAACACTAGTGGTATCGTCAATGAAGATGAATAGTTAACTTGAAGAGGCTGGAGGACTCAAGGAAGGCAATATAAAACTGGGAATGTTCCCAATGAAGACTAAAATGTTGGGTCACTTGGGTTGCTAATGGAGATGAGATATCAAATTTTGTCATGGGTTTGCCAATATGAAGAAAAGTATGAATACAATTTGGGATGTAAAAATGTTGAGGGTGTCAATGTTAAAAGCTTTCAAAAAAATTCTGAGGCAAGAGCTACAAATTTTAAATCTTTACTTAAGAAGCCAAAACTGGCAAAGATAGCTGAGATGGTAAAACTGTGGTGTCCCCTTCCAATGACCAGGATGACAGGATGATCAGTAGCCTATCTGACCCCATAGGCTAGAGCCAATGAAGACAAGGGGGTCCTTCCTATTGTCACTTAGCTTAGAATATGTGTTTATTCCTAAAAAGTGACTAATAGTTGCTAGATGGTATTTTAAATCTTTACTTAAGAAGCCAAAACTGGCAAAGATAGCTGAGATGGTAAAACTGTGATGTCCCCTTCCAATGACCAGGATGACAGGATGATCAGTAGCCTATCTGACCCCATAGGCTAGAGCCAATGAAGACAAGGGGGTCCTTCCTATTGTCACTTAGCTTAGAATATGTGTTTATTCCTAAAAAGTGACTAATAGTTGCTAGATGGTATTGGGCATTCCATGGTATTGCCCATGGTATTGAGCTTCAGAAGAAAATAAAGGAGGGGCAACACCTCAGAGGAGAGGCACGCATTTTGAATTTGACCCCATGTGGCATAGCCTAGTGTACCAAGGTTTTCATTAGGGTTTGGCAAAAGCCTTCCATTACCGGTTAGTTTCGGTGGTGCAAGATTCCAACCTAGGGGAAATCCACTCAGGGTTTTAGCTCAAGCGTCATTGGTGATTGATCTTCAGTTTGTGGCAGAGTTACTGATTTGGGCCATGATTGTTACCATCTATTATTCATAAATAAAGATGCCAATGTTATGTCTCCAATCTGGTGTGTTCTTGGAATGATTACAATATGTTTGGCAAAATGCTTGGTAGAGTTTAAAATGCTTAAAGAAAGTTATAAATCAATGTAAAGCAAACTGTTTGACAAAAACACACAACCAAAAAAAAAATTTGCCTATAATTGCATTGGGGATATTGCAGTGGTAGCACAGTTGAGCTATGTGATGTCCTCTACTCCACGCACCTCTTTAGGATTCATAGATTCTTCATTTGTAGGAGCATGTGGGAGGCTTGGAAGTTTGTTTCCCCTTTGGTCTAATGTAACTTCTCCAATAGTTGTGAAGGATGGGATTTAGCTTGGTGCCCTATCTGGAGTTGGATTCATCAGGATCAGCATATTGCCATGCATCTAAGATTTAAAGCATGCAGGTTAAGCAGGAAAGGCATCATTTTTTGGAGGGATCTTTGGGATATTAAGACCAAGGCCTATATGGACCAGATATTGCTAGCTTATTATAAGAATTTGATATTGTCTAACAAGTCGGCTATTAAAGACATCGTGTCGTTGATTCCTTCTAAAGAGTAGTACAGACTAATATTGATATTGCAGTAGAAGCATCCTTTGTCTCCTGTATTAAATGCCATATGGGTCTCCTTTAATTCAAAGGACAAGTGGATTCATGGACTACATAGTGTTTGGTTGCTTCATCTCAGCTATAAACTTCGGGTTTTTGCTTGACTTGTTGTCTATCGGGGTTCACCATCTAAAGCTCGCTGTCTAAAAGCGAGCTAATGGATGGTCTGTGTCTAGTCAACAACCAAGCAGAGAAAATGAAGCACATCTCATGGGGTTGCAAGTTTGCCAAAACTTGTTGGAAATATGTTCAAGATCGACACTCAATTTTGTTTCAGGGGCAATTTCATTGGCGAGAAATATTGTTTAGTGACTCCTGATCCACAATACATTCCCCCTATGTAGGCATTTGGGATTGCCTAAGAATTGCTATATTATTTACCATCTCGAAGCTACAATGCAAGTATGTTTTCTTTGATGAGGTCAGTTCAGTCCAATATTTTTGTCATTCTTGGTGAGAAGTATGTATGTAATTGTCCACCAATGCTTACCTCTGGATTAAGGATGCAAAAGAATTAGATGCCCAAGCTTACTCTAACTATATTTACGCTTTAGTAGTGCTAAGGAGGAGGATATAAAACACCACTATATATACACTTCCGCTCTTACTTTCAACTTTGTAGATATTTACTTGTTAATATAAGACATATTTTCCATATATATAATATATATATATTCCAAGGAACAACCTCAAGGATAAACCATCAGCTCTGATTACAAAGCCTAACCTCGAGGGGATGAAAAGAGTTGAACCCATGACCTCCCCGCTTTGAAGGAAGAGATCTCATGTTTGATTCATCACTGCTTGGGCTAACCCTCAAGGATTTAAAATTGGAAGGACATGAGAGTGGGCTTTGATCCACTTATGTGTGCATGAGTCACGAGATCATTTTGTGTGTGTGTTTGTGTGTAAGATGACAAGGATGTCAAGGTGCAGTGTGAACATAACACAAGCTTTAGGATTTGAAACGTAATTAATATAACTTGTAGAACTTACTGAAAATAGAATAAGATGACATAGATGTCAAGGTGCAGTATAAACTTATGAACAGTTGAGCAAATATCAGAAGTGAGGTTAATCTCATTCTTTAGATTCCAGGAGCGGAGGAGTAGCACATAAATCATATATAATAAATAGTAGCCAAAGTTACCAAATCAACTCTAAGAATGACTTGGCAAGGCTGAAGAATAAGAGCTGACTCGAACTTGTCAAAACTCACAAGTTGACTTGAAAAACTAAAATAATATCAAACTACACTAAATTTCAATGAAAAAATATATTTTTCATTAATATGGAAGTTTACAATTTCCATGTGATGCAAATTTTCAATAATAACTCATTTCAAAGTACATATATGATACTACAAACTACAAAATGCCATGGCTTCTAAATAAGGATAAGTCTATTGGTTGTCTATAGTGAAGTCAGGTTAGAAAAACACGCAAAATGAGTGCTTCTATATGCTTCTCAATATCTTTTATAGATAGACAACCAAGTCTCACTTTTGAGATTCGTAAGTCAAATTCATCAAGTCGATTTGACTCACAAGTCAAACTCAATATGTCAATCTGACTTGTGTTTGACAATATGACAATCTGACTTGTGTTTGACATGGAAATCAAAATCACAGGTATGATTCAAGTCAAATAAGACTCAGAAGAGCTAGCTCAACTTAGTTTCCTCAAAGAGTAGATTCAAACTTGAGAGTCAATTCAGACTCCAAAGATTCTGGTAACAAGTAGTCAACTACACACTATCCATGTAGTAGAACTAAGAGGCATATCCTTTTGTATGCAAATGTAGGTTAAGCAACTGAGGGATAAGACTCAAACTTGGACCCTAAAATGGATCTCATGAGCCTTGAGGAAGAATTAGAGCAAATCTTGGTTAGATTGCAAGACATTCCATTATCATATTGGAACATACAAAAGACTCATGGTATCATGCTGTGACCTTAGACCAGTGGCATTTCAGTATGCAAAAATGGCAGAATCTCTATCTAGATGACAGTTACAATATATTTTATATGCTCAAAAGACAGTTACATCATGGTGGTTACATACAGATATGTAGGTTGTGGTCAACCAGGTCTCCAAGTCGCTGGTCTTCATATGCCTGAGTGTCAGTCGCCGAACTGATGTTGCAATGGTTCTGTTGCTCAGCCTCAGCCACAGTCTCCCCGGGTCACAATCAGTTATTCTCTATCTCCCAAGCTGCTGAGACTCAAGTCACAATGTCTCAGGTCGCAAGGCAGAATCAGATCACTGTCACAACTACTTGGAGAATCTTCCACCACCATTTGACAAATAAACTGCACATGCTCTAGCCTTTAACACAGTAGGTGGATGCAAATAATGATAGAGAACCTGGACCTTTATGATTTTATCATCTTGGAGGTTCAATTTATCATGGTTCTTTATGGTTGAATCACCTTTCATGTTTATATTGCTAGCCATGCCAGTTAAGAAAACTAAAATCAAACTAAACTGTATATGTTATTCCTTAGAGCTAAAATTGGAGGCTGGAGAGATGCTCAAAGCAAATGGGTTAAAAACTTAAAAGTTGTTGAAACAATGTATGCAAACAGAAAGACGATTTATTCAACAAACTAAATCATGGAAATATGGCGATCCCATTGTCCACTCTGTCCTGAACTGAAGTTTGTGGCAAAGAAAGTTACTGTGTGATCAGAAAAATTGTGACTTGACGCTTCCATCAAAGAGCCATGAAACAGTTTAATAGCTCTTCACTTCTTGAGAGCTAGAATAAGTTTGGATTGCATTCTACAGAAATGCTTTAGAAATGCCACCAAATGTATGACATTTTCCAAAAAGTGCAGAGTTAGAATAATAGGATTTACTTTGTTGTATTCCTTTGTCATGAACTTTATGATGTATTCCGATAGAGCATTTTTTAAGCAAATGAGATTACGGAATAAAAAAAGATCTTAATAAACTTGCAAGCCAGCTGAGAAGTGCCACTGTAAATTTTTTCCTGGGTATCTAAAAGTCTCACATGAAGGCCAACAGTATGCCTGGACTCATAATCCTATTTAAGAAAAAAATAATGACAGATGAAGCTTACCTTCTGCCACCAATTTCTTGCATTTCGATCACCTTCAACCAGCTTCCCTGCTGGTCCGTCTAGACCTGATGTATTCCAACTCCTTTCCCTTTCTCTGGTTGAATGGTCATTCGATCTCATAAAAGTGACATCCTTGCCTTGCCATCCTTGAACAAAAGGACTTGGCCCAGCTACATTCCCATATGTCTCTACTTGAGGCTTCCCATTTGATGAGGTTGCATCTTTTTTAATATCCAAAGTCTGCGATGCTGCAAATGCACGATCCGTCCCTTGCAAATTCAGGGCTTCTTTTGTCTTGTCCCAGTGACAGACAAGTTCAAAATTCCCTTCTTTAGGGAGTTCCAAAACCCGGTTATGGCCTCCCTCCCATATTATCTTTCCATCTCCACGAACAATCACAAACTTATACTCAACCTTTTCTCCACCTATAGTTTCCAGATCCAAAATCCATCCAGAATCACTCCATGACATCATCAGCTTCTTCTTCCACGCCCCAAAAGCCTTTGATGATCCTAACACAGCATGGGTATCCCCAAAATTCACTTGATGATCCAGCCGTAAATGAAGCTTTACTTTTCCCTCCCCAGAGCGTGTCCCCATTTTCTCAGCTCTGTAGCAAATTTACAAACAAGAAAACACAGATTAATATTCCTCTATCAACTTATACAGTTATACTTCAACACGGTAAAATAAACCCAGTTCTACTACCAGCTCGTAATGGCCTGTAACAAAAGCAGTTGTCCTTCACCGACTTAACATGAAAGATTCTATTATGTATAGCATCATGAAGAACACAAATAAAATACGGGGTAGCTCCTTTTGACTTGAGTATTCAAGCGTTACTATAATAGTTCTCTAAGATGTAATCGCCATGGTTAGGAAAAGGTTATTTTCTAGAGGATAGAAATAGCTAAAACTATGTGGGGCAAGACTAAGCCCCTGAGCTACTTGTGTAACAGGACAGGCCTGAAGTTCATATTCATATGTCCACTTGGGTGTTCATCAAGAGGTCACAAAGAAATTAATTACTTCACTTTCAGGATGAGACTGCAAGGAACGGTGAACAATAGTTGATCATTTTATTTACCAGATTATAATTCACCAGAAGTCAATCTTATCCCCAAGTAACTCGTAGAAAGTAAGGGTCTATAAGTGCAGTATGTTAGATACTATTAAAGGATACGCAAATAGCAGAAAAATATTTAACCAGTATATCCCTCCAAATAAACTAAGCCTGCCAGTTAGTCCTGACACTTAGTTTTTTAGTTTAGATGAAGCATACATAAATTAATACTGAATCAATTTTGTCTTCCTCCCCATCATCAATTAACTTAATTAGGCTCTGGGAACATTCTGATATCAGAATGGGGAGTACCCCATGGCTGGTAAAACCACACATCTTACGAGGTAGTGGTACAAGATCAAATTTCATAAAAGTCCTCCCTCATGTTAAAGGTGGGTTAATGTGTTAATACGAAAGCTGGCGTTCATAGCTCCCCACAGATCAAACAAAAGCGTTTACCTATAAAAAAACGTACATTCCGACACCACAGCATTGCCTTATACGTATCCGATTACCTGATCTCCAAGTTAAATATATAATCCAGAAACGAAATTGAATTCTTCTTGGTGATCCGTAGTCAAAATATGCCCTGCCTGCATTAAAACCTATTTCAATCTAATGAAAATATCATTATTCTTTCACTTGAAGAGAGACTTAATGAGAGACCGAGGAGCGGGGGAGCTCGAAGGGTTAAGAAAAGATATTCGATTCCAGCAGGACAAGAAGAAGTAATATTCCATACACAAGTTACAACTCAAGTTAAAACTGGACTTGTGCCAGAGATCTCTGTCCAATTTTACAAATTGAGACATATTTAAATCAAAACATGGGCTCGATGGGGGGAGGGAAAAGAAAGAACTTCTTTAAAAATGCAAATTTGTTGATTGATTAAAAATATAAAGCTACCTTTTGATCTTTCAAATGAAATTTGAGACAAAAATTCTTCAGCAAAGTTCTGCGAAAGGGCTATGCGAGCTATTTATGCAATGAGTACACTACCGGAACTAGCAATTACCCCAGGACCATATTCTGCGTCCTAAATAATTTGTAAAGAATCAATTCTTTCCAGCTATAAAGACACACCTTTACTTTCTATGAATAATTCGATCAACAGTACCGGAAAAGACAGTAGAAAAGAAAAGGCAGAAACCTTTGAGTGGATGCGATTCCTGTACTCGAACAAAGAATCGAACCGCGATTAGCAGAGCAGCTCGTATTAAGCGGCTTGAATCCCCCGTAGGGCAAAAAGATGAGCCTCTGAGCAGAGCATTTGCGTCCTAATTCCGTGCAAGTGGCGTTGGACCAAGGACTCTGCCGTAATGCGTCATTATTGCTCTGAATTGTGAGACGATTAGAGCATTGGAATAACCTTTCGGCGGCCATTTGAAGCAGAAGCTGATTCCACAGTCAATTCAACCGAAATTATATCATTCAGGGCGACTGAAATGACTCTTAAACGCTTAAATTGCCCCAATTTTGGAGATCTTAAGAATGGATTTGAGCTCTTGATCACGTATCAAGCCCAAGCGCTGCGAAGACATAAAGAACTGAAGAGCCCCTGCTGCTTCACACTACTCGCCTTCCCTTCCTCTGCACATGTTATATATTTATTTTTTTGGTCCTGCCGTTAAAATTTTGTCAGCTCTGCCTCGTTGTGCGGCGTCGAGTGGTTTAGAATTTTAAGATGATATCACGTTTTCATGGAAGAATCGGGATTCGGGAGGCAATAATATCTATGCACGAGTCGCTATAAAATGATTAAATTGAATGAAATATTTGACACCGATCGTTTGAAATAACTTAACTTTGCTTCGAGCGATTAATATAGATTGTGTAGTAGCTATCTCAGCTTTGGGTGTGACACGAGATTCGAGCTGGCTCAGATCGAGACTCTCGTGCGTCCCTTCAACGTTATGGAATCATCACAGACGTTTTTAAAGAACCGCCTTAATCCATGAGCTTAAGGCCTTCCCGGAGCGTCCAGCGGCAATAAGCATCTCGTTGCATTATTGGTATTGAAAATATATATATATATATATATTCAAAGTATATATGGTAATTAATATTGGTTTTGAATTAAGATTTAAAATTAGGTTAAAATAAATAAAAAAATATAATACAATATGATTATTTTAATCATTAATAATTAATAAATAAAAGTTTCTTTATTAATCTTTTCTAGCAAACATAAGGCTTCTTAATTTGGTTTATTTTCAAATTATAAAAGGTGGTGTTTTTTCAAATTGTTAAAGGTGGTGTACAAGATTTTATGGTTAAATATTTTTGAGTTAGAATTATATTAAGATATGTGTTTTTTTAGAAGTTTCATAACTATGACTTTTGGTGTGATAATTTTTTAAGTAATTTTTTTTATTGATTTTTTTTAATATAAATGAATTATTTAAATTTATGAGAAATTGGTTATTAGTAAATAAGATTATAAGAAATGGATTAAAATGAATATTTTGAATATTTTAAGTAGTGAATTTTTGAAATGATATTCATAATGTTGGGTAGTGAAAGCTCTCCATATGCTTAATAGAGAGAATAAAGATATGAATGAATAGTTATTTACTAAGTTTTTACATGGTGTAGCAAGTTAAGTGAGCTTAATTATTGATAAAAACTTTATGGTTAAAGTTGTTTGAGCTAAACTTGTATTAGAAAGGATGATCTTCCTTAGAAGTAAAGTCTTAAAAGTGACAATTAATGTTATGTAATTTATTTCTCTAGCTTCAATTTATGTGTGCTACGAGGGCTATCCAAGTTTTTGAATTAGTCATTAGTGAATGAAGCTCATGGGAAATGAGTCATACATAAATGATATTAATACTTTAGTAGTAAATCTCAAAAAATGATATTTCATAATGTTGGATCATTTAAACTCACACACTTAATAAAACAAGGGAGCTCTAAATGAGAGTTTATAGCCCACAATATTTGATAAGGTTTTGCAATAAGCTAAGTAGACTTAACTATAATGGGGAACTCCATGATTAAACATATTTAAGACAAAGTCTTATTAGGATACAAAAACTTTTTGGTGAGTCCTAGTTACCATGTGCAAGTCATACTAGAATTGGACAATTAGCTATATGAATGTTATTTCATAAGTTACAATCTAATTCCATTTTTGTTAGTCATCAAATGAGTTAAATCATTTAGAATTGTTTCAATCACATTCTTGAATTCCATGCTTACGTTTTTTATGTTTAAAAAACCATATAAATAAAATAAAAGTGTAAATAGTTGCTTAAAACATTGGGGTTAACATACATTTATGCTAGTTTCAAATAAATAAAAGGTTATCATTTTTATTTTTAATTAGATGTCTAACATATTTTTCCCTTTATTGTAATATGATACATATACATATAGATCCCCTAATCTAGACATAGATTGTACAGTGTATATCACTCTTGTTGCAACCAGGTTATAAATTACCTGTGAAAAAAAACCAGGTTATAAATTACATGCTTGGATTTAATGCACGGTGTATTTATGTTCAAAGTAGTGCTTAGTTGTATTTATGCTTGGATTTCATGTCTAAAGTATCTATTCTTATTTTAGTTCAAATTGAGCAATGTTTTGATAGTCAAGAACTATATTATAATCATTTTGACATATTTTCCAATGGCATACTTGGATTCTGTAATAGTCTCTCCACGCTTGGATTTTGTGCATAGTCTCTCTATGATGAGTTATGTTTGCACCTAGTAATGTTTTGGTAGTCAATAAATAAGACATGATCATTTGGATATAATTGTTCAATCACATTCTTGGATTTTGTGCATAATCTATTTATTTTGGATTTGTGCCTACTCTGTATATGTGTGGATTTCATAGCTAGTTTCTTTATCCTTGAATCGTATGCCAAATCTCTCTACTATGAGTTATGTTCACACCGAGTAGTGTTTTGTTTCTTAGTGACCAAGTTATAATTATTTGGATAGAGCTTCATGCATGGGCTCTCTGCTAAGTTATGTTCACTTGCAATATACTTGGATATCATGCATATTCTATCTATGATTGGATTTTGTGCTTCGTATTTCTATATGAGTTATGTTTCACACTAAGTAATGCTTTGGGAGACAAAAACCAAGATATAATCACTTGGATATAACAGTTCTAATCATAAACTTATATTTTGTGTCTAGTCTCTATACACATTCATACCAAGTAATGTTTTGCTAGTCAATAACTAGCATAGATCCATCTTAATCCTAGTTTTATTGAAAAAAATAATTAAAAAAAACATATGCAAAGAAACACAGATAATTTTAGGGGCGAAATTTAGCCCATGGGCTATTTTTCCATGTTTTTTTCCAAAAAAATATTCGCCAATTTGCATTTTTTGAAGCCTTATTTCGCCCAATTTTGGTGGGGTAAACTTTTTTCACTCTAAAAATCGCCAAATTATTATATAATTTATATAAAATCCTTATAAATTGAAATAATTTTAGAAAAATATCGCCAAATATTTTATAGTTGACATTTTAAGAATTGGTAAGATTTGCCAAGGTTTATACACTTTTAAATAAGTATGGGTCCTTAAAATTATCCCTACAAAGAAATCACATCGAACTTAAAAAATTTAAAATTAATTTAATTGTAAAAAATAAATCAACAATTATTATCTCTATTATTTTAATTTATTTCACATTAAATATTAAACATAAGTTTATTTTACTTCAATCTATTTTATTACTGCTAGATATATACACTTAAGTGGCGTGATACATTACTCCCTACAATTAGGTTATAATCACTTGGATATAACTATTACAATCGCATGGTTAGGTTTCATGCCCAATCTCTATATACTTGGATTTTGTGCCTAATCATTTTATGATTATATTTCATCATTGGTCTCTCTATAATTTGTGCCTAGTCACTCCATCATGTGTTACGTTTACATCAAGCAATCATAACATTTTATCCAACTCTAGCATGTATCCTATTTGATTAAAATTGCTAAAAAAATGCTTTAAAAGATGCATTTTTTATTGGCTAGAATTATAGAATATAAAATATGCCAAAAATATGTTTTTTTTTCTGATTGGCTAGAATTATAGAATATAAAATATTCCAAAAAGATGTTTGTTTGTTTTTTTTTTTTTTTTTGCTTTAAAAGATGCATTTTTTATTGGCTAGAATTATAGAATATAAAATATGCCAAAAAGATGTTTTTTTTTTTTTTATTGGCTAGAATTGGTGAGGTTGTTTTGGAAATATTGTTTTTTATTATAAAGTAGGTAGGTGAGTCAACAAACGGAAAGTAGTATAATTGGAAACATTTAAAATCCAGACCATTTCCAGGTAAAACTATGAGTTAACCAGCCACTTTTTGAAGCCAACCAGGTTTAACATGAGTTAGCTAGTGGAAATTTCTAAAAATGTTGAGTTTAACGTAGGTTATCTACCTGAAAATTGTAAATTGCATTAAATAACCACCACTTTTCCATGAGTAAAACCAATAGTTAATATTATTTTTAATTCGGAAGTAGTTAAGATGGGTGTGGAGCATTTATGATAAGAGCGGCTTTGAAAATCCATCCACTAAGCTGCCTGGTAACTTCGGGCCAAAAAAAAAAAATTGAGCCATTTAATAATCTGGCGGGTAACTTAAAAAAAAATGGACTCACATTTTTGTAGCAGGTAATTTAAAAAAATTCATGGATTGAATTAAAAGGGAGAATGTTTTTTAATATGTTTTTTTTTTGTTGCTTGTGAAATTCGGTAGGATAATGGCATGTCACACCAGCCAAATATTTTGTATTCCTTCTTAGTTATTACCTTTGGCTTTCATCACATACCACCCAAGTCAATTTTTAAGTGTATTGATCTAGATTCACATATAAGCGCCCAAGTCAAGTTTGAAGCATATTGATCTAGATTCCAGATTGTGATAAGAAGGTATGCCATGATAGATTTATTGTAGGAAATTCACTAATTCGTATGGTTCAAATTCGATTCATTTTTAGATGTTGTTCAGTCAATGGTCCAAATTTGACGCATTTGGTTTGTTTACAGCAGTGATCAATCTAGTAATTTCATAAACTATGATTCAATTTATTTTTTTAACAGAAAATGCAGCCAAACATGATCAAAAACAGGGCCAATAATACAGTCTACCCAATGTACAATCTACTTCTTCTAACTTACTAGTATATTGGACCTTGACTTCCACCACCAGCCCAGGCTTATGTTGTAATACCAGGTGTAATTTACCCTCAAGTTTCTTTCCTTTTCTCCAGCTCTCTTGAATCCTCTGTTGTTCCGGCTATTGAATCCTCTCCCAATGGTCGATCAAGCTTAATGCACCTCTCCTCTGGCTGTGTGAAGAGAATAGATTGATGTCTACATGCGGTGGCTTTCTTGCTCCTTGTTTCGTATAACCTATAGGGATAACCTTCAAAATCAATAAAAAGGTAGGTGAAGCTCCTCGGTAAAGTGATCCCAATCCCACCCAGCAAGCATGTATGTGTGCTATGATAGTTGGCCCGGGTGGTAAGTTGCTGAAAGTCCCCCGGATAAGAATTGTGAAATGTTCTCCAACATCTTGTGATGCCATATTTCATATAATCCCACACGCTTCATAGAAGAGATGAGGGGACGTAAACTTCAGTCTCTGCACCATTTAAATGACCTCGACCTGCATGCTCGAACTGTCTTGGAAAAGGACGATACCAATCAACCAACTTGCCTCACTAATGACGCTCAAACTTTTTAACACTTGTCATGTCAAATTAAGAGGGATCTAGTTTTTTTCAAATCCAATTGGATCCATGTTCATGTTTTCGGAAGGTATATATATATATATATATATATATATATATATATATATATATATATATATATATATTATAAATGTTGGAAGTTTGGAACTCGAATATCTTGTATAATCTTAAGTGTTATAGTATAGACCAAGAAATTATATTCAAGGGAGAGGAGAAAACCCATTACACATATCATATCGAAGTACATATTGTCATTGACTCATGTAGAATATTACTAATGATTGGCGCTCGAACCTTTTAACGCTTGTTATGTCAAATTAAGAGGGATATACTTTTTTGCAAATCCAATTGGATCTAGGTTCAAGTTTTCAGAAGGAATATATATATACATATATATATATATATATATATATATATATATATATATTTTTAACTGCTGGAACTCTGATATCTTGTATAATATTAAGTGTTACAGACCAAGAAATTATATTTAAGCGGGAGGAGAAAACCCATTACACATATCATATCGAAGTACATAGCATCATTGACTCATACAAAATATTACTAATGATCACAGACATAACATACCATCATTCAATATGGAATATTAGACAGCCATATCATAAAATAAATAATCATATTCAACCATTACAGTTTTAATTTTTGGAGCCTGATGTTTGTAGTGATAGAGATAATTATTTTGACTTTTTTCAGCGAGCACCATATTAATGATATTTAGTCTCACCAACATATAAGGTATAATGCGTAAAATCAAAGCCAGGTGCTTCAGTTGATTCTCATGGTATTGGTGATTCAGCATTAGTAAAATCCCTCCCATATCGATATTGATACCCAGACAAAAAGACCAAAAATGAAATGACAATTTGTCTATACAGCTTGAGGTTGAAAGACATAATTTTTGTGTTCAACAATACCTTTGAGTAAAATATCTAAGTTGTCTTTAGTTTAGTCATGTTGCATTCCCACCTGATATGCATATTTGGAAATTCAAAACAGAGTTTCCACTTCCCAATTTTCTTTGATGCTTCCACAAATAGATATGCATCGAATGAAATCCAATTTGAAGATATATTGTTTAACAAAGAAAACATAAATATGTATATTACAGCCTTCTCAAAACATTTTATTCAATCTATATCCTTTTATACTAAAACTATACAAACCATGGATTCCATAACGGGAACAAACCTTTGTCTTCAAATCAAAAGTAAAACCACAGTCTTGAAGATAGTTGCATTGTTCACAAGAACCTCATTCAGATTCCTAAATTGATGTTTCAGTTGGGGGCTTCACAAACTTTGCACATTGTGTAAAAAAGAGAAATCAAAATTAAAATAGATTTACACAGTGTTGTGTAAAAAACAGTGTAAATTTGCTAAAATGGCTTAGTGAAATGCACGCCACGGTATGTACATTGGTAAATAATTGGAAGTAAAACCAAAGTCCTAAAGGTAGTTACAATGTTCACAAGGACCTCTTTCAAATTCCTAAAATGTTGTTTCATTTGCTAGAAGTCAATCTGCCAAGATGGCAAGTTTTCATTTTTGGACCCATCTTTACCCACTGCTATAAAATGCACGTCCAACCCTCATTATCGAGTCTTTTTGAGTGATTTTAATTGCAAGTAGTGTGGATTATTATTTTCCACCTTCTTTTACATCTATCTAATTTTTTTGGGTCTTCAAAAACTTTGCACATTGTGTCAAAAAGAGAAAGCAAAATTAAACTATATTTACGCGTGTTGTGTAAAAAACAAAGTGTAACTTTGCTATAATGGGCTTAGTAAAATGCATGCCATAGTATGTAATTTGGACAATAATAAAAATTAATACCACAGACCTAAATATAGTTCCATTCTTCACAAGAACCTCTTTCAGATTCCTAAATTGATGTTTCATTTTCTAGAAATCAATCTGCCAAAATGACAATTTTTCATTTTTGGACCCATTTTTACCCACTTGGATAAAATGCATGCCCAACCCTCCTAATTGGGTCTTTTTCAGTGATTTAAATTGGAAATGGTGTGGATTAATAGTCTCCACCTTATTATAGATGTATCTATTTTTTGGGGGCTTCACAACCTTTGCACATTGTATCAAAAAGAGAAAGCAAAATTAAATCATATTTACACTAGTGTTGTGTAAAAGGCCAAGTGTAAATTTCCTAAAATGGCTTAGTGAAATGCACGCCACAGTATGTTCATTGGTAAATAGTTGGAAGTGAAACCAAAGTCCTGAAGTAAATCCAATTTGAAGATCGATTGTTTAACAAAGAAAATATAAATATGTATATTCCAACCTTCTCAAAACATTTGATTCAATCTATATCCTTTTATACTAATACTATACAAACCATGGATTCACAAACCTTGTATACCCATCTTCATTTACATGTTTTTTTTACAAAAACGATTAAAATTATATTGTAGAAAAAGAATTTGAGGGGTTTCCCCACTCAACGAAAGTATAGCAGGAGCCCAGAGGCCATGATTTCATGATAATAGTATTAAGAATTACATTCTTTCCACTGAGAAAAAAAACAGAGAATTTATACTTGCATAATCCAAACCTAAACTTATACTATACTTTATCTCTACTATAGACCTAAGAGCTCCCGACCCCAACAAAATTGTCCAGAATATTGTGCATTAAATGCCATTACAAACACAAAAAACAAAATTGTCTATAACACCTAAATTATGGGTCTTGAAGATCCTCTAGTGAACGGAGCATATATCCCTGCTGTAGTTGAATGTAGCTCTGTGGCACAAATCCGCAGTTAGCATCCTGCAAAGGACTAGAGCGGAGGAAATCTTGAGATTCTGGAGGAGCTCTTGACTCCAAATTTTCTACCTGAGTTTGCAGCATGGCCATATAACCTTCTAACGTTTTGACTTTATCGTTCAGTTGTTCATTCTTGGCTTTCTCTTGTTCTATTACATCTTCCAGGTCTAACAACTTTTGGTTGGTCTCATCTCTCTCTTGTTCTCGTTGCTCCTCTTCTTGTTGCAACCTCCTTTCGAAATTGTCCAGGACCCATCCAATACGCGTTGCCGGTCTTCTCAGGTCTCTGTTAGTGTTGTTGTTTTCCTCCTCCAAATTCCATAGTTATCAACAGATGAATGCCCTTGTGCATTACCTTTCATCTTGTCTATGCATGGTTACATCGTGAGACTAACAGACAGAGTAGACAGATTTTTTCACCATCGTTCTCTCATGCAGAGCAACCTGGATCCAGACATAATTCTAAAAAAAGCTATGAATACAGACATCCATACTTATTCTATTTAATTGCAATTCACCATAAATTGACAAGAATTCATCCCGCGTGATGTAGTACCATAGATATTCCATAATCAACCACACTCGAGCGATAACTTTTATTAACAGATCAGTTGTACAGTACTTATTCGTGTGACTGGATTGTTCCTTTATAAATCCGTCCGGGTGCATGTGATAGAAGTTACTCTTTATGATGTCTCTACGCTGGCCTTAAATCCACATCTCTTCACTTTTACTCTCTATGACATTTCTATGCCAGCCTAAAATCCACGTCTCATCACTTATTGATGGAGGATTAATGGATTGGGTCCCATCTAATATTTCATTTTTGGACCCATTTTTACCCACTTAGAAAAAATGCATGCTCAACCCTATTATTGGGTATTTTCGGTGATTTAAATTGGAAATGGTGTGGATTAATATTTTCCACCTTATTGTAGATCTATCTATTTTTTGGGGCTACACAACCTTTGCACATTGTGTCAAAAAGACAAAGCAAAATTAAGTGATGTGTAAAAATCCAAGTGTAAATTTCCTAAAGTGGGCTTAGTAAAATGCACGCCATAGTATGTACATTAATCAATAATTGAACGTAAAACCAAAGTCATGAATATAGTTACATTGTTGACAAGAACCTCTTTCATATTCTTAAAATGATGTTTCATTTGCTAGAAATCAATCTAGATGACAATTTTTCATTTTTGGACCCATCTTTACCCACTTGGATAAAATGCATGCCCAACCCTCATTATTGGGTCTTTTTGAGTGATTTTAATTGCAAGTGGTGTGGATTACTAGTTTCCACCTTCTTGTACATCTATCTATACTTTTGTTGAGCTTCACAAACTTTGCACATTGTGTAAAAAAGATAAATTAAAATTAAAATAGATTTACACAATGGTGTGTAAAAAACAAAGTGTAAATTTGCTAAAATGGGCTTAGCAAAATGCACACCATAGTATGTACATTGGTCAATAATCAAAAGTAAGACCACAGTCCTAAATATAGCTGCATTTTTCACAAGAACCTTTTTTCAGATTCTTAAAATGATATTTTGTTTGCTCCAAATCAATCTGCCTAGATGACAATTTTTCATTTTTGGACCCATCTTTACCCACTTGGATAAAATGCACGCCCAACCCTCATTATCAGGTAGTTTTGAGTGATTTTAATTGCAAGTGGTGTGGATTACTATTTTCCACCTTCTTGTTCATCTATCTAAATTTTTGGTGAGCTTCACAAACTTTGCACATTGTGTAAAAAATAGAGATCAAAATTAAAATAGATTTACACAGTGTTGTGTAAAAACAAAGTGTAAATTTGCCAAAATGGGCTTAGTAAAATGCACGGCATGTACATTGGTCAATAATCAAAAGTAAAACCACAGACCTAAAGATAGTGATTTTAATTGCAAGTGGTGTGGATTACTATTTTCCGCCTTCTTGTACATCTATCTAAATTTTGGTTGGGCTTCACAACCTTTGCACATTGTGTAAAAAAAATAAATCAACATTAAAATAGATTTACATAGTGTTTTGTTAAAAACAAAGTGTAAATTTGCTAAAATGGGGCTAGTAAAATGCATGCCACTGTATGTACATTGGTCAATAATCAAAAGTAAAACCACAGACCTAAATATACTTGCATTTTTCACAAGAACCTCTTTCAGATTCCTAAATTGATGTTTTATTTGCTAGAAATCAATCTACCAAGATGACAATTTTTCATTTTTGGAGCCATCTTTACCCACTTGGATAAAATGCACGCCCAACCCACATTATCAGGTCTTTTTGAGTGATTTTAATTGCTAGTGGTGTGGATTACTATTTTCCACCTTCTTGTACATCTATCTAAATTTTTGATGGGCTTCGCAACCTTTGCACATTGTGTAAAAAAGAGAAATCAAAATTAAAACAGATTTACACAGTCACTGTGTAAAAAACTATGTGTAAATTTGCAAAAACGGGCTTAGTAAAATGCATGCCACAATATGTACATTGGTCAATAATCAAAAGTAAAACCACAGGCCTAAAGATAGTTGCATTTTTCACAAGAACATCTTTTAGATTCCTAAATTGATGTTTCATTTGCTTGAAACCAATCTGTCAAGATGACAATTTTTCATTTTTGGAGTTATCTTTACCCGCTTGGATAAAATGCACACCCAACCCTAATTATCGAGTCTTTTTGAATGATTTTAATTGCAAGTGGTGTGGATTACTATTTTCCACCTTCTTGTACATCTATGTAAAAGTTTTTTGTGCTTCAAAACCTTTGCACATTGTGTAAAAAAGAGAAACCAAAATTAAAACAGATTTACAAGTGTTGTGTAAAAAACTGTGTAAATTTGCAAAAACGGGCTTAATAAAATGCACACCACACTATGTACATTGGTCAATAATAAAAGTAAAACCACAAACCTAAAGATACTTGCTTTTTTCACAAAACCTCTTTCAGATTCCTAAATTGATGTTTCATTTGCTAGAAATCAATTTGCCAAGATGACATTTTTTCATTTTTGGAGCCATCTTTACCCACTTGGATAAAATGCACACCCAACCATCATTATTGGGTCATTTTGAATGATTTTAATTGCAAGTGGTGTGGATTACTATTTTCCACCTTCTTGTACATCTATCTAATTTTTTTGGGGGCTTCACAACCTTTGCACATTGTGTAAAAAAGAGAAATCAAAAGTAAAACAAATTTACACATTGTAGTGTAAAAAACAAAGTGTAAATTTGCAAAAATCGGCATAGTAAAATGCACGCCATAGTATGTACATTGGTCAATAATCAAAAGTAAAACCACATACCTAAAGATAGTTGCATTTTTCACAAGAACCTCTTTCAAATTCCTAAATTGATATTTCATTTGCTAGAAATCAATATGCCAAGATGACAATTTTTCATTTTTGGACCCATCTTTACCCACTTGGATAAAATGCACGCCCAACCCCATTATCGGGTATTTTTTAGTGATTTTAATTGCAAGTGGTGTGGATAACTATTGTCCACATTATTGTAAATCTATCTATTTTTGTTGGGCTTCACAACCTTTGCAAATTGTGTCAAAAAGACAAACCGAAATTAAAATAGATTTACACAGTGTTGTGTAAAAAAATAAGTATAAATTTGCAAAAATGGGCTTAGTAAAATGCACGCCATAATATGTACATTGGTCAATAATTCAAAGTAAAACCACAGTCCTGAATATAGTTTCATTGATCACTGGAACCTCTTTCATATTTCTAAAATATTGTTTCATTTGCTCGAAAACAATCTACCAAGATGACATTTTTTCATTTTTGGACCCATCTTTACCCACTTGGATAAAATGCATGCCCAACCCTCATTATCGGGCCCTTTTGAGTGATTTTAATTGCAAGAGGTGTGTATTACTATTTTCCACCTTCTTGTGCATCTATCTAAATTTTGGGCGGCTTCACAAACTTTGCACATTGTGTATAAAAGATAAATCATAATTGAAATAGATTTACATGGTGTTGTGTAAAAAAAAGTGTAAATTTGCTAAATGGCTTAGTGAAATGCACTCCACGGTATGTACATTAGTCAATAATTGGAAGTAAAACCAGAGTCCCGAAGATAGTTGCATTGTTCACAAGAACCTCATTCAGATTCCTAAAATGTTGTTTCATTTGCTTGAAATCAATCTACCAAGATGACAATTTTCATTTTTTGAACTTTCTTTACCCACTTCCATAAATTGCACATCCAACCCTCGTTATTGGGTCTTTTTGAGTGATTTTAATTTCAAGTTGTGTGGATTACTATTTTACACCTTATTGTACATCTGTATAAATTTTTTGGGTATTCACAACTTTGCACATTGTGTCAAAAAGAAGAGGAAAAATTAAAATAGATTTACGCGTGTTGTGTAAAAAAAATGTAAATTTACAAGTGTATGCCATAGTATGTACATTGGTCAATAATCAAAATTAAAACCACATCCCTAAATATAGTTCCATTCTTCACGAGAACCTCTTTCAAATTCCTAAAACGATGTTTCATTTGCTAGAAATCAATTTGCCAAGATGGCAATTTTTCATTTTGGAGCCATCTTTACCCACTTCCATAAAATGCATGCCCAACCCTCATTATTGGGTCTTTTTGAGTGATTTTAATTGAAAGTGGTGTGGATTACTATTTTCCACCTTCTTGTACATCTATCTAAATTTTGGGGGGCTTCACAAACTTTGCACATTCTGTAAAAAAGAGAAATCAAAATGAAAATAGATTTACACAGTGTTGTGTAAAAAACAAAGTGTAAATTTGCTAAAATGAGTTTAGTAAAATGCATGCCATAGTATGTACATTGGTCAATAGTAAAAATTAAAACCAAGTCCCTAAATATAGTTCCATTCCTCACTAGAACCTCTTTCAGATTCCTAAATTGAAAGTTTTGTTTGCTAGAAATCAATATGCCAAGATGTCAATTTTTCATTTTTGGACCCATCTTTACCCACTTCCATAAAATGCACACCCAACCCAAATTTATTGGTCAATCTAAGTGATTCAAAGTGGAAAGTGTACTGAGTTTATTCTTCATCTACCTAAATTATAATATTTTCAATTTGTGTCTTGAAAGTGCGCCCTCTAGATTTCCTTAAGCATGCATAATTTTCCATTGGTGTGCGTGTATGAGGACAATTAATGGTAGTTTAGTTGATAGGCTTATCTCAGAACCCTTCATGAATGATTTACTATGTTTTTTATAGACACATTTATGATAAATTTCACTTTTTTTATTAAAGAAACTCAATCTAACTTCTAATGCAAATGTTGCTTGCATTTGTGGAATTTGTAGAGAAACTTATCAATGGATCATTCAAATGAGTCATCTGAACAAAATATTCCTCGAAAAAAAGGTTGACATAAGGATGTAGATCTTTCTAATATTCCAACTTTGCCACCACGTGACATTGTCCTTCAATTCACTCATTCTAGACCCAAAAACACCACTAAGAGTGTTGCTCATGGACAATGTGGAGGATTTAGAGATCAAAACTCAATACCACAGAATGGGACCATAAGATTCCCTGAAACATCAAGCAATCATGAAAACATTGTTCAAACTCATTATCCTCTATGTAAACAATCTTTGACAAACAACAATGTTGCTAGACAACAAAGGAAACCTTTTTCTCGAATTGCAGTTGAAGGGAATGTTAATGTACAAAATGGAAATATTTACAACAGAGTTAACTCTATCTCGCAAAATGTTTTTCCGCGTTTCACTCAAATATCGACCATAAATGCTTCTTCCATTACAAATAAATCTGATGGAATTATAGAAGGATGTGTTGCTCAACAATAAAGGCAGAATTTGTCACCAATGATAGTTGCAAGGAATGGAAATCTAAATGATAGAGGTATTTACCACAGATTAATTCTGTTTCACATAATGTGGTTCCAAAATTCCCTCAAAGAACAAATTTTATTCCTGCTACCATTACAAATCAATCTAATTAAAGTATAGAAGGATGCATTTCTCAACAATGTTAGGATATTCCTATACTCCATCCTAGTCCCACCAGTATTTTGATCACTTACATTTTCAGTCATGCATGCACCTTTTAGGGTTTGCATGCATTCTAGGGTTTGCATGCATTTTGCATGCATCCGAGCCATCAGTCCAACACCTAGCCCTCAGTTAGCTAGCCCCCAGGAGCTTCTCACTATTCAGTTTTAGCCCTCCAGTTGCTTAATGCACCCTTCTTCCTTGATTTTAGGGAGCAACTCGCCCTTCTTCACCTACCAGTCCAGTTACACTCAGTTACAGTCAGTTACACTTAGTTACTCTTAGTTACATTGAGTTACACTCAGTTACACTGAGTTACACCTACCAGAGTTAGTTTGACTGATGGTTGACAGTTACTTGAGCATTGATGACTCCACTGATGATGATGAAGACTTCCAGTTGTGCTCCGATGATCATGAGGACACCTAGTTGTGCTCCGATGACACTCTATTGATCTTATGATCACTCTGAGAGGCTAATTCGAATTGCCACCTTAGGCATTCGAATCCTCTCTACCATTGTACTATTTATTTGTCCATATTGTGATTAATTAACTATTATGACCGAAGTATTATTGCTTCCATCTGAGTTTTACTGTACCATATTATTCCGTTGCTCATTATACTGCATGTATCACTCTTCTTCTATTTTCTTGCTTAATCATAATTATTCTCTTGTGAGATACATCATCTCTTAGATCTGTTGTGAGGATTTTCACATGGTATCAGAGCATGTTGAGAGAATTGTTTATCTCCATTCTTGAGAGTTTTTTGCAGGTTATTACCAAGATTTCGAGTGCAGCAGTTGCAGCAGTTTCTGCATTTTTGCAGCAGTAGCAGTTGCAGTTATTCTATATTGTTTTTGCAGGTACTCTACAACTTCAATGTATTCATGAGGAATTACTCCTCTTGATCCACTCAACTATGATGAATGGAAACCAAGAATGATAGCAGACTTGAAGATCCATGATCTTTTTTATTGTTATTTTGAAAGAGAGTTCGAACCCCCTGAAGAGAAGATTGACTGGTTAAATAAAAGAGACATGCACTTTGCAGCAATAATGTTTTCTTTGTGTGCATACCAGAGATTCCAATTCAAATACCGTGATGGTGTTGAAATTCCAAGAGAGTTATGGACTCCAAAAGAGATATGGGCTCACCTGGATGGAAAATTTGGCAGAGAGAATGAAGGACTTGGTCCCAACCCATTCGAAAGAAAACAAAGTGATGCATTCGCTCCTCTTGATGGTCTCTCAGATCATGAACCAGTATCATCTCATATTGAATTTGTTGACAAAGAACTTACAGATTCTCCACTCATGCTCAAACTTTCTTCTCTTTCTATGCCAGCTCACACTCTAGATATTGCAGAAGGTCCTAAATCCTTTCTTGCACCAGAGTCTGTTGGTTTGCATCATGATCACATGATTATTTCAGAGGTCAAAACAACTACTGAAGGTAATGCATTCGCTCCTCTCCAGCTATCTCCTCTTTTATACTACTATATGATCATAATTCCATGCTTTCAGAAGGTCATTGAAGAATATGGCCATTGCCATTCGCTTGGGATAATTTCTCATGCATCTACTGGTTTTGATCTCACCTCTCATGGTTCAAAGGAGATCTCAAGAAGCCATGATTCAAGTCTTGTATCTAATTTGGGTTCTAAGCAATTACTACTTGGGAAAATTTCTCATGCATATGATAGTTTTGATCTCACCCCTGCTGGTTCAAAGGAGATCTCAAGAAACTGTTTTGAAAGTCTTAAATCCGATTTTGATTTCAAGCAAACATGTAATAGTTCTTTTTGGCATAATCTCACCCATGATGGTTCGAAGGAGAAGACAAAGGACTATATGCACATTCAAAAATTTGATCCTACCTCAGCTAATTCGAATCACAGGTTCAAGGATCATTCTAATACTGTTGGATTTGTTCTCATCACATTCGATCTGAAGAGCAAGTACAAGCACATGCTTTTTGAGAATGATCCACTTCTTCCCAAGAAGAAGATACCTCCAGACATATGACCAATCATCACACCTGCTTGAGTTTGGAGCATTTATTTTTTATGTGTGCCTTACAGTCTATTTTTTGAGGAGGGGGTATGTTTCCCATGAAATTTTCCCACTTCCTTGGTTTATTGATTGTTATTATTCATTGTATTGGGTGACCTTTGGTCTTAGTTACCAGGGCCCATGATGGATTAAGGGGGGGTGTTAGGATATTCCTATACTCCATCCTAGTCCCACCAGTATTTTGATCACTTACATTTTCAGTCATGCATGCACCTTTTAGGGTTTGCATGCATCCGAGTCATCAGTCCAGCACCTAGCCCTCAGTTAGCCAGCCCCCAAGAGCTTCTCACTATTCAGTTTTAGCCCTCCAGTTGCTTAATGCGCCCTTCTTCCTTGATTTTGGGGAGCAACTCGCCCTTCTTCACCTACCAGTCCAGTTACAGTCAGTTATAGTCAGTTACACTCAGTTACAGTCAGTTACAGTCAGTTACACTTAGTTACTCTTAGTTACATTGAGTTACACTCAGTTACACTTAGTTACACTGAGTTACACCTACCAGAGTTAGTTTGACTGATGGTTGACAGTTACTTGAGCATTGATGACTCCACTGATGATGATGAAGACTTCCAGTTGTGCTCCGATGATCATGAGGACACCTAGTTGTGCTCCGATGACACTCTATTGATCTTATGATCACTATGAGAGGCTAATTCGAATTGCCACCTTAGGCATTTGAATCCTCTCTACCATTGTACTATTTATTTGTCCATATTGTGATTAATTAACTAGTATGACCGAAGTATTATTGCTTCTAGCTGAGTTCTACTGTACCATATTATTCTGTTGCTCATTATACTGCATGTATCACTCTTCTTCTATTTTCTTGCTTAATCATAATTATTCTCTTGTGAGATACATCATCTCTTAGATCTGCTGTGAGGATTTTCACAAACAAGGGCAACCTTTGTCTCCAATTACAAGTGAAGGGAATGACAATGTACAAAATAAAAATATGTACCACAGAATGGACTTGTTTTGCAGAATGAGGCCTCAGTTTTCCCTCATATATCAACTATTGGTGTTGCTGCCATTACAAATCAATTTGATCAAAGTGGTGAAATTTGTGTTGCTCAACTACAAAGCCTTTGAATCCAATTATAGTTGCAGGGAATGGCAATGTACAAGATAGAAGTATTTACCATAGAATTAACTCTATTTCACATACTGTGGTCCCAAATTTCCCTCAAAGAACATATTTTATGCCTACAACCATTACAAATAAATATGATCGAAGTATCGAAGGTTGTGCTTCTCAATAACAACAATAACATTTGTCTCCAATTACAACTAAAGAGAATGGAAATGTACAAAATACAAATATGTACCACAAAATGAAATATGTTTTACAGTATGAGTCCCCAATTTTCCCTCATAAGTCAGGGATTGGTGGTGTTTCTATTACAAATCAAATTAATCAAAGTTGAAGTTCGTGTTGCTCAACAAACTATGGAGCCTTTGACTCCAATTATAATTGCAGGGAATGACAATGTACAAGATATAATTATTTACCATATAATTAACTCTGTTTCACATACAATGGTCCCAAATTTCCCTCAAAGAGCATATTTTATTCTTGCGGCCATTACAAATCAATCTGATCGAAGTATAAAAGGTTGTGTTTCTCAACAACAAGGGAAACATTTATCTCTACTTACAACTAAAGAGAATGGAAATATACAGAATACAAATATGTACCACAGAATGAACTCTGTTTTACAGAATGAGTCCCCAGTTTTCCCTCGTAGGTTAGAGATTGGTGCTAATGTTATTACAAATCAAGCTAATCAAAGTGTTAAAGTTCATGTTGCTCAAAAAAATACAGAGCCTTTGACTCCAATTATAGTTGGAGGGAATGGCAATGTACAAGATAGAAATATTTACCACAGAATTAACTATGTTTCACATACTGTGGTCCCAAATTTCCCTCAAAGAACATATTTTAATCCTGTGGCCATTACAAATCAATCTAATCGAAGTATAGAAGGTTGTGTTTCTCAACAACAAGGGCAACATTTGTCTCCAATTACAACTAAAGAGAATGGAAATGTATAGAATACAAATATGTACCACAGAATGAACTCTGTTTTACAGAATGAGTCCTTAGTTTTTCCTCATAGGTTAGAAATTGGTGTTGTTGCTATTACAAATCAAACTATCAAAGTGTTTAAGTTCGTGTTGCTCAACAAACTACGGAGCCCTCAATTCCAATTATAGATGCAGGGAATGGAAGTGTAGAACCCAAACGATAGGAATTTGAACATGCAACTACAGAAAATCAAAATTCTACAATTCTAGAAACTTCAACAGAAATGCCTGAGGGTGTTCAGCAAATCAAACTACACATGCTACCATAAGGCTAATACGAAGCCGCTTAAGGACAATGGGACATCCTTATTGCATCTTAAGAAGCAGTCATGATGGTATAACCACAGACTGAATGAGGGGAATAATTTTTTTAAGGAAATTGGAAGATGGTTTTCGGGTAAACCACTTCAATATGTAGCTGAAAATGACATTATTGCTGGAATTGGGTTGTTCATGAGCAAAAACTATAGTGCAGAGTCTAAAATCAAGGATGTTCTTGAACACCTAGATGGAATGCTTGATCAAATTCGATCTATTGTTGTGAAGAGATTCGTAATGATTTATGCCTAGGAACATGGCTTCTGTATTTGTTGAATCAAACATGACTCATAAGGATTTGCAATGTTTGAAGTGGATTAACTCTCATGGTGTACTAAAGGGGGTTAATCCATCATCAGTTTGTAAGGAAATGAAAAAGTGGAGCAAAGAAGTTGAGGTTATTGATATGGGTTGGGAGAGAACTGATGGTTTCACATATGGAGTTAGAGTCAAGCAAGTAAAGTCATATGCTTCCTTTATGGTTGAATCATATGAAAAGAGGTCTGGAAATACAGTCAATGATGTCTCTTTCAAACTTGGTATTGACTCTCGTGTACATTATGATCGAGGTGGGCAAGTGTGTGAGATATTATTTGAGTTATTACAAGACACTGGGTTGATGACTTGTGTAAGCCTTCGAAAATAGGATGGAAAAGAAGAATATAAACAGGTTTTGGCACATGATGTTGATCCTGAAAGTGAGGATAACTTAATGAAGTAGTTAAACAATATTTCACAAGATGGGATCCAGATGGGGGATGGAAGGGTAGTGAAGATGAATGTGTTTGAGTGTCATGATCTAGTGGCCATATGCAGTTTAGTATGCAATAATAGTGTTTCTCCAATGGGTAATCATTTCTTTCCTTGGTGTACATGCCATAAAAATTCTATACACATGGTTACAAATGAAATCAAAATTGGAGAAGGAGATACTATCTGTAGTGTTTTTTAATTTTATGCAATGTCACCAAACTTGCTCCTAGTAAGATATGCACATTTATTACAAGTTTTAGGTTTATGCTTATATTATATGTCTTTCCATTGCTTTCTTAATCTTACTATGTCATAAAACATTAGGAGTTGAATCCTACTTTGGAACCAAGCAAAGGATGGGAAGAAAAGTTAGATGATTGTATTATAGACACTCAACTAACTTTATTTGATAGACAAATTAATGTTATGAAGAACTATCCCATGTATAGAAGAAATGATGACAAGGTATACACTTTAATAATTAATTCTTAAATATAAATGGAGCTTATTGGTTTTTAATTATCTCATACCTAGTGAAACATGCGCTACCAATTACAATTGACTCCTTGATCAATGTCTAATCTTGTATATTGTTCTCGCCATGCTGGAATTATAACTGTTTTGAAGATGTTTCGTAAAATTTAAAGAATCTCACAAGATTATGACAAGGTTCATCCAACTAGAGGCCTTGAGAAAACCAAATTTGTGCAAATTTGGGAGGAGCTGGAGAAAATAGGGTTTGAATGCAAGCTTGGAGAACCATACCATCATAAAATCCAAGAGTACAATGATCTTAACTACGAGCAATCAAATGGATCAATATCATACAAGATCCTCATTCGACATGAGGGATTTTTAAAGGTTTAATGATTATGCTAACGTATCAAATACTTTTTATGTGGGTCTTGACTAATAATAAATGATGATGTTATTATGTTTTGAGTAATGATGAATGGCTCTTGGTGTTATTTAGTTTGAACATAAAACTTAGTGTTCTACTATTTAATCATATGCATTGACATGTCTTATTTCTAGGTTATCGAAGGCCTACCAAATGAAGAGAAGTATAAAAGGTTGGTGAGGATATGGAAGTGCTATAAATAATTCCACATGTTGCAACTGCAAGGGTATAGAGGGGATGATGCATATGCATATGAAAAAAGGTATGTCAATTTATGATAGTTTCATCATATTACCTTTTTTAGAATGGTGGTATCGCTTCATTCATGATAAACATTTTGAAACATTGACATTGCAAGATTGACATCCTTGCTAGTGAGTGGCTTTGGTTGTGTTTTTGTTGTTTAGGAGAGGATATGGTTCCTTATATGCATGTCCAAGGGGCCCATGCTCTTGAGATGACACGAAATATCCATCCATATACTTTGGGATGGTTAAGGAATGAAGTAATGGAGCGTAAGCATAGAGAAATGAAAAATTTGAATAGCAACCGAGGAGGAGGGAAAGGATTTCCTAAGGAGTATAGAAGCACATTTGAACATGATAGCATGTGTCTTGTAAATGAGATGAGAGCATAATTTTTCAAGCTTGTTATGAGATCAGAAGGTACTTTCCAAAATTTTAGACAATGAAGATTTTTTCCATCAAATATTAGAAGTCAACTTCGTGTTGAATATGAGAAGTCAAGAAATCATTTGAATGAGGAAACTGCAACACAGTTGGAATCCTGTTTCCTTCCTTGATGTCACTTCACAACAAGTGAAACAACTCTTTAACTCATGGGTAAAACAGTTTAAGAAATCATTAATTGCACAACCAACAATAAGTATGTCCTAATTTTAAATGGTATATCATTCAATTTTCATTTTTTAGTGTGAGTAGTTATAATGTGCGTGTTTAATTATTGATATGTCCTCACAGTTCAATATCTATCTTCCAAGATCAAGTCCAATCAACAAATATGGTGAAGAGGCCTATCATGAATCACATCGCTTTGGAAAGTGCAATGCAAAAAATGGTGCTAAAACAAAAAAGCAACAACGTGGTTTTCCCTCCACTAGTGAGTGTTATGTTCATTCAATTTATTACATATCATTATGTCTTTGTCAATCTAGTTGATTTTTGAAAGGTACATCTTCTGCTTGAACTATAACTTTCTCAATCTCGCTAATCTCAGGAAATGATCCAAGTCAGAGTGATCAAACACAACAAATGCAGGGGGAAGTTGTTTATGATACCCCAATGATGCTTGATGACATTAACAATAATGAAAATTTGGGTGTTTCATCCTCAAGAGAAGAGGCATTGAAGACGAGTCAAACACAATAAATGCAATTGGAAGTTGTTGTTGACATACCCATGATGGCAGCTGAAAATTGCATTGAAATTGGTGTTTCATCCCCAAGAGATGAGACGTGGAGGATTGGTAAAACACAAGAAGTGAATGGAGCAACTACTGTTGATGTGCCAATGATGGGAACTATGATTCACAACAGAATGTGTGTTTCATCGTCAATAAATGGGGTAGACCAAAGTGCTGGAAAACAAATAACCCAAGGGACAATTGTTGCCATCCAAACGATGGAAACTAAAAATCATACAAGAAATAGTGTTGGTAAATCGAGTAAGATACAAGGAAAAAAGAAAAAATCATATGATGAATGTAAAGCAACACTGTATGTGAAATGGTGAAAAAATCATATGATGTGCTAAGCATTTGCTAAGATTTTGTCATATTGGAAATTCATTCTATTGTGATCACATTTGTTACATGTGCAGTTATTATTTTTTTCTCGATAAAAGAATAGTATATTTTTCTATTTCATAGAAATCTAATCGAACACAACTATCTATTGTTACTGCTGAAATTGACCTAGTCATCATAGTCAACATAAGGAAAGGATATTAAAAACTCGTGGATAGTTGCAAATTCTCTAAAAAATGAGATATTGTAATAATAGCATGTACCTAGCATCTTCAAAAATAATCTGTAATGAGTGTATAAAAAGTGGAATTCATTTTTTACCAGTCATTAATGTACATTAAGAGTGAAAGAAAGAGAACCATAAATGAGCTAGAATTTAGTAACTCCATCAAAAAATGCATTTTTCATTAACTTCTGAAAAATAAATATAAACAATGTTTTATACAAGTCTAGCTTGTTTATGAGATTTCTGCAATTGCTCCTCTCGAGAAGAAGAAATTTATGTACATTGTCTCTTGCCTTTCTTAGAAGCCTCAGATTCTTCAGCAGTTGTAGGAGGATTTTGTTGTAATTTTCTTTCAAGCTCTTTGCATTTCCGGCAACCAGTCTGTAAATTTTTATACAAAGTACTTTTTCTGCTCATCAACCTCTTCAACACTTCCACATTATTCTTATACCTCTCCGTGTTCCGTTTTTCCTTCAATTCAAGATATTTTTTGTTATTCTTTAATTGATTTTTAACTTTAACCAATTCAGATTTCATTTTCTCTACTTCTTTCTCTAGCTCTTTGTCCCCCAAATATTTCTCATTTGCAACAATAGGAATTGCATCCATGTAGTCAACATCATGCCTCTATAATTTCCCCTGCAAATATGCAATTGTGGATTTCAGTTTTTGAATTTCCTCGTTGCATCCCAAATGATGTGCTTTTTGACCCTCCAAGATTTTTTGCTTCAGCTCTGTAATCCCAACTTCTTTTTCAGCTACCTTCTCTTTCATTGCCTTGTATCTTGGTGATGAACCAAAAACATCACCTTCAACATTCATTACTACAAGGCATTCTTGAAACACTTCTCTTGAATTTTTAAGCTCTTCTCTTTCTCTTTCAAGGAACTACGAATATCATTTCCACCTTCGGTACTATCAATATTTTTTATTTCTTTCTTTTTTCAAGCTCCATGACTATAGAGATCCTTTGAAACATGTTCCGTAGAAATTTTTTACCTTGCCTGTCATTGGTTTTTTTCAATTTGGAAATTATTGAATCTGATTGTGCAATTTTTTGTGCATGCTCTACATGCTCCGCTGTTAACGTCAAAACATATTATGTTATTAATTCTTCATTTTCTTTCAATTTCTTCTCCAATTCAGTTATCGGACCAGTCTATGTTTTTAACGGTGGTATATTCAAAACAACTGGTCTTTTTTCCAACTCTTTTGCAAGCCTAGCATTTTCTTTTTCAGATTGGTCCAAATCCTTTTGAAAGTTATCATTCATTTTTTCAATATCCCTTTTAGCATCTTCAAGAATTTTATCAACCTGGATGGATAATGATGCAATAGTGGAAACTCTTGCATTTATAATTATTTATGCCCAACCACTTAAAAATCACAAACATAAGCACAAATATCCATAAAACCTCACATTGTATTGATCTACGATTCTCTCATCATGATACAGTAGAGTACAATGAGGTCCCTTATATAGGAATAGGTGATCATAACAAACATCCCTCAATAGGATTTCTTGTTCAACCATCTCCATAACTATCTCCACAATATCTTCCATGAGTATCTCCATAAATATCTCAAGTGATCTCCATGAAATAATCATCCCTGAATTTTCTCTTTATCCTCACCTTTGAATCATACGTAGATTTTGTGCATTATATTCATTTTTACATAGTAAAATGTCACCGATTAATTGTCACAAGTATGAATTATTCCTTCAGACCCCCCTTGATGAGTACTTATGATTCAATTTGGATATTTGAGTTGTCTTCATCTTCAGTCTTTTGTACTCTGCATCATATTCAGTCTTCTTCATCTCCATCTACATATTCAGTTGTCATCACCTTTTTGTCTTCATCTTTCATTTCCTTCTTTAACAAGTTTTTATCTTGACTCAATCATTTGAATTACTTCATCTTTATATCAAGGGTTTATTTGATTGACCCTTAACAATCTCATGGGTTTTCCTTTGGCTTACACACAACCAATAAATCATATCCATGGTTTTGGTGTACCCTTAACCTTCACAAGTGGTTTTTGGATTGCCACAAACCAATAAAAGAAAATGACTCATGATTGTTGAGATATTGTAACTTCTAAGAATATTATATTTGTACTTTATTATTCTGGAGATGTTTCATTCCTCCGTGAAGATCTTATTGTATATCCGGAGATGTTTATTCCTCCGTCGGAATGTGGTAACTTGGGTTATTAGACTTCCCTAGTGGGGGTCGGCCCTGTATGTGTTATGTGGGTCAAAGGGTTATTAGACCACCCTAGAGGGGTCGGCCCAGTCAGTTGTAGTGGGGTATTTAACCCATTGGTTAAAATACGAGCCTACATGATTTGTGTAAAAGACAAGTCAGAGTAGTGTATAAATAGAGGAGGTGTATTCCTCATTTTACACACACTCACTCACTTGAGAGTAGCGCACTTGTGGAGGAGAGGTCTGCTATGGTGGAGGAGGAGATCATGTCTTTGGTTTGAATCTTTGTATATTGCTGGTCATCTATATTGAGGAAGCTTTGCTGGGTTTTCTACCCCATGAGGGTTTCCCAGGATAAATCTGTGTCTCTTGTGTTTATGCTGTACTTGTTGTTTCTTCAGTGATCCTGTATATGCTATTATTGTGAAATGGAATGTAATGCTGCTATTTTCTGTCTTAGCAGATTAAAAATTAACATGGTATTAGAGCTAACCTGAAGGAAGGCAATGTATGGCACTTACGACACTTGCTTCACTTGCGACAATTTGAAGGTTTGGGTTTTACATAGCAAAAACCAGTCATTGTGGAACTTTCGCTATAAATCCATTTATGCGAAGTTTCGGGATCTAAAAAGTTTGCAGGTCGTAGATAACATCTCCAGGTAACTTGTGTCCAAAGGACACCCTCTGATTCGTTTTACTTTGTGAGTTATGATCAGTACAAGTTAGGGTTTCTTCCTCTTCCAGATCTCAATCAAAATCAGGTGACCTTGGAAAAAAGGTCATAACTTGGGCTAAGAAGCTCCAAATGAAATTTCGTAAAAAGTGACAGGTAGTACACAGACTGTACTATCTCAGGAAACATTTTCAGAGTCCGAAGTTGAACTAGTGACACGTGGCATGCCGTACAAGTTCGCTCTCCTGTTTTATCCCATAAACAGGCCACGTTGCGACACTTGGCATAACTCTCTCTCAGAAAATCCAATTGAGGTCAGACCTATTGGGATGGAAAGATGACAGGTCAGGCTATCACATAAAAAGTTTTCAGACCCTGTGGAGCAAAAAGTTCGGAGTTACAGCAGAAACAATCAGGTACATATTTCTGTCAAAACAAAATTATTTTTGGAGCACCTTCATTCATGGCCTACGGAATTTAGGGTTTCGAAGAAAGTTAGAATTTTTGGAATCCGAATCCACGGCTGAATACTAATCAGGAAAATCGAAATTTAGAGTCCAAGATCGAATTTTTTGGTTGGGTAGAAGACTGGGCTTGATCAAACCCCAGTTCGGGATTTTGATCGGAAAGATGGAAAATTAGGGCTTCAGCAAAAGTTGGAATTTTTGAAGTCTGTAACCACGGCTGGAAGCTCCTCAGAAAAATAAGAGTTTAGAGCCTTGGATCAAACCTTTTGATTGGGCATAAGGATGGGCTTCATCAAACCCTAGTTCGGGTTCCTGTCCAGAAGATCCAGAAGTTTCGAAGGCAAATTTTGAGGGGTCAAATTTTGAGATTTCAAAATTGAAGTATGCTAGTTTGATCAGCTCAGCAAGACACATACTTCCATCCATTCAGAAGTGTGAAAGTCAAAGATTGAATTTTTAGGGTTTCTCTAACAAACTCTAATCAAGATCCAGATCAAGTTTCAGGGGGAGTTGAGGCTAAGGCCTTACATAAGAAGACTACAAGAAGTCTCGACAGGTATGTCTTAAGGAGATACAGGTATGTCTTGAAATCTGATTCCTAATTTAGTTCATAATATGTCTGTCTTCATATTATTTACTAGTACAATCTTGATTAATGTTAGAATTGTGTTATTACCCTAGTAACAGTATGAATGCATGTGAATGATAGAAGACATTCATTGATTAGGGCTATATGATTGTACTAATGCACTGTGGTGTTGTGTGGGGTTGATGTTGTCTGCTAACAAGATACATGTACATCACAAAAGACAAATCAAGTTCAATGACCATGATAACATGAAGAAAAGGACTCATCCATAATCTTTGATCACATAGAAGTTCCACTTACGAGGTATGTATGACTTTGTTCTATTATGCTTAACTTATGAGATATGTAGGTGCCAGCACAGGATCTCTAAATGATTGAAGAGAACAAAGAAGATATTGATTAGGTATGTTACACATATATACTAATCCAGGTATGTCTCCTATGAATCTTACCTTGTGTTAGGATCCCTTATACAAGTATACTTGGTATGATTGGTTATGCTTGTTCATAAAGCTAGTAATCAAGGGTTTATGAATATTATGATTGATGATATGCATGACTAAAAGAAGACTTCCCTGAAATCTTGAATACTAATGTTTGTTATCTATGATCATGACTATACATATTCAAGATTATTTAAAATTATAATGTTTTGATAATATTTATAATATACTAATGAATGTATGTTTGTGTATGAGATCATGAGGATAACACTAGTGCACACTTGAGCATGCACAGTGGTACAGAATGAATAGAAGTTCAAAAGACATAGAGAAGATCAAGCAGGAGGCAACCACACAAACATAAAAGATAAGTATTTAAGTTGTTATTTGAAATAGTAAATGATATTGTCTGTAATAGGTTGTATGCATATTTGTATTCCTATAATATATCATGCTGAGTGTAAACATTCATAGAGCATTGAAACAGTATACTACTAATATGCATATGATTGGTAAGTTGGACAAACATTCCATTGTTGCTTGTCTAGAATGAAACCTCTTTGCTGACATGCTGAGAGCTGTGCACACTCTCGATAATATGTTCTGGTAGAGATGGAAGGCATCTAGATAGCCACTGTATGCATACATGATATGAAAAAGTGTTGTGCCAAAGTATTGGTCAAGATAGTTGCATAACTATGTAAATGATATCTGTATGCATAATAGGTTATCATGTCAACATGATTTCATGATTATGAAGTGTTACTAATCATGTACTTAATTTTGTTTTGTAGGAAAGATCATGAAGAATGATGAACACCGAACAAGTGATGGATGTTCAACAAAAAAAAAGATTTACAAATCAAACAAAATATAGAAGGCTCATGGCTAGAAGATTCTCTTAGAAAGAGGAAGAGAATCATGACAAGATGTTTGCTCCAAGTGGATAGATAAGACCATTCTCTTAATGGTGTAATTAAAGAAGAAGTGTGAATCGGGTTCTGTATGGGTACCCAGGATCGATAATCAATTGATGAGCTTAATGATCATCATGGGTGATGTGGATCTCAACCTTTGCTACAAGGTTGAATATGGCTTCTATACACAGATGACATGGATGCACGAAGGAACTCACCACAGAGTTCAAATGATATTGAGGCTCATATCAGTAGACCCATCTGACGAGAGATGGCACAGATAGATATGCAGAAGATCATTCAATGCAGAGTGTGGATGAATGAGAATTGACAGCTTCTTGACAAAGCTTGGGCTTTACCAGAAGTAAAGCTGATCCTAACCTTTACCTTAAGGTTGTGGATGATGAACCTATCATACCATTATTGTATGAGGATGATCTCTTTCTGACAAGGAATGAGAAACAGAAATGAAAATGAAAGATCTCAGATTGATGCATTACTTCCTAGGTCGGGAAGTATGGCAAGGCTCAGAAGGAATCTTTCTCAACCAGGGAAAATATGTCGATAAATATTAAAAGGACTTGATGTGTTGGAATGGCCACTCTCATGGATTCCAACTTGAAGCTGTTAGTGAATGACTCATCAGAGTTAGTGTATATAACTCTGTATAGACAAATTATTGGGTCATTGATGTATCTAACAAATACTAGGTCAGATATAAGCTTTGTTGTGAACACCTTGAGTCAGTATCTAGTGGAAACTAGATGTGTTCACCTGATAGTTGCAAAGCATGTGATGAGGTACCTAAAGGATACGATAGACTTTGATCTATGCTATTTTGGAGATCATGACTTCAGATGGTTACACAGATGTTGATTGAGCAGAAAGTGTATCAGACAGGTAGAGCACATTGAGAGGATGTTATTGTCTGGGATCAGCCATGATCTCGTGGTTTAGCAGGAAACAATCTAATGTGGCTCTTAGCACAAGTAGAATATATGGCTGCTTGCTCTGCTAGTTGTGAAGAAGTATGGCTTCAGGATTGTTTGACTTAGAGATAGACCCAATTGTGATCCTATGTGACAAACAGAGTTGTATCAAGATGACAAAGAATCTAGTTTTCCATGATAAGTCAAAGCACATAGATATCTGACATTTCTATATACAAGATATGGCGCAGAAAGGAACCATAAAGTTTGAATTTGTAACAGGTTACCGATGTACTAACCAAACCTCTACCTCAAGTGAACAAGTTGTCGATGTACTAACCAAACCTCTACCTCAAGTAAAAGTTTGAATATTTCTGAGACAAGCTTGGTGTAGTTCAGAAGGATTCTCCTCGAAAGGGGGAGTGATGTGGTCACTTATGATGAGATTGCCTGCATCGACAGAGAGGTCGATGATGTGGTTACCTATATTGGTGATGCCAATAGAGAGGTTGGTGGATGGTCCTTAGACAGGGTCTAAGTTGACAAGGGGATTGCATCATCCTTGAACACATGTTCTAAAAGGATCTGTAGACAGTTGTCTTCGAGAATGAAGTCCTTTGTGGACATGTGGGGATTGGATCGTCTCTGGACTTTAGTCCTAAGTGAGCCGTAGACGTATGTCTTCGAGAATGAAGTCCTTCATGGACATGTGGGGATTGGATCATCCCTGGACTTCAGTCCTAAAGTGAGCCGTAGACGTATGTCTTCGAGAATGAAGTCCTTCGTGGACATGTGAGGATTGGATCATCCTTGGACTTCAGTCCTAAAGTGAACCGTAGACAAGATGTCTCCGAAAATAAATCCTGAATGAACAGGTAAGGGGATTGGATCGTCCTTAGACTTTTGTCCTTTGAATTGAACCGTAGACATATGTCTCCGAAAATAAAATCCTGAATGAACAGGTAAGGGGATTGGATCGTCCTCGGACTTTGGTCCTGTGAATTGAGCCGTAGACAAGATGTCTCCGAGAATAAAATCCTGAATGAACAGGTAAGGGGATTGGACCGTCCTCGGACTTTGGTCCTGTGAATTGAGCCGTAGACAAGATGTCTCCGAGAATAAAATCCTGAATGAACAGGTAAGGGGATTGGACCGTCCTCGGACTTTGGTCCTGTGAATTGAGCCGTAGACAAGATGTCTCCGAGAATAAAATCCTGAATGAACAGGTAAGGGGATTGGACCGTCCTCGGACTTTGGTCCTGTGAATTGAGCCGTAGACAAGATGTCTCCGAGAATAAAATCCCGAATGAACAGGTAAGGGGATTGGATCGTCCTCGGACTTTGGTCCTGTGAATTGAGCCGTAGACAAGATGTCTCCGAGAATAAAATCCCGAATGAACAGGTAAGGGGATTGGATCGTCCTCGGACTTTGGTCCTGTGAATTGAGCCGTAGACAAGATGTCTCCGAGAATAAAATCCCGAATGAACAAGTAAGGGGATTGGATCGTCCTCGGACTTTGGTCCTGTGAATTGAGCCGTAGACAAGATGTCTCCGAGAATAAAATCCCGAATGAACAGGTAAGGGGATTGGATCGTCCTTGGACTTTGGTCCTGTGAATTGAGCCGTAGACATGAGGTCTCCAAGAATTGAATGATAGGACTGGATCGTCCCTGGACTTCGGTTCAAAAGGTACATGATAGGACTGTATCGTCCCTGGACTTCGGTTCAAAAGGTACATGATAGGATTGGATCGTCCCTGGACTTCGGTTCAAAAGGTACATGACAGGATTGCATCATCCATGGACCTATGTCCTAAAAGGAGCAGGATTGATCATCCTGTAATATGATTGTGTGTGTTGCAGGGTATGCTGCTATTGTGTGAATACTTGTATTGATGATGTGTATACTTGTATTGTGTGGATACTTGTATTGATGATATGTATACTTGTATTGATGATGTGTATACTTGTATTGTGTGGATACTTGTATTGATGATGTGTATACTTGTATTGGTGTGGATAGTAATACTGTTGATCTAGATGATGATGCTGCTGATCGTATTGATCTAGATGACGATGCTGCTGATCGTGTTGATCTAGATGACGATGTTGCTTATTGTGTTGATCTAGATGATGATGATGCTGATCATGTAGATTGAGGTGATCCAGATGCTGTAGATCGTGATGATCCAGATGTTGTAGATCGTGATGACGATGTTGATGATCGTGTGATGACAATGCTGATGATCATGTGATGACGATGCTGATGATCGTGTGATGATGATGCTGATGATCATGTGATGACGATGCTGACGATCATGAGGATTCAGATGTTGATGTTGCTGTAGCTGTTTGAGTGCTGCAGAAGATAAGGACTTGGTACTGAAGATGCTGATGTTCCAGTATTGAAGATGTTCCAGTAACTGGTTGAGTTACTGATGATGTTGAGAAAGCTTCCAATGATTTATAGATGTATCATGTTGATGTTGTTATAATATCCTTGCTCCTTGCTCCTGCAGATGTTGTTATAATATCCTTCTCGTTAAGGGGGGAGTGTTGAGATATTGTAACTTCTAAGAATATTATATTTGTACTTTATTATTCTGGAGATGTTTCATTCCTCCGTGAAGATCTTATTGTATATCCGGAGATGTTTATTCCTCCGTCGGAATGTGGTAACTTGGGTTATTAGACTTCCCTAGTGGGGGTCGGCCCTGTATGTGTTATGTGGGTCAAAGGGCTATTAGACCACCCTAGAGGGGTCAGCCCAGTCAGTTGTAGTGGGGTATTTAACCCATTGGTTAAATACGAGCCTACATGATTTGTGTAAAAGACAAGTCGGAGTAGTGTATAAATAGAGGAGGTGTATTCCTCATTTTACACACACTCACTCACTTGAGAGTAGCGCACTTGTGGAGGAGAGGTCTGTTATGGTGGAGGAGGAGATCATGTCTTTGGTTTGCATCTTTGTATATTGCTGGTCATCTATATTGAGGAAGCTTTGATGGGTTTTCTACCCCATGAGGGTTTCCTAGGATAAATCTGTGTCTCTTGTGTTTATGCTGTGCTTGTTGTTTCTCCAGTGATCCTGTATATGCTATTATTGTGAAATGGAATGTAATGCTGCTATTTTTTGTCTTAGCATATTAAAACTTAACAATGATTTGATTTAGAAATGACTCAAGTGGAATACATGGACTTGTCCTTAATAACAACTTGACTTTTGAAGACTAACTAACTCATGGACCTTTTTATGTGAGAGATTTTGTTGTACCTTAGAAGATTTCAACTTGTAGAATCCTTTCAACATGGAAGTAACTTTTTGCCATTCATGCACATCAACCCAACCACATTGTACCTATATATGAGGCTTTGATATTTCTTTGTTCCAACATTTGTGATAATCATGATTGGTAGAACCACAAATAAAGCAAGGATGCAAATTCCAGCAATTTGCTTGTACATGACATATTCTGCCACAGTGACTGCACCATTTATTCTACTTTTTCACTTGGTTTGTTGTTCTTGCTCCTGCTCTTGGTTCATTGTTGCTATCGCTACTTCATAGGTGTTCGTTAAGATAATCCATGCTAGTTTAGATGATGTTTGCGACACTGATTCTTGGAAAAATAACTTCATTAACTGCACTACCTATGAATGAAAATGCTTCATTATCTCTCTTTATTAGTTCCTTAAATACTTTCTTTCCATCGGCATCCAATGCTTTATATGCTTTATATCATGTTATGTGCCGCCCCATGATATTTTACTAGTTTAATGTTTATAAGATCTATAAAAAAATGAAGGCCCATGTTTGCGCAAGTGTATATCTATAGATCGAGTCCATCCAAGAATCGATTGTGCACATAAATGTATATGTTTTTAGCTAAAAGAGGACAAAAAATAGGTCTGCTCTATATCTATATTCCTTGTCACTTTACACAAAATACATAGAAAACTGATGCAAAGCATTCTATAATCCTTGCCACTTCAACAAATCAACGATGATGAATGGAATTTGGAGGTGACCCATAAAGTTATGAGAATGAAATCCACAATAGATTAAAGTAATTGACAACGTAATTGTAACTGCTAAAGACAATCATCCCACAAAGAGTGCTGCCACCTTGAACTACCAACACCAATCGCATGGATCGAAGTTGCATCACAATGAAAGAATAAGTTGAGGTGTATCAAGAACCAACTAGAAAGAAAGGTAATTATTTTTTAATGTTTTCTTTATCCCACATAGGCAAACTAAAGAAAATATCCTCTCTTCATATGGCAAATTGGTCTATTCAAATGTAATTGAAAATAAAGGAGCGATACAAAGCTTTGCAGGGTTATTGTGAGTACCATGGATAATAGTCTATAGAAGATAAATTCGATAAATTCGATTTTTTTCAATTAGGTAATAGTATTCAAAGGTTTAATCATCTACTTATTTTTCTTTATAATAAAAAATTTCAATTAGGTAATTGTATTTAAAAGTATTATTATGTATTTGCTTTGTTTAAAAAAAATAGGTAATTGTATTTAAAAGTATTATTATGTATTTGTTTTGGTTTAAAAAAAAATTCAATTAAGTAATTGTATTTGAAAGTATTTTTATGTATTTGTTTTGCTATAAAAAAAATTCAATTAGGTAATTGTATTTGAAAGTATTACTATATACTTATTTTGCTTTAAACCATTTTCAACTAAATATAATTGATAGCTAAAATATTTTAAAGAAGACAAATTAATGGATAATAGTCTTAAGCATTTAGAAGAAGAGAAATTAATGGATAATAGTTGTTGGGGACATTCAAAATTTTCAATTGGGTAGTTGTATTCAAAGTATTACCATGTATTTATTTTTTCTTTAAACTTTTTGGAACAAATAGTTAATAGAAAAAGCCTTTTGAAGAGAAATTAATGGTCTTTTGTATTCCTTGAAAAATGAAGTTGTCAAATCTACTATTAAGGTTTGCCACAAACTTTGTAAATTATTGAATATATTTATTTTTCTTGTGGTGGTAGATATGTCCTAAATCCACCTGAAATTTGAATAAGGGGATCCAAAGACATTTGTGCTTATGTGCGACGGTGGATGGTTTTCATGATTGATCTTCTCTTTTGTGCGTAGCTTTAACACTTAAAACACAATTGCAATTTGTCATTTAAACACCACACACACATAGTAACAATAGTTAAAAAAAATCTTTGATTATTCAAAACATGCAATCTCATGTAACAAGAGGACTAAAATGTGCTTGTTCCTTTAATATTCATGCAACATTAATTCATGGCAAAGTCAATCATCAATTGGACAAGTTTGAGCCATTGAATTAAGGGTAGAGTTGTAAATCCTTGTGAAAATGGACAAGAATACACCTGCTCGAAATTGAATAATGAGGTCAAGTGAGTCAACAAAATCAATTCATTGTAAAAGCATGGTTTGGAGTGCATCATTAGTTTAAGTACTCAACACCCTAAAATTAACAAAGAAATAAGCGAGTTTGAAATAAAAGCAAGTGAGCATGACACGATTAACATTTAAAAAATGGGTAAAGGAAGAAAGTGTTTGAAAAACGCCTCTCAAGAAATCAAAGAATTACTAGAATCTTTATATGAGTTGGATAATTTGGTTCTTAATCTTCACAAGCAAATTGATTGAAACACTTCAAATACAATTAATAAAAAAATAAATTGAGAACATGGTCGACGCAACTTGTGACAAAAATTACCCCCACAACGGGTGCCATCTATAAGCTACCATGTGTAGGGGGCATGAGGTGGTGCATTAAGCAATGCACATGTGGGAGGGAAGGTGGCCACTCCCACCACCCTATCAATCATGACCCCAATTGTGTTATGATTATTCTAGGTTCTGTTTGGTACTTCGCTCAATTTGTTGCTTGGTTCCGGGTACAAAGTCTTGAAGGGTTCATTATGATGGCTTTCATGGACACCCGTGCTAGCTCGTTTCATGATGGAAGGGAAGATTTAGTAATGGGAAAGTTTCCAAGGAGGAAGATACAAAGGTGACCATTCCTTGACTGTTATTCCAACTAGTGGTGTCTCTGCACTCTCGCTTCAACAACTTCATCTGCTGCATTGCTCCTCGTCCTTCTTCACAGTGATAGACCTCCTTCGCTCAGGTCTAACAATGGTGAGAACCAAGGTCACCGAAAGCAAAACTACGAACGACCTAAGGCGAACCCATATGCTGAGGGCTATGCGAGATATGGAAAGAGACAAACGTTTTTATGAGCAAAGAGTAATCCAACAGGCCAAGGAGCGCTCTGTGCGCATGGAAATGAGACGTCGGGATGGGCATCCTAGGCCTTTGAACCAGAAGTTAATGAAAGACTTAAGGGAATTGGTGGAAGATACAAGCTTATCCAAAACTAGGGATACTCGCCACACCAAAACCCTTCAATTGTTTTGGATTACGAAATCCCTTTTCTACATGGCGTTTGAAGAATGTATGGTTGGGGTTATGCAAGGAGAGAAGTTGGCTCCTTCCGTGGAAGCTCGACTCGATGTTGTGGAGCATGGCATTCAACATCTGGCTTAGAACCAGGTTACAACTGATGAGAACATCAACCGCAAGCTCAATGCGTTGACAAAGGAATTCAAAGGAAATGATCCTATCAAGGTCAAGCCTACTCGGTCTTCAATATATATATATATATATGGTGTGTTAAAAGAAAACATTGACTTAAATCTCACCCATTGCAACCTTGCAAAGCATAGATATGTTCACACGCATAAGTATTGGGTTGATTTGCATACTTTATATTGTGTTATGAATATATATGTTTCAAGTACGAAATTTGAATTGTTATGAATAAGATAAGTGCTACTTAAAAAGGTTATGTATTTTTCCTTTGTCAATTGTCATAGGCATATGTTGAAATACTAAATGCCTTGGAGGTGTTTCAAGGTGGTAAAATAAATGATTGAACATTATTGTCCAAAGTAGTTAACATTAAGACAAGGTTGTAGTGAAGAGAATGGGATCGCAAGTACAATTGAAGAATGAAGACACAAATTGCAAGTACAATTGTAACCATGCTTCTCATTACTATGTTTTGCTTCATCTCGTGTGGTAGACTTACCATGGTGATTTTAAATACATCTAAACATCATTTTGAATTTAATGAAAGGTTCCAAGTTTGACTAGTGGGATAACACTAATGGGCTATGACTCCACCAGAGGGGAAAAGTAAGGAGCTCTAAGGAGGTAATTGACCTAGACTCCTGGTTACTATATCCTATTTGCAACATCTTCCATGTGATTGTTGTATTATCATTCCATCCTAATGTTTATGCTATTACAATTAGGAACCTACTGAAATGGTTAATTACTTTAAACAATTGTTTCATACTCTTAAGCACCTACCTCCTATAATGAAGCAACTAATTCCTATATTCATGCAATCAAAGAGTTTCACTAGGGCTCTTGATCCTTATCATTAAGGAAGTGGAAGGGTTGGATGCATACTCTTTCTTTCCCTCTCATTCATTCATGCAAAATAGAGAATTCAAATTAAAAGTAAAAGCTTGAGAAAGAAATGACTCCTTGAGAAAAGAATATAGTTCTTGATGAAAAAAGAGCAACCTAGCTATCATACGATCCATGGATAGATAAAATAGGCAGTGTCATGTGGAATTACCAAGATTGAGTATGGAAGCACCTTCATCAACCTTTGCACTTCTGCTAGATTTCTTTGTTGGATTTGAAGCCTTTGGTAAATAGAAGAGTGATTTTGGAGCCTTGACAAATATCCTCTTCCTTCGTGGTCGTATCCTAGCATGGGGGGTGGCGTCCACGAATGATTTTCTTATGGTTGAGAGAAGAATGGTTCACTCACAATTAGTTGCCTTGAAACTCAATTTATAATAATATAAGTTATTTTCATCTCCTTCGTTGCTATGAATTCAATCTTGTATGATGAAGAATATAATTTTATTATTCCTTATGAGGATTTACATTGAAATTTCATGTAAGCTTGATGAGTAAATGAATTTGAATTTATTTTGTATACAAGTAGTTTGTAGAAATGCATTGTGCATACAAGTACAAAAACCAGTTTTGTAATTTTTGTGCAATTATGTCATATGAAGTCTAATGGATACCAAATTTGGACTAGAGATAGCTAGCACATATCCCCATGTGGCCACAGAAAATTGTTTCCATATTTTCCTGTATGACCCTTAAAAATGCAAAATCGTTGTAGATGAAATTGTAATATACCTTGGCAATGCAATGTTTGTTGGAATTCAATTGTTAAGAGATGGTACTAACGCCAATACCCACATGCTCGTCAAACATCAGCTTCATATTTGTCTATATGAACCTTAAAAACCCTTATAAATGCAAATTGGTTGTAGATGAGATTTTGTTATAACTTGGCCATGCAATGTTTATTGGCATTCAAATTTTAATAACAACCAACTCACATAAATTTCCACATGCTCATCAAATGTCAGAGTTAGATTCATCTGCTTCATTCTTGAAAAGGAAAGATATTGACAAACCTTTGAAACAAAGTATGTGGAGTAATTGTTTACGCTGTGGTGAATGGATTATACCACATATGCCATCATGTAAATGTGTTATGAGGGACATTGTCATTCACTGGATTTTAATTGAATGAAAAGCTTAAATCCATATGGTGTTGTATAAAAGAAATTTTATTTAGAATTAGCTTGTAAAGACAAAAAGACTTGTATTATGTTGTCTGGTGAAATGTCAAACTTTCTCATAGTAAGTAAAGAGAATGGGTTCCTTCTTGTAAATGGTTTTAAGTTGTTTTATTTTGACATACATCATGTTGCTAACAATGAAACTTTAGACTAGTAAACCATATATTTGATGTTATAGTGAATATATGTTACATAACATCCTCTACAAATAAAGAAGCATAACCAACCCTAGCTATACATGAACTTAAGGGTGGAATTTTTTACCAAAGAAGTTCATCCTCTCCAAATTTAAACTTATAGCAATAATGTTGAGTGCCGAAGCATATGCAGACCATTCCTATACCAAGATCTTTTCAAACCCTAATTTACCTACCGACTTCCAAACTTCTCACCAAGGATTTACCCTAGAGAGTTGTTACAGCATCACATTTGTAGAAGCATCACTAAGGAAGTGTAATAGGTGTGTTTGATGTGAAAATGTTCAAAAGGAATTACTCATATCAAAATCTTTGTAAACAACACAAAAATTAAGTTTATGAGTGGATATTACAACATATGATATTGACATCTTTGGCAATTTCAATGCCATAAATTATTATTATTGTTTAATTTATGATTCTTATATATATGATATTTGTAATAATTGTAGATCTATATACTATAATCATATATCCTATATTATTCTATATTAAGATTTTATTCCACATTAATATTTACCAGTTTATAAATTGAAAATTGTGTTGTCCAATATGAAAAGGAAAAAGCATTCATCCATTTAAGTTATTAATTTATTCAACTTGATTTCATATATTATTAACGCATAATTGTAAAAGATAATGATAATGTAGCTTCAAGGCACATCATATTTAAAAAACCAAACAAAAAGAACTTCACTCTTTTCAATATGCAATATGCTTAAATGAAGAATGATTACTTATTATTATATAATTTATAATAAAATGTTTATTCTATAATTGCATAATTTATAATAAAGTAATGTAATTATTTGTCAATTGGGTCTAAGTCTGAGTAGTGGTGGGATGGTGTTATCCTCTCTATCCACGTTTTATTTTCATAAGTGACATGTTAAATTTATAATGAATATATTGTTGTAATGGCTAATAATTTTATTGTTGACTTCACCTTGTATAATGAAGAATATAGGGTTTATTTTAGATATCATCTTCAAAATGAGGAAAAGTGCTCAAAAAATTTCCTCCAAAATAATTACCTTGAAAAACAATACAATTACTTAATTATCATAAAAAATATTGTATTTAAATCCTATATTTATTAAATTAAACTTTAAAAAATATTAAATAAAAATTAAAGCCAAATTGAAAAAAATATAACATATATGAAAAATACTTAATATAAAAAAATAAATAAAATTATCATTTTTAAATCAAATTTGTAAGTAGCTACTTAATTCTCATATTTATTAAAAAATATTCATGAAGTTCACTCCAATTGATGATCTACTTAATTTTCATTTAATTTAAAGAATCTCAAAACAATTGAATTCTCTTTCTCATCCATCAAAATAAACTTAAATCTACTTAAAAAATAAACTTAAATTTACTATTTAAATAATTTGCATTCATTTTTTAAATAACTTTAAATAATCATAAATTTCAAATTAATAATGTTTCACCTTATTTTTATTTATTTTAAAAAATCTAAAAAATTATCTTTCTCATACATGGAAATAAACTTAAACCTACCATTTAAATAATTTGCATGCCATTCTTCTTCTTTTAAGGGCAACCATACTATTTAAAATAGTATACATTTGTTAAAGTGTTGCGCGTTTGGTGCCCCAAGTATAAACGCATCTTAATTTCGTGAAATGTGATTAAAAGAAAAAAAGGTGCCCCCTTTTTGTTGATGAACTGGTTCCAAATTAAGGTTGGCTTAGCCCGTGGTTTGTAATCCAGCGGGCTTGGTTGACAAAGTTCAACAGGGATATAGTTCCCTAGTTATTAAAAAAAGAAAAAAGAAAAAGAAATATGATTTTTAAAGAAGTATCATTAGAAAACAATTACACTAAAATATTTGGAGTGTGTTGAGTATTTATAACACAATTTTGATTTTGTATATAAATATATAAATTTGTTTAACTATAATTATAACAAGGGAAAAAGCTGCGTGGCAGCTTAGTCCCTGCCAAAGGGTGTGGGCCATGCGCCACGTGGCAGCTACGCAGAAGCAAAAGCATAAGGTTGAAGGCTAGAGCACGTGGAAGAGATCGGTGAAAGTGTCAGAGGGTTGGAGCAGGTTTCAAGCTAGCTCACAATTTTATTTCATAAAATAAACATTGTATGAGTTGTTAAAGACTAATGTTCTGTTTAAAATTTTTGAGATGTGAATATAATGTGCAAGAATTACCATAGAAAGGTAGCGGTAATCCAAAACTTTCAAGACAGTTCATTCCATTGCAACAACTTCTTGTTGCTTAAATACGTTATTTGCGACTGTAAATGTTTCCTGCCTGATACTGAAACGAAATACTCGAATTAATATATGTTTCATTTTCTAAGAAGTTTGAAGCGATTACAAATTTAAAAAGCATTTTAATATTGTAATGATCTAAATGCATTTTAATACCGCAAATAGAACTTGAAAGAAATAATATTTTGAAATTTATACCAATTCTTAGGTTGATTCTCTTCAATTCTGATTGCAAGTGTCATGGAGGCGATACCCAGGACCTGTAAATGAGTATCGTTTGCAAAAGTCCCTTTAGACAAGAATCTGTCCAGTAAATTCGTGCTTAAGAAGAGTGTTTCCCGCTGAAGCTGATACGAGGCTGTGTACTGGGCCACAACAGAAGTTACGAATTAATTATTCGTGCTGAAGAAGAGTGTTTCCCGCGTAAGCTGATACGAGGCTGTGTACTGGGCCACAACAGAAGTTACGAATTAATTATTGAAACATCAACAGACTTTTTCAAAATTCCATTTCAATTTAAATTGTGCAAAATTCTTGTCTCCATAATCCAGTAAACCATCAGAAGACATTGTTTTCCTATGGCGTCGGTCAACTGAGTATCAATACGGTCCAACATATGACGTTGAGACGGAGGTTTCTTACGCTCTCTTGCTTTAAATTTCTAAAATGTATCCTCATCTTCATCCTCAGTGCACGTATAGTCTTGCAGATCAGTAAAAGAAACAAAAGCATTATAAATTGAAATTTCAAACCTATAAAGAGTCTTGGCTTTTCACATCTTGTTTCATTGCAAACTCATTACAAATCTCCTTTAATTATAATAATAATTTAATCTTCCCCAAAGATGAATATGAGACTGGCCAGAGATCAATGAACAACTTGATTTGCTAGTTATTTTAATTTAATCTAACAAAAAACAGAAATTGTCTCTGTAGTAAATGAGAATAATGATCAACGATTTAAGCTTTACAAGTTCCAGATTCTCGTTTTTTAGTGTTGACAAGAGAATCTATTAACGAAAACATAAATTTCTTGAACTAACGTTAGCTGCAAATAGTCCGAAAATGTTTCATTACCATGACGGGATTCTGTAAATTATCGGCATGCCAGATTAGTTATACTAAACGGAAGCTCCCACAGGCCATTGGCAGAAGCATAATCACTCCACGACCAAAATTTCTCTTCAAATTCAGCAATTAATGGATAACAGGAACTAGCAAGGACTGAGGGCCGCACAACGCCAGAATCGACCTGTAAATCATCGCTTACCACCGTAAGAAACACAGTAAGAAACGGATCAATCGAATATTCATCCGAATCCGAAGAAGCTAAAAAGAAGGAAGGGGTCACATCCGCAACAATACAGGAAGAAGCAGCAGCCTGTTCTTCATCGTGGATATCTTCATCAAGTTTAGACAGGGCCGTTTGAATTTCGGCATCAAATACGGAGTTAGCGCACGACAATTCCTTTGAATACACCCTTTACTGAGTTAGCGCACGACAATTCCTTTGAATACACCCTTTACTGTTTCAAACACCGAATATGGTTAATATGCAATGCTGTTACAGTGTATTGTTTCATTACTGTCCTAAATACTGATTATGATGGTTATGAAATTGCTATTATAGTGTTAAACAATGGTAATTACATTTAAGATGTGCTTGACTGTTTCAGACCATTGAATGTTAATAACTAATTAATTATATTAGTTTCTTTTTAAGTTAAGGGTTCAAGACCTAATCATTTATATGTATTGTTGATGTTTTTTTTACTCTTACTATCGCATAAATGATGAACAGGAAAAAGAGAGGAACCCTAAAGGTTTCCAGAAAGATTAGTTAAGTTTACCAGAGTCTGTTGAGAGACTCAGATTAATGAAAAACTAGAATCGCAATAAAAATAAATAAGTTTAGTATGGTCTATGTGTGCGAATCTATTTTGACAAAATGAAGCATAATACGGGCAGTTGTAAAACTATTAGGAACCCTCTGTGAAATAAGAGTTACAGTGATCAAGTAAATGGTAGAAAGCCATTTTGTAAATAAAGTAAAAACCCTAAACTATTTTGTTTGTACAATGGACAAATAATCTTGTCGAGCAAGGTGAATAGCTCCAGAAAATAAGATTTATAGAAGGAAAGCATCAACCCATAATTACAGGGTTTCATGTATTAATATTTATAGTCCATTCAAATTCGGTTTAGAGAAGAACTTCAATAGTGGAAATTAACAGGCAATACAACTAACTTTATACAACCATACTTCAGGAGAGAATGCTAATCCTAATTCTATAACACCAAAATCAACCGGCCGAATGCTCAAACTACAAACTGTAAGATCTCCTTTTCCTTGATTACAGAATATTAAGCCAAAATTGGCACCAGAGCAGAAAATTCTTGTACAAAATTATAAACCCTATAACATGGGAGAATTTACATAATCTCACTGTAAGCAAGGTGAAACCATCACAGAAATGGAAGTGGTATGCCACTCCCTACACCAAGACTGTACTCATCCACCTTAAGGAGAACACGATCCATACATAGACATGTTGCTTACCTGGGGACGACTTGTCTATGGAGTAGCTCAACCGATGGGAACCCTAAGTAGGCGAGCAACCCTGCATGGAAACGGGAAATGAAATTAGACTTTCATATACCGAGAAAAATAAAAAGGAAAGAAGGAAAACGTAAGGGGTACAAATTAACTTATGTTTATATGAACTAATACAGATTTCTTGCAGCCGAGGGTTGTGCACTATTAACGAGCGACTCAGACAATCCCGCTCAGCCGTTACCAACTCTCTCTATGGTGCTTTGCAAGAAATTTTATACATAGGAGCAATTTTTTTCCTGTAAGAGAGCCGTTTGCTGCTTTCAAAAGAATTAACCCACACATCTCTAGACTGGCGAGAACCTCGGCTCAACCCTCCTCCAGAGCTAAACTGAGACGGAAGAATGACCGAAGGAAAACCCTGGCAGGCCATTTTTGGGGTAAAGAGACTCATTTAGTGTCATTCATAATGACGCTGTCAGAGAAGTTAACGTGGCGTTCAGTAGAACATTCATAGACGAGCACCCTGAGGTTAAATACTTTAACCCTCGCCACAGCCATAATTACATAATAAATTTGTAATAAATACTTTAACCCCGACGTGTAAAAATGTGCCCTGCCAAACAGGGAAGTGTAATTTTCTGTAATTTTTTATTTTTAAATTATTAAAAATTTCAATCTTCCTGAAGACATTTATGTCAAATCTAGGTTGTCTTTAATCAATGAGAAAATCAGATTTTTGTTTTTCAGAAAATAGAAAATGTATTTTCAATTTTCAGAAAAATAAGTTAAATACACAGTAAAAAAAATTGATGATTAATACAAATCAAAAAGCTTCGACTTTCAAACGAAAAGTATATCCCTACCTTGACAGGGACTAATAATAATAAACATTTAAAATATATATTAAATATAATAATAATAACAAATAACTTAATTGAATATTCCCAATAACCAAACAATAAACAAACGTGTAATTTAAGAAACCATAGAACCATGCCAAATTACCATAAACAATAAGCAAATTTGTAATTTAGGTTTTACATATACCATAAATATAACAATTACACCCTGAAACTAAAAATGAAACTATTTCATTGATGTAAAGTTGAATTACACAACTTGGTACTGCCATGCCTTTTTGAAAATTTATCCCCCACTATGTTTTGGCGACTCTGTGTACAATATAATCCCAAAACATTGGACTAAAATGAGAGTCAAGACAACATATTTACTAGCATTTGCCCTTTGAGGGGCAAAAATGAACGCTTCGGTGGACAAGTCATAGACTCGGGCAGAAATGACAAAGGAAATTTTGGAGTTGGCATGAAAAGGTTGGGTCGACCGTGGATGGGCTAAAACTCTCGACTCTTTTGGTGGAAGATAGTCTTGAATTATTAATATTAATAATATTAATAATATTATTTAAAAAAAAATTTGGCCACAATGGTTATTAATAAAATTAAAAAAAGAACAATTTTTGGCCTAGGAATAGTCTTCAATTTGATGGATGGCATGATCATTAATCTCTTGGCAAGTTTTATTTCATATTTCATAAAATAGATTTATTAAAAAAGATACAAAAAGAAGGACTTTCCTTATCATTGCAAGCAACATTTATTCATGACAGTGCGAGGTTTCTAATGGCAATCACTAAAGTGTACATGATTTACATCATTAATCTCTTGGAATGTATAAGCCATAGGATTCAATGCACCAAGCCAAAAGAGAACATATGTTTCATAGTACTCACAAAATGACATCCCTAATTCAAAGTAAAGTTTGTTTTGCCTCTAAACTTTGATTTTGTGGATATTCATCTTAATTTTAATAATATTTTGAGGCTTTTAACAAGATCAATTATTTAAATGAAATGAAAATATCTATCATTTGAATTTATGAATAAATAAATATTCTTTTGAATATGAAAGAAAAAAGAAATGCTCAATTGTAAATTGAAGCAATTAACACTATTTTTAAAATCCAATATTTATTATTTATCTCAAAATTTAAAAACAAAACCTATTATATCAACTAAAAAAATATCATAAAAATTTAATTAAAACTTAAATATGATTTAATGTTTATAATATGTAAAAAAATAAAAAATATATATATATATTCTATATTCACTCATAATTTAGTAATATTAATATTGATATTAATATATTTTTTTTCAAACATTCAATAATATTTAGAATATATATTTTAAAATATTAATAATATTATTTAGAATTTTTTTAATATAAATAATATTATTTAGAAAATATTTCATTATTAAAAAATAAATTAAATGATTTTATTATACACAAAAGATAAAAATAAAATAAATAAATTATACGTTCAAAAAGATTATATATTATTATTATTATTTGTTATTAAAATAATTTAAGTTAATATTTTAAATTAACTTAATAAAAATAAAATAAATTTTATTTCAATAAAAATTTCAATCATAAGGTCTTACGAAGGAATACAAGGTGGTTATATATATTTCTTTAGACATTTATTTTAAATTTCAGGGGTAAAAGGAAAAACAAGTGTTTAGAGAATGACTAATTCGATATTGACTATAATGAATATATCATTTTTAATATTTTTATGAATATACCATTTTTAGTATTTTTATGAATATATCATTTTTAGTAGGCAACTTGTCTATGAAGACATTTCATCTTGGATTTAGTGTCTTAGAGGACGTTTTATTTTGGATATTGTTTTTTTAAACAAGAATATGTATTGTTTATATTATATAAAAAAGGGCAAGGATGTGGTTGAACCTTTTCAACATTTAATATAAATAGGGAGATGTAAACCCTTTTAAATAACTTTCAAGAGTTTCAAAATGATATATCAATTGTTTATTTATTTATTTTATCACTAAATCTTACGTTGTTATTAGTTATCTAGTTTGTATAAAATCTTACAGATTGAGTGTTTTGTTCTGGTGTGTCTTCTTCTATCAATTGTTTATTTATTTATTTTATCTTTAAATATGACGTTATTAGTTATCTAGTTTGTATAAAATTTTACATATTGACCTAAATATAAATAAATCTTGTAGAACATATATGTTTAAGGTCGTGCTCATGATGAGTATATTTCTTCTTTCTTGCAATTGATGACAAGATCGAGAGATTGTCCATTGTTGATCATTTTGTGTTTTGCTCAACTGTGTCTTCTTCCATGACCATGATGTGGTCCATTGCAAACAACCTAATTGAGGCTACAAGCAATGTCGAATGTCTCAATTCCGTGAATCTCGAATATTGCTATAATTCCAGAAGCTTTACCTTATCCTTCAACTTCAGCTTTTCCAACTTGTCTTTCATGGTAATTATCTGTCACTTGTTGGATTTTAAATCTCTACGTATACGGTTAACTAATTTTTATTCCCCCACATCCAAATCTGAAGACGACGGATTGGAAAGCACTGGAGCATTAAGAATCGGACAATGGATAAAGATACACTTTGGTGCAATGACATTCAAAAACATATTGTCAATAAATAGAAAGGAAATTGAGTAGTTTATAAGAACACGCCTCCTCCTACAATCACACAAATCTTCTTCATTAATGATGAGAGAATATTTTAAAATTTAAAAGTTTATAGGTATTATATTATAATTTCTATTTTTATTTTTAAAACTATATTGATATTTAAAAAAAAATTCTATAACCATGATAAATATTTAGAAGATATCAATTAAAATGTTCACTCATAAGGTATTTCATTTTCATAGTAATTTGTTTGAGTTGAAGTTACAATAGCAAAGGTTATTGATTGGTTGCAACTGGTTTGAAGAGTCATAAAAGGGATATAATTGTTTTTTAATAAAAATGGTTAACATTTGTATTAAAAAAAGTTGCTTGGTTTCTTCAAGCAATAGAAGTACATAACAAAAACAAGTTTGTTGTTAAATTCAAGAGTTTTCAAAATATTACTAAAATAGTTATGAGACCACTTATAGATCATACTGTTTAGTTAAATTTTACATACAAGTCTTCTTGAAACAAAAAGCTTGAGGGCATTTAATCTAGAAACAACTTAGCAAAAGATACTTGACACAAAAAAACTGACATGACTCACTGCCTTCAAATAGAGTAGGAACCTAGAATGGAATTCTAAGTCTCTAGTGCATGGATTTTTGACTTGAGGACCACCATCTTTGTTGGGATGAACTGTTGTTGTTGTCGAAAAGAGGGCAGGAGGAGCAGCCAAAATGAGAGTCTACTTGGACATCGCCCATCTCCAAAGAACTAACTCAAATTTGCAGAACCGAGATTTGAGCTTCAATTGTGGCGATTTTGGTTGAGAGAATCTTGTTCTTCTCTTTTTCTATCTTTATTTTGTCTCATAATGCCTGCTCTTGCTATCTAGTAATCTCATGTTCCAAGTCTCCCATTGCTTCCTCCTGCTCCAGGCATTGCTCTAGTGCCTGGAAATCATGCTCACAATTTCACGAAAGCCTTCTCAATACTCTGTAAAAGAGAGTCATGGTTTTAAAGTAGTTTTAAAACCTGTCAATATATTTTACAATACTACTTTATCATTTAATTTTAATATATTATAAATAAAGATTTACAAAATGCAAATTTTAAGAAAATCATTTTAAATTATTTCAAATTTCAAATTTCAATATTTTTTAATATAATCATACAAAATTATATGACAATGAATGGATGGGATATAGTTATCCCACCAACGCACAACCGTATTCTTGACATTTTATGTTTATATTACTTCCTTTTTCCAATTACCAACCTTAAAATAATGTCTTCCATTTACATGTCAGAGACCAGTGGTCTCTGTAACGAAATCCTTCTTCTAAATAAGAATAATAACAAAGAAATTAACATTATTGTTCGAATTTCACATGTCAGTTGTCTATGCAACTGGTGCTGGTTTATTTAATTGCACCGTGAAATTAATTTCGAAGAAAGGTAAAATTGAAGCAATTCACAATATATCTTAAACAAATATTAGTTTACCACTATTTAAACATTATTAATGATTTTTTTTAAAAACTGAACTACATATTATACTTCTTTTTTTTTTGCTTAAATATTAAAGTTAAACAAAATAACAAAAAACAAGGAGAAAGTAAGCCAATAAACTAAATTTGTATACAATAAGCAATAAGAAAGCAATAAGCAATAAATTTGTATACAATAAGCAAGCCTTTGGAATCCCATAGTATCTCCACTATGACTACGTCACCGTTTTTCCACCTATACATTCTCTTAAATAGTACATCAAACAACAAATGAGATATGAGATGTTCCTAATTTAGACACTCTAATTCTTTAAGTATAAGGCATTAAATTGACCACTCTGGATTTATAGCTTCAAGGAACGAAGTACATGGGATTAGGAAGCTTGAATATACGAGCACCTACAACACTCCCAATGATATCGGTCCACTAATCTCCAACATTGCCCCATATACGATATCCACCCTTCATCAATTCTTCCCTCTTGGCTGACTTCTTCAACACTGCTACGCTCTTTCCTTCCTCTCTACGTTCTCTACACTCATATATCATCAACGAAAAGCTTACAACGTTACGCTTGTTTCATATAATACCCAAATCACGAATGAAAATGTCCAAACAAGAAAATAAATATACCTTAAAATAAGTCCAGCGTAGCCAGTATACCCCTGTGAGACGAGATTTTCTTCTGTAATGTTGCGTTGAGATTCATCCCTTCCAGTGAGAAAGAAAATCTGGTGTCCGGAGGTATTAAGATGTTTATACAGACGCAGAATACCAGGCAGAGCAAATGATTTACCACTTACTGCCCAATTGTTAAAGGAAACTGGGTCGAAGGGAATTCCACTGTAAAATCACTCACTGTCCACAAGAATTAGTTTTTTGGAAGTTAAACTAACATCAAATTTCATAATGAAGAATTAAAACTACTAAAATTAGTCCACCCCGGATTCTAATTTATCCATACAATTAATTTGACATATTAAATTTTTTCTATCTATATTCATTCTTTTATTTCTTGATTGAAAATTATTTGATAGAACTATCAACACTCTTTCAAGAGAGAAATGATACTACGATACTACCATGCCATGCTGCAACGTCCATCTCTATCATTCCAAGAGAGGTATCAAAGCATGAGGTGCCAATAGCAACATAAAGGTGCTAAGATTGAGATTGGCATACAAGTTTAGCAGGTCCGGTTTTTATACCTTTCGGTAAAGTAGATTGTTCCATATGGGTTAAGATAGTTTTGTTTAGGCAAGCATATTAAAATAAGCAATGATATATTTTAACTACTGGATCTCTCTCGGTCGCCTCTGCTCATTTATATATTTATATTTTAACTTCTGATCTATTCGAGAGGTAAGGATTGAAGCAACCTCTTAGTGTAGTAAATGAATCAAGAGATTTACAAGAAATGATGAAAATCTACCGACGAAGGCTCTAGATCAAGATGTATAGAATAGCACCTGGATCTTCTGTCGCAATGATTTGATATAAGAACGACTAATAAGATATAATTAACATCGGTAAAGGGCTTACCCAAACTTTCGCCCCATATAATATTCGAGATTGGACAAGGCTGTGTCATCGACATCCAACACCCAGGCATCCTTACTGTCGCCGACCGGACTGATATCTGCTGTGTAAGTAACAACAAAGTCAACTGTCGTTGCCAGATCTCTTTCGTACTGTCCATACAGCATGTACTACTCAACGTAAGTCAAGCAATCTTGGGGAACTTTCCACCAATTCCTTAAATTATTCAATTCCACGTTCAGCCTCCAGCTCAAGCAATCCCTGAATATACCACCATCTTGTTTTAAACGGAGCTCTTTGATTCGGTGATTATGATGAAGTCTAAAGCCTGTTTTGATCCGCTGCCATCCGAGCTAAACTTATCAATTCATCGATTCTGTGTTCAATGAGTAGTAGACAAAATGAAGGGAAGAGGATCGCAGGCTCACAATATAATGTTTCGCACTCGCAGGTGACCAAGCGACCAGCGACGGGTGACCGGCTCACAATATAATGTTTCGCACTCGCAAGCAACCAGCGACGGGCGACCATCTCACAATATAATGTTTCGCACTCGAAGGCGACCAGCAACCAGCGACCGGCTCACAATATAATGTTTCGCACTCGCAGGCGACCAGCGACCGACGACCACCGAAGCCGCAGGAGGGAGATCGCTGCACTCTGGCGAGATTGTGCCGGTTGTGCTCAGCCACCAGCGACAATATCTCAACGACCGGCGACCAGTGAAGCGGCAGGAGGGAGTTCGCTGCACTTTGGCGAGTTTGTGCTGGTTGTGCTCAGCCAATCTCAAGGAGGATGTGCCTAGAAACTTGGGGATTTGGAAGAAATGGAAAATCTGGCAGCCCCCACTTTCAAACGCAACCGGGTTAATGATCACCCACAGCCTCCGACAGCAGAAAGACCAAAGCAAGCACGCACAACGGAAGGACCAGGTGGAAGTTAGGGATCGTCGCTAGGCGAGGCGTAATTCGTAAATTCGTAATCGAGTAGACCCAAAGAAATAAATTTTGCTGTGGCAAACCTGATGGAAAGTTGTTCCATGTCCAATCCGTAATTGAATGCTCAACTGTAGAAAAAAAAATGTATATCTAGTAATATTTTTTCATGCAAAGTTGCATCGGTTTGTTTTAATCCGTAAATTGTTAATTCCTATTTTTTTTGTAATTTGTGAAAATAAATGATACCATAGTTGATATTGTTGCCATCAGAGCAACATAGAAGATACCGATGGAATAAATTCAGAGATACATGGTATTTGAATACATGGATCATGATCTAACTGGTTTAGCTGAGAGACCAGGAATGCGCTTTACTGTTCCTCAGATTAAGGTATGAGATTGATGAAAATATGAATCGCAAGATCATTTTGCAGCGACCAAAATGGAAACCTGACCAATAGAGTAATCACGTTGGTCGGCGGTCGCTGCCGAGATGGAAGAAAAAAAACTATTTGCGCCTGACTGTGTCGCTGGTTGGCGGTCGGCGGTCGCCGTGCAAGGGCAAAAAAAACTAAAAAATAATTTGCGAACCGCTTGCACTGGTCGCTGGCGAGCTGCGACACGATAAAGCTAAAAATAAAAGGTGAAATTGTTCAAAGTTTATGCTGCGCTAAATGGAATTACTAATTGGAGCATTAATTAATTACACGAATTAGAGCTCTCACACTCTGCAAAGCCATTTTACATTGCAATTTGCAAGTGTCTTCATTAGAAACAAAGAAAAAGAGTAAATGCACATAATCAAACGCCTGTACCCATAATTTTGCAAACATATAAGTACTATACGCACAGGGGGCTTTTGCATTTTACAGTATATCGATCCCCATTTCTAAAGGCAAAAAAATAACGCAGTGACATCACTTCAGCGCGACTGCAGCGCGTCTGATAATTAGAATTCATATGGCCTTTTCTTGGGTGATTTTTCTTGTTGTTAGGCCATTTCAATGTTTCTGAAATAGTATATTTGTGTTGTTTAAACCGAAAATATTTGTGTTGTTTAAATGGTCTCAGTTATTTATATCGATTTATGGTTGGGGCCATTTTGGTAGATGAATTACTCTAAGATTCATGTGTACAAAATGTGATCGGGAGCAAAGCAAAATCCTCGTGTCCTGCACTGTGCATTGCCTTACTGCTTTGTCTGCCAATGATTTTTGATACATAAAATGATATCGGAAAAGTGTGCAATATATGGTGAGGGAGATCTGTGGCTATACATGCCCAGCAATAATCCAGGACCAACAAACTCTGCTTGCGGAATAAACTAAATGTCCACTCGTCCAACAATACCTGCTCTGCAAACCACGAACATTTCCCCTCTAGGCTTTGTGCATCGCGTCGGCAAAAGAAAAATCGTGGAGAAGCACTACCATCCACGCGGCAAAATTCCATTCGCTCCATGAGCGAGGAATCTTGCTGATGTGGAAGTAATGCTTCTCCATGGTGAATGCCTACGGCGTAATAAAATAAATTAATTAATTATTTTATCACAGAAATTGTTCACTTTTAAAATTTACTCTCATCCCTCTAATGGTAATGTTTGAGATAGTTACTTTGACCTGGAAGGAATATGAGCTACACATACTTGTTCTATCTATAACTCTCATAAAACATTTAAGTGCCAATAATGAGCGGATGAAAACCGAAGAACAATATTTGACACCTCTTAAATCAAAACCTTCATATTTACTTTGTGTTAAAAAAAATCTTCATATTTACCATTAGCAAGTTGTTCAAATGTCAAGGAATGGGAGGAGTGGATTTACAATGGTCAATGTATTGTTGATTTTTAGAGCTCAATTCTGATTATTAGTTTCGAATAATTTACTGCAATTATTAACTAAAATACATTGAATTCACATCAATCATGCACTGGGAACAATTAGGAAATCACACATGCATTTGACATTTTGGATTTACTTTGGAAAACCTCAACTGGAAAAAAACCAACAAACAATAGATTTTATTAATATAAAACCCTAGGCTCCCTTCCTGGGATAATGGCCCACTAAGGAATATACAAATCAACAAATAGGCAAGCCTAAAAACCTCAAGATTAGCCCTTTGATCTTGTTGGTTGGTTGATATTTTCCTTGTTGTCCCTTTGCTTTGTTCCTCGAACCCTACCCACCCACTTCGATGGAAGTCCTTCTCCACCGACTTAGTGAGATCTCCTCACTCTGTGTCATTGTCGTGTGCCATCCTCTCCTTATGATTCCTTTTATAACATCTCAATGACCAAAATACCTTGGGCCAATACCATGGGTGACCAAATAGCATGGGACCTAAGTCACTTTTTAGTCATTAGCAAACATTAAGTTAATAATGTGTTTTTCTTAAGTTAGACTTATGAAAGAGATACAAAAAGTCACTTACTCCTTCAAGCAAGTTCCTAGAGGAATCTAGACGGCTCCTACATGCCTGACACTTGGCCTATGCAAAAGTTACTCTTCGATGCTACAAAAATCAACACTCTCTCTTAGCGAGAAATGTACTTATGGAAGAACCTCTACCTGGATCTATCTTCAATCCCACCACACCATCCATTGTTGTAGTTGCTCCCTCTGAATTGGAGGATTTCCCTGCCACCTGCTTTGGAATCTGCTTTGAAGATATGTTCCTCCTAACCATGCTCCTATGAGCCTGCTGCTCTTGAGCATCCTACATGGTCGTTTCATACCATGACTCCTTGAGAGACTTGGAAGGTTGCTCCTTCCTATTCGAACCAGAAGGCTCACTCCCTCTGAGTTGCTCAACCTTTGGAGCTACCTACTCTTTGTCCTCTGCCATTGTGATGCTTGTCAAATTTCTATAGTTGTCCAAACTACTGTTTGGGGCTGCCCGGACCTCCTGCCCGCTGCTCGGATTTGCTGCCCACTGTTTCCCAAGGATTTCTGTAGCTTTCTATTGCTTCCCGAGGACTATCATGGGCTACTCGAGCTTTCTTCTCACTACCCGGACCCTTTCTAGGTTGCCCAACCCTTTTATGGTTGTTGCCCAACCACTTACTGGGATGCACAAGCCTTCTAGGCACTGCCCGGTCCATGTTCTGGGTTATGTTTAAAACTTTTGGGTTGTTCTAGGCTGCCAAGGTGGCTGCCCTGAAATTTTAGTGGGCAGCTCTGCCCTTGCTTGGTGGCCTAGCGGCTGCCCAACGGCTCCTACTCACATGGCGATTGAGGTTTTTCTCTTCACGCCCAAGCATTCTACAACAACCCTAGCGGTTGCTCCAGCTCGGCCTTATTCCTCTGTCGACTTTCTAACAACTATCACCACCCCGCGTCCACAGCAACCTCAACGGCTACTTCCTCCACGAGCCTACAACATCTAATGGATCCATTGTTATCTGCCTCTAGCTGCCAAATCTCTTTCCCAATGGTTGTGACTCAACACCTTGCTGCCACACATTTGCATACTCGTCCACCATGAGCCCATACATGCTCTCATCCCAACACTTACGTCATCCACAACTTCCATGTCATGGCCCGATTGCTTTGCCTAGTGTTTGTTGGCCCGACCTCGACCTAGTGGCCTCTCCATCTGTTCCTGCTTCCTTTCTTGCTATCGCTCGATCTGGCTTCGACCCGATCCTCACGTCCTCTGCATTTCACGAGTCCGCACCTTACAATAGCTCCCTCAGCCCGCATACGTGATGATGCTCCTATTATCACATATATAGTAGTTTGGCTACCATACATTATTTTCCTGATTCCAGTACACTATTCAGCCAGTTCCCTTACATTGAGATGCTGAGATGAGCATCTACTATGATCACTATCAGATTATGGACAACAATTTTGTTCCCCATGCCATGACTGAGTCTCAGGACACTCAGAGAGATGACCGATGTAGCTATTTAGCCATTTATACAGAGTAGTCAGTAGTGCCCAGAGTTACAGCAACAGTTTCAGAGGACAGAGGATGGCTCAGATGATGAGCATTCAGGTATATGACTCAGCAGGTTTATTATGGTGTCGTGGTTATATTGCTTTTATTTTCATTCTCATAGCATGTCTTAGCATTTAGTATCATGATCTGGCGATCATATAGATATGTGGACCTGGTTGTACTTTATATATATATCATATTTTTCCCTACTCAAACTTAGAATTTCTTGGCCTATACTCATCGATTTTACCCTCCTTAGGGAGATTAGAGGTGATCATTCCCACCATACTTTGGCTTGCTAGTGTTGGTCTCACTATTCACTATCTTCATCCATCCATTACCTACCCAGTTTGTTACTTACCTTGACTTACTACTTGACTAGTGGCATGGAGGACCTTTCCCCACTGTAGCCTCTATATTAGATGAGCTTCCTTGTTTATTGTGTCTCGGCTTTGAGTTGGTGACAAAACTTACCTTTGGTGAGTTGGATTTCCTCATGAAGTCCCCCTAGTCACTAAAGATGTTGTTGGTTAAACCTGAAACTTTTAGTGCTGCCATGAATGCAAAATTGTGAAAAAGAAATGTTATATCTATTGTGGAAAAAGCCAAATGAAAATGGCTATGAAATATCAAATGTTGTATCTATTGTGAAATGTAAATACCTAGGTAAACAAGCTATCTAAAGACACACCTAGAAGTGCTCAAGTAAACACATGCCTTAAAAACACACCTGCAACAAGAAGCCTAATGAAATGTAAATCTACGTAATGTGTTTATAAACACACATAGATCAAAGGTTATGGAAACTATAGGCCCAAAAAGCAATGGAACTTAAACTCTATATCAAAATATTGCTGGCCTCATTTGTATTATGGATTGTGCGCATCTGTCAAGGTGAATAAACACTCTTTGAACAACTTACCCATTTGTGAGACATCGCCATTCCCTATGTTATTGCTCATTCAGTATATGCTATGGTGTGTATTCCCTTTCCCTATCCAAGTGTCATAGTGTTAAGTCAGTAAGTCATTTCCTACAGCCTAGCCTTTGCAGTACAAAGCCTTCACCCTTCACTAGCAAAATGGTCACAGCTATGAAGTGAGTATGGTCTTGAAAGTCTAGTCTGAGTAATAATAATAATTAATGACTTTATATTTTTGGATTTAGATCGCCAGTAATGATTACTTTTTGTTATAATTGCTATTTGAATGAATTATAGAGCATGCATTAACCTCCAACACTTGCAGCAGCTTCTGATGATATTCTGAGTTATATTTTGGTCATGTTGACTTGGTCAAACCCAGTTTCACCAAGGTCAACCACATGACATGAGATGGTTAGACCTTATGATGATGCAGATAGGTGGTATATGGTCCATGTAAAGGTACATGATGGTTCTATGCAGCAGATACAGGTTTATGATGATGATTTGTGGTCTTTAACATTATTTGATCATTTACAGATTATTATTATGTCATTTGTCCAGGCATATTGGATATATTATATGATCATGCAGAGATCCATATGGTGTATGAGTACATATCTTAGATGGATTTGGGCTCTCTGAGTCCAATGAGATAGTCTTTTTCAGTTCCGAGCAGTTAGAGTGATGATTTAGCCTCAGTTGGCTATCCTAGTGCAGTTTTGGCCTGTTAGAGCATGGATGAGATTTGATGGGTTCATCTAGGGCGGTGTGCATGAAGGGGGTGGTCCAACAACTTGTTATTACCATATTACCCCCCTCCCAAACACATTGGTGAGCTTACCTTGACAGTGCAGACACTCCAGGAGGCAGTTTCACACTTCCCGAGGCAGTCCAAAAATGGTAAAAATGGCTACAGAGGAATTCGATTTGCGCTACTGAGGCAAGGTTATGGCATGGGATGATGTTTGATGATGAGTGGGATGTCTTCCACACCTTCTCCAGCAGTTTCATCTTTCAGTGGGACCCACACCCATCACTTTTGGTACTTTATGATGATTTCTGGAGCCTCCTAAGGCTCACGACTTTCCCAGAGAGGCATGATTTGGTGCTTAGATGATTATTTTGATGATATTGTGCTATGGGGATTGACCAAGGGTGTTAGAAATTACCCCTTCGACCCACCATGAGCTATTTCTTATGTTTTATCCTTGACATTTGGTGGGACCCCCTTATTATGGGTGATTTGTCCATTATTATATTGTATTATTGAGTTGATCCATGTATTGTATTGTTGAGTTCATCTCAACCATTGATTAGATCATTTGATCTTTTAATCTTAGCCACTCATTCAAAAAGTGGTTAGGATTATGGCCTCTCTCCATCCTATTTAAAGGAGAGAGCTTCTCATTGTAAAGGGGACTTTTGGCTCTAGATTATTGAAATAGAAAATTATTATTGCATCTATCTGTTGTGTTGTGGTGAATGCTTTTGGAGTTCGTTCGTTGATTCTTCCTTTGCACTAGGTTTTTGGAGATCTTGTCTTGCTATCTTTTGTACCACGATTTTGTCATCTACAGGTGGAGGCCGAATTGATTTGAGGAGGACGTATTGGTAGGGGAGGACCCTCCCTACTTCTTTCTTGGGTTTCTTCGTTGGTAACAGGGAGTATTATTGTCTTTGACCTTCTATTTCATGTTACTATTGCATTTCGCTTGTATTTCCTCCATACTTGATCTTTCTGATTGAATCAATTTCCTTGGTTTGATAGGTAGAGGAGGTCGCACTTGTGGGCTAGGGCATCATTTTGGCAAGCAAAATCAACAATTTCTCATTTGACCTCTGCGGGAGTCTTCCTCAACAACAAGGCATCTTCACCCATCACTTAGGTATGATCTCAAGGTAATTTCTCATTCCATGATCCATCCATTTGTCTAAGTTACTGAAAACCCTCATAAGAATAAAACCCTCATTTTGCAATTTCTTAGATCTAGCAAGATCTACTTGGTATTTGGGTATAAAATTTAAAACCCACCTCTATAGCATCCACGGTAATTCGGATCTATAGTTTGGTGTGGATTGGCCTTCATCTGACCCATTTTCCAAGGCAAATTAGCCTCTCCAAGGGAGGTCGCACTTCCTAGGATATGTGAGTTTGGCATGATCTAGCACCTGGGTAGGTGAGATCCCACTTGATCCATGATCTACACATTTGATAACCTACCCCTAGTGTGTCACTTCAGTCATTTTCACCTTGTGGGCCCCATTCCTCATTTTGAGGGTTGAGCCCCACTTGCGTCCCTTTGTGATACATTTCAATCTCAGATCTACTGAGATCTAGCCATTGGATGAACCTAATTTTCAAGATCCACCTAGCTTGACACCTCAACATTACTAATCTACAATTTGGTGGACATCCGACTCCATTTGGCCCATTTCCCAAGGCATTGATTTTCTCCAAGCTAATTCGACTTTCTCGGACTGTTGAGTTGGCTTGTGGTTTGGTCTTTGTCTTACTGCTTGAACACCTAAACATTGACATATCCATTCATCAAGCTCATCTTTGGTACTAGTTAGTCCCAATTCGGTCTCTAACTACCCTGCATTGGACACGGTTCCCAAGGCAGTGGACTTTCTCATCTTTGACTAGTACCCTGATCCTGGATCTTGTTTCAAACCTCATAAGTCACTCACATAACCATGTTGGACCCAATCTATATTGTTTAAACCCCTTAATCCAACTTATTACTCATCTTGTGACTTCATCCATAGATCTAGGGTTTACCATACACCTAACGTACTTCATCCATACTTGATTTGATCTGGTGTCTTGGTCTGATCTCTCCTATCGGGAGTAGATATGGGTCTCCCCCTTTGTTGTCTTGGGCTAGATAACATAAAGTGAAGATTGCCTCGATTGGCATGACTACCATCCATTGGGAATCAAGGCTATCTTGGTTGCACCTCTTTGGTTGCCCATCCCCTCTGCCATCCATTTTGGATACATCTCTAGGGGCAATTACAAGTTAGGTGATAATAGCTCCCATCCTGGATCATGGTTGATTCCCTCATCCGTGACCACCACTTTGTCCATAGTCGAACCTGCTACCAACACCTTTCCAGCCATGGGCCCAATCTTTCTACCCCTGCACACTGTGATCTCGCTCAATCTGCCTCCAAGCTCCACTCTACTGACGCGATCCTTTTGGTTGTCGGTTACTACACCAGGGGCCCCTCAACTCTTCACTACATCTTGTGGCCTTGCGGTATCCCTGCTGGCGCCTGATCTCTGCTGCGTGAACTTCTCAGTGTGCCCCTACATGTAAAATGGCGACGCTCGTATGGTTGTACGGCGTCCATATGATCTGTACCGTGGCCGTATGATACATTTTATTATTATTTTTAATTACTTATAAATCCCTTGTCAAACCCGACTTCTTGCTTAGAGCAAAGCCTACTCTGATGCCATGTTGATTTTTAGAGCTTGGACTTGGTTTTTAGTCCTGAATAATTTACTGCAATTATTAACTAAAACACATTGAATTCACAACAAATCACGCAACGGAAATAATCAGGAAAACACACATGCATTTGACACTTTGGATTTACCCTGGAAAACCCCAACTGTAGAAAAAACAACAAATAGTAGATTTTATTAATATAGAACCCCAGGCTCCCTTCTTGGGATAATGGCTCACTGAGGAATATACAAATCAACAAATAGCCAAGCCTGCAAACCTTAAGATCAACCCTTCGATCTTGTTGGTTGGTTGTTATCTTCCTTGTTGCCCCTTTGCTCCATTCCTCAAATCTCACCCACACACTTGGATGGAAGTCCTTCTCCACCCACTTAGTGAGATCCCCTCACTTTGTGTGACTATTTGGTGTCATCCTCTCCTTAGGCTTTCTTTTATAACATCTCAATGACCAAAATACCTTGGGCCAATACCGTGGGTGACCAAATACAATGGGCCCTAAGTCACTTTCTAGTCATTAGCCAACAATAAGTTAATAATGCGTTTTTCCTAAGTTAGACTTAGGAAAGAGATACAAAAATTCACTTGTTCCTTCAAGCAAGTTCTTAGAGGAATATGGACGACTCCTGCATGCCCAATACTTGACCTATGCAGAAGTACCTATCCGATGCTACAAAAATCAACATGTATTACTTGCTTCAGTTAAGAGATTTTACAACTCATGTCGTTTGTCAAACATATCTTAACAAATGTTGGGAACCATGTAGGTTCTAACATTCTTGTGGCATCTAGGGGTGGCATGTGGGGTGTTCTCTTAAGGCTTGATGGAAATATACAAGTCATCTATTTATGGCATTGGCAATAGCTACAAACAGCCGAGCTCAACTATATGCTTTATTCTTAGGAACAATCCTCCTCCGAGTTCACCAAGTAAAGAACGCCATTATTTTTGGAGACTCTTTTTTTGTCATTAGTCAGGCAAGGAAAAAGACACCTAGGGAAGGAACACTTCTATATATAACATGTGAAAGAGTATTTGAAACATTGGCATGTTGGATGATATCAAGCTATTCCATATTTGGACAACAAACAATGGTTAGCATATTGTCGAGCAAATGAGGTTGTTTATTTGGATAAGGGGATTCTAGTAAAAAATGGGGGCTAATCATTGTGAAGGAATTAATACTCTTAACCATATCCAAATAGCACATTGGAGGAGATATTTGCACTTGTCTGCATAAGAATTTCAAATTACATGCAAGTCATTTAAGCTTATTTACTTTAATTGATGGAGCCTTTACTCTCCCCCATGCCTTATGTTCCCTCTCTCCTTGATTTGCAGTATCTGACATGTCCTTCTTTATGGGTCGTTTATTCAAGGCAGCTTGCAAAGGTGGGATGTATCCATTACTGGTTGATATGTTTGTGATGGCAATTCCAAAGCTAAACAAGTCCAAGCCCTTGAGGGTTTACCTGGTATGTGGTTTTTGATGGCAAAAACTCTAGGAGACCCAAACTACATGGTTGACAAAGGTAAGGTTTCTTGTTCTAAGTGGTTTTCTCTTCTGGGAAATCAATGCTTTACACCCTCGCTCCTTGATTTGTAGTGTCTAACATGTCCTTCTTTATGGGTCATTTATTCAAGGCAACTTGCAAAGGTGGGATAATTCCATTACTGGTTGATATGTTTGTGGGTGGCAGTTCCAAAGCTAAACAGGTCCAATCCCTTGAGGGTTTACCTGGTATGTGGTTTTTGATGGCGATAACTCTGGGAGACTACAGGGTTGACAAAGGTAAGGTTTCTTGTTCCAAGTGGTTTGCTTTTCTAGGAAATCAGTTCTTTACACCCTGGGTTCTAGTCTTCTCTTTGGATTGGGTTCACTTGGGCACCCTAGAATTCTATAGTGGTGGGTTTTTTTATCTCCTTGAAGCTTAATAGACCCTTTCTAGGGTTTTCATAGTTAGGATTCAGTTTTGTTATGGGTTATTTTTGAACTCCAAAAAACATAAGGGGTTGGCCCCTATTGCTTTGTTTTCTAATATGGCCAATCCTTCCAATTCAAACTTCACTAGAGAAGAGGGGAATGTAGAAATTAAAAAGGTTTTGAGAAGAATGATTAGATAATCAAAAGGGATGAGGCAAGCCGTTGAGTATCTTAGCATCCATATGGAAAAGCAAGAATAAAAACAGGAGGAATTGGAAGCTAAACCAAATGAGTTGATTTTCAAATATGATAAATTGGCGAGTGACTTGCTAAAATATTATCTTGGGACTTGCTTGTGGCTCCCAGTCAATTGTTGGTCACCCAATTGTATCCACTAGTTTAGTTAAAGACGAGGTTTTTGAGGAGGAAGCAACATACTGCAGGGGTATTGACAATGCATCAACACTCACAAGGAGACCATGGTTTGGATCAAGAAGATGTGTTTATGGAAGAAGCCCACAAGGAGCATAAATTTGGTTAAATTCATCATTTAATTATGGTTTTCACTTGCATTTTGTTATTTGGGTAGCATGATGTAAGACAATACAATTTTAGGTTAGACTATAGGAAGGCACTATGCCATGTTTTGTTTATGTGCCCTTTATGAAGAAGAATATGTGTTGCCTTCGCTTAATAGAGCATTTTTGTTCAAATTTTGGAACTCATTGTATCCTATGGTTGTTTGGGTTTTCCACAACCCCTTTTAATATATATTTATTTGTTTTTGTAAAAAAAAGAAACATTATTGTGGCATCCATTCAAGTATTAAAGTTTGTTCAAAGCTTTTGTGAGCCTCACTTCCTAGTTTCTCGGAGCCAATAATAGGTTTATCTTTGTTTTGGTCATTTTAATTTGTTTGGATTGCTCTAGTTGTTCATGTTGTTGCTTTTATTTGATCTCCTCTCTTCTTGCATTATTGGTAAATAAAATACCGACCCTTGAATCACAAAATTCTTTGATATCATAGATTTGTTCTTGTAGTGGACTCTAAACTTTAAGGGGTCATATTTCTTCCATTTAAAATCTAAAATCTCTTAATTTTTGCTTGAAATGTTTACCTCAACCAATGTTGTCCTTTAATTTTTTGACCAGCTTCAATTCTTATGGTCCAAATTACTCAATACTAACATAGTAGAATGCCATTCAACATGACAAGTTGAAGAGCACACTAGGACTCATCGGATAAAAAACAACACAATAAACTTTGAATATCACTTGTTCAGATATTTCATACAATGTCACTCCAGTGATAAGTGAAATAGTGAATGCAAATGCTATTAAGATGGCACTTCAATGGGGGCAAACCTCCAAATTACATTAATAGAGAAATACACAACACAAAAGATAATTATCAATGAGTCTCTCTACTCTATATAGAATGAGAATTTAGGGTTAGATATTCTCATACTTCCCCTTTAGGATGGTGTGCATATGATAATACGCACCCGCGATCCCAAAGAGAGAACACAAGGTAGAAGAATGAGAGAATAGGAGGGAAGAATGTGTATTAGTAGGAGAGTGATGAAGATAATGATATGCATAAGGGATAGGGCCATAGCTTACTCCCCCTTCAAAAACTTTGCCCTCAAAGGTTTGTAGTTGAGGGTGTTGCTTCATGAAGTGCTCATCTTACCATGTGGTTTCATATAAAGGCATTTGCTTACACTGGATGAGGATTTATGTGATAAGTCTATTCTTGAAATGACAAGTGTAAAAGTCGAGTCACTTAAAGTCTTAAAATCAACTACTCTTCTTGTCCAATTCTAAAAGTTTGGTGTGTACTAAAATTTTCTATCTAATTATCTTCTCTAGTAAGAAAGATGGAAAACCTTGTAAATGCACAAAGAGCAATGCAACTCCGACTCATAAGTTACTTTTCCAACCTTGTAAAGGACCGACCTTGTAGGGCTCATATAATTTTGGAGCCAAATTTTTATTCTTCTTATGTCTAAAGGTGGATTGCATGTAAGTTTAGGGACACAAATAGACCAAGTTACCAATAAAGAATTGCCTCTCACTGTGATGCTAATGTGCCTATGTCTTCCTCCTATTATAATCCACGTAAAGGTTTTCCTTAAGTACTTGTCGCATCTTCTGAGTTTATTGAATATGAGAATTAACTACCTAAATCTTGGAATAGTTTTACAAGTACAATGTGACAATGGAAGGGCTACTCCCTTTATAAGCTTAATGACATCTTTATGAAATCATGGTGGGAGACATCCATAAGAACTCTTATGAAAACTTTGTCATGCTTAACCAAGATATGTTGTAGGTCTCGTAAAACAATTCCCAATGCCAATTGAAGCTCATAAAATAAATCTTTGAAATAACTCCATTGGCACATTTCTTAAGGAGGCTTATCCATTCTATGCATGGTGACCACTTAAGAAGCTTATCCATTCTATGCATGGTGACCACTTGAGTGGGAAGAGACTTGAGACCTTGAAGCTAGTATTCTCTCCCCTCCATAGAGAACCTCATAAATAATTTCTCTTAAGTTCGTGGAAAATGCAATGAGAGCTTTTAGCCACTACACACCCAAGACTATATCTACCACCTCAATAAGAATGGCCTTCATGGGGCGATAAGCTGTAACCTCTCATGTTGAGTTTGATGTTGTCATTTTCCTTCACAAGCTATAATTTCTTTATTTCCAACCATAATTTTAAAGTTTGTAACTAGGTAGGAAAAGCAATTCAGTTGGTCTGCCATATTTTCATTAATAAAGTTAAAGATGCTGCATGCGTAAATGAGAAATATAGCATTTTGCTTCTCGACTAAATCACAATCCTTTAGATCACCTTTCTTCCATATTTATCCTTGTCTCCTACCAAGGATTCTCGACTAAAGCACAATCCTTTAGATCACCTTTCTTTCATATTTATCCTCGTCTCCTACCAAAGATCTTATGAGAGACTTGCATATTGCTATATTCTTATTTTCAATTCGGGGAGCTGACTTGATGATGGCTATGACCATATTAGTTGAGCCTTGTATCCTTTTTCTAATGAACTAAATCATGAAAAACTTATTGAGTATTTCTCTATGATTCATAAATGGTAAGCAGGGTAAATCGTTGACATTGATTATGGAGCCTAATCCCGGAAAACTTATGGGAGTTGAATCCGTGACCTCCCCTATTATGAAAGGATATATCTTACGTCTGACTCAAGACCAACTGAACTAACCCTTGAGGCTAAATTGAGCCTTGTATCCTAATCTCATGTTGATTACATATTTTAGGCCACCAATATAAAACTCCAAAAACTTAACTAACCCTTGAGGCTAAATTGAGCCTTGTATCCTAATCTCATGTTCATTACATATTTTAGGCCACCAATATAAAACTCCAAAAGCTTATCATCACTTAAGGCCTCTATTCTAGTGACCAATATTGTGCAAGGCATATTCTATCACTGGCCACAACTGTCTTAGTTTGGAAAATTGACTAAAATATTCTTTCTCACACATCATCATATTAAGCAAGGAGGTCACCCACATAGTTAGCTCAAGTGTATATTGATCCTGGATGTAATTTCCTATTTGTTAGCCATCCGTACAACTAGAAAGGTTGTATCTCCAAGAAAGTTGATGCTAAGGTCACCTTTTACTCTAGCGGAATTTGATCCAAGCATAAATACTTCTATAGTGGTCTCACCCAAGTTATGACATCATTATTGTCAGATTTTTTTATTCCCACCTCAGGGAAGTAGTTCCTTTTGTAATCAAGTAGCGAGAAGCCTTGCTTGCGGAGGAAAATCATAACAAACAGATAACTTGTGAGTCATTTTTGTTGGTTTGAAAGAATCTATGAAATGATATTTGATAGTAAATCCATGACTATCTTTATAGAACCCATGACCTGGGACATTTGTTCCTTAAACCCATCCATGTGTGCATTGAATTCTTGAAAGCGCCTTTCCTTTAAGGAATCCATCTATTGTTGGAGGCCATTGCTCACATTTTCACAGTATGCAATTCTACTTGACATTGCTATAACCTCAAAATCTTATAAAGCCTCATGCATAGCTTAGCCTTCTATCTTTTTTATGGTGGTGCCATTTGGTAGGTGTGACCTGACTTCATCTCTGGGATAGGTAGATTGAAAACTAGGGCAGATCAGAACTATAAACATAGAAAATAAATAGAAAAAATATAAATAGCATTGATTCAGCTCTTCACTTCTTGAGAGCTGGAATAAATTTTGATTGCAGTCTGCACAAATGCTTTAGAAATGCCACCAAATGCATGGCATTTTCCAAAAGTGTAGAGTTATTAGAATTTAGACCAACAGGATGTACTTTGTTGTATTCCCTGCCATGAACTATATGATGTATTCAAACAGAGCAGTTTTTACCTCATGCAAATGAAATTATGGAATAAATACAGATCTTTATTAACTTTTAAGGCAGCTGAGAAGAGCCCTTGCAAATTGCTTCCTGTGCATCTAAAAGTCTCGCATGAAGGCCAAGAGTATAACTGGACTCATAACCCTTTTTAAACAAAAAATAAAAACATATGAATCTTACATTCCACCACCAATTTCTTGCATTTTGATCACCTTCAACCAACTTCCCTGCTGATCCCTCTAGACCTGATGTATTCCAGCTCATTTCCCTTTCACTGCTTGAATGCTCATTAGATCTCATAAAAGTAATATCCTCGCCTTCCCATCCTTGAACAAAAGGACTTCCCTCAGCTACATTCCCGTGTGTCTTTGCTTGAGGCTTCCCATTTGGTGAGGTTGCTTCCTTCATAATATCCAAAGACTGTGATGCTGCAAGTACACAATCCATCCTTTGCAAATTCAGGGCTTCTTGTGTCTTGTCCCAGTGACAGACAAGTTCAAAACTCCCTTCTTTAGGGAGTTTCAAAACCCGATTATGGCCTCCCTCCCATATTATCTTTCCATCTCCACTAACAATCAGAAACTTGTACTCAATGTTTTCGCCACCTCTAGTTTCCAGATCCAAAATCCATCCATACTCGCTCCATGACATCATCAGCTTCTTTTTCCATGCCCCAAAAGCTTTTGATGATCCTAACATAGCATGGTGTTCCCCAAAACTCACTTGATGATCCAGCCTCAAATGAAGCTTTATTTTTTCCTCCCCACAGCGTATCCCCATTTTCTCAACTCTGTAGCAAATTCACAAGCAAAAAAAACAAAATCAATATTCCTTTATCAACTTATACAACAACACTAAAATGCACTCACTTCTACTACCAGCTCGTAATGATCTGTAACTAAAGAAGTTGACCTTCTTCGATTCACATGCAAAATGATACTATGTACACCTTCATGAAGAGCACAAATAAAATATGGGGGTAGCTCCTTCCTCAATTTACTTGAGTATTCAAAGAGTTACTGTAATAGTACTCTCAGATGTAATCACAATGGTTGGGAAAAAGGGTTTTTCTACAGAATTGCAATAGCTATAGTTTTGTGAGGTCACTTGTGTAATATGACAGGCCTGAAGTTCATATTCATATGTCCACTTGGTGTTATTCAAGAGGTTAAAAAACGAATTACTTCACTTTCAGGATAACGCACAGAGAACAGAGAGGAAATGAGTTTTATCCCAAGTTCCTTGTAGGAAATGAGTCTTTAAGCGCGTTCCGTTAGATGTTACTAAAGGATATGCAAATACCAGAAAATATTTAACCAGTATATCACTCCAAATAAACTAAGACTACCACTTGGTTTCTTTGTTCAGTTGGAACATATATAGATTACTACTGGATCTATTCTGTCTTCCTCCTTATCAGCAATTAACTTAAATTAGGTTTTGGTAAGATTATGAGATAAAACTGGGGATCACCCATGTCTTGCTGGTAAAAGCCCCCATCTTTCAATACAGAGGAACAAAGATCGAATATCATAGATATAAAATGTGGGTTAATGTGTTAATTAGAAAGCCGAGTTTCATGCTCCCCACATATCAAACAAAGCTTTTAACTATTAATGGTGAGCCCTAATCAAAATATGCCCTGCTTGCGTAAAAAGGTATATTAATTTAAATGAAAATATCATTATTCTTCTACTTGAATAGAGATTTAATAAGAGAGAGGGGAGTGGGGGCTTAGGGGTTCGAAAGGTTTTAAAAGGATCTTCGAATCCAGTAGCACAAAAATAAGTAAGATTCCATACGTAAGTTACAGCTCAAGTTAAAACTGGACCAGTGCCAGACATCTCTGTCTAATTTCACAAATTGAGATATTTAAAAGAAAACATACCATGGATGGAGCAGGATGGATAAAGAACTTGTGAAAAATACAAATTCGGTGTTTGATTTAAAAAATATATCTATCTTTTGATCTTTCAAATGACAGGCAAAGGCAAACTTGCAAAGTCTTCAGCAAATCTAGCATCATGGAAAAACCAGGGTACGAAAGGGCTGTGTGAGCTATTTATAAAAGTAGGACACTGCCGGAGCTCGCATTGCCCCAGGATCATATTCTACGTAATAAATAATTTGTAAAGAATTAATGATTTCCCAGCTCTAAAGATTCACGCCTTTACATCATATGAGTAATGAGATTAACAGTACCGAAAAAAGGCCGTAGAAGAGAAAATAGTAGAAACCTTTGAGTGGATGGGATGCCGGTATTCGAACAAAGAATTGAACCGCGATTAGCAGAGAAGCTTGGGTTCAGCGGCCTGAACCCCTCGTAGGGCAAAAAGGTGAACCTTTTTTCAGAGTATCTATGTCCTAATTCCATGCATGTGGCCTTCGGCCAGTCAGGATTATGTCGTAATTCGTCATTACTACACTGAATTGTGAGACGGTTGGAGCATTGGAATAACCTTTCGGCAGCCATTTTTGAAGCAGAAGCTGATTCCACACACTCAATTCAAACGAAATTGCAGCATTCAAGGCGATTGGAATGGCTTTAAAACGCTAAAATTGCACTAATTTGAATCTTTTACGTGGGTTAGATATTTGATCTCTGGACCGGCGCTTCCTTTCTGCTCTGCACATGTTTTATGTATTTATATATTTTGATTGTGCCCTAAAATTTTGTGAGCTCTGCCTCGTTGTGCGGCGCCACGTTCTGTTCTTATATGCGAACGACGAATGGCAAAATATCGTTGCGCGACTCGATATAAAATCCTTAAAACTACTGAAATGAAAATATTCACAATGATCCATGAAATCAATAATATTAACCGCTCAAGGGGTAATTGGGTAGTGTCCATGAAATAAAATAAAACAAAATAAAACTAGCATACCCCTAAAACGGGGAAATGAAATGCCGAGAAGAAATTCAATCACCACCGATTAATTTAATTGAGTGCATGTATTAAGTAGCAGGCATACATTTAAACATAGTGATCTTTCTTCATTGAAGTAATAAGTTTACTCAATTTTTGATAATGTGTTGCTCACCTTACAACTCTACCTTAGGTTATGGAAGTTTCTAAAGCTCATGCAACTCAAGGAATTGGTAAAAGGCATAGCATGGTGTTTACTCCAACCATTCAACCTAATATCCCCAACCTACACCCAACTACGACATCACAAAGGTCATATCTTTAAGGAATTGTCTTGCTATGTGATTGGCATTCAACAAATCAACATGGCATTCCATCATGTTGACCCTATGATTGATCATTCTTACACGGGCATTAAATACCATCAAGAGAGAGGGGGGAACATGTTGTTTTTCAAATTAAAAATGCCATTTGATCATTTTAACATCTCACAATTCAAATAATAGCGACCACATGCATTGGATTTTGGGCTACCATATTTAAATGATCTGAGAGTGGTAGTAATACTGCCCTCGACAACCTTAACGGAGTCAGAGTCTACTCCATGCAAGGTAATCTTCCTCTTCCTCTTCGCTATTATATTCTTCTTCCACCTACACTGCTCCTGGAAACTTCATCAAATGCATTTAATCTTGTAACGACACCCTATCTTTGCTTACACGATAATGGAGACATGGGTTCCTTCGAAGCAACAGAAAGAGTATCTTTCTCTGTGCTTTCTAAGTTTTACTTTATAATGTGTAAGTGGAGTTCAGGAAAGAGATTACACAGTCCCAGATTGTTTATTTTGAGCCGCAGGGTCTCCACTCCAGGTTTAGGTTCAAACTCGTTGTATTATTGAGAATGGTTGCGATGTCGCCAGTGGATTTTGAAAGCTCTGGAATTGAATTTCCGTAAGCAAAGCGCAGTTTTAATTGCGGTTGCAGAAAATGGATAAATGAATAGTTTAGTTTATTCGAGACACTTGGACTAACTAGTCGATGTCAACTATTCTTAGGTCGAAACCTGAATTGGTTTATGGAGAGAGTGGAACTTGAGTGTCTATGATGGAGTCAGAGCAAAGCATACCATGCAATATATATATATCGTTGTTTTTTCAAGGCACCTTAAGCCTTCGTATTGAATTTTGCTTTCTCTCGCGACTGAGACAGTGACGATGGTTTTATTCTGCATAACAGTGTTACCAGAGCTGCAGTAATGGAGTTCTTAAATATTAGTATTGTATTCTTTGCAGTGGTAGCATTGTGGTTGCAACTTTTCTGGACAGCTTATGCTGCTTGTTATAGTGCCATTTACAATTTTGGAGATTCTCTGTCTGATACGGGGAATTTGTTAGCGTCAATAGCGTTGCGAGCCACGGCCTTAGACCCTGCTTTCTTCGCATTCAAGAAGATCGGGCCGCTTATGACTTAGCTTGTTATCGTGTCAACCGGTAATTATGCCGATTGCAAATTTAATAAAAAAAAGTGTGGTTAGTGGTGCATTTTTTATTCTTAAAAGAGACAAGGCTGATCTCCTCTGTTAGTCCATAAATAAAATAGAAAATAAATGTTTTCACTAGTAACCAAAAAAATTCACAACAAAACTCCAATAGATGCAATAGTTTGATACTTCCGGTGTAAAACAATGAAAATGATGCTTAGCCTTTGAATTAATAAATTTAAAATACCATATCTCACAGCAAGCTTAAGCTGAGTTGATATATATTTTGCACAAAAGTGGAAAAAGGCAATGAGCCATTGATCTCTCTCCTTGTCTTGCTCGCCTGCTCGAGGATCACAAGGTCATTGATAAGAATTAGAGGCATTCAATTCAATTCATGAGTCACCTTATGGTGACACAAATATATAATTATTATTCATCTATAGGCCAGTCTGTCTCTATTAAGCCAGCCCAACCACATTTAAGAGCATTGTTAGGGATTGAATATTCATCTCTGAATGAACCCACAGGAGAATAGACTCGGAGGTAGAACTGCTGCCCAAGGTATTGACGTGTCCAATTCTTTGACCGCAAATTCCACATCCCAACATTGTCCAAAGCCACACGAATTGTTGTCCATGACCGGGGATAAACCTGCCAATATAAATATATTAGTTTAATACACTTATCGGAGTTTTGAAATGAGAAGAAAACATTAAAGACATTAATTCTTCTTATTGATTCAGCATGAGACAAACACGAGTCATGGTTCTCACTTGTGTAGTGCTGTGGGAAACTGTGTCAAACAAGTTGTATTCTTTTATGCTTGCCGGTGTCCACTGGCCACCATCTATTCTGCAAACAAATCTTTGGTCATTAGCAATTAATAACATATTGAGAGCATACGGGTGAAATACCAACATCTTTGGAGGAGTTGTGGGCATACGGGTGTGTGAAGCTGAAGAGCATACAGGGCTTGGAGCACGCGACAAAGCTTAGAATCCTAAGTATTCGTGGGATGTCCAAGTTAGAAGAGCTGCCAAGTATGGAGCCATTGACATCTTTGGAGGAGTTGTGGGCAGACAGGTGTGTGAAGCTGAACATCATACGTGGCTTGGAGAACGCGACAAATGTTGTTGGGATGTCCGAGTTAGAAGAGCTGTCAAGTATGGAGCCATTGACATCTTTGGAGGAGTTGTGGGCAGACAGGTGTGTGAAGCTGAATAACATACCTAGCTTGGAGTACGCGACAAATGTTGCTAGGATGTCCAAGTTAGAAGAGCTGCGAAGTATGGAGCCATTGAGATCTTTGGAGGAGTTGTGGGTAGACGAGTGTGTGAAGTTGAACAACATACGTGGGTTGGAATCCAAAATTTACTCCAAAGATGAGTATTTATTTTTTTCCGCGGAAAATGCCAACACCTGCTATTCTGAAAGAATCAAGGTATGGCCAGATTTACAATCATTACATAGAAAGTTGGCTCCCAAGGAGCAAGTGTCACAAAGCAAGATTTGAACCCGGGTAAGGAGGATAACAACATTCCTCCCAACCACCCGATCTATGCTCAATTGATAAAAAGAGGAGTATTTATTTATATTCACATAATTTAAAGTCTACTAAATACCACAAATTAAGTCTGATCTCTACCAACTAAGAAATCATCTTTTGAATTAGACCTACTTAATATTTGATAAAAAGATGAGTATTTATTTATATTCACATAATTTAAAGTCTACTAAATACCACAAATTAAGTCTGGTCTCTACCAACTAAGAAATCATCTTTTGAATTAGACCTACTTAATATTTAATATTGGAGTATCGACGATTTTTTTTAAATCCAGTAATGTTATTTTTTTTTTCAGGAATCACAGATTTTCATGTTTAAATTACAATTCGACATCTGATTTATGATAAACTAAATCTTATCTCTACTTAACAAGGATCTTTTGATAAAGCCAACTTAACATTTGTCAACATAAATATAGATTGGGTAATTGGACTAAGATCTTTTGATAAAGCCAGCTTAGCATTTGTTAGATGGTTGGGACCTGGGTTGTCATCATGATTCCTCCCCCACCTTTTGGATTGACGTGTTTTTCTATATCTATGTTCACATCAACATGCCAACTGGTTTTACAATAAGACAAATGACGACTTCTCCGTGCCGCCCAAAAGGAATCATCTTTTTGACATAAGATAACACTTGTTTATGTCCACATAACCCAAAAACAAAAGAGTCATCTCTTCCAATTCTCTTGTGATAAAAACAATTTCTTAGGCAATTGATATGCGTCGACGCATAATCAGTGGAGGAAGGACGGTTGCACTCAATTTTGTTGTGCTCATCCTCGGCGCGTAATGTGTAGTCCGTGGCAAAACGCATTATTTGACCGTGGAAATTGCCACGCACTTCTCTCTGGCTTTCACAATTTGGATGTTCATTCAATTCTTCAAGTAACTAAGTAAATACTAGAAGCCATGATTAATCATTTTCCTTGAATTGGTTGCATGAATCACATAACAAGCTCTGAAGTGAAGCAGCTGGGATCATTAGGTACCCACTTCGCACTTGTGAGATCAACTAAACAATCGTTGCACTTCGCATTTCTGAGATCAACAGAAGCGGGGTTTCATCATCCAGGAGGTCTTTCTGGCAGCTGTCAAAATGCTGAAGGTATCTAGGCCAGCCGTTATAGATTTTCCATGTTGAACTGTATTTTATTTTATTTTATTGAGCAGTTATTTGACGTGAAACCAGCCCGTGATTGTGCAGAGAATCGTATTAAAATTAGGGCATATACGCTCCGAAAAATGCAAACGAAGGGCCATGCTGCTCCAATTTGAAGATGCTTCCAGATTCTTTCGGCAACTTAGTCAACCTTCAATATATTCAGTTATCGCTCTCCCATTTGAAGATGCTTCCAGAATCCGTTGGGGACTTGGCGAAACTTCAACATATTAATTTGTCAGGGTGTTCGATCTTGCAGATGCTTCCAGATTCTTTTGGGAACTTAAGAAATCTTCAAGATATTGACCTGTCCCGGTGCTCCCAGTTGAAGACGCTTCCGGATTCCTTTGGGGACTTAGCGAACCTTGAAAATATTAATTTGTTAGGGTGTTCGATCTTACAGAAGCTTCCAGATTCTTTTGTGAACTTAAGAAATCTTCAAGATATTGACTTGTCTCGGTGCTCCCAGTTGAAGACACTTCCAAATTCTTTTGGTAACTTGAGAAATCTCCAAGGATATTAAGCTGTCCCGGTGCTACGACTTGAAGGCACTTCCAGATTCCTTTGGGAAATTAAATAACCTCCAGCATATTAGCTTGTACGAATGCTTCGAGTTGAACACACTCCCGCATTCCTTTGGGAATTTAAGGAACCTCCAAGAGATTAACCTGTCCTGGTGCTCAAAGTTTAAAACCCTTCCAGAAACCTTTGCGAATTTAAAGAACCTACGACATATTAATTTGGACGGTTGCTCGGATTTGCGCACTCTGCCAGATATCTTTGAAACCTAACAAACCTTCGACATCTGGACTTATCAAATTTCCCGCATTTGGAAAATCGTCCAATTTCTTTGGAGAATTTAATACAAAGGCAATCACAAATGTGAACATGGTATTTTTTTTTTTTTTTTTAAATTCTATACAGTTTCAGAAATTCAAAATTTTGGATCAAAATATTCTTTCTTTATTTATTTACTTACCTCGTTTCGCAAAATCTGTGAGAGCATGCAGTAAGCACTTGACGGCCGCGCGAACAGCCTCGCGCCATGAGAAATGTCTGGCGAGGGTTTGCAGGTGACCACGGAGGCCGCGGACTGAATCGCTATCGACGTGCTCCTCCTCATCCTCCTCTAGTGGTGGAGTTGCTGAAGATGACGAGGCCTCCGACTGCTTTCTCTTGTGCCGGCCTTTCTTCTCGTGTCTGGAGTCTGGGCTTCTTCGCTCCATGTGACCGTGGCCTTCACTGCCTGCCTCTTCCCAGCTCCCCTTCTGCTGGTACTGCTTCTTTGGAATTCGAACCCGAGACCCTTGAGCTGTTCAACATAAAGATGCCCGTTATGTTTCTCGGTGAGTGAACTCACAGTGGTCGCTTCGTCGTTGCCCGTTATGTTTCTCGGTGACTGAACTCACAGTGGTCGCTTCGTCGTTGATCCGAAATTTGACAGGAAATGCAGATTTAGTAACTATTTGAAGAGGAAATTATTGGTATGACACGGGGCGGCTCCTCGTAGGCCGTCAACAGACGACGAAAGCCCAAGGAGAGCCGACCCTTAATATACGCCTTCGGCGTAATTAACCGCTCAAGGGTTTGGTAGTGTCCTATTTCAATTTGAAGGTTATTATCATAGCGAAGAGGAGTTCTTTATGAGTATTGGTCTAAACATGATATCCTTCCATTCGAAGGCTTTTTTATTATCATTGTGATCAAAATTTTTGGTTTTTTATATGTTTTATTAATTATTTTTATTTAAAATTTGGTTCAAAATTGAGAAGAGTTAACTCTACTAAATCTCTAAAATACTTAAATAGAAGGATATTTAATTTGAACAATTCTTAAATACTTAAATACTTAAATAGAAGGATATTTAATTTGAACAATGAAAAATTATATAAATGATAAATAAAAAAAATCCAATATGTTGTGATGGGCTATCCTAACACTACAACAATAAACATTAGATAATCATGGCTATGTTTGCCATACATGTTCAAATCCAAGAAAGGAGATAAACCAAGGGTTTATAACATATATTTTACAAATATATTTTTACTTTCCCATCCACATATTAATAATTGTATTTTCTACTTGATAGTACATGTATCTCTTACCAATTACCAAATTCTTATATTAGTGATATATTACTATTTTGAAATTCCTAAAAGAAATTCATGTAGAGTTTTTAGTGTTTATTCTTAAGAATTAAAAGCGATTGTTCTTCATCTACAACAATATAGAATGATAATCACTTTGTGATTGACAAATAAAATAATTTAATATTCTTCTATGAAAGGTTAAATAGACCTTGTCAATTCTCGCTAGCTCATTCGGTTAACGTGTGGGTCTCATCAACAGGGTGACCCAAGTTCAATTTCCCTTAGGGGTGAGCTAGTTGGGAGGAGACACCCAAAAATCCAGCCATCGTAAGGGTTGGTATGGTCCAGGCCGGGTGCGATCCCCGCCCGGGTGACTTTGATGGCTTAGATACCCCTGGGTTGCGGTTCTTAACCAATGGTTCATTGCTACCGGCCCCAAGTGACGAGCATTCGAACAAAAAAAAGGTTAAAGAGACCTTGAAGGGGAATATAGGCTTAAAACATGATCCTTGGAGTTAATATAGATTGTGTAGTAGTTATTTCAACTTTTTGTGCTACAAAATTTGATTCGTGAACCACACATGCATCCCTTTAATATTTTGAAATTGTCACAAACATTGAGTTGATATATCACGATTTAGAGGCTTGCCTTAAAGCACGAACTTCAGATCTCTCCATTAGCCTCTGGATGTGTGCTTATTTCTATCATTAGCTATAAATATAAAATAGCCATACATGGAAGGGCAAGTGTCTTATTTTCACTATGGGATAGCTAGGACTCAAAACACCCTCGCTTTTCCAACATTTTTTATGGTAGAAATAGGTTGGGAATTGAGGAGCTACAATTTGAGCACTCCAAACCACAATCTCAACAAATAAGAACTACAATCTTAGGGTTTTTTGGGGTCTCTAAATTGACCCAAAACCTCATAATTGTTATCTGAGAAATGGTTCTAGTGATTTTAGAAATTGATCATTTGTCACATTTTGAGTGAGGTTACCAAAAATTGAGTGATTTGTGTGCCAACTATTCACTCCTTTATTTTCTAGCTATTGAATTGAATTCCTCATTATTTAACTTTATTGGGGGAGGCATGACTCTGAAATTGTTAAAAGTGGCACTCAAAACATCATGGATAATTATGCTTGAGCTTGAGTTGTATTATGGGAAAAAATTAGGGGCAAAATTCAATCCATGGGCTAATTTTCCATGTTTTTCTTCCGAAAAATTCACCACTTTCATTTTTTTTCTAAAATTATTGACCCAAATTCCACAGGATAAAAATAATGTACTCTAAACATCCCCAAAATTGTTCATAAACTATATAAAATCCTTAGAAATTTGAATATTTCTACAAAAAAACTACCCAATAATTTATGGCTAGAAATCTAAGAATTAATAAGATTCACCAAGGTTTCTACACTTTAAGAAAATTATGCATCCTTAAAAATTTCCACGGGGATGAGCGATTTTACCAAAAAGGCTCATTCACTAAGTGCAAGTTTTGAAGGTGATAATTAATACTAACCAATTCATTCCACTAGTTCCCATCCCACTTTTCACCCCGATGAGCATCACTTCGTCCAATGAGTGATAATTCTAGTGTTCAAGTTCATGAGAAGTTGGTTGTTAGTGAATGATGCTCATGGAAGATGGACCATGGATGAATGATTTTGATACTCTATGAAGTTAATCCCAAGAAGAGATATTTCATAACATTAGATTGTTGAAGCCCCCCATTGCTTGATAAATAAAAGGGTGCTTTGAATAAAGAACTACTTGTTGAGGTTTTACAAATGGAGTAGAAAGCTATGTGAACTTGACTATGGGGGAAAACTCCAGGATTAAGCGCACTTGAGTAGGACTTCCATTGGGATGGGTGACGTTCTCAATCAGAAGTCTTAGTTACCAAGGAAGGTGATGATTAGCTTTATGTGATTCATTTTCTTAGTTTCCAACCCATTTTTCACCCTTGTGATTTAACAAGTATTGAGTGGACTATCTAAGCTCATGATAATTTGGTTAGTAGTGAAAACAAATCATTAGAAATTATAAATCTCAAGAAAAAATATTTCATAATGTTGGGCTACTAAAACCCCCCACATGTTTTACAAAGAGAAGGTTGCTTTGAATGAATAGTTTGTAAGGTACAATGTTTGCTAAAGTTATTCCAAATGCTACTCACCTAGTGTTTCCAGTTAATTCAAATTTGATAATATGGTTATAAACATCCCACAAAGAATCAAAGAGATCTTTCAACTCATTCAGTATAAGGAAAACACCCATTAGTGGAGGTTTTTAGTGTTACAAGATTGAATCAATTTATCAAAAAAACCCACTAATAAAAGCAAAGGTTTTAGCAAATGTTCATTATAACTAAAAATCTTAGGTAGCCTATTAAGATTTTAACGAAGGTTTTTTTTATTGATATGTGTTTATGATAATAAGGTGTATCGATGTGCCACTACTTAATATGTGATGGCTCATATTATATATTATAAAGAATCGATGCTCTATATATGATTAACCACTAGTGCATGTATTTCCTTACACATATTGAAGTTTTTGTAATGGTAATGGTAATAGTGATAATAGAGATAACAATAATGGCATCATTAAAGGGAATGATGTTGATGTTGTACTTAGGAGCATTGGTGTGCTTATTACATTTATTTACACTCGTACATCCATACATGCATCGGTGCATTCATACATGTATTACACATCGATGCATACTACAATCATTTGCATACTGATGCTTATATTTAACATATGCTAGTGCATTTATTTCAATAGAACGCCTTGATGTGTAACGATAAAGATGCATTGGTTAGTAAAAACCTCACAACCCATTAATGCATAAGAATCATTTAGACACGCATCCATGTAAAATGTGTATGCAACACACTTGGAGTTGGGTGTATAAATGAATACAACATACCAATATATTTCAATGTTGAATCTCCGGACATGCTATTTTATATTTTTGTGGGTATACAAATGCAACTTCTTGTTATGTGTGTGTAATTTCAATTAATGATCATAAAGTCAAATATTGTCTTATAATAATATTATTGATTTTTATATTTTAATTAATGTGTTTGGATATAATCATTGCATTAATGTATTGTATTGTTTAAACATTTGTATCAACTAATTACATGTTTGTTCATTGTAATAATTTAAATCATCTATATATTTAATTAGCAATGCAACATTTTACAGTAGGGGAGGGATGCTAATAGTGGTGCAACTATTTTATCCATTTTGTGTAACTTATTTCTCCATGTTCCCGTGCTCTTTTTTCCTCCAAATTTTTTATCACGTATACTTTGGTGTGTTCTCTATCTAACCATATTGGTCTTTAGGTGTGACGAATTCAAAATGATGCCAAGTCAGCCACAAAGTTCCAAGTTGTCTAGCATTAGTGTATTTTAGTGTATTTTTGTTTGGGACCAATGGGTGAACATTGATGTGACATAAAGTGGATGTGACTTAAAATGAGATTTTAAATTTCAAATATTCATTTTATTTCAAAATGTAGAAGAATTTTTTTAATAAGTAATTTTAAAAACATGGAAATATTGACAATGAAGTACACAAAGTAATTTTATGAACCATTTATGGTAGCTAGCTTTTCCAAGGCCGAGTTAAACCAAAACCACTCCTATCTCCACTATTGATTACCCGTTCACCAACTTACATCTATCCCCTAATGTGCATTGCAATAGAATAAGAAATCCATTTTATTTTATATGAATAAGGGAACCTTCTACAATACAAAGGGGAAATGTAAACATCCACAATAATTAAAATGTTAATAAATAATTGTTACAACTATTGGCACCTTGTCATGATACCAATTGGGACTACATGTCCACATTACACACAAATATTTTTTTTAACAGTAATCGATATAATTTTGTATTAAAAAGGATGCATTCGAACTATACAACAAAGTATTATAAAAGTAGAAGTTGTCCTAAGCATAATTTCTAGTATATAAGAAAACAAGAAGCTATCATTAGCCTTCTCCAAGAAGTCCTTGAAACTACTAAAAGTATAGAGCCGAAAGAAGATGCCTAACACAGAAAAAATGATTTACACAACATTACATAAATTTAACAAACGAAGCGTTGACTGCGAGCTTCTCCTAGCTCTCATATGGCCTAGTGAATTCTCGAGTGCTCAATCTCCATGTCTTTGAACAATTGAGAGATTATTTCTTCTTCCTTGATGTCTATTGGCGTGGAGCTTAATGATGGATAAGGATTTGACGTTGTTGAATGAGTGCATTTGTTGATGACATCAGTGGATGCTTTGAGTGTCAAACACTCTACCTCTAAGGCTTGAATTCGTCTTCTTTGTTGTATAACAATGACCATGACCTCTGAGTTTTGTGAACTGAAAATATTTTCATTGTTTTGAATTGTATTTGAGAGGGAGAGTATGGAGGCTTTGTTCTCATTTATATATTCTTCCTATCTCCGAAGAATCCTCTAAATATCATAAATATCCCTTTGACATTTCCCATGACAAACTAGTTAGTCCATGATTCTCAAGAATGCCCAAGTCTATGCAAGAAAAAACACAATTGTGCCCAATGAGTTGTTTACACAAAAATTACAAGGAGAAGGATTCCAACAAATATTTGATGACCTGAAGAGTAAATTCAACCAAATGACCGACTCATGTCGATGCTTACACTTGAGGGGGGACAAGAGATATGAACAAATACAAGTCTCTTAGACTTGATACAAAGACCTATCTGAATTTTCCTAAGGTCATCGAGTCCAACAAGGTGGCAAATATGAAATTCAGGAAACCCCCTACCCACTAGAGACATAGCAACACTCTAGTAGACCAAGGCTGAACTTTAATAGTACACTAAAATCCCAAGAGACCTAGAGGCCTTCAAATAGTTCTTTTCTCCAACAAAAGACAAACAAAAAATTTAATCAGATGGATCTGAATCAACTTACCTCCTTGAAAGTGGGCTTGTTGATGCTAACATCGTCGAGCTCTATATTTCCCTCATGCTCCATCAAAGAATGTAATTGTGCTCCCATCATCCCACCTTCTTCGATGACGTTGAGATCATAGCATTCAAAATGATGGGATAGTGATAGGGAAGACCTATGTGGTGTCTTACCAGGTCCATATTGACCTTTAAATGCACTTTGATTGCCAACTTGTTTCACCTCATTTGAGCTGCTACGTGGCCAAGAACATGGAATATGGATCAATTGTAATTGATTAATGAAGTGCATGAAATACCTAAGGGGATTGGGAGATATCCAATCTCCCCAATGTTTTGACATTCCCCTTCATTCAATTGCACTACTGGATTGGCTTGGGTGTTTGCTTCTCCATTCAAGCCTTGGAGGATTTGGAAGAACTCAATGTCTTTGAAATGAGAGGATTTGATTTTGATTCAAGAGGTTATCTAGGCTCATGAATTTTCCATCGAGATGTGATGCTTGTTCATAAGCCTTATAATTATTACAAAGTTCCCAACAACTAGAATAGATTGCACCTTGGTCGAGTCAATATTCTTCAACCCTCGTAGCAAAGCATAGGCTTGTGTAAACTACCATTGATATTGCACAGGGCATATCATCACAACTTATCTTACAACTTTATACAAACTCTTGGTTATGCAATGTTTATTGAAAATTTAAATTGTGTTAGCTTAATTCCACATAATGTTAAAATAAATTGAAATTGAAAGGAAAATAGCTAGAGGAAAATAACACATCCACACATCCACATAAATAACACAAGATATACATCGAGAAAACCCACTATCAATAAAAAAACCCAACCAAAAGTGAGGACTATGCCTTGCTCTTTTCTTTGAGTCCAATATGTAATACAAATAAGGAAGTGGTACTTTCTATGGAGTTAGCTATGACATTATGGCCTGCATGGATACTATAGGATTTTCTACTTCCTTTGTCATATTCTCTAATATCCATTCTCTGGCTCTTGCTTAGCTATGGAACAATACAATAATACCATAAGAATATAACCCTTCTTCTCCTAGTGGCCTAGTATTTAAAAATGTCGCGCTAGCAATCTATGGTTAACTTTAGAGTTTTTGCATACCTCAACTCTCGATTAGGGTTAGGGTCTTGGAACCTATCGAATGTTCTTAAAACTCCACATGGGACTAGCTCCACATGTGTAGGTAATGAGAGTTGGCGTGGAATCCACTCGGTAACATGGTGGTCCATCGGATAGGTCAACTTGTGAGGCATAACTTCCTTATACGAACTCTGATTGAGGTGATCATTGCATCGTTAGAGAGCTCTCAGAGTGTAGAATAACATCAAGAGGTTGTGAAATTTGTTCATAAAATTTTGACCCCAAAAAAAATCATTTAAGCCCTCAAACGAGCCTCGGAAGGTTCTAGATCCCAAATCTACAAACTAAGACCTACCCCTAAAATGGGCCCTACAAGCAAATTCATCCAATCTTTCCATCTAGAAAGCACCAAAATAAGTGACAAATCATATATTGATCCATTTCAATCCTCGTAGCAAAGCATAGGCATCAACTTGATTGTTGGATGCAATTCCAAGACCCTATGAGTAACTTAGTTCCAAAATTCCTTCGGGATCGATGATGGTCCCCCCACCCCTACCCTCACCTGTGGCCCCTACAAAATGTCTGATTTAAAAAAAACAAACATTCCAAAATATAAAAATTGTAACATTCAATTATATTGAACATCATTCATTGCTCAAATTGTTGTCATTGTTGTATCTTCTTGCTTGCCTCATTTCTTCATCGCTTGTAGGGAATGTTGTACTTGAGTTATTTGCAATGTTTTGTTGATTCACTTGATTTCGTTTTACCTCTTCATGTCTTTCTACAAACATATAAATATAGTATAATGAGTATATCTATATTTACAGTATAATATACATGATTGCATGAGTCGAAAAGTGTACCATAGAAGCAAGTGCTTCTTGAGAAATACACATTCTTTCAAAATTGTGCTTCATGTCACCTATGAACATATTTTATGGTGGCTTGACTCCATAGTTTTTTCTATGAGTTTTATAGGCCATGACAATATATATATATATATATATAAAATTAAAAATTTCATATTGTTCCATTATTTATAAAATAAGGGATGTGGAACAAAATATCTACTTCTAAATTGTTCAATTAACACTTGATACTCCAAAATATACTCCCATAAACCATACATAATCTAATGTCAATGAAATGTTTGTATGGTTCTTTTTTGTACGTTAACACTTGGTCGAAAACATTCAGGGACAACTGTAAATTAATTAAAATATAAAATCACAACAAAAATTAAATGTTAAGTAAGGAAAAGGAAAGTGCTCCTCTCAAATTTTGCAATCAACCCTTTTCTGCAATGCCATCACATCTTATGTGTTGAAGCAATTCCATTTTGTTTTCTTTTTTACCAAAAAGAAAAATGAAATGGTATTTCATGCGATGAAACTCTCTGACTACACAAATAATAATAGAAATCAATGATTATATATGTTTGATGCACACTATTATTGGGATAGCCCTTCCTGCAATTCAATTATTATTGTTTCTTTGAGTATATCCTAGTACACTCTTTTGGACATCCCTATCAACATGTTTCTGATATCGTTTTTTCAACGTCTTTAATTTTCTTAATATTCCTGAAAAAAATGAAAAATATAATAAAAATCGATTAATATTTCTATGAAGTAAATATAGAAAAAAATATTAATTTGGTAATATTTTTTACTAGTAGGATTTTTTTCATAGAAGCAATTATATATATAGATAGATAGATAGATAGATAGATAGATATAACAATTGTTGGAATCCAAACAACCGAAATTACATAGAGTTATAAAAGACCAAGATTTGTCTCACGGACTTGAATCTATAGACTGTCGATTGCCTCAAGATATCCTTATTACAAACTAGGAGTTATTTTGTCTTAAAACATCTAAAACTATACTGCTTGACAAAAGTACAAGATAACAAAATACAAGTAAACATATGAAACTATACTAATCTTGGGAAAAAATGTCCACTGTAAGCCTTTTGCATATAAATATATTCCATCCTAGATCCACAATCATGAGAAGGTTTGTGCTGCCCTTTTGAAGCTGCTTCCAACTATTGTATTGTGTACACCTTACAGAATGAATACACCGGAATTGCTAGAGCTGAAAATGCAATTGCAAGAACTGTTGGAAAATAAACACATCAGGCCAAGTGTGTCTCCATGGGGAGCACATGTGTTATTTGTGAAGAAGAAATATAGAACACTCAGGTTGTGTATTGATTATAGGAAGCTAAACAAAGTTACAATGAAGAACAAGTATCCATTACCTCGAATTGATGATATCTTTGATCAAATGAGAGGGGCAAATGTAATTTCAAAGATTGACTTGAGGTATGGTTACCATCAAGTGAGAATAAAAGAAGAAGACATCCACAAGAAAGCTTTTAGAAAAAGGTACAAACAATATGAGTTTGTGGTGGTGTCATTTGGTCTCACTAATGCACCAACTACATTCATGTGTTTCATGAACAATGTTTTTGGACAAATTTGTTCTTGTTTTTCTCGATGACATTCTTATTTATTATAAGAATGAAGAGGAACATGAAGATCATTTAAGAATAACTTTGCAAGTGTTAGGAGAGAATCATTGTATGCAAAATTAAGCAACAATGATTTCTATAAAAAACAAATTCATTATTTGAGTCACATTATTTCTAAGAAATGAATATTGGTAGATCCTGAAAATATTGAAGACAATATGAATTGGTCGACTACAAGAAATGTGACAGAGGTCTTTTATGAGCCTTGCTGGTTATTACAGAAGATTCATTGAGGGATTTTCCCAGGTTGCACACCCCATATCTTCTTTGCAAAAGAAGGGAATGAAATTTGAATGGACACATAAATGTGATGAAAGCTTCCAGATGTTGAAGAAGCTTCTTACGAGTCTTCCGATTCTGAAAATTGCAAACCCCAAAAATGATTTTGTGGTGTGCAACGATGAATGTAAACAGGGAATTGGAGGAGTTCTTAAGCGAGACAATCACGTGGTATGTTATGAATCATGAAAACTGAAGAACATGAAAAGAATTGTGCTACCCATTATTTATAACTTGCTGCCATAATACACACATTGAAAATGTGGAGGCACTATTTGATGGGCAGAAAATTTGAGCTCAGAACAAACTATTGTGATATGAAATATTTCTTTGAACAACCAACACCAAATACAAGGAAAACTAGATGGATGGAGTTTCTATGTGAGTTTGATTTTGATATCAAACACATAAAGGAGAAAGAGAACAAGGTGGCCAATGCACTTAGTGGGAAGATGCATGCAATGCATCTGGCATCCATTAGTGTTTGTAAATCATATATCATGAGGCAAAAAATCGTTGGTTCCCTTGTTGAAGATGAACATTATCAACAGATCAAAGACAACGTGCAACAACCTTACGCTGAAAAGAAGTACGAGGGTTACCATTTAGAGGAAGGACTTCTCACCTATAAGGACAAACTATATATTCCTAATGTTGGGAATTTAAGGAAGACTGTTATGGACGAGATTCATGCAATGTCATATTTCGGTCACACAAGATACCAGAAAACAATTGCTATAGCTAGGAAGCAATGTTTTTAGCCAGGAATGAAAAATGACATTTTTTTATTATATTTCTAGTGTATGAAATGCCAGCAAGTGAAGGTTGAACATCACCACCAGCAAGTTTACTGCATCCATTGCCCATTTCTGAGTGGAAATGGGAAGTGATCTCCATAAATTTTATTATAGGGTTTCCAATGACAGTAAGACATCATGACTCGATCATGGTTGTGCTGGACAAATTAACAAAATCAATGCATTTCATACAAGTCAAGTCCACATATAAAGCGGGTGACATTGAAAATATTTTCATGAAGAAAATCTTTAGGTTGCATGGGTTGCCTAAAGCAATAATTTAAGACAGGGATACCAAGTTCACCTCGAATTTCCGGAAAGGCATGTTCAAATATTTGGGAATTAAGCTCAATTTTAGCATTGCCTACCATCTATAGATATATGGAAAAACATAAAGATTTAATCATGTGCTTGAATACATGCTTCGCATGTATGTGATGGAGAAACCATCAAAGTGGGAAGATTATCTACAACTGGTAGATATTGCTTATAACAATGGGAAACAAGCATCATTGGAGATGAGTCCATTTGAAGCTTTGTATGGCGGAGGGTGCAAGACACTTATGACTTGGAAAAATCCAGTGAACAAAATTGCGCTTGGGTAGGAAATGCTCAAGGAAATGGAGTAAGAGGTTGTAAAGATTAGGAAGAATTTAAAGGCAGCCCAAGTTAGAGAGAAAATCTATGCAAATAAGAATTATGTGCATAGGAAATTTAATGTTGGAGATCATGTTTACCTCAAGGTGAGGCCAAGGAAAAGTTCCTTGAAGCTTGAACGTTGTGGCAAGCTATCACCAAGATATTGTGGGCCATTTGAAGAGATTGAGAGGATAGGATCGATGGCATATGGAATTTCATTTTCTGTTAACACTAGAGCTCATAATGTTTTTCATGTTTCTTTGCTTAAGAAATATGTACATGATTCTAACCATGCAATTGATTGGGATGTGATCCAGGTGAAACCCAAAGGAGAGTTTTAAATAAAGCCACTATGCATCATCGACAGGAAGGTTACACTGCTTTGGAACCGAGCCATCAGATAGGTAAAGGTGCAGTGGAAGCACTTTGGTCCCAATGAGACTACATGGTAGCTAGAGGATGCCATGAGAGAGGCATATCCATTTTTGTTCTGATTTTTTAGCCAACATCGAAGACGGTGTTATTCCAAGGGGGAGGGGATTGTATACCCCAATTTTGAATTGGAATGTATTGAATCAAATCATGTAAATGATGTAAATACGTTGGTATGGATTCCTAGTGTGGAGCTCAAGGCCAAGGCCCGACTACTTAATGGATATGCATGTATAATTTGAATATCTCTATATTAATCGTGTGGTTGGCTTGTTATGCTAACTTGAAAATCATGTAAAAATTATGCGGAAATCTAATAATATGGCCCAAGTTGGTTGTGTGGAGAGCACTAAAGAGGAGTTATGATTCCACTAGAGGGGAAGAGGAAAGGGGAGGCATAGGAGATTAAATCCTCTATTTCCAAGTGTCAACCTTAGAGCTCATCCATTTGCTGCCATGTGTCTTAAATGAGCCAATTACTTCATTTTAACTATTAAAATTCAATTTTGAATGCATGTGGGAGGTTGGTGGGGAAAGTCTTCTCATGCAGTTATGGAAGTCTCTGTATATTGTGTTTATGCAACAATTTATCCTTCTCTACCTGTAAATGAATATGCTTGTTTATGTCGATGTATTTGTATGGAAAGCGTTTATTTAATTTCTGTCATGTTTGTATTTTGCATCTACACACGCATTTCTTGTTCATGCATTCGCATACACATTCTTGTTTATGAATTTGTAATATGGTCGTGGAGGGAATCATGAATCCATAAATTCGTAAGCACCTCTTCCTTCATTTGGAACAATGGATAAGGGTATGAAAGAGTAGATGCAGGGCCCTTGGGTGTAATATCGAGGCGGTTTGAGCTAGAATCTATAGTTACTGGCAAAACTATAATTGCATAGTGATGTATTGGTTTGTCCGTTGGTTTAATAAGGGGAAGGAATCACAGTCGTTCGATGGGATCTCATATGTGATCACAGTCATTTGATGGGAAGATCCCCATCAATGATCAATCATTGAGAGAGTTCGCCAAAGGAGTTCAGAAGGAAATCCCAACAGAGCATGTAGATGGGATCTCGATGGAGCAAAGCAACGTCGTATAGAGAACATTGTATCAAGAGTGTGATATTGGGGGGAGTCGTCACGATAATTTGCCGAAGGGGTTTGGAGAGAATCCCGACAAAGTACGTGAACGAGGCCTGATCAATCTTCAAGAAAGTTGTTGAAGGAGTTTGGAGGAAAGCCCGATAGAGTACACGACCAAGGTTCGATGGACCAAATCCAATATCGTATCGAAAGGTGGTATTGGAGAGCCATGAAATAAGAATCGACAGAAGGATCCGATAAGCGATATCTGATGGGATTTAGGATCCGATGTATTGGGGACGACTCATCGATAGTGGGTCATCAGACTATTCATTCGACAAAGAATGCTGCACATGGATTATGGAAAAGTCAAAAGGTGATATCCAAGGGTTATCAAACCCGATATATCGGGAAGGGCTTCATCAAGAGAACATATTATCGAGGATTTTCATTGCAAGTGCACTCGGGTATTTTCGATGGAGGAGAGTCAATGTGTCGAAGCTAATGGTTCGTAAAGGCTGTGGAATAGAGTCCTTATAAGGTTGACGATGTCGATAGCGAAGAATCCCGATGGCAGAGGAATAAGGGAGAAAGACAAAGATGTCTTTGTAAGTTGTATAATCTCGCCTAAGATCTCGAAGGGTTGTGAAGATGACCATGGACGTTGCAGAACATTTCAGAGATCGTAAATTTTATCCAAGAGATGTTGATTGCATTCCCCGTCAGTACAAAGGTGTTATCGAGCCAATCGGGGCCATGACATAGTGGTATTAGAGCTATGGTTACAACACTAAGGCCGAAGGAAGCCAAATCAGAGCTCAAAGTTGCAGCACCGGGCCTACATGGGCTGATGGAAGCAGCTCGATGCGATCAAAATGACGTTATTAGTCGAATAGAGGCTATCATAGCACACCGCATTTGGTAACGTCGCGTGAGTCCGATGAGAGAAGGTCGGTCTGATGGGACACCACTGACAAGGCAAGTTCGATGCATCTATTGGAAGTTATAGGAAAAGTGCAGAATTAAACAAAAATTAGAAAGTTTCAAGTGGTTGTAACTTTTAGCTCTAAGGTCATAATGGAGCATGAATATAGTCATTGGAAAGCTTATCGATAGGGGAATAAACGTGCACAATCAAATTCAAAACAAGTGTTTTAGATGTCTCTATAAATTGAATAGAAAAGTAATTATAGCCTTAATTGGAAAAAAAATGTCAATTTGGGTAGTTCCCAGAATGCATAAAAATTAACTCTGTGAATTTCTACGAAAGTAGGGAAGTGTTCCCCAAGTGACATTTGCCGAAGTCACTTAGAAGGGGGAAAAAGTTGACCCTCACATTAAATGTCACCTAATGAGACTTTATAAAGTTAAAGTCACTTTTTGATAAATCTTAAGTGGGTGAGTGAAATTTATTTAAGTGATTTAAATAAAAGGTATTTTCACTCTCATTAAATCTCAACCATCAGATGAGATCTAATCTCCACCGTTGGATTAGAAAACCCTACGGTTTAGTCAAAAAGACTTGAGGGAGGCATTTTTTATTCATGCTTGACATTTTGAGAAGAGAGAAAGAGCAGAGAGACCAAGAGAATTAGCATGCATTTCAAGGCAGCCATTTGGAGACATTGGGCACATAAATCGAGACACAGACTTGGTAATTATTATCAGTAGATTTATTTCAGCATTGCACAGATCCCAAGGCAGTCCCAGCTTGCATAGAAATCGAGGGACCGTACTGCAGCATTTAATGTTGTCAGTACAGCACGATTTTCAAGGAGAAATCTGGGCACATTTCTCGAGGAGATAGGCACGAGTTTCTATGCAAAAATCTGGGCATGCATTTCTAGAAAATATAGACAGATTTCCAGAATCCGTACAGTCCGTACAATCTGTCTTTTTGCACAGTTTTCGAGGCATTTTCTGCTGCACAGTTTTCAAGAAGGTTGGCACTGTTTCGAGGTGATTTTATTGCACAGAAATCGAGACAGACAGTGACACAGAAATTGAGATAGTGGTACAGAAATCGAGACACAATGAGGCACAGAAAATGAGGCAGCACTCAGGGTGACTTTGGTTGGTCAGATAAGTACATGTTTGACTGTAATAATTTGTACAGAAATATTTGCTGAAGAAATAATAAATCTCTCTCTCTCTAACTGGTTTTCCCCTTGGGGGTTTTTCTAGGGCTTGATTTTGGCCAAAAATTTCTGAGTCTATCATTTTATGGTGTGATTGTTAAATGTGTTTTTCATCCTGTTAGTGCATTTTTACTGTGTGTTTAATTGTTACTGAAAATTTCATAAGTAGTTTCCAGTCAATGCATAACTGAATGGGAATGAAAACCACGAAATGTTGACATAAACCAGCAAACAGTAGAATGCAGAAAATCTTCATGGTATCCGAGCAAGGGGGCAGAAAACAGTGATAGTTTGCAGACACACAGAAATTTTCAGATCTCAGAAACTTCAGTATTTCTTATCTTCTGTTAGTGGGCAGCATTCTGTTGGGTTGGTGTTGAGATGGCTACAGGTCTAAGGATTGAGGATAGGCTGAATGGGACATAAAATTTTGTGCCTTGGAAGGCCATAATTTTATTGATATTGGAGGAGAATGAACTATGGGTGGAGGTGGTGAGAAATACTACAGCTAACCTGGTTACCATTCCCGATGCCACTGATGCAACAACACTTTCAGCCTTCAACAAGAAGGACTGTAAGGCTAGAAGGATTATCCTTGACGTAGTAAAATACCACATAATCCCTCACATTTTCGGGAAGACCAGGGCACATGAGATGTGGAGTGCCTTGACCATCTTGTATGAGAGTTCCAATGAGAACAGAAAGATGGTTCTCAAAGAGAAACTCAAGAGTATCAAGATGAATGGAGGAGAGGGAGGCACAACATACCTCACTAGGATTTTTGCAGTTCGGGATGAACTGGCAGCGGTTGGTGAAGTGGTATCTGCTACTAAGCTTGTACGTACAGCAGTGAATGGGGCTTCAAAGCCCCGGGGTGCATTTGTGCAGGCCATAGTGGGTAGAGAGAACCTACCGTCTTGGGAGAGACTGTGGGATGACTTTGTGCAGGAGGAGACCAGGAGAGGTATTGTACAGGGCAGTTCATCACATGGTGGGGCAGATGAGGAGAACGTGGCTCTGACAGCCAAGGGTAAGAAGAAGAAGGGTCCCAAGAAGAATGGGGCCAAGAGGCAGCATCAACAGCAACCGCAGGGTGGACAGAAGAAGGACTTGAGTAAAATCAAGTGCTATTGTTGTCAGGCATTTGGGCACTATGCATCACGATGTCCAAGCAAGAAGAAGAAGAAGGGACAGGGACAGCAGACAGCAGCCTCAGTAGAGGTTGATGATTTTGGTGATAGGTTTCAGAGGGAGTTTTCCCTATACGCTGGACAGATTGAGAGAGAGAGAGTCTCTTTAGCCACCAGCACAGATATGGATATGGAGAGTGAGCATTCATTGTTGACAGGGCATCAGACAGGTCCATCCACCACTGGTACGTGGTACATTGACAGTGGAGCCTCGAGACACATGACAGGTACTCGGGAGTTCTTCTCCGAGCTATCATGGACAGCTAGAGATGTGGAGGTGGTACTTGGTGACAACACCATTGTTAGGGCAGTTGGTCAGGGGACCATTACATTCGAGAGGGAGTCCATGAGTCCCATGACTTTGAGGGATGTGTTGTACGTCCTTGGGCTGAAAAAGAACCTTGTTTTAGTTTCCACTATTGAGGACAGGGGTCTTGGGGTGTGTTTCTTAGATGGGAGAGTGCAGGTGTTTCCCAAGACCACAGGTGTATCTACCCCCATGAAAATTGGAGTTAGATGTGGACGACTGTACAAGTTATTATTTCAGCCGCAGCATGCTCTAGCACACAGCAGCAGCAGTGAGCTATGTGAGTTATGGCACAGGAGGATGGCACATTTACATCACCCCGGTCTAAGACTGTTGAGGAGCATGGTCACAGGTTTACCTGAGTTCGACACTGAGCAGAGTGATGTGTGCAAAGGGTGTGCTTTGGGAAAGTACACCAAGACTGCTTTTCCTAGCAGTGACACGAGAGCAGCAGGACTGCTTGACTTGATTCATTCTGACATTTACGGTCCTATGTCTTCAGTATCTTTGACTGGTCACGAGTACTATATTAGCTTCATTGATGACTACTCCAGGAAGACCTGGATCTACTTCTTGAGGAACAAGAAGTCCCCACTAGTGTTGAGTATCTTCCAAGGGTTCAAAGCCCTTGTGGAGAAGCAGACGGGGAGGAAGATCAGGATGTTGAGATCAGACAACGGGGGTGAGTATACCTCCAAGGAGTTCAATGATTTCTGCAATCAGGAGGGTATACAGCGATAGTTGACAGTTCCCTACACTCCTGAGCAGAATGGAGTAGCAGAGAGAAAGAATTGGTCAATCGTTGGAGCAACGAGAGCTATGCTTCATGATCAGGGGTTACCGTTCTTTCTATGGGCAGAGGCATGCAACACTGCAGTGTATCTGCAGAACAGGAGTCCTCACCATGCTTTGGGGAGGATGACTCCAGAGGAGATGTATTCAGGCAAGAAGCCCGAGGTGAGCCATTTTCGGATATTTGGCTCTCTGACTTACTCTCACGTCCCTTCTGAAAAGAGGACGAAGTTCGAGCCCACTGCAGAGAGAGGTATCTTTGTGGGTTACGATGAGACTTCGAAGGCATATCGGCTTTACATTCCTGGCCAGAGGTGAGTTGTAGTGAGGCGGGAGGTGAAGTTTGATGAGGAGAGGGCATTCAGGAAGTCGAGAGAGATGGAACAGGGGGAGCCACCAACTCCCACACCTTAGTTGATACAGGTTTCAGGTCCGCAGGTTTCTAGGGTGACTGGATCACAAGGTACAGGCTCAGCTTCTACAGGATCAGTGGTTCAGATTACAGGTACTTCAGGGACAGGTACAGGGACAGGTTCAGGGACAGGCATAGGTTCAGGATCACAGGTTTCAGGCTCACAGGTTATAGGGTCCTCAGGGACTAGTTCATCAGCTACAGGTCCTCGGGGTGTTAGACCTTTTGCTTCTGGCACTTCCTCAGATGAGGATACACTAGTTTGGGAGGAGCCTTCAAGGAAGAAGAAGCCTAAGTGGCTTCAGGACACCTTGAAGGAAGCAAAAGCATTTGGTAGAACTCAGGAGGCGATCAGATCAGTGGTTGAGCTAGACAGATATGGGATGGCCCTTGTTGCGAGTCTTCGTGACTCTGCGCCTTCTACCTTTGAGGAGGCTTCTCAGCATCAGGTATGGAGAGATACCATGATGGAAGAGTACCATTCCATCATGAAGAATGATGCTTGGGAGATTGTGCTGAGACCTGAGGGGAAGTTAGTTGTGACTTCCAAGTGGCTTTACAAGATCAACCATGCTGCAGATGGTAGTGTGGAGAAATTCAAGGCTCGGTTTGTGGCTAGGGGGTTCTCACAGGTTGAGGGAGTTGACTATGATGAGACATTTGCTCCAGTTGCTTGGTATTCCTCTATCAGAGCAGTGATATCTATAGCGGTAGAGATGGGTTGGAAGATCCACCAGATGGATGTGAAGACTGCGTTTCTCAATGGTCTTCTGCAGGTGGAGGTGTATTTGGAGCAGCCACAGGGATTCGAGATACATGGGAGAGATTCTCATGTGTGCAGGCTTAGGAAAGCCTTGTACGGTCTGAAGCAAGCTCCTAGAGCTTGGTACTCCAGGGTCGATGCATATTTGACTTCGATGGGATTTCAGAAGAGTGAGGCTGATCCCAACCTATACTACATTGTGGTTGGTGGAGATCCACTCATTCTTCTGTTATATGTTGATGACTTATTTATCACTGGAGATGAGCGTCTTATTGCACAGTGCAAGAGAGATCTTGCAACTGACAGCTGAGTATGAGATGACTGATATTGGGCTGATGCATTACTACTTGGGGAAGGAGGTTTGGCAGGAGACTGGACATATTTTCCTAGGACAAGGGAAGTATGCAGCAGAGATTCTGAAGAGTTATCAGATGGAGGACTGCAGGCCTATGTCTACACCTATGATCACCAACTTGAAGCAACTTCATGCTTCAGAGGGTAAGTTGGTGGATCCCACACTATATCGTCAGCTCATCGGATCATTGATGTATCTGGTCAACACCAGGCCAGACTTGTGCTTTGCGGTCAACACTCTTAGCCAGTTCATGGTGCAGCCTAGGAGTGTGCATTGGACTGCCGCAAAGAACATCTTGAGATACCTAGCAGGGACAGTGGATTATGGTCTGGACTACAGCGATTCGGGTGGAGTCAGCTTGGTTGGGTTCACAGATTCAGACTGGGCAGGTTGTGTGAGGGACCGGAAGAGCACTTCCGGTTGCTGTTTCAGCTTGGGCTCAGCAGCAGTGTCGTGGTTCAGCAGGAAACATAAGTCCGTTGCATTGAGTTATGCTGAGGCTGAGTATATGGCAGCCAGTCAGGTGACTTGCGAAGCACTGTGGCTTCGTAAGTTATTGGTAGATTTATTTGATCAACAGCTGAGACCTACAGTGATTTATTGCGATAATCAAAGTTGCATTCAGCTCTCTGAGAATCTGGTATTCCATGACAGGTCGAAGCACATTGAGATCAGGTACCACTTCATTCGGGACTACGTCCAGAGAGGGGCAGTTGAGTTGCAGTATATTTCCACTGAGGAGCAGGTAGCAGATGTCCTGACAAAGTCTTTGGGGAGGGGGAAGTTTGTCTTCTTCAGAGATAAGTTGGGAGTGGTGCGGAACACCTTCCTCGGTAAGAGGAAGTGTTAGTTTTTGTACCTAGGGAAGTGTTCCCCAAGTGACATTTGCCTAAGTCACTTAGAAGGGGGAAAAAGGTGACCCTCTCATTAAATGTCACTTAATGAGACTTTATAAAGTTAAAGTCACTTTTTGATAAATTTAAGTGGGTGAGTGAAATTTATTTAAGTGATTTAAATAAATGTGATTTTTACTCGCATTGAATCTTAGCCATTGGATTGGATCTTTCTCCACCGTTGGATTAGATTCCCACTTAGGGTTTAGACAAAAAGGGTTGAGGGAGGCAAACCCATTCACTTTTCACATTTTGAGAAGAGAGAAGAGCTGAGAGAGGAAGAGAGAGCAGCTAGGGCTTGGCACGCATTTCAAGGCAACAGTCAAGCATTAATGAACAGTGCGGATTCATAGCTAAGTGATTTTTTCAGTGGCACGCATCTCGAGGCAGTAGAAGTGAAGCACAATTTTCAAGGTACTGTACAGCTGCATTTATTGTAGGCCGTACAACAAAGAAATCGAGGAGCTTAGTTTAGTAGTCTGTTGGCACGGTTTTCAAGGTAAAACTTTGCACAAATTTTGAGGTTATTTCTGGGCACAGTTTCCCAGGCAATTGCACGCATATCAAGGTGACTTCTGGGCACAAATCCAGAGATAACTTGCACAGAAATCGAGGCAAAAAATTTGGCACAGATATCGAGGACTGTTGGCACGGTTTTCCTGGCAGTTTGGTGGCACAGAAATCGAGATTTACAGCACAGTTTTCAAGGAGGACAGTACAGTACGGACTATGTACTTCTGCACAGAAATCGAGGCACTCTTTTGCACAGAAATCAAGATTTCAGATTGGCACAGATTTCAAGATTGTTGACTGAGAGAAATTTTCATGGTGGAGATAAGTAAAATTTCTGCTGTAAAATTTATGTACTAAGATTACTAAAGAAATAAATCTCTCTCTCTCTCTAACTGGTTTTCCCTGTGGGGGTTTTTCCAGGGCTTGATTTTGGCCAAAAATTTCTGAGTCTATTATTTTATGGTGTGATTGTTAAATGTGTTTTTCAGCCTGTTAGTGCATTTTTACTGTGTGTTTAATTGTTACTGAAAATTTCATAAGTAGTTTCTAGTCAATGCATAACCGACTGGGAATGAAAACCACGAAATTTTGACATAGACCAGCAAACAGTAGAATGCAGAAAATCTTCAATGGTTACAACACTGAGGCCAAAGGAAACCAAATCAGAGCTCAAAGTTGCAGCACCAGGCCTACATGGGCTGATGGAAGCAGCTCAATGCGATCAAAATGACGTTATCAGTCGAATAGAGGCTATCAGAGCACATCGCATTTGGTAACGTCGCGTGAGTCCGATGAGAGAATATCGGTCTGATGGGACACCACTGACAAGGCAAGTTCGATGCATCTATTGGAAGCTATAGGAAAAGTGCAGAATTAAACAAAAATTAGAAAGTTTCAAGTGGTTGTAACTTTTAGCTCTAAGCTCATAATGGAGCATGAATATAGTCATTGGAAAGCTTATCAATAGGGGAATAAACGTGCATAATCAAAATCAAAACGAGTGTTTAGATGTCTCTATAAATTGAATAGAAAAGTAATTGTAGCCTTAATTGGAAAAAAATGTCAATTTGGGTAGTTCTCAGAATGCATAAAAATTAACTCTGTGAATTTCTATGAAAGTAATGAAGCTAATAAATGTGTTTACATGAACACTTTTGCATATACAATATCACATTAGGGATAGTTAATGATTAATATCTAGTATAACACAAGTGGGAAGTCCTTGGTTTGGGTTGGGCCAAGAAAGTCCACGGATAATGCACAGGATCCTTATGAAACCAAGAGGTAAGTTAGTGAAATGGTGGAGAAATATCCATTGGAAATGGATGGACTCTTCACATGGGAAAATCTAAATATTTTGTCACTTTGTTCCTATGATATTCTCATTGTGATGGATTGGTTGGAAACACATAAAGTCAAACTTGATTGCTACAACAAGACCTTTAAATAAATTGATGAAGAATGAAACCTAAGGATAGTAACGGGCACTTCAAGGGTGGTTTGTATTAGGCGGATTTTAACCTTGCAGCTGAAGAATTTCTTTCGAAAATGTTGCAAATTGTATGCAGTCCATGTACAGGGTATAACAGAAAATAAAGTTACGAAGTTGGAGCATTATTGAGTCTTGTGAGAATTCAAGGATCTCTTTCTCAATGAAGTGCTAGGACTTCCTATGAAGAGGGACATTGATTTCACACTTGATATTGTGCCAGGAGTGGCACCGATGTCTAAGACACCTTACAAAATGAATACACCAAAATTGTTGGAGCTGAAAATGCATTTGTAAGAGTTGTTGGAAAAGAAGTACATCAAGCCAAGTGTGTCTCCATGGCGAGTACATGTGTTATTTGTGAAGAAGATGGACACTTAGTTTGCGTATTGATTACATGAAGTTGAACAAAGTTATAGTGAAGAACAAGTATTCATTACCTTGAATTGATGATCTTTTTTATCAAATGAAAGGGAAAAATGTATTTACAAAGATTGACTTGAGGTCTAATTACCATCAAGTGAGAATAAAAGAAGAAAACATCCACAAGACAATCTTTAGAACAAGGTACAGACACTATGAGTTCGTGGTGGTTCCATTTAGTCTCACTAATGCACCAACTACATTCATGTGTCTCATGAACAATGTTTTCAGCAAGTATTTGGACACGTTTGTTCTTATTTTTTTCAATGACATTTTTATTTATTATAAAAATGACAAGGAACATGAAGAACATTTGAGAATGAATTTACAAGTGCTAAGGGAGCATCAACTATATGCAAACCTAAGCAAATGCAATTTCTATAAAAAAACAAATTCATTATTTGGGTCACATTATTTTAGAGAAAAAAATATTGATGGATCCCAAAAGTATAGAAGTCATTATGAATTGGCCAACTCCAATGAATGTGACATATGTGAAGTCTTTTATGGGCCTTGTTGGTTATTATAAAAGGTTCATTGAGTGATTTCCCCAAGTTGCACACTCCATCACTTCTTTGCAAAAGAAAGGAATAGAGTTTGAATGGACATAGAAATGTGAAGAAAGATTCTAGCTGTTGAAAAAACTTCTTACAAGTGTTCCAATTCTAAAAATTGCAAACCCATAAAATGATTTAGTGGTGTGTATCGATGCATGTAAACATGGAATGGGAGGAGTTCGTGTGCAAGACAATCATGTGGTATGTTATGAATCAAGAAAGATGAAAGAACATGAAAAGAATTATGCTACCCATGCTTTAGAACTTGTTGTCATAGTGCACACATTGAAAATGTGGAGGCACTATTTGATGGGTACGAAATTTGAGCTCATAATAGACCATTGTGGTCTGAAATATTTGTTTGAACAACCAACACTAAATGCCAGGCAAGCTAGATGGTTGGAATTTGTATGTGAATTTAATTTTGAGATCAAACACATAAAGGGAAAAGAGAACACAATGGTCGATGCACTCAACAGGAAGATGCACACAATGCATGTGCCATCCATTAATGTTTGTAAATCAGATCCGAGGCAAAGGATCGTTGGTTCCCTTGTTGAATATGAACATTATCAATAGATCAAGGATAGTGCACAACAACCTAATGCTGAAAATAAGTATGGGGGTTACCATTTAGAGGAAGGACTTCTCACTTATAAGGACAAATTGTATATTCCTAATGTTGAGAATTTAAGGAAGATTGTTATGGACGAGATTCATGCAATGCCATATTCTGGTCACCCAGGATACCAGAAAACAATTGCTACATCTAGGAAGCAATATTTTTTGCCATAAATGAAAAATGAAGTTTTTTAGTATATTTCTAATTGTATGAAATGCCAGCAAGTAAAGGAAAAACATCAACACCCAACAAGTTTTCCATTTCCCATCTTTAAGTGAAAATGGAAAGTGATATCCATGGATTTTATTATAGAGTTGCCAATGACAATAAGACAACATGACATGATCATGGTGGTGGTGGACGAGTTAGTAAAATCAACGCATTTCATACCAGTTAACTCCACATATAAAGCAAATGACATTGCAAAGATTTCCATAAAGGAAATATTCAGGTTGCATGGGTTTCCAAAAGCAATAATTTAAGATAGGGATACCAAGTTCACCTTGAATTCCTGGAAATACTTGTTCAAAGATTTGGGAACTCAGATCAATTTTAGCACTACCTTACCCCCATAGACATATGAACAAACATAAAGTGTTAATCAGGGGTTTTAAGACATGATTCACATGTATATGATGGACAAACCATCCAAGTCAGAATATTATCTACACTTGGTAAAGTTTGCTTAGAATAATGGGTAGCAAGCATTGTTGGCGATGAGTCCATTTGAAACTTTGTATAGCAGAAGGTGGAGGACACTCGTGACTTGGGATAATCCAGTGAACATAATTGTGCCTGGGATGGAAATGCTTGACGAAATGGAACAAGAAGTTGCAAAGATTAGGCAAAATTTAAAGACAACCCAAGATAGACAAAAAATCTATGCATATAAGAATCAAGTGCATAGAGAATTTAATATTAGGGATCATGTTTACCTTAGAGTGAGGCAAAGAAAATTTTCCTTGAAACTTGGAAGTTGTGCCAAGCTATCGCAGAGATATTGTGGGTCATTTGAAATGCTTGAGAGAATAGGGCCAATTCCATATAGAATTGCATCGCCTACTAACACCAAAGCTCATATTGTTTTTCATGTTTCTTTGCTTAAGAAATATGTACATAATTCTAACCCTGTGATTGATTGGAATGTGATTCAGGTGAAACCCAAGGGAGAGTTCCAAATTGAGTCACTATGCATCCTCAATAGGGAGGTTACATTGCTTTGGAATTGAGCCATCAGACAGGTAAAGGTGCAATGGAAGCACTTTGGTCCCAATGAGGCTACATGGGGGCTGGAGGATGCCATAAGAGAGGCATATCCATTTTTGTTCTATTTTTTGAGTCAACGCCAACACCAATGTTTTTCCAAGGGGGAGGGGATTGTAATACCCACAGTTTTGACTTGGAATGTATTGAATCAAATCATGTAAATGATGTAAATATGCTAGTATGGATTCCTACTATAGAGCTCAAGGCCAAGGCCCAACTAGTGAATGGATAGGCATGTATAATGTGAATATCTCTATATGGATCATATGGTTGGCTTGCCATGTTAACTTTAAAACTATATGTAAATATTATGTGGAAAGATAATAAAATGGTCCAAGGCGGCTATGTGGAGAGCACTAAAGAGGGGCTATGATTCCATTAGAGGGGAAGATGAAAGGGTTCCCATGGGAGATTAAATCCACTATTGCCAAGTGTCAACCTTAGAACTCATCCATTTGTTGCCATGTGTCTTAAATGAGCCAATTACTTCATTTTGGCTATTAAAATCCAATCTTGAATGCATGTGGAAGGTTGGTGGGGAAAGTTTTCTCATGTAGTTATGGAAGCATGGGATGAATATACTTCTATGATTATTGTAAGATTCATGCCTTCTATGGTCAGAAGTTATGTCAGGTGTCTTTACTCACCACCCTCTCATCCTTTTTGGAGTCTACCACTCACACTCTCAAGAGGAAAAGCGAATAGAGAAGAACGAGGGAGCAACCTGTGTTCTTTTTCCACTTGACATTCTTGCTTTTGCCATACAATTTTTACCAGACTATTAGACAACCAAACTTCAAATTGTGAACAGGCGAATGGCATACCTTAGAGAAAAGAGATGGTTGTAGGTGAGAAAAGAGGCTAGACACAAAAAGAACCTTTAGCCACAAATTTTTGTTGCTCGTGAGATGTTTGAGAAGCCATTATTAATTTCTACTTGGAATGCTTGAAAGGCACACAGTAGCTTGGACTCTTACTACACACACTAGTAAACACTGTAAGGGTTGGATTTCTTGAGGGAACTATGAATCAGTGAAGGGAAATGCATGCTTTGTGTTGTGTGGGGCAGTTTGAAGGAGTGTCATTGTTGCGATGGTCGAGTGAGATTCTTGTAGAAGCTCTAGATAAGCATTTGGCTAAGTATTGAGGGAAAAAAATTTCTGAGCTGGGAAAGAAAAGCATGTATGTGTTCTCTACCCTAGTGGCATCATAGCCCATATCGGGGGTGTCCTTTCAGCAGAAAGAGTATTCTAGAGTGAGTGCCTACAGTTGGGTGGAACGTTGCTCCCACTCAATCGATTGCTTGGATCGATTTCCATTAAAGATAAGTATTCATTGTATATTGTGTTTATGCAACAATTTATCCTTCTCTTCCTATGAATGAATATGCATGTTTTTGTCGATGTGTGTGTATGGAAAGAGTTTATTTTTGCCATGTTTTTATTATGCATCTATAACGTGTTTCTTGTTTATGCATTTGCATACGCATTCTTGTTTATGAATTTGTAATATGGCCATGGAGGGAATCATGAACCCATAAATTCATAAGCACCTCTTCCTTCGTTTGGATCGATGGATAAGGGCATGACAAAGTGGATTCAAGGCCCTTGGGTGTAATATCAGGGCGTATGAGCCAAAATCCACAATTATTGGCAGAAATAGAATTGCACAGTGATGCAAGAATTCGTCAGTCAATTTAATAAGGGGAAGGAATCACAATCGTTTGATGGGAAGAGCCCCATCTGTGATAAATCATCGAGAGAGTTCACCATAGGAGTTCGGAAGGAAAGCTGACATAGGACGTAGACGAGATCCCAATGGACCAAAGGCAACATCGTATCGAGAACGATGTCTCAAGATTGAGAAATTGTGGTGCAGTCATCGAGATAATTAACTGAAGGGGTTCGAAAAGAAGCTCAACAGAGTACATGATCGAGGCCCAATTAGTCGTAGAGAAAGTTGTCGAAAGAGTTCGAAGGAAATCCCATCAATGTACATGATCGATGTCTGATGGTTCAAAGCCAATATCGGATCGGAAGGTGGCAACGAAGAGTCGTGACATAAGCATTGGTGGAAGGATTAGATAGGCAATATCCGATGGGATATTAGATCTGATGTATCAGGGATGACTCATTGAGATTGGGCCATTGGAGTATTCATCCAATGAAGAAGGCACATAGATTATGGAAAAGTCGAAAGGCAATATGCAAGGGGTTGTCGGACTCGACGTATTTGGAAGGGCTTCACCGAGGGTAATCTACCAGAGGAATCACATTACAAACGAGTCATCGAGGATTTACATTGCAGGTGCACCCATGTATTTTCAATGGAGGGGAGTCGATGTGTCATAGTCGATGGTTCGGGGTGGCTTTGGAACAGAGTCTCGATAAGGTTGAAGACATCGATAGCAAAGAAGCCTGATGACAGAGGAACAATGGAGAAAGATAGAGATGTTTGTGTAAGTTGCATAATGTTGCCTAAGATCTTGAAGGGTTGTGAAGATGACCAGGAATTATGGAACATTTTCGGCGAACGTAATTTTTATCCAAGAGATGTTAATCGGGTTCCCCGTTGGCCCAAAGGTGCTATTGGGTCGGTCGAGGATGTGACACCTTGCTCCTTGACTAAACCTAATATTATAGTACAATGCATATCAAGATCATTTTCCATTTTCTCATATTTTATCCTCTATTGCTCAAGATGAAGTTCAAATTCTTCCTACTTTTCTACCCGATTATCCATATGTATGTTAAGATATTCGATTACCTAGTGCATGCTTTTATAATTTTTCTAATGTTACTCAATCCATCTCTAGACTTGCCTCCATAACTACAACTGTTAGCCATTACAACATGACAATTGAAGAGAACCACTTCCCTCGGCCTCTCTACAGAGCCAACTAAGACAACTCACCAAAATCCCACACAGATTTCTCATAGGATAACTATCAATTGCTGCACACAAAAACTGAACATAAAGATCGAAGTAAAAGTAACACTAAATAATAGAAGAGGGTGGTGAGGTGACAATGACCCCCTCTTTAGTTCAATTTGTCTTGTACCTAGTGATTTAAGACTTTATCACTTAGAATGCTAGATAAAGTTGTAACACCCCCCAAGAGAAACCTTCCTCGCTTTGATCCCAACAAATATTATAAGCTACAAGTTATAGGTCATTATAGTACCATTACCTTGCCTAACAAAGGTTGAAGAAATATTGCAACCTACACCAAGTTGTAGACCATGACAATAACCATTGCCTTACCTAACAAAAGAAGGAAGCCCAAAACAAGAGCCCACAAATAGCTCAACAAATTCAAACTTATAGGTTATAAAAAATCCTATGCTTAATAACTCTAGCCCCTCCAATTAAGCCTATTCATCCAACCCTATCCCACATGGAAAATCACAAGATTAAAAGTGTTGGGATGATAGGTGCATGGGATCTCTCCACAATAGTTCAAGAGATCTACCTCCTTTTAACACCTTCCTTTTGAGAAATACTATGTGTCATGTCAACTTGTACTCCAATTATATTGTCCTTTTCCTTGTCTTGCTACTCCACTTCTTAGGTTTTCATTTTTTCTTTTACTTTCTATCCTTTCCTTACACCACTCATTTTCAAATTTCCCTTGAAGCACATTGCACCATCATTTCCCACATTTCATAGACTAATTGTCAATAAACTTACACATTTTTTTATTCTTTGTAGTTGCCCTCAACCTCTAATTTGGGGAAGAGAGACATAAAAAGTGGCATAAAAACAATTTTAAAAATGTATTTTGATCTTTGTTTTTTTGCTCAATAGGATTAAGTTTTGTTTTTGCGAGTCTGTTATTTGTTGTTTGTCATATGATATACGTTAAATATCACACTTGTCTTATGTTATTGTTGTGTTTTACATTTCCAAACTTATTGAGATAAAGGAATGCACTTCAAAACAAACATATTTCGATGGAACCCACACGTCACCTATTGACATCATTCATTCTGGCTTGATCTTTGCATAACAAAAAATTACTTTTCAGAAACCCAACACAAAATATCACGTGTATAAAGAAAAGTTTTCAAATTCAAAGTGTCTCAAAAGGCATATCCAAATACATCTCTCCCTATCCAAATTATACAAAAGTTATGGCTTTGCTCCACCCTCTCGAGCCAATAATTTCATGGATTCACTTAAGGTTGTCGCCCTTATACGTTGTTTCACTACCTCCTCCTTCAAGGCCTTGCACTCATCAGCTAATCTAACCACTGGGGAAAAGGTGTGAGACATCTCTCCAGCACTAGATGGCCATCTAGGATCCTCTAGATCAATGGGTACCAACCCTCTAGTGATGTCTCTCAAAACCATTGATATCTGCTCCTTGGTCATTGACTTGCATGGTGCGCCTACATCCAAACACATTCCATTAATCCTTTCCTTCATACCTAGAACAAAAATAGAAAAATGTGATATCAAAGTTTAGATGGTTTCCACATACCTCTAAAATCCTTTGCTAGGACCCCACTTTGATGTATATTATGGGCCTCCCCCGCATCTCCTCCCTCTACTCTCTTTTGTTGCTCAAGCCTCTTTCGTAGACCCCCCTCATCATTATATTGTGTATGTACGACAGAAATAACATGCTCTCCAATATTGCCGCCAACAAACTGCAAACATAGAAAACATATCATAGTCAAATTTCTACAAAAAAAATTGATTATTTTATAAAAAAAAATTGTTTTCCTTGGATTGCAAGTTTCACTCATTGGAGCAAACTTTCTTGTCGATAAGGCATGCCCCGATGGGAATCATGTTTTCATGACACAATTCACAAAAACAACTCAAACAACTCATGTACCACACAATTAAAAAATATTGAAAAAAATCACTTAACAATTCAAAAGATTTTACATAAAAATAAATGGTACTTGAATACACAAAGTTGGTTCAAATTGTATGGCATTTGGGTAAGAAATAATCACAAAAACCAATTTTCCTCTCTATTCCTAAAGGCATGCAAAAATACTTCTAAAACAAATACTCATTTTGGCGGGGCTAAACGTATGCCATGATTGTTCCTTGCCAACAATTTGGATGTCTATCCATCTAAGAAATTACCAAGTAGGCCTTGCTTAGTCACCAAAGGTAAGAATCGAGAGGTAAAAATGAAATCACTCTTTTTTTTTCTTTTACCTTTTCATTTTTACATTTTAATTACCTCTAATGCTTATATATACATGTAATATCTAGGTTTGGTTTCTTGTGTGTATGTTGCCCAAACTTTCCAAATAAGTAGGAAGTTTTATTATTTTTAATTGTCCTAAACATGTTGGCACCAAATAATGGACACGTAAAAATGAAATTACACTTTGCTTTTTTCTTTTACCTTTTTATTTGTTATATTTTAATTTTACCTTTAATACTTATATATACACATGAAGGATGTACTTTTGATTTCTTGTTTGCATGTTGCCTAATATTTCAAAATAGGCAAAAGATTTTACTTTTTTAATTCTCCAAACATGTTAGTATCATAGATTTGATCAAATAATGTCTTTGGAGTCTATTACAACAAAATATAGCACCTACAAAGTGTAAAGTACGAAACACCAACGTGATAGCTTTGTGTAACTCAAGAAGGCTACCCACTATCACCTTAGCAGCTCCTCCCCTCACTTTAGGTTGGCTCTTCTCCAACACAAAGGGGGCTTCCCTAAGGTAGGAATATCAAGGCTGTGGAGTGGAAACTCAAGGTGAAAATGAAGAGTAAGCCTCGATAAAACAAAGTAGTTGTAATATATGAAAGGAAATGGAAATGGGGAAAAGGGTTATGGGAAAAAAGGAATGGAGGAAGAGGGAAACAAGAAAACAAAATGATGTGACTAGTTCCTATCAATCTATGGGCTAATGGAGTCGTGAAATATTTCACAATGGAATAATTTGCCACATTCACTAGTTTGATGTAGGATATATGGTAGAAAAGAATAACTTGACACATTCCACTTGTTTAGATGAAAGTAACTAGTTTAAAAATTCATCTTTAACGATGTAATCAACGTAAAAGGAACTAAGTTTTGATATAATTTTCCTTGAAGTATTTGCCCAAAATAAGAGTAGAAATTACTCTAGGAAGGCTAGATTTTTCCACTCATCAAACAATATTGTGTCGTTATATTTGGTTGAATTAAAACTCCATTTCAGCAACTATTTTGTTAGATGAAGGGAGATAAAACAAGAGTATAACAACAAATAAATCAAAAGGGATTTTTTATTGGCCTTCATATATGTGTGATTACAAGAGCTTTCTACAACAAATTAACAACATAATGAAGAGCACAGCATAACCATACAACAAATAGGAGCAACGCCTCACTTCTTCATTAGTCTTCAAGGGTTTGATATAGAAGGGACCTCCATCAACCTTCATCTCCAAACCCTACAATCTCCTATCACTTCTCAATCTTCTACTCCAAATCCTCAATCACCTATTTACAAAATGAAATGAAGAGAAAACGGTTTCATCTCTCTTACAATAAAATACAATATTTTCCTAACTAACTCCATGACAAGTCAAAGAATTATAAAATATTGTAGTAGATAGGTCTCATCTTTTCAAGGTTGACAAGTCAAACAAACTCCATTTTCTCTAAGAGAGGTCACTATATGAAGAAATAAGAAATAATGTGCAAGATATCTCCAAGAGAGAGAGGGTGCATCACTAAAAATAGCCTTTGACCATGGCAAGATGCTACAATTTCCACTTCCAAGTGCACCCTCCAAGATGCATGGTCAAGAATACCATAAAATAACCCATGACATAAAAAAGCGCATTGTTGGGTCCACCTAGAAGAAATCTCCAAATGCACCCTGTAGGATGCATGATATGAGAAGATAATATAATACTCCCCCTAGGAGAGCACTCCTCAACCACCTCCTCAAAATAGTAAGCTCAATCCACAAGGTGCATGAACTTGTGTGCAATAAATATCCTCCATGAAGCACATGTGGTCTCTTGAATGGTATGTTCCATCATCACATGTAGACAAGGTATGAAAAGGCGTGGAAGAACCAAGTCAACAAGGAATTTCTTCCCACATGTGGACCCATAGTAGGTTACTCCAACTAACTACATAGAAAAGTGTGCAAGGGGCGAAATACTTGGAGCACTTAACATGCATGACAAGTCAAAGGTCTTGGAACCTTCAACAACCTTGCAAAACTAGAAAAGTGCTTCCTCCAATGTGCAATCACCTCATTCTATTAAGTTTGACCAAATCAACTCCAAATAATAATAAAATATGCTCCAAGGTGGTTACAATTCATCAAATCATGTGCAAGTGGATAGAGTCAACAACCTTATCCACTCACAAAGTCAAGAAGGATTCCAACACATTCCAAGACCAAGGGGTTGACCCCTCCACTCAACCAAATAATAATAAAAAATGTTATTTGCCTCAACATGCGTGCCAATGAAGGGGTGCACTCCATTGAGTGTTGTAGCATGTAATATGAAGTTGTTCTCCCTAGCAAAGCACCACCATGGTACCAACGCAAGCCCTTGTCAAAAGATAAACCACAAGTTTCAATCTAGGCTTGAACTTAGGATGCACCACCACCAAGGGACTATTAAATCAATCATACATCAATAAGCCTTAGAAAGGCTAGATTACCATGAAAATCATCAAATGGATACCCCCCCCCTTTACTCAAACAATATACATCAACAAGGGTACTTACGTCATCAAATAAATATCCCCCTAAGTGATGTTTAGTAATGTTACAATGTTATAATGTTATATCACCTAGGGAAATCCCACCAAAGAAAAGTGTATCACCACACCACATCCAACACCATAGGAAAAGAAACATAAGAAAAGTGTTAACTTCTAGTGATATGTCAAGTATGTCCCCACCACATATTCAACAAAGGGGAACATGTAGAACACCCCCTCCTAGTGACAAACCAATATCATAACACTACCACACAGAGTCACCGGGATGTTCCAAGAAAAATATGACACACGAAGTAGCAAGCATCCAAATGTCAAGAGAGTGATCCATCAAGAAAAGGCATGAAAGTAACACCAAACCACAAGATGACAATCAACTGTGGCTATTCCACCATAGAGAAGTGAATCTCCTCCACCAAATATCTCCATCAAATATAGCAATGTCTATAAGAGAAGAGGCTCCATGAAGATTTATGCCCCCAAGTCCATCCAAATGCTCCAAAGGTACCAACTACAAACCCCATCAATGTGATGAAAATCACAATGTGAAACCTCATACAATATAAGGTGTAATAGATTCCAAATCCCTAATACCTACAATGTGTACATCATGTGCATGTATTTCTTGGTGGCAAACCAATAACACTATCCAAGTCCATTTCCCTACCATCATTTATATGATCTCACACATTTGTTGGTCATGTTGATGGGTATCTCTCAATTTACAAATTTATTTCTAACTATTCCTTCTATGATCTAACACATTTACAATTCATTTTGATGGGTACCTCTCTGTTCACAGTGCCTACTTAGCCAATTTTATAATCTCGTCTCTCACAAACCCTCTTGTTTCTTGAACCATCAAAACATTAGGCCTATGAACTTCAACAAATCTAAGGAAACTATTTTAGAGAGACTTCCTAGTCCTCGAATGTTTAAGGAAAGAATAATTATTTGTGAGTTGTCCAAGAGTTCTATCTTGCTCTAAGGACCCCTGAGTTGTTCGAGAGTTCTATCTTGTTCTAAGGACCCCCTCGACGGATTTTTGTTTCCCTTGTTTTATTTATTTTAGGACTCTATCTTGAGCATGTTTCAAGAATGATTTTCTACCAATAACTCCAGCGTTAGAATCAAGGAATGGATCCTAACCTAAACCCCCAAGAGTACCAGATCTTCCAAACATTAGGAACTCATTTTCTAGACCTTATAAAAATACCTACCTAAGGACAAAGAGTTGATATCATCTCCAAAATCAAAACTTGAATGACTCTTTGAGATCTCTTGGCTAAATTCAGAGCTTCGAGTTTTATAGGAATTTTTTTTACTCTTTCTCCTCAATTAGGGCAGTTAAGGACTAACCAAGGTTCTGAGCCTAAATTATCGGGGTAGGAGGGATAATCTCCTTTCAAATCCCAATTGACTAAGAGTGATGGCTAATCAGCCGAAACCGTAGTCTTTAAAATAGAAGAAAATGATGATCCTTGTTTCAAAACCATTGTAGGGTTTTGTGTGCACTTACCAGAAGGAATCTCAAATCCAATCTCTTATGTCTGCTACCTATCATCGCTAATTGACAGCCTCACTTAGAAAACAGCAGGGCAGGAATCGCCCACTTTGAAACCATGTAGAAATCCAGAACTAACCCGGATCATGGATGAGTCGCATTAGAAACAAAAATGATGAATCTATTGATCTCACGCCAATTTAATTACATGAAAAGGTCTTCCATTTATAGCAATGGAAGAAGCCCAGCTATAGCTAAGATAGCTGGGCAGATAACAATGCCTATGTGAGCTTACAATTCACACAGGCTGGAAGCATTGGAAAAACACCAACACTAACATATCTAATGCATCTGATAATGCCAAGCCAACATTAAATACTATAACATGGGGCATATAAGGCTTCAAACTCCTAAAGAACAAGGTTGTGGCCAAAAACATTTAGTAATCAAAAATCAATTTTAAACTAGGCATCTGTTTTTTGGCTAGTAGATAATATTCTCTAGTTGTTTCTTGCAAATCCTTGAATCTTTGGGGTATATTGTTTCACCATATCTTTACTGAACTCCAAGCCTTTGGCATTTCCAGTTTTTCAGCTTCCTGAATCAGAAGCATATACTAATTGGCTTACAATAACATTAGCCTAAAAGATAAAAAGGACAAAAAAACTGGTACAGCAAGATTACTAATCTTGTAAGAGAACAACCTAGTTAACTGTTTTAAGTTGAAAGCAATCCCCAAATAGAATATTCAGGCTCTTGCAGAAGGAAAAAATTGCCTTCAGAAATCTATAGTTTCATTCATGGAATAAACAAAAAAATTCCTCTGCATACAAATCCCTCTCAAATATTTTACTTAAAATGCTAATATATTATCTTAATCTCAAGGAAATGGGTATTTAAGCAAATAATACCTCCGTCTTTAAGTTGTAACAAAAATAAGAGAGGGACGTTATATTAGAGGTAATGAATATTTAAATAGCACAAGATTGATGACAAATTTCTTTTCAGGAATGTGTGTGCACACGCGCTAAAGAGGTTACCAAATTATAGTAAGTAATAACAAACATGGAGCTCAACATATATTAAATCAATGTAAAAGAATTGCAAACATTGATAACCAGCAAGAAAAATTAGTCATTTAAAAATGCGATAAGGAGGAGAAAGGATTCACCTCACTACTTTGGGAAGGAGATGCTTCATTGCTTTCTCCTACTCACACAGAAAAATTGAAAATCAGTACCTATAAAGTATAAACAACCATAGTTTACGCACAAATTTTAAAGTATGGTAAATTTTTTAAGTAGAATAAGAAGAAAAATAGGATAAGCACAAATTTTCAAGTAAAGAAAATAATTGAAGCAGAGAAATAGTGTGACTTGTTGCCCCTTGATTCTTCAGACCAACGAAACCTGTATGTTCTCTAGCATCATATGCACCATAATCAACTACTCTTTGAGCACCAACTTCTGCTTCAACAATCAGAGTATCATCTAACAGATATCCTTTTGTGATGTCATGAACGTCAAGTAGAGGCATGAACAATGTGAAACCCCAAGCACTCTTTTTGGCATTAAACATATGTTCTGTTTCTGCACAAGAATAATAAATCATGTTTTATGTAATTCTTCATCCAAGTAACCAAAGTGTACAGTTTGAACGAGTACAAAGAATAGCGGAGGTCGCAAAACTAATATTCAAACACTTTCAGTCAACTTCTTGGAATCTCCAAAATACTTCATCAGAGAAAAAATTGGTGAGATGGAAGAGAATGAATGCTTTAAAAGCATAGAAAAATAGTGCAACCACCAAACAATATTGAAACATTGAATGCTTTCAAATTTCAACATCAAAATGGTAGCAGAAGCTCCCTCGTATCTTAAGTAGAAACTGATGAACTGGATCTTCATCTAAGTAATACTACTTCACATTCTTAGAATAGATCTCGGTAGTGTGCTAAAAGTTAGTACAAATTAATCAAATGATTGAAATGACTGTCTAAATTCAGTGATGCATTGAGCTGCATATCATAGTATTCTAATAGCTGATGAGAGTACTTATATCGATTATATCCATTATGCTTCTCCCATACTAAAATTTCATTTGACATTAGCACAAACCTACATGGAAATAGTCACTATGGTATCCCAACCTTTATATTCAAAATAGAATAGCCAGATTCAACATCACGAACCAATAGGTGTAAGGTTATCCAATTGGGTATTGACTCTAGGACTTCAGCTTGCATTTGGGAAAAATGACCTATTGAAGCAAACCCCAACAAAAATAAGAATGCAGATTTTGATCAAACTAAAATCAATTAATGTATTGTGAAGAACTTTTCAGATTGCAAAATCAATGCTACAAACTTATTTGCAAACCTCAAAGTTTCAAACCCTTTAACGGGAAGATTTGAAATTTGGGCCAAAGAAGAATCAGAAGCTCCTAGGGATAAAATTCAAGGCATTTAAAACATTTAAACTTAACCTCAAAGTTTCAAACCCTTTAACGGGAAGATTTGAAATTTGGGCCAAAGAAGAATCAGAAGCTCCTAGGGATAAAATTCAAGGCATTTAAAACATTTAAACTTAATTCTGACACCTCGGATTGCTTACCCTTCTTAAACAATACTAAATGTTCAATCGTAGTTTTTCAAATCCAAACCCTTGCCAGAACCCATAAACGCTAAAAAAATTGCCCAAACCAATCGAAAGAAACCGTTCATGTCAATTAACGAAAAAAAAGGTTTTATTTGCTGAACGTCTTTTGGCAATCCCATCAATTGAAACAAATCTGAACTTAAACCTGTAAAAGCTGAAAAAGAAATAATATGAAACAAATGCCTTACATCCAAAGCAATTACAGACATACCTTGCTTGATTGTGAGCTTTTGACGAGTCTGACTAACAACAGCCAAGGTGAGCGAAGCATATCTGCTCCAACCACTTGGTAATGCAGCGGAATCTACCACATCTAAATAAATAGACAAGTGGTCCACTTTGTTCCCTTTGGGATATATTAACACACGCCTGAACCATCACAGATCCTAGAACACTCCATAAATAGTAAATACAAGCCAAATTCAATTAAGTGAATATTAAATCTCAGCTCACTTCAACTGAATTAAAGGATATCATACACGCTCTTACCATTTATGACCTTCCACCGAGAAAATCTTCGAGTAATGCTTTCTGGCATTTAACTTGGAGAAATGTTCAATTGTCCATGTAAATTTCAATTTATAAGTGAGCGTATTCTCCATGGGATCAACGGAATCGCTTTGAACTACTCGCGCTTAAAAATCCAATGCAATCCCAATTAAAAATAGCTTAGCGCGCGGCAGCACAGTAAAGAGAAAACCCAAAAAGAATAAGGAAAGTAAACAGGGCACCTTTCTCAGTGGATTATTTATCTGAAAACCTTTTCAATCAAGACTCATTCTCTCCTCTCTATCTGATATGGATAGTCATGCATTGCACCATCTGGTACAAATGCGCATTATCTTCTCTCTTATTATGCCAAAAGCATGTAGTTAGGGTAGGGTATACTCAATACTTGGTCGTCCTCATAAAACTTGCAGACTAATTCCGCTTTTAGAAATGGTTTTGACTTGGCACATTTTTTACCAATTGCTATCACCCAGTGCTAGAGAACCCACTACTTACACTGTACCGTTGCCTTCGTCGCTCTTCGTCCCGGCCTTTTCGTACCCGCTGTCCTGCAGGACCTACAGTATTTCACCATGTTTTCAGTCGGGAATGTAGGCCTTCCCTGTATACTGTTGATAATAGGCATCGCCTCCCAATTCTTCCGCTCAACGAATCGACCAATCATTGTGGATCGTGTGTCCTGAATCGTTGTCTTCGATAACGCAATGGTGGGTTCCCTTTTGATGCGTTTCAGAACTATAACCAGGTCATTGTTTCTCATTTGGGCCATCAATATATTCGAACCCGTGACCAGGTCTTTCACTCGACATTTCGACTCCGTCAACACTGACCGAATGCAAAATATTTTCATTTCAAATTTGTTATTTTCTTAATTCTTCAATTTTTCGACGAATAAATTCCATAACCAAGCAATGGCCTTAAAGCTCTGTTCAAATCCCCCTCCGTAGTGGCACACGCCCATCTCTTCAAAGCACCAAGCCCCACCTTTGTAGTGCAAGCCGAGTACCTGATGACCTTTTAAGGCCATAAGCCTAGTTCAAATCCTCAAATCCCCGGCTACAATGGTACATGCTCGAGCATCTCTTCAAGTATCAAGTTTTGTTGAGGGGCAATAACTTAACATCTCCTCAAGTATCAAGTTGTTGAGGGGCAATAACTTAAATGTTGAGGAGGTGTTTCACTTTAGTTTAAATTTTAATGAGAATTGGTCCATTGTGATAAGGTTAGAAGAGTAGACACCCCCTAGTATAGAGGTCTCTTCGGGATGTTTCGGTCCTTGTTAAGTCGTACATTTATTGCTAAGCATTGGCTTGCAGGTTGTTGTCACTGAAATAAGGTTTATAATAGCAGCTAACTGGATTTGAACTTCAACCTTGCCGAGGCAATCCTTGGTAGTGACCAATTCCCTTTAATCTTAAAAAAAAACACCAAGCCCCCATCTTTTAAAGGATAAATGAGACAATAGACTCTTAATTATGCCTTGTTTTAGACTTTTATAAAGCACACTATTTGATCCTTTCAACTGGCTCTATTATCTTAATATTATTTCTTTCTATCAATCACATTTAAAATTAACAACGCTATCAATGACAAGAAAGAGGTCATCACTCGCCACTACCCCATTTCTTTAATGATGAACTCTTACTTAAATTAAAAATAACATGACTTCCTTATTATCTCTTCATCAGTTTTCATTTCTAATTTACTTGAATTCCTTTCCGAAGGAGTATGATAATCTAAATAATCATCGATTACTTTCACCACTTAGTCCAAATGTTTCATACCTACCATTAATTACTTTATTCATGGTTCTATTGACATTGATTTTGACCTTGGTCGACACACAAGTTTACTTGGATAAAACTTTTAATCCCAGGTTCCCACCCTTAAAATGCAAAACCTCCAATGTTTGGTAGTAGTTGCCAAAAAAAAATCATTTTAATTTCATGTAATTTTAGTGATTAATAAATTAGACTTGGAAAAGAAAAGTAATGCATAAGATAAGTTGTGTAATGCAAATACTAAAATGAATAGCAAAGTAAAATACATTGGAACATAAACATAACAAAATGTTATTTAAGAAGCATGCATTATGGTAAAAACTTACCAATCAAAAGTCTTTCAAACAATCAAATCCTTAAGCTTCCTTTTAAATCCCTAACTCAATCCATGTTTCAAATACAAATTAACATGTACATATATACAATAAACATATAAACGATGAAAACATTCCCTAACATACATCCACTTGAAGTAAATAACAACCATACATTAAGGTGTGAAAGCATTCCCGTTTAAAGATAAGTAGTGACAACTTTATTTTTTTTATCAGGAAAATCGGTAGACCTTGGTGTGTTTCGCTGACGAGATCAGGGTTCAAGTCGGAAGAGACTGCCATTATAAACCTAAGCCTGATGCTACCGCCCATAAGCACGTCGAATGTGCTAATCAAGTTTTGAACCTGGGTAGGGCCCCAATATTGTTTGGTTGAACAACTTCCGATGCGAGACGTACACCATTCAATCCTAACCCAGTAAAGCTCACTGAGGACAATAATATCCGAAGAGCCCATGAAGAACAGAACATCGAGTACTGAAGTTTATAATTGCAAATTTCGGTGACTATACAGTCAACTACCAAAATAAAAACGGCAGTGACTAGCAAAATCCTTCCATAGAAAATACAAAAAGGAGAGCTAATGCTCATCATTCAAAAATAGAGAAAGTTCCTTCAGAGATGATATTTAAATAAACTAATTTTTAAAAATGCATAAGGCCTTCCATCAAGTCCAAAGCTTGTTTGGAGAGGAAATCAACTTCTCTAATGAATTCTCAAAAAATATGTTGGAACTTAATCCCAACAAACTCCGCCTGAAGCTTCCTAATTTTCTCCTTCCATCCTTCAAGGACCACCACCTGAAGTCGACATACTTGGGAGACCCAATCAATGACCACTTTTGAGTCTCCAACAACCTGCAAGTGATCAATTATTTTAGAACGAACAAAGAATAAAAGACGCCAAAGGGAAAGAAGTTCCCGTCGAGTGTTAGTACCCCTACCATAGGTTAATGTAAGCTTGTAAACATGAACCTCTCCCAATCTCAAATGTACACTAGCCCCACAATGAGCACCATGTTCCTATGATAGACCATCAAAAAATCCTATGGGGCAATTATTCATGAAGGTAAGAGCTTTAACGACCCTCTTCTAACTGATTCTTTTCTCTTTAAACAATTTACTAAAGGCCCCAATTGCATTTTGGCTCACCCTCAACACATTCATATGCTTTCCATCAAACATAATACATTCCCATGCTTCCATAATTCTCAACATATAAAGCAAGGCAATTCTCTCCATAAAAATGCTTCAAATATGCACTTATGAAAACATTGAGACAAATACTAGCCACACTAAATATTTGAAATTTGAAATTTCTTCATAACCTCCATCCATACAAGTTTTGAAAAGGGACAATTGATCAACAAATGATCAACAGACGCAACAACATTTTTACACAAAATGCATATATTAGGTCCACTTCCTCCCCTCTTAACAAATTTATCCCATGTTAATATCTTGTTTTCTAAAGCCAGCCAACATAACAACTTAATTATGCCGTACGCATTCTTTCTATGAGATCCTTTCACAAAACACTGTTGCAGGATTCCTTGCTTATGTCTCCAATAAATTAATGCCACGTGTTTGATGTTTTCCCGCTGGTTTTCACTCTTCTCTGGTGTTTTGTCCTCTGGTCTGCTATCCTCCTGGCTACTCCTAGCTTTGCCCACTCCGTCTCTGGGAAGAGCAAGATCCACTCTTCCGTCCTTGGCAAGGTTTAGCAAACCCTCACTCTCATGTATATGGGACAATCCGAGGACTACAACCAATAGAGAATACGAGTTTCATTCGGCTATGCTATGCAATGATTGGATTTTGTAACACAATGACACCATGGTATTGGCACACCCATTCGTCATGGATTCACCACATTCACAAAATGCAGTTTATTCCCACAAAGCTCAAAATACTGCATCACAATGAGAAAGCTAGGTTCTCCGCTCTTCTCTCAACTCACAACTATTGGACACAATTAACACAAAAGATTCCACTAGCATCCGTGAGGAGGTATTGCATTATGCAGGTAGGGGCAGCTGAAGAAGGCCCTGGATTCTCTGTATCTTACAAATCCCAAACGCTTTTGGTTAGACTCGTATACGTAATCCTCTCTACTGCAAGAGTGTCTCCACAAAAGGGCACTCTCAGAAGCCAAAAAAGTACATACTCACATGAGTGAATCTGGATATAACTTGGACATTTTCTTGGACAACAAGCTCATGGTTTTGTATGCCAAGTGTGGGAGCCTAGTGGATTCCCGCTGAGTTTTGTATGAGATGCCTGTGTGAAATGTGGCCTCATGGACCGCCCTGATTCAAGCTTATTCCAAGCATGGTCATGACGAGGAATCCTTGGACTTGTTTTGCCAAATGCAAAGGAATTACACTGAACCGAATCAATTCAAGTTTGCTACTATTCTCAACCAGATATATTTGTCGCCTCGCATAGTATTTGTTGGGTAAATACCCTGCCTCCTTTATCTACTCGAACAATCTGTCTAACTTTTCATAGATTTCCTTTGATTGAATGTGTGAGCGGTCTCCTGTCACAAAATCATGTACCTTGTTATTAAACTCAATCCAATTGCACCCACGTAGCTTTGTAATGTTTATGCCTTTCTTCAATTTTCGCACCTTTGCTACATTATTCCACAAGCTAGTTGCTGCCTAGATGTTTGAGATTTGCACATAGTATACATCATTTTTAGGGCCGTGACGCTACATCCCTCACATCCACCTCAACTGGCAACACCATAGTTAGACTGATGACCCTGATGTCGACTTTTGTTACGTATTGAAAAAAGATCAGAGCATGCACTATTTGATGTTGGGTTGCATTTGAGTTAGTTGCATTCCTTACTGCATATGCAAATTTGCACAGAGTTAATGTTTATTTATCATTTTGGTACATTACTGGATTGTAGATGATCAATTATAAAAAAAACCCTGCAGCATGCGGTGAGGATGGAACCTAAAACATGAAATCTGTTGTTGACAAGCTGCCTGATGTCTAAATTAGAAGAAAATTCACATGGTTATTTGGAAAATGTAGAGGAAACCCTTGGAAGTTCACGTGCTGGTAAATTTATAAATAAGGTGGACCATAGCCTATTAATTCAACTAAAATCTAGGTATAAACCAGAATCTGTTTGTTGATGAGGCCCCATAGATCTTGTTCAGATATTTCATATTATTAAAAATAAGCAAACTGTAACATGCACTATAAAGGCTAATGTTATCATATATGCTATATAATATTATAGTTTGGGTTGAAAACGGTTGTCTTTGATGTTCGACACAAATTTGAGCAAATTTCTAATTATATATCCGGGGATTGACAGAAAGCCAATTCATGGGAAAGTTTAAAAATAAATTCATATTGGACCATGACAATCCACTGCCCAAAATATATTACCATATTAGATGGTTGTTACTTCATGTCAATTGTCATGGTTCTCTAAGTTATGCTAATTATCCATGCCATACTCGGTAATCTTTGTTGCATGTTGGAAGATTGGAACATTAGAGATGATTGCACTTAATTTTTATTTATTTATTCTCCTTTGTATGAGACTTATAACATAAGCAATAAGTGCCTAGTCACTATTATAACACTTTGAATAACCATAATTTTTTTTTTTCAAAGAGAAAAAAAAACGTAACTTGATATTATAAGAAATAAAGTCGAAGTTACATCCAGAGATCAACAAAACCAGAGCGGTTCTGCAAATTACATAGAAACCAAATCTCCCTGAGTCCAAAAGAAAGCATAATTATCTAGAAACTACAACCGAGCATATGATAACGAGACCAAAATAGACTAACTCGGACCACATCCCAGATAAGTAGGTACAAAAACAAGTGGAAAAAATAGCATAAGAATGGCTGAAAACCACCCTCCTAGAAAGCTTGTATGCAGCCCTGATCCACTAACAGGTTGTCCAGGAATTCCATATAGTGAAGGAATCCGTCCATCAGACCAATAGCCAACTTTGAAAGGTGGTTTGCCTCCATATTAGCTTCGGGAAAAATATGTTTACAACATATCATGTCGAAAGAAGCCTTTAAACTCTCCACCTCATCCTGCCAAGGTTCAAGAAGTAAAACATTGATCGCATGCTTGCCATTGAACCAGTTTGTCACCACCTGAGAATCGCCAAAGATAGACATTGAAATGAATCCTCTCCTTTGTGCAAACCACAACAAACACCTCAGTGCTAATAGCTCTGCTTTTAAACCATCACGGAAATGAATCCTCTCCTTCGTGCAAACCACAACAAACACCTCAGTGCTAATAGCTCTGCTTTTAAACCGTCCCCTCTCCCATGCCAACCTGGATACAAATGTTGTGGTTTTTGAATAACCATAAGTTATAAGTAGACGGAGATTCCAAATACATAGTTGGAATCGTTAAAAGGGAAGAAAATAAATACTAATTGATTTAATATAATAAATTAATCTGAGTGCTTTTTTTGTTTTTGAAATGCATTATTGATGTTTACCAAACCACTGATTGCAAACACTTTATTTAATTAGATGGTGTATTTGATGGGAAATTTTTGAGAGAGGGAAAGAAACAATCATTCAAAGCAATCCTCTGCCACCAAGATTTCCTCTAATTGAATGTGTGAACGGTCTCCTATCACAAAATCATGTACCTTGTTATTAAACTCAATCCAGTTGCACCCAAGTAGCTTTGTAATGTTTATGTCTTTCTTCAATTTTCGCACCTTTGCTACATTATTCCACAAGCCAGCTGCTGCATAGATGTTTGAGATTTGCACATAGTATACATCATTTTTAGGGTCATGACGCTACATCCCTCACATCCACCTCAACTGGCAACACCATAGTTAGAATGATGACCCTAATGCTGACTTCTGTTACGTATTGAAAAAAGATCAGAGCATGCACTATTTGATGTTGGGTTGAATTTGAGTTAGTTGCATTCCTTACTGCATATGCAAATTTGCACAGAGTTAATGTTTATTTATCATTTTGGTACATTACTAGATTGTCGATGATCAATTATAACAAAACCCCTACAACATGCGGTGAGGATGGAACCTGAAACATGAAATCTATTGTTGACAAGCTGCCTGATGTCTAAATTAGAAGAAAATTCAAGTGGTTATTTGGGAAATGCAGAGGAAACCCTTGGAAGTTCATGTGTTGGTAAATTTAGAAATAAGGTGGACCATAGCCTATTAATTCAACTGAAATCTAGATATAAACCAAAATTTGTTTGTCGATGAGGCCCCATAGATCTTGTTCGAATATTTCATATTATTAAAAATAAGCAAACTATAACATGCACTATAAAGGCCAATGTTATCATATATGCTATATAATATTATAGTTTGGGTTGAAAACGGTTGTCTTTGATGTTCGACACAAATTTGAGCAAATTTCTAATTATATATGTCAGTGATCTGTCAGAAAGCCAATTCATGGGAAAGTTTAAAAAAAAAATCATATTGGACCATGACAATCCACCGCCCAAAATATATTACCATATTAGATGGTTGTTACTTCATGTCAATTGACATGGTTCTCTAAGTTATGCTAATTATCCATGCCATACTCGGTAATCTTTGTTGCATGTTGGAACATTGGAACACTAGAGATGATTGCACTTAATTTTTATTTATTTATTCTCCTTTGTATGAGACTTATAACATAAGCAACAAGTGCCTAGCCACTATTATAGCACTTTGAATAACCATACGTTATAGCACTTGAATAACCATAAGTTTTGTTTGTTTTTGTTTTTTGTTTTTTTTCCTCAGAGAGACAAAAAAACGTAACCTGATATTATAAAAAATAAAGTCGAAGTTACATCCAGAGATCAATAAAACTAGAGTGGTTTTGCAAATTACATAGACAACAAATCTCCTTGAGTCCAAAAGAAAGCATAATTATCCGGAAACTACAACCGAGCATATGATAACGAGACCAAAATAGACTGAAGGACCACATCCCAGATAAGTAGGTACAAAGACAAGTGGCAAAAATAGCATAAGACTGGCTGAAAACCACCCTCCTAGAAAGCTTGTATGCACGCCCTGATCCACTAACAGGTTGTCCAGGAATTCCATATAGTGAAGCAATCCATCCATCGGACCAATAGCCAACTTTGAAAGGTGGTCTGCCTCCATATTAGCTTCGGGAAAAATATGTTTACAACATATCATGTCGAAAGAAGCCTTTAAACTCTCCACCTCATCCTGCCAAGGTTCAAGAAGTAAAACATTGATCGCATGCTTGCCATTAAACCAGTTTGTCACCACCTGAGAATCGCCAAAGATAGACACGGAAATGAATCCTCTCCTTCATGCAAACCACAACAAACACCTCAATGCTAATAGCTCTGCTTTTAAACTGTCACGGAAATGAATCCTCTCCTTCGTGCAAACCACAACAAACACCTCCATGCTAATAGCTCTGCTTTTAAACCGTCCCCTCTCCCCATGCCAACCTGGATACGAATGGTGTGGTTTTTGAATAACCATAAGTTATAAGTAGATGGAGATTCCAAATACATAATTGGAATCGTTAAAAGGGAAGAAAATAAATACTAATTGATTTAATATAATAAATTACTCTGAGTGCTTTTGTTGTTTTTGAAATGCATTATTGATGTTTACCAAACCACTGATTGCAAACACTTTATTTAATTAGATGGTGTATTTGATGGGAAATTTTTGAGAGAATGAAAGAAACAATCATTCAAAGCAATCCTCTGCCACCAAGCATCCCAACAAAACCAAGAAGGCATTGGTCCCTCTCGAGTTAATGAAGAGGGAAGAGAGAGTTTCCATTGACTGAGAGGAAAAGAACATTGTTTGAACATTTGGATCCAATAAGACGTAATGATAATAATAACCTACTTCCTCCACTTGACTTTGACGCCGCAACCTATCCGAGCGGATGGGTTGTGGGCAAGAAGAGAAAGCATGCACGAATTGTTGTCCATGAGATGAAAAGGAAGGTTTTCTTTTCATACTTGTTTTCTTGTGTGTTTTGAAATTTGAACATTGCTTAATCCAATGGCTTCTTTAATTTTATTACAGAGGGCCTGGTCTATAAAGGATATTCCAATATTATTAAAAAAAAAATATTAATTTTTAAGTAATCTGCTACCTACCTTTTGAGCTGCCCCGTCCCCGGGCACTCTCAGAAGCCAAAAAAGTACATATTCACATGAGTGAATCCGGATATAACCTGGACATTTTCTTGGACAACAAGCTCATAGTTTTGTATGCCCACTGTGGGAGCCTAGTGGATTCCCGCCGAGTTTTGTATGAGATGCCCGTGTGAAATGTGGCCTCATGGACCGCCATGATTCAAGCTTATTCCAAGCAAGGTCATGACGAGGAAGCTTTGGACTTGTCTTTCCAAATGCAAAGAAATTACGCTCTACCAGATCATTTCATGTTTGCTACTATTCTCAGCCGGATATATTTGTCGCCTGGCATAGTATTTGTTGGGTGTATACCCTGCCTCCTTCAACTACTCGGACAACCTGTCTAACTTTTCATAGATTTCTTCTGATTGAATGTGTGAACGGTCTCCTATCACAAAATCATATACCTTGTTATTAAACTCAATCCAGATGCACCCAAGTAACTTTGTAATGTTTATGTCTTTCATCAATTTTCGCACCTATACTACATTATTCCACAGGCCAACTGCTGCATAGATGTTTGAGAGTTACACATAGTACACATCATTTTCAGGTTTCAACTCAAAAAGGTGATTTGCCACACATTCCCCTAACTCTATATTGGCAAGAGTTTTAGGAGCACCAAGCAAGGATCCCCAAACAACAGTGTTAGGGTTTACTGGCATTTTTTTTATAAATTCTTCTGCTTCTTCGAGGTGGCCCTTATGGGAAGAAATCGTCGACAAGGAAACTCATTGTTAATCTGGTGAAACCTTCCAAGGTTTTAGTGCTAATGAGAATTATGGGGAATTTCTGTAGAGGTCTCTTGTTTTTCTTCAACATGCTCTTGCATGCGACCTGGTCGATGATTTAATAAATAAGAGAATTAGAAATTTGGTACCGATATTCTGCGATCTCAGCCCAGCAAAAAGGATTCCATCCTATTCTACATATTGGCAATTCTCTGACAGGTATCACTATTTCGTTGCAAACGAAGTGATTACACATGACGTAATATCCGGATTGAGTTATGATTTCTGCGATCTTGGGCTCGATAACAATGTTGCGATTTTAGGCTCCTTATGTTGCATACAATAACAACCATAAACTCTGGTTTCAACTACTCAAGGAATATTCTCTTTTTAAACTTATATCTCAATCGAATAGTTGTTGAACTAGCATGTAATACATCTTGATTGCAGTGATTTTTGGACTCTGCCAGCAATCACTGTTATTGACATGCCAGCAATCACTGTTATTGGCATCTGTTAATCTCCTTTCCAACTGGTAAGCATTTAATGTAACCTTAGTATTCAGCTGCCTTCCGCGACATATTATAATGAAGATATAATTAGAAGGGGTTTGTATGTAGGGAGTGCTCTAGTAGATATGTATGTGAAATGTGGGTATATAGAAGATGCACGTAAATTGTTTGACAAAATGCTTCAACAAAATGTGGTTTCTTGGACTACTATGGTTGTTATTGTGGATTGCGATGGTTACTGAATATATCCAGGTTGGATGCTTGATGAGGCGCTGAGGCTCTTTCAGAAAATGCCAGAGCGGAATGTGGTTTCGTGGAATGCCACAATCGCAGGTTATGCATAGAATGGGAATTTTGATGAGGTTTTGAGGCTTTTTCGAGAAATGCAGCTAACAAGCATGAAGTCAAACACATCAACCATTGTAAGCATTCTCTCTACATGTTCTAATTTAGCAGCGCTTCGCAAGGGTATGGAGATCCATGATAGCATAATTAGGAGGGCATTTCAATTTGATATTTTCATTTGGAATCCCTTTGTAGACATGTATGCTAAATGTGGAAGCATAGAGGAAGCACGCCAAGTGTTTGACAAAATGCCCAAGCGTAATATTGTTTCATGGACTAACATGATTGTGGGGTATGTTGCACATGGTTTTGGGAAGGAAGCACTTCAACTCTTTGAACAGTGGCAGCTCTCTGGCACAAAACCAAACAATATAACTTTTGTTGGTGTTCTTTGTGCATGTTGCCATGCAGGGCTAGTGGATGATGGCTGGCAATATTACGATTCCATGGTTCAAGATTATCAGCTTTCTCATTCAATCAGAGCACTATTGTTGCATGGTGGACCTTCTTGGTCATGGGGGCTACCTTGAAGAAGCAGAAGAATTTATCAACAAAATGCTAGTAAATCCTAACACTCTTGTTTGGGGATCCTTGCTTGGTGCTTGTAGAACTCATGCCAATATAGAGTTAGGGGAATGTGTGGAAAATCACCTTTTTGAGTTGGACCCTGAAAATGATGTGTACTATGTGCAACTCTCAAACATCTATGCAACAGCTGGCCTGTGGAATAATGTAGCAAAGGTGCAAAAATTGATGAATAATGTAGCAAAGGTGCAAAAATTGATGAAAGACAGAAACATTACAAAGTTACCTAGGTGCACCTGGATTGAGTTTAATAACAAGATACATGATTTTGTGACAGGAGACTGTTCACACATTCAATCAGAGGAAATATATGAAAAGTTAGACATATTGTTCGAGTAGATGAAGGAGGCAGGGTATACACCCAACAAATACTATGCTCTTCAGGACGTAGAGGAGGAGCAAAAGGAGCATATTCTATGCTATCATAGTGAGAAGTTGGCCATTGCTTTTGGGCTCATCAATACTTCCATTGATACCCTGATCCAGATTGTCAAGAACCTTCAAGTGTGTTGTGATTGTCACTCTACAACCAGGTTCATAACAAAGATTGTTGGAAGAGAAATTATTGTGAGGGATTCCAAACGCTTCCATCATTTCAAACATGGGTAGTGCTCTTATGGGGATTATTGGTAATGCTAAGTGGAACAAACAATGAAGATGGGCATTTACATATTTTCTACCATGATTGTCACTCTGCAACCAAGTTCATAACAAAGATTGTTGGTAGAGAAATTGTTGTGAGGGATTCCAAACGCTTCCATCATTTCAAACATGGGCAGTGCTCTTATGGGGATTATTGGTAATGCTAAGTGGAACAAACAATGAAGATGGGCATTTGCATATTTTCTACCATGTATTAATTTTCAGTGGTGGTAATGTACTTGTTGGCATCATATCCCCAATTTTTTTCCTTAGCAATAATTATCATATAGAAAGATATTGTAAGATAAATTTACCAATTGTATATATATTTTTGGGTTTAACACTATCTCAAGGTATGGTGATTGCCATAGTTGAAAGTAAGATCTATTTGGAAAACCTTGTGTTTCTCATTATATGTGAGTTGATGCATGTATAGGCAAGGTTTGCCCTCTTCTCCATGCATGCATAGGTGAACTAAAGAGTTTTAATTATTAAGCATTCATCTTATCATAGGAGAAAGACTTGGGGTATACTTCGAGTTAATAGAACCATTCCTTGTTATACTCGCCGTCACTACAAACTTCCCAAGTCATCCAAATAACTAGGGCATGTAATAAATGTAGAGTGAGATTTACCAACTCAACATAAAAAATAGCATGTCTCATTGATATCTTTTCCCAAAATTGAATACGTAATATCCATGGAGTGAGATTTACCAACTCAACATCCAAAATATATGCATTTGATTCCTTGATATATCTTCTACAAAACACATGTTATGTTATTGCTTCATTGGATAGATACCCACTATTTTTCACCTGTTTCAAAATAAGGGTTGGCTGGAAGTTGACCCAAAAGTAGGAAAGGCTTTATTGGATTATAAACTGTGGATAAATATGCTAAGCATGCCTTTTGGGTTGCTTGAGCCTTTTTTGTGCCTCATTGATTCAATTAAAATTTAATTTCATAAGCAATGGTTATCAATTCAAAAGCACCAACCTCTTATCAATTTTTTATTTGCATTGATTTAGTCATATATTATTGTAATACAAATCTTATATATTTATAAAGCCTTCAAATAATCCCACGGTTCCTTTAAAGCACAAAAACCCACAAATCTTAACATTTTGTAGGAAAATGGATGATTGGAAAATGACCACCCATGCACAAAGAAAAAATGGTGAGTAAACCTCAAAGAGATCTAGTTGCAGACAAGACTCAAGCACTGAATACAACTTAGCATTAATAAACAAAGGGAAACGATCCTATCAAGCTAGCTTATTAAACACATTAAAGATCCTATCAAGCTAGTTGATTAAACACATTAGAGATATTTTTATCTCTATAGAAAACAAAGGTTGGGGATGTGTGTACCCTTACAGATATGGAAAGAAGGAAATGAGAATCCAGTTGCTCCTTACAACTATTTAAAATGGATGATCAAGGGATGAAGGGTTCAATTGCACCCTATAGCTAGTGCAAAATGTCTATAATGCACCGTTGGCTGAAAATTGGTTAGTGAAAGTAATCACTTTGTTGGCTCACAACCAAGAAGACACGAGCTCTCGAGGTGGTGTTAGACAATAGAGCTCTGGGAACATCAACTCTCTAGTTCCTAGATTTTGGAAAAACTCTCATCTTTGTCAATAAATTTCCAACACTCTTTTATTACAATGATCAAGACCTTTGTTGGAAATTATAAAATTATTGGGGAAGTGACAAGTTAAATTTTTGGTGTAAAAGTGTTTTATTTCAACTAGACTGAGAATTAAAATGATTAGTGGCATTACTATTCAATTTGGGATCTTACGAGAACATTTAAAGCATAACTTGATGAGACTTGGTTTAGTAAATATTTGTAAACATGTATTACATGTGTATTCGTTAAAATACTTTTGTACTATATCTCTTTGGGTGGTTGTTCATATGAGTTATGCTTAGAAGCTAATGATGAGATTAGATGGCTAAGTACAATTTGATTTGCATATGTATGTTTTTTCATGTACTTTCTCCTTTTTTATTTGCCTATATATTTTATTTGTAATTTTATTGGGAGAAAGTACATATATTACTTTCACGTAGTTTCTCTTTTTTAGTAATTTGATTTGCACATATATATATATTTGTGTTGTTTATTTATGGATTATTCCTCTTCTCCCACTCTTTCCTATTCCTTCTTTTCCCTCATTTTATAGCAAGTTGTTCATTTAAGACTTGAAGAAAATGTGCTTCCTGTAGTTTATGGTTCCATTTTTTATTCTTGTGGTGTTGGTGGGGAATAGGCATGAGAGGGAAGAAGAGGGAATTGGTTGTTGAGATATTGTAACTTCTAAGAATATTATATTTGTACTTTATTATTCCAGAGATGTTTCATTCCTCCGTGGAGACTCTATTGTATATCCGGAGATGTTTTATTCCTCCGTGGAGAATGTGGTAACTTGGGTTATTAGACTTCCCTAGTGGGGTCGGCCCTGTATGAGTCATGTGGGTTAAAGGGTTATTAGACCACCCCAGTGGGGTCGACCCAGTCAACATTATGTTAAGTGGTTAAGTTGGGGCCGACCTAGTTAGTGTAAAAGTCAAGTCGGAGTTGTGTATAAATAGAGGAGCTGTGTTCCTCATTTAACACACATTCACTCACTTGTGATTGGCGCATAGGTGAGAGAGAGATCTGCTATGGAGGAGAAGGAGCTCATGTTTGTGGATTACATCTTTGTATTTGCTGGTCATCTATATTGAGGAAGCTTTGCTGGGTTTTCTTCCCCATGAGGGTTTCCCAGGATAAATCTGTGTCTCTTGTGTTTATGCTGTGCTTGTTGTTCTTTCAGTGATCCTGTATATGCTATTGTTGTGAAATGCAATGTAATACTGATATTTTCTATATTAGCATATTGAATCTTAACATGGGATCAGAGCTAGCCTGAAGGAAGGCAATGTATGGCACTTATGACACTTGCTTCACTTGCGACAATTTGAAAGTTAGGGTTTTGTATAGCAAAAACCAGTCATCGTGGCATTTTTGCTATAACTCCGTTTTGGCGAAGGTTCAGGATCTGAAACATCTACAGGCCGTAGATAACATACCCTTGTACCTTGTTTTCGAAGGACAACCTCAGATTCATTGTACTTTGTGATTTATGATCCGTACAAGTTAGGGTTTTTGCCTCTTCCAGATCTCAGTCATAAACAAGTGACCTAGGAAAAAAGGTCATATCTCAGGCTAGGAAGCTCCAAATGAAATTTCCTAAAAAGTGACAGTTAGGGAATGGACTTTAGTTTCACAGGTCCGCTTGTCAGAGGCCAAAGATGAAATAGTGACACGTGGAACTCCGTACAAGTTTGCTATATTGTTTCATCCCATAAACAGGTCACGTTGCGACATTTGGCATAAATCTCTCTCAGAAAATCCATTTGAGATCAAACCTGTGGGGTTGGAAAGATGACAGGTCAGGCTACCTTAGGCCAAATTTTCAGACCCTGCAGATCCGCAATTTCATAGTTTCACCAGAAACAATACGGCCCATTTGAAATGGCTAAACGGAGGAAATCTAAGATGAGAAGGAAGAAGCTCTCACTTAGGGTTTTCAGTTCTCAGGTCTAGAAGGACCTGATACAATGTTGGAGACACCTGATACAACATTGGAATCTTTGATAATGGATTTGGAATCCATTCATCATAGATCCTCCATCAAAATGTTGTGGGAGGAAGGAGATTGAAGATTAGGGTTTCCAAGTAAGAAGAAACCCTAGCAAAGTTGGGAGACTCATAGGGGCAACGATGAAGAAGGTTTAAATGGCATTGATATCCTATCATCCTAGCACATGGACATACATAAGTTGTTTACAAGTGATCTACCTTGGATGGTTAGGGTTTTACCCTTATAGAGAAGACTACTCGACATGTATGACTTGAGAAGATACAGGTATGTTTTGAAATTTGTTCATAATATGTTCGTCTTCATATTATTGAGGTTAGTACAATCATGATTAGTTTTATATTATCTGATCACCTTAGTAAAAGTATGAATTCATGTGAATGATAGAAGACATTCATTGATTAGGGTTATGACACTTATGATTGTACTAATACACTTGTGGTGCTGTATGAGGATGATGTTGTCTGCTAACATGAAAGGTACATCAAGAAAGACAAATCGAGTTCTATGACCATGATGACATGAAGACAAAGACTCATCCATAGTCTTTGATCACATAGAAGCTCTACTTATGAGGTATGTATGACTTTGTTCTACTATGCTTAACTTATGAGATATGCAGGTTCTAGCACAAGGTCTCTAAAATCATTGAAGAGAACAAAGAAGATATTGTATGTTTTCCTATATCAAGTTAGAATCCTACTTTGTGTTAGGATCTTAGGTAAGTATACCTGTGTATGAAATAATCATGACCATACATACTTAAGATTATTTAGAGGCATAATGTTTTGATGGTATTGAGATTATACTAATGAATGTATGATTATGTATGAGATCATGAGGATGACACTAGTGCACACTTAAGCATGCATAGTGGTACATAATGGATAGAAGTTCAAAGACATATAATGATGCTATCATAAAATAGAGATCAAGCGGGAGACAACCACACAAACATAAAAGATAAGTATTTGAGTTGTTATTTGAATTACTTCTTGAATCTCTGAATAGTCAATGATAGTTGTATGCATATTTGTATTCCTAGAATATATCATGCATAGTGTAAGCATTCATATAGCATTGAACAATATACTACTAATATGCATATGATGGGTAAGTTGGACAAACATTCAAGTGTTGCTTTTCTAGAATGAAACCTCTTTGCTGACATGCTGAGAGCTGTGCATGCTCTTGATAGTATGTTCTAGTAGAGATGGAAGGCATCTAGATAGCCACTGTATGCATACATGATATGGAAAAGTGTTGTGCCAAAGTAGTTGCATAACTATGTGAATCATATCTGTATGCATAATAGGTTATCATGTCAACATGATTTGATGATTATGAAGTATTACTAATCATGTAATTAACTTTGATTTGTAGGAAAGATCATGAAGAATGATGAACACCGAACAAGTGATGGATGTTCAACAAGAAGACTTACAAATCAAACATACTATAGAAGGCTTGTGGCTAGAAGATTCTCTTAGAAAGAGGAAGAGGATCATGAAGAGATGTTTGCTCCGAGTGACTAGATAATACAGTTCTCTTAATGGTGTAATTGAAGAAGAAGTGTGAATCGAGAAAACTCCCAGGATTCAATTAAGCTCTGTACGGGTACCCAGGATCGATAGTCATTTGATAAGCTTAATGATCACCATGGGTGATGCGGATTTCAACCTTTGCTACAAGGTTGAAGATGGTGTCTACATACGAATGACATTCTTCTCTTAGATGGATGCAAGAAGGAACTCACCACAGAGTTCGAATGATCTTGAGGCTCATATCAGTAGACCCATCTGATGGGAGATGGCACAGATAGATATGCAGAAGATCACTCAATGCAGAGTATGAATGATGTTCAGTCACAGAATTGATAGCTTCTTGACAAGCTTGGGCCTTACCAAAAGTAAAGCTGATCCTAACCTTTACCTTAAGGTTATGGATGATGAACCTGTCATACTATTACTGTATGTGGATGATCTCTTTCTGACAGGGAATGAGAAACATATCATGGAAAGTAAGAAGAAGCTAGCTACAGAATTTGAGATGAAAGATCTCGGATTGACGCATTACTTCCTAGGACTGGAAGTATAGCAAGGCCCATAAGGAATCTTTCTCAACCAGAGAAAGTATTTGATATGTTGGAATGTAAAGCCATGACCATGGATTCCAACTTGAAGTTGTTAGCTGATGACTCATCAGAGTTAGTGGATGTAACTTTGTACAAACAGATTATTGGGTCATTGATGTATCTGACGAATATTAGGCCAGATATATGCTTTGCCATGAACACCTTGAGTCAGTATCTAGTGGAACCTAGGCATGTTCACCTGATAGCTGCAAAGCATGTGATGAGGTACCTAAAGGGTACGATAGACTTTGGTCTATGCTATCTTGGAGATCATGACTTCAGATTGTATGGTTACATAGATGCTAATTGGGAAGGAAGTGTATCAGACAGGAAGAGCACATCGAGCGGATGTCATTGTCTGGGATCTGACCATGATCTCGTGGTTTAGCAGGAAGCAGTCTAGTGTGGCTCTCAGCACAACTGAAGCGGAATATATTGTTGCTTGCTCTGCTAGTTGTGAAGTGATATGGCTTCGAAAGTTGTTATGAGGATTGTTTGACTGATATGGACCCCACTATGATCTTGTGTGACAACCAAAGTTGTATCAAGATGAATAAGAATCCAGTGTTCCATGATAATTCAAAGCACATTGAAATCCAATATTTCTATATACGGGATATGGTGCAGAAAGGAGCTATAAAGCTTGAGTATGTGGGCATTGACGAACAAGTTGCTGATGTATTGACCAAACCTCTGTCTCAAGTAAAGTTTGAGTATTTCTGAGACAAGCTTGATGTAGTTCAGAAGGACCCTCCTCGAAAAGGGGAATGATATGGTTGATGATGATATTTGGATACTGGTATCGATGTGGATACCTGTATCGATGATGAGATTGCCTATATCGACAGTAAGGTTGATGACGAGGATACCTGTACTGATGAGGATACTTGTATCGATGATGAGGATACTTGTATCGATGATGTGGATACATATATTGATGATGAGGATACTTGTATCGATGATGAGGATGCTTGTATCGATGATTAAGATACTTGTGTTAATGATGAGGTTACCTGTTCCGACGGTGAGGTCGATGATGAGGTTACCGGTTACGATGATGAGGTAGATGCATGGTCCTTAGACTTTGTCTAAGTGGACGAGAAGGGATTGTATCATCCCTGGACTTCGGTCCCTGAATTGATCCGTAGACAGATGTCTCCGAGAAGTGGTCCCTAGTGGACGAGAGGATTGTATCATCGTTGGACTTCAGTCCCTAAATTGATCCATAGACAGATGTCTCTGAGAAGTGGTCCCTAGTGGACGAGAGGATTGTATCATCCCTGGAATTCAGCCCCTGAATTGATCCATAGACAGATGTCTCCGAGAAGTGGTCCCTAGTGGAAGAGAGGATTGTATCATCTCTGGACTTCAGTCCTTGAATTGATCCATAGACAGATGTCTCCGAGAAGTGGTCCCTAGTGGACGAGAGGATTGTATCATCCCTGGACTTCAGTCCCTGAATTGATCCATAGACAGATGTCTCCGAGAAGTGGTCCCTAGTGGACGAGAGGATTGTATCATCCCTGGACTTCAGTCCCTGAATTGATCCGTAGACATATGTCTCCGAGACATGGTCCCTAGTGGACGAGAGGGATTGTATCATCCCTGGACTTCAGTCCCTGAATTGATCCGTAGACATATGTCTCTGAGAAGTGGTCCCTAGTGGATGAGAGGGATTGTATCATCCCTAGACTTCAGTCCCTGAATTGATCCATAGATAGATGTCTCCAAGAAGTGGTCCCTAGTGGATGAGAGGGATTGTATCATCCTTGGACTTTAGTCCCTGAATTGATCCGTAGACATATGTCTCCGAGAAGTGGTCCCTAGTGGATGAGAAGGATTGTATCATCCCTAGCCTTCAGTCCCTGAATTGATCCGTAGACATATGTCTCCGAGAAGTGGTCCCTAGTGGACGAGAGGGATTGTATCATCCCTGGACTTCGGTCCCTGAATTGATCCGTAGACATATGTCTCCAAAAAGTGGTCCTTAGACTTTGTCTAAGTAGACATGATAGGATTGCATCGTCCCTGAACGGTTGGTTCAAAATGTACGTGATAGGACTGCATCGTCCCTGAACGGTTGGTTCAAAATGTACGTGATAGGACTGCATCGTCCCTGAACAGTTGGATCAAAATAGTATGCTGCTATGATGATGTTGTTGATCGAGAGGATCCAGATGATGATATTGTTGATCGAGAGGATCCAGATGATGATACTGTTGATCGAGAGGATCCAGATGATGATACTGTTGATCAAGAGATCCAGATGAGGCTGTTGATCAAGAAATCCAGATGATGATGTTGCTGTAGCTGATCGAGTGCTGCAGAAGATGAAGAATCAGTATTGAAGATGTTGATGTTCCAGTATTGAAGATCTTGAAGGTGTTCCAGTAACTATTTGAGTTACTGATGATGATTAAAGAAAGCTTCCAATGATTTATAGATGTATCATGTATCATGTAGTTGATGACTCCTTGCTCCTGCAGATGTTGTTATAATATCCTTCTCGCTAAGGGGGAGTGTTGAGATATTGTAACTTCTAAGAATATTATATTTGTACTTTATTATTCCGGAGATGTTTCATTCCTCCGTGGAGACTCTATTGTATATCCATAGATGTTTTATTCCTCCGTGGAGAATGTGGTAACTTGGGTTATTAGACTTCCCTAGTGGGGTCGGCCCTGTATGAGTCATGTGGGTTAAAGGGTTATTAGACCACCCCAGTGGGGTTTGCCCAATCAACATTATGTTAAGTGGTCAAGTTGGGGCCGACCTAGTTAGTGTAAAAGTCAAGTCGGAGTTGTGTATAAATAAAGGAGGTGTGTTCCTCATTTAACACACATTCACTCACTTGTGATTGGCGCATAGGTGAGAGAGAGATATGTTATGGAGGAGAAGGAGCTCATGTTTGTGGATTACATCTTTGTATTTGATGGCAATCTATATTGAGGAAGCTTTGCTGGGTTTTCTTCTCCATGAGGGTTTCCCAGGATAAATCTGTGTCTCTTGTGTTTATGTTGTGCTTGTTGTTCTTTCAGTGATCCTATATATGCTATTGTTGTGAAATGGAATGTAATACTGATATTTTCTATCTTATCATATTGAATCTTAACATTGGTCATTCTCATAGTGATCCATTATATGAAGATGTTGAAGGTTTGGAAGGGGATGAAGGTGACAAAACTCCATTAACACCCTTGTGGAAGTTTGTGACAAAATTTGAGGGAGTAGGGGGGAAAGGGTCAAACCACTAAATTCATATACCTATGTGAGGACGCATATTTGTGTGGTAATGGAGAGTGATGATAATAAGAGGGCCATTGGGATCTGAATTTTCCCTAGGGTATCGAAGGAAGATAGACAAAAATACATCAGAAAAGAGGAAGCAACACAAATAATGCATGGTTAAAACAAAAGGTTCAAACTGATGCATCATCTATATTTGGTAGCAATACATCTACATTCCCTCATGCTAATGGAACCTCATGGCATAGAGGGGGTGAATCTAAAAGAGGTGGACACAAAAGTGATGTGGTTTCTCTATGCATGTGATGTATAAGGGCCCAAGGTAGGAGAAATCTAGAATTGTGTTACTAGATATGGAAAGAGAAAAAATCCATAGAGGAGTGGGCATATATTGGGGTATCGATTGTAGTTGACGATTGGACAAATGTTAGAAACCAACATTTGATAAATGTTCTTATTGGATTGGCTAGAGGTGCAACATTTCTTGTAGTACATGACTCCTTGTCAATCACTTCATCCGCTCAAAACATTTCAAAATTCCTGCTAAAAACCACCAACATTGTTGCTCCTTCTAATGTGATTTAGGTAATCATTGATGATGTGGAGAATTATAAGGGAGTAAGAAAAATCATTGAGCGATTTCATTCTCAGATATGCTAGTTTGGGTGGTTGGTGCACACATTAAACCTTTTGATGCATGATATTATCAAGCATAAAGACCATGGATGAATTAATGACCTGTACAAAAAAGGGAATAAACTTATTAAATTTGTTATCGGGCATACAAGGGTCCATTACTTTTATGGTACTCAGTCTAGGTTGCAACTACTTAAGATTGAAAAGACTATATTTGGTAGCTATGTCCTTACCTTCAAGTGCCTATTGAGAGTAAGACAAGGTTTGGGTGCTATGGTAGCGAGTGATAACTAGGATGCCTTGAGTACTGGCATAGATGGTGCTAATGTAGTGAAGGAGTCTATTCTTGATAGTGATTTTTGGTCGCATGCTAGGTATGTTTTACAATTCTCCAAGCCAATTTATAACATGATTTGGTTTGTAGATTCAGATCAACCAGTCACTAGGGAGGTGTATGAGAAAATGGAGACAATGCTAAGATATATTAAGGACATTGTTTAGCCTAGAGATGTGAACTTGTATAATCATATTCTTATACATGTGGAAAAAACAGGGGGAAAATATAAATATTACACTACATGCCTTAGCATATGTGCTTACACCAAAATACTATCATATATCATGGTTTGCAGCACTAGCTCATGTTGGTGGGGTGAAGAGAAAGATACACAAATATCCAGAGGTTCAGAATGGTTATATTCAAACATTGGACAAATTGGTCTTTGATGAGGAGTGTAATGCCATACAAATACAATTGATACACTACATAATGGAAATGGTGCCTTTGGGACCAACCATACAATTATATATTTAGGAAATATATCTTCTCTCGAGTGGTGAAACATGCATGGTGGTGATGGCCTATATATACAATGTTTGGAAACATGTGTGCTTTCACAAGTGTTGAACACTTCTTCTGTAGAGAGGTGTTGGAGCACCTACAATTTCATCAATAGTGGAAGAAGAAACACATTAATGTAAACCAATCAGAGAGCTTGGTTTATGTCCATTACAACTTGTGATTGTTGTCCCATTATTGTAAGGATTCAAAGATGGTTTAATCATAAGAAACTTGGGACTACAATCCCCATGAGGATATTTTGGAGGATGGAGTATTAGTTTTGGAGAAGTTTGGACATTAGGATATGTTGAATGTTCAAGTTTGCTATTAACAAATGGCCACTTTCAAGTTTAATGGAATACATGTTTGTGGCCACCTGTTTGTTCATTGCCATGTTAAATGAATATTCATGGATAGTGCGTGAAAGTTGTGCATCCTTTCATGTTTTTCACTCCCCTAGACTTGATAGTTGGATGGTGTGGATGAATGGCCAGGTTATGGAAAGTTATGAAAGCCTGCACCCAGCCGAGGTTTTAAACCATGAGTGGATCCAAGCAAGTCATATGAAGGTGGGTTTCATAAATCAAAGTTGCTTCTCAGATTGCATTGTGTATAATGATATAATCTAATTTGTATATGAATATTATTTTACTTACAACTCCTGGAGAATCTCGAGGTTACTTAGTGGTGCACATTAAATATGGTGGACTAAATCGAATTGGAGATCTAAGTTAAAAGTGCATGCTTTTGAAATATATGATCCTCTTTTATCATAGAGAGACAATTTGTTGTTATTGTTCATACACCCTGGCAATACAGGCCTCTATTTTTTCTATTTTCAAGAAACTAGAGAGAGGCATATGATATTTCTAATAGGATTACTTGTCGACTGTAATTTGTCACTTTTAACTTTTAAGTAGTTGGAATGGATGGATGGTAAAAAATTTACATTTTCTAGTGAATTATATGCTTGCACAAGTTTCAATCTTGTTATAATGCTCATCCTCTCATTGTCATTTTACATTTTCAATTGAATGCCATGTTTGTTACAAAGTTCCATTCATGTTATTGATTTTTATTTTCATATGCTCTTTGTACATTAAAATTGAAATATATACCTTCCTTAATTTTTCAAGAATCAATTCCTTTATAAAAATTCTCAAGATAACGGTGTTCATTTCTTGATTTGAATTGCAGATTTGTGACATTGTCATAGTTGCCCACATTATCAATGCTACATTAGTAATTCCAGACCTGGACAAAGGATAATTCTAGCAGTACTCAAGGTGAGGATACCAATTTTTATTTGTGTAACATCTTTTAATATAATTCATGAAAGGAAGCTCTCTGTTGTGCCTCTACAAGTTCATTTTGGTCTCACAATTTGGAATGATGGAAAATTGAAATGTTGTAGCAAATTTTCTGATGTTTTTGAGGAGAAGCATTTTATAAATACTTTGGCGGATGACGTCATAATTGTGAAGAAACTTTCGAATGAGTTTGCATCTTTTACCAGTGCAATAAAAACATTTCCAAAGCTGGTATGGTGTGGAGTATTATCAGGAAGCTACACTTATTGACTATGGAAATTTGACAGTTCAAGTGGAATTTTTATTCATCATGCTTCTTTAAATATCTGTTTTTTCAATCTAATTTTTGGCTGATTTATGTGTTAATGAATACACACAAACTATTTTTTTTTTGCAGGTGATTTGAGTTGCAAAATCAGATTCTCACCTTGCAAATAATAACTTACCACCAAATATCCAGATGTTGTGTTTCCTAGTGCACTATCATGCTTTGTGTTTTTCCCCGCACATTGAAGCAATGGGAAATGTAAATTACAACTCCACATTATTGCATTTTCTACAATTTTAAGTTTTGCTTTAGTTAAACTTGTAGCAATATTTGAATGTCAACATAACCTACGATTATTAGTTGAGAGGATGAGATCATATGTCCCATACATAGCCTTTCATTTACGCTATGAAAAAGACATGTTGGATTTCAGTGGTTATACCTATGGCTTAACTACTACTGAAGCCGATGAACTAACAACCATAAAGTATTCTTTTGCTTTCCTCTATATTATCTGTGATTATATTGGTATATTGTTTACAACCTTTTGTTGTTATTGGAGGCAAGGAAAGTGTTTATAATTGAATATTTCTATCCCAAATTTTGATTATAGCTTTCTATCCCATAGTTAAAATAATTAGTTTTCAAGTAATCTTTGTCTCCAAGAACTTTGACTTTGTTGATGTTATAATCATATGTTGGATTTTAATGAGCATTTAATTTTCAAAGTATTGTTGAAGTTACTGCTTGCACATTCATGATGCAAACTTGAGCCCCGATGGACTTATGCACACAGAGCAGCATGTGAAGGATGGATGACTGGACAAGATTATACTGCAAATGGATTTAACCTAATGTTTGTCTTGAATACAATGTTTGGCATTTTTTTGATTTGAGACAAATTAAGGCTGTACTATTTCATTAGTGAAGGGTCAAGGTCTTTCTTATATAAAGGGCTGAGGAATGCATGCTTCAGGACCTGGATTGCCTAACATGATTTAACTTCTTGAACTCAAACCCTTAACTAAAAGAGAAATGCAATCCATATAAAAGGCATACTTGTTTTTTGCAGCTAGACTTGTGGAATTAGGCACTAGAGGCATAGGTTCATGTTTTTGAATGTTGTTGACCATAAGTTGAGTCAATAAACTTTTAGATACACCAAGCTAACCAAAAGGAAATTAATTAATTTCTTCTTATGCATATGTTGATCATGGAAGACAGTCTTAGGTAAAGGGAATCTCCTTCACTGATCAAGAATTTGAATTTTGTAAAAGAATCAAGAAAGGGATTTACTGTTTTGAAATATAAAACTTTGGACGCTGATTCATTATTTCATATTCTTTTCAATTTTCTATCACTTCTATTTGAAATATGACACCTGTGACATTTTAAATTATAGTTTACTCAAAATTTGGTATGCAAATTTGCTTACTTTGTTATTGCTACTTTGAAATTTACATTTCCCATTGATTTTTCAGGTCAAGCAATGAGTTAAAACTAGCCTTGCCCTAGGATATGGAGTCATTACCAAGTACTTGAAGGAGAGGTATTTTCATGTTATAAATGCCATAAACCATGATGGGAATATCATATTTAAGTCATTTAATATCACTACTATGTGTGTTTGCAGTGGCATTCATAAGTACTTAGATCAAGAAGCCTTTCAACTTTTTGGCTATGGGTGCACCACTTGTATTTGAAACTTACGAGATCTTCATGAACTAAGATATTTGCTATCGTATAAAATGGTAATTTCCTTATAGTGTGAGGTGTTATTTCATTATGTTTTAAAAGGAAACCATAAGACATAACTTCATGTGCTTTACAACAAGCAATAGGGATAGTCTTCCATTCTAATAAAATTTATTGTCTTTCTTGTTTTTCTCATTGTTGATTGTTTTCTTTTAGATTTAGTTGTGTTGGTTGTGCTACCTAGCAAGAGGAATTTTAACATATATGTTCAGTATTTGAGTTGGGAAAACTACCTTGCTTGTCCTCCACTTGTAGTTGGATATGCTCTTGTTGGCACTATAAGTTGTCTGTGTTGGTTGTTAAAGGCTCAAAAGTTTAGCAGAAGAACTTGGATTTAGAGATAGGTGTTGAGGTGAGTGGTTACTTGCTTTTGTTTGTTAGTATGGTGACTAAGTTTTCAGTGATGAGGAAGAGCCCTCTGTATCCTTACAGTCATTGTCCTCTAGCACTGAGCCAATAGAAACCTTTTCATTCCAGAGAAAAAATCCTACTCCCTACATCAAATACTTGTGAAAATAGAGGTCAAAGAAAATCAAGAAAACTGAAGAGTAACTAGAAACAACTAAAGTGTGGAAATATGGTGCAATCCATAACAAAGCAAGGTTACAATAGGGAAGTGGCATTGGAAGCTCTAATGACACTAATTGTTTTGATTCAACCCAAGTTCCTTATCTATCCTTAACTACATTATCTGCTAAAATTCTCACCAAGGATTGTGTGCTTTTAAATATGGTTGTACTTTATGATCACAGTATTGGTTGAAGTTATCCATATATATTGTTGCTTTCTTTTGGTGATTTTTTACAAATAGAATTTGGTATTTGAAGACCCACAATGCACCTTTTGTTGGAAACTTAAATGAGTTAACTATTTTTAATTCCCAAACCAATAGATTATTGGTTGTGCCTTGCATGTTCCATGTGATGATGTTAGTGATAATATCTTTTGACATTTTAAGAATATAGAAGGCCGAATGGAATCCTTTGTGAATATACTAATCATTTTTCATTTTCAATACTAGCAAGTTTTCTTTTACTATGTAATAGAATTTTTCCAAAATATTTCAAATGTGGCTAATCCAATGGAGAGCAATGTAGTGAAAGGAGTGAAGAGAATCTTGGCAGTGGTTTGATAACTTTGTTTCATGTTGACAGTCATAGAGATATTTACATAGGATATTAATGAGTAGTTGCTAATATTTTTATTTTCTAAAGATTGATGAGAAATTTCACTTGTGGAAGTGGGTTTGCTGTCCATACATCTTAAGCTATTAGCGTTTAGCTATTTCTTTTTGAGCATTTGGATAACATGGTTTTTCCTGTTGTGTAGGATTTTCCATAAAAATTTTCCTCCCAACACCAAATTTGCATGAAGGGGATCTCTAATTTGGAGGCCACCCGAATATTTTGAAAGCTTTGTGATGCTCCAATTCACTAAGTGAATTATGTTGTTGTTTTTTCCTCCTATCCAAAAGAATTCTCTCAGTAACTTACTGATTTGGTTGGACAATCCTTTAGGTTCCAGTAGAATGGAGGATTGGTATATTGGAAGAGCTAATAACACAGCCTTTACTAATATCATTTTCCCTTCTTTGTTGAGCCACTATCCTCCCCAAATTCTTATTTTAGACTTGATTTTGGTGATGGTCTTGTTCCATATTTCATATTTTGTGTGTCCCTGAGTGATTGGGAGACCCAAGTAAATAAATTTATCCCATTGCTTATGGACTTTGATTCCAAGGATGTTGCCAATATTTGCTGCGGAGGCATTGCTCAAGTTCCATCCATAGACTGCGCTTGTAAGTAGGTTGATTTTGCCTCCAGAGGCATTGCAGTACCATGTCAAGTTTCGTTTGAAGTTTTGTGTAATAATGGAAGAGCCTCCTCCTAGTAAGAGAGAGTCATCAATGAAGAGGGTGTGATTGAGAGGCAGGGAATTAGAGGCGAGATTGAGGCCAGGAAGGGAGCTAGAGTTTAGATCAGAGTTCAGTATTCGGCTAAGGGATTCATCCAGAAGGATGTAAAGAAAGGATGACAAGGGGCATCCTTGTTGTATCCCATGAGAGGCTTGGAAGAAGTTGGTGGGGCATCCATTGACCAGGGGGGAAATCCAAGGCCCTTTTATGCATGCAAAGGTCCAACTAATGAAGGTTTCTTTGAATCCAAAATTTTTGATGACCTTAAAAATGAATGAGTGTTTGAAACGATCGAATGCATTGGCCATGTCGAGTTTGATTAGCATACCTTTTTCTTTGTGTATCTTGTTGGAGTGGATGGCTTCTTGTAAGAGGATGACATTGTCGAGGATTTGTCTCCCTTCCAAGAATCCTCCTTGATTGTCGGGAATTATTTTTTTGAGGAGGGGCTTCATTCTGTTAGCTAGCATTTTGGAGATTATCTTGTATGAAGCATTGCAGAGGGAGATAGGTCGAAATTTGCTGAAGGAGCTTAGATTCATCTCTTTTGGAATTAGTGCAAGGAATGTGGAGTTGGTGCATCCGCCAATTTTTTCTTTTGAGTGGAAGCTCTTGATCATTCTCATAAAATCAATTTTAATGTAGTGCCAACATGCTTTGTAGAAGTGAATTGAAAAGCCATTTGGCCCTGGCGCTTTGTCAGGGTCAAAAGACCAGATGATGTTGAGGACTTCTAGCTCGGTGAAAGTCCTGAGTAAATCAACATTGTCCTCCTGCATGATACTATTAGGAATGTGCTCGAGGAGTATCTTCTCTCCTTCATCTTCAACGTTATCGATCTCAGTGAACAGATTGGAGAAATGATTCTGTGTAGCGATTTTGATGTTCTCATGCCCTTTGACTGTCAAGCCATTTTCAATTCTGATTTATGAAATGTAATTTATCTACTGTCTGCTTTTGGTTTGCTTATGGAAGTAAGCAGTGTTTCTGTCACCATCTTTTAGCCAAGTACATCGATATTTTAATCTCCAAAACTCCTCCTCTTTGCTGAAATATTGATAAGCTTTGATATGATGATTGACCTCATGCTGGAGCGCGGTGCTATCAACAGGATGTTCATCTTGCAAGATTTGGACGGATTCCAATTCGTTAACTGCCGATTTCCTGAAATTCGTTGGAGGGGGACAATTATATTTGGCCCAATTTTTTACAACCTTTTTTGTTATGATGAGATTTTGCTCCCAAACAAATCTAGGGAAGCCAGAGACAGGGGTCTTCCAGGAGTTGTCTAATATGTCCCAAAAACTAGTATGGTCGAACCATTGGGGACTGAATCTAAAGGGAATTGGACCAAGATCTTCGTTTTCCTGAAAATGAAGTTGGATTGGCTTGTGGTTCGAAGCCAAATTTTCCATTATTTTTTAGATGATGGTTTGTCCTTCTGTCAGAAGGATACTTTGGACGAGGAACCTATCTAATCAAGCAATTATATTTCCTTTTCATAAGTGTTTGTTGGACCAGGTATATTTCTCTCTCTTGGGTTTGATATCTAGTAGATCCCATTTCTGGATGAGGGAATCTACTTGTGATCTGAATAGATCCTTTCCGGTGGTGCCTCCTCTTTTTTCAGCCATGGATAGTGTGATATTCATGTCTCCAGCTAAGATTATATTATGTGGGGCGTATGCGTCTAAGAAGTCTTCGAGAAACTTCCAGAAGTATTTCTTTTCGGAATATAGATTGGGAACATACATGTTGAAGAGTGCAATATGATTGTTGCTCTGGATGTGAGTGAGTTCGGTTTATACCCAATGCTGAGTGGTGAAGGATTTGTGCAGATGGAAAATGTCTGAAGACCATAGAGTTGCTAGGCCGCTAGAGGCCCCTCTGGCACTTACTGCAATTCCGGTATTTTTCTTCCAATTTTCTTTTCCTATGTCTAGGACGACCTTTTCATCGAGTTTGGTCTCTTGGAGTAAGAGGATGTCAGGCATGCCAATTTTTTGAAGATCTTTGACTGCTTCTATTTTGCTGGGGCTTCCCAAACCTCTGCAGTTCCAAGAGACCAACTTCATTATATGTTGTTGTAGGTAGTGGAGGGCCCTCCTCCCACTGGTTCTCCTATTTTCTTTCCTGCTATTCTAGCTCGAGTGTTTATGCTGAAGGCCATATCAATAGTTTCTTAGGATCCTTGGGTTTTCTCATGTTTCGCTTCTTCTTCTATTAGATATTTGCTTGTTTTTCGTCTAATATTTCTGGAATATTTATCGGTGGGTTCTTTCGATGATGCAGGGGAAGCTGATGGGTTGGCTTTTGCAGCATCTGCATAGGCGATTTTGTTCCTTTTGGGGATAGAGGTGCTTTGAGGCTGAAGATCTTTAAGATCTTCTTAGATTTGAGATGCTTGTTGAGTCTCCTGCTGCTCAGGGATTTCTCCTTCTTCTGGAGCTTCAAGGGATTCTTGATTTTCTGGTGTCTCAAGAAGTTTGAATCTATTCTTGTTGTTGGTGTCCATTGGCTTTTGATAATGATATTTTTCTTTCTTAGAATTTTTCCCTTTTGAAATTTTTTTTGATCCCATTCAGGCGTTTTTCTGAGTGGCTGTCTAATGCTCTTTTTCTCTTCCTGCCTCTGGATCTGTGGGCTTATTCTTGCATGATCAAGCGAAGTTCCCGTATTCATGGAAATACCTGCATTTGAAGGGTATTTGTTTGTAATCCAATTCTTGGATATGAGACCAGTCTGCCACTTTGAGGTTTATTGCTTCTAGGAGTCCGTGTTCCAAATCTACTTCAACGCAGATCCTTGCACATGAGTACTGATCCTTTCGGTCTGCTCTGTATATATATATTTTCCGAGAGTATTCTCGATGGCCTCTAGTGATTCCGAATTCCAGCAATGGAAGGGTAGATGCGGGAATCTAACCCAAACCGGGACAGCGGATGGGATATCTTGGGATGGATCGAAGTCCCGGTTCCATATGTTCATGTAGAGTCTTTGTGGACCCATAAAATATGGTCAGTTCCTGAATATTAACTCGTGATCTTGTTTGTTTTTTAATACGAATGTGAAGAATCCTTTCCCAGGAAGTAAGAGTTTACTTCTTCTGCGATCAGTGATCTCTAGTTTTTTTGCACCCAAATTTCAATGGATTTCGGAAGGGCCATAGGCCCTTTAAATGGCTTATCAATCCCCGATCCGAAAGATTAAGAGTTGTTCTGCATGTCTTCTCTATCGGTAGTGCAACAGTAGGGATCTCATCGATTTTTTTCACAAACTTATGTTGTGAGGCAGAGAGGGGCTTTTTCCCTTGGGCAGAAACAAGGTTTAAGAAGTCAGGTAGATCGGAGGGGAGAGGAGGGCCTCCTTCCGAGGCCATAATACCGGTGGAAAAGCTGAGTTTGAAGAGGGGCAGTAGGTCGAAGTAGACCTCATGGCAGGAGCCCTAGCTGTAGAGACTAAGGGAAGAGCAACAAAATCGGTGCTCACGCCTTCCAGAAACTTGCAGCACAGATCACCATTACAACACATCTATTATTTAGATCTAGAGCTCTGGATCAGAGCCAATCCCATTAGACATCGATGGTAGAGGATCCAAGAGGAGCCTTAGAAAATTACTATGATTCCAACATTGACCTCTATGTCCCACTCTAAATCAAGTCAATATGGACTTCTCTATTCCTTTTATAACTTATTTAAACGTTTCTTCTATGAGTCATGGCATAACTTTTGAAATACGACGAACTTTGGTAATACATTGGATCCTTCCCATTTATTTAGTTTATTAAAATCAAATCAAATCAATACCAATTACTCATCATCTTTGAAATACGTTAAAATATTAACATAAATAAATAAAATTTCCACCAATTTATTCATTTACCTCTATGTCCTCACACTCAAGTTAATATAGTCTTAATCTCTTCTACAATTTATTAACTCTCCAAGTAATCGCATAGCATAGCGTAGCGTTGGAAGAACAAAGGTCTTGACTCTTCGCTAATACCACAATTTCTTTGTATCTGGTATTGCTAGTGCGTGGTATTGCTAGTGCGTGTTGATTTTCTAAGTAACAGGTCATGTTTCGTAATATATATATGCAACACTTTATATTTTAGAGAGGAGTTTTTATCTTTATTTTTACTTGGAAATATGTCAATACCTATTATTAAGAAGAATCAAGGTATAGTTAGATTATATAATCTACCCAATCAATCATTACATATGGGCTTAACAATAGCAACATATCACTTACAAGAAATGAACCTAGATAGAGAGGGTAACAATCATTCCTCCCAACCACTCAAGCTACATCCATTATATCTTAATACAATCACTTGAATAAATGAGATTTTTTTAACTTTAAGATTTTCGTAAATAAAAAATGTATCCATCAAACTTTTAATAAATAAGAAAATAAATAACCATTAATACTTATGTTTTTAAATTATTTTTTTTAATATAAAAATAATAATTTTTTAAAATTAAGTTAATGAATATTTAAAATATTTAAATTAATTATTATTAGCCTTGAGGGGTAACTCAATTGGTTGGAGCTTCTGAGTCCAAGACCAAAGTAGTCGAGGTCGGAGGTTCAAATCTCTAGGTCCTTTGGGGTTAGGCTCCCAAACCTGGAGCCGACAGGTTGAGGCCTCCATCTTCCGAGGCCGTTAACCACATGAAAAAAATTAAATTAATTATCATGATAATATTAGAAAACATGAAAATAATAAAAAACCAACCAAATCAAATCATTAAAACATTTAAAACATTTAAATTTAGTAATAATAATAATAAAATTATAAACTAACCACATATTAAATTGATGTATGAGATCTAGTACTAGCACCAAAATCTTATATTCAATTTGAATTACCCCCCACCCCTTTTATAAAATTATAATTTGAAATGTTTTAATACATATATAAGAGTTGGTTTATAAGGAGAAAGCATTAAACTATATAATGATAATGATGGTGGTGGTGGTGGTGGTTATTAACATCCACTGAGACCAACTTTGGTGTATTGGGCCTTAAAGAGATAAGGAATCACTTGGTTTGTTTTAGAATTTTATTTTTGTGCTTGAAAATCTTTAAGAGAAGCATTCCTATACCACCAGAGTTTTGATAAGTTAAATTTAGGAAGGTCAATGTTGTAACAAATATTTTGAAATTTCCATCTAATATTGTGGGTGTTCATAGGACATTTTAAGAGAAATTGTTTTTAATATTCAACCTTCTTAGTGTCACAAAGATAACAATATTTTTACCCACGACGTTTTAGGAATGGTCCAATAACCTATTTCACTATGGAGCTTCTGAGAGTTTATTTATATTTTAGCAATGTTGATTTTCTTCTTTACACTAGTTAAAATAGTGACATACTTTTGATCTTGTATATCAGGGTTGATCAAGTCCTAACAGTATCTTAATTTTTCTTGTATTCTAATTCTTTATTGCACTACAAGTTCTTAAATTTAAATGTAACAATATTTCTAATACCATTATTATTCTACAAAGTGACCTCTTCGTCAATTCCCCAATGATTTATCCAAGACTTGGCATATTTGTGCCTGACTTAGTTGAGCTATAGGTGGTTTTGACTAGAGTTTGAAGCAATCATAGGAAGCCTATTGTCTATCATGTTGTTTATCTTGTTTTTGAACATTAGGTATCTAGTTATAGCCGTGCTCTGAATGAAAGAGATACTTGCTTCTGTTAGGAGAATATGATAGGGTGTATTTCCTTTTTGGGATTACAAGTTATAAAATGCTTTTGTATTTTCTTTATCCTTCTCCACAATTCTCTTGAGATGTTGCATCCCCAACATTCATAATCATATTAGATATTAGGAGTGACAAGAGTCTCAAAGAAGACTTTCTTCTTATCCCAAAGTGAAATGGTCCATTGATTTACAACTACTTCCAAATCCATACAAATATTTCAACCCTCCATTTATCCTTTTCTCAATGCTATAGATCTGGTTAAGCTTGTAATGATTATCAATTCTAAGATATTGTATGAGGTCTCTTCCTCCAATTTATTATTGTCATACATGAAATTAGCATAAGTGATATTTTTGGATTTGATTATCATAACCTTCGTTTTGTTAGTGTTAACAATCATACACATACTAGAGAACAAAAATCCTTGAGAAGTTTTAGTTTCTTGTCAAGATCGCAGAGACTCCTTACCATAAGAATAATATCATGATCAACATAAAGAAGAATGATTATGACTATACCAACTAGAGTCATGCCAACACAACCTACTTCCCCCAAACAACCCTCTAACTTGTCTATGTATATACCAAAATGGGTAGGGGATAGGGGACAACCGTGGGACAACCTTGCTTGAATCTTATATAACAATTAATTCCTTCCAAACAACCCTTAGTGTTCTTGAACTTGGAAATAACATTCTCATACAAATTTATCACAACACATCTCAACTCGAAAGGAATTTTTAGTTCTCTTAATCTATTCCAAATGTTAGTTTTGGACACCATGACAAATGCTTTTTTAAAGTCAATGAAGCAACATAAAATATTTGTTTTTATTATTGTGACACTCCTTCACAATGGTACTAATCATACCAAGGCGGTGCACAATTGAATGATAACTCCAAAATCTAGCATGGCCTTTAGCTCTTTTTCTATGGATTGCTAGCCATACACTGATCTTCTTTTCCAAAATAATTCCATATAACTTGGATAAAAGAGCGTTAATAATAATGGTCCTATAATTAGATATATTTATTATTGTTTTCACATCACTTTTAAAAATAGGAACAATGAGGGTTTGAGTGCAGGGTTTAGGGAAACCCTACTTAATTTCTAAATTGAAGAGCTTTTGGATGTGATGGATGAGGATATGCTCACCAATTTTAAAGATTTCTTCTTGGTAACCTTCGATATTCTTAGCTTTCCATTTCGTAACTTGCTTAACCCAAAACTCAATATCTTATAAAGAAAAAACTTATTCCTCTGTAGAAAGGGTTTGAATGTTTTCCATGACATTAGGAGATTCATAAAAATTTTAAGGTAGGAATTCTAGTTCCTAAAGGGAATCCTATTATTTTCTTTATCTTTACAAGTTAAAATTTGCCTCCAAAATTCCTTAGGATATAGCTTAGAGAGGTCCAAAATCTTCTCTTGTTTTCTATTTGTAGTACTTTTTTTTTCATTTTAATTATTAGGGATTTGTACCTATTTATCTTGTTGAATTTTAAGGATTTGTTAGAAGCATCCCTAATGGACTTTCTAGCACTCTTACACTCTTTATCACACTAAGGGTTGGTCATTCTATTTTCCTTCTACATGACACCTTGATAGAGAACTTGTTAATGGAAGTAGAGAGGGTTGTAGGAAATTATGATAGAGGTATTCAATACTGTCCTTTTTTAATAGTATATTTAATTCATTATTTAAATCATTCAAAAAAGATTAGTTTTATTTTTTTCAAAGATCAAGTTATTTTGGTTATTATAATTCTCTTCTATGGGGATTTTGCACTTGGAAAAATTTAGAGTTATGACTATAGGTCTATGGTCAGAGTCAGGATCATGGTCATTTAAGATGTCAAAATTTACTACTTGTTTGTATACATGGATATTATATATCACATAATATATGGCGTCACTGCCAGGCCCATGAATACAAGTCATCCAATTGGATTTTTCCCACTTCATTAGACCGTTGCAAATTATTAGATCTTGAGAATTACAAAGCTTGATCAAGTTGGTACTGGACAAATTCTCAACCAAGTCCTCGTAGTCTTTATTTATATCTACTAGCTTAAACAAGGTCCCCATCTAGCCATAGAGGATTAGGGTTGGAATTATTGCTTAAGATAATTACTTGGTTAGTTGTTGTTCTCGCATTAAAGTCTCATAGCAAGAGGATAATGGCTTCATTTCTTAGACTAACATCATGTTTCAAGGTATTGTAAGGACAAATTTTATCTAGATTGTTCTTCTAAAAGTAGAATTAATAGGTGAAAAATAACACATTTTATATAAATATTCTTAGCATTATTATCTAAAATCTCCATCCACTTGTATTGATTGAAATAATCTTTATTGTGAAGTTTAACATGAAGGAATATGTTCTTCTTTATGTAACAAGTTTTTCCTCCAATCCCTCTATGTTAGGATATTTTGTTCCAAAAATAACCATAAGACAAATCCTTCTATGTTGAGGACCTTAGATTGGCAAAACACTCTATGAGTGGGAAGAAGGAAAAGTCGATACCTAAAATATTGAGGTTCTAGGTGCAAAAGTGTTTGTTTAAAATTCAATGGCATATTTTATTAATCCATTGGAATGCCCACATTTCCGTAGAATAAACCATTGGAATTTAAGTGATCCCTTTTGCATCTAGAACCTTGGTATAAGTTTCAAATTTTCATTCTTCACACTAATGGAGTGTTTTGTCAATATATATAGTTTAATGCTTTCTTCTCGTAATCCCATTTTATTTAATATATATTAAATAAGAGTTGGATTACGAGGAGAAAGCACACCATGAATGGTGTCATGTCCCCTCCCATCGATCCAAGGAAAGGAAGGGAACATGACTACAACTCTGGGGCTTTTACATAAACTCAGCCTCATTCATCAGATCATACAAATAAAAACGCATGTGTGTGCAGATGTATAAATCTATTAAACACATTAGAAGTAAAATTCTTCTACACACATATATATCATACAATTTCAACCATATTGATAACATGTATCAAATAAGAATAATGCACAAGTAAAACACATAGTAAATACTTATCTTGATAATGAAGTTACTCCAAGAAAGTAGTTACGTAGCTGCAACATTCCACCCAGCCATAGGCCAGTTGTGTTCATCAATATCTCAACACAACTGCCACCCCCAAGCTGGGCATGATTTCTACAAGGAAAGGGAACACTCAAGCTCATGCACAACAAAGTGCACATTAGATCTAAACCAGCCAGCCCATAGCTGGGTTTATCAAGCCAAATATGAACACTCTATTTTCGGATGCTTGCACTCAAGCTCAAGCCAAAGCAATGGATACCCATATCAAACCACACCATTCTTCTTTCTCACACACATCAAAACACATGTGTTGGGCATAGGGAAAATGTTTTTAACTATGATATTTGCAATCAAGATGTCCATGGGTTTTCCCCAAATCGTGGCACACCCAAAAACGAATTATGGGGAGGGAAATCAACCATAGGGAGAATTTTTTTTTTCCATGGATCTTTGAGCATCCAAATGGACAAAAATGACCTCAATGAAACCCTAGGGACCCCCAAATCGGTTTCCTCTTCTTCCCCATTGTTCTATATCACAAAAATGCCCTTCTCCCAACAAAACATGAAGGAAAAACCAGAAAAACGTGGAGGGAAAATGCCCAGGTAGCTCCAAAAACGTGAGAGAGAGAAACTGGTTGATGGATAATGGATTGGGGAGAAAATTCATGGCTCTTTTATTTCCAAGTAAGCCAAACACGTTTTTCCAAAATGGTGGCTTTCCCATACCTAAATTTGGACATCCATACTTCTCCAATCCCAATGTATTAACTACCTCAACCAACTCTTGGAAGAAATAAATGATTGGGTACAAAAGTCAACATGGGTAGTTGAGGGTTCATGGGTTCTCTCATTGACACTTCGCTTGAATTAATTGGTTCAAGGGTTTGAATATTTCCCTCCCAATTCCTTGTAAAAATCATGCCCCCATCAGGGTATTTTTTAAGGATTATGATATTATACGTAAGTATAATACCCTAAGCGATTATTTTGGATTGAAAAAAACATGTATATAGATATGTAGGCAAATATAAAATATGAAACATGCAATTTACTACTGAAACGTGTAAATTTTGGTGAATATTATGATAAGAAAACATATTTTATGTAAATCTAGGCGATATTGGAGACTAAAAATGACCAAATAGTGATTTTCTTTTGAAAAGAAGCCCAAAAAATAGCCAATTGGCGAAATTTTGCCCCTAAAAATTACTCTGGCCCCCATACTCTTGTTGCATTGCATAGCTAGTTGTGGGCATTTTTATTTAAAATACATGTTTACATCATTTTATGATTTCCATCGTGCCAAGCTAGCACACAATCCACATGCATCAATTTTCAATTTCCGCTACGAGAGTAGTTAAATCGATGGTGGGGCCTTGGCCTTGAGCTGCTTACCACGATTTTATAATGATATTACATCATTTACATTTTAATATGATGGGGTCAAAATCGAGATATTACAAATGGAAAGAAAGAAAAGTTGAAAATTAAAATATTGGGATTCTGGGTGTAGAAGAAATTGTTTAAATTTCAATAATGTATTCTATTGCTCCATTGGAATGCCCACATTTCCATATGCAAAAAAAATATATTCACACAATATAAAACAAATGCAAGTTCAAATTTAAATAAATATTTTGTGCATTTTTAAAATTTTAAATGGAATTATATATCCTCCTTTCATTCACGCAAAATATAATATATCCTAAACACATAGGTGTATTATCACTCAACTTATCTAATGGCCTGATTTCACACAGCTTGTGGGCGTTCTCTACCCCGGCCACTCTAGTTTTCTATCAACCACAATCCACACTCTTCCTAGACGTGCCTTCTTTATTTCCCACAGGCTTACAATATATCAAGAAGGTTAACTTTCAAACCTAACATAAACCTAACAACTACTATCTCTCAACTAACATGCCCAAAATAGTAACACTAACCAATAACTAAAAATAAACATCTTATCTTCCAACAAACCAATTTCTAGACAATAACTTCATTTACATGAGGATTGTGTCCCTTTACATAGATTTTTCCTTATAGAGGCTCAAGATTTACATGATGATCAAAGGAGGGTAAATGCTCCTGCATCAAATTTACATGGAACAACCCCCTCACTATGTTCAAAATGACCCTAGCCTTGTCTATTGCCTTAAGAAATACCTATATGGCACTAAGCAATCTCCTCAAGCCTAGTATGTCAAAATGGATAGCTTTCTCCTTGATAATGGTTTTTCTAGATGTCATTCTGACCTCAATGTTTATATCAAGAAACTAGGAAACAATCTCATCATCCTTGTTCTTTATGTTGATGACCTTATTTTGATTGGTAGTGACCATAAAATTTTAACCCATGTGAAATCAATCCTTAAAAATAAATTTGAAATGATAGACTTAGGACAAATTTGCATTATTTTCTTGGCCTCCTGAAGTCTTGCAAATCAAAGAAGGAATCTTTCTTTCTTAGTCCAAGTATGCTTGTGACCTTCTTCATCGCTTTCACATGGAAGATTGTAAACCAGCCCCATTTCCCTTCCATTATGGAGTCAAATTTTGTTCCACTTGCACTTCGCCTAATGTAGATGCCACCATGTATCATCTACATGTTGGTAGTCTCTTGTACATGACTCATACTCGTCCAAATATTTCATTTGATGTTGGTCTTATTGCACGCTATATGCAAACGCCCCATGAAATCCATTGGAAAAGAAACAAAAATGATACTTCGGTATATCCGAGTTACAGTTCAGTTTGGGATTCATTACAGTGCATGGGGGACTCCCTTGTTGGTTGGTTTCATAGATTCAGGTTGGGTCAACGACCCTGATGATTGGAATTATACTACAGGTTATGTTTTCAGTCTTGGTTCTGAACCTACCACTTGGGATTGTAAGAAACAACAAGCTCTTTCTCTTTCTTTAACAGAGGTAAAGTATTGAGATGTAGTTAGTGCAAGCTAGGAAGCTTTGTGGGTTGATCGGAATATCCTTTCAGAGTTTGGATTCAAACAACAACATATGACTACCATTTGGTGTGACAATAAGATTGCCATCAAGCTCGCCAAAGATCCAATTCAACATCAGTGCATCAAACACATTGAGCTACACATTCACTTCATCAAGAAGCTTGTTCGTGATCACATTCTCGAAGTGATCTCTTTCCCTACGAATGATCAAGTTGCAGGAAACTTCACAAATTCTCTTATAGGAGCGAGGTTTTCTAAACTTCCATCTATGTTAGGAGTTCAAGAATTTTTCATCAAGGGGGGGCTAGGCTCTAATGCCTCCTTCCTTCTCCTATAGTGTCATGCTTGTAAATCCTTCAATGCTATCCCAAGTTGCTCTTAAGGGGGGATGTTATGATATTTAGTCACTTAGGAGTTAGTTAAGATCAACTTGTTATAATGTATGTTTAAGTAAAGTGTGTTTCTTTAGTATGCATTGGTATGAATGTGTGCATATGTAATCTGAAAGTCATGATATGTTCTAGACATAGAGTGATCTAACAATTCATTCTCACCTCGATCTTAACAGACATTGATCTGTGGCTTAGCACCCAACTAGTCCATGATTTCTGTTTAAAGAACATGGAGGGTCATTTTTTCTTTGATTGGTTGTGAGAAACTCATTGTAACATTTCTTTTCCTTTGCATAATAATATTCCCTAGCTATTTGGCTGGGTTCGTGGAGTGTTTCCCTCTTCAAGGGTTTAAACCACATAAAGACATTAGTGTGTTGATTTGTGATCTATATTAATTGAACACCCCTACCTCTAGACTTCTCATAGGTGATTCACCAAGCTAGGGGTACCATGCCTAACCAGGTTTTACAACCATGTGCCCATTTACATTATGATCAAATTCTAACTCCATAGAAAATGCTTATAGTGAAAAGTCACTTCTTCATCCACATCTTCCATGTGCTCATTCTCGATTTTTACCATGCCTTTTTACTGTAATTTACCATGGTTCACATACCCTTGAACAATATAAATGCAAGAAACCATTGCTTCCAAGACATTTGCATTTTCCTTCAACTCAGTTGTTAGAAAAGAAAATGAAAAAATACATATAATAACCAAGCACACATAATGAAGAAGAATATTAGGCAATCTACAATGGAGTCATTGAATCCCTTAAGTAGGTTTTATCCATGCAATACCATGGAAAAATACCATGGACATCTAAAACCATGGGCCCACAAACCATCAACAGTAAACCCATATTTGACTCTTTTATTGAGTCAATTTTAACCTAACACTTCTTGTGTTGTATAGAGAAAAGTAAAAGGTGACAAAAATTGTGCTAGATGAAAAATGGAATAAAATCTAGTGGTGACCTCTTAATTGATGCTTTGAAGGTTTTAATGGGTTGGAAAATTTGACACCCATTTTCTCATTGGCGGTCTCATAGCCTAGGATGAGGGTGGCATATTTTAGTGGTCTCATAGTGTTGACAAAATGTAACTTTGAAGAATATTCTGCTTGTATTATTCCTCGTTCGGGAGATGTCTTTAATGTAAAAGGTCATGTAAAAGTCATGAGGTAAAACCTCCATTGTAACTTGGGTCTTTAGTACCCAAAAGAATGTAATATAAATATTATTCGAGTCTCCCTAGAGAGGTCGACCCAGTTAAGTTATTGAGGCCGACGTAGTTAGGTTAAATGTCAAGTAAAAGGTAAAGTATAAATAGAGAGTGTTTCCTCTCATTTTGTACCATTCACCCACTCAAGCATTGCGCACTAGAGAGAAGAAGAATATTGTGAAGGAGGAGGAGGATTGCTTTTGGCTCTAGAGTTTGGATTTCGTCTCTCTTCTTTATGAGACTTATTTCTTTGGGCATTGTACTTTTGTAATCTATATAGAGGAAGTTCTTGCTGGGTTTTCTTCCCCTTGAGGGTTTCCCAGGATAAATTGTTGTGTACCTTGTGATTGTGTGTCTTTTAGAGATCATATTTATGTTTTTATTGTGAATATGTATTAAATTTTAATGAAGTAGGAACATAAGTTATTACAGCATATAAAATTAACATGGTATCAGAGCTATACTGAAAATATCAGCTTTCACTAGGGTAAATCTCTCACTTTCTCTCTCTCTCTTTCTACGGAAACTAGTCACCTTGGAATTTTCACTATAAATCACTTTTGGAAAAGGTTCAGGATATGAAAATTGGATAGACCGAAGATGAAATATTCATGTACCTTGTGTGTGAGTTTCAGCCTCAAATTCACTGTACTTTAGGAGATATGATCCATGAAAATCAGGGTTCCAACCTCCTCCAGAATTCCGTTTTAAATAGGTGACCTAAGGAGAAATGCTATATATCAGGCTAGGAAGATCCAAATCGAATTTCGTAAGATTTTCTAGAAAGTGCATGGACTGTAGTTTCTACGGTACGAGTTTTAGAACCCGAAGATGAAATAGTGACATGTGGAAGTCCATACAATTTAGCTATACTGAAACATTCCATAAACATTTCATCTTGGGAAAATTAGCATAACTTACACTTGGTGAATCCAATCCTGCTCTAACCTATGTGGTTGGATAGAGGACAGATCAAACTATCATAGAATGAAGTTTCAGACCTTGAGGAGCTGAAATTTCTGAGATACATCAGAATTAAGAGCCGAGAAATCTGTAGTAGAAATTGAAGAAACTAGGGCATCAAGTATTTTGTAGTCTTGTCCACAGATTTGGGAAAATGATTACTTTTCCTAACTCTCCTTGGGGAGGTGAATATTTCCTCCAATCAGATTCTCAAGATATCAAAGTTGAAAAATTAAGGTTTCTCTATCAAACCCTAGGTCAAGCCAAAAGCATTTCTTGGAGAAGCAGTTTCGCAAGTAAGTACTATCTCCATTCTATTTCCATTTGAGGTTCTCATATTATCAAAATGAAAAACACTACCAAGCTTGATGATAAGCTTGAGGGAGTTGAGAACTTAAGGACATGGAAATATAGGGTCATGCTCATTCTTGAATAACATGACCTGGAAGGCTTCATAAAAGAAGAAGTTAAAGAACCAGGGGGAGATGAGGCCAAAGCAAAACATAAGAAGAATATGATCAAGGATAAGAGGATCATAGTTGATTCTATCAAAGATCACTTGATCCCCCAAGTGTCATCAAAGAAGACCCCAAAATAAATTTTTGATGCCTTGACCAGTCTGTTTGAAGGAAATAATATTAACAGAAAAATGACCTTGAGAAATCAACTCAAGGGTGTGAAGGTTCAGAATTCTGAGACTATGCATTCATATTTCACCAGAGTATCTCAGATCAAAGAACATTTAGAAGCTATTGGAGATAATATAGAATAACCTCCTATCTATCTCATCATTGGATAAGAAGGGATGTAGTCGTGATTGAAATTGAAGAAGGAGGACTCTACAAATTGAAGGGACATGTAGACTCACCCCTAATAGATAGGACCATGAGTCCTTGTGATTTGTAGTATAGAAGACTTGTTTAACATTGTCGATCATAACAAAGAAAGGAACAGGTCCTCAGAATCAGATGATGGAGTGGAGCACATTGTTAGAGACTCTTGCAAGGAGACTAGGGAGATCCTACCAAACAAACAAAGATAAGTATTTGAATTGTCATCTTATCAAATTGTTTAAATGATATTGTGTACAGTTTTATATTCCTAGAATTAGGAAGTATAGTATGCATGTTAGAGAAGTTGCATTAATGAACAATATACATGTGATGGGTAAGTAGCCTATGGCACTATACAACATTCCATTGCTACTTATCTAGAGTGAAACCTCTTTGCTGACATGTTGGGAGTAGTGCATGCTCTTAATAATGTTTTGGTATAGATGGAAGGCACTTAGAAAGTTACCATATGAATGTGGGATATGGATGAATGTTGTATTATTGGCTAAGATAGTTGCATGATTGTGAGACCTATATCTTTATACATAAGAATTGGTTTTTATGAAATGTTTCTAATCACGAAACTAAATTTGACTTGTAGGAAAGATCATGTATACTCTCCTACAAGAGAATAATGATGAGACTTGTTCCGAAGAACAAGTGATGATGACATTCAAGAAGACTTATAAAATCAAACATACCACAGATGAACAAAGTGAGAGTGAGTCAACTATGACAAGACGTTGCCTTAGTGGAAAATGATGTATATTACACTAGACAGATGGTGAAATTAAAGTACAAGTAACCTCTAGAATTCTGAGCTCTCTACAAAGAACCACATGTGATAGCTTGAAGAAGTATATGAACAATATGTAGCTCTCAGAGTTGCAGAACCGATGAAAGAAGAAGCTCGCTGCAGAATTTGAGATGAAATACCTTGGCTTGATGCATTATTTTTCTAGGTCTTGAAGTATGGAAGATCCCAGAAGGAATCTTCCTTAACCAAGTTCTCACTTCTACACTATATTTTATTATTAAGTATTTTTCCTCATTTGTTGCTGAATAAAATAGTTCATAAATCATCTATCTGCCAACTAGTTTTACTGGTCTTTTATAAATTCGAAACATGGAAGCAAGAATTGAGCTTTCGAATGCCACAATTGGGATTTCAAAAGGATAAAGGGTCTTGATATTTTATGTCTTGTTACTCGGTAAAGTGCTTGATCCTTTGTTTTTTAGGATCTATGATTGAAGACGGTCGTCCATAAATAATTTTGGGAGTTGTTTAAAAATCTAAAGAATCCGATGTTTTTTATTTTGCAAAATCTGAATTTAACTGTTTTTTAATGGCTATTTGAGGTTAGAAATGGATTCAACACCATCAAAAACCCCTCTGGCACTCAAAATTTTAGAGTTTGAGAGTTATAACTAGGATTTATAAAAATTTCTATCGAATTTTTTCAAAATCATGCCAAAAAAATCAAAATTTTCAGTTTGAAATTATATAATTTTTAAACTACGCAATAATTTTGTATCCTCTGCAACTTTGGTAACATCTTTAACATTGTATTTAAAAAATTCATTTTTACATTTGTTTGGGACTATAGTATCAACATAATAGTTATAGACACATATGGGCAATGGAATAGTGTTTATGCCTACATATTAACCGTGGGAAGTGGGGAAGAGTTTATTTCTCTGCATTTTTGAGTTCTTTGCTAGTTCATGCATGCTTCATTTGATATGAAGACCCAAACTATTGGCACTTTGATTCAGTTGTCATTGATGGTTGGAAAGCAGACAAGGCAGGTGACTCAGACCATACCAACTTTAGTTTACTAAAGCTACAATTGAGTTTGAAATACAAGAAAAGAATGTTGTTAGACAAGCTGTGACTCAGACAGCTGCAACTCAGACAGTTGCGACTCAGACAAGCTGTAACTCAGACAGCTGCAACTCAGACAACTGCGACTTAGATAAGCTGTGACTCTGAAAACTGCGACTCAGACAAGCTGTGACTCAGACAGCTACAACTCAGACAGCTGTGACTCAGACGGCTGCGACTCAGATGGCTGCAACTCAGACGGTTGTGACTCAGACGACGACGACTCAGATGACTGCGACTCAGACGACTGCAACTCAGACAGCCGTGACCCAGACGGTTGAGACTCAGATGACCATGACTCAGACAGCCATGACTCAGACGGTTGAGACTCAGATGGCCGTGACTCAGACAAGCTGCGACTCACAAAAATTTATTTATTTATTAATTAGTCAGTTACAACGTGTAAGTTCTGGAAGTCAAAGAGACAGTTTCAATTTTAGAATTGGTATATCTGGAAGTTAAAGAGATCGAGGCATATAACTTCAGTATCTATAAAAAACAATTGATGAGAACAAAATTGAAGTGAGAATCGAGAGGATGAAGAGGAGTGGTTGCTGATGAAGCTGTGATTCGAAGAAAATGAGAACAAAAATGTATGGCTCGATTTAATGAAGAACAGAATGCCCAGAAACTCAAGCTGTAGCAGCACAGAACAAAATAAAAAGGGTATGTACTGATATATATCTGAACCAATGTGATATAATTTACTGAAATTTTTCTTACATAGGGTGGTAGGGAGGAGCAAGGGAAGACTGTAAAGTCTTCTTTGCAAGTTGGTGCTTGTACATTTGGGAGTTGTAGCTTCCATTCAGTTGGTGCTGAAGAAACAGAGGTAGCAACCTCATCTGGGTTGTAGCTCAGATAAAACAGAATGTAAAGAGAAGTTGGAGCTTGCCTTTCATCCTAAGAAGAAGAGGTTTTTTCCCTTTATGGGTTTCCTCAGGAAAATCAGTGCCTCTGCATATTTATGTGATTGAGCATTGTTTATATGCCTTATATTTAAGTATGTTATAACAATATACCTGCTATAAAGGAATTTGCATAGAACATCTCATATCATATTGATTGTCACACTTCGTCAAAGTTAAAAGGGAAAAGGAATGTAAAATTGTTTAAGCACAGTAATAACTGATTCACCCCCCCCCCCTCTCAGTTATTTGAATACTTTCAACAATTGGTATTAGAGCAGTGTTCCTTTAGTCTAAGGTAGATCCGAAAGCTTAAACATGACAAGCCATGAAGGATCAACCAACAAAGCTCCTATGTTTGATGGAACAAATTTTGCCTTTTGGAAAGTTAGAATGAGAACATATTTAATGTCCCTAGGTGCTGATGTTTGGGAAGTTGTAGAAACTAGATATGCAAAACCTGTGGTTCTTGATTCCAAAGATGACGAGATGGAATTCAGTTTCAATGCTAAGGGAATGAATGCAATATTAAGTGGTCTTGCTAAATCTGAGTTTGTGAAAGTGATGCATCTTGAATCTACTAAAGATATGTGGGATAAACTTATTAATAGCTATGAAGGGAATGAGAAAGTAAAAGATGCCAAATTGCAAACATACAGGATGAAATTTGAACAACTAAAGATGAATGAGGATGAGAGTGTTAGTAAATATTTCCTAAGGGTTGAAGAGCTTGTGAATGTTATGAAGGGCCTTGGTGAAACAATTGAAGAAGCATCCTTAGTTCAAAAAATTTTAAGATCTTTGCCTGATAAATTTAACCCCAAAGTTTCAACAATAGAAGAGTTAAATGATCTTAAAAATCTGGGTGTTGATCAACTCCTAGGAACTCTAACTGCCTATGAAATGAGGATCAACAAAGATAAAAATACCACTAGAGAAGCCTCCATTAAAGCAGATAAGAATATTGATTATGGAGCAGATGAGATTGAGGCAAAATTTGTAAGAAGATTGAAGAAAGGATTAGGTAAATATAGAGACAAGCTTCCTTTTAAATGTTTTAACTGTGGTAAGATAGGTCATTTTTCCTCTAAATGTCCTCACAAGAAAAAACATCAGAATTCTGATGATGAAGAGAAATACAAATTTAAGAAATACAATAAAAAGAAAAGTTTGTGTGCAAATGATGATGTCTCCTTAGAGGATATAGATAGCAATTCATCTTGTGAAGATAGAATGAATGATTTTATGCTTATGTCCATAGAATATCTTGACATTGAATATGCAAAAAGTGACATGAATGATGAAGATGTTGTAGTTGATATGGAAGGTGAGTTGATTAGTGCATTGGAATAAATTGATAGACTCAGGTTAAAGAAGAGGAAACAAAAACAATTGCTGATACAGTATTAAAATAATGACAAAGAACCTAGTATAGACTATATTTTGGTAAAAATAGAACTAGAAGAGGCAAAGAAAATAGAAGACATTCTTAAACAATGGCTGGCTGAAAGAAAACAAGTTGTGAAAAGTTAGAGGAAGAAGTGGTGACTGTGAAGAAAGAATTAGAAAAATTCCAAACTTTGTATCATCAGAATTGTTCAAGTATTAAAGCCTCAGAAGAGTTAAATAATATCTTGAGTAAGCAAAGATCTCCTTTGATTATATATGGTTTAGGCTATGAACAATGTTCAAGCAGCAGTCACTCAGATAACAAAGAAATAACTAAGGTGATCAACTTTCAATGCAGTAAGAAATCAGAATTCACAAAGTCTGCAACCTCCATCAAAGCTGAAGCAAATAAAACCAACAACAATGACAATCTAATGAATGATAAAAAGGATATATCTAAAGGAACAAAAAGAAATACTCTGTAGTCAAGAAAGCATGAAGAAGATATACAATACAGAGTGACAAGGAAATCAATTCCAAGAGGATAGCTAAGATCCAGGTATCAAAATTTCTTTAATGGTTACTGTTATTGTTGTTCTAGCTTTGGTCACAAAGCTGCAATCTGTGTATTTAATCCTAGAAACATGCAACAAAGAATATTTAGTAAGAATCAAATACTGCAACACAGAGTGGAACAGTCAGTGAGTAATCAAAACTATCATACTCTATCAACAATCAGAAGAGGAATTCATGATAGAAATGTCAATCCTTTTGATCTTCTGTACAATGAGCCAAAATTCTATGTTTGTCATAACTTTGGACACAAGGCTACAAAATGTTATTTGAAGAACTACAAAACAGATTCAAGAGTGAATTATTCAGTTGAAAGAAAAGTGTGAAGGAGGAAAGAAAGCAATCAATATGATTTAGTGCTTTCTTCTCAAAGACAGAAGGACCCATGGTATATTGACAGTGGATGCTCCAAACACATGACTGGGGATAAAAGTAAGTTTTTGTCTCTAAGAGAACACAAATCAGGAAATGTAACTTTTGGAAATGATGCTCCAGGAAAAATCAGAGGCAAAGGAATGGTAAGTCTGAGTAATGGCAAAGGGAAAGCTCAAGATGTATTGTTTGTGGATGGTTTAAAACATAATCTTCTTAGTGTCAGTCAGGTTTGTGATAGGGGATGTGAAGTGGTTTTCACTGCTAAAGATTGTAAGACAAATTCTGTAAACTCAGGTCAATTAGTTGCCAAAGTTATAAGAACAGAAAACAATGTTTATGTCTTGAAAGAAGAAAAGGAGGAATGTCATCTAAGCAAGTATGATGAGAGATGGATATGGCATAGAAGACTTGGACATTTAAATTTTGATCATTTAATCAAAATTAGAAACAATGGAGCAGTGAAATATTTCCCAAAGATATCAAAACCGTATGATGTTGTCTGTAAACCTTGCCAAATGGGAAAACTAACTAGAACACAGTTCAAATCCAAGAGCTTTCCATCTTTAGATAAACCTCTTCAGTTAGTGCATATGGATTTGTGTGGACCATCAAGGAAGGAAGGTACAAGAAAAGATAATTACTTTATGCTGGTTATAGATGATTATTCTAGACTTACTTGAGTTGCTTTTCTGAAAGAGAAATTTGAAGCGTTTGAAAAATTCAAAGTATTTAAAGCTCTGACTGAGAATAAAACAGGAACAAGACTAAAAGCAGTAAGGTCAGATAGAGGAGGAGAGTTTAGCTCAAGGCATTTCAAGGAATTTTGTGATGAACAGGGTATCAAAAGAGAGTACAATTCCAGGGACTCCACAACAAAATTGAGTGGTTGAGAGACAGAATAGATCAGTTCAGCAGATGGAAAGATCAATGATGAAAGAAAAGAATATATCTCAGGGATTTTGGGTAGAGGCAATTCATACAGCTGTTCATATACTTAACAAATCTCACTTAAGGCCGAATAGTGATAAAACCCCCTATGAATTATGGTTTGGGAGACCTGCTACAATCAAGCATTTCAAAGTCATTGGGAGTAAGTGTTATATCAAGAATAATGATGAACATCTTGGCAAATATGATGATAGGGTTGATGAAGGTGTTTTCCTAGGATATGCTACAAACAATAAAGGATATAGATGTTACAATAAGAGGTTGTATAAAATGGTTGACTGCATTGATATTAAAGTAGATGAAGGGAGTCATGTAAAAGACACTCAGATAAACAGTGATGAATCATGTACAGAGGATACAACTGAAGATGAATAAGAACAGGTCCAAGAATCAGAAAAGGAAGAATCTGAATCAGAGAATGAATATGCAAACTCACAACAACAATCAGTAAAACCTCCTTCAAGAATTATTCGGAAAAATAATCCTGAAATTCAGATCATTGGTGATAAGAATGAAGGTGTGTAGACAAGAAGAAAGTTACTCAAAGATATAGAACAGTCTCACATTGCCTTTTTATCTATAATAGAACCCAAGAATTTTTATGAAGCTAGTGAAGATGAAGATTAGATAAAATCCATGAAGGAAGAGCTTGATCAGATTGAAAAGAATAATACTTGGGAACTTGTTCCTAGACCAGCAGATAAGAATGTGATAGGTACCAAATGGGTATTTAAGAATAAGATGAATGAAAAAGGACAAATTGTGAGAAATAAAGCCATATTGGTTTGCAAGGGGTATGCACAAGTTGAGGGACAAGATTTTGATGAGACTTTTGCACCTGTGGCAAGAATGGAAGCTATAGAATGTTTCTTGCTTATGCATGTCACAAAAATTTCAAAGTTTATCATATGGATGTTAAATCAGCTTTTCTAAATGGATATCTAGAAGAAGAAGTGTATATGGAGAAACCTGAAGGTTTTTCACTAATAGACAATCCTGATTATGTCCGCAAACTGAAGAAGGAACTATATGGATTGAAACAAGCACCAAGAGCTTGGTACTACAGATTGGATAAATATTTACAAGAAAAAGAATTCAAGAAAGGCACTGCTGATAGCAATCTGTACATCAAAACTGAAGGTGACGATTTATTAATTGTTCTAGTTTATGTTGATGACATTATCTTTGGATGTACTAATGCATCTTATATCCAGTGGTTTGCTAATGCCATGCAATCTAAGTTTGAAATGTCAATGATTGGAGAATTATCATACTTTCTTGGTCTTCAAATCAATCAGAATTCTGAAGGAGATGTTGGAAAAGTTTCAAATGGAGGATTCTTCACCTATTAGTACCCCTATGATTGTTGGTTGCAAGCTTAGCAAAGATGATATCTCACCAGATGTTGATCAAAGAACATACAGGTCAATGATAGGCAGTCTTCTATATATTATAGCAACTCGTCCTGATATCATGCATGCTGTTGGAATGGTAGGAAGATTTCAGTCTGATCCCAAACAAAGTCACTTGGTAGCTGTGAAGAGAATTTTCAAATACTTGAAAGGCACAATGAATTATGGTCTCTGGTATCCTAGGAATCAAAACTTTCAGTTGATTGCATATTCAGATGCTGATTGGGAAAACTGTTTGGATGAAAGAAAGAGCACTAGTGGAGGTGCATTCTTCTTAGGCGATTCATTAGTAGCATGGATGAGTAAAAAGCAAGGTTCTATCTCTCTATCTACTACTGAGGCTGAATACATAGCTGCTGCAACATGCTGTACACAGGTATTATGGATGATACAAACTCTTGCTGATCTGGAGGTGAAATATTTTGAACCTATTCCTATTCACTGTGATAACACAAGTGCCATTAGTGTGTCAAAGAACCCTATTCTTCATTCCATGACCAAACACATTCCAATCAAGTATCACTTTTTAAGGGAGCAGGTTACAAACAGAGTTTTCCAATTACATTTCATTCCTTCTAAAGAACAGATTGCTGATATCTTTACTAAACCCTTATCCAAAATCAGGTTTGAATATCTACACCAGAAGTTGGGTGTCATATCTTGTTCCAACTAACTTGTTCACTTTGGGAGGGGGAGTTTGTGCTTATTGCATACTTGATGTAATTCTGAGATGGTTCCAGAATGTTTTCTTTGCTAGTTTCTGAGTTAATCTTGATAGGGGGAGATGTAGTGTCATGTTTTCTTTGACATTGATGTCAAAGGGGGAGAAGTTCAGGTAGTTGCAGATGACAAGCAGTCGGTGATTACACTTGCAACATCATAAATTTTAGGTTTCCATCAATGCTAAAGGGGGAGATTGTTGGCACTTTGATTTAGTTGTCATTGATGGTTGGAAAGCAGACAAGGCGGGTGACTTAGACCATACCAAATTTAGTTTACTAAAGCTGCGACTGAGTTTGAAATACAAGAAAAGAATGTTGTTAGACAAGCTGTGACTTAGATAGCTGCAACTCAGACAGCTGCGACTCAGACAAGCTGTAACTCAGACAGCTGCAACTCAGACAACTGCGACTCAGACAAGCTGTGACTCAGATAGCTACGACTCAGACAAGCTGTGACTCATACAACTGCGACTCAGACAAGCTGTGACTCAGACAAGCTGTGACTCAGATGGCTGCAACTCAGACAACCCATGACTCAGATGGCTGCGACTCAGACGACTGCGACTCAAATGGTTGTGACTCAGACGGTTGCGACTCAGACGATCGTGACTAAGATGGTTGAGACTCAGATGGTCGTGACTCAGATAACCATGACTTAGATGGCTGAGACTCAGATGACCGTGACTCAGACAGCCGTGACTCAGACAAGCTGCGACTCACAAAAAATATTTATTTATTAATTAGTCAGCTACAACGTGTAAGTTCTGGAAGTCAAAGAGACAGTTTCAGTTTTAGAATTTGTATATTTGGAAGTTAAGGAGATCGAGGCATATAATTTCAGTATCTATAAAAAAAAATTGATGAGAAAAAAATTGAAGTGAGAATCGAGAGGATGAAGAGGAGTGGTTGCTGATGAAGCTGTGATTCGAAGAAAATGAGAACAAAAATGTATGGCTCAATTTAATGAAGAACAGAATGCCCAGAAACTCAAGCTGTAGTAGCACATAACAAAATAAAAAGGGTATGTACTGATATATATCTGAACCAGTGTGATATAATTGACTGGAAATTTTCTTACATAGGGTGGTAGGGAGGAGCAATGGAAGACTGTAAAGTCTTCTTTGCAAGTTGGTGCTTGTACATTTGGGAGTTGTAGCTTCCATTCAGTTGGTGCTGAAGAAACAGAGGTAGCAGCCTCATCTGGGTTGTAGCTCAGATAAAACAGAATGTAAAGAGAAGTTGGAGCTTGCCTTTCATCCTAAGAAGAAGAGGTTTTTTCCCTTTATGGGTTTCCTCAGGAAAATCAGTGCCTCTGCATATTTATGTGATTGAACATTGTTTATATGCCTTATATTTAATTTTGTTATAACAATATACCTGCTATAAAGGAATTTGCATAGAACATCTTATATCATATTAATTGTCACACTTCATCAAAGTTAAAAGGGAAAAGGAATGTAAAATTGTTTAAGCACAGTAATAACTGATTCACCCCCCCCCCAGTTATTTGAATACTTTCAACACAAACCCACTAGCATAAACTTTTTCCCTGATTACTTACTTTTGATTTTACTAGGAGTAGTGTTTCTAACATTTTATTTTAAAAGTTCATTGTTACCATGTTACTGCAGATTGGTCATCAGTTCATTGTCTAGTCTTGTACAAAATTATAAGTTATCACGCATGATATAAAGAACCAATACGTTACACTGGGTCAACAAGTCTATTCAAAACAATTCCATTCGTTATGTCTTTCCATGGCATTCAAGTGAAAGGTGTCTATATTATATAAAAGTACAATGGTTATTGGAAAATAGCTCCCTTGTTGAAGGCACCAATTTGGGTGTTTCCGTGACTGCACAGGCAAGGGATTCAGATAAGGTAATGGAACCCATGTGAAGGGATGATATGTAAAAGATGGATACATCAATGCATTTTTCTTTTTCTTTATTAGTGAACAAAATCGTCATAATTCAATAGATAATTAATTTAATCAGGATGAATGTACTGAAACATTTTTTATAATCTCATGGAAAATATAAACTCTACAGACTTTGTCAAAACTGGGGGAAATTCTGGTGTGTACGAACAATAGTAGTTATAGAGCTATAGTTAAATCCAATCCAATCATAGTTGAATGGAAAAATTACTAGACATCCCTGAGCGGAAAAATACATATAGAAAATCCATTCCAACTTCATTTAATAAATCTCCCAAATCCACAACAGCAAATAAAATATTTGAATGAAGGAATGATCCGATACACAGTCGGATTACAAATACCTGGAAGTATATGAACAAATGGGCTATACGATACAGACTCGTATAACATATATCCTTCTTTCTTATTCCATCCCAGACGCATAGATGTGATAATGAATAGAGAAACAATACAGTACAACACTGCAACAACAAGTGCATTGCGCATAGAGCCGTGGAGCCCTCGCACATACTAATATGACACTTTCACCTCTCTTCTATATGATGCTCGCCGAAATAATATAATTTAATGATCCCATTATTCCCACCACATAAATTAACATACTCACACCCTTCATCGATCCTGCATTGGTAGAGGCAGTTGGCCCCTCCTTCGTAGACGAAGAAAGTGCCCCACCAATAGGAGTTGTAGTTGGAGGAACAACCGCTGAACTTGCGGGAGACTTAGCTGTGGGTGTGGGATTACTAACCATCGAAGTTGGAGACGAAGGGGATGCAATAGGAGGACTCGAAATGGAAATCACCAACAAGAAACAAATTAAACTTACAATTAATTCTCCTCCTCGCTGAAAAAACGGACAATGAGAAAGAAACAACAACTACATGAATTAGCAATTAGAATATTACAATCCATTCAGTTTACTAATATTGTAAGTAAACATTGAGGTTATTACCAGCAGGTGATTTGCAATTGCTGAGAGGCGGAGTAGTAATTTTGTAGGCGCTTGGTAGAGCGAGAGCCCGAGTTTGGTTGATAGGAATCCCCAGGGAATTGTTGGTTGTGGTAACCAGCTGGCAGAGACAGGTGGCGCTGGTGTTGACGACGGAGGCAAGGGAGGTGCAGCAACCTTGTGTTGGAGTAGTATTGTTGGGTCCTCCCTGCAAGAAAGCGAGGCACGACGCCAAACTCACCAGAGAAGCACTACATGACGAACTAGGAGGTGCTATTGCTGATTGAGCTCCCACATTTACCCTCGCTGCTAGGACGATGAGTACTAGTGACAATACCAGAATGTTGGCCATTATAAGTTGCCAACATAAATCAATTTTATCCCTAAAAGCGAGGGAATTCCAAAATAGAAAGCACACAATTAGTTAGAGAGATCTCTAAGGAAATTTAAGAAGGTCGAAAGAGGTTGGATCGATTGGTGAAAAGAGAGATCGATCAAAATTAAGGCCAAAAGGGGTTGGATTGATTGGTGAAAAGAGAGGATTTTTTCAGCAACGAGCAAGTTTTAATTCCCATGAGGGCCTAGCCTGAAGCCATGGAGTCACCTTGAGGTAGTGGTCGAGTGTGTGGTTGCACCTAGAGAGATTGTATTAAATGATCTTGTGACCCATGCACACATAAGTGGATCAAAGCCCACCCCATGTCCTTCAAAATTTAGTCAAATCTCGCTATCATGGTTGGCTTTGACGGGCCTCATTTTGCATGGTGACTTGAGTTCGAACCCTACAAAGTAGCCAGGAGGAGACACTTAAAATCCAACCATGCTAAGGGTTGGTGTGGCCTAGGTCGGATGCAATCCCCATATAATTTTAATGACTCACATACCCTCATTAGGAGAATTTTGAGGTCTAAAATGGGACTCCTAAGAGATATAATCAAAATATTACAAGTTAGGCATTTTGTGGGGGAGGTATATTCATAACTCACCTTTTACACTACAATCAATGTAACTATGCTTAAGTTAAATTAAAAAGATATCTAAAATAAAATCAATAAAAAAATAATTCTTTGATGTGACTAAAAATATTACTCTTGAATACATAAATGATGTCATCCTCAACCAATGTCACCTCAACTATTATAGATGATGTCATCCTCTAGAATGTGATTGGTTCTTTAAAAATTGATTGTGATAGTAGATTTTTTGTCTTGAGGCCCATTTTTTACCTCAAAATTCCCCTAATGGCTGAGTGGATTTTTTGGTAGGCCAATATATTCTTCACCGGAGACTTTTTTCCAAGACTGAGACTATATTCAGGTGCATTAGTCATCCACCTACAGGATGGTGCCATCATAATAGTTTTCTCTCTCTCTCTGAGGAAATGGCGGTCATTTTCCCAAAGCCACTTGAGCCATATTTTCAGTACTTAGCCATTTTTGCCCATGGCGAACATTTTCTGGAATGGTACAAAAGAGGTTGATTGGATGTTTTGGCAGGCCATTATCTTCTTGGCCATAGACCTTTTATCGAGAAGGAGTAAATGGTCAAGTGTGTAAATCCTCCACCTGAAAGTTCATGTTGTCAGAAAAATTTAATCCCTCACTGGTGAGAACTGGTGGGCATTTTCCTAGGGCCATTTAGGTCAGTTTTAAATGGAAAAAAGGTTGAGTGGATGTTTTGGCAGGCCAATATATTCTTCACCAGAGGCCTTTTTCCAAGAGTGAGACTATATTCAAGTGCATTAGTCATCCACCTACAGGATGGTGCCCTCCAAATAGTTTTCTCTCTCTTTGTGAGGAAATGGCGGTCATTTTCCCAAAGCCACTTGAGCCATATTTTCAGTACTTAGCGATTTTTTCTAAAGGGGGGCATACTATGGGAGGGTGCAAAAAATTTTGATTGGATGTTTTGGAAGGCCATTATCTTCTTGGCCATAAACCTTTTATCGCAAGTGAGTCAATGGTCAAGTGTGTAAATGCTCCACCTGAAAGCTTATGTTGTCAGAAAAATTTAATCCCTCACTAATGAGAACTGGTGGGAATTTTCCTATGGAAGGGCTTGAAAATGGAATTCATTGAACCTTGAAATGTGGAAGGTGCATTCGTAAGGACAAAAGGAATGACCATAAATTCATAATTACCTCCATGAGTTTTGAATGTTGTTTTTGGGATGTATTTTTCCTTCATTCTAATTTGATGATACCCTGAACGGAGATCCAACTTTGTGAAGTAAACTACTCCATGTAGTTCATCTAACAATTCATCAATTACAGGAATGTGAAACTTATCTTTAATGTTGATCTTGTTGAGCTCTCTATAATTTGGAAACATACGCCATGATCCCTCCTTTTTGTGTACCATTACGATTGATGCAGAGTAAGAACTTTGGCTAGGCCTAATTATGCTAACCTCTAACATTTCTTGAACCAGACGCTCAATTTCAGTCTTCTATCTATAGGGGTATTTGTAAGGTCTAATGTTAGGAGGAACACTTCCAGGAATTAAGTGAATAGCATGATCAAAATCTCGAGTAATTGGAGGACCTTTTGGAATATCTTCAAATACCTTGGATTTCTTATCAATGACCCTTTGGAGATCTAGGGGAATTTGAGGCTTAGATGTTTGAACATCTAGTGAGAATAATTGTGCAATTACACCTTGATGTCCCTTTTTCAACAATTTTGTCATACCATTAGAGCTTATCACCTTGCTTGGATTCCCTGTGATACCCCTTAATTGAAATTCTTTTCCTTCCCAATAAAAATTCATGAAAAGTTCTTGAAAATTAATAACCATTGTTCCCAATGATTGTAACCATTAAACCCCTTTGACAACATCATCACCACCCATTGGGATAGCAATCATAGGAATATTCAATACATATTCCCCCATAATAAGATTGATATTATGGTATTTCCCTTAGAAATTGATAGTTCCTCCATCTGCAATCATTACTTGAAACTATGGTGCTAGATATACAAAGCAATTGAGAACTTTGGCTAATTTACAATGAATGAAATTATGAGTACTACAAGAATAAATCAACATTGTTAAATTTTTCTTTTTGATATATCCTTCGATCTTGAGAGCTTGAGGAGTGCTAATTCCAACCAATGCATGACAAGATATGGTGGGAGTAATCTCTTCAACAGTAATCTCTTCTATTTCTTCAGTTGGAGATGGTTCATGTTCTTTTGCTTCTTCCTCTTCACAATCTATATACAGTAATTTCTTCTCATCACACTTATGTCCCTTACTTATATACTTGTTGTCACAATTAAAGCATAAACCTTTTTCTCTTCTTTCATCCAGTTTTTGAGGTGTCAAACTTTGAAGTGAGTTAGAAGAAGGAACATTATTTTCTCTATATGTGTTGGAGGTGGTTCTTCTAGTAGCCATCACCATGTTTTTAATTTCAACCTTCCTTTCCATTATGAAATCCTTCTCTAAGGATGTTGGTTTGAAGAGGTGTACCTCATGTTGGATGTCATCCTTCAAGGTTCCAATAAAGAGATCCAAAAATTTATCATCTGGTATTCCCTCCACTCTAAGACTCAACTTTTGAAAATGTTGAATGTGCTCACTTACTAGACCCTTTTTCCTTAGCTATATCAATTAGGTAAAGAAGGAATTTGTCTTAAAATCATCGTGATATGATATCAATTATTCTGTAAAAATGGACCAAGAGATAATGGATTTATTTTTGCATTCACAAAGCCATTGGTACCACAACAACTGCTCAGGTTCTAAATATAAATATTCAATAGGTACCTTTTGGAGATTTGGCACCTAGTGTATATCAAATAATTGATCCATATGAAATATCCATGTTATGGGTCCTTGCCATCAAACTTCCTCATGCCAATCTTGGGGAGTTGGATACCCCTTGGGGAGCAACCATGGTTACTTCCATTACTAGAATCAATTAATCTTGGAATATTCTTATTAATGGAAGGTTTATCAACATGAACATTATATTTATCTTCATGAGTACCCTGGAACACATGATCACCTGTAAGGGGATTATCCTTTGAATTTTGTATGAGCTGAGAAATATTTTTCTTATTTTCCTCCATATTATTATCAATATTTCCCATCATCTTACCACCATCCTTTCCTCTGAATTAAGTAAGTCAAGAATTTTCACATACCCTTTAATCATATCTTCTAACTTCGACACTCGAAAAGAGAAGTCTTCACTTTCATCGTAGTTCAGGGATGAATCCTCAAGTGGTTTGATTGGAGTTTGATTTTCCCACTTCCTTTTGTAGGAATTTTTAACAATATAAATAAACATCACACATTTGTTTCACCTCAAATAGATCCTTCTACTAAAAGTTATTCAAATTTAAAATGGCATACCCTTTTCAAACCTTGATTTGAAGACTGACTTTATCTTTGACTTTCCAACTGATGTAACCCTAAAATTTAAGCCCCTATGAGTATGAAATCTCAGCCTATGGTATACTAATATGTCCTCTCTACAATTCCATAGTTTTTGTTGAATTTGGATGTGTCAAAAAAAAGTTGTGTGAATTTTCCCAACACTTGTTATTTTTATCCCTTTTCAGAAGAGCGAGAGTGTACGGAATCCCACGTGTCCAATTTTTGAGTATGATTATGAAATTGCTACCCAAGATAGTGTGTTACATTTTATTCCTGATGCATTAGGTCTCACTCAATTTGGATCTTGCATGTTCTAGATATAACTGTTTTTCCCCAAAAAACTTGTTTTAGACTAGTTAGAAACCCTAACTTCCAAAGTGTATATCTCAGAACCAGTAATAAATTAGGATCTGAAACTTAGACCAAAAATATTTTTCTCCATCCTCTATGTTTCCTGTCAGTTTCACTATCTGAAAATTTGTAGAAAAACAGTTATAGCAAAAATTCCAAGATGACTCGTTTTGGAAGCGTCCAAGCTCTGATACCAAATGTTATGCAACCAAATCCCAGAAAGAGCATGAAAATAGTATACATAGACAATAAAGAGTAATCCACTCCTTAATAATGAATAAAAGATATGAATAGAAAGCCTCTTCGAGGGGGCGATCTCCTTATACAATGTACTAAGTACACAAGATAATACAAGACAATATAATCCAAATGAAAAGGTCTCCTTACTATATATAGGAGACACAGAGGTACAATTAAAACTAATGGTGCCAAGCTGACATAACTAATATAATAATACTAATGAAAATTACCACTAAAATTCCCAAGCCAAAATCAATAATATGTAATGAGCCACAATATAAGGGGTAATGCACCAACATTTAGGGCTTAACATCTGCAATGTATGCAACACATATGTCGGTATATGTGATAAGCCTAACTTAATAGAACTTACTACCAGTGTGCACTCTTGCATTTCGGATGTGGGGAAATCTAATTCTCTTGGCGATGTATTCAAACTATGGCATGCAGATGATGTCGAGGATGGATGAGAGATCATCTATCTTGGCTCTGTGCTCTCTAATTGTTTTTCCTCTATTCTACTTGGTGTTATTCTTGCTGCTACTAAAACTTGATGCAATGAAGATAAATGCTCTTGTATGCTTGTCTGCATTTCCTCTTTCTTCTGCATAACTCACTCCAATGCTTCCTCTGTCACTTCCTTGACTTGTTCACCAATATTGTCCAAGTCATCTTCCGTCAATTCCTAAACCATTGATTCTTTTGTTGCCTTCCTCTTTTTCCTTTGCTGTGAGGAGCCTGCTTTGTCATGCTCCTTTCTCTTTTCTCCCAATGTGGTGCTTCCTGCACCATTTATTGGTTCTTCTTGCTCACTTACTACCTATTCTTCCTGCTGCTTTGTTTATTGTCCTTGTGTCTGCTCTCCTTCTGGTACTGGGACTCGCCACTCTTCATCCCAATCCTTCATAATTTGGTTGACATATTGCTTCGTCGTTTTGAAGTTCATTGGAAACCATTGTTGAGATGAGTCCCTTTTTTCCTGAATGTACATATGGTGCATCCCAGCCTTGAAACACAAAATGCCTTTATATGCTTCAATTATCTGCGATTGTATGCATGGTATGCTCTCAATACTTTTTTGTATTACCTCCATGTACACATAAAATATGATATTGTTTTCCTACTTCCTTATCTTGTGCGCAGTATGCCACAAGCTCACATACCTTGCTGTCAGATATGGTTTGTGCATCCTATCCATGAATGGTGTGTCTTCTAGATCCCTCCATGAAACTAGCGCAATTAAAATTAAGAGCCAAGCATAGTGCAACTCTTTACATTCTTCCTATGCATCCTTGTAATCCGCTAAAAATTCATTCACCAATAATGTTTCCCAGTTCATTTAAACTCCAGTTGTGCACTTCTTTGTGGATGCTATTACTTCTGCTAGCACCTGATCTTTGCGACATTTCCTCAGCAGTTTGTAGGCCAACACCTGCGTCGCAAACTTTACCGAGTCATCATTGATGTTGGCTACATTCGATCCACGTGGTCCTCTGAAGGTGTTGTATTTTTCCTTTATCCTTTCTGCGAGTGCTTTATATTGGATTTTGTCTCTAAACAAAGATGATGGGTCCTCCCCTACTATTTGGTAACCTTGTAATATGTTCAATCAATTACTGTCAATCGAGACTGCCCTATCTAACCACAAAAATCCTCCGTGAACACAACTTAATAGAAACTAGATGTAGTTATTGATATATGGGCTCCTGCCAAAATGCAAGATTTCCAATAGGTTCAGGATACCTGTGTGCTACAATCCCATTTCCCACTCTTGTGGCTCGACTAGAATTATGGGTGAGACTAGACTTGTCTTTGTGCAAATATATTTTTTTGCGACTAGGTCCGGAATCTTATTCTTATCTGTAATGTTGTGGTCTACATATTTCAAATTTAATACCATGCCTAACATGTTTCCCTCAACCTCAACCCCCTTTGGAATCATTGGTGTGATGAGTTTGTAATTCAGTACATTGGGTAGTTTTACTGGTTTTGCTGATTCTTTCCTTGGCTGCACATACGGTCTTCGAAACCTTGGCTGCATTGAACCTGATGCTCCTGAGGATTCTTCCTACGCTGTCATAGATGGTTTCTTTGTGCGCGACTTATTCATTGGTATAAACACACCTTCCTTGGGTGGTTCCATGGCTCTCTAGTTCATTGAAATTCACTCTTCTGCAATCCTACTAACTCTACTCTATTTGCACTTAGCTCTCTCCCTGGATTGTATTTGAATACTCAACGAAATATGCCCATCTCTCGTCACTCCGCCTCCAGTTTTATAGCCTTCTTGTAGTTGTCTCATCCATCTTCGTGCCATTATCTGCATTCAATGCCATAATTTTGCAAATATGGGTCTGAATTTGGTCCTAATCTACCTTAGATTTTCCAGTTTTTCGAAATCTCATCACCAGTTCTTGCATTTATTATGTCGTGTCTCCATTGTCTCGCCATCACCTATCCCTTAAATAAATAACATTAACAGAGTAATAAAACATCAATAATTAATTGAATTAATATAAATTTACAATCATTTACATATAATTAATTTGATTAATATATATTAATAGTTAATCCAATTTATATAAATCTACTATTCAATATAAAAATTCATTTTGACGACTTAAATGTTAATATGATAAATAAATACTTGGAAATGTAACATGTGCCTTCCCCTTCATTAATCAATTAGTTATAATTTATATTTACAATAAAAAATAGCTCAAATATTTCATAACATTTAAAACATGCAAAGGGGCAATGTGCATGGTAATTTTAAACAACATCATTATCATTATCGTTATCACCATTTAACATAAACATACCATCATTATCATCTTCACCATCTAACAAACATAAAAATAAACACCATCATACCATCATTAACATAAACTAATAAAAATAAGCACGAACATATCATCATAAACATTAAGTTACATATTCATCTAACATATACATCTTACATATTTAAATATAATCTAACACACATATGATCTAACAATAACATGTAACAAAACACAAGTTCCATTTTCTAACATAACCACCAGAAACATCTAATGAACATCATCGAACCTGGCTTAACATACACAACATGACCATCAACATATAAATAATCATCAACATCAACATCAACATTTGCAAAATGGAAAACAAAACATCAAATGAACATCATCAACTTGACCTAACATGCACATCATGACCATCAACATATAAATAAATATCAACATAATACATAATATATATCTATCTATATATATATAGATATAGATATATATATATATCATCAAACCGATGATAAATGTCAAATATACATGTTTAGTCCACCCTCGAAACCATATCGTCATCACTATCTGTCGAACCACTAGATGTATCGACATATCTAGCAGTAGTGCTAGCATGATCAATACATCTGCTAGGAAATAAACTAGCATGTAGATCAACAAAAAAGACATCTCTAGGAATCTAGATCATCTCACCCGATCTAAGCATCCTCTCCAAACTTGAGGGGACTAGTGGATGAGGATCATGAGGACATGGTGGATCTATAGAGTTTGGTCAATCGAATAGGTATAACGGAGCAGAAGCTGGACCAGTCGAAGGAGGGGTAGTTGGGGAGATGTATGAGATGATAAAGGAGGATCATGAGGAGGTGGATGAGATATCAGAGGTGGATGAGGAGTTGGAGGTTGAGAAGGAGGTGCACGGTATGTGGAGGCTATGTCAACAGTTGAAGGAGAAGGTGGATTAGTAGATGTTGAAGCTGATGGAGGAGGGGGTGGAGGTGGCGGAGGTGGAGGAGGAGGCTAATAGTCATCCCTCCTAGCATCCTGCAACTGAATGTGTGCACCGACGACATGATGCATCAACAAACTCATATGATGAGGAAGAATCCTCCATATCTCCACAAGATGGGACTGCCGAAGAATATTGTGCACCCGCACAGGATTAACACCCACATCTACCAACAATGTGGCAAACATGTTTGCCACATCCTGCTAATACCTATCACGGGGCATACTTGGATGGTGGACAAGATGTCTACCAGCCAATTGTGGCTTGGCCTGATCATGCTCCTCCATATCATCATCCTCATGAGTAGGAGGAGGCAGCCTGAACTTGGCATCAAATGTGCCAATGTATGCAAAATATATAGTACACAATAATAATTAGACAATTTCATTAAAAAATTTAATATTTATAAGATATTTCATTTGCATTAAGAATAAAGAGAATAAAATGCAACTACAGTGCATTGGTACTTATAATGACATAAATACATTGTCGTTTATTATATTTAATGATTCTATAAAAATATAATGACAATGTGCCCATGTCACATCAGAGCACCGACACTAGTGTACTGACGTGACATGGGCACACTGTCAGTAGATTTTTATAAAATCATTAAATCAAACAGTGCATTTAGATATTTACATGATGGTGTGTATCAACAAGACATGCACAGTGTACACAGTGCGCTTAAATGATTGAAGTGCACCACAATTTATTATATTTTAAATTGTTATATTAAACTATTGATGGTGCACCTATGTCATGTCAGAGCACCGATATTGGTTCAATGTGATGACCAAGGAGCACCGTCAATTATCTATTTTATTTAGTTGTCAGTGTGTTCAGTTCAAGTAAGTGCAACATTAACGGTGCGTTTACTTAAACCGCAAACACACCGTTGTTTAACAGTTGTCAATGTGAAATTAGAATATATTTCTGGTGCGCCAATGGCATGTAAGGGCACCAATATTGGTGTCGTGACATGCCCTAGGTGCTCCATTCAATTTAAATGTTTGTTTATAAAGTAATTTTAATAGATGCGTTAGATATATTTAAGTGCACCGGATACTCGATGCTCTCAAATATTGAACGAACTGATTACCATTTTTACATTTTATATAAATTTTACGGTGTAGCAATGCATTTATTCCTACTGCGCATATGCCATGTCAGAGCATCATGACTGGTACAGTGACATGTCCTAGGCGCACCATAAAATTTAATTATTCGTTTATAAGGTATTGCTAATTGGTGCGTTTGATATATTTAAGTGCATTGGATAGTCGGTGCTCCCAAATATTGAACGCACAATTACAAATGTTATGTTTTATATAAATTTTATGGTGGTGCGGTGCATTCTAGTTGTTCAGTTCGCACCATTCAAGATGCAGCCTGTAACAATTTATAGGATGCACCACTCACTGGTGCGAGCCGAATGGCTCGAACACACTATGCATAATTTTTAATTAAAAAAAACAAACTAAAGATGAATTCTAAAAATTAATCGATTAAAAAAATAAATTATGAAGTAAGAATCAATTTGCCTACTGAATGGCCCGTTGGGGAGGCATCCTGGCGATGTATGGAAAATTTGAATTTTGACCACCGTTTGTCAAAATTCAAACTAGAAGCAATAGCCAATATGGGTGAAGAATGTGTCCACATGGACCATGGATGTCAGGGCATCCAAGTGGGTAAGGTAAAGCACCGATGCACTTGGGTTAAAACCACACTGAGAAGGGTAAAAATGAGTTTTACCCTACGTTTTTTTATTATTAAACCCTGTTTTGGCGGCCAACAGTAAAGCGAACTGGTGCGCATAATAAACTTGACGCACCGAATAATAATTTTTTTAATAAAAATTTAATGGGTTTTGCATTGAATTTTTTATAATAACAACCAATATATTTGTTAAATAAACACACATCGGTGCATTTACTATTATCTAGTGCACCATTTACGATATTTTCTATAAAAAATATATTGATAACGCGGTACGTTATCCTCTATGTAACTGGTTCGTTTATTGTAAAACCGACCAGTGCATGTAGTATCTGGTAACGCACCGCTTTAGAGGTATTAAAATAATGCAAGTTTTTTAATTAATTTTTTTTATCAATATTATTTTTTGTCACAGTGCGGCCATCAATAAAGCGCACTGGTGCACACAGTAACTAGATGCACTGTAAAGTATGTTTTTTTAATAAAAATCTAATAGATTTTGAAATGAATTTCTTTATAATAACAAGCGGTGTGCTTGTTAATTAAACATGCACCAATGCATTTACTATTATCTAGCGCACCGTTTACTAGATTTGTTATTAAAAAATATATTGATAACGTAGTGCATTATCGTCTATTAAACACACTGTGGTGTTTATTGTATAACGTACCAACATGTGCAGTATCTATTAACACACTGCTCTAGGGGTATTAAAATAATAGGAGTTTTTTAACTATTTGTTTTTCAATTGATATACTATTATCTAGCGCACCGTTTACTAGATTTGTTATTAAAAAATATATTGATAACGTAGTGCATTATCGTCTATTAAACACACTGTGGTGTTTATTGTATAACGTACCAATATGTGCAGTATCTATTAACACACTGCTCTAGGGGTATTAAAATAATAGGAGTTTTTTAACTATTTGTTTTTCAATTGATAGTTTTTCTCTGTCGTGGTGCGATAGAATTTCAGGCCGCATCGATGTGTTATGTTTATAATTTACATTATTTAATCTCAATGTTGACGCGTTGTGCAAAAAAACAATAGATCCATGGGCTCTACCTTATGGGCTTGTGTGGTCAAATTTGAGAGAAGTATGGCGGTATGGTTTGATGTTGACATCGAACTTGTAGAAGGGACAAAAAGGTCCAACCTTTTACATGACCAACCCTTTTACAAGGTCTCCTTTTATAATTTAAAATGTTATGGGCAAAACCATGGTGAGTTATTTTTAATAGTTTTTATAAAAACTATTATTTTAATCAAGATATTTACAAATCCTTTATTTAAAATAATAATAATACTTATAAAATTTATGATGCATATAGAATGGGTTGGAATCGAGGATAATTTTCTCGGCAACCGAAGATCCAGGAAATAAAATGTTGGTTTTGAGCAATTTGATGAAAAATCTAGAAGATTTAGCAGACTTGTCGAGGACTCATACCATTTTCAAATGCAAACAAAAAGAACAAAGGTCAAAGACATACATAACAAACTAACTAAGATGAAATTTTGAGGAGATGGAAAACTAACCAGGCTGACTAAAACACTCAAGGATTTTTCGGTAGCGGGAAATCAGGATCTCTCTTTAGATGCGTGATGCCATAATCTAAAACTTTTGATGAGGCAGATCCTGGTACCAACATCTGGCTCTAGTTGGGGATGGATTCCTCCCTACGAGGATCCAAGAACAAGAAGACCAAGTTCCTTCTCCCGTACTATCTCTGACATTTGCAAATCAAAAACTGCAACTTGTTGTGTTGTTTTACAAATTGATCATTTTGCAAGCTAAAAACAAATCATTTTTGAAAAACACACTGCAAGCTGAAAACAAATCATTTCTGAAAAACACACCGCAAGCTGAATAAATTTGTACCAGTGCCTTCTTCTATTGTGCTTATGGAGTCTTTCATCCAAAACCTCTGCAACTTACTTAAAAACTTTAAAACACACTGCTCGCTGAATGCTGAAATTTAAACTACTCTGCAAACTGAAAACAATCCTCAAAACAATCCTCACACAATAATTTGATCACACTGTGCAAACTAAAGAAAATGCTCGAAGATGAGCTTATTTATCCACACTAATCCTACCTTAACCAACTGGAACTGCTTTGCTCAAATATATACAAATTTCCAAAAGAATGCTTCAAGCAAATGATTGCTTAACCTGCCTTGATGTATACTGCTGAAAATATTAAAGAAACATAGTAGGTATGATGAAGATTCAATGGGCAGCTGATACCTACTATTGGAAACTGATAGCATGCCAAAACCTTTAGCCTTCGTGACTCTCAAAAGACAAGAATCCATCTGATTTGCTATCGGATCATGAAACCCATGAAAAGACATTTGTAGTTGATCCAAAGGACAAGGTTGCCACCATACTGAATCAGTTCCATGGTCTCTCATATTCTGAAAAATAGAGAACTGGTGCAATATGTTTCCACCGTTTTCAAACATTTCAAGTGAAGGTTGAAAATGAAACTTGTCTTCATGATCTTCTACAGTAAATACATTTTCAAATTTATCATAAACAGGTAAACTTTGATCACGCACAAGCTCAAGGACCTGTATATTATCCTCTATTCCAATCTCCGCGAAAGTTCATTATCTTGATGACAACTAGAAACCTCATCATAATGAAAGTCAAAAGAGGCCTCTTGAATAATGGCTTCTGTCTGCTGAAAATAAATCAGATCTGGATGCTCATCTTCATATTCATCATAAATAGGCTGTAAATTAAAACTCTCTGTAGATAATAATTGAGGGACTTGCTTATCTACTTGTGTTTTACTTTGATATGAAAACTCATCATAAGAAACCCTTTGAATATCCAATTCAGCAATGCTTCCATTACATGCATGCTCTTTATGACTATCATATTTTTTACATATCAAATTAAATTCATGACAACAGTTTTCATAAAGACATTCAACATAAAATTTCTCTTTGCAAAACAAATGGAAGGAAACATGAAAATCTCTTAATGAAGTGACACAAGCAACCAGGAGAGATCTACACTAATCATGGGATGCTCCCTACAAAGAGTATATAAAGAGCTTAATCAAGAAATCTTCATGTATAACTTTCAGCTTAAGCATGCACTCGTGAAAATCTAGCAAGTGTTCAACTGGAACTTCCCAATCTTCTCCACTGAATCTCGAAAGGCGACCTTCCCATTCTTCATTATCTGGTACTAGATTTGGAAATCTAGAAATCTTAAAAAAATCACAAAATGCATACCTCTAAGCCAAGATCTTGTCCATTTTGAACCAGTGGAGTCACCAATGGATTCATTTGTCGTAAAACTGGAGACAGAGTCGCCAGGTAGAAGATTGCAGTCAAGATGGTGTCCTTCTCTTGTCTAGCATCAAGAGCTGGATCTGGTCTTTGTCGTTCTCCCAGGGAATATAATATTCACCTCCGTCCCTGGGAACGGCGCTAAAAGATGTTAGTACTAAAAGATGCAATCTGGCTGCAGAGAGGGCATGGCTAGCACATCATGTAATTGAATGATTGAATTGAGTTTAATAAGTGGATCAACAAGACTGGATGAGAAAGGAGAAGGTAACAAACTAACTGTAGATCAGTGAACTTCCATTGGGCGATAGAATCATAAACACATCTTGTAATTGAATGATTGAATTGAGTTTAATAAGTGGATCAACAAGACTGAACGAGAAAGGAGAAGGTAACAAACTAACTGTAGATCGGTGAACTTCCATTGGGCAATGGAGTCATAAACACCCTGCTCATTAAAGGCAATCAAACTGCATATAAGATAGCAAGTTTATATGATGATGGATAGAAGATTAGAAGATGTAAAAAAATAAGAATGTCTACTAAACATAGATCCTCTCTACAGAATAGAACTTGAAAATAAATTCAACATAAACAATGATCAACACGCAAGTCACAGCAAACCCTCTGCCGCTCAAGAATATGTGAATCAAAAGCAGCTATTGACCCTCAACGTCTGCAATATACTCATGCTGCAGACCCTCTACCGCTCAAGAATATATGAATCAAAAGCAGTATTGATCCTCAATGTCTGCAATATACTCATGTTGCAGACCCTCTTCCGCTCAAGAATATGTAAATCAAAAGAAGCTATTGATCCTCAATGCTGCAATATACTCAAGCATGATGAAAATGGAAAATGGAAAACAATGGAGTTAACAATCTGATAGAACAATTCTCATGAATCTTTAATGTCAGAAATGATTTCATAAATAAATGCCCTCGGGCTTACAATGGAAACATGCAACATTCCGCTCCTCCTATAAACTCAAAGCCTCCTGGATGGAACCCCATTACATTAAAAATAATTCCCTTTATAGAGTTTTTACAAGTTGTTAAGAATTAAACTCAAAATAAACATGACTCTTCAATCTATTATAAAAAATCTGAGGAGAAACGAACCATCTTTGAATCTAGGATTGTCTGCTCAAATGTGTCATAGAATGCAAAATTATTGGCTCAATTGATGCCTTGGAATGATGATTCGATGCCTGGAAATATGGAAACGGTTGAACTGCTGCCTTCAACTTAGGAATGCTCTACCACCTATACATTGCTATCTATTATTCTCTGAGTTATTTCTTCTAGTGATATCCGGTATAGTTTTCCACGCATGTTGTCACTGGATTGACCCTTATTTCACCTCTAGTATAATTGAATCCTGAGACCATAATTTTACCATCGATATCAACATTCAATGTAACATCGTGGTCTCTCAATTGTAGTTTCTGGCATGTGCACACTAAATACTTGTAAACATCTCTTGATGTACTTCGAGACTTGGATTCTGGAACATTGAAGCTTGGAGCTCAACATTTTATTTCAATTTCATTCTATGCAGTGAAATAAACCTCAGTGACAGACTATTCATCAATTAACCAGCGCTTTGCTTCTTGTCAGCTTGAAAACTCTGTTCTTGGCAGCTTTGTTTGACATCTATGTGCAAACTTGATCGAGCAATCAACACTGAGCATGTTCACACGTGTGAGCACATATATCAATCGGTTCACACCTGGGCATTCAATGAGCATGTAACCCTTAACACTTGGATGATAATTTGACATTTGGATACTTTGGGCACTTTTGACAATCGAATTTGGTGTTCACTATTAACATTCCGCCTCAACATTTGTCACTTTAAATTTGTGAAGCAGCCTGGTGTTTGATACCGCGTGCAATCTCCTTTTGCTGGCGATGATGCACATTATTATACAGCGTTTGATGGCACTCTTGACAATTAATCCCTAGGTCGTTACCTGGAATTCAACGTTTCAATTCTCTTTCAAACCGAATACTTGGCTTGAGGATGGACACGCAGGAACTCTGTCGACACCCACAGCCTGCCTTTTGATGTGTATGGTGAGGATCCTCTCCTTGGTTTTGGCATTTGACTCTTTGAGTACAGTCTTATAAATGCTATCGGGATTTGGGATAAACACATTTGTATTTAAATGCATGATATGTATCCACATGAAATGTGGAAGTATACTCAAAACTCTTTATAATTTACATTATTTCATCTCAATGTTGACACGTTGTGCAAAAAACAATGGATCCATGGCTCTACCTTTTTTTTTCAAACAAGAAAAATAGCTATATTATTATAATAAAAATATTTGAGAAAGTGTCCATACAATCCTCCACATGGAGATAGTCACAGTCTGACCGACAAAGATCAAGGCGAAATGAGACTCAATCACTCAATGTCCACAGCATCCAGAAAAGCCAATACAACCCAAGGGAAATGACAAACCAAAAGAGGCACAGCGTGCCAATCTTATGGAATATGGAGCCCAAAAAAGTAGTACAAAAATAAAGAAAAAAGATGAGATGACTAAATAAATACAGTCGCAAAAAGCCACCAGCCACCAAAAATAGACCCCAACTACCAGCATGAGGACGCTAATAGTGGGACGCTCCCACAAGAAGAAAGAAGCGAGTGGGACCAAACCTCAAAATGGATACATCCACCAACCGCTAACAGAGCCCGCTTAGATAGTAAATCTTCCCGCAAGTTGTGCTCCCGACATAAATGGTTGATGGACAGGTGCCGAAAATATTTTTAAAGTGATTCCACCATATCCATCCAAGGGGAGAGCGCCAAAGAGTGTAGTGAGCAACGGCCACACGCCCAATCAATAATCGTCAAGGAATCCCCAACAATTTGCTTAAGAGGAATAGATTTCCGCTTGGCAAAAAATAGGGTCACCCAAAGAGCAAGAAGTTCACCACGTGTATTGGATCCCATGCCGCCGTTCATCCAGATGTAATAGACTTGGTGTTGATTTAAGAATATGACCGTGCTTGCACCACAAATGGCTCCCCCACTCTGAGAAGCCCCATCAAAAAAAGCTAAAAGATCAAACCGCAAGGAGATAGGAACACGCTTTTTTACCAGAATATCAAGGCAGGGCAGAGTAACATCTAAGGTTGCCGTGAAAACTGCAGCCACCTTTCTCGCCATCCATATAGGGGAAGTCGACTTGCCCTAAAAAATAAGCAAGTTCCGAGCGATCCATAGCTACCAAAGGATATATACTACCAACGAGGTATACCGATGGTTATACTTGATCCAATTCTGTAAACAAAGGTGGATAGAGTCCCCATTCCACACTCCAAGGTTCGTGAAATGGCCCGAACAGCACGCCATAGGCTGACAGCAAAGGAGCACTGCCAGAAGATGTGGTTGATTGTTTCAGCATCTGAACCACATAATATAGAGCAATTTGGACCAATAAACCCCCTCTTTAGCAGGTTGTCCCAGGTAACTTATTTTCCAATGTCAACCAAATAAAAATCTTCAGTTTGGGTGGCAGATGCCATTTCCAACAGGTAGAGTACCACCACCATGACAATCCCTGATAAGATGCCATGATGGAGTCATATGCTAGCCTGGCCTTCACCCCACCATCGTGGGTATTCCATGACCACAGTAGAGTATCATCTTGATCCGATAACCTCAGGAAACCCTGGCATAAACCTTCCACGAAAGCAGACCATTCTACCACCAATCCATGGGCTCTACCTTATGGGCTTGTGTGGTCAAAATTGAGAGAAGTATGGCTGTATGGTTTGATGTTGACATCGAACTTGTAGAAGGGACAAAAAGGACCAACCTTTTACATGGCCAACCCTTTTACATGATATCCTTTTATAATTTAAAAGGTTATGGGAAAAACCATGATGAGTTTTTTTTTAATACTTTTTATAAGAACTATTATTTTAATGAAAAGATTTACAAATCCTTTATTTAAAATAATCATAATTATAAAATTTATGATGCATATAGGATGCGTTGGACTCGAGGATTTAGCAGACTTGTCGAGGACTCATAACATTTTCAAATGTAAACAAAGAGAACAAAGGTTAAAGGCATACATAAAAAACTAACCAAGATGAAATTTTGAGGAGATGGAAAACTGACCAAGCTGACTAAAACACTCAAAGCTTTTCCGACAACGGGAAATTGGGTTCTCTCTTTACATGCGTGCTGCTAGAATCTAAAAAATTTGATGGGGCAGATCCTGGTACCAATAGGAATCTCAATAGTTAAATATTATATCTTATGAAAGCAGCCTGTGGGACGAGTTTATACAAGCTCAAGAGGGCGCCCCACCCTCATGATGTAATATTTTTGTTGTATTTTGGTGTTTTTCCCACTTATTTTATAATTAGAATAGGACAAAAGTCTTGGAAAACAATGGTTCATAGTTGTAGGAAGGTGAACTAACAAGTCACCTGGGAAGTCAAGTTGTAAATATAAATAGAGGAAATTAGATGGATAAGGGGATTTTGCTTTTGGAAATATTGTGTTCAAACTTACTTTGTAAGAATTATTTCTGAGAATGACCAAAACAATTTTTCTAGATGGAAGCTTGCTCTGAAAATTGTGTCAAAATGTGTGGAACCGATTTATTCATTTTGTCTACGGAAATGCAGTAAGGCCGTTCTTATTATGTTGGATTATTCTAATAGTTTTTTAATTATCTTGGTGTATGTACATGCAAACACAATTTTATTTGTTTTCTACGAGCAATGGGTGTAATGAATGTTAATACTTGAGCTATCTAAGGTGTTAAATTTATTCTATGACTGTTAAATGCATTGTTTTTAGTAGTTATATTCTATAAATGTATGATGCAGTTACCTTACGTTGTTCTTTATTAACTTCGCTCCTTGCAAGGATATTTTAGATTAAATAAAATATTGCATTTAATTAGGAAATCTACTTGGGTGACCGACAGTGAAACAAGTGATAAGACGAGATGGAAGAACCTGAGCATCACTATGTGAGTCTGCTTCCTATTGGTCAAACAAGCATAGGTAGTATGCATAAGCATTCGCATGTAGGGTTAGTAATTTGCATTTCATTTAAAAACAATCAAAATCATAAATGGTGAATCGGGTTGTATCCGACAAAATTATTCCAAAACCATCTTGAACAGTAGCCAAACCGTAAGCCATATGGGTTCCCTGTTCCAAATAGTGAAGAGTCTAATTGAGACTTTTCATTGGGGAGAACCCCTACTATTGACGTAAGGATTTTTCCAGTCGTTAACACGTACCATCATCATCATCACCATCTAACAAACATAAACATACTCTACAATTAGCTAACGTCATATAAAATACACATCTATCATCACCTATGAAATATGATAAACACCATCTAACATACACATAACAAATTAGTTAAACATCTAACACATATAAACAACATCTAGCATATAACTCTAAAAATCACATCTAATGTCAAAACACATGCATTGTCTAACATCATCATTACACACATCTAACAAGTATCATTTAACATACACATATAGCAAACATATCTAATATGACCTAACAATATACACATCAACATCAACATATAAATAAAGTACATCAACATGAGCACGAAAAATGCACCCAAATATATATATATATGAACAATAATATCAAACTCATGATACATGATGTCAAATATACATCTCAAGTCAAATATTTTCTATAGCATATATGTCGGGTCAACGACCAAAACCAAAGGAATCGGTACCTCCACCAGCCAGAGGTATACTATCTAGAATATTCAAGGTCACATCTCTAGTAGAATATGATGGTTTGTAGTTTGTCTGTGAAGGAGAGGGTGGTCGCTCGACATGCAGTGGATTCAACGAAGATGGTGTTGAGTCGGTTGTGTGTGGAGGAGAGGGTGGTTGACCAACTAGTGGAGGAGGAGATGGTGGTTAGTCATCATGGTGAGAAGGATTAAGAGGAGGTAGATGAGATGAGGGTCAATTGGCTAGGTGAGGAGGAGGAGGATATATAGGAGGTGATGGTTGGTCAAATCAGTGAGGTGAAGGAGGAGCTACATGAGGAGCTGGATGATATGGTTCCTGGTCAACTCGATGAGGTGAAGGAGAACCTGGATGAGATGGTTCCTAGTCAACTTGGTGAGGTGATGGAGGATCTCAATGAGATGGTTCATGGGAAACTCAGTGAGGTGAAGGAGAAGGTGGAGGGGGAGCTGCATGAGATGGTGCCTGGTCAACTCGGTAAGGTGATGGAGGGGGGGCTGGATGAGATGGTGCCTAGTCAAATTGGTGAGGTGATGGAGGAGGTGGAGGAGGAGCTCAATGATATGGTGCCTGGTCAACTCGATGAGGTGATGAAGGAGGTGGAGGAGGAGGATGACCACCCTCATCGGATGGAATAGATGAAGTCTCAATGTCATGGCCATCCCTCAAAGATGTTATGAGGATAGTAGCTCCAATGATATGATACGTAGGAAGCGTCATATCATCGAAGAGAAATTATAATTGCTCTCTCTCATAAAAAGAAAAACCATCTCAAGAAATTATGATGATGGGTGCTCTTTGTTTGTAGGAAACGTTGGGTTTTATAAACTTTTAACAAGTATTTTCCATTTTTTTTAAATATTGCATCTTGTAATGGATTCGATTTTCCATATCATTGAAATCCTCCATGGAAGGGACACTCTGAAGGAAGCAATGCAATTCGAGAAGCTAAGATTAAAGAGAGTTAATAATTACTCTCTCTCATAAAAAACAAACCATCTCAATAATTGTGTTGAACTTTGGTTGTCATTGATGTCAATTGAAGTGAAAGAGGATTTAATATCCTTGTGCTAGCTTGAAGAAATATATGAAAGCTAGTTTGAAGAAGTATATGAAAGTCACATTGAAGAAATCCATATTATAGAGGTATATCTAGAAGTACATCCAATACATACAATTTGAAGAAGTACATAAGGCACATGTGCAAGTACTAAGTCCACCTAGTCATGCTACTTCAAGGAGAAATCAAAACAGTTGGTTGGACAAAGTTTGGGAGTGCGCAAGAGGCTTGAGAAAAAGAAGCGATTGGACAGGTATGCAATCCCTGGAAGTGTTCGAGACACACCAATCAAAAGAAGTATACAAGTTGTTGAAGCATGCAAGAGTACCAAGAGAAAGTGTAGGTCGTAGAAGTAAAGTGCGCAAGTCCCACAAGCGATGGTGAATCAAGGGTGTAAGACCACACACGAATTTATTCCAAAGTGTGCAAGTCCCATGATGCAAAGGATAAAGTATGTGCAAGATCCACAAGGGATGGAACCTCAATGGTGTAGAACATGACAAGTGGTGAAATTGTGAAGTATGCGGAAATGCTATGACCAACTTGTGGACATACCAATGCGCTGGACAAGTATAAATAAGAAGACAAGTTAGAGAGTTGAAGTAAGATTGAAGATGCAAAAGTAGTAGTTCTCTGATCTAGAAAGCTTCTCATTTTGGGGTATTGATGGCTCGTGGAACTAGAACAACATGATCTAGTAGAGAGCCAAGTGTGCATGAACAGAAGAACAAAATTGTTGATGGTGCTTAGGATGATGTAGTTTATCTATGAATATTGCACGAAGATAAAAATAGAAAACTACAGATGATGCACAAGTGCGTGATAACAAAATGATTGTATCGTAGACAATATGGAGAAAGTCACAGATGATCTAAGACAAATGTGCAAAGATGGACTTGAAGCACGGATAGTGATGCATGAAGTGAAGTAGTTTATCTAAGACATATGCGCGATATAGAGATGCATCACAACAAGAGATGCATAGTATGATTAGAGACAAGTGCGAAGACTAGAAAGGAAGTATCACAGATGATGCACATAAGGTCACAAATTATCTAAATACAGATGCACCAAGACAAAAGTGTAATACATCAGAAGGTGTGTAGAATGATCTGATACAAATGTGCAAAGTCAGAATAGCAACACAATAGAAGATGTGCAATATCAGTTGAGCTTGCAGATGCACAGAAACATAATGGCTTACTGAACCAAAGCGCGACATGCAGAATGCGATGAAGTATGTATAATATTGATTTATTCAAGTGTGTAATGTTGATGTAGTCAAGTGAAGTATGTGATACAATTCAACGATAACAAGATATTAGTTTACAGAAGGTGCACACAACGTTGTGAATAGTAGATTATCCGAAGAGTGTGTGGATTTGTAGAACAACATGGTAATATCTTCTACTTTCATATCAGGGTAGTGGGACGGGGCAAGGAGTAGGGGGTCAGTGCCACCTTCTAGTTGAAGATGGTAAATCAAGGATTTGGTGCTTCCTTTATGTTGTAGCTTGTAAAACCAGTGGGTTGGGGCCTCCTTCCAGTTGTTGCTAGAGAACTTCGGAATTTGATGCTTCCATGAATGTAATCTTTATATTATAAGAGAGCATTACGGAGTTTTCTCCCGTTTGGGTTTCCAAGTAAAAATATTTGTGTTCTATGTTTTTTGCATGTGATGTTAAATGGTTATATTTATGGTGAATGTTTAATTTAAGTTTCAGTGCAATTTCATAAGAATTAAAAATTGTTCATATCTGTGCTAATACCGATTCACCTCCCCTCTCAGTATTAATAAGATTCCAAAAATTGGTATCAGAATGGGTGTCTTCAGTAACAACTTAACATCTAGAAAATAGATCCATGCACATATATGGACAAGTAGGAAGGACTTTCCACTAACAGAACACCAAGATTTGATGGTACTAGCTACACCTTCTGTAGGATTAAGATGGAATTATATCTGCAATCATGCGGATTTGATGTATGGAAGACTATTGAGGATGGTTATGGCATTCCTGCAATTTCACCAATTGATCCACTTGAGAAAATACAGTATGAGTGCAATGCAAGAGCTAGAAATGCATTGTTATATGGGCTAACACACACAGAATTCAATAAAGTCATGCACTATGCTTCAACTAAGGAGGTATGGGACAAGCTCAGAAACATCTATGAAGGAGATGAGAAGATAAAGAAAGAAAAGATGCAGAATTACTCAGGATTATATGAACCTTTGAAAATGAAAAATGAAGACAATTTTGCCTCATATTTCCTTCGAGTTGATGAGTTAGTTAACGCTATCAAAAGTATTGGAGTTACACTAGTTGAAGAATCCGTTGTGCAAATGATACTATGAACTCTACCTCCAAGATTTGACTTAAAGGTATATGTATTAGAAGACAGATCTAATCTTGCATACTTAACAAAGGATGAGCTTCAAGGGATCTTAACTGCATATGATATGAGAACTGAAAGGAAAAATCCTATAAGAAAGGAAGCAGCCTTAAAAAACTAGAAAAGAGAAGCATGAACATGACAAAGGTTCTTGTAGTGAATCATATGAGGAAGAATCAAACTTTGTGAGAAAGTTGAAAAGAGGACATGGTAAGTATAAGGGAAAATTATCTTTCAAATATTTTATATGTGGAAGAGTAAGCTACTTTGCTTCAAAGTGTTCATATAAGGAAGACGGAGATAATGACAGTGAGGAAGAGGCTACTTACAATGAACAAAGGTTGGCCCACACTCAAGACAAATACAATAACATGAAAAAAGTTGCAAAACAAAAGAAGAGTCTATACACTAAGTAATAAAACAATTTATTCGAAGAAAGTGATCGTGACAGTAAGCCAAAATAAGTACTTTTCATGGCATTTGTGGAAGACGAAAGTAGTGAAGAAAAGAAAATTTTTTGCTCGTCTACCAAGAAAAACATACCAGTTATGCAAACTCAACCAGGAACACTAGATACATATTTCTTTAGTAGATCCTTCAATAAGCCTCCAAATCCTATCGCATAAATTAAATCATACAATCAATTTGAAGAAGAAGAAGCTGCATAGGTTGATTGGGAAGGTGAACTAGTTAGTTCTTTGGATGAATTAAAGAAGTTAAGAAGGAAGAAAAATTTCTTGCAGGACCAACTGTCAAAGCATGAAGAACAAGTCAAGCAATCCAAGCTGATTCAAGAGTCTCTTGAAAAACAAGTTAGTGAAAAGGAAATGACTTTTGAGAAACAACTACATTGCATAGTAGACAAAATCAAAATGCTTAACAAAGAGAAATCAATATTGAAGGAATCATTGGAAAATTCGGAACAAAAAAATGAATTGCTAACAAGTCAGCTTGAACAAAAGGATAGAGAGATCCATCACATAGAAGGAAAATTAACTGAGATAAAAGGGAAGAAATAGGTTCAATATCACATCATGATTGATACTCTGAATTGTGCACATTCGGGAAGTGACAAGGATTGTCTTGAAGATGAAGTGAAGAATAAATTCAAAGGAAACACATCAATCCTGAATAAGATTCTGAATTATCAAAGATCAACAGCAAACAAGTCAGGACTTGGCTATGACAAAACAACTGAGAAGGTATGCGACAACAAGCACAGTCCAAATCTATTGAATTCATTCAGGTATGATAATTCCTTCAATGATTACAATTATTTTCATTACACTACCGGAAGAAGGATTAATACAATCAAGTGCACAAGGTGCAATTACATTGGTCATATTGCAAAGTATTGTCAAACTATGAGATGTTATGCTTGTGATGGAGTTGGAAACAAGGCTATTTATTGCCGAAGAACAATGAATTGTCCAGATAGAAACATTATGCATAACAACAATCGCAATACTAGGACCATAAGGGAATACCGTCATGAACAACATCAAAATGGAAGTGCGCACATGAAGATATGAGTAAGGAAAACTTCTCAAGCATGCACAGAAGAGGCTAACAACCCAAGTATGTCTCAAGCAACAAGTAATTGTTTCCCATCTTGCTAATCTCTAAGAGATTAAGTAAAATCTTTGAATTCAACACGATATTCATTAGGAATTCAAGGAGTGTGTTAGTGAAGTATTGCAGTTAGAGAATATTTGAAGTTGTTTTTCATATTAATGTTATGTTTCAAAAAGATATGTGCATATATTCAATTATTTGTTGTGATGTGTTGAATTGTCACATAAAAGAGCTCATACATAGATAGAAGAATGCAATTGATTATTGCTGATGAATAAACAAAAGGATCGCACATATACATAAACAAAGTTTGTCTTTACATTAAACCTCTGTCGTAGAAAAATAGAGTTGAAGTACACAAGAGACAGCATGTCAAGGACTAAAGACAAAAACAATGATGAAAGTCATTTCAAACAAAATTGAGAATTCCAAAGAAAATTCAAAGGCGAGGCTCAAGGTCTAATTTTGTGTAATGATTAGATGGTTTTTATACAAGACGAAGCTCTAGATCCATTGGAACTGGCTCGATGTATTCTGTAGATTGCTGCAATGGAAAAAAATACAGAGTTAAGGACAATGCATGGGAAGTGGAATGTTCTGTTCAAATCAGGTTGAGGAGGTCCATAATATATTGTTGTTGTCACTCTAGGAAATAGACTATTTTACTCAGATTGGATAACTTTTCAATAGTATTTTTATTAACCTGTGACTATGCGTACCAGTGGTTCAACTTAGACTCCTTTAATTGGGCTTTCCAAACTCCCACATCCACTCTCAGTCGAGCAAATTATTCCTGTTGCGACTGAAATACCAAGCGAAGACTTTTGAATGAGTCATTAAATATATGGAAGAAGGAAGACATGATTGAAGAAGAGGAGAGACTCAGAGGCAACAAGACACATAACAAGCTATCCAGTGAAGAAACAAGGATGGTGAACCAGGAAATTCACAATTCGTTTATAGAACTGGAAGATGGTTCTCTGTGCATGGAAAAATAAAGTGAAGAGACATTGAATTTAATGGAATTCAAGTCCACAATATTCAAATCTAGTTATGGAGACTGTTAGGATAATTAATAATCCAACCTTTTTCTACCTTAGTGCTTTTATTTATTTATTTTTCCTGGTATTGGATGATGTTGTTGACCCCTTAATGGTATACATCTGTCATCTAAGACTCATTTTCCACTTGACGCGCCATGCATGCATGAATTTAGGCAATGCGGAGTCAGATCCCTATATTTAGGAGATAACTCAGTGATCTGGTTCAATTCACCTGAGTTCATGAATGTAGTGGGGGGTTTGAGCTCCGATTGCTGCTGATTATCAGCTAATGCACCCTCTCTAGCCTAATTTGGGTGAGAAAATCATTGATGCGCCCTTCATGATCAGTTAACTAACAATAGCTTCATTGAACTGACATTTAGTTGATTTTGGTACTATCGGAGCACTGTAGTGGGAAAAATTATTATGCTATACTGATATGGATTCAAATTGCTCCTGGGTAATCGAATTTTCTCTATTGTACCATATTATTTGACTATACATATTAATGGAATATTAAACCAGTTTTGATGCACATCTGAGTTTCTTTGCATGTTTGATTTTACTGCTCAATTCTTGCTAATTTTCACTGTAATTATTCCTCCTTGATAATCCTATCACTGTGAGGTATTCCTAGGCTCAATGATCTTTTATGTTCCAAAATTTCACATGGTGTCAAAGCTCAACAGAGCTAGTTTATCTTTGTTTTGAGTGTTTTCTACAGGATTTTGATTTGTTTTTTATTACAGTAGTAGCACCTTGCATTCGCTCTAGTAGCTACAGATGGATAATTTGAATGCTCTTTTGACTCCAATAATCTTGACACCCTTCAATTATCTGGATTGGAGGGAAATAATGTAGATTGTCTTGTGCAACAAGAGTCTGTACATGGTCACAATGGGAAAGGAGGTCGAACCTCAGGTAGCTTTTGAGAAAGCAAAGTACCTGAACAAGTTAAATGAGGATTTTTGTTTTATGTGTATTCACATCTCCAACGACTTTCTCTTCCATCTTAATGGATTGAAAACTCCAAGGGAGGTTTGGCATAAGCTTAAAATTCTCCTCGGTAACAAAGATGAGCTGAGAGGCCACATTTTGGAGAATGAATTAATTGCTCTTCAACTCAACAATTTTGAAACCATACAACCGTTCTTTTCAAATTTCAAGTCCTTGGTTATGCAGTGCAAACAATGTGGAATTGAAAAGAAGGATGAGCAACTAGTGCTATCCATCCTGAGTAAGCTTGGACCTGAATTTTCAATATTTATGTCTACCTTTCACTCTGGGAGATTGGAAATCCCTAATTGGAAAATTCCTTCATTAGATGCATTTACCAAATCCACGATCCAAGAACAAGACAAACTGATCCAAATGGGAGCCTTGAAGGCCTCTAAGAATCAATATCTTATGGATAGGGAGTCCAAAAATGCGAATGCTAAAGGGAAGCGGAAGGGAAAGGAGTGGAAGCAATTTGAATCCAAACCAAAGGAGAATCCTAATCCATCAGAAGGAGTCTCCGACTCCAAGAAGGATAAGCAAAATTTGTTTGAGAAGACCAAGTGTACCTATTGCAAGAAAGGAAACCATCTAGAGAGCTCTTGCATGAAGAAGACCATAGATAAAATGGCCAATCTTCTTGAAAAGCACAACATTGCCCTCCCAGAATTTGCAAGGAATATTGATTATGGAAGCAATATAGATGATCATGAGAGATTCCATGCACTAAAGGATGGATTATCACAATCACAAGCCTTCCTCCTAGATTTTGGAGCATCCAACCATATGGTTGCCTCCAGAGAGTCTTTTTATTCTCTAGATATCGTTTATGGTCCTAGTATTCACATGGGAGATGATTCACAGATCTCTGCTGAAGGGAAGGGAACAATTCAATGGGGCATGGAAATTTCAACAATGTTTTGTATGTAACTTCTCAAGCATCAAACTTGTTATTTGTTTATCGGATGACAGACACTCGTTCACCAAAGAATTTTTTTTTTGGACCTGACACAGTTGAGATTGCAGAGATCTCATTTGGGAAGTTAATAGATAAAGGTGTTTCAAACCATGCCTCAAAGGCATATGAGTTCTCTTATTTTTTTCCATATTCACATCAAAGTTCCCTCTTTAGCCATGCCAACGAGATTAGTAGACTTTGGCATGAGAGATTCAACCATCTAAATTTCAAGTACTTGCAGTTGTTTCACACGAAAGATATGGTTGAAGGATTTCCCGACATAAAATTCTCTCAAGGAATCTACAACGGTTGATTGGTAGGGAAGCATCCAAAGTGAATGTTTGATGTTGGGAAGAAAAAGAGAGCTTCCTCCACACTTGATTTGATACACCGTGATGTATCAGGACTAATGCCCACAACTTCTATGAATGTATCCAGATACCTTCTAACATTCATAGATGAATAATATAGGTTCTATTGGATCTATTTTCTTAAGCATAAGTCTGAGGTATTTGAGACCTTATAAGTCTTCAAGGGCTTGGTTGAGAACATTGTTGGGAAGAATATCAAAGCACTCAGATCTAATAATGGAGGGGAGTACTTCAAGAGATAGTTGCAACAGTTTTGTGCTTCTGAGGGAATCGAAATGCAGCATTCAGTCCCACACACACCACAACAAAATGGTGTGGCTGAGAGGAAGAATAGGTCATTGAAATAAATGGCTATATCTCTGGTTGAAGCAAGGGATATTCCTTCATATCTTTGGGAAGAAGCAGTGAATTGTGCTTCATACATTTAGAACAGGGTACCGCACAAATATGTGGATGGGGTCGCTCCATTCGAAGAATTGAAGAGACACAAGCCAGATGTCTCTCACTTGAGGGTTTTTGGATCCAAGACATGGGCCAAAATCCCATCTGACAAAAGAAAATCACTTCAACCCCAAAGTAGAGAATTCATTTTGATAGGATATGCATAAGATGCAAAAGCATACAAACTTATGGAGATTGCAACCAGAAGATGCTTCATTGAAAGAAGTGTCCAGTTCAATGAAGATCCATTGCAATATCTACAGTCGGTTGAAGAAGAAGGTAGATCTGGTCTACCTACTCCATTTGCACCTAATGAAGACCAAAATGATGTCTCTTCTGATGATCTAGATTCAAATTTCGAAGATGAGGACCAAGTTGAATAAGATCTTGATATTGAGTATGATGATCAAGCAGATCCAGATCTAGATCCAGCACTTGATCCCAATCTAAGACCTAAATGGGATCAAAAAGTCCTTGAAGCCACTAGGAACATAGATGGAGATCCATCTGACCATAGAAGAAACAGATCTCAATATCAAGATAAAAACCTTGCACTATGTCATACATATCCACTTCTTCCAGAGAGGTGCTACATGATGGTGGGGTTTAATCCACAATCCTTCAAAGAGGCTTGCCATGATCCAAGATGGAAGGATGCCATGGATGAATAATATGAGTCACTATAGAACAATGAGACATGGGATCTTGTCTCTATTTCCCCAAGGAGAAAGCTAGTTCAGTGCAAGTGGATCTACAAAAAAAAAATGCTTTTGATGGATATACAACCAAATATAAATATCGGTTGGTTTCCAAGGGGTATTCATAGGTTCATGGCTTGGACTACAATGAGACAGTCACTCTAGTAGAAAGAATGGACTTTGTCATACTTTTTTTGGAAATTGTAGCTTCGAAATAGTGTGAGGGACATCACATGGATGTAAAATGTGCCTTCCTGCATGGTGACTTGGAAGAAGAGATCAACATGAAGAAGCCTAATGGGTACACAGATGATCTATCCTTGGTATGCAGATAAAGGAAATCATTTTATAGGATCAAGCAAGCCCCTAGGGCATGGTATGCCAAAATGGATTCCTTCTTACTGTCACAGAAGTTCGAAAGATGCAAGTCTGACTGCAATGTCTACATGCATAAGAAGGGAGGTTTCCTATTGTTGATTGTTTTGTATGTGGATGACTTGATCATCACCAGTGGTTCATCTACTAGAGTGAAGAACATTAAGTCTACTTTGAACAAATCCTTCTCCATGATAGGTTTAGGGATCCTGAAACAATTTATTGGCCTCGAAGTAACTCAAAAAGCTTCAGGGATCATGATTTCATAGTCTAGGTATGCATCTGACTTGCTCAAAAAGTTCCACATGTATGATTGTAAAGCAACAACTTTTCCCTTCCTATTTGGCATCAGATTGGAATAAGGTGGTTCTACTCCTTTGGTTGACAACACATTGTATAGGAAGCTGATTGGTAGCTTATTGTACTTGACACATTCAATACCAAATATATCTTATGTTGTTAGTGTTGTGGCAAGGTACATGAAGGAGCCATAGGAGCTGCAATGGAAGGAAGTAAAGAGAATATTGCACTATGTGCAGGGTATGAAAGAGTTTGGGATTCATTAGCCTGCTAGTGCTCAATTAGATATGGTTGGTTTTACTAACTCATACTGGGCTGGAGACAACGCTGATAGGAAATCTACTTCAGGATACATGTTCATGCTGGGATCGGGACCAATTTTTTGGTCAAGCAAGAAGCAAGCAACTCTTACACTCTCTTCAGAAAAAGAAGAGTATAGAGGGGTTGCGAATGTAGCTATTCAAGAAGTTTGGTTACATGGCATCTTGACAGAGTTTGGCATGCGCACTTCTCCTTCAGTATATATTTTTTGTGATAATCAAAGTGCCATAAAGATCTACGGTGATTTAGTTCAAAAGAAAAGAACCAAACACTTTGAGGTTCATATGCACTACATTGGGGAACTAGTGCACAACAGGACCATCACACTGCATTATTGTCCTATAAAGGAACAGATTGCAGACATTTTTGCAAAGTCTTTCACTCAGAAGATATTTTCCTATCTCAAATATCTGCTTAGTGTGAAGATTGTTTGAGTTCCCTGTTGATCATTTTTGAGGGGGGGTTTTTTCCCATGAGGTTTTCCCCATTTTCTTAGTTTAATGAACAATTATTTTTTATTATTGATGGTATGGGTGACATTTGGTCTCAGTTACCAGGGCCCGGGTTGTCTAAGTTTGGATTAAGGGGGGGGTGTTAGGATAATTAATAATCCAACCTTTGTCCACCTTAGTACTTTTTTATTTTTCCTAGTATTGGATGATGTTGTTTACCCCCTAGTGGCGTGCAGATGTCATCTAGGAATCATTTTCCCCTTGATGAGCCCCACATCCATGAATTTAGGCCATGCATAGTCATTTCCCTATATTTTGGGATCTAACTCAGTGATTTGGTTCAGTCCAACTGAGTTCATGACTGTAGTGGGGGATTTGAGATCCGATTGCCACTGATTGTCAGCTAATGCACCCTCTCTATCCTGATTTGTATGAGAAACTCATTGATGCGCCCTTCATGATCAGTTAACTAGCAGTAGCTTTAGTGAACTAACATTCAGTTGATTTTGGTACTATTGGAGCATTGTAGTGAGGATAATTCCTATGCTAGACTGAGATGGATTTGAATTCCTCTTGGGTAATAAATTTTTTTCTATTGCACCATATTCTTTGACTATACAGATTAATGGAATATTACACTAGTTTTGATGCACATCTGAGTTTCCTTGTATGTTTGATTTTACTGCTCAATTATTGCTAATTTTCACTGTAATTCTTCCTCTTAGCTAATCCTATCACTGTGAGGTATTCCCAGGATCAATCATCTGTTGTGTACCAGAATTTCACAGAGACATCAAAATTTATTTCATGATTTAATGAATTCGGTAAAAAGGACAAAATCTGGAAACCCAATTCATTGTTCTGTGCGACTGAAATGATGTTTCCCAAAAGACTCAAGTATGAAAGTGACACATTAAAGTTTCCACATGAGTTATTCATCACATCACCTTGTTTCCATGCTAGCTGATGGATGGAAATATGTGAAAAGAATATTTGGTTGTCATGGAAAGATCTGGGAAATCCGAAAATCAATGAAGATTGGTCACAACGTAGTAAATGCGACAAAAATGAACAGTTGGATGCTGGAAGAAATCAGCATGGAAGACAATGTAAGTAGATGGAATTCTACAACGTGCAATGAATATGAAAAGAAGATAGTAGATAACGCGAGAAATGAAGAAGTGTGATTTATTAATGAGTATGAAAAGAACTAAATATGAAGATAAAAGGAGTATCTCAACTATAGAGAGAGCATACTCGAGATAGCTACAGAAATAGTGTTGAGTGTACAGAATGCAAGGTAACTAAAATCTGCGCAGAGACTCCAACAAAAAGAAGAAAGCATGAAGAAAGGGGGAGTAGTCCAAGCAAGCATATGCTTGAAGGCCAACGCAAAACCAAATAAAGAAGAATCTATAATTGCGCATTGAAGGAACCTATTTTCCGTAGATGTCAAAGGGGGAGAAAGATCATGAAGCATGTGATCAACAAATAAATATCATGAAGAAGGGTAGAAATATCATGAAGCATGCGATCAACGCAAAGATGAAAGAAGCAGAGAAGTACTGATATGTGTAGCACAAAGAAACAAAGAAGGAAAGATAGTGGAAGCATGCATCAGTAGAATAAATACATCCAGAAATGAAAGACAACAGAAGAAACACTAACAACAGTCTGCGCAGATGGGTAAATGCCCAAACTGGAAAGAACATAGGGGGAGTATTGTGACCAGGACAACTGAAGAGCACAAATTAATTAGATCATTGTCATGCACAAATTCATGAGGTGTTGACATCAATTCCAAAGGGGGAGATAGTTGAACTTTGTTTGTCATTGATGTCAACTGATGTCAAAGAGGATTTAATATCCTTGTGACATCTTGAAGAAATATATGAAATCCAATTTCAAAAAGTATATGAAATTCACTTTGAAGAAATCCAGTTTGAAGAAGTACATAATAACTACATAAATATTACATAAGTACATCCATTACATCCAGTTTCAATAAGTACATAAGGTCATGTGAAAGTACTAAGTACACATATTGATGCTACTTCAAGGAAAAGTCAAAAGAGTTGGTTGGACAAAGTTCGAGAGTGCATAAGAGGCTTGAGAACAAGAAGCAGTTGGATATGTATAGAAACCCCGGAAGTGCGCAAGACACACCAATCAAAAGAAGTATACAAGTTGTTAAAGCTTGAAAGGGTACCAAAAGAAAGTGGTGGTCAGAGAATTATAGTGCGCAAGTCCCATAGGAGATGGTGCATCAAGGGTGCAAGACCACAGACAAAGTGATTCCAAAGTGTGCAAGTCCCATGATGGAAAGGACCAAGTACGCGCAAGACCCACAAGGGATGACACCTCAATGTTACAAAACATGACAAGTGGTGGAAGCGTGAATTAAGTGGAAATGCTACAACCAACTTGTGGACATACCATCCGCACAAGGAAAGTATAAATAAGAAGCCAAGTTGGAGAGTTGAAGTAAGCTTGAAGATGAGAAAGTAGTAGTTTTATGATTGGGAAAGATTCTCATTTTGGGGTATTGATGGCTCATGGAACCAAAACAACATGATCTAGCAGAGTCCAAGTGCACACGAACATAAGAATAGAATTGTTGATGGTGCACGGGACGATGTAGTTTATCTGTGACTATTGCGTGAAGATAGAAATGTAGAACTATAGACGATACGCAAGTGTATGAGAATAGAATGTTTGTATTGCAGGCAGTATGAAAAAATTCATAGATGATCTAAGAAAGATGCATGAAGACAGACTTAAAGCACAGCTAGTGATGCACAAAGTGAAGTAGTTTATCGAAGACATGTGTGCGAAGACAAAGTTGCAGCATAGTTGGAGATGCGTACTATGATTTGAGACAAGTGTTAAGAACATAAAGGTAGTATTGCAAATGATGTACAGAAGGTCGCATATTATCGAAAGACAGATGCACCAAGACAAAAGTGTAATACTGCAAAAGGTGCGCAGAATGATCTGATATAGATGCGAAAAGTTAGAATAGTAGTAGAACAAAAGATGCGCAGTATCAGTTGACTTTGTAGATGTATATAAACATAATGGCTTACTGAACCAGAGCGGAGAATACAAAATGCGATGAAGTATGTATGATGTTGATATAGTCAAGTCTGTAATGTTGATCTAGTCAAGTGAAGTATGTGATACAGTTCAGCGATAACAAGATATATGTGTATAGAAGGTGCGCACAACATTGTGAACAACAGATTATCTTAAGAGTGTGTGGATAAGTAGAACAACAGAGTAATATCTTCGAAATTCATATCAAGACGGTAGGATGGGTCAAGGAGCAAGGGGTCGGTGCCTCCTTCCAGTTGAAAATGGTAAACCAGGTATTCGATGCATTTTTTATGTTGTAGCCTGTAAAACTAGGGGGTAGGTGCCTCCTTCCAGTTGGTGCTGGAGAACTTCAGAAGTTGGTGCTTCCATGAATGTAATCTTCAATATTACAAGAGAGTGTTTCGAAGTTTCTCCCATTTTGGTTTCCACATCAAAATTTGTGTGTTCCGTGTTTTATGCATGTGGTGTTGAATGGTTCTATTTATGGTGAATTCATAATTTAAGTTTTAGTGCAATTTCATAAGGAGTAAAAAATGTTCATAACTACGGTAATACTAATTCACCACCCCTCTCAGTATTAATAAGATTCCAACAAATTGTATTGTGATCCCCTGATGATGTATGCACTTTGTTTGTCTGAAACATTGGGTTTTATAAACTTTTAACAAATTTATTCAAACCTTTTTATTTAAATATTGCAGCCTGTAATGGATTCTCTTTTCCATATGATTGATACCCTCCATGGAAGGGATGATCTAAAGGAAGCAATGCAATTCGAGAAGCTAATATTAACGAGAGCTAATAATTTCTCTATCTCATAAAAAAAACCATCTCAATAATTGTATTGTGATCCACCAATGATGGGTGCACTTTGTTTGTCTGAAACGTTGGGTTTTATAAATTTTTAGCACGTCTTTTCCAACCTTTTTATTTAAGAAGCATCATATCGATAGGAAGGTCCCTACAGATATCCACAAGCATGGGGTCTCGTGTGATATCCTGAACTGTTATAGGGAAGACTCCCTACCTATCCATAAACATAGACGACTGGTTCGTCAAACGCTTCTTGTCTCTAGCAGCAAGCCTGCGTCACATGTTGGGCCTCAAAATATCAGAACCTCACCCGCTAATTCAACCTCAACCATATCAACATCAACAGGTTGGGTAGGAAAATCCCAAACAAAGGTACCAATATCTGCAAAATATATAATACACAACAATAATTACAAAAATTTCAAAAAACAATTTAAAGAAAGCGTTAGGATTAATTTTATTTGCTTTAAGTAAGACAATAAAATGAAACTATAATAATTTAAACATAACAATAATATTACCTCGAGCATCTGGTGGCTCATCCAGGGTGAATATGATGTTAGAAAATCCTCCCCAATCCATCCCTACATAAGGACACGCCATCATGTCTAAATTTTGCTCATCCTCACTGGCTAGTAGGTCCAATGTTTCATATGTAGTTTGAGGTACACTTTTGAGTCCCAACTCGGCAAGGGATACAGTTTAGCTAGAGCGATATTTTTTGAAACTCCACTCCCAAGACATCTAGTATAAAATGCACCTCTTGCACATGATCATCAGACCTATTTTTATGGTTCCGAAATCTAGGGACCTATATCGATCAAGAAATTTTGGCATTAACATGATCCTGGTAGGGAACATCGACTAACCCCTCTTGGGAAGCCTCTAGCCCCACATATGCATCCATGCCTTAGTCATCGAAATAAGAGGGAGACAGTCAAATGAAGGTATAGTGATTGGAAACCTCTAAAAAAATAACCAAAACAACTCTAAAACAAAACGGAAGTTGGCCCTTCCCTTGAACTGTTCACAACATCTATCAAGAGAAAAACAGTATTGCTGCAAAAAAATGCCAGATCATTGGATGCATCTCGACCTCTGCACTAAATAATCAACATAATATAATAGAGGGAAACTAATTTGTTTCCCATCAGTGTAGTGCACAATGGTCATCACCAATAATGAGAGGCACCTGATCTCCTCTCTACTGAAAGAAGAGATATGTAACTATCCACCAAAAACCTAAAAATACGCTAGATCAATGACATCATCACTAATATATATCAAAGAGTAGACATACTGCCTCTCTGGGAGTCCTACGTCGGTTGGGACATCATGGAAGGGAGGAAAATCCTCCCCTCTCCTGGATAGCCCTATGATAAAATATATATCCTCCTCAATGGGATGGAACCATTGATCGAGAAAAATGAGGAAGGATTGTCTTGGATGATCCCATTGATGGATCAACTGTGCCAAAAGTTTCGAGTTCCACTTTAGGGATGTATCCTCCTCATATAACTTGAGGAGGCATACTTCCCCCAAGAGGACTCGCGTCTGTGAAATAATGGAGTGAGGGTACAATTCCCCCTCCCTCTCTCTCACCTCCCATGCCTGTAAATTATCGTATGGGTCAACTCACTGTTGATGCTCCTCTTTGCACTGACATATCTTATTAACATATAAAATACATCAATCTATTATACAAAACATAAAAAAAAAAATTAATGAAAATTTTATTTATAAATATGAAATAACATTTTTTTCTAAAAACACCCGAAATTCCAAACCAGTGTGCTTGAAAAATAGTCATGCATCGCCAGCGGTGCATAGTAATACATACGCATCGGCAACGATGTGCCACTTATATGTAATGAACTTATTAAACTAATTGTTTTAAATATGAAATCAAAATAGTGTGTCGTATGCATACAACACACTCGTGTGCTCAATACACGACTAGCACCGCCACAGTTTGTATATAATAATAGAATGCACTACCATGAGCACTACTAGGTAATCTTAGGATAGTGTCGGTGCATCCCTAAGAAATGGAAGCACCGGTGCTTCCATAATATAGAAGCACCGGTGCATGTGCTAAATGATTAAGCATATCTATTAGTGCACAAAAAAATAGACAATGCACTGCTATTGGCACATGTATTTGTGAAATAGTGAGCACCAACTTTTTACCAAGATTCTCGGGGCATTTACCTTAACAAAGCATCGTGAGAGGTGCGTACCTAGCAATAAAACACATTGGCGCGTTGTAATATTAACACACCGAAATGAATATTTTAAATTTAATTAATGTTTCCCAATGCACTAAGGTAAAGTAGCACACTATAACGATGCGTTGTGATTTCGATTAAAACGGTCCACATGTATACATGCACATCATGTAATTAAGTGCACTGGTGTGCTCTATTACATGAACATACTCGGTAGGTTTTTAATTTTTTTAAATTAATATGTGATCGTGCTCTATAATTTATTGCATCGCCCTAACGGTGCAATTAGTGTATTGGTGCCTAGATGCACCGTTCATAGTGCAAGGAATGGAAAGCAATGGTGCATGTATATAAATTAACACATTGTTTCTAGAGTTATAATTTATTTTAAAATGGCACAACGCATTATATACTATAGCACACTATGTAAAAGGTGTGCTACAATGAACGGTAGTTAACATGTCGCCGACGGTGCACCCAATAAATTTACAAGGTGCACCGCAACACGACGTGAGTCGAAGCATGAGAATGCACCACACAGATTTTTTTTTTAAAACAGATCAAATTCTAGATTAATTTCAAATTTTAATCCACTAAAAATTTAAGTTGGAAGAAAACAAAGAGATTACCTGGACATTTGTTGGCCGGGGAGGCATGGTTACCATGTAGTCCAAAAAATGAAATTTGCCCATTGTTTGAGAAAATTCACAATGTAGGTGTTAACACCAAAAAATTGTTCACCTAGCTCATCCCCTTAGTCACATAACCCATTCATCCCTTTTTCCTACATATTTGGCCTCCAAAAACCCAAAATCCCTAAGTTTCCAATAAAATGGGAAAAAGTAATAATTTCCCTCGAGAAATTAATTAAAATCCTCCAAAAAAGGTCAAAATCCCCCCCAAAAAAGCATAAAAATATTCAAAATAAAAGAAAGAGGGAAAACATAAAATACCATTGATCAATACTAGTGGCTTCCCGAAACCATGGGACAAGAAACCATCAACCAAATTTGCTATAAAAAGGTGGTGGAGGCCCCCCATTTGACATGCATACACTCGTATGTACTGTCACTCTGCTGAAATTCCTACTGAAACAATGGCCTCCCTTTGAGCTTGTGTTTCCCATTTGCTAGTTGAGTTTTAGCTACCTATGAGTATTCAAGGGAGAGAAGGAGACGTTGGAGACCCAGAGAACCATAAATTCTACGACTGCAAGGGCCCACATATTCTCATCACATTGAGGTAACCCACATTGTAAACCCTTGTTTATAATACAAAAACATTATTTGATTCACAGGTATCTTAATTTACATTTTATTTTTACTATAGTAATCATTAGTACTTTTTATTTTCATGCACATCACATTCATGAACTGTTACTAGGAAGCTCATATCTCTTAGTAAGTGTCCTTTTGCAGTAGCTAGTGTGAATAACCTAGCTACAGCTTTTGGCGAATCCAACCGGGTCGATTCCCATCGATCTGTGGTTTGGTAAGATCAATAGTTATTTTTAGTTTTGCATTTGTTATTTTCTTTTTGCATTGTAGTTTATTTCAATTGTTTCATTTGTCTCCCTCCTTAGGGTAGATATGGCATATTCTTGAACCACGTACTTGTATGTTTGGCCTTTTCCATCGTAGTACCTTTTTATTTTTCCATTTTTACGGCCTAGGCCACGACTTCTAGTGCCGTTTCATGCCCCGAAGCGAGGGTTTTTCTTCATGAAGTGCGCTCTGCTCTCTACAGCTCGAGCGCGACTTTTTCCCCATAAAGCACGCCCAAAGCATGAATTTATGCCCATTAAGCATGCTCCAACATGCCTTCTTTCCCATTAAGCGCACCCCAAGCATGCTCATTTTCTCATTAAGCGTGCTACAATGCGCCTATTCATCTCATAAGTGCACTCTCAATGCACCTATCTAGCCCAGAAGCACACTCCAAGCACACTTATCTCCCCTAGAAGCACGCCCAACCTTCTATGGTGACTTTTTTTGTTCTGGCACGAGTGTTATATAGTCTGTAGTGCCCCGAGCACGACTGTTCCCCTGACCGACATGCCCTGCACCTGTTTTTGGCTTTTGCACTCACATCGAATGCACTTACAACCTCACTTTTTGCTTCCACCCATTGTGGATGGTACTTTTCTATTGTTTACTTGCTGTAGTATTTGATACCTTTCAGTTTTCCTACATCCATATTTGATTAGTGCATTGTTCTCTAGTTTCATTTACATTTTAGTGAGTTTCTTGATTGCATCATTTGCATATATTTTCTAGCAGTTAGTACTTCCATTTGAAAAGAAAAGAAAACATTTATTTTAGTTTCAGTACTTTATTTCAGCATTTATTTTTGGCAGATCTTGGGCTTGTTCACACCACTTATGCACCCATGCACTCCCTAAGTTCCAAGTGAGACTAAAATTGATTTAATTGAACACACATATAACCCCACTTGGGGACCCAACAACAACTTGGTGGTTAGGTAGGACATTGGGGTTAGGACTCCAAACAGCACCCCCATTGTCATGTACATTTGAGACATAGTTGTTGTCCTTTAGGGAGCCAAGGTACCCTATTATTTATTGGTACGATTGAGACCGATTTGTCGGAGAGCCTCTCCTCTAGGAGGGAAAGTGGCAATACTGGTTACAAAATTCTAAGTGGAATACCGCTCTCCATTCTGTACCGAAGGACACCAACTTGTTGTTCTCGTCTTGCATGCTGGCCCCCATACCGAGTGCGCAACGACCAAAGGATTGAAGCCACGGGACACCTCTCTGGACGTTCCATGAACAGGGTAGCCTAGTATCCATTCTTCTAGGTCTATTTTAACTGAGATCCCTCTCGGTAGGGGGATATCCCTTAGCCATTTGGTTCTCCATTTCATATTTTTTTATTGCAGATTTCATCACCCTACAGGGGATATGATTTGCATGAGCTTCCATATATTTCAGATAGGTGTTTGCATCCTCCTATACCCCCTAGGTTAGTGAGTCTTTTTATTTCTATGAATTTTGCTTGTTCGTATTCTAATTATTTTGTTACTGACCCACCTGTTGTAGCACAATATTGGAGTAGGTGTTTTGAGATTTTTGTTGGCCTGAGTATCATTTTTTCATAGCTCTCCTCTTGCATGCATGATTTCATTAGTATTTATTGGTGTGTTTTTTACCACATCCCTTTAGCACTTACACACTTGTCACCATTTCTTCACCGAGACACTCTCGTCACCTTTGGGGGATGTCCCCGCAATACGATCCATTAGACCCCATTCATCACGCTCCCTTAATATCCACAATTTCATCGATGGATCTTCATCCTGACACCCCTTATTTCACATCTTCTTCTGAGTCTGAGTCACCCATACACAGAGCTTCATCTATCCCCATGTCCAACGTGAATCCAAACCCATTTTATGGAGGGATTGTCAGTGATGGCACTGCCACTGGCCCCACTACCACTTCAGCAACTATTCCCACTATGACATCCACGAGACCCACCATCCCTGGTATGATAGGACCTACTCCTACCACTACAGTACATACTACCTCTACGTCGATACCCACTTGTAGCAGATCTATTCCAACGATAGTCCCTTTTGTTACCAGCAGTACCCTTGGGGGAACTGACCCCTCCTTCTAGATCCCTCCACCCATGATGAGTGGTTCCTTGATTCCCATTATGACCATTGCCACTGCACCACCGCTTGATGGAGGACGCCCCATGGATTCCATCATAGCTACCACGCAGGTTGCCTCAACCATGTCACATGCTCCTGCTAGTTTTCCATTCATGGCTAACCTTAACCTCCCCAACTTGGCCCGATTGACTAACAATCTAATCCGACATGACCCCTCATGGCCTCCCATGCCTACAAAACTCCCTTTGGACATCCCCACGTTTAAAGGGAAGGGTGGTGAGGAACCCCAAAAGCATATCATGTCCTTCCACTTATGGTGTTCCTCCAGCTCCATAGCTTGAATGACTTCATCCGCCTACACATTTTACAACAAATGCTCTCTAGCACTGCAACCAAGTGGTATATTGACCAGCCCCATGGGAAACATTCTAAGTTTTCTTCCCTCGCTTCGACTTTCCTGGAGTTCTTCCAACTACCAATCCATTACAATGTTGGTGTTGATATTCTCCTATCTTGTAGACAAAGTACGACAACCCACATCACTGGCCATATTCATGAGTGGCATAGATGTCACAATTTGTGCGAGATCAAATTAGACGACCGTATCTTTTTAGATTAGTTTTTGAAGTCTCTCATACCAGCCATCTCCAAGGATGTGGCATCTGAAAGGACCCAAACCGAAGAAGAAGCCATACTAAATCCCAGCAATTTGGACTTATCTATGCACAATCAGGATACCTTTACACCATTCTCTCTAATGCTCCTCACGACGTTTCCTCTCGAAAGGATGTGCCAAGGGGCATCTCATGTTGTCAATGACATCATTGGCCACGTTGCATCCACTAGTCGACCCTATACACATATTCGTACAGCATATATCCCTATCTATAACCCCACCCCTAGTTTTGCACCACTCGCCATGAGCTGCGGTCCCGATCTTTCATGCGCAACAACTCATTATGGAGAAACACCTTCATATGTTCCGTCAACCTGGACTCCCCACCAACATGTTCCCACTTAAATGGAACCTAGATACAACCATAATCCGCAAGTGTATGCTTTCCCCGTCGCACCACCTTCTTATTACCCTTTGTCGGCCACACCTACTATGGCCTTGCCTCAAGCTCCTCCTGCTTACCCGCCCAACCTCAAAATACTCCCACGCCACAAGGGCAACTTTATGCCCAACGGAACCAACTGCAAAACTAACCTGCCCAATCGAACCCAAATAAGAGATGCGGTCACAACCGGGAAAACAACCTCCAAACCTTCCAGATAATAATGGTGTTGCTCCACCTAATCAGAACCTCAATAATCATCCCCGGTGAGGAAAGAACCCTAACTTACGTATGAACCACACATGCTCTATTTCTAGTGTTTATTGTCATTACACATGCAATTGTCCCCATTTGGATAGAGCCTGAAAACTCTATACCGAGGACACCCCACAACAAGGGCATGTCGCACCTCCATTACCCCCCAACCCACTGCATCCCACCACACATCCCATGGTGTTACAGAAACCCTTACCCACGCAAGGGGTCGTCGCTACCCAACCCGTGGTACCCACACAAGGGGATGCCAATCCACAACCACCAGTTACTTATGCCACTCCTGCTAGTCAAGCTTCTAGCTTAGGAGTTCACCATCTTTTAATGATTCCCTCTTCCGATGTCAACCTTCAAATGCGTCGTAATCAGTATGGTTTGACCACCGAAACCATCACTGCAAATAAGACGACTGCCACTTCCCGCATAGATCAGTCGTTATGACTACCCACACTACCGCCATAAAGGATCACCAAATCCCCCAAATTACCTCTGCGCCGCATCACTAACAACCTGTTGGCCTGATTTTATGACCCTAGGCCAACTACGGATATTAAGCCCACACAGGTTGCTTACTACAACTTCCGGTATGTTTAACTTATCCCAATCTTGCAGATTATGGTCTTGCTACCATCTGAGTTTTATCCTCTTAAGGAGAATACAATTATCAAAAATCAGAAAATAATTCCTACGTTAATCTAAGAGCTAAACCAATTCCTAATGTTAACTTCCAAGGTTTGCTTTCCTACTGAAAGTCTCTTGTTTTGATATTTTGGTTTTTGTTTGAATTTCTAACAAAAGAAACTATTTCTTATGTAAAACAACTTACTAAACTAAAATCTATATAACAACTGCTAAAGTAAACTAGAAAATTTAAACTAAGAAACTTTGAATTAAATCTAACCTACTTTTCCTATATCAGCTGAGAGCAAATATTTTAAACTATATTAAATATCTTTAGACAATTATAAGTAACAAGGAAAAATGAATGATATAATTTCAGATAAGAAAACCATCAGAATTAACATCATTAACACTCTCTCTATTAAATAAGATTTACGATAATCGAAAAAATAAAACAAGAAATTATTCTATTCATTCTGTAACATGATAGTCAAGGGATAATCAATGTTCAACATTAATATTTGAATACAAAATTTAACTACTTATTAATCAATGCACCTATGAAAATATATATGTAATTGAATAACAAGCTTATGGATATTATACTATATAATCAAAATCATCAACAAAAAATTGAATGAAACAACTTATATAGTATATTAATCAAACATAAAATGTCAAGTGATCAGAGTAATTTAAACAACATTGATACAATTACAACACAATGTAATTGTATTTAGACTAATAGGAGAAAGCAGAGTATTGAAATATAAGTATATATATGTATCAAAACTAAGGATACACAGTTATACCAGTTTCAAACATAAGCTCGACAACATCCAACAAGAAAAACTCCAACATGATTGAGGCAGCAAGTAAAGTGTTATCTCAATATCAAATTATTTCAATAATACTCCATCCCTTTTTACAATGAAGTTCGTGGATTATATAACAAAAGGATAATAACCTCCTCCACTATTCTATGCAGCTACTTTCTAAAATCAAACTCTCAGTTTTGACAGTTGTCAAACACTGATGATTCATTAACAACTTCACTTAACCAAAATATTTTTACAATAATGCACCTGGCATCCAATCCTAAGACTCATCTAATAACTTGCAGGCAAAATTCTTGAGACTTTAACCTTATCAGCAGAATAACAATGTGTCCATGCAAGAGAGGAGAGGCAACCGGTGTCTAACATTTAGCATCCAAGTCATCAAAAGAGAAATTCGCTTCATCATCTATCAGCAAAATCTTAACGAGTATAACAACATCAAAACTTAAGACTTTATCCATCAACGACACCTACAAAATCAACCAACTGCATATAAATATTCATAGATAATGCATTAATGATGAAACATAAATAATAAATTTTAAGCAATGCCCTCATAATATATGATTCTGTGGCAATGCTAATCACATTTTCTTATTACCTGTTAAAATCAAAGCATTAAAAACAAACTCTTTAAGCTAAAGAGTGAGCAGATTCAGGTCGAAATTTGGAGTCTGGCGGTCCTTCTTGATTCTGACAATTTAGCTTTGAGCTCCAAAATTTTGAGCTTTTGATGTTCTGTTTGTTCGAACAGCTGACCTTTAGCTATTGTCATGGATTTCTTAGCAGGTTTTTATCTGTCTTTCTTTGACTTCATTTCTTGCCACTTACTAATCCATAACAACAATTCATTTTTAAGAGACATAATTTCATCTTTCATATTTGACTCATTCGAATGTGATTCCTTCAACTCTGTCTTTAACTCAACGATTTTGTCCTTTAATATTTGCTTAAGAGTTAATTGAAATTCTTCATTGCTTCTTACAGGTGAGGAATCACCAGTGAACGAGGGTTTCTGTCCGGATTCACAAGGAGAAGACTGGTCAGCGAATTCATTGGCTGATGACATAATAGAATGATTCACCCTAATATCCTATTCATCATTACCAAGTGAAATCTCATGAATTGGAGGGGATTCATCGTCTTCACTGTCAATTTTGATTAAAGGGGATTCTTCCTGTTGCTGAGAAGTAACAGGAATGGATATTGTTTCCATGCTACGAGTGACGCTTTGGGAGCCAACATATACAAAACCCTTTTGTTTAGAGTCATTTCTATCACAACAAACCTTTGCTAAGCGTTCAAGCTTCTGTGTGGACACACCGTGGGGTTTTTCAGATGCACATAAGTCAGCACAAAATCTAGCAATAATAGAGTTTGATCATTTTTTAACTACAGGTCCTCCATCATCTTCTAACCCTTCATTCACATTCGCAAATTCATTACAGTGTTTCACCGATTCATTGATTCTAATGTTCGAAGAACCGATCTCTTTTGCAACTACATATCTGATACTAATATCCACGGGAGAATTTACCCCCTGTAACTTACTATCCCCTAACTTGGTCTTACGGTCATCATCAATCTCAGGGTTTAAAGGAGTTTTACGTTTGTTACGAGTCTTGGGAAGTAAGGTAGGCCAATACTGTGTTTGCCCCAGGTTATTTTCAGCCAATAACTCATCCCACGATCTACCCACAAGGGATAACTGGTGCTGAACCAAAATTTTAAGCAAACCATGATGGAATAGGATCCTATCTAGATCACCTAAAGTGCTCTACACTGTGTGTGCCATCTTCTCCAAACTTTGATGTAAATAAAAGGGAAAATTGAGTTTAAAGCCTTTCAAATCCAATAACAAACATAGGTGATAGTAATGGATATGTGAGAAACGGCCATTGCAAGACACATACCTGACTAAAATTTCGTAATACATTCACCACTCTGGTTTTAGAAATTTCGAAGAAACCCCATATTTCATATATGCACCAGCTGGAAAAGGTAAGAGTAGTAACTTACACCTTCCCTTATTGACCTTTCCTCCTTTGAACCAACGCTCACTAGTCTGAGGAAGCTTCGTCGCTTGGGAAATTTTGTCCTCATTGATTGTACACTGAAACCCCCCAAGTTGAGCCACATCCTCCTTAAGGCTTAACGCGAACTGCCTAGTGACTTCATTTTGATGGCCACTAAAATGCCTAAAACATGAGCCCCGTCCCATTTTTTCAAATAATGCGGCAACATTTGGGTTTGCCTCAACCATTTCTAGACCTGAGACTTCAAAATGACTCAGAGGAGCCATTTTTTCACCACTACAACTCTGGATTGGGTTTGAAACGAATTCCATTGTCAAAATTGAAGGGATAGGAATCCCAGTAACAAAGATCATGCGAAGTATCGAATCATTGATCAGTTCATTTTCTATGAAAAATAAAACCCTAAATTCGCCCTTGCTAATCATGATTTTGAATTAAGAGAACAGATGCTATAACTCAAGTAATTCGAACTTGATAAGATTGCAATAAGATAGCTCATCATGCAAACTACTTGATAATCATAAATGATCAATCTTTTACACAATCAAAGCTTGGGAAACCAAAGTAATTAAATGATCCTAGTGTTTAATGCTCAAAACTAGTCAACACAAAGAGCAAAATAATGATGATACCTGAAATAAAATGATGACTCAATGCTTATTCATAAATGATAGAGATATTCAAACAAATTTGTAAAGGACTTGAAATGACACGATTTATACATATGATCAACAAGTGTCCGAAATATTGATAAGTGTACTTAGTCCAGGATATGATAACCAACAAATTCCTATGATTTTGGTTTAGAATGATCATCCATCAAATTCTAGGTATAAGTATAAAAATCGAATTATTCGCTTGAGTATAGCCCTAGGACTTTATTTATTTACAAATACAATGACATAGTATTAAAATATTTCAATGTAAAAAAGGGTTATAATATAATATAAAATGAATTTATTAACCCCATAAGTATGTATTTAAAACTAATCACATGTACCATGTCTAGTATCCAAATTATAATCCAAAATGAAAATTCAGAAGATTTTGTGAAAGATGGGAAATTATATAAGCCAATTCTATTGAATAAAGATAATAAAAACAAGCTGAAAGTTAATAATATACATAATCAAAACATATAATGACAAAAATTTGATTACGTATAATTTCATATTTAACAGCTGTTAAATGAATGAGAATTAGCTCAATCCATAATACTTCCTAAAAATCTAATTTTAATCAATAATTTTTCCTTAATTGAGAATACCTTCAGAATCAAAAATTCTGAAGGCATTCTTTAATAATTTTCCAAGAATTAATAAAAGAAAAGAGATGATCAAATTTTATTAAGTGGAAACCAAAATGAAATTTGAGAAGGTTGGTCCCTGCCAACAAATGGCGACAAACTGGGCAAACCGGTTATCTCTGCTTATCCATCCCAAAAGGATGCATAAGAAATAATCTTAAAATTTGCTCAAAAAGATCAGAAATCCTTAATCTAGCAAGAACCAAGATCCAATTCATATCTGCAAATATTTTCAGAACCATCCTCATTTCTGCTGATAAAGATTTTTGTCATAGACGACCTGAAAATTACCCTGTCAAGACAAAGTACTCAAGATAAAGATAATCTTACATCACAAGTATAAACATACATCTATTTACTTCCCTGAAGAATTTCCAAAATCTGCCCCAATTAAAAGAAATATTTATTGATTTTCCATTAGACTTTAATTGAAGAATATTGTCCAGGCGTGGTAACCTGATAGTGACAGCATCATTCACGAGTACTACCAAAAATAAACAAGCTGGCTTGTGATGAGACCTCCCATCCCTTGATCTTTCAATCAAGAGCCATCAACCTTGTGATCAAAAATTATGTTATCCCTGACAGGGCTGATGATCATGATTATGTCGGCTCATAATGAGACCTCCTATTCTTCAATCAAAATCCAATTTATTTTAAAGACTTTCACATGAAGCAAATCCAAAAACCCCTCAGATGATAAATAAACCTTTTAAAGATGACTGATAATGCAAACTAATAAATATTTTCTGAAGTACAAAGTTTTGAAAAGGAAATCCATTAGCTATCTTAACTATAAAGAAACAGATGCCAGTGGATAAATCCTACTCATAAAAACAAATATTATCAGTTTATTATAGGTTCCTATCAGATTTGAGAATATCTGATTAATCTAACTAAATTTTGAAAGATTTAACTTTATTGCAACTAATGAGCGAACTGCCATTAAGTTACAAGGTTTATTTATTCACAGATACCCTCTCAGAAAGGAATATGTACATAAATGATATTTTTTTAAGTATATACATCAACTAATAAAACCGAAAAGATATTTATTTATCTACAAATATCCTATCTAAAATAGACGTATGTACAGAAGATTGAAGATCATAATGTTTTGAATGGAAATCAATTTTTTCATAAAACTCAAGAAAATCAATTCTAAATTTGGAAATATTTATAGATGGGTAGATTTATAATTAAAGAAAATAAAATTCAACTGTACATGCAAATAGTTTCAAAATTATCAAAAGAGAAAGAAAATACTGTATAATTAGTTACAAGATGAACAAATTATATACAAATTCAAAATCTGAGGAAATCAACAGAAATATTTTTTCATGATCAGTCCATTAACTGGAAAAGATTCGGACTGACCTTCTAAAGTTTGTAGACGAAAAGTACTAGGCCCTAACCTTTCTGAAATAACAAATGGACCTAACCAGAGCTGCTGGAATTTAATATGCTCACCTTTGTCTTCGTGGGCTTTATCCCACTTCAACACTATCTCACCTACCTGCAAGTCTTTGCTTGAAAGTGAGGCCTAATCAAACCAAGGCTTCACAATTTGCTGATGCTTCTTAAAATGATGTTTAGATCTTTCCCTATCTTCCTCCAGTTTCATCAGATTGTTAATTCGCCTCACCATAGCTAAACAATTCTCATCCTGAACAAATTGAGCTAACTGGAGAGAAGATAAAAACAAATTAGGGGGTAAAATGGCTTATGTGCCATAAACTAAGAAGAAAGGTGAATTTCCTATTGATGATTTGGGAGTTACCCTATCTTCCCAAAGAGAGTTATACAAAACTGTATGACAATCACAATGATGACTAGCAATAGTCCTCTTAAGAATCTTTAATAGGTTTTTATTAGTTTATTTTGCAAGAACATTACCGTGAGGATGATAACTTGCAGAATACCTGATTCTTATACCTTTCTCCAAAGAAAAATGAGTTAATTCTACCGAATAAAAATACGAGGCATTATCAAAAACCAATGAATTAGGAAGACCAAATCGAGTAATGATTGCAGATTCTAAAAATAAAATGACTTGATTGGTATTGAGTACTCTCAAAGGTGCAACTTCTGCCCATCGGGTAAAATAATCCATAGCAGTGATCATATATTTATGTTGCAACGAAGAAGGTGTATTTATTGGACCTACTATATCGAGACCCCATTGCTGAAATGGTCTATCAACCATAACTGGTTGCAGAGGAAAAGTGGGCTTCTTAACCCTCCATGCGGTTGTTTGACAATCTTGACATTTTCTCACAAAAGCATAAGAATCTCTTAATAATGTGGGCCAATAGTAGCCTGCTCTAAGAACCTTATGAGTAGTGGTCTCTCCACTGAAGTGTCCACCTGTAGGACCAACATCTAATTCATTGAGGACTCTTTCAATCTCATCGTTGTCTATACAACGTAACAACACGCCATCTAAATTTCTTCGATTAAGAATGTTATCAATCAGCTGATAGGAAGTTGATTTTAACCAGAGCGCTCTTCTTTTCCCAGGTTCCAAATGTTTAGGGGAAGATACCGTTTCAAGAAACATTCTCAAATCAGAGTTCCAAGAATCCTGAGGAGGAGGATAAAAGTAAATTTCTCTATTAAACAAATCTTCATCAAAATTGATTTCAAAATTACTATTTGGCAAGTGTGCTTCTTCAGCTACCAGTTTACATAGTCCTTGTCCTTTAATAACTGTTGAGGGATTTATTTCCAAATCGTACTCCTAGAGAGCCATCATCCATGGAGCCCTTTTCTCACCCAAATAATTATGTACCAATAAATTACTCACCGCGGGAAATGGAACAATCACTTTTGTTCTGGATTTTTATAAGTAAGGACAAAAGTGTTTGACAACTTTAAAAACAACAAATGCTTGTTTGTAAATTTCATGATAATTAAGTTCATCTCCATTGAAATTAGAACTCATAAAAGATATTGAAATTTCACAATTCTGTTGATTGTGTTGAGTTAAAACAGCAGCATAAGATATGTCAGAAGCGAACGTATACAATATGAAGTCTTTGCTGAAATCTGGGCTTAAAAGACTAGGAGCCTCAGCAATACGTTTTAAAATTATTCTGAATAATTCCTTTTTAATATTACCCCAGTTAAAGACATCATCTTTTTTAATCATATTCTGTAAAGGACGTACAATCTTCGAAAAGCTAGGAACAAACCTCCTTACGAAATTTATTTTACCAATAAAAGATTGCATAGCCTTTTTGCTAGAAGGGTAGGTGATTTTCGATATGGCTTGTGTTCGTTTAGGATCTATCATAATGCCATGTTTCAAAACAACACACCCTAACAAAATTCCTTGTCTTACAACAAAAATTGTTTTTTTTGGATTAAGGGAAACTCCATACCTCCTACAACGCTCAAACACCTTTCCAAGATGGGAGATATGATCAGGATGGTATTTAGAAAATACTATCACATCATCAAGATAAATGACTACCGAATGATTAATCAATCCCCTAAAAGTGATATCCATCACTCTTTGGAAGGTAGCCCCAGCGTTGATCAAACCAAAGGGCATTTTTCGATAAGCATATGTTCCCCATGGAGTTCTAAAGGTTGTTTTAAGTTGATCCTCTGGAGAAACTAGGACTTGATTATAGCCCAAGAAACCATCAAGAAGTGATAGCATCTCAGAATCAAAGACCTTTTGAAGGATCTGTTCCATGGGAGGAACGGGGTAGTTATCTTTTTCTGAGGATCTGTTCAGATTCTGTAAATCGACACATAGTTGAATGTCCCCATTTTTCTTTCGAACTGGAACTAAATTAGCTACCCATTGGGTATGCCTCACGGGAAAAATAATATTGGTAGCTAAAATTTTATTCAATTCTTGTTTAACAGTCAGTTCGAGAGTTGGATGGATTTTCCTAAGTTTCTACTGAAAAGGTTTTGAAGCCTCTATTCATAGGTATGATATGCTACATGACCTGTGGATTAAAAATTTTAAGGTTGCCATATGTCCATGCAAACACGTCCTTATACTCCCTAAATAATTTGATAAATGTTGATTGTTCAGAAGGAGTGCATTTTGTTCCTAGGTTAACAGTCTGCGTATCCGAATCTGTCCCTAAGTTTACAGTTTCATATTTCATGGATGAACTGTTAGTTTTGCAATTAGGTACAGATTTAAATTTATCTAGAAGATCATAAAACTTTTCTAATCGCAACACTAAATTAGGGATAGCTTTTACATCAAAAAGAGCCTTCTCTACTGACCAATGATCATGTATTACCGTAAATTTGCGTAGGTTTTCGTCATGAGTGATTTCATCGATAACCGAATCCTTGAAGGTATCTTCGTTCATCAGAAATTTCAAGACCTGCACATCATCATCAAAAGTGCACCAGCTAATAATATTATCAGGGACAGATGGTCTAAAAATTAATTCAACCGAAAAGAAGTTTGACGTAAAATTTTCAGATGGAATTAACCTAGAAGCCACATTAGCTAATAGATCAACCTCTTGATTCTGAAATCTAGGAAAGGAATTTATGTTAAATGCTTCAAAATACGAAATGAGATTCCATACCTCTCTTCAGGGAAATTTTTAGGGGCGAAATTTTGCCAATTGGCTATTTTTTGGGCTTTTTTTCAAAAAATAAATTTGTTATTTGGTCATTTTTAGTCTATAATATTGCCTATATTTATATAAAATATGATTTTTTATCATAATATTCACCAAATTTTTTAGTTTTTAGTAGTAAATTGTATGTTTCATATTTAATATTCGCTTACCTATCTATATATTTTTTTTTTCAATCCAAAATAATCGCCTATAATACTATACTTAAGTATAATATTAGAATCCTTAAAAAATACCCTGCCTCTCTATGATAATTTTGCAAATGTTCTGAAATAGTGTATTGTATTACGTACTGTCACGTCCCTATTAGTGACCCCATTACATTCAAATGTAATGATGTAATATTGTTATGAAATCATGGTGAGGAGCTCAAGACCAAGGCCTCGCCATCGATTTAGTGATGCATACTGCTTGTGTGCTAGCCATGCACATTGGAATTTCAATATCATGTAAGATGCATTTTAATAAAAATACCCACAACTAGCTATGCAATGCAACAAAGAGATGGGTGCATGATTTTACAAGGAATTGGGGGGGGGGGGGAACATTCAAACCCTTGAGCCAACCAAGTCAAGCCAAGTGTCAATGAGAGAACCCATCAAACCCTCAACTACCCATGTTGACTTTTGTACCCAATCATCGATTTCTCCCAAGAGTTGGTTGGGGTAGTTAATGCCTTGGGGAATGGGAGGTATGGCTATCCAAATTCGGGTATGGGCAAGCCACCCTGCATGGGAAATCACATTTTTCTTCTTGGGCAAGAAAAGAGCCATGAATTGCTCCCCAAGCCATTATCCATGAACTAGTCTTCCTCCCTCACGAGTTTGGAACCACCTGGGCGTTTTCCTCCATGGTTTTTCTGTGTTTACTCCTTTCTCAGCTGAGAGAAGGGCGTTTTTTTGTTATCTACCAGTTGGGAAGAAAGAGGAAATTGATTTGGGGGTGTATAGAGGCTCTTTGGCCCACTAAATGCTGTTATATCTGTGGGAGAAATCGTTTTCTCCCCTATGGTTGAATTTCCTTCTCCCAATCCGTTTTTGGGGTGCCCATGATTTGGGGAAAACCCATGGCCATATTACTTGTAAATCCCATTGTTTAAAATGTGTATCCCTGCCCCATGTCTGTGCTTGCTGTGTGAGAGAAGAGTATGTTGGGTATGGGTTATGGGTATCCATGGCTTTGGCTTGAGCTTGAGTGTAAGCCTCCAGGGTCCAAGTGTAGCCTGATAAACCCAGTTGGACTCGCTTGGCTGAGATGAAATGGTTAATGGGCTGTGTGTGAGCTGGAATGCTCCCTTTCCTTGTGAGAATCATGCCCAGCTTGGGGGTGGCCTTCGGACGGACTCAATATAAGTTGTCGAAGAGCCTATGGTTGGGTGGAACGTTGCAACGACATAGCTAGTTGCTTGGGACAATTGCACAATGAAGATAAGTGTTTTATGTCTATGTATTTACTTATGCAATGTTTAAATTAATGATTATTTTGATATGCTGGATGAGCATGAATTGTGTGTGGATGTTGTTTTAATTCTGTTGTGCATAATCGATTTGCTTCACATCTGCACACTCATATTTTAATTATATGAATCTAATGAATGGGCTGAGATGATGTGAAAGCCCCGAATTTGAAATCATGTTCCCTGCCTTGCTTTGGATAAATGGGTGGGTACGTGACACGTACCTGCTAGACAATAATCTCAAAATCACCATAGGCCACTAGCACTTTGATGTCTAAATCTATTTCCTTCTTGAAACCTTGAATTAAGGCTTCATATTCTACAATGTTGTTTGTACAATCAAATTCTAATTGACAAGCTATACATATTTTATTCCTTTTAGGATCAATTAACAAGCAACTAGCTCCAGCTCCCTCCTTGGATTTTGATCCATCAAAATACAAGGTCCAAGTTGAACTATCTGCAACCACTTTACTTTCTATAATATGTACATGATCATTATTATCTACATTATTTACAATGTCCTTAGAAAAGAAATCCTGCTAAATATGAGTCACATTCAAGATTTATGATTGTTGTTTCTTACCTAAAAAAGGTGAATTTTCAGCCTTGAAATTACCGAATCCAACTTCATACATATAATTACCCATAATTGAATTAGCAAAAAGAACTAGTTCATTAGGATCATGAATTTCAGTTACTGTGTGCTTTACGTATCTCTCTCTGCCTATTTTAATCTAATTAGCTTTACTATTTTTGGGAAGCCATAAGGTTGACCAATCTGTTGTAAAATAACCATTCATATTTTGAGACCAATATCTGCTTAAAAATAGCCCATATGCGTCAGGTATATCAGCAACTACAATATCTATGATTTGGTAAAATTGATGGATTGTTGGCAAGCCTAATTAATATATCTTTCATCTCTCCTAAAAATTTTACATTTGATCGATCCAATTGTGAAATTTGAGTTTCACATGGGGTGTATTTTGCATTCAAGTTTATGCATACCGATAAAGGCATAAGATTAGAGGATGCTCCAAAATCGACCACACAATTATGGACGTTTCTGTTAAAGATTTCAAATGTAAGAAGAAAAGGAGGTGTTGTAGACTTTGAGTTTTTTCCAATCAATGAGGTTTTATCGGCAATTGACTTGCCTTTATCATTAGATATCAATTCAGCATTTGAATTATTAGCAGCTGTATTATTTTAAACATTTGGAACTATTGAGCTTATTGCAGGATTTATAGTGGGACCATTAGGCATTTGATAGATCTGAAGTAGATCGTACATACTAATATTAACACGTAATTTTTTCAAATCTTCAATTATGTCGTATTGTAAATCTAACTTCAGTAAATTTTGAGCAGTTTGAGTTTGTTTGACCGGTTGAGGATTATTATTAGCTTTGGCTGTATTCGAACTAGATGCTCCAAGGGTGCCTAATGATGTTCTACTTCTTGTGTTATAGGCATGCTGACCTGAAGGAGGGTTTTTGTTTTCAGGATCTTGAATCAAACTATCCCAAAAATGACCATTTAACTGTTGTGGTTCTTGAAATTCATCTTCATTCTCATAATTCTCTTCTTCTTCATAATCAACAACTTCTTGGTTTAAAGAGGGTTCAGGCATAGATAATACTGCCCGAATAGTGTTGAAAATCTCTTCATTAACTGCCATATCAGGGGGAGTATTTGATTTGTTATTATTAGTAGAATTTGATCTAAATTGATTTCTAAAGAATCCCCTAGAAGAGGAGCCTTCAGAATTTGTTTTATTTAATCCTACAACTTCATTAGTTAATGCCCTGATAGCGTTTTACAATTGTTCAACGTCAAATGCCTTGTCCTTATCTGGACTTGACCTTCCAATCTTCTTTCGGGGAAAAGTGTCAATTTTTCCACTTCTTTCAGGTTTGTAAGTCATGGAGTTTTTCTCAACTTTAATAGCCTCCTCAAAAGTTTCAACAAGTATCATCATGTTAGCTTGTTTGACGAACATGCCTAGATACTTAGGTAATGTTGAAGCATAATTCTCTATGATGATGTCTTTTGTTGGTTGGGAAGCAACAAGTATCTTATTTTTCAAAGTGAGAAACCTTTGATTAAAGTATTTTATTCGTTCTTTACTCCATCTTAATTCGAGATAACTCAAGAGCCAAAGCAACAGGAGTTTATCGTCTCTGAATTTATCAAGAAAAGCTTAGTTAAAATCAGCCCAGTTTGCAATTGAACCTTGAACCAAAGCAAAGTACCTGGTTGAGGCTCTCCCTTCAAATGTCAAAGGAAACAAGCGACAAACTACGTCCTCATGCTGAACGTTCATGGTTTGAATAGCTAAAATAAACTTGTCTACATGAACCTCGGTTGGTTCTTTATTATACGGATTAAACTTCGGAAGAAGTTTGTCTGGATGTTTAGGCAATGGATGTTGTACCCCAGGTACCGCCAAATCCCTTATTCTAAGCCATGTAAGCGGTGGATTTGGTGGAGGATTAGGTGGATTACCTCCTCCACCAAGTATGTTTCCAGCCATATTATCTTCTTCGGAATCCGAAGAAATATCGAGATTAAAAGGCCTAAGAATATCAAGTGGGGAGTCTGGTGGGGAAGGTGGCTGACCACCAAAATCTCCTAGATTAATAAGACTTCGCGAAGTGTGAGTTCGGGCGGTTCCCCTGGACCAACCTCTAGTTTGATGACTCAAAGTACCAGTTTACAAAATATCAATTTCTCATCATTCTTGTTCTACAGTAGTTAACTGAGTATTATGTCGATGTCATTGAGGCAATCTGTAATCTAAAGGTGACAGACCAGTTTGATGAGCGTAAGCTCTTGTAAGTATTCGTCGTGATTCTTCTAAGACTCAGATATTTTTTTCAATGGTGTAAGGGGATGTATTATGATCTTGTTCTAGAATTCTCCTTACAGTATCACTAAACGGCGAATTGCTGAATTCAGTTTGTGAAGTAATCACTAAACCAGAAGTAGTGGTGTTTTGAAAGTCAATTCGTAATGGAGGATATTGACTGGTTGAAGGATTATCGTTAATGTTTTCAGCCATTAATCATATTCAGGCCCTCCTTCTAACGCCATTTGTTGGCCTGATTTTATCACCCTAGGCCAACTACGGAGATTAAGCCCACACAAGTTGCATACTGCAGCTTCCAGTATGTTTAACGTATCCCAATCTCGCAGGTTATGGTCTTGCTACCATCTGAGTTTTATCCTCTTAAGGAGAATACAATTATCTAAACTCATGGAAATAATTCCTACATTAATCTAAGAGCTAAACCAATTCCTAATGTTAACTTCCAAGGTTTGCTTTCCTACTAAAAGTCTCTTGTTTTGGTATTTTGGTTTTTGTTTGAATTTCTAACAAAAGAAACTATTTTTTATGTAAAACAACTTACTAAACTAAAATCTATATAACAGTTGCTAAAGTAAACTCGAAAATTTAAACTAAGAAACTTTGAATTAAATCTAACCTACTTTTCCTATCTCATCTGAGAGCAAATATTTTAAACTATATTAACTATCTCTCGACAATTATAAGTAATAAGGAAAAATGAATTATATAATTTCAGATAAGAAAACCATCAGAATTAACATCATTAACACTCTCTCTATTAAATCATATTTACGATAATCAGAAAAATAAAACAAGAAATTATTTTATTCATTCTATAACATGATAGTCAAGGGATAATCAATGTTCAACATTAATATTTGAATACAAAATTTAACTAATTATTAATCAATGCACCTATGAAAATATAGATGTAATTGAATAACAAGCTTATGATATGATACTATATAATCAAAATCATCAACAAAAAATTGAATGAAACGACTTATATATTATATTAATCAAACATAAAATGTCGAGTGATTAGAGTAATTTAAACAACATTGATACAATTACAACACAGCGTAATTGTATTCAGATTAATATGAGAAAGCAGAGTATTGAAATATAAGTGTATATATATATATATATATATATATATATATAAAAACTGACAATACACAGTTATACCAGTTTCAAACATAAGCTCAACAATATCCAGCAAGAAAAACTCCAACATGACTGAGGCAACAAGTAAAGTGTTATCTCAATATCAAATTCTTTCGATAATACTCCATCCCTTTTTACAATGATGTTCATGGTTTATATAACAAAAGGCTAATAACCTCCTCCAATATTCTATGCAACTGCTTTCTAAAAATAAACTCTCAGTTTTGACAGTTGTCAAACACTGATGATTCATTAACAGCTTCACTTCACCAAAATATTTTTACAATAATGCACCTGGAATCCGATCCTAAGAGTCATCCAATAACTTGAATGCAAAATTCTTGAGACTTTAACCTTAGCAGCAGAATAACAATGTGTCCATGCAAGAGAGGAGAGGCAACCGGTGTCTGACATTTAGCATCTAAGTCATCAAAAGAGAAATTTGCTTCATCATCTGTCGGCAAAATCTTAACGAGTATAACAACATCAAAACTTAAGAATTTATCCATCAACGACACCTGCAAAATCAACCAACTGAATATAAATATTCAAAAATAATGCATTAATGATGAAACAAAAATAAAAAATTTAAGCAATGCCCTTAGAATCTATGATTCTGTGGGCATGCTAATCACATTTTCTTATTACCTGTTAAAATAAAAGCATTAAAATCAAACTCTTTAAGCTAAAGCGAGAGCAGATTCAAGTCGAAATTTGGAGTCTGGAAGTCCTTCTTGATTCTAACAATTTAGCTTTGAGCTCCAAAATTTTGAGCTTTTGATGTTCTGTTTGTTCGAACGGATGATCTTTAGCTATTGTCATGGATTTCTTAGCAGGTTTGTATATGTATTTCTTTGACTTCATTTCTTGCCACTTACTAATCCATAAGAACAATTCATTTTTAAGAGACTTAATTTCGTCTTTCATATTTGACTCATTCGAAAGCGATTCCTTCAATTCTGTTTTTGACTCAGCGATTTTGTCCTTTAATATCTGCTTAAGAGTTAATTGAAATTCTTCATTGCTTCTTACAGGTGAGGAATCACCAGTGAACGAGGGTTTCTGTCTGGATTCACAAGGAGAAGACTGGTCAGCGAATTCATTGGATGATGACACAATAGAATGATTCACCCTAATATCATGTTCATCATTACCAAGTGAAATCTCATGAATTGGAGGGAATTCATTGTCTTCACTGTCAATTTTGATTAAAGGGGATTCTTCCTGCTGTTGATAAGTAACAGGAAATGAGACTGTTGCCATGCTACAAGTGACATGTCGAGGGCCAACAAATACAAAACCCTTTTGGTTAGAGTCATTTCTATCAAAACAAACCTCTGCTAAGCGTTCAAGCTTCTGTGTGGACACACCGTGGGGTTTTTCAAATGCGCATAAGTCAGCAAGAATTTTAGGAGCAATAGAGTGTGATCATTTTTTAACTATAGGTCCTCCTACATATTCTAACCCTTCATTCACATTCGCAAATCCATTACAGTGCTTCGTTGATTCATTGATTCTGATGTTCGAAGAATCGAGCTCTTTTGCAACTACATGACTGATACTAATATCCATAGGCGAATTTACCCCCTGTAACTTACTATCCACTGACTTGGTCTTACGATCATCATCAATATCAGGTTTTAAAGGATCTTTACGTTTTTTATGAGTCTTGGGAAGTAAGGTAGGCCAATAGTGTGTTGGCCCTAGGTTATTTTCAGCCAATAACTCATCCCACGATCTACCCACAAGGGATAACTAGTGCTGAACAAGAATTTTAAGCAAACCATGATGTAATAGGCTCCTATCCGGATCACCTAAAGTGCTCTACACTATGTGTGCCACCTTATTCAAACTTTGATGTAAATAAAAGGGAAAATTGAGTTTAAACCCTTTCAGGCCAATAACAAACGTAGGTGATAGTAATGGATATGTGAGAAACATCTGTCGCAAGACACATACCTAACTAAAATTTTGTAATACGTTTGCCACTCTAGTTTTAGGAATTTCGAAGAAACCCCATATTTCATATCTACACCAGATGGAAAAGGTAAGAGCAGTAACTTACACCTTCCCTTATTGACCTTTCCTCCTTTGAACCAACACTCACCAGTCTAAGGAAGCTTCGTCGCTTGGGCAATTTTGTCCTCATTGATTGTAAACTGAAACTCCCCAACTTGAGCCACATCCTCCTTGAGGCTTAACATGAACTGCCTAGTGAATTCAGTGTCATGGCCACTAAAACACCTAAAAAGTGAGCCCCATCCCATTTTTTCAAATAATGCGGCGACATCTGGGTCTGCCTCAACCATTTCTGGACCTTAGACTTCAAAACGAGTTAGAGGAGCCATTTTTTCACCACTACAACTCTGGAATGGGTTTGAAACGAATTCCATTGTGAAAATTGAAGGGATAGGAATCCCGGTAACATACATCATGCGAAGTATCAAATTATTGATCGGTTCATTTGCTATGAAAAATAAAACCCTAAATTCTCCCTTGGTAATCATAATTCCAAATTATGAGAATAGATGTTATAACTCCAGTAATTCGAACTTGATAAGATCGCAATAAGCTAACTCATCATGCAAACTACTTGATAATCATAAATGATCAATCTTTTACACAATCAAATCTTAGGAAACCAAAGCAATTAAATGATCCTAGGGTTTAATGCTCAAAACCAGCCAACACAAAGAGTGAAATAATGATGATACCTGAAATAAAATGATGACTCGATGCTTATTCATAAATGATAGAGATATTCAAACAAATTTGTAAAGGACTTGAAATAACACGATTTATACATATGATCAACAAGTGTCCGAAATATTGATAAGTGTACTTAGTCCAGGATATGATAGCCAACAAATTCCTATGATTTTGGTTTGGCATGATCATCCATCAAATTCTAGGTATAAGTATAAAAATCGAATTATTCGCTTGAGTATAGCACTAGGACTTTAGTTATTTACAAATACAATGACATAGTATTAAAAGATTTCAATGTTAAAAAGGGTTATAATATAATACAAAATGAATTTATTAACCCCAACGGTATGTATTTAAAAATAATCATATGTACCATGTCTAGTATCCAAATTATAATCCAAAATGAAAATTCAGAAGATTATGTGAAAGATGGGAAATTATATAAGCCAATTCTATTGAATAAAGATAATAAAAGCAAGTTGAAAGTTAATAATATACATAATCAAAACATATAATGACAAAAATTTGATTACATATAATTTCATATTTAACAACTATTAAATGAATGAGAATTAGCTCAATCTAGAATACTTCCTAAAAGTCTAATTTTGATCAATAATTTTCCCTTAATTGAGAATACCTTCAGAATCAAAGATTCTAAAGGCATTCTTTAATAATTTTCCAAGAATTAATTAAAGAAAAGAGATGATCAAATTTTATTAAGTGAAAACCAAAATGAAATTTGAGAAGGTTGTTTCCTTCCAACACAACCCCAATGCTCATGATGCCCCTAACTATAACATCATGGATGACTTATCCCAATCCCTCACCGCTATGTCAGCTTTAAAAGTTTTGAAGAACTATCCAACACAACGTAAAGCATTGTTGTATCCCCTAGGTGTGATCGACCCTTCTGACTCACAATTGATGGCATTCGACTTAGAACAATATGAACCTTGCATGTCTTCATCCCTCATGTTTCAAATATCAGTTTCGATTCGGAAACTCATTATCCATCAATGCATTATCGATGAGGGCACCTCCAGATGCATCATGTCCACATTTGTGTGGCAAAAGCTCGGATCCCCTCCTCTGCAATCATCCACGATTGCCCTTCGAGCTTATGATGGTCGCACAGGTCAGCCGAAAGGCCTTCTTTCTAATGTCCCCATGCAGTTAGCCAGTAAAACTGTCTTGATTGATATTGAACTCGTCAATGCGCAAGTACATGTACGAAGCTACATGTATGCAATGAAGGTCGTTGCCTCATATCTCTTCTGGTTTATGATGTCCCCCCATGAGGTATGAGTCATCAAAATAGGCCAACTCACTTACTATGACCCTAACGCACCTACCATGCTAGAGAACGTCCTCCCCTTGGTCGACAAACCTATACTCAGTGCGTCTATTCCTTTTATTTCCACAGTGCGACTGGCTCATTTTTCAAAAACTCAAATGATATCCACATTTACCACCTTACCCCCTCCCTAGCCGGTTGTTGAAATATCAGACTTGTGCACCGTTTCATCCAGCAAATTGGTTCCTGAGACACATCTTGTCGTCCAACTAGTTCCCCAACCACAACTGCAATATCCCCCTTAACCCCAACCACCATCGATACTTAGAAAGGTGGCAGCAACACCGATCCATACGATCCCCTTTTTGTTCCCACCATCAATATTTGTAAGTATTCCCATCATGTCCCTGATGAATCTTTAGGGACTAACTTTAGAGCTTCCCATATGGTACTTACCTGCACTGAATCCCATTCCAACCCACAAGTCGTGCTGCAATAGCTTCAACCCATCAACACTACCAATCATCCACCCCCTTGTGCATTGGAAGACACCTCATCCAACACCACTCCCCAGTCGCCCAAAAATATCGGGGCCAAGAACCCAAAAACTAATGGCTCAACAACTACTAACAAAGTTGTGAACCCTCCTCCCCCAGAACGAACCACTCTGAAGTGTGTTTTTTGCGATAAATTAGGTCACACGACCCATAATTGTCTACACTTGCTCGACCTTCGTACTCATATGAAGACGTTAGATGATCATATGGATATTCCAGTTGTTCAATTTCCAGCCACTCCCCCAACACACAATAATTCATTGCACACCAAGCAGTCATGTGTGATCTGTGGAATCTATTGTCATTACTCCCACCACTGCCCGACCTCCCATAATTTAGGTTGGTGCTACGTGAGTTGCAATGACCATCTTTAGACTCCTCAATCATGCATAATTGAGGAAATACATCCCTTGAAGTCTCATCGGTTGAGGTAAATACCATTTACATGGTTTCCACTGGTGACCTCTCCATCCCCTCGATATCCAATTCCACTTCTTCCAATCTATCCACACGGTGCTTCCATGGTGACAAAGAAATCCTCGAAGCATTAACTGAACCAGAATTCCCTTGGGATGACATGCATCATCACACCTATTTCATTCCCGTGGATTCCACCTTAGTTTCTTTCGATCACTTCTTGGTCAAGTCAAAATATTTCATCCATGAAAATGTGGATTGGTTCAAAAACCCCATCCCATCCCTTAATTCCTTTGAGGAAGGTAACATGGCTAACATCTCACCCACCATCCAAGTCGATATATCCATCAACCCCATGGTAATTGAGAACATCACAATAGGCACATCATGTTCTCCCTACAAGGTCGCTTCCTAGAAGAAGCTCTTTCAATATTTTTGTGATGTATTTTCTTGATCATATACATGGATGCTTGGCCTATACCCTACCATCGTTGAGCACCACATTGATACTTGGTCGGACGTCACACCTGTCCGCCAAAAGAAACGATCGATACAGCCATCCAAAATGCCAGGAGTAAAGGCCAAAATTGAAAAAATACGCCAAGTTGGGTTCATTCACCCCATTGCATACACCACATGGGTGTCCAACCTGGTGCCGGTCAACAAAAACAAGGCACCATTTGCATATGCACCGATTTTCGGGTTTTGAATTTTCCCTAGCCCAAAGGTAATTTCCCTACGGCGTTCATTGATCAAGTCATCGATGCATGTATGGGCCATAAAGTTCTGTCCTTTATGGATGGATTTTCAATTTACAACCAAATTCATATCCGCAAAAAATATTAGTATAAGATTGCGTTCACCACTCCATGGGGCACCTTTTCCTATTGCATCATGTCGTTCGGTCTTAAAAATGTTGGAACCACATTCCAGCGGGCCATGACCTTTTTCTTTCATGACTTGGTTCATATTATTCTTTTCTACTTGGGCGATCTCATTGTTTGATCCAAGAAATGTTTATACCACCTGGATGATATCCGGCAAGTCTTTCTATGTTGTCGCAAGTATAATATTCACTTGAACCCTCTCAAGTGTGTGTTTTGTGTTCCTACAGTTCGATTATTGGGATTCATTGTTTCCCAGAAAGGGATCACCTTTGACCCTTTTAAGTTTCAATCCATTCTTTACCTCCCATCACCACACACATTGCGCCAACTATAAATCCTTCAAGGCAAGGCCAATTTTGTCTACCACTTCATTCCCAACTATGATACGAAAGCCCACAATTTCCTTTGCTTGCTTCGCACTAACGTCCCCTTTGTTTGGGACAAACAAGGACAAGTGGATTTTGATGCCTTGAAACAAGACTTGACTTTTGTGCCCGTGATTTCACCACCATATTTCTCAAAGTATTTCATCCTTTATGTTTCGACATCCAAATATGTCGTTTCAGGATTTTTAGTTGAGGAAGATAGTGCTCTCCAAGAGCACATCATATATTGTGTGATTCAGAACTTATCGGGACTACCACTACGTTACCCCCACGAAGAGAAAATGACCCTTACCATTGTCTTCTCGATTCATAAACTATGCCATTATAGTCTTATGAGTCGAACTACAGCTGTGGCAGAATCCAACCCTATGGCCTATCTCTTGATTCGTCACCTCATCCAAGGTCGAGTGGATAAGTAGATCATCATCCTCCAAGAGTATGACCTCAAATCTGTTACTCTCAAAAGTACTAAGACCCTCACCTTGGAATAACTCATGACCGACTTACCTTCTTAGTCGATGTCACCTTCGATCGCGATTCACCTACCGGATGAACATTTGTTCACCATTTCATTAGATGACCTGTGGTATGGAGAAATACTAGTGTATCCTCGAACGCAAATTTTTTTACCTCACCTCAGTCACAATGATCGACGCCACATATGCCATCAAGATTCACGATACCTTCTCATCGACGATGTCCTTTATCAACATGGCTTCGACACCATTTTACGTTAATGCCTCACACATGACGAGGCTGAAAAGGTTCTAAATGACTACCATAGCAGAGCCTGTGGTGGCCATTTATTTGGAATGGATTATGCCCGAAAGGTTATCCGCATCGGTTATTTATGGCCAACAATTTTTACCAATTACATCACAACAGTCAAACATTGTCGCAATTTCCAACTCTTTGCACCAAATTCAAGGACCCCTCCGACCCCACTCCATATGGTTATTACCATCGACCCCTTTTGCAAATGTGCCATCAATTTTATGGAGTGCAATCCAACCTCGAGTAATGGCCATAAGTGCATCATTGTGGCCGTTGACTACTTCACCAAGTGGGTTGAGGCCATACCAACATTTAACTGCCAAGATGAAACTGTGACACGTTTCTTTTTTAGCCATGTTATTACGCTTTTCAGGGTCCCCAAACAGCTTGTATCGCACCACGACCTACATTTCAGAAACAATTTTTGGAAAGAATTGTCCACCCTTTTGAAGTTTGAACATCAATATGCCTCTTCCTACTACCCTTAGGGGAACGGTCAAGTTGAGGCTGTCAATAAAATACTGAAAACCATTCTTCAACGCACGGTGGACAAGCACAAGTCCAGCAGGCACCACATGTTCTTTCTAGAACTCTATGCCTACCGCACATCTACTAAGACTGCAACGGGTTTTACCCCATTTAATTTGTTCCATGGAGTGGATTTTTTTCTCCCCATTGAGTGTTAGATTCCTGCCTTGCATATTGCTGTCGAACTTCTCCCGGATACCTCACCCCTTGAGCAACAATTAATTTTGTTGGTACAGGAGGATGAAGATTGACAGACGACCTTAAAAATGATTGAGGCTACCAAAAATCAATCCAAATCCCTTTATGATACATGCATCCATCTAGGTACCTTCAAAGAGGGTGACCTTGTGTTTTTTTATGACCAATCCCATGACAAGCATGGCAAAGGAAACTTTGAATCCATGTTGCAAGGCCCATATGTTGTAAAAAATTGCCTTGACAAGGGGGAATATGTCCTTGCCGATTTTGAAGGATGCATCTTGACCAATCCCCATAATGGTTTGTACCTCAATAGGGCCTACCCCTAACCTTAATGAACACATCAGTGTGAGTTGTACAACTTTTTTTCTTTTTGTTTTCCACTTTTAAACCTCTGAGCCTTACGGTTTGCTTTCATGATTGATACCAGATGGATCTCATTCATGTGGTTTATATCAGTTTCATCGACGGAACAAGTCGATGATATCCTAACCTCGCCTCAGAATCTTGGGTGTTATACTCCCCCTCACACGAGTTGATCCACCTTGACGGACTGTGTATTAGTGTTGCCACCAATAACTAGGATGAGTACGATACCTGACCAGTCTTTTTACAACTTCCCTCTAGATAGGAGTTAGTCACCTTTGTGTGTTTTTAGACTCCCAACTCCTTCTCGCCCAACTTAACAACTGTTACCAGGTATGAGATCCTTGAATTTTTAGAAAGTTCCTGTGCACTAAACAATTGATCAGTCACTTTGAATTCATTACATTCACACATGTCCCACGAAGTCGGAATAGTGTTGCAGATCAAATGGATAATGACATTCTAGAATGGGATATCAATCACCACATATATGAAGTAAATCATAAACATGCATAATCATACCATTGTCCATCCACATGTACATATAAAGTATATAGACATCATCATGGAATAAATGGCTTATCAACATAAAAAAATACGTAAAAAATTGCATCCATGTGGATATATATATACATATATCATAATGTTTACATCATCATAACTGCATAGAGGATCCCCAACAACTTTCTCGTCATAAAAATACAACCTGAGTATAAAAATATTCGCCATGCTCATGGCATTGGGGGGCAGTTCCATAAACTTCATAATCATCTAATCCCTCTGCCTCGTTTTCCTCCTCCTCCTCCTCATCCTCAGTCTCCTCCTCGTCATAAAAGGGGGCATTCCCCGGGACATGGCTCTCACCGCCTCGAACACCATCGTGATCAACTGCATAATCGGACTCAACTCTCGTGGAGCGTCATATCATATGCCAATCAAGTTCTGGTCCAAATGCTACCACCCGTCATCCAATACCCCCCTCCATTAATAAATAAATCCCTATGCGTAACGAATCCAAAGTCACTGAAGCACTACGCTGACGAAGGTGACAATGACTAGGCGGGTCAATACCCTCTACTCTACCCTGCCGTCTCCGGTATCCTGCTGGGGGCATCGGTCCCACATTTGCACACACATAAGAAAGTCATCAGTATCATCATCATATAAAAAACCTATAGCTACCATCTATGCTACGAAGTACAAAACATGGTACTATAAAAGTAAATGCATACATACCGTCCGGTCCCTAGGCCTAACTGGGAGGACGTGGTAGCTTTGGATCACCCCTGTAATCCATACCCACATAGGGGTAGTACTCAATCACTATCAACATCTTCTGCCAATGTGTAAACGACTCTCTCATGATGAACTAACCCACCATCCCACCACCTCCGCTAGTCATCATCTCTCCCCATCGCCGCATCCTCGACTCAATGGGTCCCCCATCGCATACTACCACATGCAATCATAGAGTCGGTACCCGCTCTAAGAATGACTCATCCTGTTCAGCTCCTCTCGAATTGTCATTAGATACATCTGTCCCCACCCGAAGTATGTCCCCGCTAGTGCTTGCTCCACATACATCATCTAGCCACCCAACACTCTGTGGGGAGATTTCGATCCCATTACCCGCACTATCAAAACCTCTAAGGCCCACGTCTCCAATATTTCTATATTGCAGATCAGAATTACATTGTCATGCACATAGGCAGATGCATAGCAGTGCCACTCCAACATGTCATCCATCGAGACATTGCTCGACTTCCTTGGTTGTGTTTCCGCTATGACACCCAACTAAGGGATCCCTGTAAAGAAATAAACATCTATCAAAGTGAAATCTATCCGCTCACACTGTATCATAAACCCCACTGCGTTGGCATCCCAAAACTCAATAAGTTTGTTCAGAAAAATTTTTGCCGCGTGCATGAGGGGAACCCTCGCGAACTTCAGGCTAGCATATCCTTCACAGCCTAATCATCATTGATTTCTTCGAATAGTGACCCAAGTTCCCGTTCTCTCCAATTCACTCTCAGAATCCTGCAAAAACACATCAAAACCCCCCAATCAGTATCGCGTACAAAAGAATGTCCCTCCTCGGCCAAAGCGCACATGTTGGGAAAAAAAGCATGCCCAAAGCACACCTTTTTTCCTGATAAGTGCACATTGGAGTGCACCTATTTGACCCAAAGGCGTGCTTGGAGCACGCTCTCCCCCCTGAAAATCATGCTCCAGAAGCACACCTGTTCGGACCACATGCGCGCTCAAAGCATGCTTCTTGTTGAGATAGTGTAACTTCTAAGAATATTATATTTGTACCTTATTTTTCCAGAGATGTTTCATTCCTCCGTGAAGATCTTATTGTATATCCAGAGATGTTTATTCCTCCATCGGAATGTGGTAACTTGGGTTATTAGACTTCCCTAGTGAGGGTCGGCTCTGTATGTGTTATGTGAGTCAAAGGGTTATTGGACCACCCTAGAGGGTTTGGCCCAGTCAGTTGTAATGGGGTGTTTAACCCAATAGTTAATGTGGGGCCGACATAGCCAAGATTAAAAGACAAGTAAAGTTGTGTATAAATTGAGGAGGTGTGTTCCTCATTTAACACACACACTCACTTGTGATTAGCACATAGGTGAGAGAGAGATATGCTATGGAGGAGAAGGAGCTCATGTTTAGGGTTCATATTTTGTATTTGCTGGTCATCTATATTGAGGAAGCTTTGCTGGGTTTTCTACCCCATGAGGGTTTCCCAAGATAAAGCTGTGTCTCTTGTGTTTATGCTGTGCTTGTTGTTCTTTCAGTGATCCTGTATATGCTATTATTATGAAATGGAATGTAATGCTGATATTTTCTGTCTTAGCATATTAAATCTTAACATGGTATCAGAGCTAGCCTGAAGGAAGGCAATGCATGGCACTTACAACACTTGCAACAATTTGAAGGTTAGGGTTTTATATAGCAAAAACCAGTCATTGTAGTACTTTCGCTATAAATCCATTTTGGCGAAGGTTCAGGATCGGAAACGTTTACAGGTTGTAGATAAAATCCCCATGTACCTTTTTTCAGAAGCAAAACTTCTAATTCGTTTTACTTTCTGAGATATGATCAGTACAAGTTAGGGTTTCTGCCTCTTCCAGATCTCAGTCATAATCAGGTGACCTAGGAAAAAAGGTCATAACTTTGGCTAGGAAGCTCCAAATCAAATTTTGTAAAAAGTGACAGGTATTGTACAGACTGTACTTTCTCAGGTAACTTTTTCAGACGTTGAAGGTTTACCAGTAACATGTGGCACGCCATACAAGTTCGCTATTCTATTTTATCACATAAATAGGTCATGTTGCCACACTTGGCATAACTCTCTCTCAGAGAATCCAATTGAGGTCATACCTATGGGGTTGGAAAGATGATAGGTCGGGCTATGGCAGGCCAAAGTTTTAGACCTTGTGGATTTGTAATTTCAGAGGTGTACCAGAAACAATCAGGTACATATTTATGTCCAAACAGAATTGATTTCTGAGCACCTCCATTTTTGGATCGTCACTACTGTGGGATATTAGGGTTTCGGAGAAAGTTGAAATTCTTGGAATCGAAGACCACGGCTGGATGCTACTCATAAAAATCAAAATTTAGAGACCAAGATCGAATTTTTTGGTTGGGTAGAAGGTCGGGCTTGATCAAACCCTAGTTCGAGATTTTGATCGGAAAGATGGAAAATTAGGGCTTTTGCAAAAGTTGGAATTTTTTAAGTCTGTGACCACGGCTGGAAGCTCCTCAGAAAAATAGAAGCTTAGAGATTTGGATCGAACCTTTTGGTTGGGAAAAAGGGTGGTCTTTATCAAACCCTAGTTCGGGGTCCTGTCCAATGAATCCAGAAGTTTCAAAGACAATTTTGGGGGGTCAAATTTTGCAGTTTTCAAAATTGAAGTATACCAGCTTGATCAACTCAGCAAGCCACATCTTTCCATCCATTCAAAAGTTTAAATTTTTGGGGTTTCTCTGACAAACCCTAATCCAGCTCTAGATCCAGTCTCAACAAATCAAAGTGGATTGGGTTAATCCTAGAAAAGAATGATTTGGACACCCGCATAAGTGAATAAGTTCCAGTTTCAGGGGTAGATGAGGCTAAGGCCTTACATAAGAAGACTACAAGAAATCTCGACAGGTATGACTTGAGGAGATACAGGTATGTGTTGAAATATGTTCATGATTAAGTTTATGCGTGTCTTCATATTATTTAGGTTAGTACAATCTTGGTTAATGTTAGACTTGTCTTATTACCCTAGTAAAAATAAGAATGCATTGGAACGATAGAATACATTTATTGATTAGGGTTATGACACTTATGATTGTACTAATGCACCTGTGATGTTGTATGAGGATGATGTTGTTTGCTAACAAGATACATGTACATCAAGAAATACAAATCAAGTTCTATAACCATGATGGCATAAAGACAAAGACTCATCCATAATGTTTGACCATATAGAATCTCTACTTATGAGGTATGTATAACTTTGTTCTACTATGCTTAACTAATGAGATATGCAGGTTCTATGAAGAGAACAAAGGAGAAATTGTTTAGATATGTTAGACATAACTAAGCATATATACTAATCTAGGTATGTTTTCCTATGTCAAGTTAGAATCCTACTTTGTGTTGGGATCTTAGTATACCCATGTATTGAATAATCATGACCATACATATTCAAGATTACTTAGAATCATAATGTTGTGATAATATTGAGCTTATACTAATGAATGTATGATTATGTATCAGATCATGATGATGACACTAGTGCACACTTAAGCATGCATAGTGGTCAAGGATGGATAGAAGCTCAAGACATGGAAGGGAAGTAGAGACCAAGAAGGAAGCAACCTCACAAGACATAAAAAGATAAGTATTTGAGTTGTTATATATTGCTCGTTGTATGCATATTTTCCTAGAATATATCATGCATAGTGTAAGCATTCATATAGCATTGAACAATATACTACTAATATGCATATGATGGGTAAGTTGGACAAACATTCCATTGTTGTTTATCTATAATGAAACCTCTTTGCTAACATGCTGAGAGATGTGCACGCTCTTGATAGTATGTTCTGGTAGAGATAGAAGGCATCTAGATAACCACTGTATGCATACAGGATATGGAAAAGTGTTGTGCCAAAGGTCAAGATAGTTGCATAACTATGTGAATCATATATGTATGCATAATAGGTTATCATTGAAATATCAACATGATTTGATGATTATGAAGTATTACTAATCATGTAATTAACTTTGATTTGTAGGAGAGATCATGAAGAATGATGAACACCGAACAAGAGATGGATGTTCCACAAGAAGACTTACAAATCAAACATACTATAGAAGGCTCGTGGCTAGAAGATTCTCTTAGAAAGAGGAAAAGGATCGTGACGAGATGTTTGCTCCAAGTGGCTAGATAAGACCATTCTCTTAATGGTGTAATTGAAGAAGAAGTGTGAATCGAGAAAACTCCCATGGATTCCAACTTGAAGCTGTTAGCTGATAACTCATCAGAGTTAGTGGATGTGACTCTGTATAGATATATTATTGGGTCATTGATGTATCTGACGAATACCAGGCTAGATATATGCTTTGCTGTGAACACCTTGAGTCAGTAACTAGTATAACCTAGGCGTGTTCACCTGATAGCTGCAAGGCATGTCATGAGGTACCTAAAGGGTACGATAGACTTTGGTCTATGTTATCTTGGAGATCATGACTTCAGATTGTATGGCTACACAAATGCTAATTGGGCAGGAATCGTATTAGACAGGAAGAGAACATCGGGAGGATGTTATTTTCTAGGATCTGCCATGATCTCGTGGTTTAGCAGGGAGCAGTTTGGTGTGGCTCTCAACATAGCTGAAGCGGAATATATAGCTGCTTTCTTTGCTAGTTGTGAAGCAGTATGGCTTCTGAAGGTGTTATCAAGTCTGTTTGACTTAGAGATGGAACCCACTATGATTCTGTGTGAAAACTAGAGTTGTATCAAGATGACAGAAAATCCAGTATTCCATGATAATTCAAAGCACATAGAGATCCGGTATTTCTACATACGGGATATGGTGCAAGAAGGAGCTATCGAGCTCGAGTATGTAGGTACTGACGAACAAGTTGCTGATGTCTTGACCAAACCTCTGTCTCGAGTAAAGTTTGAGTATTTCCGAGACAAGATTGTTAGGAACCTCCTCGAAAGGGGGAGTGATATGGTCGATTGTAATGTCTCTTGTTAGGAATTTTATCAAAATGAAAATTTTCACTTTTTTCCCTAGTTATACCTTTGAATAGTTTTGATCTCCAGGTCCCAAATTTGCCCCAAATGAACCCAAATATTCTGAGAAGGTATATGAATGATATTAGAACATAAATATGTGTTTCAGGGATACCTTTGGACCTTTAAAATACTTTTTCAAATCCTCTTTCAATTCTGGTCAATGCAGGTAACTTTACTAGTGATTTCCCTTTGACTAGTATTGGTCTCTAGGTATCAAATTGACTCCAAATGACTTCAAATATTCAAGGAAGGTGTATGAATTATATTAGGACTTGAATATGATGTTTAGGGATGACATATGGCCACCAAAAGATCTCTGTAAACTCTCTTAAGATTCTGGACCAAGTATGCAATTTAACTAGTAATTTGGGGTTCAAATCCCCCTGGGGTAAGTACTGAAAATGGCTTCCCAAATGCCTACAAACCCACTCAAATTTATAAATAGAGTTAGGGAATGTATTAATTATGTTATTAATGTCTCATGTGCACCATTAATTGATTATTATATCTGTTCCAACCCTCTCCCATTCAACTGCAAAAATTACCAATTCGACCCTTGGGGAAATGGGACTATTTCTTCTCCCAATGTAATTAAACTGAGTAAAAATAATTCAAATGCTCAAGTATAGTACATGAAACTTGTAAAATACATCCATGGAAGTCCATTAATCACAAATTTATTTTATAATCATCCATTCATTCGAAATCATCAACATTACATTGATTCACGACAAGGTAGTGGGGAAATGGCACTATTCTTTCATTAAAATTGAGATTTACACATTTATACTTGGAATTTTGACCTGAAACTTTCTGGAGATGAATAATAGAGTATTTAATTCACAATAAAAAATAAATGGGGCATTATAATCTCTCCCAAAGAGTACAATAGCTCACCAAAAACGCCCTCCCTCAAGGATCAAGAATATGCCATCAAAACTGGAAATGGTTGAAGGAGTGAGATGCAATAGAAGAAACCATGAGATGCCCTGTAGCTTACACCTACAAATAAATACTCCATTAAAGCTCAAAATGAAAGGTTTGAATGGCCTTTCCAATTACCAACTTGGATGGGAATCTTTCACCCTCGAAATTGGCTAAGGCAAGCAACTGGTCATCCACTAGCTCTCCCTCTTCACAAATGCAATTGCAAATTCTACAAATGATCAAAATATGGTTCCATTCTTTTTTATTAAAATTTATAAAGTTATAATTTCCTCCATGGGTCTAATTTCTTCCAAGAGACTCATGCCAACTCAAATTGGGAAGAGATTCCAAAGAACACCACTTGTACACCAATTCCTAGTCTCCCACTTGCACCAAATCATATGTGGAAGCATATTAGCTGCCCTAACACCCTTGATCACCCTCTTGGAGTCTATTTTTAGCCATGACATGTCATATATGTCATATGTCATCCTTCAGGTCTGATTTTTGTCATAGGTTTCATAGCATCTTCATCATTGTTGTCATAGAGCTAGGGAATCTAGCCAAAGTGTCTCACTAGCTCCAAATTGCCTCTTCCTCTTCCATGGGAGTTACTCTTCCTCTATATTTCGACCTTGGATGAGTCATGCCATGAATAATTCTTTTTTTACCCCCCCAAGTATGTTACCATTCACCTTGAATTCGAATTGGTGAGAGAATGATGCCAAGTGTAGTGGGGAAATCTAGCCATATGTGGGTCCCACTTCCTCCATGTGTCTTCATGATCAAATTCCACTTTGATTTTCACTTGTATATATTTTTTTAGCTCCTTTATTAAATATTTATTCAATTATAATGTTCAAACATCATTTATTATCCCCATTATTCCAAATCCCAAAGCTTCCACCCCAAACCTAGGAAACTAGTAATTTTCCTCCTTGGCAATTATTTGACCTTTAGCATCAATTTGACAAACTCTAATGAATAGGCCAATGTGATTATTCCATTGTGACCCAATGCCAAATTTGGGACATGACAAATCCTCCCTTCCCAATATTGCTTGTCCTCAAGCAATTTAAAACATGGATGTTGAAGAACTTGCTTTCTGTATAATTCTTTGAAGTTGCCATTGAGTTTCCCAACCTTGAGTCTTTGAGTTTCCATGAAAATTTTAGAGAGGAACCACCATGCTTGTTGCTGCACTACTATGATAAAAATCACTTTATTAAGTGGGAAATCCATCTCCCATACTTCTTCTTTCCCCAAAAAATTGAAACCAATGAGACAAAAATTATTCCAAGGTCTCATTGCTTGTATTGCACCCCAACAATTAAGAGTGCTCTCCAACCCATACCATCAGATAACAGAATTCTTGGATCTCATTTTCTTGTATGCATTCTTCCAAACATCATGAGTACAAAATATATATCATCAAAGTACATAACAACATAATGAAAATGTACATCAAGGAGATGCTTCATCAAAGAGTCATGAAAGTGCTTATACCTCCAAGCAAGCAGACCACCATTTTCCAAGTGCATACAAGCTTCAAGTGACCAATCAAATCTGCTCCAATGACATAGGTGAGGATCCCATGTCCTATAATGCTGCTCCAAAAGGATGTGATATGCATCAAAATATTCAACCATGTATCATTTCATCCAAGAAGTGAATGAAGAATCTCCACTAAAATCTGAACCAAATAATGAGCAGAAAAAATGAGACTTCAAATGACTCAAAGAAGTCTCATCCATACATCCCTGAATGTGAGAATCATAAAGATATAGTAAATTATGTGGCTTCCAACAAAAATGTTCTCCAATCATAAATTTATTCACCCAAGTGTTGGATGAAGTTCCTCCAACATCAAATGAATCAAGTGTTGAGCAAGAAAAACCATGAGTCTTCAAGTGACTCAAATGCATGTCATAGGTGCATCCATGTAGATGTGCATCCCCATAGAGTAACAAAGGATGCTGCTGCAAATGTGAATAAGAATGTGCTCCAACCATATCATCATAAAAATTAAATCTAGGAGTTCCATACTCCTCATGTGCCACCATCAAAAATAACCCTTTCACCCATTCTTCATTGAGACTAATGCTGCAAAACATGGAATTGTAGGATGTAGGAGAATTAACTAACTCATCCAAATGATCAAAAAGTGCAGAAGTTTCATCATGGTAAGGATCCATATGGGTAGTATCATGCAGCTCCTTCAAAAGTGTGAAACCTTTGTCATAGATTGGTTCCAATGTAGAGGAATCATGCTCTTCTTTAAAAATTGCATAACCTTCATCAAGAGACAATTCAAGTTCCTCTTCCACCACATCAAGTGTTTGGATCTCTTCAAGTTCATCTTCAAACACATCAAGCACATTCAATTTTCCACATTTCTCATGATCCACCATGTCATGAGAATCCTCCAAACAATCTACCATTTGACAATCTGAAACATAGGAGGAAAAACAAGTATCTTGCAACTTTTCAAGAAGTTGCTCATTTGGAATTGTGAGCTTACAATTATCCTCATTTTCTTCTAGTATGCATCATGTAACAATTCATTAAGCTCAAACAAATGGTTTCTATCAAAAATCAAAGACATGAAATTACCTTGATGTGGCACATTGCTCTTTGAATCTTCTCCACGTCTTCAAGGATGTTTCCTCCAATGAAGTATCTCTCCAACAAGAATTTGACAGCAATGCTTGAGTGTCATGGAGAATGTTGAGGGACTCTTGGATCTTCTTTTCATTCATCTTTAAGGACCGTTCAATAAAATGAGGCTCTTGTAAATGAACCTCCTCATTTTCTTCAATTTTGCTTGGACCAACTTCATGAAGCTCAAGTGGTGATGGGGAAGTTGATCTTGGTTCTTATTCAACTGCTACAAGGTCTTCATTATCATGCTTAATGGAACTTGGGCTTTCAAAAGTGATCTCTATGTCACCAACATAGAGGTGTGAGCGCCCATCAGTAGGCACTCCTTCATATTTTAAGCATCCATCAGTAGATGCTCTTTGGTTCATGTCTAAGCTAGAAGGTGTCTCAAAATGGTCTTCCGTATTTTCAATAGAATATTCTTCATGCTCTTGTGATGTCTCTTCCTTTTAATCCTTCAAGTAAGCTGATGAATTTTGCCCCTTGTTTTCCTTAGGATCAGTATCTTTGGAATCTCTTTTTGAATAAATCTCAAAAGCTCTCCTCAAGGAGGACATCATTTCATGCACACATATATGATACTCGCTCCAAGGGTTTTTACAAGAAGGGCATAAACCTTTCTTCACTAACTCCACATCTTCATTTTTGGGCCTATTTTTAAAAACATGTTCATCATAGTACTCAAAAGACATGGCATTTTGTGTATTTTTGCTCGAAGCAAGATATTCTTGATATTTTTGATATTGTTGGGGCAAGGTTTTATATTTTTCTCTCCATCTTTGGAACTCACTCATAGAATTATCCTTGGTTGGTGTGACACACTCATATTCATCAGATTTAAAGTCATAAGAATAATCTTCATTTCTCTTGAAATTGTAACAAGTGTTGCATGATGGCACCTCTTCCTCGTACCATTCACATTCTGCTTCATATTGCTCATAAGCATCCGCATATTCCTCATAAGAATTGTACTCATAAGATTCATCATAATAGTAAGACATGGCTGCAAATTATTCTTTAATGTATGTACCTAATAAAAATGTGCAAGGACCATGCTCTGATACCACTGTAATGTCCCTTAATAGGAATTTTATCAAAATAACAATTTTTCACCTTTTTCCCTAGTTAGACATTTGACTAGTTTTGATCTCCAGGTCCCAAATATGCCCCAAATGATCCCAAATATTCTGAGAAGGTATATGAATGATATTAGGACATAAATATGTGTTTCAGGGATTCATTTGGACCTTTAAAATACTTTTTCAAATCCTCTTTCAATTCTGGTCAAGGTAGGTAACTTTACTAGTGATTTCCCTTTGACTAGTATTGGTCTCTAGGTCTCAAATTGACTCCAAATGCCTTCAAATATTCAAGGAAGGTGTATGAATGATATTAGTACTTGAATATTATGTTCACGGATGACATATGGACACCAAAAGATCTCTGAAAACTCTCTTAAGATTCTGGACCAAGTATGCAATTTTACAAGTAATTTGGGGTTCAAATCCCCCTGAGGTAAGTACTGAAAATGGCTTCCCAAATGCCTCCAAACCCACTCAAATTTCTGAACAGAAGTAGGGAATGTATTAAGGATGTTATTAAGTTCTCATTTGCACCATTAATTGATTATTATATCTGTTCCAACCCTCTCCCATTCAACTGCAAAAATCACCAATTCGACCCTTGCAGAAATGGCACTATTTCTTCTCCCAATGCAATTAAACTGAGTAAAAATACTTCAAATGCTCAAGTACAGTACATAAAACTTGTAAAATACATCCATGGCAGTCCATTAATCACAAATTCATCACATAATCATCCATTCATTCGAAATCATCAGCATTACATTGATTCACAACAAGGTAATGGGGAAATGGCACTATTCTTTCATTAAAATTGAGATTCACACATTTCTACTTGGAATTTCGACCTGAAACTTTCTGGAAATGAAGAACAGAGTATTTAATTCATAGTACAAAATAAATGGGGCATTATAATCTCCCCCAAAGATTACAATATCTCACCAAAAACACCCTCCCTCAAGGATCAAGAATATGCCATCAAAACTGGAAATGGTTGAAGGAGTGAGCTGCAAAAGAAGAAACCATGAGCTGACCTGTAGCTTACACCTGCAAATAAAGACTCCATTAAAGATACAAATTAAAGCTCTGAATGGCCTTTCCAATTACCAACTTGGATAGGAATCTTTCACCCTCGAAATTGGCTAAGGAAGCAACTAGTCATCCACTAGCTCTCCCTCTTCACAAATGCAATTGCAAATTCTACAAATGATCAAAAGCTGGTTTCATTCTTTGTTATTGACATTTATAAAGTTCTAATTTCCTCCATGGGTCGAATTCCTTCCAAGAAACTCATGCCAACTCAAGTTGGGAAGAGATTCCAAAGAACGCCACTTGTACACCAATTCCTAGTCTCCGACTTCCACCAAATCACATGTGGAAGCATCTTAGCTGCCCTAACACCCTTGAGCGCCCTCTTGGAGTCTATTTTTAGCCCTGACATGTCATATATGTCATATGTCATCCTTCAGGTCTGATTTGTGTCATAGGTGTCATGGCATCTTCAACATTGTTGTCATAGAGCTAGGGAATCTAGCCCAAGTGTCTCACTAGCTCCAAATTGCCTCTTCCTCTTCCATGGGAGTTACTCTTCCTCTATATTTCGACCTTGGATGAGTCATGCCATGAATAATACTTTTGGACTCCCCCAAGTATGTTACCATTCACCTTGAATTTGAATTGGTGAGAGAATGATGCCAAGTGTAGTGGGGAAATCTAGCCATATATGGGTCCCACTTCCTCCATGTGTCTTCATGATCAAATTCCAATTTGATTTTCACTTGTATATATATATTTAGCTCCTTTATTAAATATTTATTCCATTATAATGTTCAAACATCATTTATTATCCTCATTATTTGAAATCCCAAATCTTTTACCCCAAACCTAGGAAACTAGTAATTTTCCTCCTTGGCAATTATTTGACCTTTAGCATCAATTTGACAAACTCTAATGAATAGGGCCAATGTGATTATGCCATTGTGACCCAATGCCAAATTTGGGACATGACAAATCCTCCCTTCCCAATATTGCTTGTCCTCAAGAAATTTTAAACATGGGTGTTGAAGAACCTGCTTTCTGTATAATTCTTTGAAGTTGCCATTGAGTTGCCCAACCTTGAGTCTTTGAGTTTCCATGAATATTTTAGAGAGGAACCACCATGCTTGTTGCTGCACTACTCTGATAAAAATCACTTTATTAAGTGGGAAATCCATCTCCCATACTTCTTGTTTCCCCATAAAATTGAAACCAATGAGACAAAAATTATTCCAGGGTCCCATTGCTTGTATTGCACCCCAACAATTAAGAGTGCTCTCCAACCCATACCATCAGATAACAGGATTCCTGGATCCCATTTTCTTGTATGCATTCTTCCAAACATCATGAGTACAAAATATATATCATCAAATTACATAACAACATAATGAAAATGCACATCAAGGAGATGCTTCATCAAAGAGTCGTGAAAGTGCTTATACCTCCAAGCAAGCAGACCACCATTTTTCAAGTGCATACAAGCTTCAAGCAACCAATCAAATCTGATCCAATGACATAGGTGAGGATCCCATGTCCTATAATACTGCTCCAAAAAGATGTGAAATGCATCAAAATATTCAACCATGTATTATTTTATCCAAGAAGTGAATGAAGAATCTCCACTAAACTCTGAACCAAATAATGAGGAGAAAAAACAGGGAGACTTCAAATGACTCAAAGAATTCTCACCCATACATCCCTGAATGTGAGAATCATAAAGATATAGTAAATTATGTGGCTTCCAACAAAAATGTTCTCCAATCATAAATCTATTCACCCAAGTGTTGGATGAAGTTCCTCCAACATCAAATGAATCAAGTGTTGAGAAAGAAAAACCATGAGTCTTCAAGTGACTCAAATGCATGTCATAGGTGCATCCATGTAGATGTGCATCCCCATAGATTAACAAAGGATGCTACTGCAAACGTGAATAAGAATGTGCTCCAACCATATCATCATAAAAATTAAATTTAGGAGTTCCATACTCCTCATGTGGCACCAACAAAAAGAACCCTTTCACCCATTCTTCATTGAGACTAATGCTGTAGAACATGGAATTGTAGGATGTAGGAGAATTAACTAACTCACCCAAATGATCAAAAAGTGTAGAAGTTTCATCATGGTAAGGATCGATATGGGCAGTATCATGCAGCTCCTTCAAAAGTGTGAAACCTTTGTCATAGATTGGTTCCAATGTAGAGGAATCATGCTCTTCTTTAAAAATTGCATAACCTTCATCAAGAGACAATTCAAGTTCCTCTTCCACCACATCAAGTGTTTGGATCTCTTCAAGTTCATCTTCAAACACATCAAGCACATTCAATTTTCCACATTTCTCATGATCCACCACGTCATGAGAATCCTCCAAACAATCTACCATTTGACAATCTGAAACATAGGAGGAAAAACAAGTATCTTGCAACTTTTCAAGAAGTTGCTCATTTTGAATTGTGAGCTTACGATTATCCTCATTATTCTTATAGTATGCATCATGTAACAATTCATTAAGCTCAAACAAATGGTTTCTATAAAAAATCAAAGACATGAAATTACCTTGATGTGGCACATTGCTCTTTGAATCTTCTCCATGTCTTCAAGGAAGGATGTTTCCTCCAATGAAGTAGCTCTCCAACAAGAATTTGACACCAATGCTTGAGTGTCGTGGAGAATGTTGAGAGACTCTTGGATCTTATTTTCATTCATCTTTAAGGACCCTTCAATAAAATGAGGCTCTTTCAAATGAACCTCCTCATCTTCTTCAATTTTGCTTGGACCAACTTCATGAAGCTCAAGTGGTGATGGGGAATTTGATCTTGGTTCTTCTTCAACTGCTACAAGGTCTTCATTATCATGCTTAATGGAACTTGGGCTTGCAACATCACTTTCAAAAGTGATCTCTATGTCACCAACATAGAGGTGTGAGCGCCCATCAGTAGGCACTCCTTCATAGTTTAAGCATCCATCAGTAGATGCTCTTTGGTTTATGTCTAAGCTAGAAGGTGTCTCAAAATGGTCTTCTGTATTTTCAATAGAATCTTCTTCATGCTCTTGTGATGTCGCTTCCTTTTGCTCCTTCAAGCAAGCTGATGAATTTTCCCCCTTGTTTTCCTTAGGATCGGTATCTTTGGAATCTCGTTTTGAATAAATCTCAAAAGATCTCCTCAAGGAGGACATCATTTCATGCACACATATATGATACTCGCTCCAAGGGTTTTTACAAGAAGGGCATAAACCTTTCTTCACTAACTCCACATCTTCATTTTTGGGCCTATTTTCAAAAACATGTTTAGCATAGTACTCAAAATACATGGCATTTTGTGTATTTTTGCTCGAAGCAAGATATTCTTGATATTTTTGATATTGTTGGGGAAAGGTTTTATATTTTTCTCTCCATCTTTGGAACTCACTCATAGAATTATCCTTGGTTGGTGTGACACACTCATATTCATCATATTTAAAGTCATAAGAATAATCTTCATTTCTCTTGAAATTGTAACAAGTGTTGCATGATGGCACCTCTTCCTCGTACCATTCACATTCTGCTTCATATTGCTCATAAGCATCCGCATATTCCTCATAAGAATTGTACTCATAGGATTCATCATAATAGTAAGACATGGCTGCCAATTATTCTTGATTATATGTACCTAATCCACAAGTGCAAGTACCATGCTCTAATACCACTGTAATGTCCCTTGTTAGGAATTTTATCAAAATGACAAATTTTCACTTTTTTCCCTAGTTAGACCTTTGAATAGTTTTGATCTCTAGGTCGCAAATTTGCTCCAAATGATCCCAAATATTCTGAGAAGGTATATGAATGATATTAGAACATAAATATGTGTTTCAGGGATGCCTTTGGACCTTTAAAATACTTCTGCAAATCCTCTTTCAATTCTAGTCAATGTAGGTAACTTTACTATTGATTTCCCTTTGACTAGTATTGGTCTCTAGGTCTCAAATTGACTCCAAATGCCCTCAAATATTCAAGGAGGGTGTATGAATGATATTAATACTTGAATATAATGTTAAAGTATGACATATGGCCACCAAAATATCTCTGCAAACTCTCTTAAGATTCTGGACCAAGTATGCAATTTTACTAGTAATTTCGGGTTCAAATCCCCCTGGGGTAAGTACTTAAAATGTCTTCCCAAATGCCTCCAAACCCACTCAAATTTCTGAACAGGGGTAGGAATGTATTAAGGATGTTATTACGGTCTCATGTGCACCATTAATTTATTATTATATCTTTTCCAACCCTCTCCCATTCAGCTGCAAAAATCACCAATTCGACCCTTGGGGAAATGACACTATTTCTTCTCCCAATGCAACTAAACTGAGTAAAAATACTTCAAATGCTCAAGTACAGTACATGAAACTTGTAAAATACATCCATGGCAGTACATTAATCATAAATGCATTAGATAATCATCCATTCATTCGAAATCATCAGCATTACATTGATTCACAACAAGGTAGTGGGGAAATGGCACTATTCTTTCATTGAAATTGAGATTTACACATTTGTACTTGGAATTTCGACCTAAAAATTTCTGGATATGAATAAAAGAGTATTTAATTCATATTAAAAAATAAATGGGGCATTAGAAGCTCCCCAAAAGAGTACAATAGCACACCAAAAACGCCCTCCCTCAAGGATCAAGAATATGCCATCAAAACTGGAAATGGTTGAAGGAGTGAGATACAATAGAAGAAACCATGAGCTACCCTGTAGCTTACACCTACAAATAAAGACTCCATTAAAGATCCAAATGAAAGGTCTGAATGGCCTTTCCAATTACCAACTTGGATGGGAATCTTTCACCCTCAAAATTGGCTAAGGCAAGCAACTAGTCATCCACTAGCTCTCCCTCTTCAAAAATCCAATTGCAAATTCTACAAATGATCAAAAGCTTGTTTCATTCTTTGTTATTGAAATTTATAAATTTCTAATGTCCTACATGGGTTGAATTCCTTCCAAGACACTCATGCCAACTCAAGTTGGGAAGAGATTCCAAAGAATGCCACTTGTACACCAATTCCTAGTCTCCCACTTCCACCAAATCACATGTGGAAGCATCTTAGCTGCCCTAACACCCTTCAGTGCCCTCTTGGAGTCTGTTTTTAGCCCTGACATGTCATATATTTCATATGTCATCCTTCAGGTCTGATTTGTGTCATAGGTGTCATAGCATCTTCATCATTGTTGTCATAGAGCTAGGGAATCTAGCCCAAGTGTCTCACTAGCTCCAAATTGCCTCTTCCTCTTCCATGGGAGTTACTCTTCCTCTATATTTCGACCTTGGATGATTCATGCCATGAATAATACTTTTGGACTCCCCCAATTATGTTACCATTCACCTTGAATTCGAATTGGTGAGAGAATGATGCCAAGTGTAGTGGGAAAATCTATTCATATGTGGGTCCCACTTCCTCCATGTGTCTTCATGATCAAATTACACTTTGATTTTCACTTGTATATATTTATTTAGCTCCTTTATTAAATATTTATTCCATTATAATGTTCAAACATCATTTATTATTCCCATTATTCCAAATCCCAAAGCTTCCACCCCAAACCTAGGAAACTAGTGATTTTTCTCCTTGGCAATTATTTGACCTTTAGCATCAATTTGACAAACTCTAATGAATAGGGCCAATGTGATTATTCCATTGTGACCCAATGCCAAATTTGGGACATGACATCGATAAAGATATTTTTGGATATTGGTATCAATGTGGATACCTGTATCGATGATGAGTTTACCTATATCGACGGTAAGGCCGTTGATGTGGATACTGTATTGATGAGGATACTGGATCGTTGATGTGGATACTTGTATCAGTTACCTATTCCTACGGTGAGGTCGATGATGATGTTACCGATTCTGATAGTGAGGTCAATGTGTGGTCCCTAGTGGACGAGAGGGGATTATATCATCCCCGGACTTCGGTTCTAGAATTGATCTGTAGACAGATGTCTTCGAGAATGTGGTCCCTAGTGGACGAGAGGGGATTGTATCTTCCCCGGACTTCGATCCCAGAATTGATCTGTAGACAGATGTCTCTGAGAATGTGGTCTCGAGTGGACGAGAGGAGATTGTATCTTCCCCGGACTTCGGTCCCAGAATTGATCCATAGACAGATGTCTCCGAGAAGTGGTCCCCAGTGGACGAGAGGGATTGTATCATCCCCGGACTTTGGTCCCTGAATTGATCTATAGAATCTTGTCTTTGAGAAAGATGTTGGTGAATGATGTAATGTGCGCTCCTAGATTGCTTGGCATAGCAGTAGGTGATCATTCACAAAACCTATAATGATGTAATGTTTTCTCCTGGATTAGTAGGTGATCATTCACAGGTTGTAAATCCTATATTTGATCTAGGTCACACCCCAGTTGAAATAGTACTGGCTATGTGGTTGGCTGGAATGATGTAATGTGTGCTCGTGGACTGCAGCAGGTGATCATTTGCAGGTCCTGTAATGATGTAATGTTCGCTCCTGGACTGCTCAGTGCAGCAACAGGTGATCATTCACAGGTGGTAAAATCCTAGATTTAATCTAGGTCACATCTAGTATGAAAAAGGACTGGCAATGTGGTCGGGATTGCATCGTCCCTAGACATGAGAGGTGTCTTAAAGTGATAAGGATTGATCATCCTGTCAGTAGATCAGGATTGCATCATCCCTAGACACGAGAGGTGTCTTAAAGTGATAAGGATTGATCATCCTGTAAGCATATTGGGACTGCATCGTCCCTGAACGCTTGGTTCAAAATGTACGTGATAGGATTGCATCGTCCCTGAACATCTAGTTCAAAATGTACGTGATGGGGATTGCATCATCCTGGAACCACTAGTTCAAAAAGTACGTGATGGGGATTGTATCATCCCAGAACCACTAGTTCAAAATGTACGTGATGGGGATTGCATCATCCCGGAATCCTTGGTTCAAAATGTACGTGGTAGGATTTTATCATCCTTGGACTTATGTCCTAAAGTGAGAGGGATTGATCATCCCGTAATTGGATCATGTGTATTGCAGGGTATGCTGCTATGAGGCTGTTGATCAAGAGGATCTAGTGATGCTGATGATCGTGCGATGACGATGCTGATGATCGTGTGATGACGATGCTGATGATCATGTGATGACGATGTTGATGATCATGTGATGACGATGCTGATGATCGTGAGATGATGATGCTGATGATCGCGAGGATCCAGATGTTGATATTGTTGTAGCTGATCAAGTGCTGCAGAAGATGAAGACTCAATACTGAAGATGTTGATGTTCCAGTATTGAAGATGTTCCAGTAACTACTTGAGTTACTGATGATGTATAAAGAAAGCTTCCAATGATTTATAGATGTATCATGTATGATGTTGATGACTCCTTGCTCGTGCAGATGTTGTTATAATATCCTTTTCCTTAAGGGGGAGTGTTGAAATATTGTAACTTCTAAGAATATTATATTTGTACCTTATTATTCCAGAGATGTTTCATTCCTCCGTGAAGATCTTATTGTATATCCGGAGATGTTTATTCCTCCATCGGAATGTGGTAACTTGGGTTATTAGACTTCCCTAGTGGGGGTCGGCCCTGTATGTGTTATGTGGGTCAAAGGGTTATTAGACCACCCTAGAGGGGTCAGCCCAGTCAGTTGTAATGGGGTGTTTATCCCACTAGTTAATTTGGGGATGGCCTAGCCAAGATTAAAAGACAAGTGAAGTTGTGTATAAATTGAGGAGGTGTGTTCCTCATTTAACACACACACTCACTTGTGATTAGCACATAGGTGAGATAGAGATCTGCTATGGAGGAGAAGGAGCTCATGTTTAGGGTTACATCTTTTGTATTTGTTGGTCATCTATATTGAGGAAGCTTTGTTGGGTTTTCTACCCCATGAGGGTTTCCCAGGATAAATCTGTGTCTCTTGTGTTTATGTTGTGCTTGTTGTTCTTTCAGTGATCCTGTATATGCTATTATTGTGAAATGGAATGTAATGCTGATATTTTCTGTCTTAGCATATTAAATCTTAACACTTATCCCTTCGAAAAGGTCACTCCAGCACAGTCGTGCCATAACTCAGCTCAACAGGGTCACACAAGGCCCAAAACCAAAAAATCCACCATGAAAATTGACAAGAACGACATCAAGTTTTACCTGAAATTCATAGAAGTCGATTCCGTGTTTATGTTGTGCTCCGCAGCCATATCAGCAACCCCCTCAGGTTGCTGCACTTGCGCAGCCTCCACCGACATACCATCCACCGCAGCCTGCTCCCGCACCTGCACAACCTCAAAACCCACCTGCTGCCCAAGGGCAAGTCTACGCCCAACAAACGCCGCAGCAAAACCAAAACAACCAACGCAACCAGGGCCAACAAAACCGCGGCAAGGGCCGTAATCATGGGAACAACCAACCTACAGACCAAGGTGGTCAACTGCCTAATCCCCCAGACAACAATAATGCGACCTCCGCTAACCAAAACCCTGATCGCCCTCCCAAGCAGGCAAAAAACCCCAACTTGCGAACAAACCATCCTTGTTCTATTTGTGGGGTCTATGGCCACTACACACATGCTTTCCCACACTTAGAGCGAGCTCAACAACTTTGGGTTGATGATGCCCATCGCCAAGGGCATGCGGCTCCTCAAGCACCGCCCAACCCCCCACAACCTCAGCAGCCACCTTTGATGCTGCAAAACCCCTTACCAACCCAAGGCATCGTGAACACTCATCCGTTGGCTCCCCCTCAAGCCAATGCGCCACCCCAACATCAACAGATCACATACGCCGCTCCTGATCAACCCATGTTTGACTCAGGTACCCACCACTTGTTGATGATGTCATCTGCTGATGTCAACCTCCAGACCCATCGGAACCAATATGGCTCCACCTCTGAAGCCCCTCCCATCGATAAAAACACTAACGCTCATCCCATTGATCAATCATTACGTATACCTCCCCCTCCAATAGATGGCGCTTCCAAAGCACCTCGTTTCCCACTTCGCTGTATCAATAATAACCCCAATGCGCGCGCTGCGTCAAACTACAACATTGTAGACGACTTAGCCCAATCCCCCGCAGCCATGTCTGCGTTAGAAGTTTTGAAAAACTGCCCTTTCCAGCGCAAGACTTTACTCTCAGCCATTGGGGCTATTGACCCAAATGATTTGAATTTGATGGCATTTGATTTGGACCAGTCCGAAGCATGCCTGCCTTCCACCTTAGCATTCCAAGTTTCTGTTTCCGTTCGGAATCTTGTCATCCATTAGTGCATCATCGATGAAGATGCCTCCACATGCGTTATGTCTACATTCGTATGGCAGAAGTTGGGATCCCCTACCCTTCAGCAGTCCACCACTGCATTACGCGCCTACGACGGTCGTTTGGCTTATCCCCAAGGTCTCCTAGCCAATGTCCCTGTCCAGTTAGGTGGTAAAACCGTCCTCATCGACATCGAGGTCATCAACGCCTAGCTTGATTACAACCTCTTACTCGGTTGCAGCTACATGTATGCTATGCGGCGGTATCTTCCTCTGTCTTTCACACCATGATGTTCCCCCATGACGGACGTGTGGTCAAGATCGACCAACTTACCTACTACGATCCAAATGCCCCTGCTGCACCCGAAAATGTTCTCCCCATGGTTGAACAACCTGTTAATGGGGCCGCTACCTCGTTTGTTTCCTCCTTGGGACCTGGAGTCTACTCAGACCCGCCGATGACATCCACCTTCCAATCCATTCCTCCCCCGTCATCTACGCCCGAAGTGTCTGACTTATGTACCCTGTCCCACGATAACCAAACAACTAACAATCAACCACCCTTGTTACCTAAACCACCGTTGGTACCTAGCCACATTGGTGTTACACCTATCCACACAATCCCCTTCCTAGTCCCTCCATCGGGAGTAGTAAGCACCCCGGTCATGGCTACCCTTAGCCTCCCTGGGTTAACCTTGGGATTACCCGTCTGGTATCTTTCGCCTCCCGTCCCCCCGTCGACACCAAGCGTCGTCCTCCAACTGGTGAAACCCATGGCTACTACCACTCAGCCACCCCCCGGTGTCTCTACCCCTTCGTCCTCCACGAATCCCCCTCCTCCTCCCAAACCCACTGGGGGCATAGGCCCCCAACCTTACACTATTGTACCACCTCCCAAGACAGTCAAAAACCCCCCCGTGTTTCGTGCTCCTCCCAAATGCTCATTGTGCGATGATTTAGGCCATGCGACTCATCAATGTCCACAGTTACCAGCATTATAGGACCACATGCAGATGCTTGACGATGACCCCAATATCCCGGTTGTCAAACTAGATCCCACCCCTAAGCCTCGCGACAAATCACTGCGCACTAACCACCCCTGTGCCATATGCGGTATTTACGGGCATTACTCACATCACTATCCCGATCTCCCCGATTATAGAGCATCTCTCTATGAGATGAACAATCTGGATCTTGAGACAACACCTCCCACCATTGAAGAGATTCACCCCCCGATCCCACCCCCATCCGGGGAGATCAACACCATTTACATGATCTCTTCAACTACCATTCCCTCTTCAACCAATTTGACGGCCCACACTTTCCGTACTGATGAGGAGATTCTTGAGGCACTCACTGCCCTGGAGTATCCCTGGGACGACATGCACCATCATTCGTATTTCCTCCCAGAAGCATCTTCCTCTAGCACCGCTACCCAATTTGCGTTTGAATCCAAAGATTTCCTTCCTACCAAGGTTGACTGGTTTAAGGACCCTATTCCTGCTCCGGATGCCTTTGAGGAAGGTAACATGGCCAATATTTCACTCGTCATCCAAATTGATCTCGCTGCCCTAGGAGGTACACCTAAACTCATAACTTTAGGAGCCTCCTGCAATGAGCATGAGATTGAGGAGTACAAAAAACTCTTCCAAGAATTCTGTGATGCCTTTTCCTGGTCCTATACCGAAGTGCCCGGTCTGACCCCGCCATCATAGAGCACCACCTTGACACCTCTTAGTCAAGGGGCATAATAGATTCCCTCGACCCTGGGATAGGGGGCATGATCCATCATTTTGAACCTTCCCCATCTCATCTATCTCAGCACGTCACTGAACCCATTGTTCACACCAACACATATGTGATCCACAATCACAAACCCCATGCACATAGCATAGGGGCAGGTCATTAACCCTGCTCACTTTTTCACATTTGTGATCTCCACCATTTTTTAGGTCACATATCACTTGTAGATTTGATTTGATTTGATACACCTAGTATTCTTCCCCCACGGGTCATCATTTCTCCCCACCACTGCATCCTTGGCTTGGTGGGCTCACCTTTATTTGCAACCATTTTTTAACCTAGTTAGTTCCTTTGACCATTCCGGAGTCCTTATGACCTCCGTTTTTCGCACCATTTGCACCGCCGGATTCATATTTCCGTGCTCGTGATGATGCTTGAGATCATTTCTCGCTCTCACCAGGACCAATATCAACATTGTGTCCCGACACCTTGTCGCCCCGGTTTGTGTGCCACATCGGTCGTAGCCCGTTTTTGATAGACCTTATATCATCGGATTCATTTTTCTGAGCCAGTGATGATGCTTGAGATCATTTCTCTCTCTCACCCCCCAAGTTTTCGGGTATTTTTCTAAAACACCCCCCGTCGCCTCGGTTTGCGTGCCACATCGGCCATTATCCGTTGTTGACACTTTTTATATCGCCGGATTCAGTTTTCCGAGCTCGTGATGATGCTTGAGATCATTTCTCGCTCTCATTTGGTACAGTTCAACATTGTGTCCCGACACCTTGCTTCCTCGGTTTGCGCGCCACATCGGCTGCTATCGGATTGTTCCACATTTTTACATGAGCCATTCACTCTTGTCATACTGTAAATATTTTGTTATTTTTCCACCATTTCATTAACCCCGCAAGGAGGCCCACCAGTGTTCCCCCCCACCCTCGTTCTTGGTCATCATCAATGTTCCTTGATTGAGCACTTCCTCCTTGCCTGGCCATTCCTTTTGTTCGGTATAATTTTATCCCTTTTTCGGGCCGGACAAGTCCTTTACGAAAAAGGCACTTAGGGAGTTTCTGTTAAGCTCTTTTCTGACTCCTAAAACAATGAAAAGATCGCCGAGCAATCTTGCTTCCTTTCATGCTCATTAAAGTACCTGAAAGGGCGTCTATCTGGTATAAGTTTACCTTCCGGACCTGGTAGACTAATTACGAAAAAGGAATACTCTAGTCACACCGGCTAGAAGAGTTCTTCATTGCATCCTTTTATGCTTCTTTGGGCCTTGGCGACTAACACACGAAAAAGCAACCCCCTGGAGTCTTCTTATTTCTTTCAGACTCTCTAAAATTGAAAGCAACCACGAGCATGAACTGTCCTGGGCTCGTAAAATCCACACGACAGTACCATTCCATCATTTCAGAGTCTTCTTATCACTTTCAGACTCCTTAAAATTGAAAGCAACCACGAGCATGAACTGTCCCGGGCTCATATAAATCCACACGACAGTACCATTCTTACACACACTTCTTCTAGTTCCTTAACCCATGTAGAAGTCCCCCCCCCGTGCCTCCTGGCACTCTGATCGACCATCTCGGCAGCACCCCCAATCAGGTCGCCTTTGTTCAGAGTATTCTGCAGTCTCCTGCCATTTTACACCAGCTTGAGTCTCCCTCATCCCAGTCACTTCCCAGTACAGCTATGATCCCCTTCCCCTCAGTCAGTTTCATATGCTGCCCGATCATCCCCGCCATCATACTCTGAACAAAGGAAGTTTGAGTCCACCCACTCTACTTGCCCAGTTATTCCCCCCAGTTTGTCAGTCCTGCCATCAGTACTATCACATTTCGGTTCTCCGCCTCGCGCTCCTGTCAAGGAAACATCATTGCCTTGATAGTTGCAGGTCTCCCTCTGTCGATGATAGCCCCTCTATTCCAAAGGATAGACCCCGAGGCCCCTGCGCCTTGGACCCATCACCATCTGTGGTGAGTGCCTACGGACCATTTTGGGAGGAGTCATCATTGCCTCTCCGAATGGTTGTTTCTCACATGCTCGACTTCAGCACCTTGATCACATCGCTGAGAATCGCATAGGATTTACATTCCTACCATTATTTGTCGAAGACCCCGGATTTCCCCCGACTCTAGCACATTGGTGAGTCACTTCGGAACACCCAGTTATATGTTCCCGTGGATGTCCGGGCTGCGTTGGCGATTGTATTCGGAAGCCATCCAGTTATATGCTTCCTTGAGTACCCAGTTCAGTCCCAGTTCAGTATACCATCGAGAGCATGACCCATTGTCACTATGATCCAGCAGCTCATTTGTTCCTTTGGTACCACACTCAGTAACACTGTTGATTGTTCCAGTGTATCAGTTCTTCGGCTCAGACATGGTCAGCCCAACAGTATGTCCCAGATTTGTGTCCCCTCTGGACCCTTATGATGTACACAGTGGTTCTCTATGTATCTTACAGGTCCCTCTTTTCGGGCCTCACAGTTCTTTTTATGTATCTTGATACGAGCATGGGTATTCCCGCCTCGTCCATATATTTGAGATTCTTCCTCATTCAGTCTTTGAGGTTATGTATATGCCAGGTCCCCATTTTTTGGATCCCCTTGTTATTATTATGTTATGTTCTGATACGAGCATGGGTATGCCCGCCTCGTCCATATGATCAGATGATTCCTCATCCATTATTGAGGTTATGTACTCTTAGTTCTTGCAGTTTGTTCGGGATCGTTGTTCCGGGCTTCAGTTTGTTTCTTCTCTTCTCCATACCCCAGGAAAACCATATATGACTTATGATGTCCATCGGCCATACGATGAGCTCCTTCCCTCACACATCAGGGGGCAATCTGTTAACACCCAAAAAGTGTTCACTGCCTCATCTACCCCATTTCATGGCTCATTTGTCCATTTTCCTACCATATTTCCCTTAAAAACCCTAAAAATCCCACTAAAAAGCCTCCAAAAGGCCACAAAACCATCAAAAAAGCCTCAAAAAGGCTAAAAAAACCCCTTTTTCCTCCAAAAATATCCAAAATTCCTCTAAAATAGCAAAATCCCTCTAAAAAGGGAATAAAAAATATAAAATAATGAGGAAAAAGAGGAAAAAACCCTATACAGCTGCCCTAAACCATATGGTTCCCAAAACCATGGGCCAGCACTCCACCACCAAAAAACTATAAATAGGTGATGGAGACCCCTTATTCCACATCCACAATCAAGTATACCCTTACTATGCCAAAATCTCTCTTGAAACCCTAGCTCACCCTTGAGCTACTTTCACCTTGAGAGCCCCTTTTGGCCCATTCCCACCATTGGAGAAAGAGAAGGAGCAAGTTGGAGCTTGGAGCAACCCTCTTGGATCATTCCAAGAGCTTCATCAACCTTCACATTGGAGGTAAAATTAATACAAAAAGTCATTCTTTACATCTTGTTTTTTCTGTTTCATGCACATTTTTAGAGTAATTTACATTTATGTTTTAGCATTTTAATTTACATTTACTGAACTGCTACTAAGGAGTCCCTTCTCCTTAGTAGGTGCTCATTTGCACAAGCTAGGGTGAAAACCCTAGCTACACCCTCCATACTCCTCCAACTCTAAATAGTGAAAATGACATGTGGACGATGGGATCCCCTTTATTTATGGCCCTTTTTTGCCTCTTTTTCTCCCTTTGACCATTCTGGATTCCTCCGACCTCCATTTTTCACGCTATTCACACCGTCGGATTCATCATTTCGTGCCTGCGATGATGCTTGAGATCATTTCTTGCTCTCACTTCCCATTTTTCAGGCCATTTTTTCCCCAACCCCCACCTCAATTTGTGTGTCATTAGGTACGCCGATAGTTACATGTCTATTTTTTCCTTTTTTCTCCATCGCGTCCTATTCATGAGATCTATGCTCCCTCCATACTACAATTATTACATTATTTTTACACCATTCATCTACCCACAAGGAGACCCCATAAGTGTTCCACCTCGCCTCTTTTATTGGTCCACTCATACCTATACCCTGCTTTGAACACTTCCTCCTTGCTTGAATTTTATATATGTTCAGTATACTTTTATCCCTTTTTCGGGGTGAGCAAACCCTTTACGAAAAAAGCACTTAGGGAGATTTTGTTAAGCTCTTTTCTGAATCCTTCAAAAATGAAAAGATTGTCGAGCAATCTTTCTTCCTTTCATGCTCATTAAGTATCTGAAAGGGTGTCTATTTGGTATAATTTTAACCCTTTTCCAGACCAGATGGACTAATTATGAAAAATGAATACTCTATTCACACCGGCTAGAAGAGTTCTCCATTGCATACGTTTATGCTTTTTCAGGCTTTGGGGACTAACACAAAAAGAGAACATACCTAGAGTCTTCTTATCGATTTCAGAGTCTCTAAAATTGAAAGCATTCACAAGCATTCACTATCTTAGGCTCATACAAATACACACGACGGTATCATCTCGAGCACACTTATATCCCTTCTTCGAGATCCTTAAACCATGAAGAAGTCCCAAACGGTGCCTCTCAGCGCCCTGGAAGATAACATCTGGTCCCCCATTGTGGTAGCACCCCCAGTATGGTTACCTTTGTTTAGAGTATTATGCGATGTGTCACCCTTGGATTCTACAAATATCACTCATCAATTCCCCCCTCGATTCTCCCCCATTGTAGTCACAGCCCTTGATCCCTTAAGCTATGACCCCCTTCCACAAGGTTAGTTTCATATGCTGCCAGGTCATCCTTGTCGTCATAATCTGAACAAAGGAATTTTGAGTCCCACCACGCTCCACAACACTCGTATCCCTCCATAGTGTCTCAATACCAGCTGCAGTACTATCACATATGGGTCATACACCTCGCGCTCCTATCAAGGAAACATCATTGCCTTGGTAGTTGCAAGTCTCCCTCTGTCGACGCCAGCACATCTATTATGGAGGATAGAGCCAAATGTCCATGTACCTTGGGCTCATCTTGATCAAAGGTAATTTTCTACGGACCATATGAGAGGAGTCCTTAGTGCCTCTTAGCATGGTTGTTTCTCATGTGCTTGACTCCAGATTCTTCATCGCATCATTGCGATTCATGCAGGGTATTGATCCCTTCATTTATTGGTCGAAGACCCCAGATGTACCCTGAAACTAGCACACTAGTGAGTCTCTTTGGAACCTCGCAGTTGTATGTTCCTGTGGATATATGGGCTACGTTGGCGACCATGTTTGGAAGCCCTTCAGTTATATGCTTCCTAGAGTATCCAGTTCAGATGCATTCCGGTGTACCTTTTAGATTCTGACTCTCATTCGTTGAATTCCATCTACTTTTTGGACCCCTTCAAATCCAATGGGGCATTAGTTGTTGTGATACCGCATTCAAGATAAATTCCATTGTTTCCATGTATCAGTTCTTCATATCAACCATGGTTGGACCATGACTATATTCCAGATTTGAGTCCCCTTTGGACCATCATGATGTATACAACACTTATATAAGTATTGTTCAAGTACCCTTTGGGCATCACCATTACTTGTATATATTGAGACATTGATACGAGCATGGGTATGCCCTCCTCGTACACACATTTGAGATCATATGTACCTCATCCATTTCGAGGAGTTGTATTTGTAGTTATATCCCTTTCTGTTCGTATGAAGCACATGTTCTACTATCCGACCAACCTTTATTCTTCGCCACCACAATGCTCACTACCTTGGAAAAATTCAACACCTATGATGCCTATCGACCATACAATGCGATCCTTACCTCACACATTAAGGGGCAATCTGTTAGCACCCAAAAATTGTTCACCTAGCTCATCCCCTTAATCACATAACCCATTCATCCCTTTTCCCTACACATTTGGCCTCCAAAAACCCAAAATCCCTAAGTTTCCAATAAAATGGGTAAAAAGTAATCATTTCTCTTAAGAAATTAATTAAATTCCTCCAAAAAAGGTCAAAATCCCCAAAAAAAGAAAAAGAAAAAAGAAAAAGGGGAAAAATATTGAACATAAAACAAAAAGAAGGGAAAACATAAAATACCATTGGCCAATACTAGTGGCTTCCCAAAATCATGGGACAAGAAACCACCAACCAAATTTGCTATAAAAAGGTGGCCGAGGCCCCCCGTTTGACATGCATACACTCTTTCCTATCATCACTCTGCTGAAATTCCTACTGAAACCATGGCCTCCCTTTGAGCTTGTGTTTCCCCTTTGCTAGTTGATTTTTCGCTACCTATGAGTATTCAATGGAGAGCAAGAGACGTTGGAGACCCAAAGCACCATCACTTCTATGGTTGCAAAGACCCATATATTCTCATCACATTGAGGTAACCCACATTGTAAACCCTTGTTTATAATACAAAAACATTTTTTATTCTTGGGTATCTTAATTTACATTTTGTTTTTACTGCAGTAATCATTAATACTTTTTATTTTCATGTTTATTTGCATTCACATCACATTCATGAATTGTTACTAGGAATCTCATAGCTCTTAGTAAGTGTCCTTTTGCACTAGCTAGTGTGAAAACACTAGCTACAACAAGTACCGACAACAGATGGGATAAATGTAGGTAAGAGGAGAACCAATGGCAAGGAACCTTAGGAAGGAAAAGGTGGCACCAGTGCTTGAGAGCTCAAGAGCACTGTGGAATTGTAAAAATGAATAGTTCAGCCAATTTTTTTTATTAAACCATAACCAAGTTGTTTTTTATGTGGCGCATCGATGCTTCCATTAAATACAAACGCTCTATTAAGTTATAGAAAAATAAAAATAAAAATTGGCATGGCATTTTAAATCCCTGATACAATGTGCTTCTATTTTTAATGCATTGGTGCTCTCTCTTGGTTTCAAGCACAAGTGATGTTGTTATATCTGAAAGCACCATATTTATTGAAAAATATTAAACCTGTTTACGCGACATTTTTTAAGTTTACTCGATTCAGTGTTGTGATACACATAACACACCGATGCTTTTGTTTGTATCTAGAGCAATGTTTATGGGTTTTGTTTTTTAAATATATTATTTTTTGTCTATTTTTTTTGGCTAGCTACAGTGTGTTAAATGTAGGTACGCACTGGTGCTTTTTTGGGTACTTAGTGTACCATGTATGATTACAGTGCATTCAATGTTCATATGCACTAGGTCGTATCTTGTGTTTAACACATCGCTACCGCCAGTATTTTAAATATAAAAACCTTTTTCCTCATATCGGAAGTGGATTTTTGTGATCGACGCGTTAAGTTCATTCCACATCAGTGCCTTTGCACATGAACCACACTGGTGTAGTTTACTTTTATGAAAGCACCGATTAAAACCCTCCAACAAAACCTCTGCCCCCTCACCTCTGCTCTAAATGTATATTTGGGCTCTTTTATTAGGAGCTTATGCTATAACCTCCCCTAGAGTGTGTTCTCCTTGTACTGGACAAATTTTTGTTTCTTCCTTGCGCATAAAGTTTGCTGGAATTGTTCTCAATACCACTAATTCTTTTTCGAATAATTTCCAAAGGCATCAATGGCCACCCACTAATTCCTTCAAGGCAAAACTAAAAACCTTATCCATTTTGTGAGCTTCTTAAAGGGGAAAGTTTCATATCACTAAAGCCTCTTAAATGAACATCGATTCCTCACTTAGAACAATGGAAAGGTTAGACCTTGATGAGGGAGGAGAACTAATTAATGTTTTTCAATCTAAAGGTTTCCAGGAAACCCTATCCACATCCTCATTCAATACATGTTTAGAGTACCCAAAGCTCTTCTCCTTGATGGAACTCAATCCAATGGTTGATATGTTAACTGAAATAAGTAGTATGTCCTCCAAGAAAGAATACATAAAATGTCAAAACTTCCACTTACAAGATCTAACCCATATAGAAATGTATTTAAGTGAATTTTTTACTCACCACCCATTCGTCTACGTTAGAAATAGTCTTAGGACCAAATGTACATAAAATGTCAAAAATTCCACTGACAAGATCCCATTTATAAAGTGTATTTAAGTATAGTTTTTACCCACGACCCATTCGTTTGCCTTGGAAATAGTCCTAGACCAAATGAAGTACATAAAATGTCAAAAATTCCATTAACAAGATCTAATCCATCTAGAAATTATATTTAGGTATAGTTTTTATCCACCACCCATTTGTCTACCTTGGAAATAGACCTAGGACCAAATGAAGTAGGTGATATACTAAGATCCAAAACATTTTCATCCAACTTACAATTTGGGAGCATGTCATGACTACTTCATCCCTATTCACATCCTTTTTCAAAAACCTTATTTTGAATTCCCTTATGTCAATCTTTACCCCTAACTCCTAGTAGCTCTATGAGCCTAATAGTTCATCATGTGATGGGAATATTAGTTTTCACAAATCCTCCAAAGGATCTACAAATAGTGCACAAGTTCCCCCTCTTCCATTATTATGAATTTGTTTACCTCTCTATATATAAGAATACTTTGTGAGATTCAAATCTTAAATGAAGGATGGTGTTAACTGCTAGCTGGAAGACTGGTTGATAACCTAGGGGGAGTCCACTAGAATTGAACTACTAACCTATGAACCTACAATAAATCCATGGGTTTATCATCTACCTTTTCTTTCCTTTTTGAGCTCCTAGTGTATTAAACTCGAGGGAGAAGACAACCTCAAGATGAGGATTCTAAGTTTAAGGATTTTACCGTTATTCCATGGGACTTGTGATAACGAGAAAATCAAGTCCATAATTGAATTTGTTGTGGAGGATGATGAATAAGACTCATGAATATCGAACCTGCAACGTTTTACATACTCCTTCAAATCTGGAAATACCAAATTGAAGTTGTCATTACACGTCTAGGGGATAGTACACACATTTTGAATGAGTTGTGATAAATCCTGAGCAGTGTTATTAGTTGAATAGTCTATTCTAAACCAAATAAGGGTCCCCTTAGAACCCCTCCCTCAATATGATTGTATTTCACTACAACTATCTTTGAATATGAAGGAGAAACTGGCTCAGAAACCTCAGATCCCCCAATATCTACTTCATTCAGTTTTGTAGAGACCAATAGAAAACCCTTGCCCCTCGACTACCCCTTTGATTTCTCCTTTGGCACTTGATTTTTGACTAAGTCTGCATCCTTGTTTCCATAAATATATACACTGATTTCTGAAGAGCCTCGCCCTTTACCATATGTGACAGAGCCTTTTCAATTTCCTTCACCGAGACTTCTCTAGCAAGTAGCAACTCCTTGATATCCTGCTCTGATCTCAATTGGATTAAATTCCTTGAAACCATGCGATGGTTCGCCATCGATTTGTGGTTTGTTTGATCTTCATTATCCTCCATGACTAGCATAGTTGTAGCCACCAATCCAAGACTTCCCTCCCTCCAATTTTTCACAGAGCTACTCATTCTCCACCATGGGTGGGATACCTTATCTTTTCACTATCACGAAATCGCCATCTAATGCTTCTTAGCCTCTACCTACAGGATTGCCCCATTTTCCCTCATCTATTCTCCTTTGTCCTCCATTGGATTGTCCTTTTTAACGGTCTCAAAACATAAAGAAGGGTCCACAAATGCCCTAATCCTCTTGACAATATAAGCATTTGATTGGATACCTCATCCCTCTTGTCTCCACCTCATAATTTAAGTATTTGTTCAAAATACTTTTGAGGGTAGTATTTGGATAGATGCCCATGCATGTGGCAGAACCAACATTGGAGCGGCAAATTCTCATTATCTAGAGCCTAAACCAAGATTTGATCTCAACATTCCAGAATATATCCTCTGGAAATCCCAGGTAATAGTCATTAATGCCATGATCCTTGAGGTTCCATTATCGTCAACAATTTCTAGAACTACTTCTCAGAAGGAGCCTAATCCAGTCTCATTCTCACATGTCCTAGAAGTGAAAAGTTAAAATTGCTCTTCAAAAAAATTTAAAATCTTGTTTTAACCAGTCCAATTACGAAGGGAATAAACATTTCAAAGGAAGGGCAAATTTTTAAATTACCCATCAATATGAATTTCAATTTACAAACAATGTGCTTCCCCACTACACAAAAATTCCTTATTAGTGGATAGAAAAGTAGTAATACTCGACCAAGATCTTTGCCACTTATGTGTGGTTTCAGAAGGAACTAGTACGTAGTAGCGCTTTTAGGAAAAATATATTTTTTGAATTTAGAAGTCCTTTTTATCGTTCTCCGTCAACTAAAAGTAACTCCACCTCTTGCATTCACGGATCCAACAAACTATTTATTGAAGGCTCTAAGTTGGTATCCAGTAGGTACAATCTTTCACATACCATACCTGCAATTGTAATTGTAGTTAGACACATTAATGGTTTTCAAATACCCTAAATTTCCTGCCTAGTGGTACAAAAATCTTAGCAAATTTTATGCAAACCCTGAGGATTTCATTCTTAGAGCACTGTGCTCTTAATTTTTCAGGCCTAAAACTTTCCCAAATCCCATCATTCACGAACTGCTTTTAGTGTTCTGGGATTCTATTTAAAGGGAATATTATTGGAGACTCAGGTGACCAAGTGTAACTCACAAGTTGCAAGGCTCCCATCGACATCCATGTGCTTAGGCTTGATGCCCCTCCATCCCGTCTACATACACCTATTGTACTATGTCCTTGTCATGACAAATGTTCAACAACAAAATCACTTGATGCCCCAGTGATGCTAGCTCAGATAGGTATGTTAATTGATTTTACCAAAACAAATGCATTTTGGGGGGGGGGGCAGGGGCAATTTTGGCATTGGGAACTTGGGTTTTCATTTTTTATTATGCAATAACATTTTTTTTTGTATGTTTTTTGAGCTAGGTATTATTTTTATTTTCATTTTATGTAATCCTTAGATCTATTTCAAGTTGGGTATCATTTATGTAAAAGTTTCAGTTGATATGTATGAGCTAGTATCAATGTTTTATAAAAACTACAAGAGACCAAATCAATAAGGCTATCTAATTGAATTGGATCATTATAAGCTATACCTAAGTTGGAAACCTCAAGCATCGAGTGCTCACCTAACAATCTTACATGTTGTTTTGCCAATCCAAATAATTTCATGCACGGATTTCCTGAGCCATTACTATGTGAAATTTATTGTCACTCCAAAATAATATTATCTCGCCCATGGTGATTGCTAAGAGGATAGAATATAATATCTTTTTTTGCTAGATGGTGAAGGATCAATTTTTCAGTTTACTCAGGCTTTTTCTACATTTTGAATCTCTTTTGTTGACATTTTATTCATTTGCCATTTCTATTTGAATACCATGGCCATGTAATCATCGTGTATGCATGGTGTTGAGGTTCTTTGCAACAAATTGGTGAGGTATTTAGCAAGGACACGATTAATTTTATTTCAAAGAAAATTTTGTTTACTTTTTAGGTTTTATTGAAAATTTATCATTTTTCCAAGTGGAGAGTATTTAATTGTTTAAGATTGTAAAAATTTGAAATGGCAATATTTGTTTTTTTAAAGGGTTTAGTTAATTTATATATATTAATTGAAGTACAATTATTTATATGGCCCTTCGTATTTGAATGGATGAAAGAATATATGCCCATCAAATTGAAATTAAGACCCATCCTTCAAATTTGGTCACTACTTACCAGTTTCATATTTGTTTGGTCCCATAAATGCAACAATAGTCCAAGGACCCAAACCCAAATGGATACCACATCTTTGTATCCCTATTTGAAACAAAATACATCCCAAAGGGGTACCATATCTTTGGTTCCCTATTTGAAACAAAAGACATCCCAAATGGGTACCATATCTAATTTGTTTCCCTATTTGAAACAAAAGACATCCCAAAGGGGTACCATATCTTTGTTTCCCTATTTTAAACAAAAGACATGGACTAGGGTATCTTAACATCAAAACCACATTAAAAACTCCCTTAATTGTAACTTCACATCAAAACCACAATATATAGGTCTCACTTGCCTCTTTGGATTTACAATTGCTTATCCAGACAAATACATTGAGATAGGCACATGATTTGTGATACCTCTTAATGTGTAATAAATCTAAGATTACGATGGATCATCTTTTCTCCACTATATTGTTTTGGAAATCACAACATATTACATGAAAGGTTAAGCTTGATGCTCTTTTCTTCATTATACTCTTTTGACAATCATGTAGTACCACTTTCTTTGTTTCTTTGTTATATATGTTTCACTTTCACCATGAAATCCTTCTTGATGTTAGCCTATTCCTTTTCTCTTTACTTTTCATGATTCTTTGCAATTGTAGGATATCTTTTGTAGCAATATAGGCTTAGAACCTAAATTTACTAGCCACATTGAAGAATTAGAGCTTTTAGGTAAGACACACAAGTGACAAGATGGACGTGAACACAATATGAAGGAGATATCGATTTTTGTGGTAGCCAACACTTGTCAATTTATAATGACTATAAAACTCTCATTTGGCTAAGAGATCCCCTCAATTACACCCATACCAACCCATTCAATTCTTGGAGTGATAAATCACATTTCCCCTCACCTTGTTTTAACATGCACTTATTCATTCTTCCATAGCTACCACTTTTCCTTCTCAATCCACTACCTCTATATTTATTACTTGGGTATCCATGTTTAATCAAACTTTATAACTCCACGTACCTCTCAGTGGTTCAACACAACCATTGTATACCATGGGAATACCTATAAGTGTGTCGCAAACTTCCATGTGTCATTTGACTCTAATGATTCCATGGGCTTATCCCTTTTCTACAGCCGTATCCGAATATGGCTTCACTCAAGAGGCATTTTTTACAATCATTTATGTGTTTACACATGGAATGGTTTCTCAATCCTCCATTCCATGGGGTAGATTCTTAACCTCACTCATCTAACCACATTTTTTCTTCTCTTTATTAAACTACTTCCCATCCATTTGTTCATTTTCAAGAGATGCAATTTCAATTTGATCCTATAGTAATATATGATCAGATTCTTGGGTTCCATAGTATAATTTTTGGTCTTATGTTTTAGTTCTCTCTCCCTTAACAATCCCATATGCCCCTTATACACATCAAATATCTTAATCCAACCCTTATATATGGAACACATCTTCTCAACCTAAATTTAATGTTGAATGTTCTATATCTTTATGGAGTTGGTGTTACATCCTCTTTTCCCTTAACATTCAAAATCCATTAGATTTGCATATCCCTCCAACTCCTTTACCTTGAAATCTACCTCACTTATTTATATTTCTAAATTTCATAGAGGTCCAAGACAAGACTTAATTGTCCATGCAGATGCCTTTGTCCATGCTTGTTCTAACTAGATGTCCATTGACATTATCCTTAAACCCTTCCCTTGGAGTTTAAGGGATGAAAGCATTAAATAGTTATACCTTTTTCTCAATCTAGAGTATCATAATCCAAATTGGCGTAAGGGTATACCCAAATTTTATCTTGAGGAATGGACAGAGATTTTGAGAATGATTCATCTTTATGTGACTTGCGAGGGTAGGTTTTCTGCAATCTTTATTTATCATGTAAGGGTTCTTATGCATTTTTCTGGTGGTAGGAAGCTGAATCTTTCTTACTATTTTCTAAAGAGTCTCACCAAAATGTATATGAGGATTCAGAGTCATCCTGAGCATTCTCGGCTTAGTATTTTTTATTTTTGTCTTATCAAGATTCTGGTGTTAAATGAGTTGGAAAAATTAAATCAAACATGGCATAATTTCTTGCTCTCGTCTCTTTTTCCTCTTGAAAAAGAATTTGATTCTTAAGAGTTAGGTCCTGAATTAAGTATGGAAACCCATGTCTCTGAGTCTAATGTCTCGGAAACCACTATTTCAAAAAATCCTTCTTCTAGGGTTTCTAAGTGTCGTTATAGGGTATGCTCATGTTCAAAATCTATTGAAGAAATACCTACTAGACTTACTCGAAGCCAAAAGTGGAAATTATAGTTGCATTTTGAAGTATCAAGCGGTGGACAGGTTGTTTCAGATAAGGAGCAGCCTAGTGTTAAGGAAGGGGAGTTTGCAAAAGATGTTAATCCCGAATTATCGCAGAAATACATTGAAATTCCCGTGGAGAAAACTCCAACTGGTTAGCCTAATCCTAAAAATGACAGAAAATCACCCAAATACCCTCAATTAATCATTGTTTCTGCCATGCAACCTCATACTCGGCCCACCAATAAAATCAGACTTAATATGAAGGCTTCCATGGACCCCTCAATTAATAAATATGATGTTATATCTTTAGATGAGGATTCTGAAGAGGATGATCCTAGGATCACCCTTTTAGAAAATACAATTTCCCATACCCTAAATCAGGTGGAAAAAGGCTTGAAGGCAATTCCATATTTGCCTGGGAGTAGTAATGTTGAACAAACTCATTCTGAAAAGGAAAGAGAGACTGAAGAAATTCTTGCAGATATGTTGAAGTCTAAGAATCAAAATGAAAAAAAGTAAATTCTTCTGGTTTTGAGTAGAAGCAATCTCAGGTTGTTAATGGATATGAACTCATTAAATAAATCATTGCTCAAGAATCTAGTCACTAAAACAGTAGAAGGTAAACAAAGGGATATAGTTTGACTGCAAGAAAAGATACTAGCTATTGAGAGTTGGAATGAGAATTTGAAATAGGCTAATATCACTCTCAAGCAATAAAAAGAGGTGGTTGTCTGAGTTACGAAGAGTTTATTAGTAAACATAACCAGATCTATGAGCTAGCAGAGAAGTTCACTGATAAGAAGAAAATGTTACGTTTGAAGAATAACGAGCTCTTAAACGCAATACCATTATACCAGGTTGCACAGGAAGGTCAGAACATTGAGGAGGCATCTTTATAAGCGAAGGAGGGGGAAGGATTGAATGTTCTCTCCAGTTTATGACATGTTGAGTAATATATTGTGTCAAGTTTTTAGTCTCCTCAGTTTGATGCAAGATATTGTCCAGTTTCAGTATCATCTTTTGTCTGCATACTTCTCCATATGTAATTCCGATGGTATCTACGAGGCACTTTTGCTAATTGACAAGTGTTTTTGCATCCAGTCTCATCATCAATTGGGTGAATTACGGATACTAGACTAAGTGGTTGATGTAATGAAGATTTGGAGCCTATATTTTTGTAGCCAAGTTTCCTTAAGCACTTTTGCTAATTGACAAGTGTTTTTGCATCCAGTCTCATCCTCAGTTTGGCGAATTACGGATACTAGACTAAGTGGTTGATGTAATGAATATTTGGAGCCTATATTTTTGTAGCCAAGTTTCCTTTGAGTTAGGATCTAGTTTGTTTTGTTTTATTTTTAGTATTCTCGATCCATATTTTTTGGATCTGACTGTCATGTAATTTAGTTATAAAAGAACATTGAACTGTAGTGCATGGGGTTCTTGAATAGAAGATCGAGAATGAGACTATTAATGTTGTAGTAGGAAGTTATTTCAGACAATGGAATTATGATCAGATCTTCCTAATTTTCTGGATGGAACTCTTTGTACTGATCAGATATTCCCAATTTTCTGGATGGAACTCTTTGTACTGTAAGTCAGATTATGTTATTATCTTAATATGATATGAACTTTTTAGTTTAAAATGCTTTTTCTTGAATTATAGATTCCTCTACAATAAAGTCTTTATTGTTGTTGCCTATGATTTTTGAAGAACATATTCAGTACATGTTTTAACTTAGAATGTTATTCTGAATCTTATGATTTGATAATTGAATATAAACAGTATATTTTCTGTATTGTTATGTATTTTCACTTACATTAATAGTCTATGGTTTTCTTATCCTTATGTTTTATCCATCCATTGAAAGCTAGGATTTTTGATATTTTATGATCTTTGAGTTTTGATGTTATCATTTATTTTAACTTCCTGACTTTAAAACCTGCTCATCTCACCTTTTACCTTAACCATAAAACCTTCCAATATCTTGAGGTTCATAAGCTTTACAATTTGATAGTCAATTGTAAACTTTAGGACTAACACCAACTATGTATATGCGATTTAATTTTAAGTTTTTTAATCTAACTTGAAAATAATTCCATTTTTATTTTTTTAATATTTATGTACCACATAAGATTTACAAACATGACACGACGACTTAGGTTGTAGAAAGCACCTCTCAATGCAATTATGTTTTCAGGTGATATCTACATATGGAAAAAAAAAAATTAACACTTCATGTCATCCCATAAGGTAGATTATCAACCTCATTCAAACATAATTTTTCTTATCTTTATCAAATTACTTCCCATTCATGTGTCCCTTTTTAAGCGATGGAATTTTGATATAATCTTAGAATAATTTATGACTAAATTCCTTAGTTTCAAAATACAAGTTATGACTGTATGCCTCTATTCTCTCATCCTTATCAATATCATATAACTCTTATGCAAATCAAATACCTTAATCCATGTCAACTACCTTAATTCAACCCTTACATATGGAACACATCTTGATTCGAAATGGATCAAAATTTGTCACCTATTTGGAGCTTTCAAGATTGGATGAATTGGCTTGTATGACCCATTTTATGGGCAGGTCTCATTTTGCAAATTTGGGATCTATAACCTTCTAAGGCATGTTTGAGGGTCTAAACAGTTTTTTGGGGTAAAACAACCCATTGCTAGTTCCATGGGCCAAGATGTGATTCTACACTCAGAGACCTTTCCATCGATTCAAAGATCACCTCAATCGAAGTATGTATGAAGAAGTTATTCCTATCGTAAGTTGATCCATCTAGTTGACCACCATAGTTTCGAGTGCATTCCACATCAACTCTCATTTCTACATAAAAGAGCAAGGCGAAAACCTCATTCCAGTTGGGTTTTTTCCCATGGGGGTTTTCCCATGATAAATTTTGTGTCAAATGTGTGTGGAGTGTGTATTTTTTGTTCTATCATTTCTATTACAGTTCTAAAAAATAATCTAATTAAAAGAACTAGTGGTACGATCCATTGTGACGAATTGTTTCAGTGGAATATCCACGACAATTTACATACCATATCGGTATAAGAACATTTTTTCTTTCGTTTTTTCGGGTAATCGCAGGATCCAGTAGTTGGTGAAAAATAAATCTTCAAACCCTACCCATGGCGTATGAGTCTGTTCAAGGAGCGACAAACGATTATGAACAACGATTTTCAAAACTAGAAATACAAGTCGTTGATATCTCATGCAACATGTCTGTCCTAATGGCGGCTCTAGAAAGCAAGTTTGGACCTTTCAAGAATTTTGGAGGCTCTAACTTAGATTTCAAAACATAAAAGTGACCCAGAAAATGAGCTGACAAAAGATCCCAAGAAGGAGCAGCCAAGTTTCAATACCAATATTCCTTCTCAGTCTCTATTCAAGATGGAAGTGAAAGTCGACATCAACTTATATCAAGGTGAGATCGATGCTCTAAAATTGAATCATTGATTGCAGCAACTATAGGTTTATTTTAGTATCCATCAAATAGTCAAGGAGCAAAAGATCTCATTTGTTTGACTAAAGTTAGAGGGTCATGCATTAACCTGGAGGGAAAGCCACACAGAATCACTTAGGCTGGAGGGTGATCAACCAATAACTAAGTGGGAGGACTTTAAAAACCTTGTCAAGTCCCAATTTTACCCTATAGGGTATGTAGAGGACTAGTGGATCCGTTGGCATTACTTAAGCAAAGGTAGGTGCAGAGTGTGCAAGAATACACCACCAAGTTCAGGAAGATGGCTATCACATTGGGTGTCTCACCCAAGAACCCATATGTACTCCTCAAATATTTGGTGGGTTTACATAGTCACATATGGAGGTAGGTGATGCTATTCAATCCCAGTTCAATTTGGCGAAGCATGCGTATAAGCATAATACCTAGAAAACATAGGCCATAAGAAAGGACATTCAAGTAGTTCAAACAAAAAGAAAGACAAGATATTGCCAAGGAAGGGGAGAAGAAGTGGAAAGGAAAGGATAAGAAGACTACAACCACGACACATCGGTGCAATGATCCAAAAAATCACTGTAACCATTGCAACATTGATGGCCACATTGAATACAAGTGTTGGAAGTTACATCCTGAGCTAAACCCCAAGAACTTCAAGAAGGATGCCAAGAAGAAGAAATTTCCAGCGATGGAGCCAAGAAGGGAGTTAGAAAGCAGCTCGGATGTGAACGAGAAGATTATAGGTACCATAGTGCAGAAGGAGGTGAATTTGAGTAGCCTTCACCTTAAGGAAGAGAAAGAGATGATGAAAATATTCCCGTATAGCAGCCCAAGCGTCCCCCGTGTTTTGATTACATTTAAAATTGTCTATCAGGCAAAGTATAATGTAAATGTCATCGACACTATAATATTAGTAAAAGAATTATGGTTGGTTGTGGATGAGGCAAACACAAAAGAGAATGGGGAACCGTGAATCCATGAGAGAGAAAAGGGCTTGGAGTGATGGGAAGGCGGTTGTAGATGGCCTTGGGGGCCTATCATATGACCTTATTTTTTGTTGAATGCCAAAAGTTGTCTTTAACCTTATTAAACCTTAATCTTCTACTTAATTAAAACCCAAAACTTGGATTAAGGTTAAAAGTGGATTAGTGAAGTTATTAAAAAGGGGGGATTTATTAAATAAATAAATAAAATATGACTCCCATAGAGGAGACCACGTGGTGTGAGGTTAATATGCATGGAGGTAATCCATGCAAAAAGGGGATACCTGGATTATTTTATTGGATTATGTGGGAGGAGAGTGGGATACGAGCTATCTCAAAGAGGGGAGATTTGGAGAACCTAAAAATCTATTATCATGGTGGGTTCATGGTTCCAATCCGAGGGTGGAAAAGGAGATGAGAGATTAATGAACTCATTTTCCTAAGGCAGGGTGGTGCGTGCTTCACCATGGTTGATTTTGTTGCTTCGGTTGACCAAAATTTGTATTGTGTGTTTTGTTGGCAAGGTAAATACTTAAGGAAGTGAAATTTTCAAAACTCATTACATAACCCTGTGAGTGAACATTTGCAACTCTATAGCTGTAAAATTTAGTGCTTACCATAAGTTTGAGAAATTAGTTTGCAAGGGAATTTTGATTATTACAAAATTAATGCTTTTTAAATATATGTTTGGCTATGCTGACTTTAGGTAAAGGAATGGTAGGAGCCATTAAATTTAGGCCTTGTTTTAGTTTGTGCGGACCTATCTAGATTAACATTTACTTGTTAACTTGGATGCCTAATGACTCTAAAAATATTTACCAATATAAATTCATGTAGTAAATGTTAGTTTTCTAGTTTGTAAAGGATATGTTTGTCAAAAATACATTAAAGAGTTCAAACCCCTAATTCCATTTAATTGGGAGAAATTTAATGACTGATATAATTCTTATAGTTGGCATATGTGACTCTTTATATATCTCATAATTGGTATAAATAAAACGTGAAATCTTGTAGTACAAAATTCAGTCTGTAAAAAATATATATAAACATATAAATGGAAATGTGTTTCTAGACTTTGCCCCCAAAATGCTTGTATTAACTTTTCAAAGAAGTTTAATACTTTGGGCCTACTTTGGTAGAAGATGGCCATGATTCTAACTTGCTTGATAGGTATAATGCAAATTTTGACTGTGTAATAGATGCACTGTTATTTCATATGCTAAGCATTTCTTTGGCTGGAAAAGGCATATTTACTATGTTTTACATTAAATGGTAATTTGCATTTAAAAACTATGGACTAGGAATGAGTGGTATTTGCATTTGTATTCTAAGAGTTGGAGTAGTAACGTTTGCAAACCAAAACCATGGGTTGTATTAGTGTAGAATTTGTCTTTACACTCTATGGGTAAGTTAGATGGTAAATCAGAAATTGCATTCGAGTTGTTTTCTTAGATTAATTCCATTGTTAAATGAAGTGGTAGTATTTGAATTTTGAGTAAAGCAACGTAGAAATTTTTTGTAGAGTTTAATTTCCAAGTTTGGAGGCTTTAATGAAGATTTGGATCGCTTAATTGCATGATTAACCCAATGTGTTAAGTTGGAGTTAAAGATTAGTCTTATAGGCTTGGAGCCTTTGTTAATTTTGAAATAGTGGAAAGTTATGCACTTAATTAGACTTTTAGCCCTTGTATGTTGAAAAGAAGTTTGATTCATTAGGGTATTAATTCTAAAGGTTCAAAGGGATTAGAATAATTCCGGTAGACTTAGTTGCAAATAAATTATATCATGTGTCTTGATCGAAATAGATAATAGGCCTATAATATAACAAGGGAGAGTCTATGTTTCTAAAGTAATATAAAGGGAATAAAATATCTCTATGCTTATATTTATTTAAGTAGGATAACGACATGTATGCAAGACCTATGTAATGGGCATATAGGAGTTTTAGTACGGAGGTATCGATGATTGTGAGGTAATTATATACCGTAAGTGGTAGTGTGTAATGATGTTAATATTTCAAAAAGGTTTGATTTTGTTATTAAAACATATATTTAGGGTTAATAACAAGTTAATAGTATATTGATCTACGCTAGTTCATGCTAAGCATCTTCAAAGCAAGTATTTAAGACTTTGTGGTGCATAGGTTGACAATGGAGCCTATGATGTATCTACGAAGAGTGTTCATGATTCGCATATATTGACACACATGCTCTTAAAAAACCAGGTGCATTTTTTGGGGGTAATGTAACATTTGGGCGCGTTACAAATGGGTATCAGAGCTGGGCTGCAGATCTCAAACTTTTGGCGGTTTTGAAGTGAGGTTGCGCTCAAATAAATTTATAATGCAGGAAGTTTTGGTGATGAATGTACCAAGTTGTTTTTCATTCGAACATGGAATTGTTTGAGCTAATTAAAATTTTAATTTGCCGAAATTATAATTGCAAATAAAGTTTTGTGTCTCGAGATCAAGAGAGTGCTTGACCTCCTACGGAATGCTACAACCATTCTTTGTGGTTATGTTTGTTGATAAAGGAAGTGTGTCTGCTCCGAGTGGTGCATATCATTGTAGATGTGGCTATTGTGTGCGTTGTTTGTTTTATGGAGAGAGTGTAAATCTACGAAATTATTTGTTGTTAGCCATAGATTCCTCTAAGCGAGAACCTGGTTGATTTGTGGGTGTCTCATAATCTCAAGGAATTATTGTTTGCCACTTATAAAATGAATCTTTGGAAGTTGTTTTTTTTTCGATGAATAAATTCTCGCATGGGAATTGCGATCCTACCAAACCAAGCTGGGGAATCAACTCGAACCTATAAATTCCGTATGATTAAATTATGTTGTTCTCCTAGGCAACATGTCGGATTTTGATCCAGGTGGATATAGGTGGCGGCCCACCTCTCCCAATTGGCTCAAAACAGTCTTCTGATAATTTTGGTAATTTATTATTTTTAGCAGTTTTCGGGTCCTAAACTTCCGGAACCGTTTTGAGGCCCTAAACGACGTTTTTTCAGCATCGAACGGTCAGGCGAATATGAGTATTATCTACCTAACCCTTTAGCATGTCGGACTCAATATTTGCCGACCCTTTTTGTAGTCCTCAGATAGATTTTTCGAACAAGCTATCATGCGCCCCAAACGGAGATCGTATGCCAACGTTACGCCCCCGGGAAGTTGATACACCAAACTACCCAAAATGGGGTCCACCAAAACTGTTGGCTTTTCATCTTCTGGGGTTAGGGTTTTGGATTTTAGGTATTATAAAAAGGCCTTCAAAGCCTCATTGTAATCATCTTGGCACGAATGATCATAGCCGCCACATCTCTTCTTAGAGATAGCTACCACCATTCTAGTTATTGTATTTTACAGTCTGTTATATTTCTGCTATTTAATAGAATATGTGTTTACTGTATCACTGTGTTATTGCAATATATCTCTATATATGCTATATTTTGTTTCATTCCCACATAAATCCAGATCATTGGTATCAAAGCAATATGATCTTTGATTGTTTCTCGATGCATGTCCCCGACGAGGTCAGGATACAGAGAGTTGGGTCTCGAACTAATTTCACTTGGGGAAGATCACTCTTGCTGCCCCAAACGGCCTCCCATGGCGGATGAAAAGAGAGACGATGGAGTAGTAGATCCTATCAAGTTGTTGCTTGAGGAAGCCCTTGCGCTACAGAGGAATGAGATGATGGATAATTTCTCCCAGGTCCTTCGACACACGTCGAGGATGACGAATACACCTTCAACGAGCAGCCATTTCGGAGATGTGACTCCCTTCGAGGTACAAGTTAATTTTTATATCCCTTTATTTGAAGGCCAGACCGATGCCAAGGCCCTGGATAAATGGTTGAATCTACTAGAAGGGTATTTCTCTATCCACAAATTTTTCGACAGGGAAAAGATCATCTTTGCGCTCCTCAAGGTCGTCTCCCATGTCAAACATTGGTGGGAAACTTATTGTGAGCAAAACTCATCAGACGAGTCTGGATTGTTTGAATATACCAATCCCACTTGGGCCTCTTTTATGGATGTCGTCAAGGAACAATATTACCCTGTTGGAAACTATGATGACCAGTACACAAAATGGACCATTCTGCATCAAGAGAGGGACCAAATGGTGTCGGAGTACACCAACAAATTTCATACCTTGAGCACAAAGCTAGGTATCAAGGACACCAAGCGGCACCTAGTACTGAAATATCGCAGTGGCCTCCACCGGTACATATGAACAGGGATAGATTTCCTGGAAATCTCTTCACTCGGATCTACCTATCGATATGTTGTCAAAATTGAGCAGAAATTTCAGCAAAAGAACAAGCGTGACTTCGGACCTACGCAAAAGCAGGGCAAGGGAAAATCTGGCTCGCAGAACACAGGGCAAGGAAAGGACAACTAGTCCCAACCACAAGCGAAGAAGGGTAACGAAAAGACAAATAAGGACACCGGGAAGTGGTGCAAGTTCCACAAAATCCCCTAGCACAAATTCACAATACTGATGAATGTCGCTCAAAACAGTCATTGGTGGTTGAGATCAAAGCTTCAGAATCAGATCCCATTACCAATTCGGACTCAGAACCTAATTTCACAGCCCCGCAAAAAGGGAAGCATATCATTGATGCAAAACCCAGAGTCGTTGTTGCCACCATGCAGATTCAACCAGAGGAACCTAAAGAATCGGAGGTAGAGGAGCACCTTTTCCACTCACAAATGTGGGTGAAGGGAATTCCCCTGCACTTTGTTGTGGACAGTGGCAGCCAAAAGAACCTGATCTCAGCAGAATTCTTCAAGATATTAGAGCTACCAATAACACCACACCCACAACCATACACCATTGGTCGGCTAAGTCAAGGACGGGGGATCCGCGCCAACCATCAATGTCGCCTACCATACAGCATCAAGCCCTTCAAAGATGAGGTATTGTGTGATGTGGCCCCACTTAAATTATGTGATGTTCTTTTAGGACAGCCATATATGTGGAAGCGTCATGCTGTATATGAATCTCGACCTCGTAGTGTCATTGTCACTTTGGGAGGACAACTCTATCGAATACCAGCGACAGTTTCACCTACCCCAACCAAGCAGGGCAGGAAGATAATCTCCCACACTGGGAAATTTTCCCTATTCGCAATTTCCACTAAAGGAGAACATCAGATCCCAGATACATCCACAACCTCTACACATTATCCCTCTACTAAGAAAAAACAAGAAGAACACAAAGTCAGGGCAGCATCGCCTATTCGGGTACCTCTACAGTGCAAAGCCAAGCATTCAAATTGATCCTCCAAAAAGAAACCATCCACACCGGTGCAGATCAATGATACCATGGTAACTAAAACTGTTGAAAAGCTCCAGTGCATCCAACAATTACAACCCTCTGCAGATGTCAAAGTAAGGCAGTGTTTTCACTTCAGCAAACACCGCACCAGGAGCTCAACTCAACACACAGTTCGACATATGATAAGGATTTGATGCAATAGAGACCATTGCTTACTGAGGAGGGAGGATTGATCCAAGTGGATATCGATGGAATCCCACCTCTTCCAACTGGCTCAAAACAATCTTCTGGCAATTTTGGTAATTTACTATTTTTAGCAATTTTCGGGTCCTAAACTTCTGGAGCCGTTTTGAGGCCCTAAATGACAATTTTTCGGCATTGAATAATCGAGCGAATATGAGTATTGCATGCCTGACTCTTCCACATGCTAGACTCAAGATTTTCCAACCCTTTTTGTAGTCCTCAGATAGATTTTTCCAACGAGCTATCATGTGCCCCAAACGGAAATCATATGCCAAAGTTACGCCCCCGGGAAGTTGATACACCAAACTACCCAAAACAGGGTCCACCAAAACTGTTGGCTTTTCATCTTCTGGAGTTAGGGTTTTGGATTTTGGGTATTATGAAAAGGCCTTCAGAGCCTCATTGTAATCATCTTGGCACGAATGAGCATAGCGGCCACATCTCTTCTCAGAGATAGCTACCACCATTCTAGCTATTGTATTTTACAGTCTGTTCTATTTCCGCTATTTAATAGAATATGTGTTTACTGTATCACTGGCTTATTGCAATATATCTCTGTATATGCTATCTTTTGTTTCATTCCCACATAAATATGGATCAGTGGTATTAGAGCAATCTGCTCTTTGATTGTTTCTCGGTGCATGTCCCCGACGAGGTCAGGATGCAGAGAGTTGGGTCTCGAACTAGTTTCACTTGGGGAAGATCACTCTCGCCACCCCAAACAACCTCCCATGGCGGACAAAAAGAAAGACAATGGAGTGGTAGATCCTATCAAGTTGTTGCTCGAGGAATCTCTCGCGCAACAGAGGAACGAGATGATGGATAATTTCCCCCAGATCCTTCGACGCATGCCAACGACAACGAATACACCTTCAACGAGCAGCCATTTCGGAGATGCGACTCCCTTCAAGGTACAAGTTAATTTTGATATCCCTTTATTTGAAGGCCAAACCGATGTCAAGGCCCTAGATAAATGGTTGAATCTACTAGAAGGGTATTTCTCTATCCACAAATTTTTCCACAGGGAAAATATCATATTTGCGCTCCTCAAGGCCGTCCCCCATGTGAAACATTGGTGGGAAACTTATTGTGAGCAAAACTCATCAGACGAGTCTGTATTGTTTGAATTTACCAATCCCACTTGGGCCTTTTTTATGGATGACGTCAAGGAACGATATTACCTTGTTGGAAACTATGATGACCATTACACAAAATGGACCATTCTGCATCAAGAGAGCGACCTAACGGTGTCGGAGTACACCAACAAATTTCATACCTTGCGGACAAAGCTAGGTATCAAGGACTCCAAGCGGTACCTAGTACTGAAATATCGCAGTAGCCTACACTGGTACATATGAACAGAGATGGATTTTCTGGAAATCTCTTCACTCGGATCTGCCTATCGATATGTTGTCAAAATTGAGCAGAAAATTCAGCAAAAGAACAAGCATGACTTCGGACCTGCGCAGAAGCAGGGCAAGGGAAACTCTAGCTCGCAGAACACGGTGCAGAGAAAGGACAACCAGTCCCAACCACAAGCGAATAAAGGTAACGAAAAGACAAAGAAGGACACCGAGAAGTGGTGTGAGTTCCACAAAAACCCCTGGCACAACACTGATGAATGTCGCTCAAAACAGTCATTGGTGGATGAGATCAAAGCTTCAGAATCAGATTCCAATTCTGATTCTGACTCAAAACCTAATTTCACAGCCGCCCAAAAAGGGAAGCAGATCATTGATGCAGAACCCAGTGCCATTGTTGCCACCACACAGATTCAACCAGAGGAACCTGAAGAGTTAGAGGTAGAGGAGTGCCTTTTCCACTCACAGATGTGGGTGAAGGAAATTCCCCTACACTTTGTTGTGGACATCGGCAGCCAAAAGAACCTGATATTAGCAAAAGTCATCAACAGATTGGAGTTACCAATAACACCACACCCGCAACCATACACCATTGGTTGGCTAAGCCAAGGACGGGGGATCCACGTCAACCATCAATGTCGCCTACCATTCGGCATCAAGCACTTCAAAGATGAGGCATTGTGTGATGTGGCCCCACTTGAAGTATGTGATGTTCTTTTAGGATAGCCATATATGTGGAAGCGTCATGCTGTATATGAATCCCGACCTCACAGTGTCATTGTCACTTTGGGAGGACAACTCTATCGGATATCAAAGACAGTTTCACCTACCCCAACCAAGCAAGGCAGGAAGATAATCTCCCACACTGGGAAATTTTCCCTATTCACAATTTCCACTAAAGGAGAACATCAAATCGCAGAGACATCCACAACCTCTGCACATTATCCCTCTACTCAGCAGAAACAGGAAGAACACAAAGTTAGGGCAGCATCGCCTATTCGGGTACCTCTACAGTGCAAGGCCACGCATTCAAAGTGCTCCTCCAAAAAGAAACCATCCACACCAGTGCAGACCAACGATACCACGACAACCAAAACTGTTGAACAGCTCCAGCGCATCCAACAATTACAACCCTCTGCATATGTCAAAGTAAGGAAACCTTTTCACTTAGCAAACGCCGCACGAGGAGCTCAACTCAACACACAATTCGACATATGATAAGGATTTCACGCAATGGAGACCATTGCTTCCTAAGGAGGGAGGATTGATCCAGGTGGATATCGGTGGCATCCCACCTCTTCCAACTGGCTCAAAACAGTCTTCTGGCAATTTTGGTAATTTACTATTTTTAGCAGTTTTTGGGTCCTAAACTTCTGGAGCCGTTTTGAGGCCCTAAACGACATTTTTTCGGCATCGAACGGTCGGGCGAAAATGAGTATTGCGTGCCTAATATTTTTCGCGTGTCGGACCCAAGATTTTTCGACCCTTTTTGTAGTCCTCAGATAGATTTTTCCAACGAGCTATCATGCGCCCCAAACGGAGATCGTATGCCAAAGTTACGCCCCCAAGAAGTTGATACACCAAACTACCCAAAACGGGGTCCACCAAAGCTGTTGGCTTTTCATCTTCTGGGGTTAGGGTTTTGGATTTTGGGTATTATAAAAAGGCCTTCAGAGCCTCATTGTAATCATCTTGGCACGAATGAGCATAGTGGCCACATCTCTTCTCAGAGATAGCTACCACCATTCTAGCTATTGTATTTTACAGTCTGTTCTATTTCCGCTATTTAATAGAATATGTGTTTACTGTATCACTGTGTTATTGCAATATATCTCTGTATATGATTCTGTATATGCTATCTTTTGTTTCGTTCCCAAATAAATCCGGATCAGATTTAGGTCTAAGAGGGCAATTGCAAGAATGTGGTTTTCCCTTTTACGAAAGATTGGTGTTTCCCTTTTAAGCATTTATGCCAGCTTTAGGTGTTAAATTTAAAGTGTATGGGTGTAATTCATTTTGTAGTTCTAAGTAGAGAGTCACCCGTTAAGTAGGAGTACTTAACGAGTACATAAAAGGTGAAATGTTTGTACAAAATCAGAAACTAAGTTGGGAGCTATAAATCATGGGTGTGACCTTGTTTATTAGTTATATTGAGTGAATGATCAATGTAAATAATGGACTGCGAATGACTTCGAAATGTATGGTAAATGGTCGATTTATTGTGTTCAAATTTATTGAGCATGCTAATGCTCGAGGTTGCATTGAGTATGTTAATGCTATGGTATGAAGAGTAGGTAGATGCTCAGACATGTAGAACATGTGAATGCTTGCATATATTTGTATAATGCTTTGATTTCTATTGTGCCATGTTGTGGTCAAGAATGGCTTGAGTGGGCTAATCTAGGGTAATTGTTATGGACAGTTTTTTGGGGGTATGTCCGAAGTACATATGGTTTTGGAATAATTGCTTTGTTGTGAAATGTTTTTTCTTTTTGCTCAAAGTGATTCAACTTGGTAACTATTTAACTGTAATGGGTTATGTTCCATGTGCTCTAGCTCGGGGCTAGGTTAGATTTGTGCAGGAGGACTAGAAGGTGTTGGAAAATGCATAAGTTGTTTATGCCTGCGATGCATGTTGTTTAAAATTCTTGATATGACCTTGTTTATGTTTTATATTAGCATGGGTCGTTGAGTGGTGAAACGTCTCTTAGTGTCTAGTTGGTAATAAATCTCAGAGTGACACCTTTGAGGTATTGTTCCTTGTTGGTTGGGTATAGGAAACACAGTGTTTCCTTGTTTCTAGATATGTTAGGATATTGTGACTTGATTTGAATATGAAATCTTAATTTATGATTGAAGCCCATGATTATTTGGTTATAGTATTCACTGGACAGACTACTGTTTGAATCCATTATTTTTTTTAAACATGTGATTGGTTCTATGCTATAACAAATTATTGTCTTGAAAATGGAAAATTAAATGTATTGTGTGAAACAGGAAATATTTCTGGGTGGAAAAGAGTATGCTTAGGTACGGGTTAGTTGTGAGTTTGAAATTGGATGAAGAATGTTGCTTTAAGAGATGGTGCACTCACCTATTCATGGAATACAAGTTGAATTACCTTATGCTCACAGTATTATGTGTGAGCTAAAAAGATAATTGTTGAGAATTTCTAAACTTCTGAAAATTATAAAAAAGGTAAACCATGACTATGTTGCTAGCAAAAATTGAAAGTTAACTACTTATAATTTGATAATTGTTGCTAGTTGATTTTTATTTGGTAAAATTAACAGTTGATTGTAACTTATTGGCTATGGAACAATTGGATCTAACTGAGAATGAGTATGCAATATTATAACTCTCTTGGAAGCATCATAAAAGCCATGTGTAAATCATGGTGTCTGGTTAAATTCATAGTGTTGGAAAGGCTGAATCAAGGATGCGCTAGAAGAATTAAGAATGGGAAAAGGATTGAAAAATTGTTCTGATTGACAGAAATAAGGGAATACTCTATACCCAAACCTCAGTTTCATTTTGAAGAGTTCCTGAGGTATTATGTAGCAGAGAAGGGAATTGCTTCCTAGTACACATGAGGTACTACTAGCAGAGAAGGGGTATATTCTTAGTGTTATGTTGAGCCAAAGAGGAAGGTGTAAAGAACCAAGGAGCAAAATAAATCCATGGGCATGGTGGAGCTCTTGACATGACCGATAAAGGGGGGGAACTCTTACTCTTTTCCCATTTCATTTATGTATTACTTTCCAAGAAAGAAAGTGTTGAAAAGGCATGCTATAGTTGAAATTGATGTATTTAATTATGTTTTGTGATAAACAATGCATGCTGAAATTAATAAATGTATGTGAAGGGAATTTTTGATGATTGAAGTCATCTATATGCAAGAAGAATATGCAAGTACAAGTGCATAAAAACATTCTGTGCGGGAATTAAAAAAATGATGGATGATTTTAATACAAATATACATGTTTGGCCTAATTGAATTCATGTTGATGGAATTCACATGTAAGCTTCAGACAAAAAATAATTGGTTGCACCTGTTAAAATGGCGGGACTAGCTCCTGCTAGTGGACAAGTTTTGATAGCCACTTACAACCAAAAAAATGTCAGTTGATCAAAAGTTTTTGTTAAGATTATATGCTACCATAGACTAGATTGTAAATTCATTAGCATTCAATACATTATTCACAATAGCAACATAATAAGGATCTCAGAAAGATGCACAATCACAAAGCACAAAACAATTTATCCTAGGAAACCCTCAAGGGGAAGAAAATACAACAAGAGCTTCCTCAATATAGATGATCAATTACAATGCCCCAAAAATATGTCTCACAAATAGGAGAGACAAAAAAGACCAAACTCTAGACTCAAGCCACTCCTCCTTCTCCTTCACTGATATCTCTCTCTCTCCTCTAATGCGAATTGCACAAGTGATTGAATGAATAAATGAGAGGAACTCACTCTCTATTTATACATTACTTTTCACTTAACCTTTAACTCAGCTAGGTCGGCCTAAATAATCATAACTAGGCCAACATCTTTAGGGAGACTCAATTACCACTTATATTACATTCACTTGGGTGCTAACGACCCAACTTACAATGGAGGTTTAACCTCGTGACCTTTACATGACCAAATATAATAATGACATCCCCGACGGAGGTAAAACATCCCCGACGGAGTTACAATAATAAAATACAAGTAGAATATTCTTTGAAGTTACATTAATTTAACACTCCCCCTTAACAAGAAGGGTATTCTACTGACAACAACATCTGCATGTGTAACTCTACACAACATCATCGGGAATCAACAATAACATCATTTGATACATCTATAAATCATTGGAAGTTCTTCAACATCATCATTAGCACTTGGAACCACTGTTGTTGTGAGACCCAGAACTGGGTCTCCTTTAACTTTAATATACAGTCAGAAAATTCACTTATTGTCAAAATTTCTGTTTTGTTCTGCTTGTGCTCTATTGTCTAAATTTATGTTTTTAATTGCATGTTTTCATTTCTAACTTTTGCTCATTTACATGCCTGTAAACGATATAAAATCTGTAATTACATTCTTTTCAGATTTGAAAATTAATAAATCTGTTTTATCTACTTCTAACAATTTATTGTTGACTGTGCAGGTAGCAAAGATAATCACAGCATAAAAACCTTTGAAATTAATTAAACAGAATTTGCCAAGGTAGAAACAATAACATACCTGCTGAAAAATACCTGTAGATAGTTGCAGATCCCTTTTTTTTGTTGCTGTCCTCGTTGTTGCTTCTCCTTGCTTTTCCCTGCAGTCACAAGCCTTCCCCCTTCCCCACAGTTCTGAAACTCAACCAACCCAAAATAGTTTTGCCACCCTGCCAACTGGCGAGGTCTCGCCGACCACCCAGCTCCAAAGGTACCCCTTTGGACCCCCGAGCCCAAACCGAGTACAATCCAACCCGTTATATCCCTTTAGAAAACCTCCAGCAAAAACCCCCTTTCAGCTCCTTTCAGCTCTGCTCTAAAATTTCTATATCTCCTCTCCCAAAACTTCCTCTCCAAAATAACTAAGGTAAAAAAAAGATCCCCTCTTCTTCCTTTCTTCTCCATCTTATCCCATGTTTGCTCTGCCGACTCAATGCTCCCCATTACTACCCTTATCCTCTCCATTCAATTCTAGCTAAGATGGCAGTCCCCCTTTTCTCCCTCGAGACATGTCCACATTTATTGATACCATCAATACATTAATTAATTAATTAATTAATTAATTTATAAATGAATTATAAATATTATCCCTTTCTTTTATGCAAACATCGTATGTAAAAGTCAACTAAATTATTAATGTGGTTCCACCGCCATTGTCCTTTCAAGTGGTCATAATTACAATTTAATTAATATTTTAATTTATTAACTAAAATACAATATAATTATAAACTTGGATATAAAATGGCATAAGGTAATGTCTTCCTTAATTAATTCATAATTAATTTAGAAGTACTTTATAATTAATTCATAATTAATTTAGAACTAATGCATAATTAATTCAAAATTAATTCGTGATTAATTCATAATTAATTCACAATTAGTTTATAAATAATTCATAATTAAATTATAATTAATTCATAATTGATTAACTTATAATTGATTTATCGTTTTCATGAACAATTCCCAAGTGTGTACCCGACACTTGTTTACCAATTTCATATTACATCTATTCGTAAATTATCCTATGTTCCAACTAGCTTTTGCATGGTCATCATAAAATTTAATAGATATAAATTAATTATTATCCATACAGTTTAATTAATTATCTAGCCGTGCAATTAATATTAACTTATCAATTTAATACTACTTTAATTAACATTACAATAATCATTTAACGTGTTAACCCTTAGTCATTACTAATCAAACTCATTAACATTTAATTAAGCGTTACTAACCAATTGCATTATTTACTATTAATTTAACCGTAACTTGTTTATTAATCATTAATGTACAGTAATTAATTATTAAGCGACACTAATTAACATTATTACTCAGCAATATTTCACGCAATTCATAAATATGTAGGCGAGTTATGTAAGCGTAGCTACTGCTTACATACCTCGCGTAAGTACACTAACAGTAATAACTCACACACGTCAATCATAATCATGAAACTTACTGTTTACTGACACATGTTTTAGCATAGTTTGCAAGGTACAATTCTTTAACTAACTGAAATCTTATTAGTTACGACAATTCATACCTTTCTAAGTTACGACACATACTCAAGCAAGGGTTTTACACACCTACAGTTAGATCTTGTTTTCACCCCTACTTCACGCTACACCTATTTACCTACATCATCACTAACTTCCACATCCTATCCTGTCCTCTGCTGGACTACCCTGGAATGTCAAGTCATGACCGGTTCCAGCTAGAACCCGTAAGCGGAAGTGTCGACTACATCGACCAGCTTCCCCAGCAGGCAACCACCAGTCATCATCACACACCTTGGGGAGCGCGCCGTAGCACAGCCCTCCCATGACTCTGGGTTTCGGGGATAAACGGTGGGTAAAGCCTCCACCCCCCTAATGGAACAAGGGATTATGTCTACTCGACATAACAACAGCGTTGCACTTGTACTCGGTCTGTCATCGTATAACCGATCTGGGCGGTTGAGTTTCCTGAAACCCTACCCCACCCATGTCATAACATACATCATAATAAACAACATAATAACCATACGAAAGTAAATAATGCATCACTCGCATACCATTTTATCTTTCGAAGTCCGTGTCCCTGAGGCCCTCCCACCTCGTAGGATCCAGCTATCACTTAGCCGTTTCAACCTATAAGTCAGTACTCGACATACAATATAGAATATCGTGCATAAATCCTCGATATGTACACACATATATTTCATCATATCATAACGACAATAAACTCATTCATTCGCCATGCACCTGGCATAACATTCATTATTTCAACATATAACTGTAACGGTATCCACGTACCCATCATTTAGTAAATTTCCATATATTTGACATAATTAACACATGATACATATCTAAGCATGACTATCGATCTTAACACTATCATCATACACACACATATATATATATCGGAAAAATAATAGAACCATGTCCACAGTGTCGTCAACTGACGAGGTCTCACAGTCAAACAAATACAACATATAATAGTAGTTCAGGTAGTAATGCCAAAACGGGGTGTTACAGTTGTAACATCATCAACATCATCTTCAATACAAAGCTGAAATATCATCATTTGCAACACTGGAGCATCATCATCTTCAGTACTGGAACATCATCATCTGCAGCATTGGAGCATCCTCATCTTCAGCACTGGAACATCATCATCTGTATCACTAGATCATCCTCATCTTTAGCACTGGAACATCATCATTTGTATCACTAGAGCATCCTGGAACCTCATCATCTGCAGCACTGGAGCATCCTCATCTACAGTATTGGGACATCATCAGGAGCATCACCTACAGGACACATGATCCTTCCTTTTGTAACTCAAGATTCAGTCCAAACAACTCTGGTGATCCTTCCTTTCGGAACAGGGATCATGGACAATAATTCCTTTGGAACTAGGGATTAATTCCAACATTTAAGACTATCCTTCCTTTCGGAACTCGAGATCTCTGTCTAGGGATGATCAATCCCACCACAATCATTTAAGACTATCTTAGTCTAAGGACGATCGATCCCACCGCAATCATTTAATACTATCTCAATCTAGGGACGATCTATCCCACCACAATCATTTAAGACTATCTCAGTCTAGGGAGGATTGATCCCAACATAATCATTTAATACTATCTCAATCTAGGGATGATCGATCCCAACACAATCATTTAAGACTATCTCAGTCTAGGGACGATCGATCCCAACACAATCATTTAAGACTATCTCAGTCTAGGGACGATCGATTCCACTGCAACTCAGGATCAACATTTAATACTATATTTGTCTAGGGATGATCAATCCCATTGCACCACATTATCATCAGCACTACTTCCCCTTTCGAGGGAAGTCCTGACGGACTACACCAAGTTTGTCATGAAAGTGCTCAAACTTCACTCGAGACAGAGGCTTAGTCAACACATATGCAACCTGCTCATCCGTGCTCACATATTGGAGCTTTGTAGCTCCCCTCTACACCATATCACGGATGTAGAAATACCTTATTTCTATGCGTTTTGACCTCTCATGGAACACAGGTTTCTCTGTCATTTTTATACAACTTGGGTTGTCACATAGAATAACTGTGGTATCCAAGTCTAGATCAAACAAACCTGATAACAACTTCCGAATCCATATAGCTTCACAACTCGCAAAACAAGCTGCAATATACTCTGCCTCTATAGTGCTGAGAGCCACACTGGACTGCTTCCTTCTTAGACATGAGATCATGGCTAACCCCAGACTGTAACAACCACCTAAAGTGCCCTTCCTGTCTGAGACACTTCCATCCTAATTGGAATTTGTATAACCATACAGTCTGAACTCATGATCACTAGAATAATTGAGACCATAATCTATTGTACCTTTTAGGTACCTCATGACATGCTTTGCAGCTACAATGTGCACCTGTTTGGGCTCAACCAGATACTACTCAAGGTGTTCACAACAAAGCATATATTTGGCCTCGTATTCGTCAGATACATCAGCGACCCAATAATCTGCCTGTATAGAGTCACATCCACTAATTATGACGAAACATCAGATAATAACTTCAAGTTGGTATCCATGGGTGTGGCCATGTATTTGCACTCCAACATATCAAATCTTTTCGAGATTTCCACTGCATACTTCCCTTGGTTAAGGAATATTCCCTCTATGCTTTTCCATACCTCGAGACCTAGAAAATAATGCATTAGGCCAAGATATTTCATCTCGAATTCTGCAGCGAGATTTTCTTTACACTCTGGGATTCTCTTCTCATTACCTGTCAAGAACAATTCATCCACATATAGCAATATTATGACTGGTTCATCATCCATAACCTTGAAGTAAAGGTTAGGATCAACTTTACTCTTAGTAAAGACCAAGCTCATTAGAAAAAATCAATTCTTTCATACCAAGCTCTTTGTTCTTGTTTCAACCCATACAGAGCCTTCTTCAATTTGCAGGCATGCATCTCTTTGTTTTCAACCTAAAAACCTAGTGGTTGTTCTATGTACACTTCCTCCTCAATAACACCATTCAGGAAATTTGTCTTCACATCCATTTGGTGTAACTTCCACTTCATCGTGGCTACCAGTGCCATGATGGTTCTAATTGAAGTGTACCTTGATACAGGAGCAAATGTTTCCTCATAATTGATTCCTTCCTTTTGAGAGAATCCTCAAGCCACAAACCTAGCTTTGTATTTCTCAATATTTCCATTTGTAGCATGTTTTATCTTGTATATCCATTTAGAAGATACCACACTTTTACCTTCTAGTTTGGGAACTATATCCCACACATCATTCTTCATTATTGACTGGTATTCTTTCGTCATAGCTTCTACCCATTCTTTCCTTTGAATGGCCTCTTCGAAGCAAGTAGGTTCTTTGTCTACAAGATCACGCATAAAAGCCACATAACTGGAAAATGGCTTTGGCCTCTTGCTTTCTCTTGTGGAACCTTCTAGAGCTCCATACTTCTCAGCATCTTGAATAATTTCATGAGCCCAAGCTGGTTTTCTCTTGCGAGATATGGTCATGGATGGAAGTTCTTAGGGCTCCAACATATCATGATCTTCCGGAGTCTCATCATCGGGAGAGGGTGCAACCTCTGCAACTCTAGGAGGTACATCTTTTTCATATACTTGTTCATGTTGGCACTTTATGGATTTCTTAAGAGCTGCATCTTCATCAAATGTCACATCTATGCTAATCTCCATGTGATGATAGCTTGGTATATAGATTATGAAGGCCTTGGAGACCTCACAGTATCCAACAAAGATTCCTTTCTTTCCAAAAGGATCCAACTTGGCTCTTTTCTCTTTTGAAATATGAACAAACACTAGACAACCAAATATCTTGAATTCTATTGCAAGTTCTATCTTGAACCCATCTTCTCATATTCAACCTTGTAGCAAAGGTTGATGTCTCATCACTCTAAGTGATCCTTGATCTCATCATTCTATCCCGTAGAAAGTATTCTTCAATATGCACACAAGTGGTCTTCTGAGTCTTGTAGGTTGCTCGATATATTGATCACACCATGAGTCTGGCTACATCTCATCATGGCCAACTTCCTCTACTTGATTTCATAAGTTTTGTTTATAGTTGAACCATGACACTTGTTCTATGGAACAAGTCTCATCATTCTTCATTTGTAGGTAATCGTTGTATGATACTTCCTACAAGTCAAATTCAATAGCATGGTTAGAAACATTTCATGGTTTCCAAAACATATGCATAAAGCATAAGTCATACTATCATAATGTTATTAATAACACAACATTTATTCATACCCCACATTCATATGGTAACTTTCTAGATGCCTTCCATCTCTACCAGGACATTATTAAGAGTGTGCACTACTCCCAATATGTCAGCAAAGAGGTTTCCCTCTAGATAAGTAGCAATGGAATGTTTCACCATAGGATACTTACCCATCACATGCATATCAATGCAAACGCACATCCTAAATAAATGTGTACACAATTGGACACTATCATTTAAACAATTTGATAGAAATGACAATTCAAATACTTATCTTTGTTTGTTTGGTAGGATCTCTTTTGATCCTCATCTCCTTGCATGGATTACTAGAGTGTATGATGGTGAGTTCTACTTCATCATCAGAGTTCTTGAACCAATCTTGTATGTTGCTTCTCCTATTCTCCTAGTGAAGCTTTCTGAGGGGATTCTTTTTCTTCAAGATTGGAGAGAGTGCTTTGAAGCACCACTGTTATAAAGACATATTCTTCGATTTCTTCCTTTAGTAACTTCCTGGGAGGTTCTTCTTCTCCGTCTTCGGAAAAATGAGCATGATGTCTTTTATTGCTCTTCTTCTTGTAATCTTTTTTTCTTTCTGGACAATTTTTCGCAATATGTCCCATCTTATCACAATGGAAACATTGATAAGAAGAGAAGTCTCTTTGCTTGTAGTTTCCCTTCTTATACTTTTGAAACTTCTTAGGAGGATGGAACTCCTTATGATTTTCCTTCTTGAAATGAGGTTTTCCTTTTCCTCTCTGTGTATGGGTAGCTAGAGCTTGATCATCATCCCTGAGTAGTGCTTCTTGATTTGATACTCTAGCTTCCTCCTGGACACATTCTTCCCATACAACTTCTAATAGTAGACTTTCCTTTCTTGCACACATAGTCTGGATAAATGAGTCCCAAGGTCTAGTAAGACCATTGAGGGTAGTCATTACCAACTCATGTTCATCAAGGGTGTCTCCATTAGCTTCTAGTTGTTCCTTGAATTGGGAAACCCTTGTAAAATATTCTTGGATAGATTCTCCTTGGCTCATCTTTGTGCTTTTGAGCTCTCAAATTCATCTTCTGATTTATGTTTCTCCCTTCATAAATTCTAAGTTAGGGCATCAAACATCTCCTTTGGAGTCTTCTTAGAGGACACTTGAGGAATCAAGTGATCTTTAATGGAGTCTGCTATGATCCTCATAACCCTAATCATATCATTTTTCTGCTTCTCCTTAGCTTTAGCTTCTTCGAGTTCAGGTACAACTTCTTTAACAAACTTGGTAAGATCATTATCTTCCAGAATGCGTCCAATCCTATACTTCCAAGCACGGAAGTTCTCTATGCCTTCCAACTTTTCATCAAGCTTGGTGCTTGGTGCCACCTCAACCCGTGGAGCAGAGAATAACAAAAAAAATCAAAATTTCTCAAAATAAAAAACTGAACTCACCAAAATATGCGCTTGAATAAGGCAAGTATGCTGGTACACTTGGTTTCTGAAGATTCCAAAATTTCACCATTCAAAATTAACTTGCGAGTTTTGAATCTGCAGTTTTTGGCTTTTCCTGGTTTTCTGGTTTTCTGCAGATTTTGGTCCAAAGTCAAACTAGGGTTTGACTTTCCGAGAATTCCACCCACTCAAAAATTTTGACCTTGGTACCAAAATTTCGATCTTGGAGATATGCACTTCCCTATGCCAATTGTACTCCAAAATTCCAAAATTGTGAGAAGCCCTAATTTTCCATTTCCGGAGAGAGAGGGAGAGTTTTACCTTGAGAAAGTTGCTCTTTTCAGGAAATCTCTGATACCATGTTAAGATTATATGATACCATAGACTAGATTGCAAATTCATTAGCATTCAATACATTAGTCACAATAGCAGCATAATAAGGATCTTTGAAAGATGTACAATCACAAAGCACAAAACAATTTATCTTGGGAAACCCTCAAGGGGAAGAAAACCCAGCAAGCACTTCCTCAATATAGATGATCAAGTACAATGCACCAAAAATATGTCTCACAAATAAGAGAGACAAAAAATACCTAACTCTGGACTCAAGCCCCTCCTCCTTCTCCTTCACAGATATATCTCTTTCTCTCCTCTAATGCGAATTGCACAAGTGAGTGAATGAATAAATGAGAGGAACTCACTTTTATTTATACATTACTTTTCACTTAACCTTTAACTCAGCTAGGTTGGCCTCAATAATCCTAACTGAGCCGACCTCTCTAGGGAGACTCAATTGCCACTTATATTACATTCACTTGGGTGCTAACGACCCAACTTACAATGGAGGTTTAACCTCATGACCAAATATAATAATGAAATCCCCGACAGAATTACAATAATAAAATACAAGTAGAATATTCGTTGAAGTTACATTAATTTAACAGTTTTCCCACCTTGATGAAGAACTGCTTCAAGTAATAAGAAAGACCCAAGAAAATCTTGGAGAAATAATAAAAATGCAAAGACAAGTGAATCTTAAAATATTATAGGATTCAATTCATCTGCAAAATGAAGTAAAAGATGTCCTGGTAGTCGTGGCAAAGGGTGGATGCCAATATTATTTAAAAGAATGTCCACATGGTCATATGGCTAGCAAGTGCTCTCAATTAGAGTCAAATGCAAATATAGTACAAAAAATAGGTATTGTTGAAAAGAAATCCAAACCAATTTTTAAATGTTGGGGATGTGGAGGCAACCATCTCCGCAAGAAGTGTCCAAAAAGAGGATGCAAGGAAGTTGAAATGAATGAAATGCCAGAACCCATGACTGAGTTCGAAGGTGGGGCAACGGGAAAAGTTCATGTTTTGGTTGATCTACTAGCTGAGTTGGAAGATTCTAGCCACTAGGGGCAAGGTGATGAAGCAGATCGAGGTCCGAGGGACCTGCATCAACTCTAAAAGTGCAACTTGAAAGTTGAAATGCAGGGGTATCCTTGCATAATTTTGTTACATGCAAAAAATTATGTATCTGTAAGTGTTAGAACACGGAGGACAGTGCTTGTTTTAAGGGGTAGGAGAATGTATCACCCCAAGTGTTCTCGTGTTTTGATTACGCTTAAAATTGGCTATAAGCCAAAGTACAATGTAAATGTAATGGACATTATAATATTAGTAAAAACATTATGGTTGGTTGTGGATGAGGCAAACACGGAAGAGAATGGGGAACCATGAATCCATGAGAGAGAAAAGGGCATGGAGTGATGGGAAGGGGGCTGTAGATGGCCTTGGGGGCCTAGCATATGACCTTATTTTTTGTTGAATGCAAAAAATTGTCTTTAGCCTAATTAAACCTTAATCACCTACTTAATTAAAACCCAAAACCTGGATTAAAGTTAAAAATGAATTGGTGAAGTTATTAAAATAAAGGGGATTTATTAAATAAATAAATAAAACATGAGTCCCATACATAGAGGAGACCACGTGGTGTGAGGTTAATATGCATGAAGGTAATCCATGCAAAAAGGGGAGGCCTAGATCATTTTATTGGATTATGTGGGAGGAAAGTGGGACACGAGCTCTGAGTAGAGATTTGCAGAACCTGAAAATATTTATTCCCGTTAAAAACATAAATCTGAATTCAAACCTGACTAAGCTCTTATCCTGGTGGGTTCATGGTTCCAACTCAGAGTGGAGATTTGCAGAACCTAAAAATATTTATTCCAGTTAAAAACATAAATCTGAATTCAAGCCTGACTAAGCTCTTATCCTGGTGGATTCATGGTTCCAACTCAACGGTGGCAAAGGAGTTGAGAGATTAATGAGCTCATTTTCCTAAGGCAAGGTGGTGCTTACCACGATTGAGTTTGTTGCTTCAGTGGACCAGATAAGCACCTTAATCTGTATTCTGTGTTTTGTTGCCAAGGTAAATACTTAAGAAAGTGAAATTTTCAGAACTCATTACATAATCCTGTTAGTGAAAATTTGCAACTCCATAGCTGTAAAATTTAGTGTTTAGCATAAGTTTGATAAATTAGTTTGCAAAGGAATTTTGGTTGTTACAAAATTAATGCTTTTTAAATAACGGTTCGACTATGCAGACTTTAGGTAGAGGAATAGTAGGAGCCATTGAATTTGGGCCATGTTTTAGTTTTTGCTTAAAGACATGTTTAGATTAACATTTATTTGTTAACTTGGATGCCTAATGACCCTAAACAGATTTAGGGATACAAATTCATGTAGTAAATGTTAGTTTCCAGGTTTGCAAACGATATATTTGTCAAAATACATCGAAGAGTTCAAACCCTTAATTCCATTTAATTGGCAGAAATTTAATGTCTGATATTTGGTAGAGTATATAGTTCTTAAAGTTGACATCTGGACTGTTTATATATCTCATAATTGGTATAAAACGTGAAATCTTGTAGTACAAAATTTAGTTTGTAAAAAATATATATAAACATATAATTGGAAATGTTTTTCTAGATTTGGTAGGTATAATGCAAATTTTTATTATGTGTAATAGATGCACAGGTATTTCATATGCTAAGTGTTTCTTTGGTTGGAAAATGCATATTTACTAGGTTTTACATTAAATGGTAATTTGCATTTAAAAACCATGGGCTAAGAATGAATGGTATTTGCATTTGTATTCTAAAAGTTGGAATCATAAGGTTTGCACGTCAAAACCATGTGTTGTATTAGTGTGGAACTTGTCTTTACACTCTATGTGTAAGTTAGATGGTAAATCGAGAATTAACATGCTATATAGTTATGTTGAAATATCGCATATATTTATGTGTTTAAGAATTTATGTTGGATTTCCACGTGCTAATAAGTTTATTTGCCAATTCCATTTCAAATACCGAGAATTCCTCATTTGCCAATTCCATTTCAAATACCGAGAATTCCTCGGTGTTTAGTTTCTAAATCAAAAGTAAAATTGAGTTTAATTGAAGGGCAATGTAAAAGTCTTTAAAACCTTTGTTTAAATGAAGTTTAAAATATAAATAAGTGTTTAGTTTCTAAATCAAAAATAAAATTGAGTTTACTTGAAGGGCAATGTAAAAGTCTTTAAAACCTTTGTTTAAATGAAGTTTAAAATATAAATAAAAAATATTGGAGATATGTGGGAATGATCAAATTCATGTTAAAAGTTTAATTATGTTATGTCAATTGAAGCATATGATCATGTAGCTTGTATTTATCAAACCTAAAGCAATCTGTAAAATTCCTGTAGAGTTTAATTTCCAAGTTTGGAGGCTTTAATGAAGTTTTGTATCGCGTAGCTACATGATTAACACAATGTGTTAAGTTGGAGTTAAAAGTTAGTCTTATAGGCTTGGATCCTTTGTTAATTTTAAAATAGTGGAAAGTTATGCATTTAATTAGACTTTTAACCCTTGTAAGTTGAAAAGAAGTTTGATTCATTTGAGTATTAATTCTAAAAGTCCAAGGGGAATAAAATAATTCCTTTAGACTTAGCAGCAAATAAATTATATCATGTATCTGGATCGAAAATAGATAATAGGCGAGAGTTTATGTTTCTAAAGTAATAAAGGGAACAAAATACCCCTATGCTTATATTTACTTAAATAAGATAAAGACATGTATGCAAGACCTATGTAATGGGCATATAGGGGGGTTTTAGTGCGGAGGTCTGATGATTGCAAAGCAATTATATACCATACGTGGTAGTGTAATGATGTTAAGATTTCAAAAAGGTTTGATTTTGTTACTAAAACATATATTTAGGGTTAATAACAAGTTAATAACGTATTGATCTATGTTGGTTCATGTTAAACATCTTCAAAGCAAGTATTAAAGACTTTGTGGTGCATAGATTGACATTGGAGTTTATGATGCATCTGTGTAGGGTGTTCATGATTCACATATATTGACATACATGCTCTTAAAAAATTGGGTGCATTTGTTTTTAAGGTAATGTAACGTTTGGGCACTTTACACTTCCACATCAAGATAGAGGTCAAAAAGAGCAAGATTGACGCTCTCTTCAATTCAGTTCGCATGCAAACCTCATAGCAAAGGATCTGGTACATAAGATTGGATTGGAAGTACACCAGCATAGATCCATCTTAAACCCGGATCTATCAAGTACCGAGAGGGATCCAATTTCTTGAGATGTATTTTTTTTTAATTTAAACTCAAGAAATTTGATCTCTCTTGGTTGATAAATCCGGGTTTAAGTTTTAAGTTTTTATTCTATAGATAAACATCGATTTTTTTAAATACTTTTATTATTTTTTTATTTTATGAGCCAACATGGATTTTTTTTAAATACTTTCCATAATTTTTTATTTTACGAGCCGAGATGAATTTTTTTAATTATTTTGTTAGGTAGGAACGTTACAACATCTCGCTCATACTAGGTTGTAGAGCACCTCACTCCTCTCGGTGCAATGATCATCCCAATCCTAGCCCATTGGGGTGGGTAAATAAGGATGCAGAACTCATAGTCACGAAATAGTTTAGGATCAAGTTTTCCATAAGTGCAGAGTATATTGATGAAGTGAAGGTAGACGTAGTACCCATGGATGTGAAGCCCTTACATGTATATGAGAGATACGATCTTCATGAGGAGAGCCAATCAATATCGTTTCATCAAGGATGGGAAATCCTTCTTCATCACTAACACACAAAGGTAAATTGAAGATCTCTTTGTTAAGTGCCAACTAAGCAAAAAAATTGATCATTTCAAGTAGGAAGTTTGTATTTCTTTTCTTAAGATAAAATTAGCAAGAAGGTAGTTCACACTAATCACCAACCACTACAGTACTTGCAGACCCAAAGTAAGCTATAATAGACTAGGCATTATAAGTGGATGGGATTCTTACAACAATTCCATCTAATAATCAAGCATAAGGAGAGCAGTACAAACAAGTTGGCAGACATGCTCTCAAGGCCACCTACAACCAAGATTACAATTTTGGGAACTCTTATGCACATGGAAACTTTTACCCATAATGCATAATACAAGGAGGAATATACAAAATATGAGAACTGCAAGGAGGTATTTCAACAATTGCAAAGCCAATTCCATGTAGAAGAAGGTCACAACAAGGCTAACTATCATCTTCGGGATGGATTACTCTACAAGATAAACAAGCTTTGTATTCCTAAAGGTGAGAGATTGCAACTTATCAAAGAGGCACACATCTCCAAAGTTGCAAGGCATTTTGGTGTAGGGAAGACAGTTGCAAACTTACATAGGTATGTTCACTGGCCTAGAATGTAAGAATATGTAGCATGGTTTATTAGAGGATTCGTAATTTGTTGTACAAGCAAACCCAGTAATAGGAAGCAAGGTTTGTACCATCCTCATCTATTCCTATGAGACCATGGGAGAGCATCTCCATGGATTTTGTGAGTGGTTTACCAAAAACTAGGAAGGGACATGACTATCTATTTGTGGTAGTTGACAGAATCAACAAGATGTGCATTCTTATGCCTTGTAAAAATACCATTAGAGGATAGGAAGAAACAAACATGTTCTTTGAACATGCCTGGGTGCACTTTGGGATAGCCAAGAGCATCATCTCAAACAGGGATACCGGATTTCTTAGCGCCTTCTGGACTATATTTTGGGTGAAAATGGACACGAAGTTGAAGAGATCTACAACATTTCATCCATAGATAGATGGGTAGAAAAAAGTAGTCAACATGACTTTGGTGCAGATTTTGAGGGGTTACAATCAGAATCATCCGAAGACTTGGGATGAAGACTTAATCTATATTCAACACTCCTATAAAAGAGCATTCCACGCTTACAATGGTAAGTCGCATCTTGAAACTTGTTTTGGATATCTGCTACCTTCACCTCTAGAATTTGTATATGGATAGCAAGGGGGAGTGAGGGAAGACACAATAGGTAAAGCATTAAGAGCTGAAAAGTTCATTGATAAGATTAGGCAACTCCATTTACAAGTACATGAAGCATTGAAGAAGTCACATAAAAAATACAAGCTAGGTATGACCAAAACAAGGTTGAAAAATCATTCAAAGTGGGAGACAAAGTATGGTTACACGTGTACAAGGAAAGGCTACATCGTCTTGGTAAGAAGATCAAGGCTCTGAGGTATGGCATTTTTGAGGTATTGGAGAAGGTGGGAGATAATTCCTATAGAGCCATGGTATTTTGAGCCAATGAGACAGTATTATGAGCCAATATGCAGTAAGGAACTGGTCACCATACTCTGTTACTTTTATAGGGCCAATACCCATAGCACATAAAATTATTGTGCCCATTTTTTTTCGACAATGTCAAGAGCTCTGTCTGAGTAGTTTAAGAGAACAGACTCAATCTACCCCAATACATGCACATTTACTCTGTAGTGAATGTGGGAAACCTAAAACTCTATGAACCTTCCATGTTGGATCAAGAACTTGAGCAAGTCTTACCTTCTGTAAAGGACTTGGTGCTAGAGGCTCTGGCATAGATAGCAAAAGACATAGTGATGCAAAAGAAGTCCAGAACTACCAAGCGGGGATGATAAGAACTTTGGCAAGTGGGGTTGAAAGGACAACTTTTAAGCAAGGCTTAATGATACTCCAAGGAGAAGGTCGAGGAAAAATATTCTCACCTCATTCAATGAATACTTTTAGGGACCAAAAGCTTCCCAAAATGGGGAGGTGTGATCCAAAATGGATTAATATATAATTTGTCATCTATTTGGAGCTTTCGGGGTTAGAAGATTGGATGAATTGGCTTGTAGGGCCCATTTTATGGGCAAGTCTCAATTTGCAAATTTGGGATTTGGAACCTTTTGAGGCCTATTTAAATGTCTAAATGGCATTTTTGGGGGTAAAACAACCCATCACTAGTGCCATGGGCCGTGATGTGCACATGACGTGATTCTACAGTGATGTGCACATGACGTGATTCTACACTTAGAAACCTTTCCAACAGTCCAAAGATCACCTCAATAGGAGTTCGTATGAAGAAGTTATGCCTCTTGCAAGTTGACCAACATAGTTCTAAATGGATTCCACATCATCTCTCATTTCTCAAATACGTGGAACTAATCACATGTGGACTTTCAAGAACATTCTAGAAGGTCCAAAACCCTAACCCTAAATGGGAAACAAAGCATTGTAAAACCCCTAAATTAACCCTAAACGACTATATGGCTATGTTAAATACTGAATTGTTAGGAAAATAAGAGGTTCCATTTATATTGTAGTGTTCCATAGTTGAGCAACAGTAAGGGGTGGTTGTGAAGCATAACAGAGGGAGTAATAGATTATGTAGTAGACATGCAGGCCACAGTGTCCAAGGTAATTCCATCGAGAGTACATATTTCCTTTTGTATTTGCATTCTACCTAAAAAAAAACAAAGCATAGTCCTCATTCTAGCTGCGTTTTTCCTCATGGGGGTTTTCCCAAGATAAATTATGTGTCGAATGTGCATGGATTGTGTATTCCTTGTTCTATTATTTCTCTTAATGTTCTAAAAATAAACTAATTAAAAAAACTAGTTATAAAATCCATTATGAAAAATTATTCAAGTGGAATATCCATGACATTTCATAAATCACATCTTCTCAACTGCTTTAATCCAACCCTTATATATGGAACACATATTCTCAACAAAAGTTTAACGTTGGATCTTCTTTGCCTCTTTATGGACACTACCTTAATCCAACCCTTATATATGGAACACATCTTCTCAACAAAAGTTTAACGTTGGATCTTCTTTGCCTCTTTATGAACACTACCTTAATCCAACCCTTATATATGGAACACATCTTCTCAACAAAAGTCTAACGTTGGATCTTCTTTGCCTCTTTATGGACTAAGTGTTAATCATTTTCATTTTGACTCTTAATACCATAAAAATCCACATCCTTTTATATTCAATCCTTTAACTCTTAATACCATAAAAGTCCATTATATTTCCATATCCTTAGGAATCCTTTACCATTAAGTCTGTGTTGACTATCTAAATTTATAAATTTTGCAAAGCTTTTAGACAAGACTTAATTACCCATTTAGATGCCTTTGTCCATGCTTATTCTAACAAGATATCCAATGATCTTATACTTAAATTCTTCCCTTGGAATTTAAGGGTTGAATGCCTTAAATGGTTTTAGTGCAAGGTCCCATCACCCATAAAAATCCGTTAGATTCCGATATCCGTAGGAATCCTCCTTTACTCTGTGTTGTCTATCTAAATTTATAAATTTTGCACAACTTTTAGACAAGACTTAATTACCCATGTAGATGCCTTTGTCCATGCTTATTCTAACTAAATATCCAATGATGTTATACTTAAACTCTTCCCTTGGAATTTAAGGGTTGAACCCCTTAAATGGTTTTAGTGCAAGATCTGGATGTCTTTGTCTAATGTTTTGACATCATGAAACCTTGTGACATTTGTAAGGACCAATGATTTTACTAAACTAGGAAAGGATTAAAAAATTCATTAATGTAGGATACTTCTCAATTATCAATATTGCCCCAAATTGCTTACATATTATTTATGACTACAAGTACTTTATACCTACTCACTAAACCTCTCAAATCATACAAGGTTGTCATAAAAAAGTGCCTTACTAGGGAAGCACAAAGACTAGATTCAAGGTTAGCATAGGTGTATAAGATGACCAAAACCCTACCTCTAACATAAATTGAAACAATGAAACTATGAGAGGGAATTATCAGTGATGGAGTTGTAGAGAACAAAATTAGACAAAATCACAAAACCTAAAAAGAAAAACAAATGAGGCAAATAAGAAAAATGGAGAAAAAAACAATTCAACAAGCCCCACAAGAGAAACTTTGCTTGTCCTGATCCCAACAAGCATTGCAATCTATACTTAACAAATATAGTAACCTGCAACACGCATCATAATCTATGCCTAACAAAATATAGTAACCTGCAACAAGCATCGTAATCTATGCCTAACAAATATAGTAAAATGCACCAAGTTGTAGGCCAAACTTTCCTTGTTCTGATCCCAACAAGCATTGTAATCTATGCCTAACAAATATAGTAACCTGCAACAACCATTGGAATCTATGCCTAACAAATATAGTAAACTGCACCAAGTTGTAGGCCATGACACTAACCATTCCCTACCTAATAAAGGATTAAAAAATATTGTAATTTACACCAACTTGTAACCACTGCCTTACCTAACAAAGGATAAGAAACAAAATAAGGAAGCCCAAAACAAGAGCACACAAATGGCTCAACAAAATTTGAAGCTATAGAAGTTTTAAAAAATCATATGCGTAATAACTCTAACCCTTCCAACTATGAATGTTGATCCAACTCTATCCCACATGGAGTTCACAACCTTAAAATTGAAGGTCTGATAAGTGCATAGGGTTTTCCAGGTAGCTCGAGAGATTTATCTCTCTTTTAAACCCTTCCTGTTGAGAACTACCTCATACCTTGTGAACTTGTATTTTCCTGAGAACTACCTCGTCCTTGTCAACTTGTAATTTCCTGTGAACTACCTCGTCCTTGTCAACTTGTATTTTCCTTTTCCCATGGCATGCTAGTCCACTTCTTAGTTTTTCAGTTTTGCTTTATTTTTCTATCATTTTCCCCCATCCCACACATCTCTAAATTTTCCTTAGATCTCATTGCAGCATCTTTGTCACACATCTCAGAGACTAATTCTCAACACACTTATGCATTCTGGATTGTATGTAGTGGCCCATTCTCTAATTTAGGGAAAGAGAGAGAAAGTTATAAATATCTTTTGAAATATCCACACATTTCTAAATTTTCCATAGATCTCATTACAGCATCTTTGTCCCACATATCAGAGACTAATTCTCAACAAACTTATGCGTTATGGATTGTATGTAGTGACCCCATTCTCTAATTTAGGGAAAGACAGAAAGTTATAAATATCTTTTGAAAAAATACATTTTAATTATGTTTCTTTGCTCAATAAGCTTAGCTTTGTTTTCCATGCGTATGTGATATTTGTTGTAGTATATTTTGTTGTTTGTCATACAAGATAAGTTAAATTTTTCGCTTATTATGTTAAATGGTGTGTTTTATATTTCCAAACTTAATGAAATAAGAAATGAATTTCAAAACATAAATATTCAAATTGCACACATACATCGCCTATTGTCATCATCCATTTGCATTAGACATCTTTAAATTTTGGCTATATTTTTGCATGAGAAACTTAATTTCACAAACCGAAATGAAAACATCACATGTACATAGAAAAAAGTTCAAATTCAAGTGTCTCAAAAGGCATGTTCAAATACATCTATGTCTATCCAAAATAAACTAGACTTATGGCTTTGCTCTACCCTCTTGTATCAATAACTCCATAGCTTCACTTAGGGTTGCTGCCCTTGTGCTTTGTCTTTCTACCTCCTCCTTCATGGCCTTAAACTCATCAGCCAATCTAACCACCGAGGCAAAGGTCTGAGCCATCTCTCCAGCACTCGAGGGCCATCTAGGATCTTCTAGATCAGTGGGTACCAACCCTCTAGTGATGTCTCCCAAAACCATCTCTATTTGCTTCTCAGTCATGGACCTACATGGTGCACCTACATCCAAACACATTTCATTAATCCTTTCCTTTCATAACCTGAACCAAAACAAAAAAAAAATGTGGAAACAAAGTTTAGAGGGTCTCCACATACCTCTAAGAGCCTCTGGTAGGACCCTACTATGTTGTATATTATGTGCCTCTCCATCGCCTCCTCCCTCTACTCCCTTGTGTTTCTCGAGGCTCTCTGGTGGATTTGTCTCATCACTATTCTGGCTATGTACGACCAAAATCACACGCTCTCCAACTTTGTCCGCAACAACCTGAAAACATAGAAAACATGCTAGTCAAATTTCAAAGAAAAAATGCATTATTTCCCACAGATAGTGTATTTTACATGGATTGCAAGTTTCACTCATTAGAACACACTTCCCCATCAATAAGACATGCCCATATAAGAATTGTCTCTCCATGACACAAAATTCACAAGAACCTCTCGTGCACCCCACAATTGAAAAATATTCAAAAAATTACATAAAAATAAATGACACAAGTTTGTTCAAATTTTATAGCAGTTGACTGAGAAATCAACCCAAGAAACAAATTTCTCTCTATTCCCTAAAGGCATGCCAAAAAATCCAAGAAAACTCAATTTTGGTGGGAAGAAACCTATGCCATGATTGTTCCTCGTCAAAATTTTGGATGGCCATTCATTGAACAAATTACCAAGTTACTTTTGGACCTTGGTTTCTTGCTTGTATGTTGCCCAGCTTTTCCAAACAGGTAGGAAATTTTCTTATTTTTAATTGTCCTACATATGTTGGCGCAACCAAATTGATTAAATAATGCCCTTGGATTCCAAACCCCTAATACCTACATGTGCACTACATATATGTGTATTCCTTGGGGCAAGTCCATTTTTTTGCATTTTCCTACCATCATTCATATGTACGTGTGTTGATTACATCATTTTATATTTATTTCTAACCATTCCTTACATCATCTAATATATTTGCAGGTAATTTTTATGGGTATCTCTCAATTCACAAATTTACTTCTAACCATTCCTTGCATGATCTAACACATTTGCAGGGCATTTTGATGGGTATCTCTTGGTTCAAAATGTCTACTTGGCCAATTTTTTCATCCTATCTCTCATGAACCATCTTGATCATGATTTTGTCATTACCATATTGTGAAGCCTTCTTTGTGTCCCCGGTCACCATACCAAACAAGGGTTTGTGTTCTTGTTAATTTGAGTCTTTCATTTTTTGCTCACAAATGTAGTATCCTTTTAAACTACCCTAAAAACCTTGCAACATTTAATAATCCACAACCCTACCATGACTTCAATTGGCCACCAAACCCATCCTTTATGTTGTCCATCAACAGGGCAACAAGGCAATATTATAGAACTTTATTATGATGCTCAATGAGCATGCAATTGTCCTTAGCCAATTTTATGCGGTACCCGTACCTGCTCACTTTCAGACATCTGCCCAAGGAGAGGGTCATTTTTTTTCTTCTTCGGGGCATGGATGGGGATATTATCAACACCTTCTGAGAGGTGGCTATGGCCGGACCCTTTGATCCTTCCTCTTGGAGTACTATGGCTTAGTGACATTGTTGACTGCCTCATTCTGGCACTTGTAGCCCTGAAAACCCAATTGGGAAAAACTAGCAAAAATGGATCTTTCTTGATAATCATGCCAGTGAGAAAAATAGGAATTATTACAGCAGAAATTTCTCAGATAAAAGGAACCTGATGCCTTGGAATTCGTGCCAAATCTCTTGGCCAAAACCACACAGTAAAACAGCTGCAAATTCTATGCCTTGGGAAGTGTGCCTCTGCTCACACACGTCCTAGCTCTGCCAGCTATAAAACTGCTGTACAAAATGCATTGGGATGTGTGTCCCCTCTTTCTGCTCTGAAATATCCTGCTGACTTTAGCCCTCGAGACTACCTCAAAATTCGTGCTCTCCTTTTTGTCCTCATGACTAGGGAAGTGTGCCTTCTCTTCTCTGTGCTCACGCCCAATGAAGTGCACCCTCTCTCTAGAATTTGTGCCCTCTTCTTCTGCTCTTGGCTGCTCAAGAAAAATCGCTCCCTCAGTCAATCTCTGAATGAGTGAATGTGTTGTGTGTCGAACCTTTACCCCTTGCCTCTCTTTTATAATTCTTCGGTGACTTTCAAGGTTCCAAAACACTAATTTTCTTTTTCCAAACTCACTTTAAAAAAAAATAAAAAAATTAATTAATTGACTTTTTCACTGAAAAATAATAAGTCACTTGCATGGAGTCTGGACATCTCATGCATGCTTTCGACACCGAAGCCATGCAGAGCACTTGTCCTCAGTTACTCCAAAAATCAACACTCAAGGCAATTCTACAAGGGTTATTAGTAGCCACAAAGAAGCAATAATAGCAAAGAAAACGGGCAGAATCAGATGCAAGTATTACAAAATAACCATTAAGACAAAACAAATATATGGCTCTACCATACCAAACCAAGAAATTCTAGTTATCCATACCATACCAAGAAAATGTGCAATAAGAACACCCCAATCATTCTGATATAAAGCTATAAACATGTGTCCAAAGACTATATTATCCATCTACACGATTGGTTCCAAAATGAAGCTCGATGTCATCATTTGAAAACTTGAAAGGAAATCTCGTTATTCCTGCATTATTAATGAGAATTTCAAAGATCAATATAATGATTTGAAGGTGGCTGCAAATTTTGCCACTCTCCAATACCAATTGGAAAGATACCCTCTATTGTTTCATGCCCAGCTTGCAAACAATTGTATGAAAGCTCAAGACAAGCATAACAGTTATGCAGAGAAGCACAGGATGCATAAAGAATTTAATGTGGGAGAACATGTTTATCTTAGAGTTAAACCACGAAGGAGTTCCTTGAAATTGGGAACTTGTTTCAAGCATGCACCTAGATATTGTGGCTCATTTGAGATCCTAAAAAGGATGCAGCCAATAACATATAAACTTGAATTACCTACTAACATCAAATAACACAATGTTTTCCATGTTTCATTGCTTAACAATTATGTACACAATCCTAACCACGTTATTGACTAGGTTGTGATTCAGGAGGGAAAATTCCAACCAAAAACCCTATCAAACATGGACAAGAAAGTAACATTGCTCCAGAACCGAGCCATCACTCTAATAAAAGTGCAATGGAAGCACTTTGGACCAGATGAGGCTACTTGGAAGATGGAGGATGCCATGATAAAGGCTTACCCATTCTTATTCCAACCTTAAAACATTGTTGTAATAAAAGAACACCAAGGACAGTGTTATTCCAAGTAGGGGGGATGTAATGTCCCAGTTTCAATCCCCTATAATGATATGAACTTGACCTTAATTATGCTTAGATGTTTTTTTATATACCATGAAGTAAATATACCATAGAGATTGTAAATATTTGTAAACTTGGACATTTTGCAGTTAATAAAAGAAACAAAATTCACTCAGCAATAGCATGAGTGCCTAAAGGGGCTATGATACCACAAGAAGGGAAAGTAAGGGGATCTAAGGAAATGTTAATACTCCTTATACACATTGGCATTACACAACCCCTTCACTCTTGGGATAATATTCATATTGAACCTAACCTGTAGTTTAAATTGAGGTAAAGAAAGAGGACTTCTAAATCTAGCCAACCACCTCCTACATCCTAGGAAATTTGTCTCCCCTACATTACTGAAACCAAGAAGAGTTGGATTATGACTCTCCTTGCCACTCTTCATGCATGCAAATAAGGAGAAATTCGAATTAGAGAAGAGAGCTAATTTTTGAAGCATAATGGAGAGAAAATGGGATTTTAACCTTGAAAGAAGAGGCTGCCATACTAAGGAACATAACAGCCATGAAAGAAAGCCATTAGAACCTTGGAAGGAGCCAAGAACCAAGAAATTTTTTGCTGAAAGTTAATGGACAGCAGCTTGGGCCTTCTATGTCCACAGTGAAGAGCATTGGAGGGAGGAACTGTTGAGCAGAGAAGGAAGAATTCTCCTTGTATTGTGTGGGGCAGGTAATGTGGATGCCAAATAGGTGGTCCAATTTAAAATCTCAGTAATGGTATACTTGGTAAATCTTTTCTTTATTTTTGAGATGGAGAAATTGCCCTGCGAATTCTGCACATCCTTCTTTGCCCTGGTGGTATCATAGCCTGGCTAGTAGGTGGCATCTACAGCGGATTGTCTGCAGTTGCATGGAAAATTGCTCTATCTCGGTCAGTTGCTTGGTACCTTGCTTTTGGAAATGATAAGTACCTCTTCATTACTCTGGAAATTTCTTGTTATTTTGGAATATAAGAAATATTTTACTTTTAAATAATTGCAATTGAGTTTACTATATAACTGTTAATTTGTTGGCTGCAAACTGTCTACGAAAACAGTATTCAAGCCTATATTTATGCCTTTATACTTTCCTCCCTTTCGTCATTCTTCAGAGTTCATTTTCATGGGTTAATTTATAAGTTTGAATATACAGTTAAGGCTGTGAACCAATTTTGGCCATCATCACATTTCTGTGTTCATTAGAAGATTCTGTGAATTAGATGTATATTGCCATTCCATCCAGTGAATGTGAATGATTATAGCTTTAAAACTGTATTCTGATGTGAAATAACCATTTGCAAGGGCACAAGGGAAGCCGAGTTAGTTCAAGTCCTAGGGAAAACAAGGTTCCAAATAAGAGAAAACACTACTTGATTGGACCATAACAACAATGCTTAGACCTTCCTTCACAACTTTCTTTCGTTCGGAACTAAGATGAGCCTAAAGTAATTTATGAAATTCATGTTTGATTCTGGAATCATATTTTCCAGGATTTTGTAGTTGCATGGATTGAGGGATTTGGTCACAGATTTATAAAGGCTTTAAACAGTTATGAAATACTTTGGCTTCCGAGACTGCATAAAGGATAGGAGGTCTTGGTAGATGGCTCTTTAATTCCTTTCACACACTCTAATACCAACCATGTCACAAAAGACATGGAATTGGAATGGTCTGATCCATCACAATCCTGTTCATTGGAACAGGATCATATTCAACATACTATGCTGTTTGCATGCTTCCTTAGCTGCTTGCAATACTTTTGCACTAAATCAGGGACACTGTGCTCCTCATCATTATGTTGATCGGAAGGGGCATCCTGATACTGAGCTGAAGATTCAAATGAAGGATCACTTATTGTTTCTAGAGGGGACCGGTTCCCTGCCTTCATGAGGGCTTTCTTCTATTTTCTAATACATACTGCCTCATCCATTTTGTCATGTTTTCTTCATATGAATTTGTTTGCTACTGGTTCACTAGTTTACTTGTTGCAGAAATAAATTTGATAAATAAAGTGGGCTTAACCATGCTGATAGATAGGTTTGCAGAATACTTTTATATATTTGTTCAATGGCCTGCGCAATTCTGAGAGATGCACTAATTAGCGATTCCCTTAATGTATAATAAGTTGGCTAGTTAAATAGATATGCTTCACTGGAAAGCCAAAGGATTAATGACTTCTCTGCATGCAAGTGGCAAACTAGAAAATAAATGGATGATACATGCACAAAAGGTACTCAAGATGACAAATGAGATTAAATGGCCAAAGCAGTAACGGTTTTGAGTGGTAGTCTCAGTTTGAAGACAAGGCTTGTTGGAATGGACAGTACACTGGACATGCAAGGAGTTTTCGGTTGCTTTGATAGGGTACTTGCTGCCAGCAGATTACCCAAAGATTATGAGGTTGCCAAATGCTTGCAAAATACGTTGTCACTGTGGGTGACTCTGTTGCTTTATCAATTGATGAACAACAGTACCGTTGGAATGACACAGCAAGCTGAATGCAAGACTATGCTTCTTGCAACAGGAGAGTGATTTCCAACTTGAGACCAAGTATAGATGATTAGTGAAGTTGTAGCAGTAAGAAACAGACTAATAGTTACAATCATTGACCAAGTGGCTTATGTCAAGTTTTAGTTCAAGCAGAAATACAGTATACACATTTCTGTTTTATCAGTTACATATCATAATTAAAGTGCACAAATTTAATCCACATGAACACAGTAGTTTTCCCCTGGAGAAAACCCTTAGAAGGGAGGAAAAACTCCAGCCAAACAATCTTTCTTATAAGATATCAGGTTCAGATTACATAATCATCATAAACTTCACTCTTGATGTGCTAAGACAAAACTCATAACAGAAATAACAACTTACAACAGACTTGTATGACAGCCTTAAAATCTGCTCATAATATCCTCTGCTTGCTGCTGCACATACTTCTCCTCTACTGCAAAGGACAGACCTCACACAAACTGTGTCTTACACTTGAACTCACTCACCATAGATGTTGAAATGAAAGGGGTGACTTCTATTTATAGTTTGGGTTGGCTGCCCCAAGCAGCCCCCTAAGGGAACAGCCCCAAGCCGCCCCCTAAGGGAACCTCCCCAAGCAACCCCTAAGGGAACCGCCCTTCAAGCAGGCCCCTCTTTGGACCGCCTTCCAAGCAGCCCCCTCCTTTGTATGACACTTGTCACTTGGCACGTGAAATATATGTTTTGACAGGACATATAGCAGCTGCTGGAGATGCCACATGGCAGGAGAAAGTAATGACACTTAGCAGAAGTTAGAAGTCACTAGTCAGTGATGATATGTAATAGCTTCCGAAGCTATAATTGCAACACTCCCTCTTAGCAAGGAAGCTATTAAATTATTAACTGATATTTTATTTATATAAGGAAGATTGTTTGTTTCTAGCTTTCTACATCATAAGAATTGTATGTTCTTCCTAACTTTTGCTAGATACTGTTACCCCCCCCATCTGCATGGGTGGTCACTTGAAGATTTCATGGTTTGCTCTAAGGTTTTATTTAGCATTTCTGGTCATTTCCCATCTCCTGGAAGCATCAACATTCAGTTCGGGACAGGCTTTTAGCAACAAGGGGGCTTAAAAAAAAAAAAACTGTTGAATTTTCAATATACATGAGGCTTCCTGAGTTCACAGTCAGCAGAGATGAAGTCTTATAAAGAGAAGTCATGCCACAAAATCAAAAAAATCTGGTTGCTTCCATAGGCTTCTTGGTTGAGCAGACTTGGGTTAAGGCATGGATTACTGAGAAAGATGTAGAGTCCTTTCACTTACAAAAGAAACTCCTAGGTCAAGAGGAAACAGTGCAGAGAAGGATAGCATAGATGTGAGTAAAGAGGATTCCAACAAATTCCTTGAAATTGGGCGGCAAGAATTGAAAGATATTATGGCTATCATTAACGAGAATTCTAATTAGCCCCTTGCTGATACAAATGATGCATCTTCTTCTAAAAATGCCTATGAAGAGAAATCTTCTTCCGAAATTACTTGTGAAGTGCATGATGCAGGTCATACAAGAGATATTGATACAGAATTGGAGCACAGCGCTTCTCGCTCATCCTTAGAAATTCATGCTAGTCCCAACCATCAAACTTTAGACACAGAGGAATCAACCCGTCAGATCCTGACTCCAATGCACATTTCTGCAGCAGTTAAAGTATATTCAGATTCTGTTGTAAAAGATACAACTGAGCTACTGAGGAAAGCAACAACATGCTCAGCGACATGCTCTCTCAACGACAGTTGTGAGGCTGTGATTTTATGTTTTAATTCTCGGTGATCTCCAGTGTCATTTCCAAAATCACGATCTAAGAGAGAGTCCATCCAATGATTTCCGCCCTGCCCAGTTTAAAAGAAATTTGGATGATGCCAGTTGTTCATATCTTGTGCACTTATAATTCTTATCTCATAATCGAAGATAACGACAGAGAAATGGAAATCGCGTTTTTGTGATGGACCCGTCACTATTGGGAGGTCGGCAGATTGCCCCATGAATATCCTTATGCGCCACTGCAATTCCTACGTGAAGATCAAAGAAAATCATAAACTTATGATGGATCATAAGCTCCTATCCTCCACTACATGCCAAGCCGTAAAGCGTCGATTTCCTCTGGCCTTTGGATAAAGTCAAATGTTTGGGCATTTTTGGTGACGTGGAAACATGGAGCAGTTAGTCGGTGGAATATATGGAGTTCGTGCAAGCACAAGTGGCAGCCAGACTGAAAGAGCTATCCTCAATAACTCTGAGTCTGGATTGGGCGTATTTTCTATATAAAATATGGCAGAGTTACGGCTTGAAAACTGCTCTACTAGATATGACTATCTCGTTGGCTGTGTATTAGATCTAGAGTTAAACTCTGAGTTATCTCTTGCAAGTGACAGTTCATTCACACACATGCTTCACTTCTCTTGTATCCTTGCAAGCCCTAGTCAGAACGACCTATTGTATCTTGCGCTCTATTTAAACTAGCAGACTTTCATCTGTAAGTGGTGGAAAAAGTTGGGAGGATTTTTTCCCATCATTGAGCATAAGAGAAAATTTCATTGGAAAGTGTTTTTTTGAATGGATATGTATTGGAGTATTCTTTGATGTGTGGCGGAATCTTGTGGAGCTTCAATGACTTTGAACATTGTTAGAAGTTAGTTTTCTTTTCTATGTTTGTGCAGGGGGCAATAGATGGGTGTTGCCACCACGTTGGAAGGTGAAATTTCTTAGCAGCTGCTAGCTTTTTCCCTTTGTAAGCGTGTATACACAGGAATTGATTTTTGCATTTATCTAGTTTGATTGTGTGATATTGATCTTTTGTGTACATAGCGCATCTCCCGCAATTAGAAGGAGGAAGTAAACCTAGTAGCTGTAACTCGACTGAGCAGGGTCTGCTCAATCATGCGATCTCTCCCCCTTAGTCACATATGACGCAAAGCCCTCTTGAATTCTCCTTTGACTCCATTCTCCCCTCCTGATGTATTGGCACTGGTCTTTGCTTGAGGAATGATCTTTCCCTCCTTCCCATCACTTATTCAAATTACCTAATATACTACAACCGTTTCTCTAAGGTAGCCTCTTCAGTTCACCTTTCCCTTCATTGCACCTGCCTTAGTGATCCTACCTTAGGGAAGGCCCCCTTGAGTTGGAGAAGAGCCAACCTGAAGCGAGGAAGAGAGGAGTGTGGTGACATTGGCTTCTCTTTTCAAAGTTGTCGTTGGGCTAGCATGCCTATTTTGGACTTGAGCACACACACGTCGGTCTCGGGCGGAAACATATACCTTGACTTTTGCTAAACGCTCACAAGGCTGCCTGTCTTGATTTTTGACATGACTCACAAGGCTTGTCCTTTCGTCTTGACTTTTGTCATAATCTCACAAGATTTTCAAAGGCCTTATCACTTTTATTCTGACTTTTGTCTTGGCTCACAAAGTTTGTATGTTCACTTTGACTTTTGCCATGACTCACAGAATTGGTTAATATCCAAGTCTCCCTGGCTAGCTCCAGGGTGGTCACTTGGGACCTCAGACCTTGGAGAATGCCTTTTTTATCATTCTCTTTCTCAGGGATGGAAGCATTCTTTGCAACTCCAAGTTTTCCTCTAAAGTGAGCAAACATCACCAACTACAGTGATTTTGTTAGGATATCAGCTACTTGGTCATCTATTGCAACATACTTCAACTTGATCACATTTCGTTGTACCATATCTCTGATATAATGGTACTTTAGATCAATATGCTTCGATCTGTTATGAAATACCGGATTTTCTGTGAGCTTCATGCAACTCTGATTATCGTAGTGGATAATTGTAGTCTCAAGCTTTTCATCAAATAACCCAAAAATTAGCTTTCTGAGCCATATTGCTTCTCTGTTGGCATTACTTGCAGCAATATATTCAGCCTCAAATGTGCTCTAAGCAATAGATTCATGTTTCCGACTGGACCAGGAGATCATGGCTGATCCCAAACTGAAGCAGTAATCAGAGGTACTCTTTCTGTCTATTGGACTTCCCGCCCAGTCTGAATCTGCATAACCATGCAGCATCACACCACCACTAGATGTGTACTTTAGACCATAGGCTATGGTACCTCTAAGATATCTCAGAATATGCTTACCTGCTACCCAATGTTCTCTTGGCTCAGCCATGAATTGGCTTAATGCACTCACTGCAAACTGCATATCTAGTCTGGTATGAGTCAGATACAATAAAGACCCAACAAGTTGCTTGTACATGGTGGGATCCACCAAATCTTCTCCCGAGCCTAAGTCATGTAACTTCTTTAAATTTTCAACTATAGGAGTTGACACACTCCTGCAATCCATCATAACAAACCTTTTCAGTATGTCTACTGCTTATTTTCCTTGAGATAAGAAAATCTCATTTGGTTTTTGCCAAACTTCTAAACCTAGGAATAGGGCATCATTCCTAGATCTTTCATTTCAAATTCAGCAGTGAGTCTCTCTTTGCATTTGGAAATTTGTTTTTCTTCTCCTGTGAGAAAAATATCATTTACATACAACACCAAAATCAGAGGTTGATTTTCAACAACTTTAAAATAGAGGTTAGAGTCTGCAGTACTTTTACTGAACTCTAATCTTTGCAGAAAGCCATCAATTTTGTTATACCAAACTCTGGGTGCTTGTTTAAGACCATACAGGGCATTTTTTAACTTACATACATGAGTTTCCTTTTCATTCAGTGCAAAGCCATCAGGTTGTTCTACATACACTTCTTGCTCTATTTCACCATTAAGGAAAGCGGTCTTTACATCCATTTGATGTAATTTCCAACCAAGTACAGAAGCAAGAGAGATAATTGTGTGGATAGTAGTATACCTAGCTACTGGTGCAAATATCTCATCATAGTCTATACCTTCTTTTTGGGAGAAGCCTCTGGCAACAAATCTTGCTTTGTACTTTTCAACACTCCCATCAGCTGCATGCTTTATTTTATATAGCCATTTGGATGAGACAACTAACTTATCTTTGGGCCTAGGAACTATGTCCCATACATTATTTTTCATGATGGACTTGTATTCCTCCAACATGGCATCTTTCCAAACCTACACCTTGTAAGTTTCATTAAACAAAGAAGGTTCAACATCACTAATGTTACTTACCAAAGCAACATAACCTGTAAATATTTGAGGCCTTTTGCTTTCTCTAAAGGTTCCTGAAGGGGCTATATGTTTCTCTGCTTCTTGCAGAGTTTCTTTGAACCAAGCAGGTCATCTCTTGATAGGAGGTTCTTCAAGAGACCTCTCTAACACCTAAGCAGGTTCCAACACTAAATCTTTATTCATTGGATCATCATGAATTTCCTCCCTCTGAAAGTCAAATCTAAAAGTCTCGATTGGAGGAGAGTCTGGCTCATCATCGATCTAAAGCTCTCTAGATAATTTAAAAACAACTTCCTCATGGAAAGTTACATATCGGCTAAACTCGATCTGTTTCTGACCTAGGATATAGATTATGTAAGCTTTAGAAGATTCACTAAATCCGAGAAAGATCCCTTTCTAGGCCGACGGTTCCATCTTAGTTCTCTTCTCTTTAGGCACATGGATGTAAACTGGACACCCAAATACTCTTAAGTGGTCTACATTAGGTTTCTTATCAGAGAAAGCTTCTTCAAGAGTTTTATCTTCTAGGATAGCATGTGGACATCTATTCTGGATGTATACAGTTGTCGTTGTAGCTTCTGCCCAAAGAGAATTGGGTAGGATCTTAATCAAACATCATAGCTTTTGCAGCTTCACATATAGTTCTGTTCTTTCTTCCACATATAGTTCTGTTCTTTCTTCCAGCAACACCATTTTGCTGAGGATTGTAAGGAACAATTAACTGACGTTTGATACCAGCTTCCTTAAAAAATCTTTCGAACTCACAAGATTCATATTCCCCTCTGTTATGTGGTATCAGTACCAGTGCACCTACAGATGTGCCCCAGGGAGAGAGGGTCATTCTTTTCTAACCAGGAGGGGTGTTTAGGCCTCTTTTTTTAAGTGAGGTTATGGCTAGACCCTCTAGTTTCTCCCTTGGAAGTACTATGGCTTAGTGGCATTGCTAACTGGATCATGAAAGGGCTTGAAGCCCTAAGGTTGGTGTCTGGGGCTTCCAAGGGTGGGTCATTGAGTCACATGACCAACCTTGATTTATCATTCTTGTGGCATATCTTTCAATATTGAGGCATACGTCTCTCATCCAGGTCACCTTCCACACCCTCCTAGCCCTTTAGTTCACCAGTGCCCTCTCTCCTTGGGCTCCTCTTGATAATGACGTCATCCTCCAAGCCAGGTTGCATTGCTTGATTAGGGGGGCGTTGAGGGGTTTTCACTACTGTTGGGGTTAGATGGGGAATGAAGACCCCCCCTCGGCATTCCAGCCTTCAGAATGGAGTGATATGATTATTTTTGCTATTTAGTCATGTGTGGGTAAATTCTAGGGAAAATGCCCCAAATTACCCATAGATTTGATTATTTTATCTTATTTTTGTTTTAATTTTAAGTTGACATTTTATAATTTCAAATTGACATTTTAAAGGCATGTCGGCTTGGATATTTTTTTATTTTTGTAAAGTGAGTGTGAGAAAGTATAAATACACTTCTCCTCACTTCATTTTAACACAACAACTTATGGGATAAAACACTATGCTACTTTTTTACCCTTCTTAGGGCTCTTAGATTGATGCACACCTCTTGAGGATGGACATATTTTCTAGTTTGGAGACAAATCTTTTGAAGTATCTTTTGTTCTTGCTCTTTGCTAAGGTGATGCTAGAGTTGCTTGCTTAACACATGCACAAGGAGGTATCTAAGTTCTTGTCTTGATTTCTCTTTGTTAAATGTTGAATGATGATGCTTGTTCTTAGTTGAATGGTAGCCATTATTGCTGTATTTTGTCCCAGCTAGGTCATTTTCAGCCTTTAGTCACCATAGCATTGTGAGGCTTGAGCTTTAGGTCTCCAAGGTTTTCCCTAACTAGGGCCCTGTTATCACATATATAGCAATCGGGCTACCATACATTATTTTTCTTATTCCAATACACTTTTCAGCTAGTTCCCTTACATTGAGATGTTGAGATGAGCATCTATTATGGATCATGATTATATTATGGATAGCAGTTTTGTTCCCCATGCCATGACTGAGTTTCAGGACACTCAGAGAGATGACCGATGTAGCCATTTAGCCATTTGTACAGAGCAGTCAGTATTGCCCAGAGTTACAGTAGCAGTTTCAGAGGACAGATGTTGGTTCAGATTATGTGCATTCAGATATATGACTTAGCATGTATATTCTGGTGTTATGGTTATATTGCTTTTATATTCATTCTTCTAGCATGCCTTAGCATTTAGTATCATGATCTGGCGATCATATAGATATGTGGACCTAGTTGTATCTGGACCTGGTTGTATCTTTATATATATTATATTGTCCCCACTCACACTTAGAAGTTCACTATCCATACTCATTGGTTTTACCCTCCTTAGGGAGAATAGAGGTGATCATTCCCACCATCCTTGGCTTGCTAGTGTTGGTTTCATTATTCATTGTCTTCATCCATCCATTACCTACCATTAAGTTTATTACCCTGATTTACTACTTGACTAGTGGCATGGAGGACCTTCCCCCGCTTTAGCCTCTGTGTTGGATAAGCTTCCCTGTTTATTGTGTCTCGGCTCTGAGTTGGTGACAAAACTTGCCTTTGGTGAGTTGGATTGTAGTCCTAAATCATTTTGGTTGGTTGTCTCGATGTTTGGCACTGGTACAAAGTCCCCCTAGTCACTTAAGATGTGTTGGCTAAAACTGAAAGCTCATGTACTACTTATGGAAACTTATGTAAATTCGCCCATGGAAATTGTAAACTTTAGAATCTGTTTCTCAACACACGTGAGTAAAGGGCAAGAGCAATGAAACGCTATAAATACTCCTTGAAGAGTATAAGAAAGGTCCAAAAAGCAATGATTCTTAAACTCTATATCTAAAAGATTGTTGACCTTATGTATATGTATAAACATGCCCTGGATGCAAGCTGCAATTAGTTGTGCTTCTTAGCACACCTGAGATCCGAAGGGTTATGTAGACCAAAAAGGCCATAAAGTGAAATCAATGGATCCTAATGAACTTGGATCGTCTTTAAAAAAGTAGTCATGATGCCTAAGTTGAATAAGCACTCTTTAAACAACTTACCCATTCGTGAGACACTGCCATCCCCCGTGTTACTGCTTGTCCAGCATATGCTAGAGTGTGTATTCCCTTTACATTTCCAAAGTGTCACAATGTCAAGTCAGTAGTCATCCCTTAGCCTAGCCTTTTAATTTTTTGCCCTCACCCTTCACTAACAAATTGATCACAACTATGAAGTGAGTATGGTCTTGAAAGTCTGGTCTGAGTCATAATAATAATTAAAAGCCTTATATATTTGTTGGTAGATCGCCAGTGAATGATTACAGCTTGTTATAATTGTTACTTGAATGAATTGTAGAGCATGTTTTAACCTTTGGCACCTGCAGCAGTTTTGATGATAGCCTGAGTTATATTATTGGTCATGTTGACTTGGTCAAACCTAGTTTGACTAAAAGTCAACTACAGGACATGAGGTGGCAGATCTCAGATGATGCAGAGATATGATATATGGTCTGGTATAGGTCACTAGATAGTTCTATGCAGTGGTTTCAGGCTTATGATGATGATTTGTGCTTTTCAGCACTTTTACACTTTTACAGATTATTATTATTTGGTTTGTCGGGTATATTGGATTATTTATATGATCATGCAGAGATCCATAGGGTGTATGAGTACACACCTTAGATGGATTTGGGCTCTCTGAGTCTAATGAGACAGTTTGTTTTCAGTTCCAGGCAGTTACAGTGATGATTGGCCTCAGTTGGCTATCCTAGTGCAGTTTTGGCCTGTCAGAGTAGAGGATGGATTTGTCTGGTTTACCTAGGGCGTTGTGCATGGAGGGGGTGGTCCAGCCACTTGTTATTACCATACTACCCCCCTCCCGGAGAGCCTGGTGGGCTCACCTTGACAGCGCAGGCACTCCAGGAGGCATTTTGAGCAGTTTCACACTTCCCAAGGCAGATTAAAAATGGTGAAAATAGCTGCTAAAGGATTCGATTTGGGCTACTGAGGCAAGGGATTGGCATGGGATGAGTTTTGATGATGAGTGGGATGTCTTCCACACCTTCTCCAGCAGTTTCATCTCTCAGTGGGGCCTACACTCATCTCTCCGACACTTTTTATGGTTTTCTGGAGCCTCCTAAGGCTCACGACTTTCCCAAAGGAGCACAATTTGGTGCTTAGATTATTATTTTGATGTTATTGTGCCATGGGGATTGACCAAGGGTGCTAGATATTGCCCCTTCGACCCACCATGAGCTTTATCTTATGTTTTATAATTGACATTTGGTGGGACCCCCTCTCCTAGGGCGATTTGGTCCATTGATGTATTATATTGTTATATTGATCCATGTACTTTTATGTTGAGCTCATCTCAACCATTGATTAGATCACTTTTATCTTTTAATCTTAGCCATCCATTCAAAAGGTGGTTAGGGTTTTGGTGTCTCTCCATCCTATTTAAAGGAGAGAGCTCCTCATTGTAAAGGGACTTTTGGCTCTAGATTATTGGAATAGAAAATTATTATTGCATCTACTTGTCTTGTGGTGGTGAATGCTTTTGGAGTTCGACTATCTGTTCTTCCTTTGCACTGGGTTATTGAAGATTATCTTGCTATCATTTTTGTCCCACGATTTTTCATCTACAGGTGGAAGCTGATTTGCTTCAAGGAGGTCGCATTGGTAGGGGAGACTCTCCCTGCCTCTTTTTTGGGGTTTCTTCATCGGTAAAACAGGGAGTATTACTGTCTTTGTACCTTCTACTTCATGTTATCATTTGCTTATGCTTGTATTTCCTCCATTCTTGATCTTACTGATTGAATCGATTTCCTTGGTTTGACAGGAAGAGGAATGCGCACGTGTGGACTAGGGCATCCCATTGTGGCAAGTAAAATCAAAGATCTCTCATTTGATCTCTGCGGGAACATTCCTCAACAACATGGCAACATCATCCATCACTCAGGTATGATCTCAAGGTAAGTTTCTCATTCCATCAATTTATCCATCTGTCAAATTCACTTAAAACCCTCAATTAAAATCAACTAAAAATCTTAGGAAAATTCTCTTGATCAAATCCCTTGATCATTGGGCAAATCCTTTCTGGGTATTGTAGATTGGGAACATTGTGAAGTGGGTCCTCAAAAACATCTTACCTGGGTGACTCCATAGGCCCAGACCCCAACGCACTAATCTCTCCAAGCCCTCATGACTTTCCTGGGTTGTCCAATTTCCATGTGATTTGATCTCTGTTTGGTTGCTTGCACACTTTGACATTGTCATATCCCTTCATCAAGCATAAGCTAGAAAGCCCTAACTGTCAGATCTACGTTTTGGGACACTTTCCCTGTTTTAAGGGTCATGTTTCCCAAGGCAGTTGATTTTGACCATTTTGAACTAGCTTTTAATCCTGGAATCATACCTAGTTATAGAATCACTGTGTGTTATCTTTCCCTATCATTTCACACTTTTCCTAAGCCTCCACAATGGTCATAATTCCTTAATTCTAGGGTTCCATACCTGTCACCATACGTACTTCACTTGATTGATTTGATTTGGTGATTGGGTTGATCTCTCCTATCGGGAGTAGATCTGGGTCTCCCCCTTGCTATCTTGGCCTTGATAGTTAAAGCGAAGAGTGCCTTGGTTGGCGTGACAACAACTAGGGCTCTCTTGGTTCACCACTTTAATAGCTTGTCCCCTCTAACACCCACCTTGGACCCATCTGTAGGGGCAACTACAAGATTGGTTATAACAGGCCCCTTTAACCAACTTTTATGGTTGTTGAAGAAGGCCCTAGTTTGCCAAACTTGGCAAGTACCATCTCAAGAGGAAGGCCATCTTCCTTGATGCCCTAGGGTTAGGGTAAAACTTTTAAAACCCTATGTTGGCATTTTCTACCTTTTTCAAACCCTAGTTTGTATTTTTGTAAATTTTATTGCTAGGTTAAACTTGCATTTTCATGTGTAAAATTGCATTTTCATGGTAGAATTAGGGTTAGAATTAGGTCTGCATTTTTATGACAAAAACCCTAGAAATTAAAAAAATATTTTTTTTGCAATTTTTTGCATCCCTAAAATTTCGGCCCTTCCTCTGTAATACCCCTCAAACCTTAATTAAATTTAAATACTTTGTAAAATTGTTTTAATTATTGTTAAACAGTTATTTGGACCAAGTGTGGTCAAAAACACTTGTGTGAGGATTTTTGAATAATTATTATTATTTAATAAATAAAAACAGGAGAATCCAATCTGAAGTAGCTGTTGAAAGAGTGTTTGTTGGCCCACAAGGAGAAATGACAAGTGTTGGACAAGAAGCCCAAGCGGTGAAAACAGATAATTAATATCTCAACAGGTGCAGGAGACATCTCCCCTATAATTCAGGTCAAAACTCCAGATGGAGGTTCTAGAGCAGGAGGCTCATGACAGACCTAAGTCCTAGGAAAAGTTAAATATGCATTCCCATCAAACAGGCAGGAGGCTTGGATGGAAGAGGGATAATATCATTTGTTCAGTGAAAGAGTGGAACTAAGTGTTGGTTCACAAATAGTTTCAGCGGTCTTTGTCCTTGTGGTTCAGCAAACAGGCTCAGGGGTTTTAGAGCAAGTGATCTTGGTTGTTCTGGAAGATTGGTTGGGAGGAATGGTGACCTTTAGATTGGATTCGGTCTGCTCTGGTTGTCAGGTTCTTATCATCTGTTTATTAGTATTTAGTCATTCATTTCTGTATAATGTTTCACAGCCTGCTGAACTGTATATTTAAATACTAATGCTTGAATGTTTCATTATATGGTAATGTTTAAATACTTTATTTTGAAATGTACTAATCTTATTATATTATTTTGTTTAAAAACTGCTATCTTATCTATTTTAAGCTATATTAATGTTTGTAGATAATTTTGCAAATAAATCTAGTATAAATATCAAACTAGGACCAGATTATAACTTAATAAATTACAAAATATTAAAAATGAAAACAGTATATTGTAGGACGAAAATGAATAGTGTATTCAATGAATACAGTTGAATAATACATGAAACTATTTTATTATTTAGTTTAACAGAGAAAAAGGGTGTTAAAGAGAGTCGAGAGCCTAACCCCTTTTTATATTTCTTTATGTATATCAAAATACATTGCAAAAACGATTACAATAGCAATATATTGTCGAATGGCTTATACACAATGGATTAAATAAATGCATGTATAAAAATGCAGTCAACATTTATATATATAAACAAGGTCAGAGCTGAATGACTCGAATCGAAACGAAAGTTTCATATTTTAAAACAAGGCAGTCGAAAGGCTTAATACATGCGTGATGATAAAACACATTCATAAATTCACAGTCGAAAGGCTCATTCAAATGCTTATACAACCAATGTCTTCCACAAGCATAACGTAACTAAGACCAGGGTTTGAACTCCAAATGCCGAAGCATTAACCTAGCCAGAGGATAGGGATTTTACATTTAGCGCGTGTTACGTGGTACCAGTACCAGGCTACCAGCACATGTTCTAGATACACCCCAAGGAGATGGAAGCATTTTTTTCGTCTTGGAGGGTGCAATATAGCCACCTTTTATGGATGGAGTCATGGCCAAATCCTTTGGCTCCCTCCTGGGGGTACTATGGCTTAATGGAACTGTTGACTGCCTCATAAAAGGGTTTGAAACCCTGAGGTTGGTGTCTGGGCCCCCCACGGATGGGTCTTTGGACCACATGACTTCCCCCATTACTTTTACACTAGTGGCATGCCTTTCTTCAGCACTGGGGCCCGTGTCATGGCCCCAAGTCTTCTCCTGCACCCTCCTGATGCTCCAGAGCTCCAGCACTAGCTCTCCCTGGCCTCCACAAGAGGATGGCATCATCATTTTCCTTGGTTGTTGTTTGCTTGCTAAAAAGGGGGGGCGTTGAGGGTTTTCATCACTGTTGGGGTTAGTTGGGGCATGACGAACCCCCCCCCTGCGTAGTCTGTCCTTCAGTTTCGTCAAATTCTGCCTTGTTTAGCATATTTTAACACCTAGGGGGTAAAATACCCCAGGTAGCCTACAATAGGCCATCTTTAGATTATTTTATATTATTTTTGTTATATTTTTAAGTTGACATTTGTAAATATTAAATTGACCTTATTTTGTGTAAAGTGAGTGTGAGATCATATAAATAAGATCTTCTCACTTTATTTTTAGATCATCAACTTTTGAGATAAGATCATTATGTCTTCTATTTTCCCTAATTAGGGCTCTTTGAAGGAAGACACTCCTTGATGAAGGTTATTTTGCAAGTTTGAAGCATTTCTTGGAAGTCTTTCTTTTGTTCATGCCATTGCTAAGGTGAAGCTAGAGTTGTTTGCTTAATACATGCACTTGGAGGTATCTATAGATTCTATAATTTTTGCTTGATGTCTCTCTGTCAAATGTATGAAAGTGATACTTGTTAGGGTTGGATAGAAGCCATTGTTGCTTCATTTTCTCTTGATTTGCATGTCATTTTCGTCATTGATCACCATTGCAATCAAACTTGAGCTTTAGGTCTTCAAGTCTTGCTAGAGCTAGGCTTCCTCTACGGATCCTAAAGATTGTAGAGGTGAGCCCTAGTTGGCCAAGCTTGCCAAGTACCATCTCAAGTAGAGTTATTCCTCTCATTGATGCCCTAGGTTTGGTGATTAGCTCTCATCTTGAAAACCCTAGTTGTTCATCTACTCTTCAAAACTAAATTTTCTGAGTTTGTATTTTTGTAAATATTATTGTTCGGTTAAACTTGCATTTTCATGGCAGAATTAGGGTTAGAATTAGATCTGCAATTTTATGACAAAACCCTAAAAAAAAAAATTTAAAAAAAATCAATTTTTTGGCCTTCCGAAAATTTCGGTCCTCTTTCCTACAATTTTGCCCTAGCTTCTTTAGCCTAAAAACCCTAGGGCGAAATTTTTGGAAGCCCTAAAAATTCAAAATATCAAAAATTCTTAAAAAAACCCAAAAAATCAAAAAATTAGGCTGCATTGCTTGGTCCTCTCTCCTTGTGCTCCTTTTGATGATGACATTATCCTCCATGCCAGGCTGCATTGCTTGACGTCATCCTCCATGCCAGGTTGCATTGCTTGATTGGGGGGGGGGCGTTGAGTGATTTTCACTACTGTTGAGGTCAGATGGGGCATGACACCCCCCTTGCCACTCCAGCCTTCAGTTCGGAGTGCTTTGCTCATTTTTAGCTATTCTAGTCATTTTTTGGTAAACTCTGGGGAAAATGCCCAAAGTTACCCACTGACTTAATTATTTTATATTATTTTTGTTATAATTTTAAGTTGACATTTTATAATTTCAAATTGACATTTTAAAAGGCATGTCGGCTTTGATATTTTGTAAAAGTGAGTGTGAGAGACTATAAGTAAACTTCTCCTCACTTCATTTGAACATAACAACTTATGGGATAAAACACTATGTTAACAGTGATATTAGTAACGTTGGATATTTGGACACATTTATTAGACCCATTGCACTTAATTTATTGTTCATATATACAGCTGTTATCAAACTGCCATCATACTGTATTCACTGTTACATTGTACTATATCAGTCCTTAGTTGTGATTGGTGTTCATAGTCTTTTGATCATTGGATGATCTACGCTACATATGCTAAAGTGCCATTGATATTTGTAATCTTGAAACATAATTAGACATTGGATGACCTATGATCTCTTCGTATGATAAATACCAGTGATTGCTTCTATTGCTAATCATTTGATCATTGGATTGAATATTTACATTGCTATATCAAAATTCCTACATCTTATCCTGCATCTACAAACAGTTTTCTTAATTAGTATGTCTTCTTCATTCGTTTGATTACATTGGTAAAGGCATTGGTCTCTAATTTGGTCTCCTAGAAGACATAGCTTCTTTTGCAACTTCGGTGTTTGTATATCATTGAAGGGCTCTCCCCTTGGAGGTTCTGACTCTCCAAAGTAGTTTGGAGGAGTGACTAAGGTGACAGTGGTCATTTTCTCCGTGCATTTGTTCATCGGATACTAGCCCTGCTATTTCATTTGGTAACAAGGTCATAATAGACCTCAAACCAACAACAACATCCCTAGTAGTCTCCCAACAAGGTCATGATGCTCACCTATAGGTCATATCAAACCTCAAATCAATAGTAGCAGCCCAGGCAGTCACCCAACAAGGTCACGGTGGTCACCTACAGGTCATATCATACCTCAAATCAACAGTAGCAGCCCAGGAAGCCCCTTAACAAGGTCACGGTGCCTCTTTAGCAGACAAAGGAACCTTCAAGCAGCAACGACATCCTCTTAGTGAGAAATGGCACCCTCACAACAGGCCATTGTAGCCTTAGACAGGTCTAGGATGGAAGCAATACCTTCAAACTAGAAGGTGGCACCTTCAAAACAAGCAGTAAAAACCTAGGACAGGCCTTGGCCTCCTCAGACAAGGCAGCGGCACCCCTTTACAAGCTTAGACAGGTCAGCGACACCCTAAAACATTCAAAAGCAAACCCTAACCAAATCTCGACACTCACAGATCAAGGCAGCGATACCCTAGTAGAAACCACAATCGGGTTTTATATTGGCCAACAAACTTCAACAAGTGGACGATACAAAAAATTCAGACCCTAGCAGCAGTAGCAGTCTACTAACCCCTTGACGTCATCCACAATTCGTGTGCTATAAACCCTAGAACAATCCCAAGCAAATCATAGATTAGTTATGTATTAATGATGATCTTCAAATGAAGAATTAGGCTTGTATTTATAGCCTCTTAATGGCTTCTAGAAGGGTCTCCCTTATAATTCTTCATTGACTTAGGGTTCCTACAAAAATAGGTTAAGACATCATACAAATAAGGAGGGTTACCAAAAATAAAATATAAATTAATGTTATGATGTCTTTAGGAGTGGATACTAGGGTCAAGACAAGAGTAGGGTGACATGCTCAAAGGGGGTGCTAGCACATAGGACCAACAAGTAAAGGTCAACACAAAACAACGCTAACACAAGGGTAATCACCATAGATCAAGGATGGGTGAAAACCAAAGGTGTAACCACAAGGTAGGAAGACAACCCTTTTACCCACAAGATCAAGAACAACAAGGTGGGAAGACAACCTTTCTAACCACAAGACCAAGGGTGTAATAACAAGGTGGGGATACAACCCATTTATCTCTCTCTCAAATGTACAAGTGTTCCATATACTAACTGAAATTTCATCATCACCGTATAAGGAAGGTCCTCACTGGATGATGTGATCCTGTGGTCCTCCTAACTAGTCCTGAGGTCAAGTGCTAGTGACTCCATCAAGGGGTGGCCAGTCCCTTAAGAAGACCATCTAGATCAACCATATCAAAGACCTAGGAGAGGAGATCATCACACATCATCATCTTAGTTAACTAACCAAGATCCACCTGGTTAACTGACCAGGTATGTACCTGCAGGAACTGCTTGGTCCTCATGACCAAGAATCTGCCTGGTACCAAACCAGGAGGTCTCTGTCTCAACCTACAGGATCTGCATGGTCCTCGTGACCAAGAAACTGTCTGGTCCCAAACTAGAATACCCAAGAGACAAATAGGGGCCCTAGCCACATGCTAGGGACTTTGCCATGGCATCAACTTGCTTGGTCCCCAACCAAGAACCCCTATAGACTACTGGGGCCCTAGGGTACTGTTATCACATATATAGTAGCCGGGCTACCATACATTATTTTTCAGATTCCAGAGCACATTACAGCCAGTTCCTTTACTTTGAGATGATGAGATGAGCAGCTATCTATGGATCACTATCAGATTTTGGACAGGATATGTATTCCCTATGCCATGACTGAGTCTCGGGACACTCAGAGAGATGACCGATGTAGCCATTATACCTTTGGTACAGAGCAGTCAGTAGTGCCCAGAGTTACAGCAGCAGTTTCAAAGGACAGATGATGGTACAGGTTGATGAGCATTCAGGTATATGACTCAGCAGGTATATCATTGTGTTATGGTTATATTGCTTTTATACTTATTCTTATAGCATGTCTTAGCACTTAGTGTCATGATCTGGCGATCATATAGATATGTGGACCTGGTTGATCTATTATATATATTATATTGTCCCTACTTAGACTTAGAAGTTCACTATTCATACTCATTGGTACATACCCTCCTTAGGGAGAATAGAGGTGATCATTACACCATACTTTGGCTTGCTAGTGATGGCTCCATCATTTCATTGTCTTCATCCATCCATGGCCTACCTTTTAGATTATCACCCTGACTTACTACTTGACTAGTGGCATGGAGGACTTTCCCCCACTGTAGCCTCTGTATTGGATGAGCTTCCCTGTTTATTGTGTCTCGGCTCTGAGTTGGTGACAAAACTTACCTATGGTGAGTTGGAGTTCCTTGAGAATTCCCCCTAGTCACTAAAGTTGTGTTGGCTAAACCTGAAACTTTTAGTGCTGCCATGAATACAAAATCTGGAAAAATAAAATGCTATATCTTGTATGAAAAGCCCATTCATGCAATGTGTTTCTAAACACACATGAATGAGAGGCATGCCAAATGAACATGGCAATGAAAATAAAATGTTATATCTTTTGGAAAATAAATACCTAGGTAAACAAGCTGTCTTTGACACACCTAGAAGTGCTCAGGTAAACAAGTGCCTTAAAAACACACCTGCAGCAGAAAGCCTAAAGAAAAAATGTAAATCTATGCAATGTGTTTATAAACACACATAGATCAAGGCTATGGAAACTTCAGGCCCAAAAGCAATAGAACTTAAATGCTATATCTAAACAATTGCTGGCCTTATTTGTATTATGGATTGTGCGCATCTGTGAAGGTGAATAAACCCTCTTTAAACAACTCATCCATTTGTGAGACACCGCCATTCCCTGTGTTATTGCTCATTCAGTATATACTATGGTGTATTCCCTTTCCCTTGCCAAAGTGTCACAAAGTCAAGACAGTTAAGTCATCCCTTAGCCTAGCCAGTTAATGTAAGCCTTCACCCTTCACTAGCAAATTGATCACAACTATGAAATGAGTATGATCCTGAAAGTCTAGTCTGAGTAATAATAATAATTAACGACACTATATATTTGGATTTAGATCGCCAGTCATGATTACTCTGTGTTATAATTGTTATTTGAATAAGTTGTAGAGCATATATTAACCTTGACACTTTGCAGCAGCTATTGATGATGATCTGAGTTATATTTGGTCTTGGTTAGACCTAGTTTGACCATGGAGGACCATGGGACATGAGATGTTGGACCTTATGATGATATGGATAGATGATATATGGTCTATGTATACATACATGATGACTCTATGCAGCAGCTACAGGTCTATGACGATGATTCTGGGGTTACAGCAGTGTTTGTATATGTACAGCGCATTATTATTGGCCTTGATCCGGTATATTGGATATTTATTTTGATCATGCAGAGATTCATATGGTGTATGAGTACACATCTTGGATGGATTTGGACATTCTGAGTCCAATGGGACAGTTTGTTTTCAGTTCCGGGCACTTACAGTGATGATTTAGCCTCAGTAGGCTGTCCTAGTGCAGTTTTGGTCTGTCGGAGGCCCTGTCGGAGCAGATGTGATTTTTATCCGGTTGACCTAGGGCGCTGATGATGGAGGGGGTGGTCCAGCCACTTGTTTTTTACCATATTACCCCCCCTCCCGGACACATTGGTGCCCTCACCTTGACAGCGCCAGCACTCCAGGAGGCTGTTTGGGGCAGTTTCACGCTTCCCGAGGCATTTCAGGATTGGTAGAAATGGCTATTGAGGAAATCGATTTGGGCTACTGAGGCAAAGTTATGGCATGGGATGATCAGTGATGATAGATCGGGACCTTCCACACCTTCTCCAGCAGTTTTAGCTTCATCGGGGCCCGCATCCATCACTTATGGCACTTTCTGTGGATTTTTGAGGTCTTTTGAGGACCACGACTTCACTATGGAGGCACGATTTGATACTTTCATGATTATTTATTGGTTATTGTGCTATGGGGATTGACCAAGGAGGGATAAAATTACCCCTTGGACCCACCATAAGCCTCTTATGATATTTTGTCATCATGACTTGGTGGGATTCCCCTCTTATAGGGCGATTTTGTCCACTTATATTATATTTTATTAGTGATCCATGTATTTCATTGTTGAGCTCATCTCAACCATTGATTAGACATTTGTATCTTTTAATCTTAGCCACTCATTCAAAAAGTGGTTAGGGTTTTGGTGCCTCTCCTTCCTATTTAAAGGAGAGAGCCTCTCATTGTAAAGGCACCTTTGGAGCTCTGGAATATTGGAATAGAAGATTTTTTGTGGAGCACATCTCTCTTGGCTTGTGGATTCTCTTGCATATTGAATATAAAGTATCTCTTCTATGTATCATTGTGGATTTTTGTGTTTTTGCTAACCTTTTGACAGGAAAGTCGAATTGGAGAGAGGAGGGCGACTTTTGGAGGGTTATTGTTGGAGGGATCCACATATTCTCTCTTGGGTTGATCTTGTGACAGGGAGTATCATTATTGTATCTTCGTGACATAGTTGATGCTTTCTATTACATCTTTCTACCATTTTCATAATCATCTTGCTTGACTTGTTTCTTTGATCTTGTCTTGTAGGAGGAGGACGATTTGGCTATCTTGGAGAAGGGAGAATTGGTTGGAGCAATTGGATCTCACTCTTGAATATAAACATAGGAGAATGCTATCAACTTGCAAGGTGGCCATAAGCAATTGAGGTAAGATCTACAAGGTATGTGTCTCTTTCATCCATTCTATCTTCATTGGTCATAAAACCCTAATTAAATCAAAACCCCAATTTTTGGTATTTCTTAGATCTACTTAGATCTAGCCCTCATTTTGAAAAGATATTGAAAACCCACCTCTATAGCATCCACCCCTAGTTGGATCTATAGTTTGGTGGTGATTGGCTAAGAATTGATCCATTTTCTAAGACAAAAAGCTCTCCTTGACCTAAAGCGCACTTCCTTGAGAGAGGCTTGTTGGGCTAGATCTAGCACATGGGTAGGTGAGATATCACATGATTTGGCATCTAGACACTTGATAACCTAAACCCATGTCATTACTTTGGTGAAAACTACCTTGTGGACATCTCTCCATGATTTGAGGGGTTGAAACCCCCTTTTGATCTTCTTGGTACCTAAAAACTTAGATCTACTAAGATCTACCAATTGGATTCACTTGAAACTTTGAAGGAACATAGATCGGGGTACTAACATCCCGGATCTACATTTTGGTGGCCATTGGACTTGGTTTGGTCCACCAAACCCACTTTTTGCCTCTCCTTGAGAAAGTCGCACCCCTTGGGAATTTTGAGTTGGACCACTTCTAGGAAGTGGGTGTTGGAGATTTTCGTGGATTTGGAATACCCATGCCTTGAAACCTAGGTCTAGACTGTCCTTTTGTCCCGATCTACCTTGGGGATTGCATTCCTTGTTTTGAGGAATTGTGGTCCACCTTTGGTCATCACCTAAAAACCTAGATCTAGCAAGATCCAACCATTGGATCTCATCCAAACCACTTAACTTGGCTTCTAGATGTCCCGATCTACACTTTGACATCCTTCTTGACCCCATTAGCCCATCCAACAAGGCACTAGTCCTTCTCCAAGCAAGGCGCACTTCTTGGGATTAGTGTCAAACCCTAGATCTAGCACATGGGTAACCCTAGAACCAACTCTAACTTATAGATCTAACCTAGATCTAGCCTATAGTACCATCTTCACACTTAACTCTACCTTGTGGGCCCACCTAGAACCATTCCACACTTCCCAAGGCAACAAGACCCACTTATGTAAGCACATGGTACTATACTTAATAATCATACCTCATCAAGTGGCCTAAACCATACATAGGTTGAAACACTAACTATCCATGATACCACCTTCAACCATACCTTAAACATTAGGTCCACTTATCCTTGCATTGGTTTCCGTAACTCATCATTCATTCACCCTTTGAAACCTTTGCTTGGGTCCAATCAACTGTGATTGGGGTATAGGGTCTCCCCCTTGGTCTAGTTATACCTTGACCTAAAGCGAAGAGTGCCTCGGTTGACGTGACTCCCACATTGCATTGGGAACCGTGGCATCTCTTAGGTCACCTCTTTAGTTGCCTAACTCCTCTACCGTCCCGGATGGGATACCTCTAGGGGCAACTACAAGTTGTGTGATAACATTTTTGGCGCCGCTGCCGGGGAAGGTAGAGGCCTACCCTGGTTCGACATTTATTTTTCAAACCTCTACTCCCGTTCTCTTTGCCAACATTAACATTTTTGGCGCCGCTGCCGTGGAGGTAGAGGCCTACCTTGGTTCATCATACCTGTTTTGTCTCACTCTCTCCCTGCACTTTAAACGACATACATCTTGGTAGAAGAGTTTTAAAATCTACCTGGCGACTCCACATAAGCGACTCCACTGGTGATCGATCCTATCATTATCTAGAACCCATGGGGTGCATCTTTTTGTATTTAGGTTCTTGATTTAATAACAAAAAAAATAAAAATTAAAAAAATAAATTTTTGCCATCCATGGCTGCTTCTGAGCGGCCTAGGACTTTTGGTCGTTTGAAAGTTTTTGACTTCTCAAAAATTGTTGGGTATCCTCATCATATCCCTCATCAAGCCCGTGAAAGGTTGTCTAAATTTGATGGAAGTCATGAAGTATCTGCTAAAAGACACCTTGAACTTTTTAGGGAAATTATTAAAGATTTATCCATAACCCATGAGGATGTGTGTATGAAACTATTGGCTTCATCCTTTAAAGGAAGAGCTGAGATCTGGTTCTTAGATTTGAAGCCCAATAGCATTTCCGGGTATGACATGTTTGAGCAAAATTTCTTAGAAAGATGGGGAAATGAATCCGATGATGTATATTTTTCAAATCAAAACCTTCCCCTTTTTGATCCTATTGTTGAATCTGTTAATAATCAAACATCAAGTGAATTGCCAACATCCGAAGATGACCCCTCCTGCTCAATTTCTTTTGAGGATAAGTCTTCCACTTTTGAGCCGATTAAAAGTCAAATCCGTAATCATTGTATAAATCATAAGTTTTCAAATTTCTTTTTAGGTAGCCCTAGTCTTGATCCTGAGGAAATTTATGAGGATGATCCTTTAGTCAGTCAATCTATTGAAGTTCCTCCCTCAGAGAAACTCATTAATCATTCCATATTTAATGAGCATTCAATTCCTTATCACCTTATGGAAGAAGAAAGTGAAAGCATAGACCAAGATCCTTTAGTGGTGATCTCTAGTGATCATGGTGCAAATAATCAGGATACTTTAAATGAGCTTGTTAATTTTCCCCCTAATCAATTAAATGAAAATGATCACCTATCCTCTTATAATTTTAATGATGAACCAATAGAAGGTCAATCTCAAGATGAGGATGAATTAGTGAATCACACTAGATGCTCTAATCCGTGTTCCACTTCTTATAATGAGTCTTTAATTTTTCCCATCCTTAATCAAGACAACTTAGAGTTAGGTAGCTATGGTCAATCCTGTCCTCAGATTGTAAATATTAAACTTGACCAAAAGATTAAAATTATTCCTACAATAAAGAGTGCTTTCTTTTGCCAAAATCCAAAGTCAAACTTATTTATTCATTTGGGAGAATTTTCATATTTGCAATCCACCCTCCCTTCCCAACTCTTTCAATCATCTTTGGGTTGGTGCTCTAGTCAAATTTTTGCTTTTGATTTTTTTAACAGAAAGTATAAGCATGATTACATGTTTGGAGAAAAAGCACTTCATTTCCCTTTTCAGTCACTTTTGAACCATAATGCTTATTGTCAAGTTATTAATCATTCTGGGTGGCTAGAAAAGGTGTTTAAAGATCAATTCCATCTTTTCTCCATTTTTGAGCATCAAGTGGGTTTAACTTTGATTTTTCATCTTTTAAGCTTTAATTTGTCCCCACTTGGTTTCTATTTGATCATCAGTCCCAAGGAGAATCAAATTGAATATGTGAGAGAAGCAAATGAAGAAGTTAATTTGTGTGAAAATGAACCGAATCACATGTCTTATGTCTTCCGTCCATCCATCTCTAAGTTTAACTTGCATAAATTTTATGATCCTATCAGTTCTTTGATGGAGGATGTTTGTATCAGACAATCTTCTCCTTGGCATATTTTCATACTGCATCATTTAAACCATTCTTCTATGTTTGAACAAGTCAGGAAGATTGTGCCCTCAAATTTGTTAATCTTTAGCCCGATCTTGACTTGTTCTATTATCAAAAGTCAAATAAGAATCATTAACCTGTTTGACGAATGGTTACACTGGATTTATGATTTTACCTAGCATTTGTGTTGACTGGTTAGAGTAGGGTAGGTAGGTCTTGAATAAGCTCACTTGAGCAATAGGATTTGTGTGCTTTTTTTTTTTTTCCTTTTTCTGTGTGCTGAGTATTGCCCCCTTTGCTTTTCTGCTTGCTTTGTGTTTGATTGAGTTGAGCCTGGCTCTTTCCTAAGCTTGTCTCTTCTCCTGCATGCATTGAAGAATTTTTAATTTCCGTTTACATTTTTGGCTGCCTGTGCAAGTGAGATTGCCTGCTTTAAAAAAAAAAAAAAAAAAAGGGATCTATTTTCTTCCTGCACAGTAATAAAAATAATGAATGATGAATAAATGATACATGCCATGTTAGTTTAAATTTTTCTTTTACGCATTTTCAGTTTCCGTTTAGAGTAGATTTCAGTTTCAGTTTTATTTTACATATTTTTCCCATACATGCTCCATGAGGTATTCTAGTGTTTGTGAGCACAGGTACAGGTGCAAAATAAAAGCTGAAAATAATGATGGTGCAGTGCTGGATTGAAGATTGATGCAAAGCAGTTCGAGACCAGAGATTCTGAGGTTCTCAAGCGCTCTCTCCCTTAGAGCACTTGTCCCAGCTGGAGCCAGATGTTATCACATATATAGTAGCCGGGCTACCATACATTATTTTTCAGATTCCAGAGCACATTACAGCCAGTTCCTTTACTTTGAGATGATGAGATGAGCAGCTATCTATGGATCACTATCAGATTTTGGACAGGATATGTATTCCCTATGCCATGACTGAGTCTCGGGACACTCAGAGAGATGACCGATGTAGCCATTATACCTTTGGTACAGAGCAGTCAGTAGTGCCCAGAGTTACAGCAGCAGTTTCAAAGGACAGATGATGGTACAGGTTGATGAACATTCAGGTATATGACTCAGCAGGTATATCATTGTGTTATGGTTATATTGCTTTTATACTTATTCTTATAGCATGTCTTAGCACTTAGTGTCATGATCTGGCGATCATATAGATATGTGGACCTGGTTGATCTATTATATATATTATATTGTCCCTACTTAGACTTAGAAGTTCACTATTCATACTCATTGGTACATACCCTCCTTAGGGAGAATAGAGGTGATCATTACACCATACTTTGGCTTGCTAGTGATGGCTCCATCATTTCATTGTCTTCATCCATCCATGGCCTACCTTTTAGATTATCACCCTGACTTACTACTTGACTAGTGGCATGGAGGACTTTCCCCCACTGTAGCCTCTGTATTGGATGAGCTTCCCTGTTTATTGTGTCTCGGCTCTGAGTTGGTGACAAAACTTACCTATGGTGAGTTGGAGTTCCTTGAGAATTCCCCCTAGTCACTAAAGTTGTGTTGGCTAAACCTGAAACTTTTAGTGCTGCCATGAATACAAAATCTGGAAAAATAAAATGCTATATCTTGTATGAAAAGCCCATTCATGCAATGTGTTTCTAAACACACATGAATGAGAGGCATGCCAAATGAACATGGCAATGAAAATAAAATGTTATATCTTTTGGAAAATAAATACCTAGGTAAACAAGCTGTCTTTGACACACCTAGAAGTGCTCAGGTAAACAAGTGCCTTAAAAACACACCTGCAGCAGAAAGCCTAAAGAAAAAATGTAAATCTATGCAATGTGTTTATAAACACACATAGATCAAGGCTATGGAAACTTCAGGCCCAAAAGCAATAGAACTTAAATGCTATATCTAAACAATTGCTGGCCTTATTTGTATTATGGATTGTGCGCATCTGTGAAGGTGAATAAACCCTCTTTAAACAACTCATCCATTTGTGAGACACCGCCATTCCCTGTGTTATTGCTCATTCAGTATATACTATGGTGTATTCCCTTTCCCTTGCCAAAGTGTCACAAAGTCAAGACAGTTAAGTCATCCCTTAGCCTAGCCAGTTAATGTAAGCCTTCACCCTTCACTAGCAAATTGATCACAACTATGAAATGAGTATGATCCTGAAAGTCTAGTCTGAGTAATAATAATAATTAACGACACTATATATTTGGATTTAGATCGCCAGTCATGATTACTCTGTGTTATAATTGTTATTTGAATAAGTTGTAGAGCATATATTAACCTTGACACTTTGCAGCAGCTATTGATGATGATCTGAGTTATATTTGGTCTTGGTTAGACCTAGTTTGACCATGGAGGACCATGGGACATGAGATGTTGGACCTTATGATGATATGGATAGATGATATATGGTCTATGTATACATACATGATGACTCTATGCAGCAGCTACAGGTCTATGACGATGATTCTGGGGTTACAGCAGTGTTTGTATATGTACAGCGCATTATTATTGGCCTTGATCCGGTATATTGGATATTTATTTTGATCATGCAGAGATTCATATGGTGTATGAGTACACATCTTGGATGGATTTGGACCTTCTGAGTCCAATGGGACAGTTTGTTTTCAGTTCCGGGCACTTACAGTGATGATTTAGCCTCAGTAGGCTGTCCTAGTGCAGTTTTGGTCTGTCGGAGGCCCTGTCGGAGCAGATGTGATTTTTATCCGGTTGACCTAGGGCGCTGATGATGGAGGGGGTGGTCCAGCCACTTGTTTTTACCATATTACCCCCCTCCCGGACACATTGGTGCCCTCACCTTGACAGCGCCAGCACTCCAGGAGGCTGTTTGGGGCAGTTTCACGCTTCCCGAGGCATTTCAGGATTGGTAGAAATGGCTATTGAGGAAATCGATTTGGGCTACTGAGGCAAAGTTATGGCATGGGATGATCAGTGATGATAGATCGGGACCTTCCACACCTTCTCCAGCAGTTTTAGCTTCATCGGGGCCCGCATCCATCACTTATGGCACTTTCTGTGGATTTTTGAGGTCTTTTGAGGACCACGACTTCACTATGGAGGCACGATTTGATACTTTCATGATTATTTATTGGTTATTGTGCTATGGGGATTGACCAAGGAGGGATAAAATTACCCCTTGGACCCACCATAAGCCTCTTATGATATTTTGTCATCATGACTTGGTGGGATTCCCCTCTTATAGGGCGATTTTGTCCACTTATATTATATTTTATTAGTGATCCATGTATTTCATTGTTGAGCTCATCTCAACCATTGATTAGACATTTGTATCTTTTAATCTTAGCCACTCATTCAAAAAGTGGTTAGGGTTTTGGTGCCTCTCCTTCCTATTTAAAGGAGAGAGCCTCTCATTGTAAAGGCACCTTTGGAGCTCTGGAATATTGGAATAGAAGATTTTTTGTGGAGCACATCTCTCTTGGCTTGTGGATTCTCTTGCATATTGAATATAAAGTATCTCTTCTATGTATCATTGTGGATTTTTGTGTTTTTGCTAACCTTTTGACAGGAAAGTCGAATTGGAGAGAGGAGGGCGACTTTTGGAGGGTTATTGTTGGAGGGATCCACATATTCTCTCTTGGGTTGATCTTGTGACAGGGAGTATCATTATTGTATCTTCGTGACATAGTTGATGCTTTCTATTACATCTTTCTACCATTTTCATAATCATCTTGCTTGACTTGTTTCTTTGATCTTGTCTTGTAGGAGGAGGACGATTTGGCTATCTTGGAGAAGGGAGAATTGGTTGGAGCAATTGGATCTCACTCTTGAATATAAACATAGGAGAATGCTATCAACTTGCAAGGTGGCCATAAGCAATTGAGGTAAGATCTACAAGGTATGTGTCTCTTTCATCCATTCTATCTTCATTGGTCATAAAACCCTAATTAAATCAAAACCCCAATTTTTGGTATTTCTTAGATCTACTTAGATCTAGCCCTCATTTTGAAAAGATATTGAAAACCCACCTCTATAGCATCCACCCCTAGTTGGATCTATAGTTTGGTGGTGATTGGCTAAGAATTGATCCATTTTCTAAGACAAAAAGCTCTCCTTGACCTAAAGCGCACTTCCTTGAGAGAGGCTTGTTGGGCTAGATCTAGCACATGGGTAGGTGAGATATCACATGATTTGGCATCTAGACACTTGATAACCTAAACCCATGTCATTACTTTGGTGAAAACTACCTTGTGGACATCTCTCCATGATTTGAGGGGTTGAAACCCCCTTTTGATCTTCTTGGTACCTAAAAACTTAGATCTACTAAGATCTACCAATTGGATTCACTTGAAACTTTGAAGGAACATAGATCGGGGTACTAACATCCCGGATCTACATTTTGGTGGCCATTGGACTTGGTTTGGTCCACCAAACCCACTTTTTGCCTCTCCTTGAGAAAGTCGCACCCCTTGGGAATTTTGAGTTGGACCACTTCTAGGAAGTGGGTGTTGGAGATTTTCGTGGATTTGGAATACCCATGCCTTGAAACCTAGGTCTAGACTGTCCTTTTGTCCCGATCTACCTTGGGGATTGCATTCCTTGTTTTGAGGAATTGTGGTCCACCTTTGGTCATCACCTAAAAACCTAGATCTAGCAAGATCCAACCATTGGATCTCATCCAAACCACTTAACTTGGCTTCTAGATGTCCCGATCTACACTTTGACATCCTTCTTGACCCCATTAGCCCATCCAACAAGGCACTAGTCCTTCTCCAAGCAAGGCGCACTTCTTGGGATTAGTGTCAAACCCTAGATCTAGCACATGGGTAACCCTAGAACCAACTCTAACTTATAGATCTAACCTAGATCTAGCCTATAGTACCATCTTCACACTTAACTCTACCTTGTGGGCCCACCTAGAACCATTCCACACTTCCCAAGGCAACAAGACCCACTTATGTAAGCACATGGTACTATACTTAATAATCATACCTCATCAAGTGGCCTAAACCATACATAGGTTGAAACACTAACTATCCATGATACCACCTTCAACCATACCTTAAACATTAGGTCCACTTATCCTTGCATTGGTTTCCGTAACTCATCATTCATTCACCCTTTGAAACCTTTGCTTGGGTCCAATCAACTGTGATTGGGGTATAGGGTCTCCCCCTTGGTCTAGTTATACCTTGACCTAAAGCGAAGAGTGCCTCGGTTGACGTGACTCCCACATTGCATTGGGAACCGTGGCATCTCTTAGGTCACCTCTTTAGTTGCCTAACTCCTCTACCGTCCCGGATGGGATACCTCTAGGGGCAACTACAAGTTGTGTGATAACAGGTACCTTCTAGGGACTTACTCTACCTAGTTAACTAAAAAGGAACCCTAGTTAACTAACTAGGGTACCATCCTCCCTGAGCATGGGTCTCGCAGTTGTATTAACTTTAACATAGGGTTCAAGTTGGAGGTTTAATATCGCCTTGTAAAAATGCCAAAGGTTTTGGATCCGATGTGGCAATATGGTGAGCCCAAAGATGGGACAAACTGTTAAAGTTTGTCTTGTAAACTATGTGGCCAACCTGTGATAGGAGGGATAGCCGATTGAAATACCACTTGGCTAAAATTCCAGGGCGTGATGTTCTGATTTGCACTAAATCAACCTTGGAGATTATGCGAATGGCTCGTGATGTTATTTATGAGAAGGATAGAAAAAAGGAAGAGGAAACTACTAACAAAGTTGAATTTATCGCCGACAGAGTGGCTAGAAACACCAACAAATCTGGGACATAGGGCAATGAAAGGAACTCCACAAAATTACCTTCCACGAGGGCCTCAGCTTTCTTTGTTCCAAGAACTAGAGATGGGAATCAACCTTCCTTCCAATCAATGGTTAAAAGAAAGAAGCAAGAAGCAAACAAGGTTATGAGGAGGAGGATTTTTTGGAGCAATTTACCTTTGAGCATCACAAAGACCAATCCATTTTTCCAGCCAATGTGTACTGCTATTGTTGTTGTTGGCCCTATTATGCCACATTCTGTGGACATACTATTTTCCAGATCTATTTTTTTTGCTTTTGAGCAAGATGCATTCCAAAATATTGAGGCCCATCTTTGTTGCTATCGGGCCTCCCCTTTGATGTGATGAGAAATGATGTGATGATCAAGATGTATGCCATTGTTTCTATATTTATGCCATGCAATGATGATGAATTATATGACAATGTACTATATGTTGGAAATAGTGCAACTTCGGAAGCTATTCTTATTATATTATTGTTGTACCTCCTACAGGAGAAGATATTGATGTATTTGATCATGTAAACCCTTGAAAGAATCAATGTAAACCTTGGGGTGAAAACACACAAAGAAAAGTATCTTTAAATGGTATTTTATCTTCCCCCAAGACAAGTTAGCCCTGTTAATTAGACAGGTCGTTCTAGTGGGTAAACTGCCCCAAAACAGTGGGAAATCTGCCCCGGACAATGGACAAAACTGCCCCAGTAAGGCAGGCCCAGTTAGGGAAATTCAGGTCGGCTCAGTAAGTGAAAAAGTCACTTTTGATATGTATAAATACTAAATAGAGAAGTCGAACCTCTCATTTGGACATTCACTCAAGACAAGTTCGCTCTCTAAGTGAGCCTCCCTACTATAGCTAGAAGACCAATTTTTTGAGGTTCTTCACTATTGGAGAAGTTTCTCTATTATTTTTCTTGGGTTTGCGCTACTATTATGCCCAGTACTAGCACTACCAAATTTTACACAGCCATTCGTATTAGAATGTGATGCTTCAAGAGAGGGTATTGGAGCAGTATTGATGCAAAATAATCACCCTATTGCATTCGAGAGCAGAAAAATCAAGGACTATGAGCGCCACTATTCAATATATGACAAGGAAATGTTAGCCATTCTCCATGCGCTAACCAAGTTCAGACAATACTTAGTAGGTGGCAGATTCAAGATTAAGACAGATCACAACAGCTTAAAGTACTTCTTGGAACAAAAGGAATTGAATGAGCGGCAACAGAAATGGGTGAGTAAGAATCAAGCATATGACTTCGAGATTGAATACATTAAAGGAAAAAACAATGTGGTAGCAGATGCACTTTCTAGACGACCAACCACTTTATCTCTTATGAGCATTTCATCGAATTGTTGATCTTATCTTTTGGTCGAATACTCCAAAGATAAGTTTGCTTGTGAAATATTGGATGGACAGATTCAGGATGACAGGTACAGAGTGATAGATGACATTATATACTATAAGAACAAAATCTACTTAGTCATCGAGTCTGCACTTAAGAAAAAGACTCATGACTCACCTTTAGCGGGACACCAGGGGTTTCTTAAGACTTATAGGAAGATTAGAGAGAGGTTCTCATGGAAGGGCCTCAAGAATGATGTGATGCAGCATGTGAGGGAGTGCAATTTGTGCCAACGGAATAAGATAGAGCATACTCACCCAGTCGGTTTACTACAACCATTACCCATTCCCGAGCAAAAATGGGAAATCATTTCAATGGATTTTATTACAAGGTTTCCCAAGGTACAGGGTAGAGACTGTTTGTACGTAGTGGTGGACAAGTTGACCAAGTTCGCTCACTTCTTTTCTATTCCTTTCGACTATTCAACCACATAGGTAGCTGAGTTGTTTTTCAGAGAGGTATTCAGATTGCACGAGTTACCTAAGACCATTGTCAATGATAGAGATAGAAAGTTCGCTGGAGCCTTTTGGAAAGAGCTTTTTCAGGTTAGTTGGTACAGAATTGGCTATGAGAACGAGTTATCATCCACAGAGTGACGAAAAGACAGAGATAGTTAACAAGTGGATTGAGGGATACTTGAGGAACTATGTAGCAAGTCAACGGAGGACATGGATTAAATGGATACACCTAGGGGAACACTGCTACAATACTACACATCATATGAACGTTGGTACGACTCCCTTCAAATACTTGTACGGTTATGATGCCATTTCTTTTGCATATTTGATGTTTGGTGACAGCAGGGCTCCAAAATCCAAAGAGTGGATTCAAGAAAGTCAAGAAATTCTCAAGATACTCAAGGAAAACATACAGGTTGCTCAGAATCAACAAAAGGTATATGCAAACAGACACATGATTGAGCGCAGTTTTGAGGTAGGGAATTTGGTATACTTGCATCTACAGCCTTACAGACAATCGTCCCTTAAGAAGAAAGGAGCAGAGAAACTTAAGCCTCGCTTCTATGGTCCTTACAAGATAATCCAAAAAGTTGGAGAGGTAGCATATGAACTCGAATTACCAAAAGAAAGAAAGATTCATAACGTGTTCCATGTGTCTAACCTTAAGAAGGCAGTAGGTCAACAGATTGTTACTTCATCTAAACGGCCCCCCCTTGATGATGAGGGGCAATTGATTTTGGTTCCATAACGAATCCTAGAGGTTCAAGAAAGAAAACTAAGGAACAAGGTCATTAAAGAATACTTGGTTCAATGGAAAATATTGCCTATAGAGGAGGCCACTTGGGAAGGAGAACAAGTATTACATCACCCAACATTAAAGTTGCTTGAGGACAAGCAATTTCGAGTGGGGAAGACTCTAATGTCCTCTTCTGCTTAAGCACTGAGGACCATCCCACTAACCTAGCTGATTCCCATAGGTTCAAGCAGGAACTGACATTCAGGGGATTGACTGAGGATTGATGCCATTTACACCATAAGAAGATCTTAAGCATGGTTATTAGATCATCAGTAGTTAAATAAGGGCCACAAGAACTAGGGACCCCCTACATGCATGGCATGTGAGCCATATTTCATGTTGCATGCACTGAAACTCCTTTATTGAGCTTCCATGCACACCAGAAGCACTGCATGCAAGTCAACTGGAAATTAAAAGATAAAGCAACCTAGTCATGCAAAAGTTAGTTCAGGCCAGGTGAATGTTATAAAAGAAAGGTAAAGCAAGTGAGTAAGGCCTGTTTATATGATTATTGATTTGAGAAGTCGATTTGGAGAGCTCAGTGAGCAATTTTGGGTTGAGGGCACACGACTCAACCATTCAGTGTATTTCAGCAATGAAATCTATCTGCCCTAGTCACTATCAGGTTGGATAATCCAGATTCAACATTGCTATTATTATCAAGTATCATTCTTCATCATTTTGCAGGGTCCGAGCTACAGATTGGATTGAAGGAACTCTCCATCCTTGCATGGGGGAATTGCACAAAGAGAGATATCTTTGTATCTCATTCTGCAGAGGTCCTTTCTTCTGCATGTTGGCTTCATTCTTCCGAGAGCATCACTATTACCCTAATCCCTGAAGAAGGGCTTCCCTTACGGATCCAGGATCAAGTTATCATAATCTTCCTCTCTCAGAAGGCATCTTCTACTGCATGGGCGACTTTTCCTAGAGGAGGCAGCTCGTATTAGGGTTCAGACTTCATGCATGGACTGCATGCTTACTCCATCTCAATCAGAAGGGCAATATAACCCTAGTCCCCACTTCTTGCAGCATTCTAGCATCATTGGAGCCATTATCTACCATTTCTCAGTCTGAAGAGGGCATATTAATTACAAGGGCACATTCTCAGAGGAGGGACACTCCATATCTTGCTCATCCTCCATCACATTTCTTGCATGTTGGTCTCATATTGACGTATATCCACTCCTTCATCTAATGGTACTTACATGCATATTTTCTATCCCTATTTTATAACATTTCTGATTATTTGGTTTATTTAGGGGTTGGAAAACCCATGCATCTGCATGCATTCTCATGCAAACATAGTTCAGTACATGCATTCATATTTACTTCAAGTATTGATCCCTAAAGACTACTAGCAAGAAACAGAAACTCCATAAACAGACAAAAATATCAGTTGGAATATTACAGTGGTATCAGAGCATGTTCCTCGCCAACTGTGGGAGCATGCAGTTGTGAACAGTAAATGAATACAAAGGACCCACACAATATTACTTACAGGAGGCTGAGGTTTAGGAACAGTGGAAGAAGAGAAGAAGAAGAGTTAGAGGATATAGAACTGGGAGATACAGAGATCCAGTTTGGAAAAGGTAAAGGTAAAGAAACAATGGCAGATGATGATAAAATGGCTTTCACTAACGTCCTTTCCGCTTTAAAAGAACTAACTTCAGGACATAAAGAAATGCTATCGGCCATCAACAAATTGGCAGATAAATCGGGGCCCACCCCACACAATCCTCTATTCCCCAACAGTGACCGGGTATCCACTAGTAGCAGTGGGGAACAGTTACATACTAATATGTAGAGTCACCCTCACCTTTACAATAGGTCCTCCAAACCTATCATGCCACAATTCTTGGATAGCCCAATAGCAGTTCCAATAGCACAGGTAGAGCCAAAAGAGCTCATGGGGGCACATCTACAAGAGTACAGAGCACTAGGAGATGACTTCCAGTCAGCCATGACCTTTACAGATTTTTGTCATTTTAAAAGTAAGAACAGACCGAGGGCTTATAACAGGCCTTCCAACTAGAACTATGAGTTACAACACACAGTAGGGAAACTGACTATTCCTACCTTTGATGGGACCTAGAGTGGCCCAGCACGAAATTGGGTAGAGAAGTTGGACACTCACTTCCAACTCAACCCCATGATGGAGACAGATACCATTAAGTTGGCTACCTTGCATTTGGATGGGGAAACCCATGAGTGGTGGTACCACAGGCTAGTGACATTGGGTCACAGTACCATCACCTCTTACACAGATTTGACACAAAGGATCATCGAGCACTTTGACAGGAAAGACCCCGAGGTGCATCTCGGAGAGATAGCATAACTCAAGCAGACAGGCAGTCCAGAATGCTTCATATCAGAGTTCCAAAGGGTAGCAGTCATGGTAATAGACATTTCAGAGATCAGGTTAATTATGTTTTTCACCGAGCTTTCACTGAACCCTTACGTGGATGGGTTAAGGCTTATAGACCCACAACCCTGTCAGATGCCATCAGTTGTACCAGATATTTACAGGATTCAGTTCCCAAAAACAAGTTTCCTCCCAGAACCAATTTTCCTATAAAAGATAAGGAGAGGAACCCTTCCAAAAAGAATGGCCCGAGAAAGATTGGATGGATAATGATACCCGCTAGGACCTTAGAAGAAAGAAACTATGTTTTAGTTGCCAAGAACCATGGGTACCAAGTCATAGATGATCAGGGAAGGGAAAGGATCACTACATAGAGGTATACTCCGACAGTGGAGATGATGAGGATGATCAGGATTAGGAACAAGGAGAGGCACTTGATGTAGCAGAGGAGGAGCAGTCTCCTGAGAGGACACAACGAAGTGTCATTGCTACATTATCTGGAGTTCCTAGATTCTACACACTCCAGATCAGAGGCGTCATACAGGGAAAAAAAGTTGGAGTGTTGATAGATGGTGGGGAATCCCACAACTTTATTGATGCTGCCTAGATAAAAAGAAAAGGTATTACGATTTAGAGATTTCATGGATTTACAGTATCCACAGCAGGTCACCACACCATGGAGTGTAGTCAGAGGATACCAAAATTGAAAGTAACTCTTGGGAACTATACAGGGACCGAGACATTCTATGTGGCTAACGTACCGGACACAAATGTGGTATTGGGAGTTCAGTGGCTTTATTCCATTGGAAAATATTCTACTAACTACCAGACCATGGAGATGGAATTTCAGGGAACAAAAGGACAGAGAATGGTTTTGAGAGGGATGAATACCTACACTCCCATATCAGTATCATCACACAGGATGGAGGTTGTGCTCTGATAGGGAGACATAGAGTGAGCAACAGAGTGCTTAGTTACTTTCAAGAAACCACCAGATAGAGCCACACAACATCCAGCAGATATACATGCACTATTGCAAAACCATAAAAAGGTATTCGAAGATCTTACATCAGGAAGGCCTCCAAATCGGGGATTTGAGCACATTATTGAGTTAGAGGAGGGGACTCATGCAATCATCACTACCCCTTACCGACACCCCAAAATATATAAAGATAAAATTGAAAGTATGATCAAAGAATTGCTCAAATTCGGTTACATAAAACCCAACTCAAGTCTATATGCATCCTCGATGGTGTTAGTAAAAAAGGATGGAACCTTATGCATGTGCATCGATTATAGGGCACTTAATAAGAAAACAATTAAAAATAGGTATCCAATCCCCAGGATTGATGAATTAATGGATGAACTATAGGGGGCAAAACACTTCTCCAAGATTGACCTCCGGTCAGGTTACCATCAGATTCAGGTTAGGGAACAGGATGTTCCAAAGACCGCTTTCCTTTGTCACTACGGACACTATGAGTTTCTAGTGATGCCATTTCGGCTCACTAATGCACCAGCTACCTTCCAGTCATGTATGAACAACATCTTCAAGGCTCAATTACGCAAACATCTTCTAGTATTCTTCGATGATATATTGATTTACAATCGAACTTGGGAAGAGCATTTAAAGCACCTTGATGAAGTACTTGGAATTTTAGAAGAACAGTCACTCTATGCCAAGAAGTCCAAATGTGAGTTCGGTATGCAAGAGATGTTATATTTGGGACCAATGTTATAAAAACCAGCCCCGAATCGACAAAACCGCCCAGTCCAATCGGTTCCAAGGGTTTTCCGGTCTGACCGTTTGATTCAACCTATTTTTTACCAATTATGTACAAAACCGACTGGTTTCCACCAAGAACCACCCGATTCCGTATGGAACCGGTCGGTTCCATACCGAGTCTTTCTAGGGCAAAAAACCCACCTTTTGAAAAATAAATAAATTAAAAAACCAAAACATTTGGGCACATTGGCCACATCTGCTAACCTAATTACCGTACAATCACTATATATTGACGCGGAGACCCTCAATTGCAATCACGATTCACAATCATCTTTGGATTTTTCTAGGTTGAGCATACGAATTATGGAGTCAAGGCAGCAGGGCATTCGGGAGTCTAAAATCGAATCTCATTTGTGGACCATGGCACAACCGAATTTTGATTTTATACACTCTTACTTGCTATGTACATGAGAAACTTTACAGATTTGTGTATAATGGTTTGAATTCACATGGATGCACATGAATATATATTTATTTTTTGAAAAATGAATATTTTATGTATTTTTGCTCAACCAGTTTTTTGATCCGGTTTTTGTCCTTTCTGGTCCAAGTCTGGGTCCTGGGACCGGCCAGTTTGACCACCAGTCCGGTTCTAATAAAATTGTTTGGGACACCTGATAGGAGAAAATGGGGTACAGGTACACTTGGAAAATATTAGAGCCATACTGGATTGGCCTACACCTAAAAATGTGACAGAGTTGAGAGGATTTTTGGGCCTTTGCGCCTACTACAAGAGGTATGTCAACGGTTTCTCGCAGATGACAGCACCACTCACAGATCTTACTAAGAAAGGGGCATTCTTCAAAAGAGACCCTAGAGGATTTGATCCCCCTCCTTGGCGAACCAATTTATAACTATAAACCCTAAGGAGCATAATCTCATACACCCTTAATTAATTAAGATAAAAACATCACTTAATTAAGCATTTGGTGGTGTATTTTTTGTCTCATGCATTAAAACTTTCAAGTGCCTAACTAGTAAGCTACTATACATTGTTAGACCTAAAGTTCTTGCTAGTTTATCTTGTTGTTTTGTTATTAATTTTCAGATCTAAAACCAACAGTAAACCTTCTCTAATTAACTAAAAATATCACACTAGTATTGTGGATATAAGGTCTAATTCTTAAGATGAAAGCCTAGATGCATGTTAACTATTATTAGCCACCATACAAAGCTAGTTAGATATATTTTTCTTGTTGGTTTTCACTGCTGTTATACTCCTTATTTCAGATCTAATGTGCTGCAGCAAGATTTAGTGTTGAAAATCTTAATTAGAAGGCAAGCTAACATTGTGCTTTGAGTTGTCTAGCATATCTTAACACATGTTCGCTATTGTTGGTTAAACACTAAATTAATCACATATGCCTTTTAGATCTCTCCTTGGCATGCTTTAATCTATCTTTGTTTTCACATATAGTTAATACTAAGAATGGTAATGTTTTGCTTCATTTACATGTGCTAAGCCTTGTTGCCACCGGAGTGCACACGTGGGGGAAGGTGTAGCAGAAATATTTCAAAGCTGCTTGGTGTGACCTTGGGGGCAAGTCTCGAGTCAGGTGTTGTCATCTGATCCTGACTCCTCTGGTTAGGCAAACTCTTAACGAAGCCAAGGAGGGTAGACCCTACTAAAAAAAGAGGTTACTAAGTCTTTTTTAAGTTGATGTTTGATGATGGGAAAGAGTGTTGTTTAGGAGTTTATGGATGGATTAGCAAAATTTTAACCAAGTCTTTTCACAAATAAATTTAAACACATCCACAGCATGATATGATCATAAAGTAAACAACAATTGCAAGATAAAGATAATAATATGGAAATATTGTTGCAAAGTGAATGGAACCAGTGCTAATGGAGTCATTGATTGTTGGAGTGTTGTAGTGAGAACTATTGTGTGAATTTTCTTGGTTTATTTTATTTAAGATTTTATGAAGAGTGAGTGGATTAATGAGGGAAAAAGGGGGATTACCGATATACCTTGCGGTACAGGGAATATGTCTGGATTATGATCTAAGTGGCTTCATACAAAGACATGGACATGTGGGCTGGAATGGAGTGTCGAGACTCGAGAACGGTGTTCAACACTACATCAACAAGGGTGTAATCTAACTATGCCCTGAGGTCGCCTCCCAGTTGTTCCCGCATCCTCAGTCAAAATTTGTCCACTTGATCACTTATCGTCAACACCGAATTTTCGTTGGTTTATTGGGGACTTGGTTTTATTAATGTGAGTGAATTAATTAATGTGAGAAATTGAAGAGTAAAAACAACAGTTTTTTATATCCCAAAGCTCAGACTAGCCTGCGATGGGTAGAACATACACGATGCTTACAAAATGTTAATTCCAGTTTTAACCCTCCGGTAGAGAGCACTCTTGATCCGCAACAGCGAGATTCAAGAGATTTTTTAATTAAGAAAAACTCTCCAATAGAGAACACTCTTGATCTGCTAAAAGCGAGATTCAAGATATTTTGATGAGTATTTAAAACTTAACAAAATGGAAAAAGATGCAAATTGACTTAAGAAAACTAAAGCAAAAAGGAAATTATTTGATTTAGCATGCAAAAAGATTTAATGCAAAAATTAACTAAGTTGAACTTTGCAAAAATAAAACTTGAAGCAATTTAAACTTGGGAAATATAAACTTTTAATAACTTCAAACTTTTGCAACTTTGAGAAAATGAAACTTCATGCAACTTTAATTTTTTGCAAAAAGTAAAACCTTTAAGGAAAGATGAACTTATGCAAAAGTAAAACTTCTATGTAACTTCTTGATTTCGATTTTAACTTTGCAACATGAAACTTATCCTAGCATGATAGTATTATAACTATGATGTATATAAACAGAAAGTAAGCAAATCAAGGACAAATACAGGCTTCCCCCAAATGGGGGAAGAGGGATGTGGGAGCCGTAATCCCACCTGCTCTTTTATTAATTAATTACAAAATAGTTAACTCTCTGATAGAGAGGGCTCTTGATCCACTAAAAGTGAGATTCAATAGACTTTAAGCTTTAATAAAAGCTGAAGGGAAGCAAGGGAATCATCTCCGATACTGATTGCCATGTAAACTGGGCCTTTATTTTGCCTCAATCCCTCAATTTTAGAGAAATTGATTTTTCTCCAAACTTTATTACTTTAATTACAAAATTCTCTTTTAATTATTTATGAGATAATTTTATTAAAGTGAATAATATTCACTCAAAACTTAGGAAAAGTGGGTTTTGGGGTTTCGTGGGTGCTCCAAGTTAGAAAACGAGCACCCCCAAGGAAAAACAACCCCCAGACCACACTTCTATCATATTTTTTTATTTTTTAATTAAAATCATTAAAAAACCCTGTAAAACGGGAAAAATTAAAATTGTCTAAATTAACCAAAAATCCTAGGGGACCTAGTACATGTTCATAATGACTCAATATTATGTCTAGCAAGATCATAAACATGACACTTGAACTTTAATAACATCCTAAGGCTCAAAAGTCAGGATGACCATTCCAGCTTTAGAGGAGCAGGTGAAAAACTCATTAATTATTATGATACTATGCTCATTCAACATTTGCATAATTGACAAGGAAAAAGCACCATGGAATAATCATCGTTGATAAAACAAGTCCTAGGATGCCAAGTTCTTTACATAATAATGTCTTGCTAGCACATTTTTACAATATCCCCAAGGGGTATGAACACGCAATTATTACAAAGGGGCCAAAATGGCCCTGAAAAGGTCCTCTAAACTTCTGAACACTGAAGATGAACACTTGCTATGTTCATAAAACTGGCAGCTCACAAGAAGTCCAACTATGGTACAAAATAGTTGGCAACAAGCCTCATTTCCATTCTCAATTTGCTACCCTAGTGCTTTATGAATACATGCTATTGCTTGACAATCAATTCGTACTTTCAATGGTATCTCAAGTTGGATCTCTTATGATATGGTAGCCCATTGGCAATTCACACCTTTCACTTGTTGCGGTTCTAAGAGTGGTATGGAATCTATTTTTCACATGTTAATGCTCAATTCCACATAAATATTAACAATTACTTGTTATTTATTAACTCACTAAGTCAATTCGCACTTTTGGATCTGCTTATGATGATGAGTTGATTTTACACATCAATACCTAGTAAATTGCTCATTAAGCATTTTGCACTATCTCTAGTTGTCTCAAGCATTGTCACTTTATATTTCATGTGGATGTTATTTCATTGATGTTGTGATCAATATTGATGTCATGAGTTTATTTCAAATGCACATGAGTCATGACACATTAGTGAAGATTTTAATTTGGAGCATTGTGTTTAATCTTGGTAATAAAAAGCTTATATGGTGAAAAGATTATTGATCAAGGGGATTCTTGGGTAGAAGACGTGTTTCGGCATCTATAAATAACCTCAGAAGCTTGTCGTTGAGTGGGTAAAAATGTGGTTGAAGGGACCATACTAGGTTGTGACCATTGTTGGGAGAAGCCTCCTTACATCCTCATTAGGTGCAAGATGTTGGACATCCCCTTTGACTCCGATCTAGTACCTCTTTTTTCAGTAGTACCACATTAGACAACATTGAATGCAAACTTGGACCCCATGTACCTTGCATATATCAGGGACCCCTCTAGGCATCTAGAAACCATCCTATCGGTCGTCTTGTTACTATAGTGCACCAAAAACAACATTCAAGAAGATTACTCTTCATATACCTAGGTAGTCAAGAGGTGTGGCCAAGGGTACGATCTATCCTCCTTGGTTAGTGCTCTGATATATTGGGTCGAGCATCACTGTTGGACCCCCGCACGTAGATTGAAGAGCTAAAGTAACTTGGCACACCTTGTGACTCAAAGCCATTTTGGGGTTGGGGGGTTTAATATTAAAAAATAATTAGTGTTAATGTAATGCTCTTATTTCATTATGTTTATGGTATCATGTATTCCATGTCCATGGTTATGTTTGTTACATCAATGAAATAGCAAGTTAAACTGTGTCTTGTATTTAATCAATCCCTTATAGATAGGCACCACTTCATAAAAATAGAGCTAGGTGAGTATCCTAGGTTAGCTAGATCATTTATAGTTGGCCTTAGAGAAAGCTTAGCTAGGGTCTCTCCCTTGGTTAGTCTGGGTTTGTTCACCGTTGAGCCTGGGAAACCTAAAACAAAAACTTCCTCCATTACTGACATGTTTGGAGGAAGGTCCATAGTTGTATCGGTTTAGCGGTCGATTACTTTCCAATCCATTGATCGCTAGATTGTGCATAAACAGGCCCAGGGTATAAGGTCCCTACCTACAAGGAGTTGCGAAGGCCTATTTTGCAAGCAAAAAAGAGTGACATCAACATTAGATTGGAAGAGCCAAAGAAGTCATGGTAATCCATTAGATGCATAGTGGTGTTCGATGGTTGGACAGATGGTAAGGGTGGGACCCTTCTAAATTTCTTGGTGCAATGTCCTAGGGGTACCATGTTTATTAAATCCATTGATGAATCAACACGTATTAAATATGCAACGTTATTGTGTGAATTGTTGGATGCATTCATTAGAGAAATTGGTTTGGAACATGTTGTCCAAATCATGACAGATAATGCAACTTATTATGTGGTTGCTAACAGGATGCGAATGGAAAGGCATCCCACATTGTTTTGGACTCCATGTGTTGACCATTGCCTCGAATTGATACTTGAGGATATGGGAAAAATATCCTTCATCAAGGAAGTCGTTGATCAAGTTAGGACCATCAAAAAATTCATATATAACCATGCATTTGTTCTTAGCCTCATGAGGAGATTCACAAGAAACATGGAGTTGTTGCATCCTACAATCACATGTTTTGCCAGTAGCTTCATCTCTCTTCAATATATTCTCCAATGTCAGGTCGAGTTGAAGTAAATGTTTGTTTGTGATGAGTGGCATGACTACGCATTCAACAGAAGACAAGATGGGACAACCATTGCTAAACTAGTGTACACCAATTCCATTTGGGAAGAAATGCGAGAAGTGTGAACAATTAGCGAATCTTTGGTTAAGGTTCTTTGCTTGGTTGATAGGGAGAAGCCTGCAATGGGCTACTTGTATGAGGCCATGAATAGGGCCAAAGAAACTATCTGATCTTATTATGTGAATGATGGTACCCTCGTACATAATAGATACATAATGATTTGGGATTTGCTTGATAGTTGATGGACCGGAATGCTCCATTGTTCCATTCATGCAACAACACTTTTCCTCAACCCTACCTGTGCTTACTCATGCAACGTTGATTTTGATGGTGAGGTGGTGGAAGGGCTCCTGACATGTCTCCAAAAAATGATACCTAATGTCAATACTCACAAAACAATTAATCGTGAGATTGTGATGTATCGAGAGGCTAGCAGACTATTTGGCTTTGCTGATGCTATTGCCAAAAGGAGTATTTTTTATGCCACATAAGCTAGCTACTAGAATTTGAAATTTTAATTATGTTTTGAAGAAATGTAGTTTAAGTCTTTTTTATCTTATTTGTTGTATATGTTTGGTGGCAAAATTATGGTGTAAGAGCACTAAATTTACAAAATTTTGACATTCGAGTCCTCAGCCAAAACATGCAATGCTTCAAATTATGAGCACAAATTGAGTGTGTTTGAAAAAATACACTCTAAAAAATGCAACAAGTTAGAACTTCAACTAACCAATTACAATTATTATAATTTATTACCCTTTGACATGTTTATGACCCTCAAGAGTCAAAACTCATTAAATTTATATATGGCCCTCTTACAAGTTGGAGTTCCCACATCTGAATGATTTGGTATATGTCCACTACAATATTGGATTGTGGATGAGGAAGCTGGAGAAGATACCTGATGTGGAAGCCATTTCCTTTGACAATATTAACATATAGTCTAAGTGGAGGGTGGAGTTCGAGGCCCCTATTATGAAGGAGGCACCTGCATAGTTGGAGGAGCAGCGGAAAGCACATGAGAAGGGGTAGAGTAGCAAGACTCAAGTGCAGAGGAGGACCTTGACATCATGGAGGGTGATGTGGCAATGTTGGCACTAGTACCACCTGTTATCCCCACTTTGGCAGAGGTGTCCACAAGCACAGCAAGAAGGCAGCAGCATATTACAGTTTCATAGTGATTCTCTAGCTCAGCAGTTTCTGTTTTGTTTCCAACACAAAGAGCTGCCATTTCCAAAGATTTTTTCAACACATACTAGCATCAGGGAGACATTCTCAGATCAGCATATTTTTATTTCGTGTTCACTGATCCTTCTACAAATAATGACCGGCATCTCTCTTCATCCAAAAGCTAAATACAGGACTGTTGGCCTCAGGACTTATGGGTCTTTATATTATTTTCCTTTGTTGGTCTGCTATTAGAAGTGAACCTACAGTGGACAACTGCAATGTGAGGAAAGAAGAGAAACTGGTTTATGATTGAAGTCTATCTGGTTACTAAGAAAGCACTCAGGAAATCCATGGCTCAGTAGGGTTTGAGGACTGCTTTAGAAACAATTCCCAGATTTATCATTGATCTGATCAGTGTTATGACGATGAGATCCGATGCAGGAATCGTACGACATTATAAATTCAACGTGGCTTACAAGTCAATCACGAGGCTGTGTCATACCAAAGACATCGTCACAGTAAATGGAGAATACCCTGGACCTGCAATCCATGCAAGAGAAGGAGACACACTATTTATCAAAGTCACTAATCACGTTGAGTATAACATTACAATCCACTGGCATGGGATAAGACAACTGCAACCTGGGTCAATTTCTGATCCAACTAATAGCTCGGAACTCCTTCAAGCTACTAATGTTGCTCATCGGTCTGCAAGGAGTGTTACAGCCATAGTTGATACAAAAGCTGTCGGTTATAAAAAATTAAGGTTAAGAAGGAATATTTCTTAGATAGTGACTCTTTGATTGGAGAAATTGCTGGCGAAGAATCCAAAGTGTCACAGGTACGGTTGACCTTAAAGATGCAGCATCTATTGGGGTATCAGTAACCTCAGCCAAGGATCATAAAAGGTAATACTGGAAGTCATTTACACTCAGACTGCTGAAAAGGGTGACGAAGAACCTGAAACACTGTCATCGTGGAATTGACGACTCGTCATACTACATACTCGGTGAAAACAATGAGGTTGTTGCTGCTGAAACTGGCACTCTTTTAAACTGCAAACACCAAATAGCATAAAATATGATCTTAGACAGTCTGCGGCATTGGGTAAATGAGAAACATATTGATGGTTTTTTCTTTTTGTTGTTCATCATTTCTCATGAGAGGGCCACATGGAGAAAATCTAAGTTGTCCCCCATTGGTAAGGGCAATTGCTTTTGATCCTGTTCTTTCTAGGATTGGGATCATTGCAGATCCATGCTTGCCAATGACGGCATCGTGCAAGATGGCTACTGCAGGCAATCGAATTTCTACATTGGAAGAAGTGGGCAGAACTAAATATCAGGTTCCGGGATGATGTTAGAAGATTTGTGACAGGGATCAATTAAGTGACTTTTCGACCAGGCTTTGTGGCAGCGTGAAGCTAGAGCCCGTGTTCATCTCGGCAGTCCAAGTGGACATTAAAACAGCTTGTGACGGAAACAGAGTTTCAGCAATTGCCGTGAATGATGAAGGCCTGCCTGCATCAAGGAGGAAGTATCGGGTCATAGCGAGAGGGGGTTCAATGAATCCATGATGCTCGATTTTCATCGCGTAACAAATCGAAGCACAGAGAACTATCCGCGCGATTATTCAGAAGTCGGATATTGGTTCCACAACGCCAAATGCCGCGATTTTCAAACGAGGACTCGATGTTCAGCATTGTAATCAGCTCGATGGAGGTTTTAACCCACAGTTCCGTTCACAGTCGATTGATGCGTCAATGCAGAGCCCGATTTCCAAAGAAGTTAAATCCACTGATTGATATCAACGCCGGAAACATCATCTTCAGATTCTGATTAATCATCATGCGCCAAATACATCGTGGATTCTCCAACTCACGATTTAGGGGTAGCTCCGCTTGCAATGGTGGTCCGCTCGTATCCATCATCTAACATCCCATTTCGATGCAGAGTTATCGCCGAGTCGAAGACCTAGGGAGCTGCTGTCGAAGCTGATACATGGAGTTGAGCTTAGAGTTCACTTGGCCGCCAAATAAATCTATCACACAGTCATCTTTTAGATATCGAGCGAGAAAGCCATCCGTGTGGCGATTCCCATTTATTTCGCGGCAGCTGGCGTGAGTATGAATTAGTGATTTTCTTTCGGATCGGCTCACTCGACTGCTGTGTAATTTCATGGTCACGTGGAGCTTCGAAGTGTCTGTCGAGCCTGCATCCCGTCATTTCCTCTTGGCTGCCGGTGCATGAAGGATTAAAACTTGGGATAAAGTCAAAATTTTGAGCAATCTTTTGTGACGTGGCAACATGGATCAGTTGAAGTTTGTGCAAGCAGAGGTAAAATTCGGGTTGGCACCAAGAAACTCCCTGTTGATTATAGCAGCAAGGAAGCAATCATTCAGTTCGTATATGGCAGCTTAGTCTCGGCTTAGTGATTTCATTGGCAGCCACCTGGAGGAAATTTCACGGTCACATGAGATTTCGGAGCACTTCACAGCGTGTTGGTGGTTTCTATAGCTTGGAGAGGCTAGTCTAAACACCCATTTTCACGTGGCTGGTGTTTTGGTAAATTGGTATTAGGCCAAATCCAGAACTGATATCGAAACTCAATCGGTGGACTTCGAGTTGTCTAACTTGAGCATACAAATCTGAACTGAGCGTATTTTTAGAGGATCATTTATATTGCAGTTTGAAAACCCCTCTGCCAGATGTGTCGACTTTTGTTGGTTGTTTTTGAGATCTAGAGTTATTTTCTGAGTCATCTTTTGTACAAGTGTTAGTTTATACACATGTCACACTTCGCTTATACTTTTGCATGCCCTAATCTGGGTGGGCATCTCTTGCTCTATTTAAACTAGCAGACTTTCGATTGTAATGATGAAAAATTTTGGGGGTTTTCTCTCCCTGTTGAGCTTTAATGAAAATATCAGCTGGGTTTGTGGACAGATTGAGCATCTTTCATGTGGTTGTGTGATGTATTTCAAGTTGTAGAATGAATCTAGCTTGTGAGGGCTTTTTTAAGCACAATAGATTAGCCATTTAGGATTAAGTTGGTTAATTATGCTTAAACAATCAGTATTTCGATGGACATCAGTATTCGGTTGTACGAAATGTTGATTAAGATCTGATTGTTTGTGCATTCTAGATTCATCTCACTTTTATGAAGCATAAGGCCTCCATGAGTCCTCTTTTGACTCCATTTCCCCTTCTGGTACTGGCACTGGTCTTTCCCTGAGGATTGATCTTCCCTTCTTTTCCATCACCCATTTAAAAACTATCTTTTGTTACATCCGTTTCTCTAAGGCAGCCTCTTCCATTCACCTTGCCCGTTACTGTACCTGCCTTAGCGATCCTATTTTAGGGATACCCCCCTAGTGTTGGAGAAGAGCCAACCTGAAGCGAAGAAGAGAGGAGTGTGGTGACATTGGCCTCTCTCCTAAGAGAGTTGTCATTCTAGTTGGTGTGTTATATTTTGGGCTTCAACAACACGCATGCCATCTTGGCGGACAACACCACCTTCTACACAGGATGATACAACTACAACCTGTAGTTGGCATTAGCCAAATGATGTGGTCACTTCTAGTGGCAAATAAGACATGGCCTTTTCCCATAAAAGGGGGAGAGGTCATTGATTCTCCAAGATAGGTCGATAGCTAACTGCTAGATTTTTCATTGTAGATGACTCATAATGATAAGATACATTTATATATTTGATGTCATTTTGTATTGGTTATCCACTTTTGATTCCTTTATTGGATAGCTATCAAGGTTTGGGATTTGGTATTGACTTTGATGTATCATTTTGATTTGGCATCCACTACATCATATATATCAATGTTTTTCCTATATTTATGTGTCAATGTGTTTATTTGATGATGTTGTTGGTTTATATGTTTACAAAAAATTAAAAATAAATTCATTTTGTACTTTTTAATGCTTGCCACGGTTTGCCGATTTTTTTTTAATTTTCCCCATTGTTGCCAAGAAGTTGTATTCCTTTCCCCTCGTTGATTTTTTGTTGTTACCAATGTTTTCAACAATGGTTCTATTTCATTAAACTCTAGATGCAATCCCAAATCGTTCATCTTTAACATTTATCATGTTCCATGACATTTGCTAGCAAAAAAATCTTAAACATTTGTACAAAAGATTTCTTTCTCTATATCAATTGACAACTCAAATATTAGTTTTGCAACCATTTTTCTTTGGCACTACCATCAGCCTCTTTTGGGCCAATTGTTGTAACAGTAACTAAAACCCAAATTGATTGGAAGGATCATTCCCTTGGTCCTAGAAAGGATTTAACCCCAAACAAATCACCTTCGACCCTTAGGCCCAACCCTAAGGCCACCTATTACCAGGTTGATCACCTCTTTTCAACCCATCTCAAATGTTGGGGGTACTAAGCTCCCTTTAGATGTTGTCAATCCACACATAGATAACAACAAGTTAGTGGGACAATGTCCTTCTCAATAAGCTATCACTAGACTACCTCAATATTCTCACCTTCATTCCAAGCATCATGGACTTGCCACCTTCTGTCATTGAGGACCATCTAGTTCTCCTTTCTTGTGTGCAAGGATAGCGGGACAAGGGCGCATTACAAGTGTTCTTTCTATTTCTAGAGGTTTTTCAACTTTGGATATCAAGGGAGATTCTAGGGGAGTGCCCTACTTCCTTCAAGGATTGTCCAATATAGCCCCCTTAGCTTTGGCCATTCCCCTATGGATATTATTAGATATTGTATTGGCCCTGTTAAGTCAGTAAATTTTTCTCCATTTTTGATTTATTTTCTCCAATTTTGGTTTGTTTTTGAATCTACCTCAATAAATTTTTGGTTTTAAGTTTTAGTTTTAGTCTCCTTAGAAATTCTATGGGTGATTGAATAAGTTTTGAGCCCATTCTTTTCAGATTTTATTTGATTTTGGTGATCTTTTATATTGTAAAGGGGGTTAATGAAAGTCATATTTTCAAAGGTTGATTCATTAATGTGTTTAGAGAGCGGTTAAACTTATTTCTTAAACCAAATAACTGTTAGAACCTCCGACAAATTAGCAGAAAGTTCCGACAAATTAGCAGAAAGTTGAAAAACTGCTAAATTTTGGCATGGTAGCTATTCTTGTAGCGCTATACAAAATTTTAACAAAGGGCGCGCTACAGGAATATCGCGGCCTGTGTTTTTTTTCAATTTTCGAACTGATTTCAATCATGATGCAGTATGGGAATGTCTAATCGCCTTGTGTGAGTGTTTTAACACGTGTTTGCTACAGTTTAAGCATGATTTTAGTTGGTTACTAGTCACGAAGTAAAACAAGCTCATCATTGCATGGTATGCGGAATCAGTTGCACAAAAAACCAGCAAATCCCGGTCTAAGCTGTCAAATTTCTCTTGCTACACGCATTATTATAGAAGAGGAGTGTTCGTGAAAGAGAGCTAATTGCTAAAAAGATGGATTGTGTTGCTGTGGAGAGAAGACAAGTGTGTTTTAACGCCAGCGAGAATTAGGGCTTCCGAATTCATTTACCAGCAGTCAAAGAAACGATATAAGGACACCTATTCTCATAAGAGGAGACCATTGATACCCCAAAACGAAGCTGTAAGCCACGACAGATGAGTAATTGACAGGTATTCCGATATAAACCCTTATAGCTGGAAAATTTGGGTCTTTTTCGCTGCACAATTATCTGGAGAAATTGGTTGCTGGAGATGATAGAATAGATCATAAAATGAGCATTTCACCACAGAAATAGCTAGCTGAAGCTAGTATGAGGAATGTGCATGAACAGAGCATCTGTTATGCTCATTCCTACACAGAAGGTGTTTTGTTGGTATATTAAAATGGTTTAAACATTGTTGAAAATTGTTATGACTCGTGAAGTCACTTGCTTGGAGAACATATCGACTTTCTTATACAGACTTAGTTGTATGGTTGAGAGAAGAGAACATTGAACTTGAAGGTCTGTCCAGGAGTGTGTAGAAAATTTCAAAGGAGCCCAAAGCATAAGAAACCAGCTTACAAAACATTTCTTGAAACCTAAGTCAAACTGTGCCTGTTTGCTGAAAAGAAGAATATGGGGAAAAGTGGCAAAAGTGGTAAGGTCAACAGGGCTGAGCCCACAGACTTAACCTGGATTCAGAAGCTTCCTGACTGTGCAGAACTTTTTCAGCAGGCAGGTTGGTTAAAGTTTTTCAAAAAGATTGATGGCTTCAATACTCAGGTCACCTGCAAGTTTGCTAAAGCACTTAAAAATGATATGATTATGATGGATACTCTGAAATTCAAGTTATCTGTGGAATTAATAGCAGAAGCTACTGAGATTAGCAATGAGGGTGACCATTGGTTCAAAAAATCACCTTTCGAGTTTGAACCCCAAAGGTACTTGTTGCCTAATGTGACTCCTGACTGGAATAAGAGTATCTTCATTCAAAATTTCAAAAAGGAGTGGATTGAGCCCATAAGAATACTTCAAAGTTATGTGACCTGTGAAGGAAGATATTCATTGGTATTTAAATATCATTTCAGGTTCCTTCAACATATGGCAGGAGTTTCTAAGATGAATCTGCCCTTCTTTTTCTTTAAAAGCCTGCAGAAAATGTCAAGCAAGATAAAGCAACATGATGATCACACTTCTCAGTCACTTTTTCACCATGGTCTTATTAAACTGATCATCACTACAGTGTTGCAATACGAGGGAAGGACTTGGGATTTCTTTTTGTTCTGGTCAGGTGTTCATCCTAAAAGAGAAGACCAACAACCAAAAAGACAGACTGACAAGGGGAAGGTAATGATGAAAAAGTTAGGCCACTCAGTCAAATCTACAAGTAAACATGATATTAAAGCTAAGAAGGTGACAAAACAGGTAGCAGAAGAGAGACAGGATGACAGTCAGCTCCAAGTAAGTCCAGATTACACTAAAAACAAGTTCACACTATTTGAAGACAAAAAGGAATTGCTTGAAAAGAAACCATCACCTGTAGCAGATCCTCAGGAGGAAAGGAAAGTTGACATTAAAATGGTTCCTGTAGCTAAAGAAGAGAGCCCCATTCAGCCAAGAAGCCCCATCACAATGCTTTCGGATGATGAAGGATACATGTTAGAAGAAGAACAGCCTGTTTCTGAGATTAAGGTCAAAACTGAAATTGAAGAAGCTCAAGTTTTAGATGGCAAAACCATGAGGCCTAACAAGAAAATACATAAGCTGGAAGTAGTGGAATTAGCTTCTGTTCAGTACCAAGGCAGAAAACTGAAGATGATGGGAGAGGCAGCTACATTCTGGAGACCTAAAACTAGGTCGAAAAATAAGCTGAGGTTAAACATGAAAAAGTTATTAAATCCTAAATTGAACTCAGATAAAGTGACCATCATAGATGAAGAAACCATGGAGGATGACAAATCAAAGATAGATAAATTGCAACCATGTAAAAAAGAGGAGATTAATTCAGTGAAAGTAGCAGATGAAGAAAACCCAAAGTTCATCATTGAAGACACTTCTGAGAAACTGTTGACAGAAGAAGCAAAAAATTTTAAGAAGTTTGATATCCCTTGGAAACCTAATGAAGAGCAAGATTCTGCAATAGAGAAAGTGGTTAATTCTGACAGGGAAAATTTACAGAAGACTGTCAAACAATATAAGCACCAAATGAATTACATGCAGGAAGTCAATGATGGTTTGATGATGGCAAATAGAAGATTAAGAGAGGATCTTCAGGATGTTCATGACAATTTTCAGGAATTAGTGGTTGATGCAAAGGAAGCACTTAGAAGAAAAAGGGCTTCTGACAGGCACTGTTCAGAGCTGGAAAAGACAGTTGAAACTCTACAACAGGAAAATGAACACCTTCAGAAAAAGATAGCTGATCTGGAGAAGAAGCATAAAAGAATAAAGAAAAGGTCCTCAAGTCCAGATGGCATATCTCTTCTTGTGGAGGCAACGAAGGAGATATGAGGCGGTTATTAGTTAGGGGTTATTTTAGACAAACATTTTGTTTTAGTTAAGGAATTTGCTATTTTTAGCAGACTTGTAATTTTGTAAAAATGTAAATTTTACTTTATCTAACCTAGTGATTCGATGGAGAGTTAGGAGGAAAGACCTAACTGTTTTTTGGAAGAAAAACTATTTAGAAAGGGAAGAAAAACATTGTGGGGGTTCTGATTTTTTGGGAGCATCAGGAGGTCTGCTAGTTGCTTGTACTTTCAGACTTATTCAGTGATAGGTACTGTAAACTCTTATATGCATTTACTGATGAAACTATGAATATATGACTCTTTCTCCTTCATTTGATCTGTGTTGGCTTCATGTTTGAACTTATTTAGTTTCATGAATGACAAATTCATTGCTGGTTGATGTGTAATTTCCAGTAGTGCTTGTCCTTTATGTATGAACTTCATTACAGTCTTTTGTTGGATTCTTGTGATATATATGCATCTTTATCGATATATGTGTATGATTTAGTTGTTGCTTATCTACTGAATGTATTCCCTTTATGCTCGTGAAGTTTATGACCAAAAACATATAAAACAAAACCCTAAACCCTAGTTTGAATTGAGTTTTACTCTTGAGATTGTGTTGGCTTGTTACCCTAGCCTTAGTAACAATTTCTGACACAAACATCTTTGGCGCCGTTGCCGGGGACGAAGCTGAAGCATATCTTCCCTGGGATACTCATCATTTTTCTGGTTTAAGAGGTGGACTTGAAACAACATTTTTTGAAGGCTATTTTCACCAGAAAGTTGTCACAGTGGCTTCTAACAGAATTGGAACCAGGAGCAGACCTACTTCTTCATTACAGCTGGGTGTGACAGACCCTGAAAAGATCATAAAAACAGCAAGAAAGCTCAGAAGGTCTCAATCTTTACCAGCCTCTTGTGACTCTCACTAGTTGGGTGAATCATTAGACCCAGCTGAAACTTCACCTTGTGTAAAACCTATCATTCCTGAGAGCACTTTCCAAGTTTTTACTAATCCTCGAAGTTTTTTGAAAGCTAAAACCTCTTCTCCTGATAAAATACCAATCTTTCAGTTGAAAGTAGGAAGGAATCCTTTTCAAAAACGTTCCAGCCAAGTTTCCACATTTTCCCAGTCTAAACCTCAGTCCACAATGGCAGCCCAAAATCCACCTATGGATATGATGGACAGAATGGTAGCAGCTAGATATGCACCATTAGTATTACCTCAGCCTTTACATGCTTTTCCTACACATGATTACCAAAAGTATATGCCCCGATTCAATGGACAAGGTGAAACAACTGCAGAAGAACATTGGGAAGCTTTCGAGAGTTATGCAGATAATCAGAACATTGAAATTAAAGATGTATGGATGAGGGTATTTGTACAAAGTCTTGATGGGGATGTGAGAAAATGGTTCAGAGAACTGCCTGCTAATTCTATCACCATAATTGAAGAACTCAAAGATCTTTTTCTGAGACAGTGGGGAGACACCAAGGATCACACTTATTACATAACTGAGTTTGGAGCTTTGAGAAGAAAGAAGGATGAAACTATTTCTGACTTTTCCAAAAGATTTAACAAGATGTATAGTAGGATTCCTGCAGAAATCAAACCCACTAAAACATCAACCAAGTTGACCTATGCAAATGCTTTTGATCATGAATTCTCTTTATTACTTAGAGAGAGAAGACCTATCACCCTGATGAACATGCAAGAGGCAGCATTGGAGGTAGAGTCAAATTTGCTGGCTTCTAACAGACTCAAGAAAGAAACACTTCAGCAGCAGTATGAAAGAAAGGGAAAGAAGGAAGCTGTTTCCACAAGTGTTGCACCTCAGTCTGCTGAAGCTAAAATAGATGAAATGGCTAAGCTTGTAAAGATTCTTACTGCCAAGTTGAATAAATTAGAACTTGAAAAGAATTCTGCTAAACCTGCTCCAGAAGTTGATCGAAATCCAAATAACCAAAATCAGTTCAGGAGGCAATTTGCTCCTAGATTCATGCCAAGAGAGCGCAGAAATAATGATATTCAGCGAGAAAGAAGGGAGAATGAGGATCAAAAAGTACCCCCACCTTTTCAAAATAATTTGGTGGATGAAGAAGAAATTGATCAACAGTTACTGTTTGAAGAAACTGAGACAGATCAGGATGTGAATCATTTTAAAGATGGTTTATCTGGAGGTTTTGTAACAGAAGAAGATTTTCTAAATGCTGAGTACTATGATGCAGATTTGTATGAAGTTGAAGATGAATTGGAGTTTGAAAAAACTGCTGTAAATGCTGCTGCTAATCAGAATGGAATTAAGAAAACTCTTAATCTCAGATCTGGCCCGAAACAAGTAGTCCAAGCTCCTAAGAAGAAAGCTACTGTTCCTGCTCCAGTTATTCCTGATAAACCAGTTGCTGATCCTGTAACAGAAAATAAGCAACCTGCAGAAAAATCCAAGAAGAATGTAGAAATTGAGGAGGTAAATAAGTCAGTTCAAAATTTCAATTTGGAAAATGAGTTAGGTAAACTGAAAATTCCTGTGCCATTTTCTGAGCTTATCAAAAATCCATCCTATAAACAAACAGTCTTAAAAGTTATGAATGCTGCTAGTAGCCAGCCTGTTTCAGATACTGTTAATTTGCAAGAAGAAAGTCCAAAGATATTCATTGGATCTGCCTTAGCCGAGAAAACAGAAAATGAAGCTGGTGCTTCTCCTCCATTCTATGTTACCTTAACTGTCCATGATCAGATGATCCATAATTGTCTATTAGATTCTGGAGCATCCCATAATCTAATGCCTAAAGCTGTGATGGAAGCCCTAGGTCTCAGTATTACCAAACCTTATCATGACTTATATGCTTTTGATTCCCGAGCTGTCAAGTGTCTAGGAGTGATTAAAGATATGGTTGTCAGCCTTGCTCAGTTGCCAATGAAGAGTGTCATAATGGATGTTGTAGTGGCTGATATCACCCCAAAGTTTGGCTTGCTTCTTTCAAGATCCTGGGCAAAGAAGGTTGGAGGAACCTTACAGATGGACCTCTCTTATGCCACCATTCCTGTTTTTGGTGGAGAAAATATAAGACTTTACAGAGAGCTACAGCTTGCTTACATAGTCACAGATGATAAAAACCCTAGTAATCACCCAATGTACTCTGTGGATAAAGACCTTGGCTCATGCATATTACAGTTTAGTGAAGAAGATAATTCTGCTGGTCTGTTACAGGTGGAAAAAGATCAGCCAATAAAACATAGCATGGAGGAAAAAGATGCAGTGTGGCAGTTATATTTTGATGGATCTTCATGCAGAGAGGGTGCTGGAGCTGGAGTTTTACTTATTTCCCCTGGCGGTGAAATAGTGAAACTCATGTATAAATTGGAGTTTGTTACCACTAACAACACTGCTGAGTATGAGGCTTTGCTATTGGGATTGAAAGCTGCTAAAGATTTGGGAATTCAGCAAATTTCTGCATTTGGCGACTCCGAACTAGTTGTTCAACAGGTGAAGAACAAATATCAAGTAAAGCAGGGTTTGCTGAAAGTATATCGAAATGAGGTATGGGATATGATTGAAAACTACTTTATAGCATTTAATATCACTCATATTCCCAGGAATCATAATGAGACTGCAGATTCTTTAGCCCTGGCTGCCACATATTTTAGAATCCCTAAAATTACTCAGCTAAAGTATCCTATAGAAGTGAGGTATAGACCTTGTGTTCCTGACAATCTAAAACACTGGAGGGTTTTTGAAGATGACATTGAAATAAAAAAGTTTCTTGAGCTCGTAAATGAGTTTTCAAATATTCAAATTGATCAAGAAGAAGATGGAAAAGATGAACAGTTAGATGAGTTTGCTGCAGAAGATATAGCAGGGCATAAAATCATTGAGTTGAAAAGCAACTTTATTCCGAAAGGCCTAGTACCTTTAGAAAGAATATTCAGCAAAGATGATACACCTTCAAAGCCAGTAATTCAATCTTCAGAAGACAATGTAGAAGACTACAATATTGGTTCAGCAGAACATCCAAGAATGGTAAAACTTTCTAAATTCTTAACAGTGGAGCAAAGAAGTAGATACATTAAGCTGTTGAAAAAATATATAGATGCATTTGCCTGGTCTTATAAGGAACTAAAAACTTATGATACAGCAGTTATTCAGCACAAAGTTCCTTTGAAACCTAATGTCAAACCTTTCAGGAAGAAACTAAGAAGAATCAATCCAGCCTTGTTCCCTGTAATTGAAAAAGAACTAAAGAAGTTGTTGGATGCAAAGATAATAGTGCCTCTTAGGTATTCTTCTTGGGTGGCTAATTTAGTTCCTGTTAGAAAGAAGAATGGGGAAATTCGATTATGTATTGACTTCAGAAATCTGAACCGATCATCATTAAAAGACAATTATCCTCTCCCCAAGATTGAACAGCTGTTGCAGCAGGTAGTTGGAGCTCAAAGGATTTCTATGCTAGATGGTTTCTCAGGGTATAATCAGATTGCCATGCACCCTGATGACAAAGAAAAGACAGCTTTTACAACCCCCTGGGGGACATTTATGTATGACAAGATGCCTTTTGGTTTGATGAATGTTGGAGCAACCTTTCAGAGAGCCATGGATATTGCATTCGTGGGTGAGAAAGATAAGTTTGCGGTTATCTATCTGGATGATATTACTGTCTTCTCAAAGTCTGATGATGAACACTTGAAGCATTTGGAACAAACCTTCATAAAATGCAGAAAATTTGGTTTATCCTTAAACCCAAAAAAATCACATTTTGCTGTGCAAGAAGGTAAATTACTTGGCCACTTGGTGTCAGCTGATGGTATTAGAATTGACCCTGAGAGAGTCAAAGCAATACTGAAGATTAGCTTGCCCAGGAGTAAAAAGGATGTTCAATCTTTCATTGGCAAAATAAACTTTCTATGGTGGTTTATTCCTAATTTTGCTGAGACCATTAAACAAATCACAGTAATGTTAAAAAAGGACCAAGAAGTCAAATGGACTGTTGAAGCAAAGGCAGCTTTTGAGAAAATCAAAATGGCTCTAACAGAAGCACCTGTTTTAGTAAGCCCTGATTTTGCCAAAGAATTCCTTACCTTTTCTTTTGCTTCAGAGGATACTATTGCTGTTGTACTACTCCAGAAGAATAATGAAGGATTAGAGCAACCAATTGCCTTTTTCAGTAAAACACTTAGAGATTCAGAGCTGAAATACAGTATCTTGGAGAAACAAGCCTATGCTCTGGTGAAGGCTTTAAAATTTTTCAGAATTTATATCTTACATTCCAAGGTTATTTCATTTGTTCCAAACGCTGCAGTGAAAGATGTTTTGACACAGCCTGATAGTGAAGGAAAGAGGGGAAAGTGGATTGCTAAAATTATGGAATATGAAGTGGAAATCAGACCTACTAAACTGGTCAAAGGACAAGGATTGGCCAAACTGTTGGCTGATTCAAATTGTCAAGCATTAGGATTACATCTTATGGTAGAAGAATCAGCACCTGAAGAAAAGCAAGCATTCCTGGAGAAAGAAAAATTATGGACTCTTATTCATCTTCAGATTGGTATGCTGATATTGTTCATTTTTTGTTATTTTTGCAATGTCCAGAACACTTAGATAGGAAGGCTGCCAGATCTCTGAAATTGAAAGCTACTAAATACTGTTTGATAGGAGATCAATTGTTTTGGAAAGACCCAGGAGGAATCTTGTTAAGATGTTTAGATCGGGCTGAAATAGAAGAAGTAATTTCAGAATCTCATGAAGGAGCTTGTGGAGGACATAAATACTGGAAAACAACAGCCTATAAAATTTTGAGAGCTGGTTACTATTGGCCTTCCCTCTTCTCAGATGTTTACCAACATGTAAGAACTTGTATACCCTGTCAGAAATTTGCAGGTAAACAGAAATTACTATCTTTACCTTTGAAGCCTATTGCAGTCAATGCCCCTTTTCAGCAGTGGGGTCTGGATTTTATTGGAGAAATAAATCCAGCATCTTCAGGCCAGCATCATTGGATTTTGACTGCCACAGATTTCTTTACAAAATGGGTGGAAGCTATTCCCACAAGAAATGCTACAGAGAAGGTGATTATGGATTTTATTGAAGATAATATTCTGAGCAGATTTGGTTGTCCACAAAGATTGATTACTGATAATGCCAAAGCATTCAAATCCAAGGCAATGGTGGCCTTTTGTGAGAAAAATGGTATTATTCTGAAACACTCAACTCCCTATTACCCTCAGGGAAATGGTCAGGCTGAATCATCTAACAAAAATATCATTCAATGCATCAAGAAGTTGTTGAAACATAATAAAAGGTCTTGGGATTCAATGTTGAAATATGCATTGTGGGCAGATAGGATTACTGTAAAGCAAGCCATTGGTACTTCTCCCTTTCAGCTGGTGTATGGAACAGAAGCAGTATTTCCAGTACAATTGGGAATTCCAGTAATGAAGTTCCTTCAGAATTCTCAAGAGGAACCGGATGATTTACAAAGAAGAATCTTCGAAATGATTGAGGTACAGCAAAATAGAGAGAAGGTAGACAAAGAAGCACAGCTGTACAGAGCTAAAATGAAAAACAGGTTTGACAGAAATATTAAAGAACATATTTTTTCAGAAGGTGAGTTGGTTTTAAGATGGGATGCAAGAAAGGAACAGAAGGGTAAGCATGGCAAATTTGATAATCTATGGTTTGGCCGTTTTCTGATATCTAAAGGTTTTTGGAAAATAATACATTCATCTTGCAGTCCCTAGAAGGTGAGGAGTTGCTCAGCCCTGTCAATGGGCGATTCCTCAAACATTTCTACAGTTAATGAGGATCATTGTCACTTTTCATTGTATATACCGGTGTGAGTGAGATTGAATAAAGACTCCATAGCCCAATGGAAGTTTAGATTGAAGACAGAAGGCACTAGTCTACAAGTTCTTGAAGCCTCACAGGGAGGACTTCATCCCGCAGCTGGAGCCAGATGTTAAGTCAGTAAATTTTTCTCCATTTTTGATTTATTTTCTCCAATTTTGGTTTGTTTTTGAATCTACCTCAGTTAAATTTTTGGTTTTAAGTTTTAGTTTTAGTCTCCTTAGAAATTCTATGGGTGATTGAATAAGTTTTGAGCCCATTCTTTTCAGATTTTATTTGATTTTGGTGATCTTTTATATTGTAAAGGGGGTTAATGAAAGTCATATTTTCAAAGGTTGATTCATTAATGTGTTTAGAGAGCGGTTAAACTTATTTCTTAAACCAAATAACTGTTAGAACCTCCGACAAATTAGCAGAAAGTTCCGACAAATTAGCAGAAAGTTGAAAAACTGCTAAATTTTGGCATGGTAGCTATTCTTGTAGCGCTATACAAAATTTTAACAAAGGGCGCGCTACAGGAATATCGCGGCCTGTGTTTTTTTTCAATTTTCGAACTGATTTCAATCATGATGCAGTATGGGAATGTCTAATCACCTTGTGTGAGTGTTTTAACACGTGTTTGCTACAGTTTAAGCATGATTTTAGTTGGTTACTAGTCACGAAGTAAAACAAGCTCATCATTGCATGGTATGCGGAATCAGTTGCACAAAAAACCAGCAAATCCCGGTCTAAGCTGTCAAATTTCTCTTGCTACACGCATTATTATAGAAGAGGAGTGTTCGTGAAGGAGAGCTAATTGCTAAAAAGATGGATTGTGTTGCTGTGGAGAGAAGACAAGTGTGTTTTAACGCCAGCGGGAATTAGGGCTTCCGAATTCATTTACCAGCAGTCAAAGAAACGATATAAGGACACCTATTCTCATAAGAGGAGACCATTGATACCCCAAAACGAAGCTGTAAGCCACGACAGATGAGTAATTGACAGGTATTCCGATATAAACCCTTATAGCTGGAAAATTTGGGTCTTTTTCGCTGCACAATTATCTGGAGAAATTGGTTGCTGGAGATGATAGAATAGATCATAAAATGAGCATTTCACCACAGAAATAGCTAGCTGAAGCTAGTATGAGGAATGTGCATGAACAGAGCATCTGTTATGCTCATTCCTACACAGAAGGTGTTTTGTTGGTATATTAAAATGGTTTAAACATTGTTGAAAATTGTTATGACTCGTGAAGTCACTTGCTTGGAGAACATATCGACTTTCTTATATAGACTTAGTTGTATGGTTGAGAGAAGAGAACATTGAACTTGAAGGTCTGTCCAAGAGTGTGTAGAAAATTTCAAAGGAGCCCAAAGCATAAGAAACCAGCTTACAAAACATTTCTTGAAACCTAAGTCAAACTGTGCCTGTTTACTGAAAAGAAGAATATGGGGAAAAGTGGCAAAAGTGGTAAGGTCAACAAGGCTGATCCCACAGACTTAACCTGGATTTAGAAGCTTCCTGACTGTGCAGAACTTTTTCAGCAGGCAAGTTGGTTAAAGTTTTTCAAAAAGATTGATGGCTTCGATACTCAGGTCACCTGCAAGTTTGCTAAAGCACTTAAAAATGATATGATTATGATGGATACTCTGAAATTCAAGTTATCTGTGGAATTAATAGCAGAAGCTACTGAGATTAGCAATGAGGGTGACCATTGGTTCAAAAAATCACCTTTCGAGTTTGAACCCCAAAGGTACTTGTTGCCTAATGTGACTCCTGACTGGAATAAGGGTATCTTCATTCAAAATTTCAGAAAGGAGTGGATTGAGCCCATAAGAATACTTCAAAGTTATGTGACCTGTGAAGGAAGATATTCATTGGTATTTAAATATCATCTCAGGTTCCTTCAACATATGGCAGGAGTTTCTAAGATGAATCTGCCCTTCTTTTTCTTTAAAAGCCTGCAGAAAATGTCAAGCAAGATAAAGCAACATGATGATCACACTTCTCAGTCACTTTTTCACCATGGTCTTATTAAACTGATCATCACTACAGTGTTGCAATATGAGGGAAGGACTTGGGATTTCTTTTTGTTCTGGTCAGGTGTTCATCCTAAAAGAGAAGACCAACAACCAAAAAGACAGACTGACAAGGGGAAGGTAATGATGAAAAAGTTAGGCCACTCAGTCAAATCTACAAGTAAACATGATATTAAAGCTAAGAAGGTGACAAAACAGGTAGCAAAAGAGAGACAGGATGACAGTCAGCTCCAAGTAAGTCCAGATTACACTAAAAACAAGTTCACACTATTTGAAGACAAAAAGGAATTGCTTGAAAAGAAACCATCACCTGTAGCAGATCCTCAGGAGGAAAGGAAAGTTGACATTAAAATGGTTCCTGTAGCTAAAGAAGAGATCCCCATTCAGCCAAGAAGCCCCATCACAATCCTTTCGGATGATGAAGGATACATGTTAGAAGAAGAACAGCCTGTTTCTGAGATTAAGGTCAAAACTGAAATTGAAGAAGCTCAAGTTTTAGATGGCAAAACCATGAGGCCTAACAAGAAAATAAATAAGCTGGAAGTAGTGGAATTAGCTTCTGTTCAGTACCAAGGCAGAAAACTGAAGATGATGGGAGAGGCAGCTACATTCTGGAGACCTAAAACTAGGTCGAAAAATAAGCTGAGGTTAAACATGAAAAAGTTATTAAATCCTAAATTGAACTCAGATAAAGTGACCATCATAGATGAAGAAACCATGGAGGATGACAAATCAAAGATAGATAAATTGCAGCCATGTAAAAAAGAGGAGATTAATTCAGTGAAAGTAGCAGATGAAGAAAACCCAAAGTTCATCATTGAAGACACTTCTGAGAAACTGTTGACAGAAGAAGCAGAAATTTTTAAGAAGTTTGATATCCCTTGGAAACCTAATGAAGAGCAAGATTCTGCAATAGAGAAAGTGGTTAATTCTGACAGGGAAAATTTACAGAAGACTGTCAAACAATATAAGCACCAAATGAATTACATGCAGGAAGTCAATGATGGTTTGATGATGGCAAATAGAAGATTAAGAGAGGATCTTCAGGATGTTCATGACAATTTTCAGGAATTAGTTGTTGATGCAAAGGAAGCACTTAGAAGAAAAAGGGCTTCTGACAGGCACTGTTCAGAGCTGGAAAAGACAGTTGAAACTCTACAACAGGAAAATGAACACCTTCAGAAAAAGATAGTTGATCTGGAGAAGAAGCATAAAAGAATAAAGAAAAGGTCCTCAAGTCCAGATGGTAGGTCCTCAAGTCCAGATGGTATATCTCTTCTTGTGGAGGCAGCGAAGGAGATATGAGGCAGTTATTAGTTAGGGGTTATTTTAGACAAACATTTTGTTTTAGTTAAGGAATTTGCTATTTTTAGCAGACTTGTAATTTTGTAAAAATGTAAATTTTACTTTATCTAACCTAGTGATTCGATGGAGAGTTAGGAGGAAAGACCTAACTATTTTTTGGAAGAAAAACTATTTAGAAAGGGAAGAAAAACATTGTGGGGGTTCTGATTTTTTGGGAGCATTAGGAGGTCTGCTAGCTGCTTGTACTTTCAGACTTATTCAGTGATAGGTACTGTAAACTCTTATATGCATTTACTGATGAAACTATGAATATATGACTCTTTCTCCTTCATTTGATCTGTGTTGGCTTCATGTTTGAACTTATTTAGTTTCATGAATGACAAATTCATTGCTGGTTGATGTGTAATTTCCAGTAGTGCTTGTCCTTTATGTGTGAACTTCATTACAGTCTTTTGTTGGATTCTTGTGATATATATGCATCTTTATCGATATATGTGTATGATTTAGTTGTTGCTTATCTGCTGAATGTATTCCCTTTATGCTCTTGAAGTTTATGACCAAAAACATATAAAACAAAACCCTAAACCCTAGTTTGAATTGAGTTTTACTCTTGAGATTGTGTTGGCTTGTTACCCTAGCCTTAGTAACAATTTCTAACACAAATAGGCCCTATCAAGGTTGTGATGATGACACCATCGGTCCTTCCGCTCTGCACACTGCTATAAACATGTGACAACATTGATTTCTTGCCTCAACGTCCACCTCTGGTCTTTGTAATTCAATGAAGGCCATTTGTACATGTACTTGGATCACATAGATTAGGTTTAGGTTTACCCAGTGCAGGTTTAACCCCCCATCTTGTTCTGTTTACATTGTTTTAGTATCTTAATGTTTAGTTACATTTTCAATCCCTAGGGTTTTTATTTCTACCCTAGATTTTCTCTAGTTCACCCAATGTAATTTCCAGTCCCATTGACCTACTTTGATCTTTCATGGATATTAATATAATTTTTCTCTTTCTTTCTTCTTTCTTAAGAGTCTATGGAACTCATATAGCCAGAACAAAAGAGTCTATATATAATTACTAGCGCTGCTTTTTTTTCTATCTAATGTATTGATAATGTCAATCCAACAATGGGGTACATTAGGATTCAAACTCTTAAACAACAAGGGTGTGGCCAAAAACATTCAAATAATCGACAATCAATTTTAAACCGGGCATCTGAAGGCATTTCTAGCCATCTAAATATTGTTTGTTGGCTAGTAGACAATATTTATAGTTGTTTCTTGCAATCCCTTGAATCTTTGGTGTATATTGTTTTCTCTCATCTTTACTGAACTCCAAGCCTTTGGCAGTTCCAATGTTTCAGCCTCCTGAATCTCAAAAGCATATACTATTTGACTTACTATAACATTGGCTCAAAAGATAAAAAGAAAAAGAAAAAAACTGCTACTGTAAAATTGCTAATCTTGTACAAAGAGAACAACCTAGTTAACTCTTCTAAGTTGAAAGCATTTCCCAGATCTAAGATTCAGACTCTTGCAGAAATATAAATTACCTTCAGAAATGCTATAGTTCCATGCATGGAATAAACAAAAAAAATCCTCTGCATATCCCTCTAGAACATTTTACCTCAGATGTTGTATATGATCTGATTCCCAGGAAACAGGTATTTAGCTTAATATGTCAATCTTCATGATGATCATTAATAAGAGGGGCGTTATATTTGGGGAATTGAATATTTAAATAGCACAAGATTGATGACCAACTTTTTTTTAGGATCGTGTGTGCATTGGCTAAAGAAAACATTAACGTCCAGAAATAAAAAGAAGTCATTTGAAGACGTCATAAGAGAAATGATTCACCTGGCTACTGTGGGAAGGACTCACTTCCTTCCTTTGTCCTACTCACGCAGAAAAATAAAAAATCAGTACCAGTAAAAAACCATAGCTCACACACAAATTTAAAAAAAAAAAATTAAGTAGAAGAAAGAAGAAAGTGGGATAGGCAGAAAGGTTCAAGTAATAAAAATAAAAATTGAAGCAGAGAAATAGTGTTACCTGTTGCCAGCTGATTCTTCAGCCCAACGAAACCTGTCTGTTTTCTATAATCATCTGCCTGATCATCAATTACTCTTTCAGCACTAACTTCTGCTTCCACAATCAAAATATCATCTACCAGATAGCCTTTTTTGGTGTCGTAAACGTCGAGTAGAGGTATGAATTTCGTGAAACCCCAATCACTATCTTCTGCATTAAACGTGTGTATTGTTTCTGAACAAGAACAAGAAATCATGTTTTATGTACTTCTTCATCCAAGTAACCAATGTGGACAGTTTGAATTACAAGTACAAAGAATAATGGAGGTCACAAAACTAATATTCACACACTTCCATTCAATTTCCCGGAATCTCCGAAATGCTTCATCGTATAAAAAATTGGTGAGAGGAAAGAGAATGAATGAGCTAAGAAAAATAGTGTAACCGCCAAACAATATTCAAACATTGAATGCTTTCAAGTCTCAACTACACCTTATCAAATGGTGGCACAAACTTTCTCAAATCTTCAAGTAGAAACTGATTAATCGGATTTAAATAATACTACTTCACTTTCTTGGATGAGATTACGGTTGTGTATTAAAACAAATCAATCAAAATGATTGAAATGATAGTCGAAGTAAATTCAGCGACATGCTGAACTGCATATAGTGTTATAATAACTGATGAGAATGCTCGTATCGACTATGCTTCTCTGATATTAAAATCTCGTTTGACATTAGCACAAGCCTAATTGGAAATCGCCGTTATGGCATCCCTACCTTTTTATCTCATTGCCAAACAAACATATTCAAATTAGAATGTCCAGAGTCCAGACTATAGATCACGAACCATGAGGTTATCCAATTGAATTTGGCCGAACTTCAGCTTGAACTTCGAACAAAATGACCAATTCCAAAACCCCAACAACAAAAACTGAATTCAGATTTTGATAGAAATATAAAATCAATTAATGTGTGGTGAATAGTTATCCAGATTGCAAAATCAATGCAGTAAACTTATTTGCAAAGCTCAGACCCTTTATTTTGGGCCAAAGATAAAGAATCAGCAGCTACTAGGGCTAAAATTCAAGCCATTGGAGACATTTAAACTTAATTCTGACAACTCGGACAACACTCTTTTAAAAAATACTAAATGTTCAATGGTAATTTTCCAAACCCTTGCCAGGGCCCATAAACCCAAAATACTTGCCCATACCAATTGAATGAAACAGTCTATGTCTAATAATAAAACATGTTTTCTTTGTTGAACGTCTTTTGACGATCCCGTCAATTGAAACATATCTGAACTTAAATAAGTAAAAGCTGAAAATAAAAGAACATGCAATACATGCCTTCAGTCCAAAGTAATTTGGACATACTCTTATTGATGGTGAGCAGAGGACGATTCTGAGAAACAACAGACAGGTTGAAAAAAGCTTCTCTGCTCCAACCACTTGGTAATGTGGCAGAATCTGCCACATCTAAATAAATAGACAGGTGGTCCACGTTGTTCCCTTTGGGATGCATTAACAAACGCCTGAAACATCACAAATACAAGAATAAATCGCACTCCATAAACAGTAAAGACAAATCCAATTCAAGTGAATTAAACGGTATCTGAAACCTTCCTACCATTTATGACCTCCAACAGGGAAAATGCTGGAGTAACACGTTTTAACAGTTAACTTGGAGAAATGTTCGATAGCCCATGTAAATTTCGCTTTATAAGTAAGTGCATTCTCCATGGCACTCACTGACTCGCTTTGTCGTATTCACGCGCAAAAATCCTAGAGCAACACGCCAGAACAACCCAAAAGAGTTGATTAAATAAATAGGTTTCAGTGGATTATTCATCTCAAAACCTGCGCAATCAATACGTACTCTCAGTGAGAGTCATGCGTTACACCACTTGTCCAAATGGAGCTTACCTACCTCTAATTACTTATCGGAGTTCTGTCAGTTGTGGAACTCGGTTGGAGTATACCCTTTAACCATATCGGAGCACGCAAGACTAAAACTCCGATTTTCATTGCAACATTGCTCTATTATTCGGTTGGAGTATACCCTTTAACCAAATCGGAGCACGCAAGACTAAAACTCCGATATTCATTGCAACATTGCTCTATTATTAGTCTGACGGTATGATGTTTACTTCTTTTTTTTAACTTAGTATTTTGTTTTTTTTATTTTTATTTTTTTATATATATGATTTTTTTTAAAATCTGAAATCTGATTGGTGCTATACCATAAAATTCAAGATTAAAAAATCTAAAAAAATAAAAATTCCAAACAATAATGCTTGTAAACTTTTAATTTCAATTGCAAATTGTTATTAGCAATTTCCAATAAAAGTTTCTAATAAAGTTTTAAAAAAAGTTTTCTATTTTAAATATGGAAAAACATATTTCCTTGTTCACTTTCCAATTTTAATATGGAAAATCAAATTTCCTTATTTACTTTCCAATTTTTTTTATATGCTGATAGCAATTTCCTATTATTGTTATTTTTAGGCAAAGACTATCTTATTTTCTTGGGTGGTGAAACCACCAACCCAAATGCTCAAAAATGCTAGGCAGATAAGTAACATAGCAAAACAAACCTGTTTGAGGAGACAGATGCCATAAGAGTCATTACATAGCATATCAAGAAACATAACACAGCATGAAAACAATTTATATAGCCAAAATAGACAAACCTCTGACAATCACATAGAGAGCTAGGGACTGCCATCCAAAGTACTTGCTTCTTCATTCTGAGAACTCGGCTTGTCTTCAACAATAGGGCAGTTGTCGAAGAAGTCATCATCCCAACCCTAGGGAGGGAGCTTTGGCGTCAGCGATTCTGTTTTGCAACAGGGGGAGGCATCCTCTTCGGTATTTCGAACACGTTTGAAGTGCAGGGAGTCAATAGTGGATGGAATGGGAAAGGTGGCATGCAGGGGAGGGATACTCGAAGAGACACCAGAAGCAGATGCAACTGACCCATAAGGAGTGCCTACAACAGCGACGGAGACTTCAGTAGCGACGTCCATCATTTCCTACGAAATTCGAGGAGCTTCGGTTGCAGAGTAGATCACTCCAGGCTGAGCGACATCCATTCCAACCAAGCCAACACTGTTTTTATTGGATTCAGCTTGATCCAAACCCCTGCGAAGAGTCACACACCTTTCCAAAGAGTATTTACCACCAACAAGACTAGTTTCCAAATTAACCAACTTTTCATCTAGGTGAACCAAGATAGCCCTAATATCCAAAATGGAGGACTTGGCAGAGTTCCAATTTTCCAGCATCTCCTCGACTAGGTTGCCCATCATGTTTTTTATAAGCCAATGATAATTAATCTGGTTACCTTGGTTTCCGGTGGCTAGAATATCAGCTACACGGCTTGATTCCCAGGCATTGATAAATAGGAAAACCAGAGCCGATACGTTGCTGTCATAACCACTGATGGATGCCTTATTCTTGCTCGGAGAAGCAGCATCCCGACCGGTGCCATGACCAGCCCCACGCTTGGAGGTTCCTCGCGGCCGAGTCATGGTGTAAAAATCAAGCTCCCAGGCAATGACAATTCAAGTAGAGCAATTCTTAGTAGATCAATTCACAACAGAGAGTAGCATGGGATTGCAAATGAGGGTGGAATGAGGCATGTCCATCATTTTACGATCCTTGGAGAAGGGACATAGGTGATCCACACGCGGGAGCTTCAAGAACAAGCTACATCCAAAATTCAACTATAGTTTTGGATCATTTTCCTATTTTCTTATTTATTTTAATTTATGTATGAATTTTTTTAAAATTTGATTGGTGATATAAATAATAAAATTTAAAAAAAAAACAACAACAACAACACTAAAAATTTGACGAAATTTTTAAAAAAAAATCCCATTTGGGAAATAAAAGAAATCCAGTGACCATTTGAGTGCATGCATCCCCTATCCCACTGCCTCTAACTCCTTTAACGCTAACTGGTAGATTATGTATATGGAAACATTGCACTATATAGAGGATTTTTCCCATTCTCAACTAAAGGCGAAGAAGATCCCCACTCTTTCCTCCACGAATTTTCTTATTCTCTTGGCTTTTTTGCTTTTATAGGCTGAGGGAGAGAGCCATCGGCTGATTATTTGGTCCATGGCTTCTGAATAGAGAGCCCCTCCTTATTTTTATCTCTGGCTTTACCTGCATTCAGGAGGTTCCTCTCTCTAGCTGTATATATATGCATCCTCCATATGCCCTTAGAGGTTATGAAGCTTGAGATAAACATCCCAACCTTCTAAACTTCTAGTTGCAAAGTAAACCATGTTAAAGATTTAAATGGTCAATATCAATGTTCAATGCATCCAATGTACTTTTATATAACTTCTCTCTGTGCAAATTGGTGCCATGAGTATTTGTTGCCTTCAAAACTGTTTTGAGACTAACCTGTCTAATGGTTGTGGTTGCTTGATAAGGCATTGAGCCTGGGCTTGCAGGATGAATCTTATTACAATCGCTTCACATAAAGGTTGGATCGATGGTAGGTATCTCTCCCATGTGCTTGGTAATTATAGAGGTGCTTTGTGAAATACGATTTTCACTTTACTATTTCCATTTATTTTATCTCTGCAATAATTTAAACTGTTCTTTTTATTGCAGGTTGCAATGGGGACAGAACTCGGCTTGGAGTCTTGGATACAAAGTGAGAGATAATTTCTTGTTCACACCTTAAGGTAATTCGGTGCATGGAAATTTTAGTGTATAAATTTATCATAATATATAAAAGTTCATCTGCATTCATTATAATTATATATATATATATATATAATCGTTGACTAAGTAGAACTCGGTGGGGCACCAAGTCCATGCTCGCTCACTTATGTTTCCAACAAACCCGCACATGGAGGAGAACTAAACTTTTACTTCAACTAAACTCACTTTGGGTGCATAGTCTTGAGGTTGAATAGTGCATCCTTTAAATATATTTCATGGGTTGTTTTTCCTTGATACACCTAATACTTATAATTGAATCGTCCACTGGCAGGGAAATAGTTGGACACAAAAGAGTGTTTAGCCATCAAAATAAGGTTTGCAAGGTTGGATCTTCATTAATGTAGTGAGTGAGTGAGGATACTATGTAGTGAGTGAGCGAGGACACTGGTGCCAACCCTCCACCTAAGCAGTTGGGATTATAATTTTCTCCACTATTATGACTGCTTTCTCAGGCTGCTAAATTTGGATGAAATATGGACGATGTGAGCTATCGTGTATAGGAAGTGCCATAACTATTGTTGTGCCATCCAAAAAAATAGTGTTTTTCTTCAAGCATTTTGATTTTAATCTTGAAATTCAATATTTAGAAAGTGCAATCTTGTTAATTCAAATGTGTAATAGAAAGGTTTATGTAATTAATGTGCAATCTTATTAGAGTCTTATTCGTGGACTCAATAGAAGCGTGGATGGGTACAAAGGGAAACTGCCATTTAAATTCTAAAAATTTGATTTATACATGGACAATTACTTTATTCGCAATCAAATTATTGCTTTTAAATCAATTTTATAATATAAAATTGTGGAGTTTTAAAATAAATATATATTATTATTATATTTATATGATGTATATTTTATTAATTAAATAAATTAATAATATAATTTTACAAAATTAATTACATTTATATTATAATGTTTAAGGATGAACTCTTTCTTTTTTAAATAATTTAGGTTTATTCACACTCACGCACCAAAATATTAAATGTACCTAAATATCAATAAAAACATAGATTAATATTCAATCTTAGGGAATGTGCCTTAATTGAGTTATTGCACATATTCCATTTTCAAAATAATTTAGTTTTACATTAAAAAATAAATTAGTACAATTTAAATTTCCAATTTCTAAAACAATTAATAAATGTCAAGATTCTTGAAAAAATAAATGTTTAAACTTTAAATTTCAACATTGTTTATTATTATATATAGCTATGTCATATAAACGAGTACAATTTAGATTTCAAGTTTTTAAAATAATTAATAGATTTCCATTTCAAAAATATAAATGTTTAAATTTTGAATTTCTTTCCAATTTCTAAAATAATTAATAAATTTTAAGTTTCTAAAAAAAGTGTTTACATTTTAAATTTCAATATTATTTATTATTATCATATATAACTATGTCATATTTTAACACTTGGTAATAGCAAATGCTAGCAAATCTTTTAAGAATTTGGATTTTAATTAAAAAAATCAATAGCAAATTTTGGCAAATCTTTTAAAAATTTGGATTTCAATTAAAAAAATAAAATCATTTAAATTTAAAGTGAATTAGGAAAAACTTAAATATTACAATATTAAATAAGCTCCATGTATGCAACACTTCTAATTCTCCATGCCTCTAGCCAACTTCGTCGATGCATGGAAAGAAAATCAATAAAACTATTAAAAAAACCACCAATAAAACTACTAATTCCTCTCCATGCATGTAAAAAAAATGTTATACGAAACCAATGAAATTGTATAGGAGCGTATTTCTAATTTGTATATAATGTTTAGTTTTCTTTCTTAATGACTTATTCTTTTTGCATTTTTACTATTTAGTGTTTTTTATTTTGTTTTATTTTTCTATTTAATATGAATTTTAATAAGAAAATCTAATTATTATTTTTGTCATATGATTATTTTAATTTAATTTTAGTTTTTTAATTTGTATATTAAAAATAAATTTGGTTTAAAGTGTAAATATATAATAATATTGATATTTTTATTGAGTATGTTTTAATAAAAAAATTAAGTATTGATACTCAAGCTTAAAGTTTACTTATCTTTGGACTTTGTGTAATGTTTTTAATAAACAACTAGTCATATTTAGAGTTCTACTTATCTTTGTTTTGCAGTGTGGTACAATTTTTATGTCAAATTCTTTACAATAACTAAAATTTAAAAAAAAAAAATTGATGGAATTACTTAGACCAAATGTTATTTTCAAAAAATAACCATATTATTGTAAGAATATTTTAAGAAAATGACAATTCATATTTAGGCACATTCACGCTATGCACCAAAACATGTTGTAACATGTGCCTTCAAAAACATAATACCTTCACTACTACTTTCAGAACTCCAATACCAACGATGTGTTCATCATGAAACATGATGTAGTCTTCCCACATGTGAGTATCTCATCCTAGACAATTCACAAAACACAACATATACTTTTCCAGGAGCTTTGAATTTTGTTCCAAATTTTCAAAACAATTATTTTTTAAAGGCAGGGACTTTGCTGCTTGCAGTCCTTGTTATCTTCGTTCTCTTGAAGCAATGTGTGTGAAGTTGGCATTGAAACCTCCTTTTCCTAAGAATATAATTCTTTTTTCCTAAAGGTACTTTAGAAGATATTTTAGTGCATTCTTTTACATATGTCACGTAAATCTAAGGGTTTTTGTGCACTTTTTTACAGATTTCACTTAATAATGATGGTGCATCAAATGTTAATCTCCATCAAGCTCAAAGCCTGTAAGTCTCCATAGAGATCAAATCCCACTATTGCTATACATTGTCCTTTTTACATTTTCATAAGGGTTTTACATTATTATTTATCTTGAACAACACTCTACGTCAAATATTTGGCCTTGTAGCCTCTTCAACCCATGCTTTAGCTTATGCAAACCCTTTGGACCATTGTGTAAGATCCCTTTAGCCACATTGCTATCCAATTGAGCCCACTCTAAAGCCCTAAGTTTGCCTCTCTAAGATCTCGATAGCCATTCATTCCATACTTTGGTCTTCCACATGAAGTGCTCCAAATTCTGGAGACTCTACTTGCTCAACAAGTCACTTGCAATTGATAAACTATGTTAAGCACCCTAATCCTGTAATGTCCCAATTTTGACCCCCTTTTTCATTAAATCGTAAATGATGTAAATATTGTTATTTAATCATGGTGAGGAGCTCAAGGCCAAGGCCCCACCATTGATTTAGCATTTTATGTATCGACAATTAAAAAATAGATGCCTATGGTTCTTGTGCTAGATAGGCACAATGTAAATAAGACATCATGTAAATACGAATTTTAATGAAAATACCCACAACTAGCTATGCAATGCAACAAAGAGATGGGGCATAATACTACAAGGAATAGGGAGGGAAATTATTCAAACCCTTGAGCCAATGGTGTTAATCCATGTGTCAATGAGAAAACCCATAAACCACCAACTACCCATTTTGGGTTATGGACCCAATCATTTAATTCTTCCAGAAATTGGTTGAGGCAGTTAATGCCTTGGGAATGAAGAGGTATGGCAGCCAATTTCGTGTATGGGCAATCCATCAACCTGGGAAATCGTATTTTGTCTCCTTGGGCAAGAAAACACCCACGAAATGGTGCCCAAAGCCATTTTGAACCGATAGTCTTTCCTCTCTCACGCAGTCTGAACTACTGGGTCTTTCCTCATCATGTTTTTACCAATTTCCTACATTTTTTCCATAGCTGGGAGCCCATTTTTGTGTTGCACAGTGGCTGGGAGAAAGGGAGTCACGTTTTGGGGGTTTGTAGAGGTTGTTTTTGCCCCAAAATACCCATGGGCGTTTTTCTGAAAACGGTTTTTGCTCCCCAGGGTTGAATCCCCAATTGCCATTTCGTTTTTGGGTCTTCCCACGTTTTTCTGAAGCTCAGGGAATCATTTTCATGCTTATCACTATACAAACGTTTTCCTCATGCCCAGCAATTGTGGTTTTGTTGTTATGTGCATCCTTGTTTTGGTTTGAATCTGTGAGCAAGAGATTGGAGTGGTAGTGGACAGAGAGGGCTTGATAAACCTAGTGGGGGAGACAACCTCTCAAGAAGATCAAGAGGGCTTTGGCTACTCTTCTATGCACACCCTGAGAGCACTAGATGGGGAAGGTATGGCTTGAGGGACTGTACAGTAGTGAAAAGAATACTTCCTTGTGCTGGGTGTGTAGATATTGTGGGTGCCAAGCTAGATAGATCTTGTAAGGTTATCCCTGGCTTTGTGCTTGAGCTCACTAGCTTAGCAACTCTTCCTTTCTATTTCCTAGCAGCCTGATAAACCCAATTGTAGATTGGCTTGGCTCATCTTGGTGTATGCTTGGCTATGTGTGAGTCTGTTGTTCCCTAGTTCCTTGTAGAAATCATGCCTAGCTCGGGGGTGGCAGTTGTATCAAGAGGTTGATAAGCACAACTGGCCTATGGTTGGGTGGAACGTTGCAGATGCATAGCTGGTTGCTTGGGACTACTTTGCTATAAGATAAGTATTCTCTTGTGTTAACTTTGCAATTATTTACTTGATGAATATCTTGAATGTATGATGGATGTGTAATTGATATTACTTCCGTTGTGTTTTTCTTATAATTATACATTTACATATGTCTTTTATATATGTGAATGCTTATTTTAATAAGTTCATGGGGCTAGATGCCCGGTTTAGCATCACGATCCTCTCCATCTAACTGGTATGATGGGAGGGGACGTGACAGAATGGTATCAGAGCTGCTAGTTGCAGCATTGGACCTCTATGGGCCAAATCCAATTACAGTCACATGGGAAGGTCCCTTCCTAATCACCACAGATAGCAGCATCGGGCCTAAAATGGTTAAGTTGAATAAAATTACAGAGGTAAGATCACCTCCTGCTGAGCAACAATCATCACAGGAAGAAGAAAAGAAGGAACTCGAAAATCTTCACTGAAACAGCGGGAGAATTCGGCGAATCATTCCGCAACGTGGAAGAGTTCGGGAAGTCGCCCCGAAACTACGGAAGGATTCCGCGAGTCGTTCCGCAATGTGGAAGAATTCGGGAAGTTGGCCCGAAACTGCGGAAGGATTCCACGAGTCGTTCCGCAACGTGAAAGAGTTTGAAAAGTTGGCCGAAATTGCGGAAGAGTTCCACGAATCGTTCCGAAATTGCGGAAGAGTTCGGCAAATCGTTCCGAAATTGAGGAAGAGTTCCGCGAATCGTCCTAAAATTTCGGAAGACTTCAGCGAATCGTCTCGCAACTGTGGAAGACTTCAGCGAATCGTCCCGCAACTGCGAACGACTTCGGCAAATCGTCCCGCAACTACGGACGACTTCGGCGAATCGTCCCGCAATTGCGAAAGACTTCGGCGAATCGTCCCGCAACTGCGGAATACTTCGACGAATCGCCCCGAAATTGCGAAAGACTTCGACGAATCGTTCCGAAACTGCGGAAAGAAATTCCAAATGTCTTCCAAAATTGTGGAAATAAATTCCAAATGTCTTCCGAAACTGCGGAAGAACTCCAGAATTGCAGAAGAACTCCACAAGTTGTTCCGAAACACGGAACTTGTGTGCCAGATTGCGCGAAATGGAAAGATTTACAAAAAAAAAAAAAAACGAGGGCGCTACCCTTGACCCTCCCTGCAGAGCCACAAGGGGGCAAGCCCCCTTGACCCCCGTCGCCCCCCCCCCATATGTCGTTGATTGTGAGAAAATTCTATGATTTGACAAATTGTCAATATAACATTTTCCCACGTACATGAAAGTAATTTATGAATTTCAGAGAATATAATGCAGCTAACAATTGTGTTCATGAACACATTTTGCAGAATCACAATTACATCAGGGCAGCATTCTAGATAGTTCAGTTGGAAAGTTTTGGATCTTGGTTGGGCCAAGAAAATCAACATCATGGATGATGCACAGGATCCCTATGAGCCTGAGACAGATGCCATGGGGGAGAACATACATGTTGAGAATGCTGAAACAGAATCTAATGGGAGAAGAAATCAAGAGACTCCTCCAGGTATTGCAGCCACCATGAGAAGCCTAAGGGTGGAGTTGCAAAGCTGTAGGGAGGATAATGAAAGGATGATTAAAGCTCAGGAAGAACAAAATCAGTTGAATGCAGCCATGCTACAGAGTTTGACAGACATCCAAAGGCAAATAAACTCTGGGCATCAGACATCAAATCCAAAAAGGGGTGGGAGTAGATCTAGAAGGAATTCCCGTAAGAGGGCTAGTAGCTCAAGAAGAGTTTCTGCAGACCGAACTTATACTCCATAAATCTCTTCTAATGAATCATCTGACTCTGAAGAATCCATTGAGGGCTCAAGCTCTTCATCTCGCAGAAGTAAGAGGAAGAAGCACTACAAGAACAATTCACATGGGGAATTTAAGAAGGCGAAACCTCCTACATTTGATGGAGAGGTAAAGTCTGGTCAAGACGCTGAAGCTTGGCTTCTTGGGATGAGAAAATATTTCCAAGTCCAAGACTAATCTGAGAATATGAAGGCAAGGGTTGCCATCTTCAACTTGAATGGAAGAGCATCTATATGGTGGGAACACATTAGGCAAGTGAAGAAGGTCAATGAAAGGAAGATTGTGTGGAAGCAGTTCGAGAAATACTTCAAGCAGAAGTACCTCTCTGACAGGTACTATGATGATAAGATCAAAGAGTTCCATGAGCTGAGATTGGGACAATTGACCATGGAAGAATATGCAAACAAGTTCTTGGAGCTGCTGAGGTATGTCAGGTACATTCGAGATGATAAGATGAAAATTTAGCGTTTCCTAAGTGGACTGCCCCAGTCATATAAAGATAGAATTGAGTTCGATGAACCTCGAACTCTAGAGGAGGCCATAAGAAAGGCCAAGTATTGCTTTGATCAAAACAGAAGCAAACCAGAATTCCATAAGGCATGGAAGGATAAGAAAAATGAAAAGTTTGATCAAAGGAAGAAGGGGTTCAAGCCTCCTCAATTCCGGAATCAGCAAAGGCAGCCATCACAAGTTGGGACTAAGCCAACTAGGATGATGGGAGACAAGCCAAGAGATCCAAAGGAACCAAGAGAACCACTTCAATTTTGGGGTTGTGGAGGGGAGCACATTCTTAGGAACTGTCCACATCGGAATGGGAATGCAAATAAAGTTCACAACATCCAGGGAGCTGAAACTGTGGGTCAAGTGGCAAGGGCAGTCCCTAGAATCTATGCAGCACTAGACGACCGCCAAGCAGATCATCAGTCAATTGTGGTTGAAGTTGAAGGTAATATTACTAAGCAATCTGTTTCTATTTTGATTGATCCTGATCTACTCACAGTTATGTCACTCCTAGAATTGTTGAGATTTGTGCTTTCAAGAAATTAAAGCATAGTAAATCATGGTTAGTTCAAATAGCCACTGGAACCAAGAGAAAAGTTAGTGAAATAGTAGAGAAATGTCCATTAGAGATGGATGGGCTATTCACTTATGCAGATCTGAATGTTTTGCCACTTGGTTCCTATGATATTCTCATTGGAATGGATTGGTTAGAGGCACACAGGGTTAAACTTGACTGCTACAATAAGACATTTGAATGCATGGACGAAGAAGGAAACCCAAGGGTTGTAAAAGGCATTCCAAAGGTGACTTCTGTTAGACATGTTTCAGCCATGCAGCTGAAGAGGTTCTGTAGGAAGGAATGTCAATTGTATGCAGCCCACATTTTAGAGGCAGGAGAGCATGAAACTCTTAAATTGGAGGACTATCATGTATTGCAAGAATTCAGGGATGTTTTTCTTGATGAGATTCCAGGACTCCCTCCAAAGAGAGACATTGACTTTACAATTGAACTTGTGCCAGGAGCGGCACCAGTGTCTAAGACACCCTATAGGATGAGTACACTGAAATTGCTAGAATTGAAAATGCAATTACAAGAGTTGCTGGAAAAGAAATATATTAGGCCAAGTGTATCCCCGTGGGGAGCACCTGTTCTATTTGTGAAAAAGAAAGATGGAACACTCAGGTTATGTATTGACTACAGGCAGTTGAACAAAGTCACTGTGAAGAACAAATACCCATTGCCCCGAATTGATGACCTTTTTGACCAAATGAGAGGAGCAAAGGTATTTTCAAAGATTGACTTGAGGTCTGGTTACCATCAGGTAAGAATCAAAGAAGAAGATATTCATAAGACAGCCTTTAGAACAAGGTATGGACACTATGAGTTTGTAGTGGCACCATTCGTCTCACAAATGCACCAGCTACATTCATGTGTCTCATGAATAATGTTTTTAGCAAGTATTTGGTCAAGTTTGTTCTTTTATTCCTAGACGACATTCTCATCTATTCTAAGAATGAAGAAGAGCATGAAGAACATTTGAGAATGACAATGCGATTACTAAGGGAGCATAAGCTATATGCAAAGTTGAGCAAATGTGACTTTTATAAAGATAGAATTCATTATTTGGGTCACATCATCTCCGACGAAGGGATATCTGTAGACCTTGAGAAGATTGAAACCATTATGAATTGGCCAACTCCAAGGAATGTGACTGATGTGAGATCTTTTATGGGCCTTGCTGGTTACTACAGGAGGTTTATCGAAGGATTCTCCAAGGTTGCAAACCCGATCACTTCTTTGCAAAAGAAGGGGATAAAGTTTGAATGGTCACCAAGATGTGAGGAAAGTTTTCAACGGTTGAAGAATCTTCTTACAAGTGCACCTATTTTGAAGATTGCAGACCCGGAAAAAGACTTTGTGGTATGTACCGATGCATGCAATCAAGGACTTGGAGGAGTTCTTATGCAAGACAACCATGTGATATGCTATGAGTCAAGAAAGTTGAAGGAGCATGAGAAGAACTATGCTACTCATGATATAGAACTTGCAGCCATAGTACATGCTTTAAAGATGTGGAGGCATTACTTAATGGGAAGAAAATTTGAGTTAAGGACAGACCATTGTGGTCTGAAATACTTGTTTGATTAGCCAACTTTAAATGCTAGTCAAGCTAGATGGTTGGAATTTTTGTGTGAATTTGATTTTGAAATCAAACACATAAAAGGGAAAGAAAACAAGGTGGCCGATGCACTCAGCAGGAAGGTACATGAAATGTATGTGGCAACGCTTAGTACCTTCCAACCAGATTTGAGGCAGCAGATTGTTAACCATATTGTTGAGGATGAAGTGTACGTGCAAATAAAGGACAAATTGCAGCAGCAAGACCTTGGCAAGAAGTATGAAGGCTATCATTTGGAAGAAGGCGGACTTCTTACTTATAAGAATAGAGTCTATATTCCCAATGTGGCAGATTTGAGGAGGATTGTTATGGATGAAATCCATAAAGCTCCATACTCTGGTCACCCAAGATATTAGAAAACAATTGCTACAACAAGAAAATATTATTTCTGGCCAGGGATGAAGAAGGATGTCGTTGAATACATTTCTAAGTGCATGAAATGTCAGAAGGTAAAGGTTGAACACCAACAACCCGCAGGTTTATTGCACCTAGTGCTAATTCCAGAATGGAAATGGGAAATAATTTCCATGGATTTTATTACAGGATTGCCAATGACTAAGAGACAAAATGATTCCATCATGGTTGTGGTGGACAAGTTAACAAAGGCAACACATTTCATACCAGTTAAGTCCACACACAAAGTCGATGCCATTGCAAATATTTTCCTGAAGGATATTTTCAGATTACATGGGTTGCCTAAGGCAATCATTTTTGACAGGGATACCAAGTTCACTTCCAATTTTTGGAAAGGTCTCTTTGCAGATTTGGGTACACAGTTGAACTTTAGCACCGTGTACCATCCTCAAACAGACGGGCAAACATAAAGAGTAAATCAGGTGCTTGAAGACATGCTTCGCATGTATGTAATGGATAAGCCATCCAAGTGGGAGGATTATCTACACCTGGTAGAGTTTGCATATAATAATGGGCAGCAAGAATCATTGGGAATGAGTCCATATGAGGCTTTGTACGACAGAAGGTGTAGGACACCAGTGACTAGGGACAATCTAGTGAACAGAATTGTACTTGGGCCATAATTGCTTAAGGAAATGGAACAAGAGGTTGCCAAGATCCGACAAAATTTAAAAGTAGCCCAGGATAGACACAAAAGCTATGCAGATAAGCATAGAGTGCATAGGGAATTCAATGTTGGGGATCATGTGTATCTTAGAGTGAAATCAAGGAAGAGTTCCTTGAAGCTTGGGAGTTGTGCCAAGCTATCACCTAGATATTGTGGGCCATTTGAAGTGCTTGAAAGAATAGGGCCAGTTTCATATAGAATTGCATTGCCTGCTAGCACTAAAGCTCATAATGTTTTTCATGTCTCTTTGCTTAAGAAATATGTACATGATCCTAACCATGTGATTAATTGGGATGTGATCCAGGTGGAACCCGAAGGAGAGTTCCAAACCGACCCATTGCGCATCCTAAACAAGAAGGTAACATTGCTCCGGAACCGAGCCATCAAATAGGTAAAGGTGCAATGGAAGCACTATGGTCCCGATGAGGCTACATGGGAGCTGGAGGATGCCATGAGGATGGCATATCCATTTTTGTTCAGCTTTGATGAGCACTGAGGACAGTGCTAATGTAAGGGGAGGGGAATGTAATGTCCCCATTTTGACCCCCTTTTTCATTAAATCGTAAATGATGTAAATATTGTTATTTAATCATGGTGAGGAGCTCAAGGCCAAGGCCCCACCATTGATTTAGCGTTTTATGTATCGGCAATTAAAAAATAGATGCCTATGGTTCTTGTGCTAGATAGGCACAATGTAAATAAGACATCATGTAAATACGAATTTTAATGAAAATACCCACAACTAGCTATGCAATGCAACAAAGAGATGGGGCATGATACTACAAGGAATAGGGAGGGAAATTATTCAAACGCTTGAGCCAATGGTGTTAATCCATGTGTCAATGAGAAAACCCATAAACCACCAACTACCCATTTTGGGTTATCGACCCAATCATTTAATTCTTCAAAAAATTGGTTGAGGCAGTTAATGCCTTGGGAATGAAGAGGTATGGCAACCAATTTCGTGTATGGGCAAGCCATCAACCTGGGAAATCGTATTTTGTCTCCTTGGGCAAGAAAACACCCACGAAATGGTGCCCAAAGCCATTCTGAACCGATAGTCTTTCCTCTCTCACGCAGTCTGAACTACTGGGTCTTTCCTCATCACGTTTTTACCAATTTCCTACATTTTTTCCATAGTTGGGAGCCCGTTTTTGTGTTGCACAGTGGCTCGGATAAAGGGAGTCACGTTTTGGGGGTTTGTAGAGGTTTTTTTTGCCCCAAAATACCCATGGGCGTTTTTTTGAAAACGGTTTTTGCTCTCCAGGGTTGAATCCCCAGTTGCCATTTCGTTTTTGGGTCTTCCCACGTTTTTCTGAAGCTCAGGGAATCATTTTCATGCTTATCACTGTACAAACGTTTTCCTCATGCCCAGCAATTGTGGTTTTGCTGTTATGTGCATCCCTGTTTTGGTTTGAATCTGTGAGCAAGAGATTGGAGTGGTAGTGGACAGAGAGGGCTTGATAAACCTAGTGGGGGAGACAACCTCTCAAGAAGATCAAGAGGGCTTTGGCTACTCTTCTATGCACACTCTGAGAGCACTAGATGGGGAAGGTATGGCTTGAGGGACTGTACAGCAGTGAAAAGAATACTTCCTTGTGCTGGGTGTGTAGGTATTGTGGGTGCCAAGTTAGATAGATCTTGTAAGGTTATCCCTGGCTCTGTGCTTGAGCTCACTATCTTAGCAACTCTTCCTTTCCATTTCCTAGCAGCCTGATAAACCCAATTGTAGATTGGCTTGGCTCATCTTGGTGTATGCTTGGCTATGTGTGAGTCTGTTGTTCCCTGGTTCCTTGTAGAAATCATGCCCAACTCAGGGGTGGCAGTTGTATCGATAGGTTGATAAGCACAACTGGCCTATGGTTGGGTGGAACGTTGTAGATGCATAGCTGGTTGCTTGGGACTACTTTGCTATAAGATAAGTATTCTCTTGTGTTAACTTTGCAATTATTTACTTGATGAATATCTTGAATGTATGATGGATGTGTAGATGATATTACTTCCGCTGTGTTTTTCTTATAATTATACATTTCCATATGTCTTTTATATATGTGAATGCTTATTTTAATAAGTTCATGGGGCTACATGCCCGGTTTAGCATCATGATCCTCTCCATCTAACTGGTATGATGGGAGGGGACGTGACAAATCCAAAAAAGGACTTGGAGATAAAATAACTTTGTGAATGTAGGAGTTACAATAAAAAGTTCACCTCAAAATTTTGTGTCAAGTATGGATGCATAGATTTAGTCATCGTATCAGAGGTGTAGACTAGCATTAAATCATCAACACTACATGCACATTATAGTGGATAACTTCAACAAATATTAGAGTGGTGAATTGAAGTTGTGTTGTAAGCATGTTAATACCCTATCATGTAGTTCCAATGTTACAACGAATCACATGTATCAACATTTGGTAACACTAAGGCATCATTGTGTAATCTTTCTGCATACACTTTTATCGAGGATAGGGAGTCCAAATGAACATAAGAATGTTGGCATGGATGTAAAAATATGGATGCATAGATTTAGTCATTGTATCAGAGGTGTATACTAGCACTAAATCATCAACACAACATGCACATTATAGTGGATACATTCAACAAATATTAGAGTGGTGAATTGAAGTTGTGTTGTAAGCATGTTAACACCCTAGTAATGTAGTTCCAATGTTACAACGAATCACATGTATCAACATTTGGTAACGCTAAGGCATCATTGTGTAATCTTTCTACATACACTTTTATTGAGGATAGGGAGTCCAAACGAACATAAGAATGTTGTCATGGATGTAAAACTCAAGAAATTGTTGAACGTGAAATACCAATAGTTGTGGGTGATTTTCTTCCTCTCTCCACCTCTTTTACTCCCAAAATATGAATAGCTGACAAATGCAATGATTCATATTTCCTTATTAGTCTATTTATACCTTGTATTTAGAATCTAAACATTAGAGTTGTTGGTTGATGATTTGATGTGTTGTATGTTGTAACGAGTTTTATGTTATTTGTATTGTGTTGTACAAAATTACTCTTTTGATGAGAATTTGTTGTTGAGATTAGTTGTCGAAATTATCATTTCGATGTGTTCAATGTACAAATTATGTTTATATCTAAGTTATCTTAACTATTTTCCATGCCATATATTAGTGATTATGAATGCAAATCATGTGCAAATTCAACATGTCATAGATTATGTTGTCATTGCATTTATTTTGCTAGTGCACTCCTATTTGTATCAAACTAGTATGAAAACATCATTTCGAACATAGGTGTTGGAATTTTTATACAAAGTTGTGGTAAGACTCTTTCTTAAATGAATAACTAAATAAATAATGATTTGGAAAGTAGCATTGAACTAATAAAAAAAGGAGTTGTCATTCTCAATAGCACAGTTGAGAGTATAGATGGAAAATTGACTAATATTTCTCCATTTGGTACAGACATTAACAAACTTTGTCGAAACACTATCGGTATCCACTTAAAACCACTTATAAACATTCCAAACCTGAAATTGGGTGGAGGAGGAGGAGGTTTGTCATTGAACATGGATTCTTCTCTCAAAATGAAAACTGGGGGGGGGGATTTCCCCTATGACCATTCATGGACACCCAATCACTAGACATATTGATTGAGGAAATTATATTCATTTTATGAAGTTCCATAGTTATAAATGAAGACAAAGTTCCTTTGCAAAGTTGTGCATATGTAGATAAGCTTTGTTGTAGTGGGAAAATTTGTGTGAGCATAAACGAACCACTTAATGGTACTTAAGGGCCCTAACTTAATCTTGAGATGAAAATATCAATGGTTGAGAATAAAAGCATTTATTCTCTCCATAAATTAATTTCCCTTGCCACTCACTTAAATTTATCAAAAGTCACTTTATGACTCTAAAGTGAATTAATTGCTCATCTCAAGCAATTAATATATGGGTCATGTCACTTTTCCCTCTCTTGATGAGTTAGGAAAAATTGCTAGGGGAACACTCCCTTCGTACAAATTTCAACTTAGTCAAGCATAATTTTTATCATGTTAGCTATTGGAATGAGCAATACAACAATATCAATGCTTGTGATAAAATTCCAACTAAATGGAAGAAGCATATATGTCCCAGAATTCGACCATTATCCTAGTCATCATAGAGTGATGGATGAAAAAATAAATTTCATCACCAAGTTCATTTGAGGTTAATTGTGTCAATTCAATAAGATCACGAGATGTTCAACATACACACACTTGAATATGTTTAGCATAAAGCCAAATTAACAAGGATGAATAATATTTGGAGGAATCTAAAAGTCATTGTTTGCATTAATTCCACTTCAACAAAGAAGACCATTGAAAAAGATGGAAGACAAAGAAGTCATTATGAAGGATCATGTAATAAAACCAACTTCAAATCATCCAAGGATGAAGAAATCACACTGAAGAAGAAGAGTGGTTATTTCTATAACTATGCAAGCATGTGGAACATGTAAATGATGATCCTTAACTATTTCATTTGGAGTAGGGATAAAATTATGCACAAGTGGAGTGGGGAGAAAAATAAATGGCAAGAACAGACTCCATGACAAAAGGTACCTCATTAATGACAATCAATTAGCTTAGTATCTTAGAGTGTGAGAACATTTTCTCCATTAAAATATAAATCAAGGAGCTTGTGGCCATTATTTTTATACTAACAACTAGCAAGATCTTATCTTAGATGCAGTAGTAAATAAATGCAATGTACCTATAATCGTGTATACTAAACCATAATCCATAGGTTGGCTCAAAAAGAGCAATTATTTGTGTATCCAACATAAATGCTAGGTCAAATTTGACACCTTAGTCAATTACATCAGTGAAGTAGAGTTCAACATTGTATATTTAAAGGTGCACACAGTTAATTTTGGCAATCCATACATATGAGATTGAGAAACATTTTATCAATGGAATAAGGATTAGTAGAAATTAGTAAAAGATGGTTGAGCATACTTAGTGACAACATACAAATATCCAATACCCTTAGCACTAGTTTTTGTTGTTGAAGCTTAAAGACTAATCAAAGACTTAAGACAATTTGCTTTTTGTAAGCACAAAAGGCAGAGAGGATGATACTCTCAAATAGGTTCTAAGACCTCGAGGACTTGCCATGCACATATATAATGAAAAAGAGAAGTAAGAAGGGTTGGAGTAATTCAATAACAAGATTCAATGTATACCCAATTGTTGTAGGAAATTCATAGAATATCTCTTAGACATGCAATTGAGCACTCCCCATGACCTACAATAGGGATTTTCCCTATTGAATGAGGCATTGTGGAAGTATTATTTTTTGGTTAATGAATAAGTAAATATGCGATTTGTTAGATGAGTGACATGTCCTCCCGAGATCATGGTCTTTTAGATTTACCATTATTTTAGTTACAAAGGAGAATGCCATATGCATAATATGTGTGGATTATTGCCTCTTGAATAAAATCACTATAAAGAAAAGATATACATTGTCATATGTTGATGAACTATTAGATTAACCCCATGGAGCTAAATGCTTTAGTAAGATTGACCCAAAATTTGGTTATTGTCATATTTGTACCAAAGCAAAGGTTGCATGGAACATGGTCCTGAAATTTTAACAAATATGATTTTTAGTGCTAGTGCACCAAGTATTATAGTGACAAAGGCTTACTAGATTAATGTATGCTTTGATAAACAAAGCTAACTAATATAAAATATAATACCATTGTTACTTAACTCAGTCTTACAAAATGAACAAAATGCATTGCAATAAATTCTTAGAGGTCATCCTTTTTTCATAGTAATCCAATGAGTGTGCTTTAATAATTGCAGAATATGCCCAAGTTAAGACTACAACACTCACTAACTAGGTCAATTATGATTTTAGTATTAACAATATATGAAATTAAGTATTCAAGTATTCAATTAACATAAAAATTGCTAAGCAACTTAAAGTCACACATGTTCGTTAGGCCTTGGTTTAGCGACAACTTCGAGAGATTGTTGTGACAATGGCTTGAGTTCAAATCTTGGTAGGCATGATCCCTCCTATGTTGTGTTTGTTGGATGCAATCATTGATATTGATGTAGCATTCAAGAAAATTATTAAGATTAAAAAATGTGTCATTATTAGTTTAAGTGTTGGAAGGGTGGGATAAATTATTTCTAGGTTTATTGTCCATAAAAAGGCCATGGGATCCTATTTTAAAAAAAAGAACATCATGGGATCCTATTTAAAAAAAAAGAACATCACATACAAGTACTCAAGAGATTTGAAGAGAATATAACTTCGTAAATTGGAAAATAACAAATGTATAGTTGCATTGCATTAGAGTGCAAGTTTTCCTATAATGGTATAAGATCCCAAGTTATACAACCCAACGACCTAGAGAAAACCAACAAGTTACAATGCCTAGTATCACACAAAGTTTTTCCCAACTTTGCATCTCATTAATACAATATCTCTCATTAACAATTACATAATTTAAACAACACTTAGTATCATCCTTTATAAACTAAAGCAAGAGAGTTCAATCTTTATAAATAAATATCTATATTGTTAATTAAGTCAAACCAAATCCTCAATCATGATTAACCATTTTCTCTAAGATGGCTCCATAAAATCTACTTCGTGTCATCAAGGTTAGTTGTGTTGATGCCCAATATTCTAGTGATCAAATTTGACCTACCACCATCTTTACAATGGTTGGATCCATGTTAACATCACACACCCTTTCACAATTCTCAATGTAAACATTGCACACCTTTTCACCATTCTCACACTTTATTTGCTTATGTGCCTTATACTTCTACACTTTATTCACCTACAATTGAAATTATTTCCCTAAACACCTTTGCACTTGCTTGGAATGTACTCATGTTTAATGACATTTAATGTGTATGACTGTGTTTTTTGTCTTCAAAATATCAAAATTTCCATTGCAACTTATAAAACTATTGTTATATCTCAAAGATATTATAGAAGGACAAAATCTCAGGGGTTGTTGCGATCATAATGTCGGTTTAAGAAGTAGTTACAAAAAGGAAATAACCTCAAGAAATGAAAAAGAATGCAAACATTCACCCCCTAAAGGTTCTACTAGTAACAAAGCACTAATCATTAAGGAATAGATTGACTTGAAGGAAAAATGAGTTGGTCACATATAGATATTCTTGCAAAATCCAAGACATTGACATAGAAAAAAGCTCAATAATTACATTAAGCCATAAAAATTTTCCAACATCTCAAGAACACATGCTAAGTTATCATGTAACATATCCAATCACACCTTTAACATTGTTGACATGATGGGGTACTCCATGTAACATATCCAATCACACCTTTAACGTTGTTGACATGATGGGGTACTCCAATCTGGTTATAATCCCTTAATCTCTGATGTATTATTCAAAATTCCATTGACTTGTTATGTGATTATTTAACAACAAAAGTAAATATACAGCTATCATTCATCTAAAGTAATCGTTCTAGAATATTCATGCATTTTTATCACAAATTCGATAGAATGACCAATAGATCCATGCACATAGACATTTTCATAAACATCAATTAGTAAAATCCATGATAGAAATATTAACCATAAAATTCAAAACATTTTTAACCCTTATCTTTATAGGAACTTTGTCACACTTATTTTTTTTATAACAAAGGCCACCCCAAAGCAGAGGTTATTAATCCACAAGGGGTGAAGTATCAATCTATTCTACCAACCTCAGTTCATGCAACCCTCTTGTGCATAAACTCCCTCCATAGTTGTTCCAATCCACTAGCACCCATCCCCCATCATCGTGCACAACACAAGGAACATGACCCCCTTCTATACATCACGGTTTCTTGGGATATCCCCATTCCCTTCCAATGATCCAATAAAAGCCGACTAAGGAGTCTCCATGTTTAGACTCGAAGGACCTCATCTAAAAGCTAGGTTCCTCTCACAAGGCACCGCACCCATTAGCACCGATTTCCCATGGAAATTGGCATGATCAGGTGAAGAACTCAAGTGATCGGCTCTTCTTTTTGTGTGATGTACCAAGCAAATCCTAGTTGGAATGATGGAGTGACTAACTCAATTATGTAATGAATGAATTTTTCACATTATATATGCATGGATTTCACTTGCCATGTGGCTTCCCTAGAGGAGAACAATTTTCCCCTTTTTAATCCCATCTTAAGATAATTAATTAATGACTAATTAAATCACCCCATAGCATGGTTTAGATACTTTGGGTTAAATTTCCAACCAAGGTTGACAAGTACAGTTAAGTAATTGGGTTAACACCAATTAGGGTCATCTTCCCTTAGCCCCTGTATTTTACTTTCTCCACTTATGGAATCATAGCTCCCCATTTCTTCTTCATCCTTCTTCACTTGCAACTATTTGCTAGGATTTTTAATTATTTGTAATGTACATCATTTACAATATTCATGGTCTCCTAGACTGTATATGTATGGAATATAGCCATTGCATTATTACATACATAATCACAACATGGGGTGTTACATTCCCTATCCCTTAATTTATGCATCATCCTTCGTGCATATCAACACTATGTACATTTACAAAATTTACATCAAAAATTTCAAAATAGTTGTGAGTATGCCTACCGCATAGTATACTCAAATTCCACATTGCCTCTTCGAGGCTATATTGGGTCCATTGGACCTTTACCTTACCTACTGCTATGCTCCTGAGTAACATGACCTTCCTGTCTAGGATGGGAACTAGTTGCACCAAGATATCTCCTTCTTATTCTACTTAAATCGAATCCCAATCAATAATATATCTAATACTAGGTACATAATTTTTTAATAATGACAAATGAAACACATTATATACTTTTATGCAAGCAAGAAATGCAATATCATATGCAATATGCCCTATCCTAGCCAAAATCTCAAATTGTCCACAATATCTTACTGCTAGCTTAGGACAAATACCTAGCTTGAGGGAGCTCTTATTTGGCTTAAATTTCAAGTATACATGATCCCCAACTCAAAATCCCTTTGATGTTCTACTTATGTCTGCATAAATCTTATGCCTATGCCATGTTGTTTTTAAATTATGCCTTATCTTAACCCCCTATTCTTTCATTTTCTTTTGTAACTCTGGCCCAAACTATGAATATGTTTTCTAGATTGTCCCAACTAATTGAATTATTTCATTTTATGCCATACAAAGGTTCAAATGGACTCATCTTTAGAGAAGAATTATATCCAAATTCTATCAAATGCAAATAATCCTCCCACTTATATGTCTTGTCCATCATAACATATCTTCAATGACTTGATTCAACCTCTTAGTATGCCCATCTATCTATGGATGATATGATGTAGGTAAATTTAGATTTGTTCCAAATAATTTGAATAGCCCTTTCCAAAACATTATAAGGAAAAGGCCCTCTAGCGGAGGTTAGAGCGGAATCCCCTAGAAAAAGAGCCCCAAAACCCGTTTATAATGGAGGTTTCTAGCGGAGGAGAACGAGCAGAGGTTTTAGTAGATGATTTTTTTTTTTTAGTGTGTTTACCAACAAAATGCACTAGTGCGTTTCAAAACATAACGCACCGGTGCAACTACAAATTCTACCCCATCATTCCAGAAAAAACTATATATAAAAAAATTAAAAATTAAAAACTTGTATTATTTTAATACCCCTATAATGGTGCGTGAATAGATACTACATGCATTGGTGCTTTTTACAATAAATGCCCTGTTGTGTTACATAGACAATAATGCACCGCTTTATCAATATATTTTTAATAACAAATCTAGCAAAAAATTGAAACACAGTAAATGGTGCACTAGACAATAGTAAACGCACCGATGTACGTTAAATTAACAAACAAATCACTTGTTATTATAAAAAAAACATTAAAAAACCCATTGTTTTTTTATTTAAAAATCCTACTATTCAGTGCATTAGGATTATTGTGTGCACCGGTGTGCTTTATTGTCAGCTACATCGGAACAGAGTTTAATAAAAAAACAAACCATGGGGTAAAAATCATTTTTACCCTTCTCGATGTGTTTTTAACTCAATTGCACTGGTGCTTTACCTCACTCACTTAGATGCCCTGACATCCATGGTCCACGTGGACACATTCTTTACCCACATTAGTTGTTGCTTCTAGTTTGAATTTTGACAAACGGTGGTCAAAATTCAAAATTTCCATACATTGCAGGCTGCCTCCCCGACGGGTCGTTCAACAGGTAAATTGATTCTTACTTCATAATTTATTTTTTTAATGGATTACTTTTTAGAATTCAGCTTAAATTGTATTATTTTTGAAAAAAACTAAAAATTATGCGCAATATGTTTGAGCCGTTCGGTTCACAATGGACATTGGTGCACCCTATAAATTTTTTATAGATAACACCACAAATGGTGTGTGTTGAACAACTCGAATTCACCGCTACACCATAAAATTTATATAAAACATAAAAATGGTAATTGGTGCATTCAATATTTGGGAGCATCGGTTATCCGATGCACTTAAATTAATCAAAGGCACCGATTAACAATACCTTATAAACAAACAATAAAATTTTCCAGTGCGCCTAAGGCATGCCACTGCACCGATGTCGGTGCTCTGATGTTCCATAGGTGCACTGGGAATATATTATAATTCCACATTGAAAACTATTAAAAAACGGTGCATTTGGTTTAAGTAAATACACCGTTAACGTTGCACTTACTTGAATTGAATGAACTAACAATTGAATAGTATATATAATTGTTCGGTGCTCCCTAGTCACATCATTGCACCAATTCTGGTGCTATGAAATGCCATAGGTGCACCGTCAATAGTTTAATATAAAATTTTAAAATATAATAAATTGCGAAGCGCTTTAATCATTCAAGTGCACCATCTATAGTGTGCATGTTTGGATGACGCGCACCATCATGTAAATGTCTAAACACACCATTGGAGTAGTACAACATGGTTAAATAGTGGGAGGCGAGGGAGAGGGAGAGGGATTTGTACCCTCACCCCATTAAGTACTGCTCAGACTAGAGAGCTCTTGAAGACTGTTGGCCTCCTGAATTTCTATCAGGAGGCTACATTCCTTGAGGGTAACTCTTCATTATTATGTCAGTTCATTCGATGTTGGGATCATCATAAGAAGGCAATTCATGTTGGTGTTGGTTAGTGGTTCCAGCCCACTAAGGAGGATATTTATTTCATCACTAGGCTATCTAAGAGAGGGGAGGATTTACCATAGTTCCTTGATGTCCCAGCTGGGTTGTAGCAGAGATTCAACTAGCTTACTCTCTAAGATATATCAGTGATGCGATCATCCATCCCTATGATTTTAAGGTGAGTGGTGGGAAGCTTAGGATCTCTTCTTTTGGTCGAGAGGAGGTTAGGTGCCTCTCTCTTTTTCTTACAATGATGGAACACTCCACTAGTGATGGGAAACGAATTAGTTTCCCTCTATTGTATTATGTTTACTCTTTAGTGTAGATACCTAGATGCATTAGGTGGTTTGCCATTTTTTGCGGCAATTTTGTTATGCTTTGGATAAATGTCATGCAACCATTGATGGAAGGTCCAACTTCCCTTTTGGTTCATATTTTTTTGTTTATTTTTTGAGAGGTTTCCGGCCACCAGGACATCATTTGAGTTCCTACCTCCTAGGCCGATGACTGAGGTGTGTATGCACATGTGGGGGAAGATGATGCCCAAGAGGGGGAAGCCTGAGTTCCCAGAACGATCCTAGCTAGGATCACCTCAAATATGTTGGATATGCTGGGCAGGGAGGATGACCATGCACTAGCCATGGTGCCATATCCATATGCCGGCTTGGACTGGAGAGGGTTCCCCGAGATCTTCTTCACACCGGATGAACCACCCGATGAGAGAGGTAATACTATTGTTAGGTTTAAATTACTCTAGTTGAATTTTATTCTCTTTATACTTAATGCAAATGAAATATCTTATAAATATTAATTTTTTTAATGAAATTGTCTAATTACTATGGTTTACTATATATTTTGCAGACATTGGCATATTTGATGCTGAGGTCAGGCTGCCTTCTCCCTCTCATGAGGATGAGGATATCGAGGAGCACGATTAGGCCAAGCCATAGTTGGCTGGTAGACATCCTGGCCACCATCCACGTAGGCCCCAAGATAGGTATTAGGAGGATGTGGCAGACATGTTGGCCACATTGTTGGAAGATGTGGGTGGTCAGCCTGTGTGGGTGCATGAAATTCTCCGATAGCCTTTGCTTGTGGAGATATGCAGGATTTTTCCTCGTCATATGGGGTTGTTGATACAACATGTTGTAATTGCACGCATTCAGTTGGATGCTAGGAGGGATGACCATCAACCTCCTCCTCCAACTACTCCACCTCCACCCCCTCCTCCATCAGCTTCGACATCTAATATTCCACCTTCTCCTTCGACTGCTGACATAACATACACATCCCATGCACCTCCTCCTTGTCCTCCACCTCCTCCTCCATCTTTGACATCTCATCCACCTCCTCCTGATCCTACTTTATCATCTTAGACATCTCCTCCACCTCCCCCTCCTTCAACTGATCCAGCTTATGACCCGTTATACCTATTTGACTGACCAGCCTCTATATATCCATCAGGTCCCCATGATCCTCATCCACTAGTCCCCTAAGCTTTGGAGAGGATGCTCAGATCAGGTGAGATGATACTGATTCCTAGATATGTCTTTCCTACCGATATACATGCTATTTTGTTTCCTAGGAGAGGTATTGATCATTCCTTTGGCTCTACTACTGGAGGTGTCGATACATCTGGTGGGTCGACAGATAATGCTGATGAAATGGTTCTGGGGGTGGACTAGACATGTATATTTGGCATTTATCATCACACACACACACACACACATATTGAGTTGAATATGGAAGCAGATTCTTTATCCAAATTTGCACTAGCATTGCAACTATGGGCCATTGAGGTAGATGAGCAGAATAATGGACAGGTTATGGATCACTTTATAATGTTCTAAAAGGAAGGCCAGAGGCCAAATTTTGTATGTATGAGAGGCTTTTGTGCTAGATGGATTGAATGCATCTTTTTGTGTGTGTATGTGAGGCTATATGCTAGACGAATATAATGTAACCTTAAAGGCGAATCAAAGAGTATGTAAGCTTTTCCAAGGATAGCTTACGTTTATTCTATATGAATAAAGAAGATTTTTTCCTATTATATATATATATATATATAATCTGTAAGATGTATATGTTATATGAATTAGTAACGTAATGATTATGATGGTACGTTTATGCTTATTTTTATTAGTTTTATGTTAATGATGATATGATGGTGTTTATTTTTATATTTGTTAGGTGGTGAGAATGATAATGATGATATATTTATGTTAGATGGTTATAATGATAATGATGGTGTTTAAAATTATCATGCACATTGCCCCTTTGCATGTTTTTAAATGTTATGAAATATTTGAGCTATTTTCTTTTGTAAAATATATATTATAAAGTTAATAGATCAATGAAGGGGAAGACACGTGTTACATTTCCAACTATTTCTTTATCATATTAACATTTAAGTCGTCAAAATCAATTTTTATATTAAACAGTAAATTTATATAAATTGATTAACTATTAATATATATTAATCAAATTAATTATATATAAATGATTCTAAATTTATATTAATTCAATTAATTATTAATGTTTTATACTTTGTTAATGTTCTTATATTACAGAAATGTTTAATTACTTGGTTAATATTATTATTTTTAATTTTTTATTTAATAATATTAAAATATTTTTGTATTGAATAATAATTTCAAAACTATTCAAGATTTAAGATATCAAATATTCAAACAAAATATTCATGTGAGGTTGCCAATGAATATATCTAATTTCTAAAATAGTATAGATTCATGTTAGTTATATAAATTATATTAACTTAGAATTATGTTATTATAAATTTACATTAATAAAATATAAATCACTGATTATATATTGATACACATATGATATAATTTAGTCAAATATACAACCATGGATTTAATTTACAAATCAAAACTATGTATTTATTTACAAACCATAAAATATGGTGAATAAATATTAAGCATATATACATCTTTCTTAACTGCTTCATCTAAATCATTATTGTCTCAACCAATTCTAAAATGGATTTTAACCTCCTAGAAATAGAGAGATGAAGACATTCAATCCAACACAATTAATTCCTTTTTTTCCCAGGGAAAAAACGTAATTTAATTAAGTATAATCAAATTATATCTTACTGAAAGGCATCTAGGAGCCCTTTCGAGTATTGGCTTTTCAACTTCATATATCGAAAAAAAATTGTATATTGTAAGAGTCAAATAAAAAAAGAGTCTGAGTTCCCCATAGGAACCTAAAGTCCAATAGATATATAAATAAGTTATACAAAAAAGAAGGAATGCTAGTGAAATTTCATGAGTTTTGCCACGCCACCCCTTCAATTAACGACCCGTGAATATTAATTCTTTATTACAAAGGGAAAATAAGATTATCTCTTAAAGCCATTTTTTTCTCCTAAAGAAGATTCCATGCCTACACCTTCATCCTTAAAGCCATTTTTTTCTCTCTTATTGCCATTCAAAAAACATTTTCAAACATTATAACAAAAGTGTCATAAATTAATGGAATTATAATTCTTAGCATTATTTATAATGGAAACATCATAAAATACAAACATTCAAATATTTATGGAGAAAATAGAAAGCACCATAAATTTTGTTGTAAATTTCATTGTTATCAAGGCCATAAATTAAGTCATTATAGAGCTCAACCCTAGTTACAAAATTGTTGAATTTTCAATCTACATCAATGTTACAAATGTGTCATTTTCTATGTTGAAGTTAACATTATAAATACAATAAAAAAATACATTATAACAAAAATTCAATTTAATCGAATCATATACTAGAAAAACATTACTTTCTAACATAAATTCCATAAATTAATGCAATTATAATTCTTAACATTATATAACAAAAACATCATAAAATACAAGCATTCAAATATTAATATAGAAATTTGAGACCACCTTCAAGTGAGGAAGAATATGCTAGCCTTTACATTCACAAAAATAAAATTGAATCATGTAAGTTCTTTTCATGGTGTATTTATATGTGTACACAAAACATAATATGAGTAATTTAGACAATGGCATTTAATCGTTCCATACAATCATAAATTACTTCATAGACATAAACCATATTTCACATCATATTGGTTGTTAACCAACTGAAATTGTTTAAACACTGCATTTAGTAATCAACTTTCCATTTCCACCATCATAACATAAAAAATAAAAATATAATTAGACAATCAAAGATAATTGTAACAAAATGATATCTCAATTTGTAAATGATGAAATTAGACATGTACATATCACTCTCTGTTGCCATCACCCTGTTGAAGCCTCGGATAGGTAGGTTGCTGGAATGTTGTCCAAGGCTAGCAACAGAGGGTGAAAACCCAATCTAAAAGGGTTCAAAAAGATCCGCGCACGAGCAGTTCTATCCCCAGACTGTTTGGTGTAGCTAACTCCCACGGAAATAAAGGCCTCTACTGGCATTTATGGGGTTTGATCCTGAAAGGATTTGTCTTCCTGTGAGGGAAGATTAAAGTGTTCCAACTCTAGAAATAAATATATATTAAAAGAAATCTAAACTAAGTTAGATCTAATCTAAAGGAAGTGCTTTGTTTATGTGTAGGATAACTTGATATGAATTTTAATAAGTCCTTTCACCAGTTTAACAGAAATGTAAAATTGGATCTTTACTCATTAACTTAAAATACAGCCAGAAAATGAAAATCAAATGATGGTAGTTCAAGGATTAGGCACATGCAAAATTATCCTGTAACTTGAATGCTAATTGAAAAATGAGCATTAATTTATTGATGTCTGTTAATCATTTCCAGAAATAGATAAATGTTTTAAATAAATAAATTCACTTAAAACATAAAGGACACACAGATCATAAGTTAAGAGAAATATGAACTGCAGACCAACGTATTAATAATTGCAAAATCAAAACAGTATACTTTCACAAGCTGAAGTGAAAACCATCATTCATCAAAGAAATTTGATAAATTAGCAAAAGAGGAATCAAGAGAACACTAATTGTATTAGCTCAAAGTTGCAAAAAATTACAATCTCTTCAATAATCAGAGTATCTCCGGTCTTCTTTTGCTGATTCTCCCCCCCTCCCCCCCTACGAGATCTCTACCCTTTAAATAATAATTACGAAATAGTTACAAAGGATAAAGTTCCCATAAAACAGGGATTGCAAAATCAAACTAATCTAAGAATGATGAAGGGCATCTCACCACTTGGTTCAAACTTCTAGCAGCTCATCCACAACTGGGTAATTAGTTGAATCGAGTCTTAACTGGGCATCATAAGTAAAGGACTCCATCTCATTCTTGGCCAACTTATGCCAGGTGCACAGAAAAATTATGGATCTTGCCTTGTGTGCTTCTTTCTCTTCTTTATCCTTCTCAGTATGCTCTTCAAGCTGCAATTCCATTTTTCGGTAACTCAAGAACTTAGCCTTGAGGTCCTCTTGGTACTGAAGAATAAAGCTATGTTCCTCTTTGGTTTTAGCCCTAGCCAAAACTTCAGAAAATAGATTTGCTCCTTGGTAAATGGAGTCATCAGGAATATCCTCATGGACTGTTACACCTAAAATCTTCCCATCATGAGATTCAGTGTATACACCCTGAAGTTTATTGGACTAAGTCATTGACCTGGGAGGGATATGTACCCATTTATACTAGGTTCTGAGAGTTCGTCGCAGGTTGTTCTTATACATCATGCGACGTCGCACCTATCTCTCTTGTAGGGTGCGACGAAGTCAGTTAATGGAAAAAAATATCCTCTTCGAGCCCCTTCTCGAAGTATGATGACTTGGACCCTATCCCTAACCTCTTGGGAGAGTTGGAACTTGATTGCTAACACCTTGGAAGGATCCCTTAAGCCTCTCCTATCATGTCTCAACTTATCCTATCCATACCCTATCCACTTAGTCCTATTTAAATGAAGCTCACTCCCATCCTAAGGGAGGAAGTCTATGGTACTCTTATGCTGGTGAAATTGAGCTCATTAGACCTTACATTCTGGCTTGGGAGACATTCACCTCTCTATAGGAGCTTTGGCATGGCTTGTCAGAAGGAGATTTCAACGTTAAGGCTATGGTTGTAAATCTCTTCTCTATTGTACTCCTCACTCTACGATACATTTAATATAATTTCTTTCCATACATGTTGTCTTCTTGATAATGTTTAGAGTTTTCCTCCTTAACTGTTAACTTAGATCTATCATATGAGATATATGCTTTCACTTCTCATGGTCTATTATATGTTCAATAGGATTTAGCTACTTGCAATCTGGCAGCGTTGGAGCATTGGATCAACGAAGGAGAAAGGGATCTACAAATCTAAGGTAAGTCATCTACTCTTTCATTTGTATTTCTATATGATCTAGGAAAGTATTTTATGTTCTGTCTTATTTTTTCTAGACTCGCATTGATCTAGGGAGATCAGGCCTTGAGTCCGCTCTCGGTAGATTGTCCGCAAAACAAATCTGGTGACCATACTGGGGAGTAGCCTTATTCCGTATTTGTCAATCTAAGAGTCATTTTCAGTTGATTGCTTGACACAAGACTTTTATTTGTCATTTGCTTCTTGAGTCAATTTCACTATCAGATCTTCATCCCGAAGACTCTAATCTACTTCCTCTGAGTTTATACTACTCATTCCCAAACCATTTCATAGCCCATTGCTTGGAGATTTGGTTCATTTTTTAACTTAGATCTCGCCTGTCGCACCTGGTTAGTGAAAACAGAGCGACACTGTGTTGATTTTGATCTCTGTTCTCTGTCTGTTAGCCTCTCGTTGCAATCCTTGTATTGGTATATTGCGACGCTGTCACACTTCCCGCATTGGAGAACTGGGACGTCGCACTGTGTACAAGCACAGAGTGTGCTGATTTGTCGGAATAGGCATACAGGAATCCCTTCTCCATTGGTCAGCTTGAGCTTTGGTTTGTTGTATAAACTCCCTCTGTGTTGCAAGATCCATCCAAAGATCCCATCTTTGATTGATGTGTTGAGTGTTTGGCTTAGTTTGGATTGATTTTGGGCTCCATCTTGGACAAGTCTGAGAATCGGTAGTGGTGGATATTCTTGTCTCCTCCACCTTCATCTGCTCACCCTTGCATTCCCTCCTCTCCTTAACTGATTTAGTTGCTGCATTAGATTAGCTCCCAGACCTCATTTATTTTATTTCTTTGAGCTTTGCTTGCTTGGTTCACTTGCTACTTTCTAATTTTGAATCTTGTGTGTCTTTCAGTCTGTTTGAATGCTTGTCTTTTCTTGAGTTTTCTGAATGTACCGAGTGCTGCAAGTAGTGTTTTCTTTTCAGTCATTTACGTCTAAAAGCATAGTTGCTATCAAGTTAATCTTTTGATGCATCTGTTGAAAGACTAAAAGTGCTTCTTTCCCATTGTTTCTCAAGCATAGTTGAAGAAAATTGTTTGTGCATTGGAATGTTTTGCTTATGCATCTTTTTGAAAAGTTGAATGAATGTGTGATCAACTACGTTTTTCTTGAATCATGAATCGTTCATCTTCTTGAAAGACTGAAAGTACACTTTGATTCCTTTGCAAAAGTATTTCCATGCTAACGAAAGATAGATGCATTTTTTATCTTCGTCGCTTTTAGGCCATTGAAAGTGAAATTGAAAAGCTTGCATACTCCATCTTAGAATTCTCCCTTTTCATTACTTAACACCATTTTCGTTGTGAAAAGAAGAAGAAAAATAAAAAATGTTGTGTTTTGGTTTAATAATGTTGTGATATTTTGCATTTCGCACAAAATGAAAAGAATGATTTTGTAGTCAAATTTGATTGAATTGGGAATTAGGTGGCATTAAGTTTGTTTTGGCAATACTATTGGAAAAAGATTTCTCCTTCCCATAGCTAGAATTCATCAAATTTAAAGAATATTTCATGCATGTATTCAGGACTTGCATTATGCTTCCGATTATGTACTCACCTCATGCATTCACCTAACCATCCAAGATAAAATTAACAGTAGAACTAGGTAAAATTTTATAGCAACTTGTGTGTAAGTTAGAGACATGTTCTGGCGTCATTAAGCGTGGCAGTTGTCGTTATTTTCTAGCACTGTATTCCGGGGGTATTGTAGTCTTCCACGTACTTATCGGTATATCGAGCTCCTTCATGTACCCACCAAGTACCATAATACGTACTTGGAATATATCGAAGGGTGTATCACGTACTCGGTAGTATATCGGAAGGTCTCTTGCCGAACGGTTTTGCATTAGATAGCACCACTACGGATTTGAGCTCCCACGTACCTTGCGTATATCGGGAGACACCACTAGGATTCCTGAAACCAACCGAGTTAACCATTTGGCCGTCTTGGCAAAGCAATACACCGAGAACAACACTCGAGGAGATTAGCACGCACGTACTGTCCAGGTAATTAGGTATGCAGGCAAGGGTACAGTCCCAATCCTCCTTGTCCCGCCATATTGTTGGACCCTATAGTATATAGCGGTTTGCAATGCCTTGATAATCCTGTGAGGTTCCAGACTTTGAATCCACTCTGTCACACAAGACTTCTTATTGCCTTAGTTTGAGTAGTTTTTCTGGACTGCTTTTCTTTCTAGCATACCCTTAGGAGAAACATTGTTTCAGCCATCCTAAATGATTTTCTTGACGCTCTGGTGGATTTTCCCCGGAGAAGGCCCCGTAGGATCTTAAAATTATCACCCGAATATCCCCTTAACTTGGAGGTTATTTTGAGGGTAATAATGGATCAACGTAACACGGTCGCATTTACTAAAGTGAGGAACCCCACTCTAAATGTTGGAGGAATTTTGTTTCCTTCAGACTCACCCGCCTCTAACCCTACGCAGGGCAAAGAGGTGGACACTTCTACTTCACAAAACCTGTCTCTCGTTTTACCTAGAGATCCTGGATTGTTGGAATGGATAAACCGACCCCAGGACGGCCCCACAACGACTGTTGGTCCTTCAACATCTTATTCGACCTCTTCTATAGACCACCCAGTGGCTCATTTTTCCATCTCATCCCCACTCAACTTGACTACTCCAGAACTCTCTGGACCCTTCTATATGCCCGACCTCACCGAGCTTTTTGGCCCTATCCATGAATGATTGGAACAATTACGTCTTAGGGGTGATGGACTTCGAAGACAAAGTCTCGAGCAATGACTTGGGTATAGAGACATCCCAATTCATCCAATATCTTTTGGTTCACCTGAACCACCCCTCCACAACGAGACCATTAACAAGATTGGACAGCCCTCACAAGAATCCAGTCCTGCATCATAAGTGAACCAACCAGTTGAAGGACAACAGTCCAACACATCAGTCACTACCACAGTTACTTTACCAATCCCTCCCCCACCTCAAAATTCGAGGGAAGGATACTCCGTTCCCCCGGATTATCTTATTGGTAATGTTATTACTACGGTAGCTAATCAACAACCTACGTTGGTTCAACCCTTGTTTAGTGGTCAACCTATTGTGGCTGGGGGGAAACCCCCGTTTCCTAACCACAACATAGGTGGCAGAGTTCGCAACGGTCCTCCCGTTGGACCTTCCCAACCCGCTAGACCATCCACCATGGGATTATCTCATGTTGGGGGCCCATCCAATGTAACTCAACCCTCACGGAGTCAAGCGTATCCAGGTTCTGTTAACCCTGCGCCAGGTCAATCTAATCTCAGAAACGCACCATACAGGATATCTTATCTCGGGAATCCATACACTCTACGGAGGCAACAACCCGTGTTACAACATGGACCCCAACTGACTATCCCTCAAGCACCACCACCCATGATCGGTCCACCACCACCTCCTCCTAGAGGCGGAGGTCCCCCGCCTAACTCTGGTGGAGGTCCAACTCATTTTACCTACAATGGCCCCCACCCTTTCGGCGGTGGCGGGAATGGTCCACCACCCCCCCTAGGTGGAGGCGACAGAGGGTCATCCTATTATGGTGGAGGAGGACATTTCCCTTCAGGTGGTGGAGACCCTCATCCCTCCAGCAGCAGAGGCGGTGGGGGTACCCACCCTTCTAGCGGTGGAAATGGTCCACCCCCTCCTCCAGGCGGAGGCAGTCATGGGCCACCCTATTATGGTTATGGACCTCCACCTCCTCTTGGTGGTGGCAACGGACCTCCACCTCCTCCCAGCGGTGGCGGCGGACCTCCACCCCCTCCCGGTGGTGGAGGTGGACCACCACCCCCTCCCGGTGGTGGAGGTGGACCACCACCTTATTAGAATGGACCACCTTATGGTGGCAGACCCTCTTTCGATCCGGGCGACATACCCCCCTATGGTCAGTTTCCTCCTGGTACACCTTACGGTCAGTTTGGTCCATACATGCCTTATCCGTACTATCAGTACGCGCAGCCTAATCCACAACTACCCTTCTTGGCTGCCTTGGACCTACCCGACCTATCTTGTTTAACCAATGATCCTATTTACCACGGATCTAATTGGCCACCAATTACGGTGAAATTTCCGTCTGATATCCCCAAATTTGATGGCAAGCTGAGTGAAGATCCTAAAAACCACATGATGACATACCATATATGGTGTTCATCTAATTCCTTAACAAACGACTTGATCCGTCTTGGATTGTTTCAAAGGACTTTCACCGGTTCGGCTACCAAGTGGTACATCGAATTACCACCCCATTCTTTTCCTGATTTTGGTTCTCTTGCCATGAAATTTTTGACACACTTTCAGCTGCCCATATGGTATGAACCTGGTACCGAGCTTTTAACATCGCTCCGTCAGGATACCGCCACTCATATTTCTGATCATATCCACGAGTGGCAAAGGAGACGTCGTCTCATTAAAGCTCCTATTCCAGATCAACTCCTAGCAGACTGGTTTACGATATCCCTCATCCCTACCATAGCATGAGATGTTGCCATGGGAGGTGCTGTCACCGAAGAACAAGCCATTGTGCGCACCCATGTGCTAGACCTAGTTTATACTCAATCCGGCACATTGTTCGATATTCTGCCTGACGCACCCCGTGACGCTAACGACCCAGTGAAACCACTTAAGGGACCCCAAGCCGATGGCATTATTGGATCCCTTCACACCCAACCTGCTTCTAACCCTGTTGGATCGTCGAACCTTCACGGTTCCTCCCCATTACCAACTCAAGCTGGTCACAACGCCACCAAATCTACCACTCCTGCTGTAACCGAAGAGGTGAATTCTGTTCAATCAGCTTCATCTCCGAAGGTCACTGGCAAAAGGAAGACCAAAGGGAAACCTAAGAATTCTTTTGCCCAGCAGGAGCAAAAGAGCACTCTTGAATATTCCAAGCAAAAAAGGAAGCTAAAGTATCCTTGTTTACTATGCGGATACGATCATTTCTCCATAGAATGTCCCCATAGAGACGAAGTCCAAAAGTTTCTTAGGGGTAAACCGAATCCCGCAATCGTCAACGATCCCATCCCCACATAAAATAAGCAAATGATTTCTCAACCCCCCCCAGCCCAGGGGGAACCACCTAATACCGCACATGTTCTCATGGTGCGTAAGGACATGATCAATCTCGCCACCTGCTCGCGATCATTCGACTCGATCCCTTCGAAGGAACCCGTTGGAAGTAATACTGAAAAAGCTTCCACCTCTTTCCCTGATGTCATTGTACCATCAACTTCTCTCACCATTGATAAGCCCTCTTTAGATTCGATATTGCGTCCACCCAAGAGCACGATTCAAAAAGTTGTTTTCAATCCTAATGCTCAGGAAACACAAAATTACAATATCGTTGAGGACTTGGCGCAAGCTCCTTGCGCTATGTCCACACTGGAAGTTTTGCAGAATTGTCCTAATCAATGCAAAAATTTCCTTGCATCCATCGATGCAGTTGACCCTGATTCCTCAAATACCATCATGTTCCGACTTGACTACTTCAAGTTGAGGCTTTCCCACCAGCTCGCATTCCAAGTAGTTACGAACATCGCTGGGAAAATTGTCCATCATACCATTTTGGACGAAGGAGCCTCTACTTCTGTCATGTCAATCACTTGCTGGAGAGCCATTGGCTCTCCCGAATTGAGTCATTCCCCTACCACGTTGAAAGCATTCGACAGGCGTGGCTTTCAACCTCATGGGATCTTACAAGCTCTAGCAGTTGAGTTGGGCAGAAAGACCGTAACCATCAATGTGGAAGTGGTCTCGGCCCCGATCGATTATAATCTCTTGCTTGGTCGCAATTGGTTTTACGTCATGCAGGCCGTAGCCTCTTCAGTCTTTTGTGTAGTACAATTCCCCTACCAAGGACGAATTGTTACTGTCGACCAATTATATTTTTGCACACCAAACACTACTACTCATCCTAGTGACCATGTGCCTTCCATTGGACAAACGTCAAAACAGTATGAGAGTATAGGGGTTGGCCTTTTGAAAGATTCGTCTCTCATGGGCATTTTTCCAATGTTGAAACCCCATAATCATGTTGCCTTGGTGAACATGATCTCCACAAAGATTTCATCTCACTCCACTGATTATTGGCTTGTACCTGATGAAGCCACAACACACCTGATTAGAGATGCAATGCCTCTTTCACCCATGGAACGCATTTACAAGTCCATCCAGTCAGCACCGGAGGACCACTTAACTGCAACCTCCCCATCTTGTTCTCTACGACGGGCATCATCTCTACTTGATATCTTACCTCAGACTTTTCATTCAGACGAGTCCATCATGGAAGTTATGAACGTTGATGATGGTCTGTGGGACGACCTCCACCATAGGTCATCTTTCCTCCCTTGTTTGGAGTACATAGAGGACAACATTAGCACTATCTTTTCACCAGATATCTACCCGTTCCCTCATTCCCCCATACTTACATGTCTTTCAGACACTGAGGGAAACTTGGCCAACATTGAGCCTACCACCCCGGTAGACATTTTGGTGAAACCTGGTATAGTGGAACACATTCGCATAGGCCAGAATTGTTCCCCTGAAGCAATAACTATTGGTACGACCTTATTTAAGCGATTTCGAGATGTTTTCGCTTGGTCCTATGAGGAGATGCCTGGGATAGACCCCACGATTGTTTCTCACGAAATAAAAGCCTATCCCGACATCAAACCTGTACATCAAAAGTTGCGATCGGTACACCCCCGAAAGACTGCAGCGATCAAGGCAGAGATTGAAAAACTCTTAAAGGCTGGCTTCATTTATCTTGTCCCATTGACGGATTGGGTCTCAAACGTCGTCCTTGTGAATAAAAAATAGGGTACCATTCGCGTCTGTGTCGATTATTGGGACCTTAACAAGGCTTGTCCAAAGGACAACTACCCAACCCCGTTCATCGACCAGATTATCGAAAACTATGCTGGAAGTGTTATCTTCTCATTTATGGATGGATTTTCTGGTTACAATCAGATTGAGATCAACCCAGCCGACCAACATAAGACGGCTTTCATCTATCCTTGGGGCACGTTTGCATACCGCAAACTCCCGTTTGTCCTTAAAAATGCTGGCGCCACGTTCCAGCGGGCCATGTTGTATGCCTTCCATGATATTAAGGACTTTCTAGAACCTTACCTGGATGATCTCCCTACTCATTCAAATCAGCATGAGTTCCACATGGATCATCTGACGACCATTTTCCTCAGATGCAGATGGTACAATATCCATTTGAATCCTCATAAGTGTATCTTTTGCATTAAGTCCGGATGCCTCTTAGGATTTATAGTCTCGAAGGATGGGATCCACATCGATCCCTTAAAGGTGGAAGCCATTGTCAACCTACCACCTCCAACCGATGTGACGGAACTTCAAAGTCTCTAAGGGAAGGCGACTTATTTAAGACATTTTGTTTGTAACTTCGCGGAGAAGACCTAGGGTATATGAAGTTGCTTAAGAAGGACGTCCCGTTCATTTGGGACGATCAAGCTCAAGAATCCTTTGACAACATCAAACATGCCATCACGCATGCCCCTGTGATCCAACCGCCAAACTATTTCTGAGATTACATCTTATATCTCGCTACTTCTGCTACCACTATTGGCATGGTCTTGGTACAGGAGGATCAAAACGCCCAGGAACATGTAATATACTATGCGAGTAAGGGTCTCACCAAAACTGAAACTAGATATTCACATGTCGAAAAACTCGCTTTCGCAGTGCTCATCGTCGTCCAAAAGTTCTGCCACCATATCTTGCTTCGCACCACCACCATCATCGCAGACTCGAACCCCATGTACCACGTACTGACACGTCAAGTGCTTGGGAGCAAGTATTCACGCTGGATCGTGATACTGCAAGAATTCGATCTTCTTTTCAAGAAAGCCAAGTCTAAGAAGTCTTTGGTGTTTGCTGAGCTGATCTGTGACCTTCCCTGTCCTGATGCAGAAGTTGAGCACAATGACTCTTTTCCAGATGAATCATTGTTTCTCATCAGTACAACCGACCCACGGTATGGAGATGTGATGTTATATCTCCAAACCCAACGCTTCAACCCTCAACTGTCTTGCGATGATTTTCGTAGAATACGTCACCATGCAAAGTATTATCTGATCATCAGTGATACTTTGTACCGCCATGGCGTTGATTCAATTCTCCAACGTTGTCTAACTCACGATGAGGCTGAACGCGTTCTGAATGACTGTCACACCGAGGCATGTGGCGGTCACCTCTTTGGGATGGATACAACCCAGAAGGTTTTGCGCGCAGGATATTATTGGCCTACTATCTTCAAAGATTGTATTGAGGCCCTAAAAAGATGTCCTCCATGCCAACACTTCCATACGAAGAAGCGCACCCATCCCGCCCCGTTACACCCAGCTATTGCCGTGCGCCCCTTTGCAAAATGGGGCATCGATTTAATTCATTGTAAGCCTACCTTAGCTGGGGGGCATAGTTACATCATTGTAGCTGTGGATTACTTTACAAAGTGGGCCGAGGCAATGCCTACATACCAAAACTATGGAAAAACTACCGCACTCTTCATGTTCAATCATGTAATAGCGTGGTTTGGAGATCGTCAAGCGATAGTTACCGATCATGGTTCTCACTTTCAGACTCATATAGTTGATTAACTGAGCGATAGATTGGGTTTTCACCATGAAAAATCAACACCCTACTACCCGCAGTCCAATGGACAGGTTGAGGCCATTAACAAGGTCTTGAAAACTATGGTCCAAAGGATGGTAGGTATGAAAAAGTCCAACTGGCATAACATGCTCTTTTGGCATTATGGGCTTACAGAACTTCCGTTAAAACCGACACAGGTTTCACTCCTTTTCAATTGGTGTATGGATTGGAGGTTGTCATTCCTATAGAGTGCGAAATTCTATCTCTACAACTCGGTGTCGAACTTCTTCCTAACACTACTACCGAGGAAGAACGTTTCCTGTACTTAGCAAAACTTGACATGTCCCGCCGAGATGCCGCTCTTGCTAACGAAGCACACAAGAAGTGCATCAAAGCTCAATACGACAAGTCAGTTGAACCCCGTATCTTCAACGAGTGTGACTTGGCCCTCACTTACGACCAGAAACATGACAAACTAGGAGCAGGACAGTTTGAGTCCATGTGGCACAGACCTTACATTGTCAAATGTGTTTTGGAAAAAGGCGCTTATGAGCTCGAAGACTATGGCAGAATATATTTTGGTGAACCCCAGAATGGGATTTACCTAAAGAGGTACTATGCCTGAACCTGTAATGCATAGACTTTCTTGTATATACTGTACATGGCGTGTTTGTGTGTTTTTTGTGTGGTGTGATGCATTTATTTTTTGAGTGTCTCTAGATCTTGTTTCCGCTTCTTATACCATGTCCTGTCTACGTGTGCAGATGGTGACATGTTATGCATTCGCGGACGGTGCCAGCCGGGATACCCATAACCTTACTTCAACAACCTGGGTACTATATTCCCTAATTGGCGAGCTCATTAGCTCAGGAGGAAGTTGCCTTAGATTCGCAACCAACAATGCCGCAGAGTATCAGGTGGTAATTGGAACATTAACCGACGTTGCTTCTTTGGGTATGAACCACGTTGTCATCCATATGGATTCTCAATTAGTGATTTCCCATCTTAACTGGGTCTACTCCATCCATGATCCTACCCTAATCCGTCTCTTCAGATGAGTACGTCTCCTAGAAAGGTCATTTGAATCCATTCAATACCTGTACATTCCACGAGAGTTAAACATAGTTGCTGACTTGATGGCCAACTTCATTTTAGATTGGTACATCGCACACACATAATATTCATAATATGTAAAAGCATTCACGACATGTAAATAATGCACTGTATAAAAAGCAAAAACATATAAACAATATCACATCATTCATCATTTTAAAAACACATAATGTATAAATCGTCGGGAATGTCTTTATATATATATCATAAAAAAGAAGTGCTGCTACAAAAATTTGAAGCACGATGGCTTTCAGTAAGTCTGTACAAAATCTGAAGCCTCGTAGCTTTTAGTAGTACAAAATCTAAGGCCTCTAAGCTCTCAATACAAGTATAATGATGTCATCAGACCTCACGCCTGGCTCGTACACCCCTATGATGGACATCTCTCTATCGTTGAGACTAGAAGCACTCCACTGTCCTCGCTACCTTGCGGAGTAAGGCATTGAAGCGTACAGATGCTCCAACTCCGAACCTCTGCATAGGTCTCGGTAGGTCATCTATTGCCGGCTCAGGAACACTCACTGTCAATTCAGATAGGTTCCTGAACACGTCCTCCATCTCCACGATGGCAACATGAGCACCTGGGGCCACGACTGCTCCCCCGCCTCTTTCTCTCCTCGCCAGGAGAGAGACTCCTATGGACCGTGTGGGACTCACATCTGCACACACATGTTACATACTTGTCAGTACTACACAAAAAAAAAATCATAAATATACAAAACTTAAAAAGTACAAGGGTTTTTTTCTCACCGATGTCTCCCCATGCTGTACCCTCAGGCAGCACCAAGTCGGGATCCTCTCTGAAATCTGTACTGTTGTACGGGTAGTCCTCAACCATGAGTAACTGGCCCTCCAGCCAGCTGAAGAACTCGACACCAAAGCTGATGATAGGGCCCCCACCATGATAGGCCATCACCTCTGCCCATCTGAGCATGTGGGGATCCCTGGGTTCCCTGTCATCCAGTCGCAACTATGGGTGCAAGAGGGGGATCCTCTCCAAAAGGAACGATATCACTATAGATCCGTATCCAAACTACTTGAGCTCTCGTTTCCGACACTTGGTCAGCTGAGCTCGGATGTTTGCGAGGAGACCCTCTCACCAGTTGAAGATCTTGGGCGACATGTAGTCCTCTGCGTAGAGCATCTGAGTCCGAGTGGCCATGTGTGGGGCTTGGCTCCCCACCACTCTAGTAATAGTGAACAATATGGAGCGTAGTGGACATTCTACAACTTCCTTAATTGGAATGTTCCCACTAGAGGATCGAGCATGAGCGGTACAATGCTGCACAACCATATCATCTACAGTGCGATCACTAGCTCGTGATCCAATAAGAACTACCTGGTCCCCTCTTCGGGACAAACCAGTAAGAAAATAGATGTCCTCAACATCTATAGTGAGAATGTGCTCACCGATCACAAAGTGTTGCTGGGCTGCATCCCAACATCGGAGTGTATGTGTCAATAAAGGGATTTGTGCCCTCATGCCCTGGATCTCAAAGAACTTGAGAAAACCACAGTTTCTCAAAGCGTTCACACATTGTGGATCATTGGCAATTTGTACATCTTCTACCTCATGTTCTCTTTCCCGCCACTCCAACACCATGTTTGCTTGCTAGCAACTTGTCAAAATGGGCATTTAAACCTTGTTAGACTTCACTTCAACCACTGGAGTCCATCCCTTTTGGTTTATTTTGATGGTTGGGATATGTGTTTCCGCTGTCGCACTGTGGTATTGCACACAGTGCAATGACATCGCACCCCATGTTTTCGGGATTTGCGCCGAGCATGGCTCGTCGTAGTTCCCGAAAGGGCAGACTACGACGAGCCGAGGGCGCAATAGCCCTCCACTAATCCATAAAAAAACCCAAAAAATGGACCTAAAACCAAAATGTAATCCACTACAATTTTGCTGGATGAAGTTTAGGCCTACCTGCTTCGGACGGTTGGTGAAATGGCGGCTCGTAGCTCTTGGAATCGATAAGTGAAGTTTTGGCTCCAAATTGGCACTTCTTCTCCCAAATTGGCAAATGAAACAATGGTGACTATTTTTGAACCATTTTTCTATTTATAAAAAAAATAAAATATTCATTTTTCAAATATTTGATGCTTTAGGGTCATTTGATATAGTTTTAACCATTTTCTATCGCATTTGGAGTATTGGTTAACTGTTTGACCTAGTTTCCAAGTGTGCAGGAGTTGTTAAGTGTTTCTTGGTGCCATCTCTCGCGTTTCAACGGTCATTTCAGGTATGAACACTCCCTTGAATGTTGCCATTATTTTTGCAACGATTAGATTGTAATTATTACTTGATGATGACGAGCTTACTTTTCGTTTATTTTCGTGCTCTTGAAACTATGAAAATAAGTATCGAGTTAAGATTTATCGCTTTTCCGGGCTCGTTAAAATCCCACGGAAAAGGACCCCCCCTGGAGTCTATCTTTTAAGATCTTTTCAGGCTATTGAAATATGAAAATATTGCCAAGCGAACTTGTCGCGCTCATGCTTGTTAAAGTATTTGAATGGTTGCCTTCCTGGCGATAGTTTACCCCTTTTTTGGACCAGGAGGCACTATTTATGAAAAAGGTATACTCCAGCCAATCATGACTAGAAGAGTCCTCTCCTGCATTGTTTTACCCTTTTTCGGGTGATGAGGCTAACTTTACGAAAAAGGACCATTGGAGTCTTCTTTAGTTCTTTTCAGACTCTCTAAACATGCAATGACGACCGAGTTTACCTTCTATGGACTCGTTAAATTCTTACATTGAAGGGCCCGCCATGGGACGAACCCCTCCTATCCCAGGTTCAGAAAATATTTGGAATTGGACTCATCTATGAAAAGAGCTATACCGAGGATCTGGTTACCCTCATCAAGCTCGTAAAAAACACATGAGGCACTCATCATTCGTGATGGGGAAAAAGGAAAGTTTTTATATTACACACTTTGTTAGTGGTTGTACATAGTCGTTCTTGAACATGGCACTCATTTGCATTTGCATACTATACTTGGGTCATCTGTTTGTCCTCGAGTTTTATCTACTCCCCGAGTCTTGTCACTCCTTTGAATCATTTAAAGAAACATTCCCTCATCAGTTGCATTGGGAATTAGTGTTGTACTCGTCATGTCAATATTGCCAAGTCATTCCATGCCCATGTTCAAGAACACATCCATCATATATCATCTGTAGTCAGTACACCCACTGTCATGTCAGTCTACTTTGAGTCAGTCTTGCATGTTACTATATCGTCCATTCTACTCTACACATCTTTTATCGTGTTTCGCGTCGATTGATGGGGTATTCATCATGGCCCTCCTTCGCCGGATTCATCCTTGTTGACATCAACTCATCATTCGAGGATTGAATCTAGAAACCCACCAAGTACCTTGGCCTTGCATGCCTCAATGGCAGGTCACCTCGCTTTCGACATGAGTTCACATCATTGACTCTTGATTGAAATATTTCATCTTGCGTTCGACTTCAACTCACTTATTCACGCTTGGTGATATGTGCTGTGATACCTTGGGAATCATCGACATTAATGGTGATCTCCCTCGTGATTGTTAACGGTTTACATCAATGACCGGTAATCAAGTGGTTTCTACCATGTTCGACGTCAAGACCTTTGTAATCACATGGATAGATTCGTATCATTGCGGGTTCATCTTGAAGACCCTGGGGAGTCATGTTTTACTTAGGTTGAGATGGATTTTGTATTGAGTCATATTACATGGATCCACTTTTGTATTGGTCGTGGTTGTGTTATCATCTCATCATGGATCTACACTTGTATCTAGTAGCCGTGATTGTGTTCAGTTAGTCATTACTACCATGTATCTACATTGTATTGGTCGGAAACCATGTTGTGAGTCATTTGAGACTATGTACTCAGAGTCAGTTGTACTACAACAACGTCCTTCATCCGACAAGTCCATTGCCATTCCTTCTATCAAAGCACTTCACCTGTCTATATTCAAACAACTTCATGCTTTGGGGGGCATTCTGTTACACCTAAAATCTTCCCATCATGAGATTCAGTGTATACACCCTGAAGTTTATTGGAGTAAGTCATTGACCTGAGAGGGATATGTACCCATTTATACTAGGTTCTGAGAGGTCGTCGCAGGTTGTTCTTATACATCATGCGACATCGCATCGGTCTCTCTTGTAGGGTGCGATGAAGTCAGTTAATGGGAAAAAATAGCTTCTTCGAGCTCCTTCTCGAAGTATGATGACTTGGACCCTATCTCTAACCTCTTGGGAGAGCTGGTACTCGATTCCTAACACCTTGGAAGGATCCCTTAAGCCTCTCCTATCATATCTCAACTTATCCCATCCATACCCTATCCACTTAGTCCTATTTAAATGAAGCTCACTCCCATCCTAAGGGAGGAAGTCTATGGTACTCTTATGCTGGTGAAATTGAGCTCATTAGACCTTAAATTATGGCTTAGGAGACATTCACTTCTCTCTAGGAGCTTTGGAATGGATTGTCGGAAGGAGCTTGCAATGTTAAGGATATGGTTGTAAACCTCTTCTCTATTGTACTCCTCACTCTTCAATACAGTTAATATAATTGCTTTCCATAAATGTTGTCTTCTTGATAATGTTTAGAGTTTTCCTCCTTAATTGTTAACTTAGATATATCATATGAGATATATGCTTTCACTTCTCATGGTCTATTATATGTTCAACAGAGTTTAGCTACTGGCAATCTGGTAGCGTTGGAGCATTGGATCAACGAAGGAGAAAGGGATCTACAAATATAAGGTAAGTCATCTACTCTTTCATTTGTATTTCTATATGATCTAGGAAATTATTTTATGTTCTGTCTTATTTGTTATAGACTTGCATTGAGCTAGGGAGATCAGGCCTTGAGTCCGCTCTCAATAGATTGTCCACAAAACATGGACATAAGTGTTCTTCATGTGTTCCTGAGCAAAGTGAGCAGCCAAGAAAGCCTTGGGATCCTGCATTTTCTTGGGGGCTTGTCCCAACCTCAATGAAACAATCATTTTTCCTAGTACTGCTGCCCATGTTGAGGTCGGAATAATCAAAGGCCCAAGATTCAAAGGGAATTTAGGCCATCCCATTCTTTTAGGCCCAATGAGCTTAAGGAAAACTCCATCTGTGACAGTTTGGAATGCTGTTTCTTCAAGTAGGAGTCTGTCTGGGACTATCCTCGGCAACAAATGCATTGTATTACTCCCCCAAACTCTGACATATGAGAAAGACTCTCCCACATACCAATCTCCAATGGCGGGAATGAGGTTTTTGGCATTAGGGGAGAAAGCAGGTGCATCTTCTCTGAATATCTAATGGTAAATTGTGCCAAAGAAGTGATCACATATATCATACAGTAAAGGAACAAAGTAGCTCTTCCACAATGTTGAACAGTAAATGTGAACTGGGGGAGCCATTTGAGTCCAATTCCACCCCATGAAAGGGTATTGGAATTTTGAGTAGAATACATCAATGACACAGGAAGAATAAAAGAAAGAAGGCTTCCTTGTAGCTGGTGTTTTTTGATATCGCTCAATGGATGACTTTAATTCCGCTGACAGAATTGAATCCCAGTTGAATGATTCCCCAGTTGTGAGGACATGATGGGCCATAGGTTCCCATTCACTTTGAACATGGAACAATTGGGTAGACCATACAACCTACAAAGCATGGTTTCCAAGAGGTAATAGGGTTCTTTGAACCACACAACAAGGTATAGGTTATCGACTCTAGGCATGGAGTTGGCCGGTTTATTCATCTAGGATTTTATCATTTTGTCAAAGTTAAACCTAGTGTTGGCAGAATCCAGGAAAGCATCATTAAGGAGTTAGACAGTTGGCTTAAGGGCGTAATCTCTAATAAAAACTTCAGGGCAAAAAGAAACCAGAAGGGACCCTGTGTTGCTGTTAAAGGAAAGGTCTTTAGGGTTGGTGTGGTCAATTATCCACTTAACTGCGCCTCTGTAGGGTAACATGGCAGGTTGAGCTGCTATGGCATGTAACTGTGAATCCCTAATTCTCTCGTAGAGAGGCTGATTGTCTTGGATATCAGACAAGTCATCATTATAAAAAATAACATAAATTTTGGACCAATATATCTGGTAGGGTTCCGAGATTCTATCACTGGTATCATCAAAGATGCCGAAGTTGGGGTCTTTGTTCAATAGGTATTTCTGAGCTGTTTTGGAGCGGGTGATCCTTGACATGTTGAAAAACTGGTAATTTCTAATAAATAAAATAACACAAATAAAAAAATAATTTCAAAATGGAGAAAATTGCAAACAACGAATAAGAAAATGACATGAAACCAACCCGTGCTGACTGTAAATGGCAGAAAATGACCCCTGGTAAAAACTCACAGTAAAAATCCTTGCAGCAGGTAAATTCTCGAAATTGAAAAATGATAAAAGAAAATCGAAAATTCGACATATTTAACAATTTCGTCAGGTGAAATCTGGACCGTGGGATTAAGAAAGATCGATGGCTGAGATCTAACTTGCGGGATGTGGAAGAAGAGTTGTGGAAGTTTATTCTTGCAAATATGTACATTCTTTCTGCAATCTGCAATGTGGGTTGCAGAAACACAACTCTAAATATAAACAAACCAAAAATTTCTGCAATCCGCAATTGCGGTTTGCGGGTTGCGGAAACGCAAACGACACAACTCTAAATATAAACAAATCAAAAATTTCCGCAATCCGCAATTGCAGTTTTCGGGTTGCGGAAACGCAAACGACACAAACTAAAAAAAATGGCATTTCCGCAATCCACAATTGCGGGTTGCGGAAAAACAAGACCCAAATTTTATTGTTCAAACACTTTTCGCAATCTGCAAGTCGCAATTGCGGGTTGCGGAAACGCAAGGTGCAAAATTATTTTTAGACTCTTCCTGCAATCCGCAATTGCGAGTTGTGGGTTGTAGAAGAGAAAGTCCACAATTATTGAAAAATATTTCTGCATTGCGGATTGCGGGTTGGGGAAAGAAAAAGTTCCAAATCCAAAAACAAGGCTTCTGCAATCCGCATTGCGGATTGTGGGTTGTGGAAAAAACAATTTTTTTGGGAAAATTACTTATTTCCACAACTCACAAAAACACAAAAAAAATGAAAGAAATTTCAAAGGATAAAATTGTTCACTGAATCAAATCATGACAAAGACATAAAAACATGATAATTAGGATGGAAAAACCCCAAAATGACTAAGAAATTTGAACATTACCTTTCCATATCAAACTTGGGGCTCCCATGTTTTATTGAAAACATGGGATCTGTTGCACCTACAACAAATGGCGACTGGCTGGGACGAACCAGTTATCTCTGTAAATGAAATCCATAGTTATAAGGAAGATATATCAGCAAATTGATGTTTCAACCTGCATTTTTCAAAATATTCCCATAAAAACACAATCAAAACAACAGAGTTAGTCATATGATTGATATATTCCCATCCAAAACTAATTAATGATGATATTTATCTAGTAAGGAAGTCTAGAAGTAAAAGTGAATTCTCTACCATTATGCAATCATAGGAGGGCAGTTTATGATAAGCCTTAGAGCAACCTTAGATCCATTCTGGTTTACCAGATCATGAATCACATTGAATTTATTAATTATTGTTTATGTATAGATGCATTACTCACAATATATACATTTCTTTTTCTTTTTTCTCTCTTTTTTTATATATATTCACATTTTCCTCTTTTTTATTATTATTTTATTTTGAAAATAGAATGAAAATATGCAAACAAGAATTTTGTTGATACAAGGCCATTGCCCTGACTTGGTGATCAAATTTCAGCAATGCCATTCACAAACCTAATCTAGAAACTGAACAAGGTAGCTCGGTAAGGCGACTCCTTTTCTTCCATCTTTTGACACTGAAAGCAATTATCATGGCTTGGTAACCACATGCTGATAATTCCAATCCAACATCAAATTCATGATCATGGTAGGGATGGCTTGTAATAAGACGCCCCTATCCTTATATATAACAAATTGTCTTAGAAAAGAAAACCAAAATTTATTGGTGCATAAACTACAAGACACTACCATGGCTTGGTAACCATATGCTAGTAGTGTTACTCACTGATGTTTTGCAGATCATGAGTGGACCGACCTGTGATAGGATCTTTCACCTTCCAGCAGTAGTTGAAAGTCATCTTCCTAGCTTGGTGACCAGATGTGGGGATGCCATTCCACTAAACATCTATGAACATAATGGGTTGGCTTGTGATAAGACCCACCATCTTGTAATCTACAATTATTAAAGTAAATTTTTTCAAGGTGATCAGAATGGGATCCAGAGTAGATAAGGCTGACCAGGCTATAATATATGCTTCCATTCCCTAATGAAACATAAGATAAGAAATCCTAGTCACTTCCATGACTTCAATTAACCAAATGAAACATCTATAAAGATGGTGATAAAGGTGGGTAGGTATCAATCAAGGCTCTGCAAATATTGACTGTTTGATTTCATGAAAAAAAATTTTAGATATAGGTTGAATGAAATAATATTGACATTGCTACCTGAAAAATTTAGATTGTATTAGTCTTGAGACACATTGATCAACAACCTTTGCCAAAATTGTGGACATTATTAAAAAAGAAAACCAAAATGTAAAAAGAAAAAAAACCAACAAAAAGAAAGAAAGAAAAGAAAGCAAAACACACTTATATATAGGTAAGCGGATTTGCTCCTCTTGAACAAAGTACTTTTTGAGCAATTGGTAGGTTTCTGAGATACCTTCCAGTGTCTGCAACTGGACAATACTAGGACCAATATTTTATGTAATAATGAATGGTTCTATCCATAGGCATTGGAACTTGGTGTAATCATTCTCGTCTTTGTGTTGTTTATCCCATTTTAACACCAAGTACCCCATAGTAAAATCCCTATCTGATGATGACTTCTCATCAAACCACCTCTTCACTAACTGATAATGCTGATACAACTTGTTCTTAGATTTTTTCCTATCTTCTTCCAGCTTGAGTAACATATCAATTATTTGATGGAGTGGGGAAGAATAATCTTCTTGTATTGAATGTGCTAGCTGTACTGAAGGAATCATAAGGTTGGATGGTAGGATGGCTTCCTTACCATAAACCAAAAAGTAAGGGGAGTTTCCTATGGTTTCTTTTGGGGTGACACGGTCTACCCAAAGAGCATTGTATAGATGGGTGTGTCAATCTTTGTGGTGGGTAACTATTGTCTTCTTTAAGATATTAATCAGGTTTTTGTTGGAAGATTAAGCTAGGCCATTCCCTTGTTGATAGTAATTGGAAGAAAACATCAGTTTTATCCCTTTTTCAAGGGCATATTGTGTAAGATCAATTGAGGAGAAATAAGAGGCATTGTCAAACACTAAGAATTCAGGTGCACCAAACCTATTGACTATTTGACTTTCAAGGAAGGATATCACTTGGTTTGTGTTGGATTGTCTGAGAGGGACTGCCTCTACCCATTTGGTAAAGTAGTCCGTGGCTATCAAGATGTACTTTTGTTGCAGGAAGGAAGCAGGGTTAATGGGTCCAACAAAATCCATGCCCCATTGCTGGAATGGAAACTAGGCTGTAACTGACTGCAGGGGAAATGCAGGTTTTTCATTTTCCCAGCACACTTCTGATAGGCTTCACATATTCTGGCATAAGAGTATGCATATTTGAAAAAAGTAGGCCAGTAGTAGCCTGCCCTCAGGATCTTATGTGCAGTAGTTTCACCTGATAAGTGCCTTCCAGCCGGTCCTGCATGAAATTGCAAAAGAACATCATGAGTTTTAGCTCTCTCTAAACATCTGATAAAAACACCATCATAGTTTTTCCTAAACAATACACCATCTATGAATTGATATGGTGCAACTCTTAACCTTAAAGCTCTATGTTTTTTAAAGTCAAGGGTTTCAGGAGCAAACCCATGGGTTAAGAAAAACTTAATGTCATCATACCATTCCGATATTTGAGTTGTGATGACATTAACAGAACCCGTTGATGTGATTTCCTCTTGCTCCCATTCAATCTGTTCTTGTACAGGATCATTGGATTGAGCAGTGAGAAAACACAAGCCTTGGCCTTTCAAGATCTTTGCTAGTCTGATCTCCAGGTCATATTCTTGCAGAGATGTCATCCAGTGAGCTCTCTTTTCACCCAACACTTTCTAAACCAAAACATTCCTAATAGCTGCATAGGGGACGATTACTTTAGTCCGAGATTTCAATAAATATGGTCTAAAATGTTTTATCGTTTTGTAGACCGCGTAAGCTTGTTTATCAATCTGGGAGTAGTTGAATTCATCCCCTTTGAACGTGGAACTCATGAATGAAATAGGAATTTCAAGATCATCAGGATGCTTCTGTGTAAGAACAGCTGCATAGGAGAAGTTAGTAGCAAAAGTGTATAAAATAAAATCTTTGTTGACATCAGGAGACATCAGAGTGGAGGATTCCGCAATGGCCTTCCAAATTTAAACAAAGGCATTTCTTTGTTCATCAGACCACTTATATTGGGCATCCTTTTTAATCAATTGCTGCAATGGTTTGACAATTTGAGCAAAATTCAGAACAAATCTACGAACAAAATTTATCTTACCTAGAAAAGATTGCATGGATTTACGTGAACTGGGTAGGCCGATCTTTGCAATGGCTTATGTGCGTTCTGGATCAATGATCATGCCTTATTTTGAAACAATAAAACCTAACATCTTACCTTCAGTGACTGCAAATATAGATTTCTCCAGATTGAGTGAAATTCCATACTTTTTGCAGCGTTAAAACACCTGTTTTAGAGCAGACAAATGTTCATGTCTTGTTTTAGAATAAATAGTGATATCATCTAAATAAACAACAACTGAATTGTGCATTAGTCCCCTGAAATCTATATCCATAGCTCTCTGGAACATGGCACCTGCATTTATCAGCCGAAAAGACATCCACCTATAGGAAAAAGTTCCCCAAGGGGTTCTGAAAGTTGTTTTCAGTTGATCAGTGGGAGCAACTAGGACTTGGTTATATCCTGAAAATCCATCAAGGAGAGAAAACATCTTAGTCCCTGCCACCTTCCGTAGAATTTGTTCCATGGGAGGAACATAGTAATTGTCCTTTTCAGAAGCTTTATTTAGATCCCTGAAATCAACACACATTCTGATCTCCCCATTATTCTTACGAACAAGTACCAAGTTTGCTATCCACTTTGTATGTCTGACGGGAAAAACAATTCTTGTTGCCAACAGTTTTTCAAGCTCCTTTTTGACAAAGGGTTCAAGTCTGGAATGCATTTTCCTTAAATTTTGCTGATAGGATTTAATATCAGGTTTCATTGGTATGTTATGGTGCATGACATTGGTGTCAAAAGTTTTGAGTTCATCATATGTCCATGCGAACACATATTTGAACTCTTTGCACAATTTGATGAAAGCTCTCTTTTCCTCAGGAGAGCAGTCAACCCCTAGTTGATTAAACGAGGGTTTTGTTAAGTTCCTAGGTTGACAGGCTCATAATTGAGGGAGAAACTTTGAGTTTTACAGTATGTCTTATGCTTGAACTTATCTTGCAGATAGTAGTATTTCTCCAGGTTGATAACTGACTTAGGGATCAGATTGGAAGGGTAGCTGGGATCAGATAAGGACTTCTCATGTTCATCTTCATCTATTGCCACATCTTGAAAAGTGTTCTGAGTTGTGAGAAAATCTAAGATTTGCTGGTCATCATCAAATACCTTCCAATTAGTTATATTGTCAGGAATCAAAGGTCTGTACATAAGTTCAATTGAAAAAGTGCCCAGGGACAAACCTTCAGGTGGTATCAACTTGGATGCATCATTGGCTAACAGATCTGCATCAAAATTCCGGGACCTTGGGACTGACTTAATATTAAATGCAGAAAAAGAATTAGTTAAGTCCCTTACTAGTTTCTAATAGTTAATCAAATGAGGAGATAAGCAATGGATTTTGTTTCTCACCCGTTTCACTATAATTTCATAATCTCCATAACATTCAATTACCTAGGAACCCATGTCAATTTCCTTCTTGAGTCCCTGCACCAGGGCCTCATACTCAACAATGTTGTTGGTACATTCAAATTCAAGCCTACTGGAAATCATTGTTATGGTCCCTTTTGGATCAATTAAGACACAACCTGCACCAACTCCATTTTTAGATCTAGAGCCATAAAAAACAGAGTCCATGCATTCAAATCTATCCTAAAATTAGTATTTACATTGTATACATTATGTACAACAGTGCCTGAGAATGGAACAGAAGTAAGATTGCCAATTTGGGACTGATTTTGTTCATTCTCCACAGGTGATAAATCCACAGGAAGCTCCCTAAAGAATGTATTGAAAGTGTAGTGTTCCACATGGGAGCTAAAGTATGCAGCAGGATCACTAGGATCATTTAAGTTTGTGACAATTTGTTTCATGTAAGGTTCCCTGCTGATTTTGATTCTGTTTGGTCTTCCATTATAAGGAAGCCATAAGTGGGACCAGTCACTGGCGAAATAGCCTTTGATTTTTTCTAACTAATCCCTACTCAACCACATTCCATACATTTCAGGGATGTCGGCCACAATAATATCCACAGTCTGGTGGATTCTAGGGTTAGCAGATAGTGTTAATAGGACGTTCTTCAGTTCTCCCACTACCCTAACTTTGGATCGATCTAGTTGAACAATTTGAGTAGGGTAGGGCTCCCAAGAGGCATTCAACTTTTTGTAGATAGATAGAGGCATCACATTGGATGAAGCCCCTGAGTCTATCATACATTTATGGACATTTATATTGAAAACTTCAAAAGTAAGCAAGAAAAGGTGTTTTCTTGCTACCTCGTTTTTTATTTCCAGTTTTAGAGTAGGTCTCTAAATTGTTGTTCTGAGCCTCCCTAGGTTTGTTAACAATCATGCTTTTGGGAAGATTGTCTCTCATAGTAGGGATTTTTAGGAGTTCAAAAAGAGAAATGTTGGCTTTCACTCTTTTCAAGTCATCAATCAGATTGTATTCTATTTCAGGAATAAGAGTGTCCTTTTGTGTTGATGTTTTACCTCTGTTTGGTGTGGGTGTTGAAGTGGAAGGTTCCTGTATAGGCTGCCCGTTGCTACTTGTATTATAGGGGTGTTGGACATTGAAGACAACCTCATGCTCATCTTCCTCCTCTACCATGGGAAGCTATGAAAAGAAGCCGATAGTGTTTATCTGCTGGTCTTCTACTTCATCTAGTGGTTCAGGATCTTGATTCTCTTGTGGGTTTTCATTTGGATGATCAAGAGAATTATGTGATTCTAAAACCAAAGCTTTAAAGATAGAAAGAATTTCTTCAGAGTTCAATCCTTTATCAGGATTAGGTGGGACTTGGTTCTGTGGGGGTTGATAAGGTCTTCTGAAGGGTTGTTTATTGAATCCCATGTTCTGGTTTTCTGTGTTGGTCTTTTTTAGGTCTACCATTTCGTTATAAACATTTTGAAGGAATTTCTTCATGTCGTTCATTTCAAAAGGGACCTTATTATGCACAGTGGGTTTTGGAGGGTTATCTGGTTTCTTGCGAGGGGTAGAAGGTTGATCTGATGAAGCATCACGGTTATCTTTCAAGCAGAATATATATTTTTCAACCTGGCTAGCCTCAGCAAAGGCCTCCTGCAAGTTATCTTTACGTGCTCTTTTTACCCACATAGAAATGGGAATGGGTAAACCTTTAACATCATAAGCAACCAGTAGTTCCTCTTCAGGAAGAACAGTGGTAGGGATTCTATTCTTGAGGTGTGAAAATATTTGATTATAATCTTTAACTCTTTCTTTGCCTATGATTTTAACTGAAGACAAATCTATAACCAAGTCCTCTGGAGTTTGTCATCTCCAAATTTCTAGATGAACATTTTTTCAAAGTCATCCTAGGAAGGAATGGATATGGCTTCTAGTGTAAAGTACCAAGTGGATGCTTTACCCTAAAAGGTGTAAGGGAACAATCTACAAACTACATCTTCATGAATGACATTCCTAAGTCTGATGGCTTGCATAAAACTTTTAATATGATCAAGAGCATGTGATTTTTCATCAGAATCAAACTTAGGGAGCCACTTTTCAGGGTTCTTATGGAGCCTGTGTTGTTCTCCAACAACAAATACAACATTCTGGTCCAGCCAGGGTCTGTTTGCACCTTCTGCCATGGGTATATCCTCTGAGGATGGACTGGAGGATGAATCACTATCAGATGATTCGTCAGATGAGGATGAGGAAGATGAAGGAGGTGTTGGTGGAGGTCCACCTGTTACAACTTTGGGCTGATCTTGTTCTCTGTCTTGGAATAACGAATCAAGGTTAAAATCAAGGGACTCTTGGTGGCTAGATGAATCGTGGTGTTCGGTATTTTGGTCACCTATATTTTGATTATCTTAATTATTAGTCCGCGGGTCATTGTTCTGGTGATGTTGAATTGCTGCTAGTTCGAGATTATGCTCTTCGGCGATCCTTTGTTGTAACCTATCAACACTATCAAAAGAACCTTTGAGTAAGTGTGAAAGTTTAAGGGGTCCCCTAGTGGGTGATATGAAAACGATTTCGGCCCTTCTAGTTTCCTGCTCTATCATATGGGTAGTAGGAATCGTAGTTGGTTGTTGCACTGGTTGTTCTGCAGATGTCGATGCCTGTGTGTGACTATGGGTAACGATTGATGATTTTGTTGGAGGAGGTATATTGATCTGTGTCGTGTCCAAGAAGCACGAGGGGGACAACAGTTTGACTGAATGAGTTGGCTCTGTTATGGCGGAAGCTTAATAAACTGAATGAGAAAAGAAGGATTACGCAACCAGATAAACACAATGAGAAAAGCAGTATTACGAAACCAGATAAACACAATATGCGCAAACAATATGCAGTAATGCGAACTGTTCTTCTATTACTTACAAACATATCAAAAACTGATGTATGTTACAATATTATACATGCTTATATATAATTATGAGATGCTTGGGTGCCTGCTCGTTATGTTCAGTTACAAAGAAGAAGTTAGAACAGTTTCAACATTTCAACAGTTACAGTCGACTGAAGACAGAGGGACAGTATGTCGAAGTTCGACAGTCATTGGTTGCATGTCGACGCTGCTTGTCGATGTCGCGAACTGTGAGGTTGATGAACATGTCGAAAGGTGTAGAATGTGTCGCAGTATGTCGAAGTTGAGACTCGTCGGAGTTGTGTCAAAATTGGAACGTGTCGAAGTTGTCAAAGTCATGTCGGATCGAAACCTGTCAAAGTTGTATCAACATCAATGACTTTCCAACTATGATGCGGATCAGAACTCCTTCCTTAAGAAACAATGGACCCCATTGTTTGCTCATGAAGGTGAGGAAACTTGTCGGTCACTTCAGTAACAGAGTACTACTTTCCTTGAGATGGGATCTGGCCAGCTTTGGAAACCTGAAACAAGGCAATTGTGTTCGTCCTTGTGAGGCGTACTCGTTTTCCCACAATGGTGTCGCAAGGAATAGTCTCCTGAACATCTGGATGGATGTCTTCGGGTTCTACTGTCTATAAGTCATTATGTTCCAACTGTTAGGATATCTCATCATTCACTTGTGTACTTTGCATGCATGCATGCATCTGCATGTTGCGCAGTCATCAGTGTGGTACCTCCAGCACCTAGTTCATAGTCTCCCACATCCGCATGTTTCCCATTCATCAGTGTGGTACCTCCAGCACCTAGTCCCTAGTCTCCCAACACTAGGGAGCTACTTTTCGCTTATATTTAGCCCTCTCAGCCAATCATGCGCCCACTTTCTCACCTTCCACATGAGAAAGGCGCCCTTATCCAGTTATCAGTCAATTACACTCAGTTAGCCACTAGTCTTTTCTTTATTTTAGGAAAGACTGACTCCTCATTGTAGTTATCACTCCGATTGACCTCCGATGAGACATGACCACCTGTTCTAAGTTCAGTTAACTCCTCATGCGCCCTCCACTGAGACTCCTTCCATACATTAGTGCCACTACCATCAGTTACACTTAGTTACACTCAGTTACACTCCGTTATACTCAGATACACTCAGTTAGACTCAGTTTGACACCTGTGTGATCGTTACTTGTGCATTGATGACCACCACTGATGATGATGAGGACTTCTAGTTGGAGTCAAGCTATGCCATGTAGTATATTCGAATGACCTCCTTGGTGTAATGTCCCCATTTTGACGCCCTTTGTATTAAATCGTAAATGATGTAAATATGGTTCTTTAATCATGGTGAGGAGCTCAAGGCCAAGGCCCCACCATTGATTTAGCATTTTATGTGACGGCAATTAGAAATAGATGCCTATGGTTCTTGTGCTAGATAGGCACAATGTAAATAAGACATCATGTAATTACGAATTTTTAATGAAAAACCCACAACCGGCTATGCAATGCAATAAAAGAGATGGGGCATGAATCTACAAGGAATAGGGAGGGAAATTATTCAAACCCTTGAGCCAATGATTTTAATCCATGTGTCAATGAGAAAACCCCAAAAATCCTCAACTACCCATTTTGGGTTATGCACCCAATCATTTAATTCTTCCAAGAGTTGGTTGAGGCAGTTAATGCCTTGGGAATGAGGAGGTATGGCAGCCAATTTCGTGTATGGGCAGGCCATCAACCTGGGAAATCGTGTTTTTGCTTCTTGGGCAAGAAAACAACCATGAAATGGTGCCCAAAAGCCATTCTAACCCCATAGTTTTTCATCTCTCAGGCAGACTGAGCTCACTGGAATTTTATCCTCACGTTTTTCACCATAACCTTGCGTTTTCCATGCCCAGGAACTCGTTTTTGGTATTGTGCAGCAGCTGGGGAAGGAGGGACGCGATTTGGGACTGAGGGAGAGGTCGTTTTTTCCCCTGGGGCATTTTTCTGGAATAGGTTTTGCTCTCCTAGTCGAATTTTCCCAGTTGCCAATACGTTTTGGGTCTGCCCACATTTTTTTTCTGAAGCTCAAGAAACCCCATCTCATGCATCCCACTATTGAAATGTTTTTCTCATGCTCAGCAAGTGTAGTTTTGTTGTTATGTGCATCCTTGTTTGATTTGAACCTGTGAGCAAGAACTGGAATGGTAGTGGACAGAATTGGCTTGATAAACCTAGTGTAGGGAGTAACCTCTCAAGAAGATCAAGAGGGCTGGCTACTTTTCTATGCACACCCTGAGAGCACTAGAAAGGAAGGTATGGTTTGAGGGACTGTGTGGCAGTGAAGAGAATACTTCCTTGTGTTGGGTGTGTAGGAATTGTGAGTGCTAAGCTGAATAGATCTGGGAGGGGTACCCATAGCTCTGTGGTTGAGCTCACTAGCTTAGCAATTCTTCCTTTCCATTTCCTAGCAGCCCGATAAACCCAATTGTAGATTGGCTTGGCTTATCTTTGTGTATGCTTGGCTATGTGTGAGTCTGTTGTTCCCTGGTTCCTTGTAGTAATCATGCCCAGCTCAGGGGTGGCAGTTGTATCAAGAGGTTGATAAGCACAACTGGCCTATGGTTGGGTGGAACGTTGCAGTTGCATAGCCAGTTGCTTGGGACTACTGTTATAAGATAAGTACTCTCTTGTGTTAACTTGCAAATATTTATTTGATAAATATCTTGTATGTATAATGAATGTGTAATTAAAAATCAATTCCGCTGTGTTTTTCTTATACTTACACATTTTCATATGTTCTTTCAATTATGTGAATGCTTACTTAAATTCTTATGGGGCTAGATGCCCAGTTTTAGCGTCACGTCTCCTCTCTATCATGCTGGTATGATAGGAGGGGACGTTACAGTTTGGTATCAGAGCTGCTGGTTGCAACATTGGACCTCTATGGGCCAAATCCAATCACAACCACATGGGAAGGTCCCTTCCTGATCACCACAAGTCTTAGCATTGGGCCTAAACAGGCTAAGTTGGATAGATTACAGGGGTAAGATCACCTCCTGCTGGGCAGCAGTCATCACTGAAAGAAGGGAAGATGTCAAAAATTTTCTTAAAGTGTTTTTGAAAAAAATTGTTTAAGTCTGTTTCGGAAATAATTCTCGAATGTCTTCTGAAACTGCGGAAGCATTCCGCGAGTTTTTCCGCAAACGCGGAAGAGTTCGGGAAGTCGCCCAAAATTTCGGAAGGAATTCTCTTCCAAAATTTGTGGAAGGAATTCTCTTCCGAAATTTTCAGAAGGAATTCCGGAATGTCTTCCGAAACTGCGGAAGACTTCGCCGAATCATTCCACAACTGCGGAAGACTTAGCCGAATCATTCTGTAACTACGGAAGACTAAGCCGAATCGTTCCACAACTGCGGAAGACTAAGCCGAATCGTTCCACAACTACGGAAGCTGTCGCTGAATGGTTCCGCAACTGCGGGAGCATTCGTCGAATCGCTCCGCAACGGAAGCCTTCGCAGAACGGCTCCGCAACTGCAGAAGCCTTCGCCGAATGGCTCCGCAACTGCGGGAGCATTCGTTGAATCGCTCCGCAATGGAAGCCTTCACTGAATGGCTCCACAACTGCGAGAGCCCTCGCCGAACCACCCCGCAATTGCGGAAGGCTACAGCCAACCGCCCCGCAATTGCAGGAGCATTCAGCGAACTGCCCGTTGCGGAAAGATTCCTAAAAAAAAAAAAAAAACTGAGGGCGCTGCCCTCGACCTGCCCTGCAGTGGCGAGCCACAAGGGGGCAAGCCCCCTTGACCCCCTTTCTTTTTCCCCCTCGTATGTCATTGATTGTGAGAAAATTCGAAGATTTTGACAAATTGTCAACATCATATTTTCCCACGTGCATGAAGTAAATTATGAATTTCTGAGAATATAATGCAGCTAACAATTGTGTGGATGAACACATTTGGCAGAATCACAGTTACATCAGGGCAGCACACTAGATAGTACAGTTGGAAAGTTTTGAATCTTGGTTGGGCCAAGAAAATCAACATTATGGATGATGCACAGGATCCCTATGAACCTGAGACAGATGCCATGGGGGAAAACATACATGTTGAAAATGTTGAAACAAAATCTAATGGGAGAAGAAATCAAGAGACTCCTCCAGGTATTGCAGCCACCATGAGAAGCCTAAGGGTGGAGTTGCAAAGCTGTAGGGAAGATAATGAAAGGATGATTAAAGCTCAGGAAGAACAAAATCAATTGAATGCAGCTATGCTACAGAGTTTAACAGACATCCAAAGGCAAATAAACTCTGGGCACCAGACATCAAATCCAGAAAGGGGTGGGAGTAGCTCTAGAAGGAATTCCCGTAAGAGGGCTAGTAGCTCAAGGAGAGTTTCTACAGACATAACATACACTCCAGAGATCTCTTCTAATGAATCATCTGACTCTGAAGAATCCATTAAGGGTTCAAGCTCTTCATCTCGCATGAGTAAGAGGAAGAAGCACTACAAGAACAATTCACATGGGGAATTCAAGAAGGCAAAACCTCCTACATTTGGTGGAGAGGTAAAGTCGGGTCAGGAAGCTGAAGCTTGGCTTCTTGGGATGAGAAAATATTTCCAAGTCCAAGACTACTCTAGAAATATGAAGGCAAGGGTAGCCATCTTCAACTTGAATGGAATAGCATCTATATGGTGGGAACACACCAGGCAAGTGAAGAAGATCAATGAAAGGAAGATTGTGTGGAAGCAGTTCAAGAAATACTTCAAGCAGAAGTACCTCTCTGATAGGTACTATGATGATAAGATCAAAGAGTTCCATGAGCTGAGATTGGGACAATTGACCATGGAAGAGTATGCAAACAAGTTCTTGGAGCTGCTGAGATATGTCAAGTACATTCGAGATGATAAGGTGAAAATTCAGCATTTCCTAAGTGGACTGCCCCAGTCATATAAAGATAGAATTGAGTTCGATGAACCTCGAACTCTAGAGGAGGCCATAAGAAAGGCCAAGTATTGCTTTGATCAAAACAGAAGCAAACCAAAACTCCATAAGGCATGGAAGGATAGGAAAAACGAAAAGTTTGATCAAAGGAAGAAGGGGTTCAAGCCTCCTCAATTCCGGAATTAGCAAAGGAAACCATCACAGGTTGGGACTAAGCCAACTAGGATGATGGGAGACAAGCCAAGAGATCCAAAGGAACCAAGAGAACCACTTCAATGTTGGGGTTGTGGAGGAGACCACATGCTTAGGAACTGTCCACATCGGAATGGGAATGCACATCAAGTTCACAACATCCAAAGAGCTGACACCGTGGGTCAAGTGGCAAGGAAAATCCCTAGAATCTATGCAGCAGTAGACGACCGCCAAGCAGATCATCAGTCAACTGTGGTTGAAGTTGAAGGTAATACTGCTAAGCAATCTGTTTCTATTTTGATTGATCCTGGATCTACTCATAGTTATGTCACTCCTAGAATTGTTGAGATTTGTGCTTTCAAGAAATTAAAGCATAGTAAATCATGGTTAGTTCAACTAGCCACTGGAACCAAGAGAAAAGTTAGTGAAATAGTAGAGAAATGTCCATTAGAGATGGATGGGCTATTCACCTATGCAGATCTGAATGTTTTGCCACTGGGTTCCTATGATATTCTCATTGGAATGGATTGGTTAGAAGCACACAGGGTTAAACTTGACTGCTACAATAAGACATTTGAATGCATGGACGAAGAAGGAAACCCAAGGGTTGTAAAAGGAATTCCAAAGGTGACTTCTGTTAGATAGGTTTCAGCCATGCAGTTGAAGAAGTTCTGTAGGAAGGGATGTCAATTGTATGCATCCCACATTTTAGAGGCAGCAAAGGGTGAAACTCGTAAATTGGAGGACTATCACGTATTGCAAGAATTCAGGGATGTTTTTCCTGATGATATTCCAGGACTCCCTCCAAAGAGAGACATTGACTTTACAATCGAGCTTGTGCCAGGAGCGGCACCAGTGTCTAAGACACCCTATAGGATGAGTACACCGGAATTGTTAGAATTGAAGATGCAATTACAAGAGTTGCTGGAAAAGAAATATATTAGGCCAAGTGTGTCCCCGTGGGGAGCACCTGTTCTATTTGTGAAAAAGAAAGATGGAACACTCAGGTTATGTATTGACTACAGGCAGTTGAACAAAGTCACTGTGAAGAACAAATACCCATTGCCCCGAATTGATGACCTTTTTGACCAAATGAGAGGAGCAAAAGTATTTTCAAAGATTGACTTGAGGTCTGGTTACCATCAGGTAAGAATCAAAGAAGAGGATATCCATAAGACAGCCTTTAGAACGAGGTATGGACACTATGAGTTTGTAGTGGTACCATTCGGTCTCACAAATGCACCAGCTACATTCATGTGCCTCATGAATAATGTTTTTAGCAAATATTTGGACAAGTTTGTTCTTGTATTCCTAGATGACATTCTCATATATTCTAAGAATGAAGAAGAGCATGAAGAACATTTGAGAAGGACAATGCAATTATTAAGGGAGCATAAGTTGTATGCCAAGTTGAGCAAATGTGACTTTTATAAATATAGAATTCATTATTTGGGTCACATCATCTCCGACAAAGGAATATCTGTAGACCCTGAGAAGATTGAAGCCATTATGAATTGGCCAACTCCAAGGAATGTGACTGATGTGAGATCTTTTATGGGCCTTGCTGGTTACTACAGGAGGTTTATCGAAGGATTCTCCAAGGTGGTAAACCCGATCACTTCTTTGCAAAAGAAGGGGATAAAGTTTGAATGGTCACCAAGATGTGAGGAAAGTTTTCAACGGTTGAAGAATCTTCTTACAAGTGCACCTATTCTGAAGATTGCAGACCCGGAAAAAGACTTTGTGGTGTGTACCGATGCATGCAATCAAGGACTTGGAGGAGTTCTTATGCAAGACAACCACGTGATATGCTATGAGTCAAGAAAGTTGAAGGAGCATGAGAAGAACTATGCTACTCATGATATAGAACTTGCAGCCATAGTACATGCTTTAAGGATGTGGAGGCATTACTTAATGGGAATGAAATTTGAGTTAAGGACAGACCATTGTGGTCTGAAATACTTGTTTGATCAGCCAACTTTAAATGCTAGGCAAGCTAGATGGTTGGAATTTTTGTGTGAATTTGATTTTGAGATCAAACACATAAAAGGGAAAGAAAACAAGGTGGCTGATGCACTCAGCAGGAAGGTGTGTGAAATGGATGTGGCAGCGCTTAGTACTTGCCAACCAGATTTGAAGTAGCAGATTGTTAACCATATGGTTGAGGATGAAGTGTATGAGCAGGTAAGGGGCAAATTACAGCAACAAAACCTTAAAAAGAAGTATGAAGGCTATCATTTGGAAGAAGGCGGACTTCTTACTTATAAGAATAGAGTCTATATTCCAAATGCGGCAGATTTAAGGAGAATGGTTATGGATGATATACATAAAGCTCCATACTCTGGTCACCCAAGATATTAGAAAACAATTGCTACAGCAAGAAAATATTACTTCTGGCCGGGCATGAAGAAGGATGTCCTTGAATACATTTCTAAGTGCATGGAATGTCAATAGGTGAAGGTTGAACACCAACACCCTGCAGGTTTATTGCACCCAGTGCCAATTCCAGAATGGAAATGGGAAATAATTTCCATGGATTTTATTACAGGATTGCCAATGACTAAGAGACAGCATGATTCCATCATGGTTGTGGTGGACAAGTTAACCCAGGCAGCACATTTCATACCGGTTAAGTCCACACATAAAGCCGATGCCATTGCAAATATTTTCATGAAGGAAATTTTCAGATTACATGGGTTGTCTAAGGCCATAATTTCTGATAGGGATACCAAGTTCACTTCCAATTTTTGGAAAGGTCTCTTTGCAGATTTGGGTACACAGCTAAGCTTTAGTACCGCATACCATCCTCAAACAGATGGGCAAACAGAAAGAGTAAATTAGGTGCTTGAAGACATGCTCCGCATGTATGTGATGGACAAACCATCCAAGTGGGAGGATTACCTACACTTGGTAGAATTTGCATATAACAATGGGCAACAAGCATTGTTGGGAATGAGTCCTTATGAGGCTTTGTACGGAAGAAGGTGTAGGACACCAGTGACTTGGGACAATCCAGTGAACAGAATTGTACTTGGGCCAGAATTGCTCAAGGAAATGGAACAAGAGGTTGCCAAGATCCGGCAAAATTTAAAAGTAGCCCAGGATAGGCAGAAAATCTATGCAAATAAACATAGGATCCATAGGGAATTCAGTGTTGGGGATCATGTGTATCTTAGAGTGAGATCAAGGAAGAGTTCCTTGAAGCTTGGGAGTTGTGCCAAGCTATCACCTAGATATTGTGGGCCATTTGAAGTGCTTGAAAGAATAGGACCAGTTGCATATAGACTTGCATTTCCTGCTAGCACTAAAGCTCATAATGTTTTTCATGTCTCTTTGCTTAAGAAATATGTACATGATCCTAACCATGTGATTAATTGGGATGTGATCCAGGTGGAACCCGAGGGAGAATTCCATTGCGCATCCTAGACAAGAAGGTAACATTGCTCCGGAACTGAGCCATCGGACAGGTAAAGGTGCAATGGAAGCACTACGGTCCCGATGCGGCTACATGGGAGCTGGAGGATGCCATGAGGGTGGCATATCCATTTTTGTTCAATTTTGATGAGCACTGAGGACAGTGCTAATGTAAGGGGAGGGGAATGTAATGTCCCCATTTTGACGCCCTTTGTATTAAATCGTAAATGATGTAAATATGGTTCTTTAATCATGGTGAGGAGCTCAAGGCCAAGTCCCCACCATTGATTTAGCGTTTTATGTGACGGCAATTAGAAATAGATGCCTATGGTTCTTGTGCTAGATAGGCACAATGTAAATAAGACATCATGTAATTACAAATTTTTAATGAAAAACCCACAACCGGCTATGCAATGCAACAAAAGAGATGGGGCATGATTCTACAAGGAATAGGGAGGGAAAATTTTCAAACCCTTGAGCCAATGATGTTATTCCATGTGTCAATGAGAAAACCCCCAAAACCCTCAACTACCCATTTTGGGTTATGCACCCAATCATTTAATTCTTCCAAGAGTTGGTTGAGGCAGTTAATGCCTTGGGAATGAGGAGGTATGGCAGCCAATTTCGTGTATGGGCAGGCCATCAACCTGGGAAATCGTATTTTTGCTTCTTGGGCAAGAAAACACCCACAAAATGGTGCCCAAAAGCCATTCTAACCCCATAGTTTTTCATCTCTCAGGCAGACTGAGTTCACTGGAATTTTATCCTCACATTTTTCACCATAAACCTGCGTTTTCCATGCCCAGGAACTCGTTTTTGGTATTGTGCAGCAGCTGGGGAAGGAGGGACGCGATTTGGGACTGAGGGAGAGGTCGTTTTTGCCCCTGGGGCATTTTTTTGGAATAGGTTTTGCTCTCCCAGTCGAATTTTCCCAGTTTCCAATACGTTTTTGGTCTGCCCACATTTTTTTTTTTCTGAAGCTCAGGAAACCCCATCTCATGCATCCCACTATTGAAACGTTTTTCTCATGCTCAGCAAGTGTAGTTTTGCTGTTATGTGAATCCTTGTTTGATTTGAACCTGTGAGCAAGAACTTGAATGGTAGTGGACAGAATTGGCTTGATAAACCTAGTGTAGGGAGTAACCTCTCAAGAAGATCAAGAGGGTTGGCTACTTTTCTATGCACACCCTGAGAGCACTAGAAAGGAAGGTATGGCTTGAGGGACTATGTGGCAGTGAAGAGAATACTTCCTTGTGTTGGGTGTGTAGGCATTGTGAGTGCCAAGTTGAATAGATCTGGGAGGGGTACCCATAGCTCTGTGGTTGAGCTCACTAGCTTAGCAATTCTTCCTTTCCATTTCCTAGCAGCTTGATAAACCCAATTGCAGATTGGCTTGGCTCATATTGGTGTATGCTTGGCTATGTGTGAGTTTGCTGTTCCCTAGTTCCTTGTAGTAATCATGCCCAGCTCGGGGGTGGCAGTTGTATCAAGAGGTTGATAAGCACAACTGGCCTATGGTTGGGTGGAACGTTGCAGTTGCATAGCCAGTTCCTTGGGACTACTGTTATAAGATAAGTACTCTCTTGTGTTAACTTGCAAATATTTATTTGATAAATATCTTATATGTATAATGAATGTGTAATTAAAAATCAATTCCGCTGTGTTTTTCTTATACTTACACATTTTCATATGTTCTTTCAATTATGTGAATGCTTACTTAAATTCTTATGGGGCTAGATGCCCGATTTTAGCATCACATCTCCTCTCTATCATGCTGGTATGATAGGAGGGGACGTTACACTTGGGCAATTCGAATTGCTCACTCATTGTGACAGTATTGTATTGTATTTTTCACCCTTATTGGGATATTGAGCACTGATGCATGTTCTTGCACAGTTACACCATATTTTCTGAGTTTCATCTATTGTGATTGATTTACTTGTTCATTAGATCTGTTGTGACTAATTCTACATGGTATCAGAGCCATTGCAGGGACAAGATTTCTCTTCTACAGGTGTTCTACATTATGATTTGAGTGAAATTGCTCAATTTTGAAAAAGTTTGGGCATGAAAGATCTCATGTGCATTCGCTCATGTGCATGCAAAGCAGCAAAAATACTCCAATACCACTCTAGAAGCTTGAGTTTTCCACATAATTCCTGGAATCGATACATTGGAGCCCTTCAACATTGTTTGATCTCCAATCCCAGGTGTGATGCAACTCTAAAAGGGTGGATTGTTCGACCTTACGGTTCTTGTTTTGATTGTGATTTGTAGGTTAATCATATCTATCATGTTGATGTATATGTAACTTCGGAATGTATTTCACATATATGTATATTGTATTCCTATAGAGATGGTATTATTCCTCTATAAGGAAGTGTCGTCATTTATATTGTAAGTGTCGTAACTTATACTTGATGGGTTATTAGACCACCTTATTTGGGGTCGGCCCTGTATAAGTCATGTGGGTCAAAGGGTTATTAGACCACCCTATTGGGGGTCGGCCATGTGGGTCAAAGGGTTATTAGACCACCCTATTGGGGGTCGGCCCACTCAGCATTATGTTATGTGGTAAAGTTCGAGCCTACATGAGTTAGGTAAAAAGGCAAGTCAAGTCAAGTATAAATAGAGTGCGGGAGGCACTCTATTTACTCACTCACTTCTCACACATGCACTCAAGGAGGAGTGGCGCACTTATGGAGGAGGAGGATCTGCTGCTAGGTTATGGCTATCTCTCTTGGTTGGTTGTATCATTGCTCTATCTATCTCTGAGGAAGTTATTGGGGTTTTTCACCTTTATGGTTTTCCCCAAGTAAATCTTTGTGTCTCTTGTGTGCTTGCATTATTGTCTCCATGATTGATATGCTGTAGATATGCTGTACATGTTGTTCTCTCAGTTAAGATCCTAGATCAGATTGAAGTAAATTCAGAAAATTTAACATGGTATCAGAGCTAGCCTGAAAGAAGGCATGATATGGCATGTATGACACTTGTTGCACTTACGATGCTAAGGCTTGATATAGCAAAAACCAGTCATCGTAGCACTTTCGCTATAAATCCATTTTGGTGAAGTTTTCGGATCTGAAATTGTTACAGGCCGAAGCTAAGATCTCCAGGTATCTTGTGTCCAAAGGAAAACCTCTAATTCGTTGTACTTTGTGATTTATGATCTGTACAATATAGGGTTTCTGCCTCTTCCAGATCTGAGTCAAAATCAGGTGACCTTGGGAAAAAGGTCATATCTTGGGCTAGGAAGCTCCAAATGAAATTTCGTAAAAAGTTACAGGTAGTACACAGTCTTTAATATCTCAGAAAACTTTTTCAGAGGCCGAAGTTGAACCAGTGACACGTGGCACGCCGTACAAGTTCGCTCTCCTGTATTATCCCATAAACAGGTCACGTTGCGACATTTGGCATAAATCTCTCTCAGAGAGTCCAATTGAGGTCAGACCTGTCAGGATGGAAAGGTAACAGGCCGAGCTATCTCAGAAAACTTTTTCAGAGACCGAATTTAAAACCATGACACGTGGCACGCCGTACAAGTTCGCTCTCCTGTTTTATCCCAAAACAGGTCACGTTGCGACATTTGGCATAACTCTCTCTCAGAGAATCCAATTGAGGTCAGACCTGTCAGGATGGAAAGATAACAGGTCAGGCTATCTCAGGAAACTTTTTCAGACCCCGTGGATCAAAAATTTCGGAGTTACACGAGAAACAATCAGGTACATATTTCTGTCAAAACAGAATTATTTTTTGGTACCTTCATTCATGGCTTCCGGAATTTAGGGCTTTGGAGAAAGTTGGAATTTTTGTAATCGGAGACCACGGCTGGATACTACTCATCAAAATAGAAATTTAGAGACCAATATCAGAATTTTTGGTTGGGCAGAAGGCCGGGTTTGATTAGACCCTAGTTCGGGACTTTGATAAGAAAAGTGGAAAATTAGGGCTTCTGTAAAAATGGGAATTTTTGAAATCTGTGACCACGGCTGGAAGCTCCTCAGAAAAATAGAAGCTTAGAGCTTTGGATCAAACATTTTGATGGGGCAAAAGAGTGGGCTTCATCAAACCCCAGTTCAGGGTCACGTCCAGTGAATCCGGAAGTTTCAAAGGCAAAATTGAGGAGTGAAACTTTGCAGTTTTCAAATTCTGAATATACCAGTTTGATCATCTCATCAAGGCGCATATTTCTATCCTTTCGAAAGTTTGAAATTCAAAGTTTGAATTTTTGGGGTTTATCTAACAAACCCATATCCAGCTCAAGGTCCAGTTCTTGCAAATCAAGTGGATTGGGTTAATCCTAGAAGAAGATGGATTGATCATCTGCATGAGTAAAGAAGTTCCTGTTTCAGAGGGAGATGAGGCTAAGGCCTTACATAAGAAGATTACAAGCGATCTCAACAGGTATGACTCATCGAGGTATGTTTCGATATTTTCCATGATTAAGTTTATGGTATGTCTTCATGTTATTACGGTTAGTACAATTTTGATTTTAGATTTGTCGTATCACCTTAACAAAATTATGAATGCATGATAGAAGATATTCATTGGTTAGGGTGTTGACACTTATGATTGTACTAATGCATTATGGTGTTGTATGAGGTTTATGTTGTCTACTAACATGAAAGGTACACCAAGGAAGACAAATCATGTTCCAGTTCAAGAACATATGATCATGATGACATGAGAATAAAGACTCATCCATTGTCATGGATCTCATAGAAGATCCATTTACGAGGTATGTATAACTTGGTTTTGTAATGGTTAACCTATGAGTTATACAGGTTACTAGCACAAGTCATTGAAGAAGAACAAGAAGATATCATGTGAGTATGTTAGACATAACTAGCTAGCATGCTAATACAGGTATGTTTTTCCTATATCAAGATAGAATCCTACCTTGTGTTAGGATCTTATACTGTTGTTGATAATGATTATTCATGAAGTCATAAGTTTGAATAATCATGGTTGTATGCATATTATGTTTCTTACCTTAATTGATGATATGACTAACCAGAAGAATCATGATGGTATAGGTTTGAATAATCACAGGTTTTATGCATAATATATCTCTTATCTTGATTGATGATTCAACTAACCTGAAGAGTCATAGGTTTGAGTAATTACAGGTTTAGACATGTTATGTTTCTTATGATTTGACTAACCATAAGAATCCTTGAATGCTAATGCTTATTATTTCTGTTTGAAATGATCATGACTATACATGCTTGAGATTATTGTGTTTCAATAGTATACTAATGAATGTATGATTTTATATGAGATCAAAAGGATAACACATTCATGATACTAATAAGCATGCATAGGGACCAAGGATGAATGTAAGTTCAAGGACAGGTAATCCAGGAAGCAAAGATCAAGAGGGAGTACACTCCAGTGGTTTATGCAAGGATGCAGATATTCAGAGGGAGTTGACCATCTCTCTACATTCCACAACAGAAAGGTGTAGAAGAAGCTACTTCAGTTTAGGACCCCAGCAGCTCCTGCAAGGAAGTGAAGACTCAGAGGGAGTCCACCTAACGAACAAACAAAGATAAGTATTGTCATTTCTTGCATATGTGTTTGTTTAAATAAAATTGTTCAATGATGTATATGCCCATGTTCCTAGACTTAGGATATGTATTGTGCATATTAGAATAGTTGCATTGATGAACAGTATACTACTAATATACATGGGTAAGTGGCCTATGGCACTGTACAACATTCCATTGCTACTTATCTAGAATGAAACCTCTTTGCTGACATGTTGGGAGTTGTGCACACTCTTAACAATGTTCTGGTAGAGATTGGAAGGCATCTAGAAAGTTACAGGATATGGATAAATGTTGTATTGAAGCATTGGCTAAGATAATTGCATGACTGTATGGCATATTTCTTTATGTGTAAGAATTTGTTCTGAAAAATATGAGATGTTTTCTAATCATGCAATTTAACTTGTTGTGTAGGAAAGATCGTATGCCATCTCCTACAAAAGAAGAACTACAACATTTGTTCCAGCAAAAAAGATATCTATTGAAGATATTGAAGTTCCCAGGATCTGGGATGAAGAAATGAAATGCCATGATCCGTCGATCATGTAGAATGATGTTTGGGATGTAATCCCAAGACATGAAGGGAAGTTTGCTATGACTTCCAAATGGAACTATCAGATCAAGCATGTTGCAGATGGCAGCATTGAGAAATATAAAAGTGATGAAATAGAAGATACACCAAATGAATTCAAGACAACTTCCTTGAATGGTGTAGTTGAAGAAGAAGTGTATGTAGAGCAGCCACTTGGTTCTGAGACACATGATAGGAAATCATATATGTGCAGAACTTGGTATGGTGAAGATAGATTGATTGCCGACACGCAGCGGAAGCTTACTACCGAGTTCGAGATGAAGAACTTGGAGATGATGCACTATTTGTTTTTGGCATGGAGGTGTGGCAGAGTGCAGATAGAATCTTCCTTGGACAAGGGAAGTAAGCAGTAGAGATCCCAAAGAGGTTCGGGATGATGGATTGCAAGGCCATGGCCACACCTATGGCATCGAATCTGAAGCTTCTATGTGATGCTTCATCTAAGCTGATTGATGTCTCTATGTATCGCCAGATGATTGGGTCCTTGATGTACCTGACGAACATGAGACCAGACATTTGCTTTGCTATGAACACATTGAGCCAGTTCCTGACGGATCCGAGGAGTGTTCACCTGGTTGCTGTAAAGCATATTCTGAGGTACCTGAAGGGTACAGTGGATTATGGGCTCAAGTATGAAGCAAATCAAAAGTTTAACCTACAGGGTTATGTTGATTCAGATTGGGCTGGCAATGTTGCAGATAGGAAGATCACATCTGGGTGCTGCTTCAGTATGGGATCAGGTGTGATCTCTTGGTTTAGCAGGAAGCAGTCCTGCTTAGCACTGAGTACAGCTGAGGCAGATAATGTTGCAGCCTGTTCAGCTAGTTGTGAGACAGTATGGCTACGGAAGCTACTGTCTGGGTTATTTGATCTCCCATTGGAGGCTACTGGTATCTTCTGTGATAACCAGAGTTGTGTGAAGCTGTCCGAGAACCCAGTGTTTCATGACAGGTCGAAACACATAGAGATCAAATATCACTATATCAGGGATATGGTGCAGAGAGGAGCTGTGAAGATCCTATATGTTGCGACAAACGAGCAGATTACAGATGTGCTGACGAAGCCGCTAGCCAGAGTGAAGTTCGAGTACTTCAGAGAGAGGCTTGGCGTTCTTCAGATCGAGGACACTTCGAGGAAGAAGTGATGGACACATTTGCTGAAGCCATTCCAAGCATGTTGGAAGGAGGATCCTTCACATGGCTGTGGATATAAGCGCTGGATAATGGGCATCAGGATGATGTTCTGGTTTCTGCTTGATATGATCAGTTGGATCATTTTTATGTATGTATGTATGCATCATGTTGGATGCTGGATATGATCAGTTGGATCATGTGTACGTATTTTGTATATGCATCATGTTGGATGCTTGGACCATGTATCTGTATATGTATCAGGTGGATACATTGTATGATCAGGTGGATCATGTATGGTGATATGTATCATATATTTTTATTTGTATCAGGTGGATACATTGATGATCAGGAGGATCATGTATGATGATATGTATCAGGTAGATACTTGGTATGCATCAGGTAGATGCATTGATGATCAGGAGGATCATGTATGATGATATGTATCATGTATTTGTATCAGGTGGATACATTGATGATCAGGAGGATCATGTATGATACTTGGTATGCATCAGGTAGATGCATTGATGATCAGGTGGATCATGCAGCAGGATGTTGCAGTGATGATCAGGATGATCATAGATGACGAGCTTCAGGATGTTGCTCCAGATGACATGCAGCAGGATGTTGCAGTGATGATCAGGATGATCATGGATGATGAGCTTCAGGATGTTGCTCCAGATGACATGCAGCAGGACGTTGCAGTGATGATGATCAGGACGATCATGAGTACATCAGGATGATGTATGGTGAGTATCAGGTTGATACTCTGTGGCCGTGGATCAGGTTGTGCAGATGAGCATGTCTGGGAGATCCTATAGGTCGGAGTTGTGTACCTGTAACAGCCTGGGATGCTCTTTCGAGACATTGCTCTGGGAGGACATGTAATAGCGCCCTAGGAGATCTCAGGTCGGAGTTGTGTACTCGTAACATCCTGAGATGCTCTTGCGAGGTTTTGTCCTATGGCATGTAATTTGGGCCCTGGGAGATTTCAGGTCGGAGTTGTGTACCCGTAACATCCTGAGATGCTCTTGCGAGGTTTTGCCATGACCACATGTAATTTGTGCCATGGGAGATTTCAGGTCGGAGTTGTGTACCCGTAACATCCTGAGATGCTCTTGCTAGGTTTTGTGGTGGACCACATGTAATTTGTGCCCTGGGAGATTTCAGGTCGGAGTTGTGTACCCGTAACATCCTGAGATGCTCTTGCTAGGTTTTGTGGTGGACCACATGTAATTTGTGCCCTGGGAGATTTCAGGTCGGAGTTGTGTACCCGTAACATCCTGAGATGCTCTTTCGAGGTTTTGTGGTGGGGTCACATGTAATAGCTCCCTGGGAGATCCTACAGGTCGGAGTTGTGTACCCGTAACATCCTGGGATGCTCTTTCGAGGTTTTGTGACGCACGTAATAAGTCCTGAGGATTCCACAGTATGGCCAGTGAGGACGAAGACCTGCAGGTGGTGGGCCTACATCCAGTATGAAAAAGGACTGGCTCTGTAGAACTTCCTATGACGAGTAGATTCAGAGATTGATTGAGATAGCAGCAGTAGTGACGATGATGATGACTCGATGACGATTATCTAGTGACGATGATCCAGAGAAGATGACTTGTGCTAAAAGAACTGTGCTGAGAAATACCTTCCTAGTTAAGAGGGAGTGTTGATGTATATGTAACTTCAAAATGTATTTCACATATATGTATATTGTATTCCTATAGAGATGGTATTATTCCTCTATAAGGAAGTGTCGTCATTTATATTGTAAGTGTCGTAACTTATACTTGATGGGTTATTAGACCACCTTATTTGGGGTCGGCCCTGTATAAGTCATGTGGGTCAAAGGGTTATTAGACCACCCTATTGGGGGTCGGCCATGTGGGTCAAAGGGTTATTAGACCACCCTATTGGGGGTCGGCCCACTCAGCATTATGTTATGTGGTAAAGTTCGAGCCTACATGAGTTAGGTAAAAAGGCAAGTCAAGTCAAGTATAAATAGAGTGCGGGAGGCACTCTATTTACTCACTCACTTCTCACACATGCACTCAAGGAGGAGTGGAGCACTTATAGAGGAGGAGGATCTGCTGCTAGGTTATGGCTATCTCTCTTGGTTGGTTGTATCATTGCTCTATCTATCTCTGAGGAAGTTATTGGGGTTTTTCACCTTTATGGTTTTCCCCAAGTAAATCTTTGTGTCTCTTGTGTGCTTGCATTATTGTCTCCATGATTGATATGCTGTAGATATGCTGTACATGTTGTTCTCTCAGTTAAGATCCTAGATCAGATTGAAGTAAATTCAGAAAATTTAACATATCAATTGCATTCGCTACTCTTGTGTTTGACAGTTCTTCTACATCAAGTGCACTCGCCATTTGAGATGGAACACTCTTCTTCAAAGCCCGTTCTTACTCCCTTCAATTATTTTGAATGGAAAGATGATATGGAGATTATATTGCGCTCAAAAGGGTTCTACCGAGTCACTGCTGGCCTTGAATTGGAGCCAAGCATATTGGCGGAAAGAACAGAACACTACAATAAGCTTGATGAAGCTTATGGACTTATTTGCCTCTCTATTTCCAAAGATCTTCACTTCCATCTCAGCAGATTGAAGACTCCAAAAGCAATATGGGAGCAACTTGACAATCTATTTGGAAAGCAGGACAAGCTTAGGGATTTGCAATTGGAAAATGAATTGATTGCCCTTAGTCCTGAGAATTTCGACAACATCAATGACTTCTTCACTAAATTCAAGCACTTGAATTTGCAGCTAAAGAATGGTGGAGTTGTGAAAGAGGATAAGCAATTGATCCTCTCCATTCTCTCAAAGCCTTGGGAAAGATTACTCGATATTTGTCCCTACTTTCAATTTCGGTCGGCTAACTACCCCGAATTGGAAGATGCCTACCTTGAATGCCTTCATCGAATCCATTACAAAAGAGCATGACAAGTTGATTCAAATGGGGTCCATAAACTCCAAAGATTCATCCCTATTTGTTCAAGGACCAAAGAATTCAAATGGCAAAGGAAAGCAAAAGAAAGAGAAGCCCAAATTCGAATCTAACAAGCAAAAGAAGAAAGGCAAGCAATCGGATGCACCATCCGATTCGAGAAACAAGCAAATGGGTAAAGAGGGCAAGGAAAAATCTAAATGTTCTTATTGCAACCATGACTTTCATCCTGAAAGTTCACGCATGAAGAAAACCATAGATCAAATGGCCCTCCTTTTGGAAAAGAACAACATATGTCTTCCCGACAGTGCACGGAAGAAGGATAGAAATGATGATCATGAAAGAGGTCAAGCACTCATGGAAACTGTTTCGAAACCCACCACTCTACTGATAGATTCCGGTGCCTTGAATCATATGGCCGCAAATATTGATTCTTTTTCATCATTCGATCCAAATAGCTCCATCCCCATCCATTTGGGAGATGACTCAAAAATTTCTTCAAAGGGTAAAGGTACCATCCATGTTGAACATGGAAGCTTCCAGAATGTTCTCTATGTGCCATATTTGGCTTCAAATCTACTTTCTGTGTATCAAATGACACACAATGGTGAACCTAAGCAATTTACATTCAGCCCTAACAATGTCAAAATTTCTGATATCAAAAGTGGAAGACTTATTGCAGTCGGAAAGGCAAACCACACTGCAAAATATTATGAATTTTCTCACTTTGTGTCGCTCGAAAAGCCCACTGCTCTCCTCACTCATGGAAACAAGGTTAGTAGGATTTGGAATGAAAGGTTTGGACACCTTAACTATAAATATTTTCTTCTGCTACAAAATAATTTCATGGTTGAAGGTCTTCCGCAACTCTGTTCCTCGAACGGAATTTGCCCCGGTTGCATTGTTGGGAAGCACCCTGAGCACAAATTCGACTGCGGCAAAGCTAGTAGAGCTACCAAAATTTTGGGTCTCATACATTCTGATATTAGTGGTCCACTGCCCAATATGTCCATGAATGGGTCAAGGTACATCCTGACATTCATCGATGACTTTTCCTGCTTTACTTGGGTATTTTTTCTCAAAAACAAGTCAGAAGTGCTTGGAAAATTCAAGGATTTTAAGGCTTCTGTTGAGACCGCCACTGAGAAAAAGATCAAAGCTCTTAGATCTGATAATGGTGGAGAATATATCAAGACAGAGTTGCTGCAACTTTGTGCCGAAAGTAGAATCAAGATCCAACATACAGTTCCCTACACACCCCAGCAGAACGGTGTAGTAGAAAGGAAGAATCGGTCACTGAAAGAGATGGCTACTTGTATGGTTGAGTCTAAAGGTTTGGCGGAAAATATTTGGGCTGAAGCCATTAATTTTGAAGCCTATATTCAGAACCGAGTACCACATGTATCCGTGAAAGGTATGACACCTTTCGAAGCATTCTTTGGTCACAAACCGGATGTGTCAAATTTGAGAGTTTTTGGCTCCACTGCATGGGCTAGAATCCCTTCTGAAAAGAGGAAAGCCTTGGATCCAAAAAGTAATGAATGTATCCTAATAGTATATGGAGAAGAATCAAAAGCATATAAACTCATGAATATCAGATCCAAAAAGATATTCATAGAGCAAAGTGTGAAGTTTGAAGAACCATTGCTAGATCTGAAACTAGTGGGGGAAAACACTGCCGATTTGCACCCTCCATGAGAAGATGATTCAAGTGATTATGAAGAAAGTGTTGGAACTGATATTTATGATATTATATTAGAATTTGATGGCCATGAAATATCAGGTTCGGAATCAGATCAAAATGATCCTCCTCAGTTACCAAAGTGGGCACAAAACACTCTTCAATCCGCTGCTCCAAATATTGGAAATCCTGCTGATCCAAGGAGAAAAAGAGCGGACTTTCAATGAGCAGGTATGGATATTTCTATCTCTAATCCATTGTTATCTGAGATATGTTATTTAATGATTGGTTCAGATCCCAAGTCATTCTACCATGCCCATCGAGATCCAAGATGGCAACAAGCCATGGATGAAGAGTATCAATCTCTTCAAAAGAAAAACACATGGGAGCTAGTTTCTCTTCCACCTGGAAGGAAATTGGTCCAATGTAAATGGGTTTACCGCACAAAGGTTTCTGCTGATGGTTATATCAGCAAATACAAAGCTAGGTTGGTGGCAAAAGGTTTCTCCCAAGTCCAAGGTGTGGACTACACTGAGACCTTTGCACTGGTTGCAAAGATGGATTCCATCCGCCTAGTTTTGGCCATTTCCGCATCCAAGAACTGGGAAGTGCACCACATGGATGTGAAGAGTGATTTTTTACATGGAGAAGTTGATGAGGAGGTATACATGAAACAACCAGAGGGATACACATCACATCCACAATTGGTTTGCAAATTGAAGAATTCTTTGTATGGTTTGAAACAGGCCCCAAGAGATTGGTACGCAAAGATGGACTCCTTCCTTCTTTTTGAAAATTTCAAAAGATGCAAATCAGATCCAAATGTGTACCTACAACAATTTAAACGTAATTTGTTGATTGTGGTTTTATATGTAGATGATCTTCTTATTACTGGTAGCACACTTCTTACAATTAACAAGTTGAAAACCGCTCTTAATCTAGCTTTTGATATGAGCGATCTAGGCTTGCTTAAGCAATTTTTGGGCTTGGAGATAGCTCAAAACTTTGATGGGATCACTGTATATCAGAAAAATTATGCTAAAGACCTACTATTAAAGTTTAATATGGCAGAATGTAAGGCTGCTCCGTTTCCATTCCTCTCAGGAATTAGTCTTGAAGAGGGAAACACGACATTGCTTGCAGATTGCACAGTGTATAAACAGTTGATTGGTTCACTTCTCTACTTGACACACTCTAGGCCTGGTATATATTATGCTGTGAGTGCTGTATCAAGGTATATGCAGCAGCCACATGAGCTCCATTGGCGGGCAGCCAAGCGGATCATGCAGTATGTGCAAGGTATGAAGCATTTTGGCATTCATTATGCTGCAGATTCTGAGCTAGATTTTATTGGTTTTACTGATTCAGATTGGGAAGGTGATAGCATAGATCGGAAGTCCACTTCCGGATATGTTTTCATGATTGGACATGGGCCTATTTTCTGGTCAAGAAAAAAGCAGGCAGCCATTGCACTTTCTTCAGCAGAGGCAGAGTATCGAGGGGCAGTCAATGCTTGCATTCAGGCAGTTTGGTTGTAGGGTATTCTTTCTGAGTTTGATTTTGGTAGCACTACTTCAACTGTCCTATTTTGTGACAATCAAAGTGCTATTAAGATCTCCACCGATCCAGATCAGCGGCAGAGGACCAAACACATTGAGATTCATATGCACTACATTCGAGAGTTGGTGCATGATCGCACCATCATTCCGCAATATTTCCCTACCGATGAGCAAATTATAGACATCTTCACCAAGAGCTTCACTGAGAAGAAGTTCTCTTACCTCCGTTCACTGTTGGGGGTGAGTTCCATCATGGTGGAGACAGATTAGATCCATTTTTATGTTTAGCTTGAGGGGGGGCTTTTTCCCACTAGGTTTTCCCTCTCTCCACACTTAGCTTATTTTCAACATTTTTTGGATTATTGTATCGGGGTGACCTTTGGTATCAGTAACTAGGGCCCTACATTTTATTTTTTACATCATAGTATAGCTTGAGGGGGGGTGTTAGGATATCTCATCATTCACTTATGTACTTTGCATGCATGCATGCATTCTACATGTAGTGCATGCATCCGCATGTTGCCCAGTCATCAATGTGGTACCTCCAGCACCTAGTCCCTAGTCTCCCAGCACTTGGGAGCTACTTTCCGCTTAGATTTATCCCTCTCAGCCATTCATGCGCCCACTTTCTCACTTTCCACATGAGAAAGGCACCCTTATCCAGTTATCAGTCAGTTACACTCAGTTAGCCACTAGTCTTTTCTTTATTTTAGGAAAGACTGACTCCTCAGTGCAGTTATCACTCCGATTGACCTCCGATGAGACTTGACCACCTGTTCTGAGTTCAGTTAAATCCTCATGCACCCTCCACTGAGGCTCCTTCCCTACATTAGTGCCACTACCATCAGTTACACTTAGTTACACTCAATTACACTCCGTTATACTCAGCTACACTTAGTTAGACTCAGTTTGACACCTGTGTGACCGTTACTTGTGCACTGATGACCACCACTAATGATGATGAGGACTTCTAGCTGGAATCAAGCTATGCCATGCAGTATATTCAAATGACCTCCTTGGGAAATTCAAATTGCTCACTCATTGTGACAGTATTGTATTGTATTTTTCACCCTTATTGGGATATTGAGCACTGATGCATGTTCTTGCACAGTTTACACCATATTTTATGAGTTTCATCTATTGTGATTGATTTACTTGTTCATTAGATATGTTGTGACTAATTTTACACCAACAAGGGTGCATGGTGTGGTCGAAGTAGATCCACATTGAATACTGGAATGTAGACGCAGACATGCAGGAGTGTCGAGCTGGAAAGTGTTTTCGCCAATATGTTGAAGAATACTGTACGGACCATATCGCAAAGGTTTTAACTTCTTGAAAGGACCAATGCAACGCTCATTCTTAAGATGTAGCTAGACCTTATCCCTAATTTGTAATGTATCAGGAATACGATGCTTGTCATGTCGGGCCTTAGCTTTCTTGTTTGCTCTGTGCAGCATTTCTCGTGCTTGCTTCTGGATGTCACAAATATGTTCTCAAAACTTGACTATTTTATCAACTTCTCGCTGACTGTGGTCAGTGTTGGAGTTCGGTTGTGTCGAGGAGCTGAGCAAGTCGATAGGCACTGAGGGTTGAAATCCATAACTGATCTCAAATGGAATCTTTCCTGAAGAGCTGTGCTGAGCACGATTGTAGCTGTGATGAATGTATGGAAGACTATCATCCCATGTGCGTGGATGCTGGTGATTGTATATGCGAAGCAGTTGTACTACAAGGTGATTTACAAATTCCGTCTGTCCGTCAATTTGAGAATGGAAAGCTGTCGACAATGAGAGTCGTGTGTCCAGTTGTTGCCAGAGGGTTTTCCAAAAGATGCTGACGAATCTGGCATCTCAGTCGAAAATGATGGTTGTGGGTAAACCAAAGTGTTTCCAAACATGTGTAAAGAAGAGATAAGCGGTTTGCTGCGCTATTATGGTGTTTTTACATGGTATGAGAATAGCCATCTTGGAAAATTGGTTGACTACTACTAATATCGCGTCATGCTGATGTCTGGTATTAGGATAACCCGTCAAGTAGTCCATAGAAATAGATTCCCATGGTCGACTAGGAACTAGCAGAGGTGTGTACAATCCCTGTCGTCGATTAAGTGGCTTAGCAATGGCGCAAACCATGCATGATCGAATGTACTTGTTGACATCGGATTTAAGTGTAGGCTAGAAGAAATACTTCTGCAAAATAGCAAGTGTTTTTGCTACTCCAAAGTGTCCTGCAGTCTTGCTGTAGTGCACGTCCCAAATGATTTGCTGTGGTGCTCACCGGTCGGTGCACAAAGATGTCCAAGCTTGTATAGCAAGGTATCCTTTAGGAAATAGTTGGAGTCTGAGGTCGTCAACTTGTTAGTCTATAACTATCGATAGACTGCTGAGAAGTCGCTGTCGTCCTCATACAACTGTGGCTAAGTGGTCGTGTTGTATCCATGCATACTCATCACTGTCAAAAGGAGAGTAATGGGTGGTCGACTGAGGCAATCAACGACCGTGTTAGCTTTACCTTTCCGATACTTAATCACCAACTGGAATTGTTGTAGGTAATTAATCCACTTGAGTTGTCGGTTTGTCTGCAACTTTGATTGTGTTGGAGCGAACTGTAGAGGCTTATGATCAGTGAGAATGACCATTTCCTTTCCAAGGATGTAATGCCTCTATTGGTTGAGAGCTTGCACAATGGCGTACAGTTATTTTTCGTACGTCGAGTATCTTCTAACTGTGTCATTAAAAGTATCGAAATGAAAAGTGACTGGGTGACCAGACTGGGTGATCACTGTGCCCAAGGCATAGTCCAATGTGTCCGTCTCAATCTCAAAGGGCTGATGCAAGTCAGGTAACACAAGTACTGGTGCAGTGCAAATCTTGTGTTTGAGCTGTTCAAAAGCTACTTGTTGTGTTGTTGTCCACTGGAAGACAGTTTTCTCGTTTCCCTTCGTCAACTGATTCAAGGGCCAGGCTATGTGACTGAAGCCGAGTATGAATCGTCGATAGAAATTCTCCAAACCAAGAAAAATTCTCAGTTCTTGAATGCTTCTAGGAATGGGCCAATATTTGAGAATCTGTACTTTTTCTGGGTCGACGTGAATGCCTGCAAAGTCAATTACATACCCCAAATATTTGATGCTGGTCATCGCAATAGAGCACTTGTCCATGTTCAGATAGAGCTGATGTTGCTAGAGAGTGTCGAGGACTTGTCTAAGATGTCCGACATGTTCTTCCCATGATCGACTGAAAACCAGTATATCGTCGAGATAGAAAATAACCCATTTTCCGATGAAAGGTCGAAGAAGGTTATCCATATGTCGCATGAAGGTCGTAGGTGCGTTGGTTAAGATGAAAGGCATGAATAACCATTCAAACAATCCTTCCTTGGTCTTGAAAGTAGTTTTCCACACATCTGAGGGCTCGATTGGAATCTAATGGTATCCCGAATTGAGGTCGAGCTTAGTAAAGAATTTAGCACCTTTCAGACAGTCGATGAGCTCGTTTATCCGCGACAGAGGGTACCGATTCTTCATCGATATTTTGTTGAGAGCTCTGTAGTCGATGCACATGCGCCAAGTCCCGTCTTTCTTTGGAAAGACGACTTGACTTCCACAAGGAGAGGAGTTGGGTTAGATATGATCTTTATCGATTAATTCTTGGATCTATCTGTGAATCTCTTCATTTTTGAGAATGTATCTTTTGTAAATAGATGTGTTAGGTAAAGAAGAACTAGGAACAAGTTCAATGGAGTGTTTTACCCGACAATGTTGAGGTACTCTGTATGGATCTTGAAAGAGGTTCTAGTACTCATCGAGAATATGATCGACTTGCTGCTTCTGTCGAGAGCTGCATTGGTCGGTGACTCGACTCGTTGCTGCAGTCTTCTTAGAATGTTGCGGCTTGATCATGATTAATGCAAATTTCTAAGCATGATTGATGAGCTTCTTTGTCTGTTTGGAAGATATTAGTGCAATTGTTGGTGTAGGTTGACTCTCTGGTACGTTGAACCATTGATTTTGGATTCTCACAATCACCTTCTGAGGCTATTACTCATAACTTCCATGTCTATCCAAGAGGTAAGGTTTCCCAAACAGGGCATCGACTACGGAGAGTGGTGCCACGTCACAGAGTACTTCATCTTCAAAAGGCTTTATGGAGTAGGCAAGCTTACATTGTCAAGTGATCCGAAGTTCTTGTCCATCCTTCATCCAACCGATGTTGTAAGGCTGAGCATGTAGAGTGGTAACATGACCTAGTTTCTTCATGAGATATTTGGAAACGAAGTTCTTCTAGCTGTCGTTGTCCATAATCAGAAGTAATGGGATGCTCTGATAACAATGATCTGTGTCGTGTCCAGGAAGCACGAGGGGGACAACAGTTCGACTGAATGAGTTGGCTCTGTTATGGCGGAAGCTTAAGAAACAGAATGAGCAAAGCAGGATTACACAACCAAATAAACACAATTTGCGAGACAATATGCAGGAATGTGAACTGTTCTTCTATTACTTGCAAACAGATCAAAAACTGATGTATGCTACAATATTATACATTCTTACATATAATTATGATACGCTTGGGTGCCTTCCCGTTACATTCAGTTACAAAGAAGAAGTTAGAACAGTTTCAATAGATCAACCGTTACAGTCGACTGGAAGACAGAGGGACAGTCTGTCAAAGTATGACAGTCGCTGGTCGCATGTCGATGCTGCTTGACGATGTCGCAAACTATGAGGTTGCTGAACATGTCAAAAGGTGCGGAATGTGTCGCAGTATTTCGAAGTCGAGACTTGTCGTATTTGTGTCGAAATCGGAACCTATCGAAGTTGTCAAAGTCATGTCGAGTCAAAACCTGTCGAATTTCTATCGACATCGATGACTTGCCAGCTATGATGTGGATCATCTATGTGTGTTCTGTTTAGGCATATCTTGCTTCTGGCCCTGCTTCTAGCGCCATTTGTTGAAGCCCCGGATAGGTAGGTTGCTAGAATGTTGTCCAAGGCTAGCGACAGAGGGTGAAAACCCAATTTGAAAGGCTTCAAAAAGCTCTGCACAAGAGCATTTCTATCCCCAGACTGTTTGGTGTAGTTAACTCCCATGGATATAAAGACCTCCGCTGGCACTTATGGGGTTTGATCTCGAAGGATCTGTCTTCCTGTGAGGGAAGATTAAAGTGTTCCAACTCTACAAATAAATCTATCTTAAAATAAATCTAAACTAAGTTAGATCTAATCTAAAGGAAATGCTTTGTTTATGTGTAGGATAACTTGATCTGAATTTTAATAAGTCTTTTCACTAGTTTAACAGAAATGTAAAATTGTATCTTTACTCATTAACTTAAAATACAGCCAGAAAATGAAAATCAAATGATGGTAGTTTAAGGATTAGGCACGTGCAAAATTATCCTGTAACTTGAATGCTAATTGAAAAATGAGTATTAATTTATTGATGTCTGCTAATCATTTGCAGAAATAGATAAATGTTTTAAATAAATAAATTCACTTAAAACATAAAGGACACACAGATCATAAGTTAAGAGAATCTAAATTGCAGATCAACGTATTTATAATTGGAAAATCAAAACAGTATACTTTCACAAGCTGAAAACCATCATTCATCAAAGAAATTTGATAAATTAACAAAAGAGGAATCAAGAGAACACTAGCTGTATTAGCTCAAAGTTGCAAAAAATTACAATCTCTTCAATAATAAGAGTATCTCCAATATTCTTTTGCTGATTCTCCCCCCTCCCCCCCTACGAGATCTCTACCCTTTAAATAATAATTACGAAATAGTTACAAAGGATAAAGTTCCCATAAAACAGGGATTGCAAAATCAAACTAATCTAAGAATGACCAATGGCATCTCGCCACTTGGTCCAAACTTCTAGTAGCTCATCCACAACTGGGTAATTAGCTGACTCGAGTCCTAACTGGGCATCACAAGTAAAGGAATCCATCTCATTCTTGGCCAACTTATGCCAGGTGCGCAGAAAAATATGGATCTTGCCTTGTGTGCTTCTTTCTCTTCTATATCCTTCCTACTCTACTCTTCAAGCCGCAATTCCATTTTCCTGTAACTCAAGACCTTAGTCTTGAGGTCCTGTTTGTACTGAAGAATAAAGCTCTGTTCCTCTTTGGTTTTATCCCTAGCCAAAACTTCAAAAAACAGATTTGCTCCTTGGTAAATGGAGTCATCAAGAATATCCTCATGGACATAAGTGGTCTTCATGTGTTCCTGAGCAAAGTGAGCATCCAAGAAAGCCTTGGAATCATGCATTCTCTTGGGGCTTGTCCTAACCTCAATGAAACAATTATTTTTCCTAGTATTGCTGCCCATATTGAGGTCAGAATAACCAAAGGCCCAATATTCAAAGGGAATTTAGGCCATCCCCTTCTTTTAGGCCCAATGAGCTTAAGGAAAACTCCATTTGTGACAGTTTGGAATGCTATTTCTTCAAGTAGGAGTCCATTCGGGACTATCCTCGGCAACAAATGCACTGTATTACTCCCCCAAACTCTGACATATGAGAAAGACTCTCCACATACCAATCTCCAATGGTGGGAATGAGGGTTTTGGCATTAGGGGAGAAAGCATGTGCATCTTCTCTAGATATCTGATGGTAAATTGTACCAAAGAAGTGATCACATATATCATACAGTAAAGGAACAAAGTTGCTCTCCCACAATGTTGAACAGTAAATGTGAACTGGGGGAGCCATCTGAGTCCAATTCCACCCCATGAAAGGGTATTGGAATTATGAGCAGAATACATCAATGACATAGGAAGAATAAAAGAAAGAAGGCTTCCTTGTAGCTGGTGTTTTCTGATATCGTACAATGGCTGACTTTAATTCTACTGACATAATTGAATCCCAGTTGAATGATTCCCTAGTTGTGAGGACATGATGGGCCACGGTTTCCCATTCAGCTTTGAACATGGAAGAATTGGGTAGACCATATAGCTTGCAAAGCATGGCTACCAAGGAGGAATAGGGTTCTTTGAACCACGCAATAGGGTATAGGTTATCGTCTCTAGGCATGAAGTTGGATGGTTTATTCATCCATGACTTTATCATTTCGTCGAAGTTAAAATTGGTGTTGGCAGAATCCAGGAAAATAGCATTAAGGAGTTGCGCAGCTAGCTTAAGGGTGTAAGCTCTAATACAAACTTCAGGGTGAAAATAAACCAGAAGGGACCTTGCGCTGTTCTTAAAGGAACAATCTTTAGGGTTGGCGTGGTCAATTATCCACTTAACCGCATCTGTGTAGGGGAGCATGGAAGCTCGATATGCTATGGCATGTAACTGTGAATCCCTAATTCTCTCGTAGACAGGCCGATTGTCTTGGATATCAAACAAATCATCATTATAAAAAATAACGTAAATTTTAGACCAATCTATCTGTTAGGTTTCCGAGACTTTGTCACTGGTATCAGAAAAGATGCCGAAGTTGGGGTCTTTGTTCAACATGTCTTTTTGAGTTGTTTTGGAGCGGGTGATCCTTGACATGTTGAAAAACTGGTAAAATTTCTAAGAAATAAATTAACACAAACAAAAAATAATTCCAAAATGGCGAAAAATGTGAACAACGAATAAGAAAATGACATGAAACCAACCTGTGCTGACTGTAAATGGAAAAAAACGACCCCTGGTAAAACCTCGCAGCACGTAAATTTTTGAAATTGAAAAATGATAAAAGAAAATAAAAAATGATAAAAGAAAATAAAAAATTCGACATATTTAACAATTTCGTCCGGTGAAATCTGGACCGTGGGATTAAGACAAATCGATGGCTGAGATCTAACTTGCGGGATGCGGAAGAAGAGTTGCGGAGGTTTATTCTTGCAAATATGGACATTCTTTTTGCAATCCGCAATCCACAATGCGGGTTGTGCAAACACAACTCTAAATATAAACAAACAAAAAATTTCTGCAATCTGCAATTAGCAATTCCAGTTTGCGGGTTGCGGAAACGCAAATGACACAAACTAAAAAAAATGACCTTTCCGCAATCCGAAATCCACAATTGCGGGTTGTGGAAAAAAAAGACACAAATTTTATTGTTCAATCACTTTCCGCAATCCGCAATTGTGGGTTGTGGGTTGCGAAAACGCAAGGTGCAAAATTATTTTTAGACTCTTCCTGCAATCCACAATTGTGGGTTGCAGAAGAGAAAGTCCACAATTATTGAAAAATATTTCCGCATCCGCGCGGATTGTGGGTTGTGGAAATAAAAAGTTATGAATCCGAAAACCAAGCTTCCGCAATCCTTATTGCGGATTGCAGATTGCGGGTTTCGGAAATTTTTTTTTTTTTGGGGAAAATTACTTATTTTCAAAACTCACAAAAACACACAAAAATGAAAGAATTTTCAAAGGAGAAAATTGTTCACTGAATCAAATCATGACAAAGACATAAAAACATGATAAGCAAGACAGAAAAACCCCAAAATGACTAAGGAATTTGAACATTACCTTTACATATAAAACTTGGGGCTCCCATGTTTTATTGAAAATATGAGATTTGTTGTACCTACAACACACCCTCATTATCTTCCTTGGTTGGCATGATAACATTGTTCTTCTCAAAAACATGTTTAGATCTAGGATCATGTTTTAATATGAACCACCAATCTTTATCCAACACATCTGGGTAAAAGAACACTTGGTTGTAGTGTTTTGGGAAAACATAAGGCTCCTTACTTTCATCCCACATCTTTCTAGAGTTTATAAATATGAATCCACTATCATGATCTTCCTTTACATTATTCATGTTGAATGTGTCCGAGCATATACACCTAAAAATAACACATTGGAAAGATGAGAAGTACTCCTCAATGATCTCTTGTATCTTTATGACATAACTCAACATCCTTCCTATCAGGTTTCGATCTCGGTGGCTAGCACGACTAGATTGGTTGAACTCGACTTCCACTCCACAGTCTTGTGTAAGACACTCATCATTAGCATCCTCGATGCGAAAATGATGTCCATAAGCCTACATAGTTGGGAACGAATGCACATGTAATAAAATTTGTCAAATGATGGTGTCATATGTCTAATGACCCAACCTAATATATATTAAACATAGATGTTATATTTCAAAGTTGCATTATAAAGTTAGAAATGTATAGAAATATTTTATTACCAAGCTGTTGCACCTGATCCCAATTTTTAACACATCCTCCTCTTAATGAGGGTAACGAATGGATGCATCATATTTCTCGCTGACTTGGTGTGTAACCCAGCTATTAGGACAGATCATTGGCACATTTTCTTTTAAATGATCTGGAAAAGGCATGCTTCTATTGTGCAACCGCTTGAATTTGTTTTGTGTCAATGTCCCATTTTCTCCTCTTCTCTTCATACAATGCAACCCACAACTGTGTTTCCTATGCATTGTAAAGAATGAATTTATTGATTGCATCAATTTCTGAATTTGATGTTGTATTCATGGAAACAAAACCACATTCAATATGTATGGGATCAAGTAGATTATATTTTGAAGTTTGTTGTGAATAGTTACTATGTGGAAATTTGAAGATCGAAAGATAAGTGCCTTACTCTTTATAATGTGCCTTTTTTGTTTGTTTCTAGTACCTCCTCTTCCCTTTTCTCCTCATCACATTCATCATCCCAAATCACTTCACTTGTTGTGTGGTTGATTTTCTTGATGTACTCACTGGCCTAATAGAACGACTCGTATAGTATGTACTCCTCTTCCATAGACCCCTTAGGTTTTTCTCTTTGTTGAAAAAATCCATTTACATTTTTCATGAACCTCTCTGAGAAGAACATTCAGGGACATGATACCACCTCGACTAATTCAACCTCAATGACTAGGTGAATTAGAAGATGAACCTGCAATTCCATGAAACTCGACGACAGTTCCTTCTCAAACATACAAACAATCTCAACTATCTCTTGATGACACCGTGGAATGCTAGGAATGTAAATCTCCTTTGATGTGATCCATCGTACAAATGCAAATAGTTTCAATATGGAATGCCGTAGGTCATTGAAAAAGTTTTGTTTCACACACCTACGTACAAACAACAGATAATGACACTACAAAGTATACACACAAAGTTGATTCCATTTTAACTTGTGTGGTAAAAGATATAAATAAAAAGTAAAAACAATTTTTTGACATTACGCATACCCTTAGTAGGTTGAGATGGTCACATGATTTCAAACCCAACAATTCTTCATCTACAACGAAGCAATTTCATAGAGTAGACCCATAAAAAAAAGGCACCTTCACACCCAATATAAATTCCTTTTCCAAATTAAGATCATGTTTCTTCAAAATCCATGGGACATCACATTTTTTAAATGAAAAAGAGGGGCCAGCCGCTCCTCTATTTTCTTGCCTTGGCCAATGCTTCTTTTAGTATTTGAAGAAATAAGATCTTTCTTGACAACCAACGCGTCACTTTTTTTGGATGATATGTCACGCCACAAAGAACATAATTTTTTTTTAAATATATGCATGGGATCTAGTAAGTGGGCAATCTTAAGATTCTCCCAATATGGAAGCTCATAAAATATCGATTTCCTTTTCATCCCTTTGGAAATTTTCTTAACATAGGTGTTGAAGAATTCAAGATCATTGATCATAGGCTGCACATTTGAATCAAATATCTCTGTCATATGCCCTAATCCAATCAACCGGTGTCATTATTTCAGGCCTTTGGGTTCTCTCTCTTTTACCATTGAAAGCAAATCTTGCTCTTCTATAAGAGTGGTTTTCTGGGAGGAATACCCTAGAGAAGTCGTACAGTGTCTTTCATGGGTCTTTGTACCACCTAGCCTTCATAGAAGGTCCACAACATAACCTTTTGTTACAAGACCTGCGATGTTATAGTAAAGAGAGCACATTAATATTGAAGATCAAGATAGTCAAACCGAATTAAATATGCCAAAAATTAGTGCTTTGAATATAAACAAATCAAACAACATATTTACCTGATAAAATTCCTAACCCAAGATAAATTTCATGTGTGGTGTACGCACATATGCCATACAACGTATGCTAGGATATTTAGACACTTAGGAGTTAGTTAAGATCAACTTGTGTAATATATCCGTTAGGGATAGTGTGTTTCTTTAGTATGCATCAGTATGCATTTGTAAATACTTAATCCGACGATCACGATATGTTCCTGACATAGAGTGATCTGACGACTCAACTTCTCTTAGATCAAACCTAACCTTGATCCGTGGCTTAGCACCCGATTGGTCCATGATCTCTATTTAAAGAGCATGGAGGGTCATTGTTTAGTTGATCGATTATGAGAAGCTCATTTGTAACTTTCTTTCTTTGCATAATAAATTGTCCAATAGAAGCTATTTGGCCAGGGCCGTGGAGTGTTTCCCTCAAGAGGGTTTAAACCACGTCAAAACATCGGTGTGTTGATCTGTGATCTGTTTGTGTGAAGTGGTTTCTCTTGGTGTTCGGTCCTTTGGTAGTACCCTATGTACCCGAACATGGTATCAGAGCTTTTATGAAGTGCCGCTTCTGGTTATGATCTAGATCTTGAACTGTTGTTGCCGAAACTCGAAAGGGTTTCTAGTTCTGGTATTTTTGTGCATTTTTGGGCTGTGGGAGGTGTTCCATTGTGTCTGGAGCATCGTTTCCATTGGAAAATAGTTTTCGTTTGATCGAAAACGGTTCCCGATTGCTCCAGAAACGTGTATTTCATCAGATCTGAAGGTATAATGTTACAGTGACGCATTTTTTTATTTTCTTTTTTTGAAAGGAAAAAATCTCATATTTCATCATTTTTTACTGTTAGATTTTTTTTTGGGTTCGGATTGTTGCTTTCCTGTCTGCGTATGCTCTTTGCCGTGCACCTTGAGCGATCTCGGCAAATCAGAAACAGAAAGGGAAAGGGTTTTTCTCGGTTGCGTATGCTCTTTGCCGTGCACCTTGCACGATCTCGGAAAATCAGAAACAGAGAGAAAACGTAGGATTTTCGAGCAAGCTAACAAGATCTAACTCCACAAGTGTGGAAAAGTTTTTTTTGTTTCGATTTGTGGTGTGTTTTGCAGGAAAAAGGGCAAGCACGCAAACCGAGCAAGAAGAGTAAAAAAAAAGAAAAAAAAAGCCCCCTTCCTCATTCCCATATTTTAAATACCTTTTAATCTAGTTCACTTGGTTCAAAGTTGCTTTATTCCTTAATAGGTCTTGAGTTCAAGTCTTAGGAAGTTACTTTTAAAAGAAAAAGTGCATGCAATTTCTATTTTCAAGTTATTTTATTGTAAAAGTGCATCTCACTTAAATAATAAAAAATAAAAATACAAGTGAGTCACTTAAGTTTTTTTTATTGTTGCACTATTTAAAAGTAATATCATTGTAAAAGTGAAATCACTTATTTTACAAAAGTGGTTCACTTAAAGCAACTTTCTTGTAAAGTGATTGTCAAAAGGTTCATCTTGGGAAGAGGGGGGTTCTTTTTTTTTGCTGGACATTCTCTAGCTACCACGTCACTATTGGGGACATCTTCAATAGTTTCTTTGTTCAAGCATAACTTCATCATACAAAGTCAGTTTTCAGTGCTGTTTTTTTTTGAAACCGCCTATTTTTTCGAGCTATTCACAGCCAGACTATTGGTTTCTACTTTTATAGCCATTAATTTACAGATATGGCCGCCCCTTGTGATATTCTACTTAACAGTTCCAACTATTTCTCATGGAAATCTCGTATGGAGGATGTTCTACGAAGTAGGGGACTTTTCAGAATTACCTCAGGGAAAGAAAAAGAACCCACTGATGATGATAAGAAAATAAGATGGAAAAATAGATGTGATGAAGCTCGTGGATTGATTGGGATGTCAATCTCTACTGATTTGCGATTCCACATATCTGGAATTGATGAACCTAATGCTGCTTGGGACAAGTTGGAATCTGTGTTTGGTAAACACAATGAAATTCGAGGTCACCAACTCGAAAATGAGTTGATTTCTTTAAATCCAAGTGACTTTTCATGCATTCAAGATTATTTATCTAAGTACAAAACTCTTAAACTCTTATGTGTAGAATGTAAGATTGAGAGAGAAGACAAACAATGCATTTATCATATTCTTTCCAAACTTGGACCTGCATATTCTGTTTTTGTATCTACATTTTACTCCATGAAAGCATCCTTGAATGCAGCTAGCTATCAAGAGCCTAGTCTTGAATCCTTGTGATTCCTTGATTGGAGAACAAGATAAACTCATTCATCTTGGAATAATCAACAATGCAGATACATCTGGGAAAGCCTTATTGTCCCAACAGAAAGAAAAGTCCAAGCCTCCCAAGAAACATAATTTTTGCAATAATAAGTCAAACAAGGGTCCCAAACCCTCTCAGTTAGATCCTTCTTTAAAAAATGACAAAGGATCCAAGCCAAAAGGCAAGAAGACTGAGCGTCATTGCAACTATTGCAAGAAAGATAATCATGATGAATCTAGGTGTTTCAAGAAGATGGCAGCCTTGGAAGCAGCAATGAAGAAGCACCACATCAGCCTAGATTCGTCTTCAGAATCTACCTCTCATGGACATGCACTTTGTGCTTCTGGTTATTCTTATAATGCATTTTCTTCTTCTACTTCAAATGAATGGCTCATTGATTCTGGAGCATCTTATCATATGGCTAAGGATCAAGCCATCTTTTCTACTATGCATGAATGTAACACCAAACAAATATTTGTTGGTGATGATAGATCTCTAAGTGTTGTAGGAGCTGGAACAGTTCCAGTAGATAATGGTCATTTTAGTGATGTACTATGTGTTCCAAGAATTTCCTGCAATTTGTTATCAGTCTATCAGATCACTCATTCTGGTGAAGGTAAAACTGTGACCTTTACACCTCACCAAGTTGTAATCAAGGATTTTAAAGATCCTCAACAAGTCCTAGTACCGGAATTGTTGATGATATTACCAGGTTGTACAAGTTTAACAACTTTGGGTCATCACCTTTCCCTTCAGTTTTTGTTGCTCATAGTGATAACTTGAGCAAACTTTGGCATGAGCGATTTGGTCACTTAAATTATCGCTCATTGCAACAACTATGTAAAGAAAATATGGTGACAGGTCTTCCAATGGTATCTTGCAGGGATGGTGTTTGCTCCGGTTGTGTACTCGGAAAACATCATCGGGACAGTTTTGACAAACGTGCCTCTTGGCACGCCTCAGTTCCCTTGGAGCTTGTGCATAGTGACTTGTGTGGTCCTCTTCCATCTGCTTCTTTTTCTGGTTTCAAATATTTCTTAACTTTCATTGATGATTACACCAGACGCACTTGGGTTTATTTCCTAAAACTTAAGAGCGAAGTATTTAACATGTTCTTGGCCTACAAGGCCCTTCTGGAAAAACAATCTGGTCATCAAATTATTAAGTTAAGATCTGACAATGGAGGAGAATATGTTAACAAGAAGTTCACTACTTTCTGCACTGAACAAGGCATCCAAAAACATCACACTGTTTCATATACACCACAACAAAATGGTGTAGCTGAGCGGAAGAACCACACTTTAAAAGAAATTGTTAATTGTATGATCCAATCTAAGGGACTAAGTCTTCAATTTTGGGCTGAATCCATTAATTGTGCAAATTACATAGTTAATCGCACCCCCACTAAAGCATTACAAGGTATAACACCAGAAGAAGAATGGAGTAAAACTAAACCTGATGTAAGTCACTTTCATGTGTTTGGTAGTGAAGCATGGGCTCACATTCCGGATGAAAAACGGAAAGCATTGCATCCTAAAAGTGAAAAGTGCATATTTGTTGGATATTCTAAAGATGTAAAAGGTTATAGACTTGTTCAACCACATTCTCATTATATAATCATTAGAAGAGATGTTAAATTTGATGAAAATCTCTTGGCCTGCGAGCCTAACTCGGCGATTGTGCCATCTTTGGCCTGCGAGCCTGATTCGACGTTTGTGCCTTCTTCTTCTTATTCCAACTTCCTTGACAGGTTTCCAATTCTAGTTTTTGATGATGACAGTGAGGATGAAAATCCACCTCCACCTGCTCATGTTCCTCCAGTTGCACCAGCACAAGTGCTTCCTCGATGGGTCCGTTCAACATGTGAAGCAGCTGGTGATCTTGCCGGTGATCCTAGAGATCAACATCGAACATGTTCTCAGTTTCAACGAGCCTCTTCTCTTTTGGCTCAAGTTTTCGAGAATCATGATCCAGAAACTGTCACATACCCCAATTTTATTAAAATAATGTAATTATTTTTAATATTCCTGAGAACATTATGTTAAATTTAATGCTAAGTAGGAATGGATGACTCAGCAGAGTCTCCAGAAATGGAATGTAAATTCTGAATAATTATTATTAATAAATAAATTATGGAGACAACAGCATGGGAGAGCTGTTAAAAGAGGTTACTGGTCTAACTGGTGGATGGAATTAGGTGGAAGGACAAAATACAAGTGGCAGCATCATCAAACACTTCCTTAGTTGCAGGTGGCAACTTCCCTATATTTTGGGGTCATGATTCCCCAAGAAAGTGGAATCTGAGCAGGTGGCTCATTAATGACAGTTAGCCCAACTAAGACCTAGGCAATCTTTTAAATACTACTCAATGAACTGAGCTGGGGGTTCAGCAATTGTTCTAGAGGGAGAATACATTCAGGTGAATGCTATTCAGGAGTCCCATTGAGGAAGTGGGGAAACAGTAAGGAAGTGTTTTGAAGCAGGAAGTTGCAGTAACTTGGTTCCAGTATAGCTGTTTTGGCTGAGGGAATTATTGTCCGTACTTAGATTCCAGCCAGTTAGACCAGAGCAAGCTCGGGGGTCCTGAGAAGTGCTTTCTGGGCACTCTCCAGGAATTGGTAGGGAGGAACAGCCTCCCATTGCTGTTATTGTCTACCATAGCTACAGGTTCTGCCACTCTTCCTGTTGTTGGTTTAATTTATTTTCATATGAGATAGACTAGTACAACTATGTTTTGACTGTATTCAACTTCAGTAAATCAGTCTCTGTACTTCCTTTTGTTATAAATTTCAGAACGCAGATGTTATAGAAATTTCCTATTTTTATTTAAATAGAGTATTGATCTTATACAGAACCTATTTGTTACTCTTACAGTTAACAATTACCATGTTTAGGCATATTCTAGAATTCCTGTTAATGGTTCAATAATAGACAGAAATATTAAACAATAGATATTCCAGTAATCTACCTGCATATATATATGTATTGCATATTTCAGTCAACTTTAGTTTTAGGTCATTCTTATATCGAGTTAACAGATAAACAAAACTCATCTTAATATATTGTTTATACTCAGAACATGTTTGACAGCTATCGATTAACTAAAGAGGTGACTGTAACAATATTTCATTGTTACAAGCTTCCACATAATCTTAATAATCTACACAGTAGTCAAACACAAACACATAGAAACTGTAGATTATTATTTCTTTCAACCTAGTATTATAATACATTAGCCATGCTTATTATAATAGAATTAACAGAGTTGTTTTAAACAAAAACAAACATATTACACAACAGAGAAACTGTCGACGAACGCAACCATCATTGGCTGTTACAAACCATCTTAATTATACACAGTAATAATATTTATTCAGTATAAATGTTCTTCCTTAGGGTAGTCTACAAACCCTACACGGCCGTAGCCTTATATTATTCCTTCGACAGACTGAAACAAATGAAAGAATGCCTTATATGGCAGACAGAACCTACAGCATCTTTACACATAGTTCTATGTATATATTATTCTACCCACAGTTTCATTTAATAACTATACAAGAATCAAAATAAACATTGTTATAATTCATTCCCGGTCGCTATCGAGTTAACAAAGTTCATACATATTTGTTGAACACAAAACAGAACCCCAACTTGCCTGATTAAACCCTATACTATTCAACTATTACAGTCACAGTCGAGGAACATCCACCATCTTTTATTTAACACTCCAAATCGAAGAAAAACGCAGAGAGACAATTATAGGATTTCATTATAACAGAGTTATCATCCATTGCAGGTACCGAAGAACTCATCTATCCTTACATTTCAAACACATTGTAACATTTTAACAAAACACGAAATTTAAATACGGCCATATCAGGCCCAGTAATATATTAAGTATAAATTTTATGCAGCGAGGATAGAACCCTATGCCTAGCCAATACGAGTACCATAACAGAAACCCTGGCCTCATACAGTCTGAGCCGTGAAGGGCTCTCCAATAAACATAACAAGGTTTCAACCCCTTTCTTTTCAAACAAAATAACTCATACAGATGACGGCAACCATGAACATCAAGTCGTCAACGACCTCACTACACAGGAGTTTCCTCCATGACACAACCCTAACCACAAAACCAGCAAAGGAAGAGACAACCGTGGATAACCAGGCTTACCCGGATGAGCCAGCGTTGGAGATAGAACCCTGTACACCTTCAGACCCGCGTGACCTGCACATTCAATGCTGAGAGATGTTAATGCACATTCAATACCAAGAGTTGAATATATAGTAAACCTGCGCTTGCTTGCAAAACAAAAACTGCAAAAATGAAGTATTACATTACCTGAGCAATGTAACCGTGGATAACCTGGAAGCCACCGGTGGAAGCAAGCACTGAAACCCCATCACCCTCGCCGGTTGAAAGAGTAAGGGAAATCATCATAACAATTATTGACAGCCGAGACAAGATAACATTCCCGACGAAACCCTCACGCTGGGATTGAACCAGTCAAGAAGCACACCCAAAACCCAAATGCATCAACCCTCTCATAACTAAAAGACAATGACAAAATCCTGTCTCATATCCACACCAGCACAGTGAAGGACTGTAAGTAGCTGGGACTTCAATCAAGAATGAACAACAAAGCCACGAAACAATGAAACTATAGCAGACGATAGCACCAGAGCCGAGGACATACCCTACTACAGAATGAAACCACGAGACCAGAACCACAACACTTTGCACTCTGTTACAGTGCCCCAACTACGAAACTCAGACAGGGAGGGTTTCATCCTTAGGACCCGAGCCCGAAGGCAACTACAATAACCTGGTAGGGTTTTCGATAATAGCTTATATATCACCAACTGCATGGAGGAGAGTCAACCACGTAGCACCCAAATATATCAACGTAAAATGGGTCGAGACCATATAGTTCCAATTGCAATCCAAATCATTATTCACCGATTCCAAAATCATTACATATATGTAAGTCAAACGTATAAGATAACATATGATGTACAATCATTTAGCATATAGTGCATGCCTTGCAACTGAATCGTCGAGAATCCCAAGCACATGGGATGTATAATCCCTACAACGATAATAAGGAGACATAGTCAACATCAAATATGGAGTTCCTATTAACTTAGTATGGTGGTTAATACCTTAACACAATATTGATTATAAATCTTATCCATGGTATGGGAAAAACATTATGACTATGGCAAAATCATGATAATGTACATTTATATTGAAACCAAGGCATAGGTTAATGCCATGAGCATATCACATTCCTTCAATCAGTTAAACAGTGTGGTGGTCAACTTTCAAAGGAAAATACCTTGTTACTTACCAAATTCATATGATGGGGCACATTTTCGCCATTATATACTATCATCGCATTTCTACCGATATTATTTTGTTAAACAGTAAACAAATAGGTAACATAGGTTAAACTTTAAAGTAGACATTGAACATTGCAGTATAGTCGAATATAATGGAACAACGCTAGAGGCGCCACATTTCCCAACTCACATTAATAGTCCGGAAATACAACAGTAATCACCGGTATTAGTTGACAACATATCACATGAAGTTAACGTCGCTTATGCAGCCAATAATTATGATATAACAATTGTACCATTGATAGTTACAGCAGTAACGTAGAGTATTAATCATAAAAACATAATTATAACTGAAACAATGTAATCTATCGCAAAACCTGATGATGCTATCCTAATAAGAAATATCATGTCGAGGCAGACTATCAATCTTAATTCAAGTGTAAGTTCATGAGAATAACTTCACTGTCTTGCACTACAACTTGCATTAGTAAATAAATCTGCTTTAAAGTTTTAAAGTACAGGGAGTATTGATGCTTACCAAGTTTAATATACAACAATCCTTACTTCACCGGCGTACCTGGGACACAGAAGACAACTTATGCATTAGCTCGTAAGCTAAGTAAGCCAGTCAACTACGACTAGCTCTTCCCTTGCGGTTTGAAACAAAACAGTCATTAATTACAATCACCGAAATCAAAGTTTTTAAGACAGAGTCTTTAAACAGATTATGTTAGTTATTTAAATTAAAACAAAATCAGAAATACTATCTAGTTAACATTTATTGTTATGAATAAAAATTTTAAATTTTTCAGAAATATCGGGTTCTGACATGTGGTATCAGAGCGAGGTTCAGACACTAGGCTTGGATGGGACTCCACTAAACTTCCGCAAACAGTGACCATAAAAGAAGATATTTTTTTTATTTATAAAACACTAACATATATTTCGGTTTCATGAACAGAACAGAATTTTTTTTTCTTTTCTGAATTTTACAGACAGGTATGGAAAAACTGGGAGAATATGCTGAGGAGGAATCTCCCAATGCTGTGACAAGACAGATGTCAAAAGAACTTGAGAAAGAAGAAGAAACTGCTCACACCACTGAGCTGATGCAGACCATAAGAGGATTAAAGACAGAAATGGAAACAGTTAAGAAGGATAATGAAAGAATTCTAAAGACTCAGGAACAGCTAAATCAGCTATTGATAGAAAAATTTCAGACTAACGGAAGGAGCAAACCAGCTGACTCAGAAGAAGTTAGTCATCCAAGAGGGTCAAAAAGGACAAAACCAACTAAATCTGATAGCAGTTCCTCATCTGAAGAAAGAAAGGGACAACTCAGTTATCACACTAGCAGTGACAGCAGTGAAGCTGAGATGCACAACCGAAGGAAAAAGTACAGGCCTTATGAAGAGATTTCCGGGGAGTTTAAGAAGATAAAGCCCCCAACTTTCAATGGAGAAGCTGAAACTGGAGAAGAGGCAGAATCCTGGTTATCTGGGATGAGAAAATATTTTCAGATCTATAACTACTCAAATCAGCTAAAGGCACGAATGGCCATCTACAACCTCTCGGGAAAAGCGGACATATGGTGGCAAGATCTGAAAAGGGTCAAAGGGATTAAAGAAAGAGAAGTTAATTGGAGTACCTTTAAAAGATACTTCAAGAAGAAATTCCTGTCTGAGCAGTATTATGAAGAAAGGGCCAAAGAATTCCATGAACTGAAACTCGGATCTATGACGATGAAGGACTTAAACAGTAAATTTTTAAGTCTGTTGCGTTATGTACCGTATTTTGTCGAAGAGAAACCAAAAATACAGCGGTTTCTTAGTTGCTTGCCCTATCATATCAAGGACAGAATTGAATATGACAATCCAAAAACACTGGAAGAAGCTATGCGCAAGGCAAATTTCTGTTACGAACAGAATAAAAAGAAAGAGGGGATAGCCAGCTGGAAAGCCAAAAAGAACAACAATCTGATCGAGTACAAGAAAAAGGAATTTGTTCCCCATAAAAGTTTCAAGAATGGCAAAAACGGGAACCACTTTAATAGTAAAAGTTTCCAAGGAAACAAAAATGGAGCTGTCAGCCATTCAAATAATTACAAAAACAGCAAAGAGACTCCTAATAACCATGGAAACTACACCAAAAATTTCGAGCGAAAAGAACCTGTCAAGTGCTGGGAGTGTAATGGGCCACATTATGCTTCAGTCTGCCCAAACAGAAAGAAACAAATCAACAATATTCATACTGTTCAAGATGAAATGACAGTTGGAGATTTCGCAGGAACTATGCCTCGAATCAATGCAGCATTGGAAAACCGCCAGGCTGACTACCAAACTTCCATGGTGGAAGTAGGAGGTATGATTAACAAAACCCCAGTTACTATATTAATAGATCCAGGTGCTAGTCTTAGTTATATTTCACCTCAGCTGGTAGAAAAATGTAAATTGACTGTTGAAAGGTTTGATAATTCATGGTTTGTACAATTAGCTACTGGGGCAAAGAGAAAAGTAAACTGCTATGTAAAAGAATGCATCTTAAACATGACTGATTTTAGAACTACAGTTAAACTGAACGTTTTACCACTTGGCTCTTATGACATACTTATCGGAATGGACTGGTTGGAACAACATAGGGTCGTTTTAAACTGTTTTGACAAAACTTTTAGGTGTATAAACAGTAGTGGACAGCCTGTAACTGTTAGAGGTATCCCTAGGAAAACAATAGTTAGGCAAATTTCTGCTTTACAACTTAAAAGAGCAGTCAGAAAAGGGTGCAAGACTTATGCTGTAGCTATTACAGATGAGACAGATAAGTCTGAAAACAACCAGAAAACAGTAGAGAACATTCCTGTCGTCAATGAATTTATTGACGTTTTTCCTGAGGAAATCCCAGAATTGCCTCCCAAGAGAGAGCTTGACTTTACAATTGAGCTGGTACCAGGTGCTGTTCCCAGTTCAAAAGCCCCGTATCGTATGAATATTTTGGAGCTTAACGAGTTGAAAACTCAGTTGAAGGAGTTAATAGACAAGAATTATATTAGACCCAGTGTATCCCCTTGGGGAGCACCAGTGATTTTCGTTAAAAAGAAGGACGGAACTATGCGACTTTGCATAGATTATCGTCAACTAAACAAGATGACGATCAAAAACAGGTATCCGTTACCTCGTATTGATGATCTGTTTGATCAACTACGTGGTGCTACGGTATTCTCTAAGATCGATCTGAGATCGGGTTATCATCAGGTAAGAATTAAAGAGGAAGATATTTTCAAAACAGCCTTTAGAACAAGGTACGGACATTACGAATTTGTCGTAATGCCATTTGGACTTACAAATGCCCCAGCTGTTTTTATGTGCTTAATGAATAACATAATGCACAAGTACTTAGATAAATTTGTTGTTGTATTTATCGACGACATTTTAGTCTATTCTAAGAGCGAGGAGGAGCATAAAGAACACTTACGTATCGTTTTACAAGAACTGAGAGAACAACAACTTTTTGCGAAATTTAGTAAATGTGACTTCTTCAAAGATGAAATCCAGTACTTAGGACATGTAGTCACTAAGGAAGGGATTTCAGTGGATCCCGAAAAGATTCGGGCGATTGAAGAATGGCCAGTACCTAAAGATGTGACGGACTTTAGATCTTTCATGGGAATTACCGGTTACTACCGGAGGTTTATTGAAGGCTTTTCAAAAATAGCCAACCCAATCACTTCTTTGCAGAAGAAAGGCAAGAAGTTTGATTGGAATGCGAAATGTGAAGAAAGTTTCAAGAAACTTAAGACCTTATTGACAACTGCACCTATTCTTAGAATAGCGGATCCAAATAAAGATTTCATAGTTTGCACCGACGCTTGTAATGATGGTTTAGGCGGAGTGCTGACCCAAGAAGGACATGTAATTGCTTACGAATCTAGGAAGCTGAAAATCCATGAAAAGAATTATGCCACTTATGACCTAGAATTAGCTGCTGTAATTCATGCTTTAAAGATGTGGCGACACCACCTAATAGGCAGAAAATTTACCTTACTAACAGATAATAAAGGTCTGAAATACCTTTTAGACCAGCCAAATTTAAATGCAAGACAAGCCAGGTGGCTGGCATTCCTAAGTGAATATGATTTTGAAATCCAACACATAAAAGGGAAGGAAAATAAGGTGGCTGATGCCTTGAGCAGGAATGCAAAACTGAATTTTATATCAGCTAGCAGCACTTATACCTCTGATTTAAATGAACAGCTGGCTGAAGGGATAAAATTAGACGAAAATTATCAACATCTACAAATTACAGCCAAAGAACAGCCCACAGAAAGTTTGGTAAAAGGGTATAGTTTAAACGAAAATGGATTTTTGCTGTTTAAGGACAGGCTGTATATCCCTAATGCACCTACAGTTAAGCTGTTAATTTTAGACGAAATACATAAAACCCCTTATTCCGGGCATCCTGGCTATCAAAAGACTATCACTATGTTGAGAAAAGAATATTTTTGGCCTAACATGAAATCTGAAACTGCTGAATATTTAGCTAAGTGTTTGGACTGCCAACAAGTAAAAACAGAACACCAACATCCAGCTGGATTGCTGCAACCTTTACCTATTCCTAGCTGGAAATGGGAAATAATCAGCCTGGATTTCATTACGGGTTTACCCAAAAATCAACATCAGAATGATTCGATTATGGTAGTGGTAGACAAATTAAGTAAATCAGCACATTTTATTCCTGTTAAAACCACATACAAGGCTGCAAACATAGCATATATCTTTCTAAAACAGATTTTTCGGTTACACGGTATTCCAAAAGTCATTATATCAGACAGGGATCCTAAATTCACAGGAAATTTTTGGAGATCCTTGTTCAAAGGATTAAACACCACTTTAAATTTCAGCACCTCTTTCCATCCTCAGACTGATGGACAAACGGAAAGAGTTAATCAAATATTAGAAGATCTGTTAAGGATGTATGTTAAAGATCAACCAGGTAAGTGGGAGGATTATTTACACTTAGCCGAATTTGCATACAATAACAGCTATCAATCATCAGCTAAGTTTAGTCCTTTTGAGGTTTTGTATGGACGAAAATGCAACACTCCTATCTCTTGGAGTAATCCAGTAGATAGATTAGTGTTAGGGCCTAATTTATTGAAAGAAATGGAACAGATTGTGAAACAAGTGCAGGAAAACTTGAAGATTGCCCAGGATCGGCAAAAGAGTCAAGCAGATTTGAAAAGAACTCCTAAAGAGTTCCAGGTAGGTGAACATGTGTTCATCAAGGTAAGACCAAAGAAAAGCTCCCTAAGATTAGGAAGTTGTGCAAAATTAGCACCACGTTACTGTGGTCCATTTGAAATTTTAGCTAGAATTGGTCAAGTTGCTTATCAGTTAGCATTACCGCCAAATTTAAAAGTACACAATGTTTTTCATATCTCTGTTTTGAAAAAGTATGTTCATGATGCTACTCATGTTATTGATTGGAACATTGTATAGGTAGAACCAGAAGGGGAAGTTCTGGTAGAACCGGATTGTATCCTCGGGAGGAGGGAAATTACTCTACGGAACCGGATAATTGGACAAGTGAAGGTGCAATGGAAGCACCTTAGTCCTGAAGAATCTACCTGGGAGCTGGAAAGTAAGATGCGGGAAGCATATCCCCATCTATTCCAGCAGGTGGCTGAAGACGAAGAATAAGTAACATCGAGGACGATGTTACATTTTAAGGGGGTGTGTATGTCACATACCCCAATTTTATTAAAATAATGTAATTATTTTTAATATTCCTGAGAACATTATGTTAAATTTAATGCTAAGTAGGAATGGATGACTCAGCAGAGTCTCCAGAAATGGAATGTAAATTCTGAATAATTATTATTAATAAATAAATTATGGAGACAACAGCATGGGAGAGCTGTTAAAAGAGGTTACTGGTCTAACTGGTGGATGGAATTAGGTGGAAGGACAAAAGACAAGTGGCAGCATCCTCAAACACTTCCTGAGTTGCAGGTGGCAACTTCCCTATATTTTGGGGTCATGATTCCCCAAGAAAGTGGAATCTGAGCAGGTGGCTCATTAATGACAGTTAGCCCAACTAAGACCTAGGCAATCTTTTAAATACTACTCAATGAACTGAGCTGGGGGTTCAGCAATTGTTCTAGAGGGAGAATACATTCAGGTGAATGCTATTCAGGAGTCCCATTGAGGAAGTGGGGAAACAGTAAGGAAGTGTTTTGAAGCAGGAAGTTGCAGTAACTTGGTTCCAGTATAGCTGTTTTGGCTGAGGGAATTATTGTTCGTACTTAGATTCCAGCCAGTTAGACCAGAGCAAGCTCGGGGGTCCTGAGAAGTGCTGTCTGGGCACTCTCCAGGAATTGGTAGGGAGGAACAACCTCCCATTGCTGTTATTGTCTACCATAGCTACAGGTTCTGCCACTCTTCCTGTTGTTGGTTTAATTTATTTTCATATGAGATAGACTAGTACAACTATGTTTTGACTGTATTCAACTTCAGTAAATCAGTCTCTGTACTTCCTTTTGTTATAAATTTCAGAACGCAGATGTTATAGAAATTTCCTATTTTTATTTAAATAGAGTATTGATCTTATACAGAACCTATTTGTTACTCTTACAGTTAACAATTACCATGTTTAGGCATATTCTAGAATTCCTGTTAATGGTTCAATAATAGACAGAAATATTAAACAATAGATATTCCAGTAATCTACCTGCATATATATATGTATTGCATATTTCAGTCAACTTTAGTTTTAGGTCATTCTTATATCGAGTTAACAGATAAACAAAACTCATCTTAATATATTGTTTATACTCAGAACATGTTTGACAGCTATCGATTAACTAAAGAGGTGACTGTAACAATATTTCATTGTTACAAGCTTCCACATAATCTTAATAATCTACACAGTAGTCAAACACAAACACATAGAAACTGTAGATTATTATTTCTTTCAACCTAGTATTATAATACATTAGCCATGCTTATTATAATAGAATTAACAGAGTTGTTTTAAACAAAAACAAACATATTACACAACAGAGAAACTGTCGACGAACGCAACCATCATTGGCTGTTACAAACCATCTTAATTATACACAGTAATAATATTTATTCAGTATAAATGTTCTTCCTTAGGGTAGTCTACAAACCCTACACGGCCGTAGCCTTATATTATTCCTTCGACAGACTGAAACAAATGAAAGAATGCCTTATATGGCAGACAGAACCTACAGCATCTTTACACATAGTTCTATGTATATATTATTCTACCCACAGTTTCATTTAATAACTATACAAGAATCAAAATAAACATTGTTATAATTCATTCCCGGTCGCTATCGAGTTAACAAAGTTCATACATATTTGTTGAACACAAAACAGAACCCCAACTTGCCTGATTAAACCCTATACTATTCAACTATTACAGTCACAGTCGAGGAACATCCACCATCTTTTATTTAACACTCCAAATCGAAGAAAAACGCAGAGAGACAATTATAGGATTTCATTATAACAGAGTTATCATCCATTGCAGGTACCGAAGAACTCATCTATCCTTACATTTCAAACACATTGTAACATTTTAACAAAACACGAAATTTAAATACGGCCATATCAGGCCCAGTAATATATTAAGTATAAATTTTATGCAGCGAGGATAGAACCCTATGCCTAGCCAATACGAGTACCATAACAGAAACCCTGGCCTCATACAGTCTGAGCCGTGAAGGGCTCTCCAATAAACATAACAAGGTTTCAACCCCTTTCTTTTCAAACAAAATAACTCATACAGATGACGGCAACCATGAACATCAAGTCGTCAACGACCTCACTACACAGGAGTTTCCTCCATGACACAACCCTAACCACAAAACCAGCAAAGGAAGAGACAACCGTGGATAACCAGGCTTACCCGGATGAGCCAGCGTTGGAGATAGAACCCTGTACACCTTCAGACCCGCGTGACCTGCACATTCAATGCCGAGAGATGTTAATGCACATTCAATACCAAGAGTTGAATATATAGTAAACCTGTGCTTGCTTGCAAAACAAAAACTGCAAAAATGAAGTATTACATTACCTGAGCAATGTAACCGTGGATAACCTGGAAGCCACCGGTGGAAGCAAGCACTAAAACCCCATCACCCTCGCCGGTTGAAAGAGTAAGGGAAATCATCATAACAATTATTGACAGCCGAGACAAGATAACATTCCCGACGAAACCCTCACGCTGGGATTGAACCAGTCAAGAAGCACACCCAAAACCCAAATGCATCAACCCTCTCATAACTAAAAGACAATGACAAAATCCTGTCTCATATCCACACCAGCACAGTGAAGGACTGTAAGTAGCTGGGACTTCAATCAAGAATGAACAACAAAGCCACGAAACAATGAAACTATAGCAGACGATAGCACCAGAGCCGAGGACATACCCTACTACAGAATGAAACCACGAGACCAGAACCACAACACTTTGCACTCTGTTACAGTGCCCCAACTACGAAACTCAGACAGGGAGGGTTTCATCCTTAGGACCCGAGCCCGAAGGCAACTACAATAACCTGGTAGGGTTTTCGATAATAGCTTATATATCACCAACTGCATGGAGGAGAGTCAACCACGTAGCACCCAAATATATCAACGTAAAATGGGTCGAGACCATATAGTTCCAATTGCAATCCAAATCATTATTCACCGATTCCAAAATCATTACATATATGTAAGTCAAACGTATAAGATAACATATGATGTACAATCATTTAGCATATAGTGCATGCCTTGCAACTGAATCGTCGAGAATCCCAAGCACATGGGATGTATAATCCCTACAACGATAATAAGGAGACATAGTCAACATCAAATATGGAGTTCCTATTAACTTAGTATGGTGGTTAATACCTTAACACAATATTGATTATAAATCTTATCCATGGTATGGGAAAAACATTATGACTATGGCAAAATCATGATAATGTACATTTATATTGAAACCAAGGCATAGGTTAATGCCATGAGCATATCACATTCCTTCAATCAGTTAAACAGTGTGGTGGTCAACTTTCAAAGGAAAATACCTTGTTACTTACCAAATTCATATGATGGGGCACATTTTCGCCATTATATACTATCATCGCATTTCTACCGATATTATTTTGTTAAACAGTAAACAAATAGGTAACATAGGTTAAACTTTAAAGTAGACATTGAACATTGCAGTATAGTCGAATATAATGGAACAACGCTAGAGGCGCCACATTTCCCAACTCACATTAATAGTCCGGAAATACAACAGTAATCACCGGTATTAGTTGACAACATATCACATGAAGTTAACGTCGCTTATGCAGCCAATAATTATGATATAACAATTGTACCATTGATAGTTACAGCAGTAACGTAGAGTATTAATCATAAAAACATAATTATAACTGAAACAATGTAATCTATCGCAAAACCTGATGATGCTATCCTAATAAGAAATATCATGTCGAGGCAGACTATCAATCTTAATTCAAGTGTAAGTTCATGAGAATAACTTCACTGTCTTGCACTACAACTTGCATTAGTAAATAAATCTGCTTTAAAGTTTTAAAGTACAGGGAGTATTGATGCTTACCAAGTTTAATATACAACAATCCTTACTTCACCGGCGTACCTGGGACACAGAAGACAACTTATGCATTAGCTCGTAAGCTAAGTAAGCCAGTCAACTACGACTAGCTCTTCCCTTGCGGTTTGAAACAAAACAGTCATTAATTACAATCACCGAAATCAAAGTTTTTAAGACAGAGTCTTTAAACAGATTATGTTAGTTATTTAAATTAAAACAAAATCAGAAATACTATCTAGTTAACATTTATTGTTATGAATAAAAATTTTAAATTTTTCAGAAATATCGGGTTCTGACAGAAACTTTTGCAGAAGTTTCAAGGAATCCAGATTGGGATGCAGCCATGGATGAAGAATATCGTTCCTTAATGGCGAACGATACTTGGGATCTTGTACCTCTTCCAAAAGGAAGAAAACTTGTCAGGTGTAAATGGGTCTACAGAACTAAGTATGCATCAGATGGAAGTGTTGAAATACTTAAGGCAAGGTTAGTTGCCAAAGGTTTTTTCCAAGTTGAAGGGATTGACTACAATGAAACCTTTGCTCCCGTCGCAAAAATGAACTCCATCCGCCTTGTTCTTTCCCTTGCAGTCTTACACAACTGGGAAGTCCATCAAATGGATGTCAAGTCTGCCTTCTTACATGGTGAGTTACAGGAGGAAATTTACATAGAACAACCTCCTGGCTATGTTCAGAATAACTCTAGCCTTGTCTGCCGCCTTAAGAAATCCTTATATGGCCTTAAGCAAGCTCCTAGAGCTTGGTATGCCAAAATGGATAACTTTCTCCTTGACACTGGTTTTTTTAGATGCCATTCTGACTCCAATGTCTATACCAAGAAAGTAGGAAACCATCTCATCATACTTGTTCTATATGTTGATGACCTTATTCTTATTGGTAGTGACCCTAAGCTTATAACCCATGTGAAATCCAGTCTTAAATTTTTTTTTGAAGTGTCAGACTTAGGACATTTGCATTATTTTCTTGGTCTCCAAGTCCCGCAAACCAAAGAAGGAATCTTTCTTTCTCAGTCTAAGTATGCTTGTGACCTTCTTCGTCACTTTCACATGGAAGATTGTACACCAGCCCCTTCTCCCTTCCAGTCTGGAGTCAAACTTTCTGCCACTTGTACTTCACATGAAGTCGATGCCACCTTGTATCGTCAGCTTGTTGGTAGTCTCTTATACTTGACTCATTCCCGTCCTAACCTTTCCTTTGCCGTTGGTCGTGTTGCCCGTTATATGCAGACACCTCATGAAAGTCACTGGAAAGCAGCTAAAAGAATACTTCGATATATTCGAGGTACAGTTCAGTTTGGGATTCATTACAGTATAGGGGGGAAACCTTTGTTGGTTGGTTTCACTGACTCAGATTGGGCCGGCGATCCTGATGATCGAAAGTCTACTGCAGGTTATGTTTTCAGTCTAGGATCTGGACCTATTACTTGGGCTTGTAAGAAACAACAAGCTCTTGCTCTTTCTTCAGCAGAGGCAGAATATCGAGTAGCAGTTAATGCCAATCAGGAAGCTTTATGGCTTCGATAGATCCTTTCAGAGTTTGGATTCGAGCAGCAGCAGCCTACTCCACTTTGGTGCGACAATCAAAGTGCCATCAAGCTTTCCAAAGATCCAGTTCTACATCAACACAGCAAACACATTGAGCTACATATGCACTTCATCAGAAATCTTGTTCATGATCGTGTTCTTGAAGTGCTCTTTTGCCCTATAGATGATCAAGTTGCAGACATCTTCACCAAGTCTCTTACAGAAGCGAAGTTTTCTAAACTTCGATCTATGTTAGGAGTTCAGGAACTTGTCCTTAAGGGGGGATAGGCTCTAATGCCTCCTTCCTTCTCCTAATAGTGTCACTTTTGTAAATCCTTCGATCCTATCCCAAGTTGTTCTTAAGGGGGGATGTTAGGATTTTTAGACACTTAGGAGTTAGTTAAGATCAACTTGTGTAATATATCCGTTAGAGATAGTGTGTTTCTTTAGTATGCATTAGTATGCATTTGTAAATACTTAATCCGACGGTCACGATATGTTCCTGACATAGAGTGATCCGACGGCTCAACTTCTCTTAGATCAAACCTAACCTTGATCTGTGGCTTAACACCCGATTGGTCCATGATCTCTATTTAAAGAGCATGGAGGGTCATTGTTTAGTTGATCGATTATGAGAAGCTCATTTGTAACTTTCTTTCTTTGCATAATAAATGGTCCCGTAGAAGCTATTTTGTCGGGGCCGTGGAGTGTTTCCCTCAAGAGGGTTTAAACCACGTCAAAACATTGGTGTGTTGATCTGTGATCTGTTTGTGTGAAGTGGTTGCTTTTGGTGTTCGGTCCTTTGGCAGTACCCTGTGTACCCAAACAATGTAAAAATATTCTCGGATGGGATGGGTATCGACACATCATATACTTGTATCCCTTCCTATAATTCCTTAAATTCATCGATCAATGGTTGTAGGTAAACAACCATATTCTTCACTTGTATTCTACTAGGGTCTATAAGAGAAAACATAAGATGCTCATTCTTCATGGACAACCATGGGGGGTGTTGCTATTGATCATTACTACAGTACAAAGAGTATAGATGTTGTTTGATTTGAAATATGGGCTAACGCCATCAATGGCTGCTCAATTAGAGGTTGTGTACTTAATCCTTGAATTTATTGGGCCATCTATCCTCTATATGAATCATGGCTATTGAATCTATTGGGATTCACATAAATAATTCCTCACTTTGGTGCGATGCATATCATCCCTGCAACATAACTAATTCTTTGCAACGAAAGAGACTTTGAATCCTTGGGATTATAAGCATATGCCTCAATATCTTATGAGGAGGACCATGTTCTTTAGCCTTCTTTTATGATTCTTTGTACCTGTCATGCCCATATTTTGGACATATCTCTTTGTCTATATATTCGCCTCTATATATAATACAATCAATAAGACACGCATGATATTGTATGTACTCTACACCCAACATTTTCAACATTTTCTTTGCCTCTTACAGCTGCCGGGAAAGACATTATCATTCATAAGTACCTTATATTTGAATAACCTGCAACTAGTGGTGAATACAAATGTAAAATGCCATTTAACGTTCATAAAATCGACCATTTTCAATGACGATTGTGTCACATTATTCCTAAAATATAATGTAGTTGATGGTCAATTACCTTAACATTGCTAAGAAACATGTGTCTAACATGCCATACTTTGCTTTCAAGTTGTACATTAACATTGTTGTCCCCAACTATGTAGACTTTGACTAGCCAGGTCCAAAGAGAGGTGTGGTGGAAGCTGATTTAAGGCTTTCGAAGAAGGCTTCAGTGATATGAGTGTCAGCCCCTACCTCATTGTCCTAGAATGTATGTAACAACATTGCATCCATGGTAATTACTCATCCATACCAACCTCTACTTCATTGCCTCCATTTCCAACATGTGAAGAACTACTATTACTATAGGAATTCCTAATTGGTGAGGATGGGCATAATGGAAATTGAATAGGTGGTTGATTCCACCATGCTTAGTATGCTTCCTCTCCAAGTTGCGCTCTTTTTTCAGTATTATCTCGATTTGACATTGTACTGGGGTGCAATGGAAGATAGTTGGTAGGTCATTCATAATCAAAATCCGGATTTCAAAAATATTGAACATTAGATTGATGATGTTAGTAAGCACAATGCAATTGGTTTGATCTAGCATTATAGAAAATAATTATTATGGAAGCACGATAATCATTTCCAATAGAAATGGTTAAGATGCAAACAATTTATAAAGCAAACGTTCAGATTGAACGATAAATTAACATCAATTCCACATTAAATATAAAAATTTAAAATTGAGCAACACATTTTCAAATTGAATTTATAAATTAAATTAACAATTTATAAAACATGATTTCAAACTGAGCAATACATTAACATGAATCCCACTGAAAATTAACAAATACAATTAGTCAATGTTTTTTTGTATTACGCCCTAATGGAACATCTAAAGGTAAACCCAATTCAATGCATCTTTGACGATAGTTTGGTGGTCTACGGAATTTATAGTTTATTATCAACTTGTCACCAGGAGACAAACTACGTATTGCATGTACAACAAAAAATATGGACGCTTTCATTTTCATAAACAACTCATGGTCATTGAAGTGTTCCTAAAATGGACAATTTGGAGAAATAAAGAGCACCTAGAACTATTTATGAACCCTACAATGTTCCCATGATTGTGTGGATATATACAATAGGTTCTTCCCGTTAAAGTTTCAAGAAACATAACCATTCATGCACATACTATACATGGAAATGATGTGCTTGTATTTAACAATATTTAAGTAATCAGACTGACAATAGATATGACCGCAAAATGACATTTATGCTACTAAATGTTTGGGAGGAGTGAGTACGTGTGAAAGTCCAAACAACCCAAGGTTTGAAGCAACTATATTAGACTTGGTAATCATAAAACAATTACCACAAAAGGAGAATTCAATTCCAACACCAGGAACAAGTAGAGAATACGGTCAAGCACCATACAAAGCGTGGTTGTAAGAAGTTTGATATTTACTTTTCAAATTCACAGGAAGGGAGAAATCATTCCTACCCTCCAACAATCGAACGGACCTTGGTGTGTACTTGGACAATTTTTCTCTCAACTCATTCAATTTTTTGGATCTTCTAGTAGAGATCAGTTGGGTGGCATTCATATCATACTTTTGATCACTAGAACTTTCAGTCGATTGAACATAAGCTAAGGGGTTCGTCAATTTAGAATGATACATAGTTGTTTTGGCTTCAAAAATTTTCAAAAATGAGCATAAGGAAGTGTTCTTGCATGTCTTTTCTCAATCACTTGTTAATTTTTTTACTACAATAGGGGGTATTAGACCATTGACATTGGGTAATCTATCATTGGCGTAATGGAAACGCTAAGGGTTCTCCTTCAACCCTTGATTATTTGAACAACCACAAACTACTGTGGTGTCATAAAAGAGTTCCAACTCATGAAGAATTACCGTCGATGAACCAGGATGGCAACTTGAAGATGGCATGTTACAATTGGCGAGGTAAAGGGGCTGCCCATTTTCATCCATGAACTTCTTGCGGTATCTTGATCCTGATAAGACCTTACGGTGTTTTGATATTGGTGGAATGTCTTGTGCATCCGAACTCAAACCTGAATCATGATCCCTTAATAAAGAATAAATCGATATTCAGATTCACATGGATAAGTAAGAAAAATTCAAATAAGTAGTCAAAATATAAATAAAACATGAAGTTACTAGGATGGAAAGGGAGAACTCACTAAACTTTGAACAAAATGGAATGAGATGGAATCTGAAGAATTGGCCATTTGATACTACAAACTTTTTGTTGGGATACTACCTACTTTGTTCCTTAACTTTCTTGCATTGACCCAAGTTCGGCGTAGTTGGGAAACCAACAAAACCCTTCTTCATCAGCCCTTTCGGCAATAACCTGTGAATAGGCTGAGTTCTCACCCGAGGCGAAGTTATGGGGGATTACAGAAGCATGTTTCTATAACCAAGTGATGCGCGGTTATGGGATAGGCTCTGGCAAAGTTCTCCCGACTTCGCATATACTTTGTTATTACTGCTCACATATGGGACTGCACACTTTGCAATTACCGCAATGCAATACGACAACACAATTCTAGGACTGCACTACTATTCAATCACGCACTCTACAAACTTCGCTGACTTAGTGGTTATTCCTATTACTTATGCATCAAACCTACTCAGAATTAATTGTACATTCAGTTATACATGTCCAATACTTAACATATTATTCTCATACATCATACATGTGAAAATACCTATAAAAGAGCGGACATACACAAACATTAATATAAACATAAGAAATCTCATAGATTCAATCACACAACACAAGTATTTACAAGGTTCACCCCCCGGATGGGAGCTACATCCACGGGAGCTGTTGTTTATATTAATGGGAAGGTTCAATAGTTCCATTCCGTGCACTTAGTTGCAAACTCTTCTCTCTACAATAGGTCTTTGCGCACACAGCTACAGATCCTTTTTCCTCTCTTATTTCTCTCTACAATGCTTAGTATTTCCCAAAATACTTAAGACCAAAAATAAGACCATGAGAGATCAAACCTTCCCTTACAAAATTGCCATTTTTATAGATCGTGACTGAGGGTCATGTCTTTACAATCATTGTGGGCCAAGATCCTATGCTACCCAAAAAAGCCCCAAAAATGGCACAGTTACCCCGCTAATCCGGCCTGTCGTAGTCGACATCTACCTCACTTGACTTCGGTCGCCTTTCTGCGCCGTTTCTGGCTCTGACGCCTCTTCTGACAGCCGTAGTTGTGACTGCTCGGCTTTGACTGCATACTGGCTCATCCCTTTCCGTTGTTCTGCCTCTTTTGTCACCGTCGATCCACCACTTTGCCTCTAACAATTTTCGCCGCCCTGGCTGTCTTAGTATTTTGTCTGTACTAGGGAAATAGGTCTCTTTCCTCCAATTCCATTCCGCTCTTCACCCTGCTCTCGGGATTTTGCAGAATCACTTACCCCAAAATAGGTCGCTGCTGGACCTCACTTCACCTATACTTCTTGCCAAAAATAACTATTGTGTTGGAGACTTGCTCCATGAACAATGTCTTACCAAAAAGTGGTCGACTTGGGCCACGCCCAACAGGCCCCTAAAACTCACATGTGGCTCGTCCCCGAGCCACTCTGATTGGGATGTTCCATCTGCGCATCTACTGAAGTGCTCGATCACGCAGTGAACTATTGAACAATTGCATTGAGCTTCGCAACTATTTCCTTGGACTCTTGACTACATTCCTTGATTGTGTCGAGCATTTCCTCTGAGATAGGTTCCAAAAGTTGCCCCTTGACAGTATCCTCTGTTGCCCGAATATATTGCATTTTCTGCTCAATTTATTTTTTCAGTGTTAGTGCTTCTTCTTGCAGTGGTTGCAATCTTGAGGAAGCTTCAACTTCCTTTGATCTTAATGCTTTCAATTCTCTCTAAATTTCTCTCCTTTCTGCGAACTTCTGCATCTTTTTTCTTGCTGGAAAGTCCTTCATAACAGTATTAACATAATCAAGATCTTGCTACATTCGCTGCACTTCATCCTGGATTATCTGTAACTCTGGTTCTTCTTGTAAAATATCCCAAACCTTAGAGACTTCATCCAGCAAGTTTTGGCATCTCGCCACTTTTGCGTAGATGCTTTCTCTGGAAGTCTTCAGTGCCTTGACTCTTGCTTCTTCCTCCTTCTATAATGTTCCAGCTTGCTGTTGAGCGATCTCGGTAATTTTATCCTTATGGGAAGCTTCTAGCTGCACCATTTCTTCCTTCATACTGTCGATAGCAGCACCAATATTTAGGATGGTCGTCTCTATGTCTGGTTCTTCATCACAATCAGGAAGCTTCGCTCAGACTGTTGAAATTACTTCCTTTATTTTGCGCTGCTTCTCTTGTGCATATTCAAGCTCCCTCGTCTTCAATGCACATTCATTGTAAGTTTTAAACCTTAACAGTGTAGTAAAAACTCATACAGATTCTTAAGCATTAACAAAAAATACACAATGACACACACATAACACAGATATTTTCACCTGGAAACCCTTAACCGGGAAAAAAACCAGCAAAAATTAGAGCTGCACAACTCCTTTCATTATGTGTTTACTCAACCATTTACAATACAATATAAGGTATTCCGAAACATCTAAAACCCTAATTCGTTTACCCGAAATTAGGTTACAATCCTAATCCTTTTACCGGGATTAGAAAGAATACAATGGGCAGAAATCGCAAAAAAGCAAAAAACAACCCAATATTCATCTTGTAGATGCTTGTAATTTTCTTCCAGCCTTACGTACTGGTTATAAGAGATCAATTCTCTATCGTGGATTTCTTTTGCAATCTATGTGTGTAGGTTATGCAATCCCTCTATGGATAACATCCCCACATTGATTTCGAGATGTGCGAATCGTTGCGCACTTTCAACAATGTCATCTGTTGGAAATATGATAGACATTGGTTTAATTTTGACTAGCTGGGTACTCATGGTATAGGAATGAGGGTTTCTCCTCTCCTGGCTTGATTCAACTAAGCGGTCTTCGTGGTCTGGTTCTTTTACCAAGTCTCGCTGGACATGTTCAATTCTTATAACCAAAATTTTCAGCTCGGTGATGCTTTCCTTCACTTCAGTTTGTGATGTCTCTTCCTTGGTGTTTTTTAGCCCCATTACATCTTCAAGATATGCTGATACCCTAGATGCGATGCACTCATAGTCATCGTCATGCAACTGTGCATACATAGGCCGTCGAGTAGATTTTGACTTCTTTTTCTATTGTTTTTTCTTGCACTTCTATGTCAAGTTCTTTCCTTTTCTCTCCTGCTCCTTGGTCAGGATTTGGATTCTACGTACTTATGACCTCAGGATTTTTGTTTTCTTGGTCATCCTCTTCGTTCTCCTCAAATGAGGTGATGAGCGTGGATGGCACATCAATCTTCCATTTTTTCGGCCAGTCTTCTATGATCAGGTCGATTCTTTGCGCATCGAGCTAATACAGTCCTTCATACCATGTAGGAGGAATTATTAGTACTCGTGGCTGTATATATATAAAGTGCAACCCAGCTTTGAATATAATCTTTGGAATATATCGAGTCATCACCTCCTTAGTAATACGCGAAGTCTTCTTAATCATGTCGCATAGTTTCTCATAGTAGGTTGGAAACTGTAGGTTGTTCCACCTCTGTTTTTATGGGTTTGCTGTTGCCTGCATGTTTGCGTATCTCACTCCACGGAAATCATTTGGGGCCACTGGAAGACCATTTTGATAGAGGGGTTCCTTCCACCCCACGAAGTCAATGAGCACCAACAACTAGCGATAATGAAATGGTAATCCATTGTCCTGTGTGTCTCATACATCTTCTAAAAATTAATTTAATAGATAGTTTGCTCAATTGTATTGAAAACCATCTTTAGGCTTCGCAGCTAAGGATACTACAACAGCATAAAATTCAGTTGGCCTAGAATTCCTTAGAATCCTTCCTGCAATAAGATGAACTGTGAAGCGTAGAGGCTTGTTTTTCATCCAATAGTTATGTAACCCCGACTTCCTTTGGTTAAGTCGAATTCAACCTTTATCTTTGCGGCCAATTATTTATCCTCTTTCTTCGCAACGAACTCAATTGTAGGGTCTACACCCCTTTTACTTAGGCCCATAATCTTGGAGATCAGGTCAACAATAATGTTCACCTTGCGGTCCAAGCATATGTGCCCCTGGTGCGTGCATAATAACAGAGTGAGCACCACGGAATTGAGCTCATTACTCCAGTCAAAATGTGGAATCCATAGCAAATTGAGCAGTCCAGATTCGGATAACGGCTCAGCCCATTCTATTGGGACAACATTCGTTTGCTTAGTAACCTCATCGTATTTCCTGTACATGTACTTATCCGGCTGGAACTGTGGAAACTTGTCCTTATTCAACAAATCATGGTCTGCAAATTTGCATTCGGGGATATTACCGATCAAATTCCTCTTCACCTGCACGTTGTTTGACATCGGTGACAAGGGAATATTATACTGGGCATTCTTTTCAAGAAGCACGTCAGGCGCGTCGCTTCTTCTCAGACTAATATACTCTGGAATAAGCCATATTGGCATCGACGGGTTCCCTTGTGGTGGATCTGGCTTCTTAGTACTTGCGGCCTTGGGATTTTCTTGGTCAGTGGCCTTCTGTTTGTCTTTCTTCGGCTGTTGTGGTTGATTCCATGGTGAATTCCTGGATGTGCCACCCTGGTCTGGAGTGGCTTGCTTAATGGGTGTCTTCATCACTCCTCCCAGACCAAAATGGTTGAAAGTACCCAAAATTTCTTCTAATGTCGGCTCTTCGGACATATACTAGTGAGAAACTGTTGCTTTCAGCTGGTAAACACTTAGGATTTTTATAGTCGGTAAAAATTCAAAATTCGTGGTAAAACTGGTAAGTAAACAGTCTTTACCATTTATAGGCCTTTTACCCCGATGGTGTTCCCATAATGGCTAGTTAGAAATTAAATGTCATAACCATTGGCCAAATCCCCCAAGGATATCGATCCTTTCCTTCATTGAATGCATCGAAAATGACTAAATTTTCATTAAATGCAAAACGTGGCCATCGGAAAAACACTGTATAATGGCTATATTTTCAACCAACAATTGTAACGGTTATCTTTCCGACTGACAATTGTAACGATTATATTTCCATTATTGTTGTAAGTGACTGTGCAACTATGAGGTTTACTGCGCATTTCGTGTTGTTGGCTTCTAACTTTGCAACGTAAGCCTTCTCTTTTATGAGTTGCGAGGTTCACTGCACATCTCCCTTTTCTTGATGTAATTGAACCTGTTCGGACTTCGCAACTCAGCTTGTTATATGCGTATCGTAGCATAGCTCTCGTTTGCATAAACACTTCGCATTTTACCAAAAATTGCGTGCAAACTCTTTATTCTGTCATTCTTAGTGTCCAATTTCAACTGCAGATGACACTTAGAATTTTTCTTAGTTGCTGATCAACTGATGTCTGGTGAAGTAGGACTATCCCTGTAGGGTTTTAGTCTACTTCCATTAATAAGACCTGGTAGGTTTTCTCCCATTAATGTGGCTAGATGAATTGTGCCACCATTAGCAACATTATTGACAACATATGGTCCTATCCAATGCATCTTAAATTTTCTAGGAAAATTCATGAATTTGATATCATAGAGGAGGACAAGATCTCCTACCTGAAAGAATTTGTGCTTAATATGTCTGTCATGCCATGCTTTTTCTCTGCCTTTGTGCACTTGTTGGTGAAATCCTGCAATGAAGTGATCTTCTTCTAGCCCAGCTAAGTGTAGTATCCTTTCTTCTATTGTCTCATTATCGACCATGTCTGTGAAAGCTGCAATTCTCAAACTTGGTACTATGTATTCCATTGGCATCACAACTTCCTGCCCATAAGCTAACCTGAAGGGTGTATGACCTGTCAACTTTTTGCAAGTTGTCCCATATTCCCATAACACAGTTGGTATTCGTAGATCCCAATCATCCATGTTTGTTATAGGTCAAACTTGCACCTCTCCGTCCGTGATCACCTTAAGCTGTTGATCACACAAAAGGACAACTTGGATGGAGGAGCAGGTTGACCTGAGATGATACTTTGACTCACTCCATTTCCTAACATTACTGGAAAAACCCAAAAAATATCATTTTGAGATATGAGCGCTACTCTACTTAAAGATACTAGCGCCCATACGCTACTCTAGTGTATAATAGTAGCGCCCATATCATAATATACGCTACTCCTTCTTAGCATAGTAGCGCTCAGCATTTTAAACTCGATGAGTGCTAGTTGATAAGCACTAAAGTAGCGCCCTATACGCTACTTCACTGAACAAGAGTCGCGTACATCTTAAAAGATGATTAAAAAATAAATTAATTTCTCGAGGAGGATTAGTTGCTGGTAGTTTCCCAACTCCCCCAACTTCCTCCATAACTATACATCGACCTGAACTACTTCTCTAATCTTATAAATACAAAGAAGATTAAAAGAGAAAGGTTACCTAGATGGTGAGATGGATTAATGGAGAAACTTTGAGACATAGAGAGAAGCTTGCATTGGAGGAGTTGGTGCTGAAGATATCCAAGCCAGAGAAGAGCCAGAGCCCAGAATCAGGTTGCAGGAGCCTGTTACATGATCAGGTATACTTGTACATCATTTTACTCTTGACAAATAAAGGTTGAAGTGTCTTTCTTGTTCCAATTTAAATGTGTTCAGAAATAACATCTTAATTTGGATCTGTTTTGGTCAATGCTGAATGTCAAACATTGTTTTTGTTTCTTTCAAGCTTTATATATTGCCCAAAGTGCTTTGAGAAAGGTATTGTTATTGCAGGTTTACTGAAAGGAAGGTGGAGTTGGAGGTCAAACACAAGATCAAATAAAGGCTAGGATCAAACTTTGATTGAAAGGTGTGTTCCCAAGATCCATAACTTATTTCTTTTCATAAACATATTTGTAATATCATCAATACACTTACCTGTCACCCCAACCAAGTTGATAGCATTAGTTTCCTTGCTATAGGGTAGATTTTCCCGCCAACAGACTGGCGACTCCGCTGGGGAAAGTTGAGTTTTTGGATTTAGGAAACCTTGTTCTTGTTTGTCTTCTTAGAATTGTTTTGACTTCTTTGATGTGTTAAGAAACCCTGTAGGTATCCCTTGACTGTTTCTTGCTGCTTTCATCAGTCTTTTGGTTTATTTCAAAGTCAGTTTTTTAAGCTTTTGAGATATGAGCGCTACCCTAGTGTATATACAGTAGCGCCCATACGCTACTGTGTCATACATACAGTAGCGCCCATCTCTGTAAGGGCGCGAGTTTCCCTACTACACAGTAGGGTACACTTTATGAAGCATTCTGTTTTTGGTTTGCTTGAGTTTTAGCCATTCTTGTGGTTTGCTGACTTTGCTTTTGGATCTCTTTGACTGTTGTATGAGGTTTTTAACTTTTGTTTGAGTCATAAAACCTTTTCTTTGAGTCTTTTCCATCTTTTGAATCGCTTGTTTGCCTTTGGAACGTTTGGATTGTTTAAGACCTTTTTGGAAGACTAGGTTGTGTTTGGTGGTAAGCACTTCCACTTTTTTAGACCTTGACTGCACGTTGCTATTTTACAAACCTGCATACTCTTGTATCCGCTGTTTGTGGCAACGTTTGTCTGCTTTTTACTCATCCTACCCTTTGGTTTTAGGGTTTGGTCTATTTTAGAGCTTCTAGGGTGTCTTCCGATTTGGTTCATTTCCATTCTTCCTGGATTTATTGTCTTTTTATGGTTGCAAGTGCTTTTAAACAGCTGTAGGCTAATTCATTTCTTAGTTTCTTTGTGTTAGTAAGGCAGCTTGCTTCTCTACTTTTGCTTGGCATAGTGGTCTTGCTAGGGCTAGATACTTTAGGTCAGTCCTTTTGTGTCTTTCTCCTTTGTTTTCTCCCACTTTGTTTCCAAGTTTAGAGGTTTTTTCTTTGCAAAAAACCTGTAGATCAAGTCTTTTTTGAGCTAGGGTCTTGATAGATATAGGCTTAAAAAAATTTTAGCCATACTTACACACATTGCACATAAGTTTTGTTTTGCTTGCCATTTTTATAAGTTCTTTTTCGTTTATAGAAAAAGCAAAAAAAATTGGTAGTTTAATTTTAATAAGACTTATTTTTGTTGTTACAAGATAGCATAGGATATTTTGTCCATTTTCAAAAAAGAAAGCAAAATTTATTTTTAAGTAGATTTACTCAGATTTTCAGTTTTGGAAAGAAATAATTGAAAAAATGAAAAGAGCTTTGTTGTAGAAAGTTTTTATTGCACTTTTGTTTCCTTGTTGCAACCACGCCACACAAAAGCACTACCCTTTTTGAGTAATAACATCCCTAAAAATATTTTAATAAAATAAACTAGAAACATTTTTTCTTTTTAGGGATACACTACACCAACTAGTTTTGGTTAGGATCTTGAGTTTAAATCACCTTAAACCACTCAAGATCACACATTACGCAAAAATCGTAGTAAGACTATCACAGGTAAACGCACCTCACTCAAAACTTGCCTGGGATCTATGCAGTAGGTCATTGCAAGATCAGATTGTTGGGAATACCCCTCCTACTTTCTGTTCGAGCATACGCCAGGATCGGATTGCGTATTGGGGACTCTTTCGAGTTTCGGGCTTAGCTACCCTTCCCACGCTTTCTGATTCGACCGGTGACTGTTCCCCCAGGATTTTTCAGTGTTGTGGTATCCTTAGTATCTGACTCTAGGTTCATACACAGGTGACAGTAGAGGGTATATCTGCTGTACCTAAGACAGACGTGGGAGGAAATCCCTTGCAGGTCTTTGGGAGGGCGGTTGGGTGATTCCAGTGCTTGCACCCTTAGTCATTGTATTGTGGACCCTGGGTAGCTGTCTTTCTTCCTTCGTTGATCTGTCCCGGGCCCTCATCATCCCAGACTCTTCTCCGGAAGGAATATTTGTATGCCTGGTTTGTATACTTAGGACTTTTTAGTTGGCGTGTTGTTTTCCCCCTAGTTGTAGTGGCCACTAGGTTCTAGCCTGTTATTTTATATTTATAATAACGAAGAATCAAGAGCTTCGTAGATCGAGGAGGTTTCAAAACCTTCCACCACTTAGAATAGAACCTTTACAGCCAGCTAGATGACAACGGGTAAACCCAGGTATTTCTTCAGAAATTACTCCTGAAACTGAATTTCCTGAAGAAATTCTTGTAACAGAAAACCTTGAAATTGAGGTTCCTAAGGAACCACTACCAGGTACCAGAGATCAGCAACACTTTAGTACAGTTGAGGTGGAAGATCTTACATCTGCGAAGTATAGCACTCCTTTCAATCCTCCTTTAACCAATACTAGAATTCCACTTCTGTCACCTGTTGGTTTCCAGCAGCCCCATTTCAGTGCAGATAATTCCTTACCTAGACATCTGATGTCTAACCTAGGAGGTGAACAGGGAGTTCCCCAAACTCCCACTTTAGGTATGAACACCAACACAGTAAATCCCTCTTTTATTGCTACACCAAGTTAGGCACAAACCGCATCTGTGTCTACTCCATCTTTCAGTTTCAACACTGGTACATTAGGTATGCCTAGTTCGACAACGATGGCATCTATTCCTACACCTACTGTTGGACCTAGCAGTACAACCAACTGTGCAGCACCTCCTGCTTCTCAATCGTTATATCAGATTCCTAGTACTTGGATTTCCACACCTATTGTAGGACTAAGTGCTTCTGTAAACATGCCAGTCATGGGCACCATGACTGCACCGTCCACATCAGCTTCTACTGGTCTCAATACCTTTGTATGCCCTAACATGAATCAATGTAGTATGCCTATAGGTAATGTACCTTTTTCCTTATTTTCAGGGGGAGGGGGTAATATCTTTAACCAGCAATATGGCGGGGCTAACACCCAGCCACAGTGGACGAACCCACAGAGCACTAATCCACTTTCATATGGGTGGGGAAATTTTAATAACTCTTTCGTACAACAACAACAGATGGCAGGGGGAAAACCCTACCAACAAGTAGCTAGGGGAAACCCTTACCAACAAGTAGTTGGGGGAAACCCCTATCAACAGATGGTAGGTGGAAACTCCTATCAGCATATGGCCGGAAGCAACCCTTATCAACAGTTGGTTGGGGGCAACCCCTACCAGCAGACGGCTGGGGGCAACCCCTACCAACAGTTCATGGGTCAAACTATGGGTAGTTCCCCTTTTGCGACCCCAACGTATCAAGTACCATCTTACCGGCCTCGTCTACCATTTCTAGCAACTTTAAATTTGCCAGATCTTTCCAAACTGACGAACGATCCTATGTGTCATAATGCGGCATGGCCATCAGTTCCCACCAAGTTACCTTCGGACATTCCAAAGTTCGAAGGCAAAGCAGGTGAAGATCCTGGTGACCATGTCACTACCTTCCACTTATGGTGTTCCTCAAATTCGCTAAATAAAGACTCCATTAGACTGAGATTGTTCCAAAGAACCTTAACCGGTGCTGTAGCCAAATGGTACATTGAGTTACCTGCAGCAACATTCTCTAGTTTTGGGGATCTCGCCACAGTCTTTTTGAATCACTTCCAGCTTCCTGTTCGGTATGATGCCGGAAGAGACCTTTTGTCTACATTTAGCCAAAACAAAGCCACTCACTTATCTGACCACATTCAGGAGTGGCGAAGACGGAAGAGGCTCATTAAGGCCAGCATACCTCCAGAGTTCCTTCTTGAGTGGTACTTGAAATCACTCCTTCCTTATATTTCTAAGGAAGTAGCTACATCTGGAGTATCCAATGAGGAAGAAGCCATCTTACGGACTCAGCAGTTAGACCTCGTGTATGCACAATTTGGGTTACTGTATGAGATCATACCCGATGCATCACGATCGAATACCGATCCGAGTAGACTGAAACCTGGACCACATGCTGACGACATAGTGGGTTTAGTTGACTCTACAGCTTTCGAAGTGCTGACTAAACAGGTTCATGCCTTATCAGTCAAACAATCGACTGCAGATGTTTCTTCCATCACGACCTCTCCTTCTACTTCTGAGCCTGTCAACCAGGTTCAAAACAATCAAAAGGGCCCGCGGCAGCCCAATAACAAAACGAAGGGAAAGAAAGGAGAGGGGAACCAACAAAAGCCCAAAAAAGACAATGCCGAAGAGGGTAACAAAGAGGAAAAGAAGGTTAAGTTCCCTTGTAAACTTTGCAAGCAGAACCACCTTACTCATCAATGCCGTCTGCTTGAAGAAGCCCAGAAGCTCTTAAGAGAAAAGAAGCCTGCCGTCCTGAAAGATCCATTCCCTAAAAGGAAAGGCTCAACTTCTGGCACCTCAAAAACTGGGGGCACTACACATGCCACGGTTGATCAAACATTTATAAACATGGTTAATTCGGATGCACTCTTGCAAGCAAGATACAGGAACTATACCTCGGATGCACAGAAAAAGGATAAGGAGATTCCAGAATCCTCCACTCCACTTCACATACTTGTGGACCCAATGCCCAAGATTCCGAAAGGTGTCTTGAAGAGGGAATCGCACAATCCCAACACACGGGCTGCTTCTAACTACAATGTGGTTGAAGATTTAGCCCAGACCCCTTGTGCCATGTCTACTCTAGAAGTCTTGCAAAGTTGTCCTTTACAACGGAATGCACTTTTGGCAGCTATTGGAAGCATGGAATCCTCTAACATGTCTGCATGATTTGATATGACTGATGTCAAATACCGGTTTCCCTATCACGTTGCCCTTCAGATTGAAGTCATTCATGGTCCAATGACCATCAGACGAGCTATTGTAGATGAGGGCACGTCGACTTGTGTAATGTCAATTTCCTGTTGGAAAGCTCTAGGTTCTCCTGAGTTAGCCCCTTCTAACACATTGCTTACTGCATTCGATGGTAGAACTTTCCGTCCACATGGATTTTTGCCATCATTTGATGTCACTTTGGCCGGTAAGGCAGTGGCTGTAGAAGTAGAATTTCTGGACGCTCCACTTGATTACAATATGTTATTGGGCAGGAGTTGGACTTATGCCATGCGAGCCATCGCATCGGCAGTTTTTCGAGTTGTTATGTTCCCATTTGAAGGTAAGATCCTTACAGTAGATCAACTTTCTTTTACTCAGAGAAACAACCAGACTTCTTCGGAAACCACAGTTCCTTTGATTGATCAAACCACCCCGGTTGGCGAGAGTTTAGGAGCAGGACTTTACGGATCACTAATTGACACTTTTGACCTACCCGCTCCTACTTTATTTGTTGGTACTGAGGGATGTTCATCGTCTGAAACTTCCATGGTTAGTTTAACAACTGATATCGAGTTTCTCCCAACTAATACAAACCCCTCCATACCCACCCCTGTTGTAGAAGTTACCCACTTGGATTCTTATCAAACTACAACTGAACATATGTCGACTGCATTGGTGTCTGTCGAGTCAAACATAGATTGTGACACTACTCAGACACCAGACCCGATCCACTCTCTTGATAGTTCAGATACTACTTTACCTTCTGAGGAGGAAATGTTAGAAGCCATGACCGACCTGAACCATCCTCGGGAACATATAGATCCTAGGTCCTTCTTGATTCCCGTTCTTAACTTGATAGAGAGAGGTGAATTTTGTCCAACACCCGATGAAAATACTGATTTCACTTCTTCACAAGTTGATGTTGTTGAAGCAAATAGATTGCATACCTCGCTGGTGAACATTTTCACTGGGGTCAACAGAAACATTTTCTTTGAAACGGGATGTTATCTCGATGAGATCATTCCGTATACCAATATTTTCCGTGATTTCCATAACACCTTTGCCCGGTCTCACGAGCAGGATCCAGGCATTGACCCTACCTGAAAAAGTATTATGCTTAGGCTGAAGTACTTTTTCTTGTAACATAGCTGTATATTTTTGTAAAGCTAGTTTTGTTGCTCGTTAGGTAATCTTATGTGTGTTTCGTTTCGTGTACCAGATGTCAACAGAACACTTCTTAGGATTTGCTGATGGTGCCAGTCGCCACACCTGTCAGTTGGCTGTAGCAGCTTGGGTCATTTATTCACCCGCTGGCCAACTTGTGTCTTCGGGGGGGGGGGGGGGGGGGGGGTTTGTTTGGGTCCTACCACGAATAATGTGGCTGAATACAGTGCAGTTATAGAACTTCTCCGAGATGCTCTCAGTCATGGCATTTCACATTTGGAGGTAAGGCTTGACTCACAATTAATTGTATTTCAGTTAACAGGTGTCTATCAGATTAGGGATCTGGGATTGCTACGTCAGTTTCTACAAGTTAGACTTTTGGAAAGACAATTTCATTCTATTAGATATGAACACATTCCAAGAAGTTTAAACACATTAGCTGATTCATTAGCAAATTATGTGTTAGACTGGCATTTGCATCATACACCTTCATAAACAACATTGCACACATAAAATTTAAACACATACACATGTAAATAACCGATACTGTATATAGCCGATACCGTATCAAAAAATATGAGTTTTGAGTCACAAGTCTATCAAGTCAAGTTATAAAAGTACAAAACTGGGCATAGTAGCCTCAAAAATATATACATAGAATGTATCCCTCTCCTATGGAGAAGGAGGGACCTCATCATCATCTACTGCATTGCGATAGCATATGACTAGTCTAGCAATCTTCCGCAGCACCCTAAGCCATGCTGGGGGCACCCCAACAACATCTTCCTGCATATCAACAGGTATCTGATCCATACGGCATGCAGGGTCTTCGTGAGTCAACCGACCTATTTTTCTCTCCAGGGTTCCCAACATAGCATCTGCTACAGTAATATCAGCTGGCCTCACAAAGATGGTAGGATGTCCCTCAGGACGAACAGGCCCAAAATCTGCATGTGACACTTGATTAGAACTTCAAAATTCATTCATAAAAATCAAATATTTGAAAAAGTTTGAAAAAATCAAATAATCCTCAAAATTTAAACATACCAATATCTCCCCAGGCTCCACTTGGAGGAAGAACCAGTTCTGGATCATGATGGAAATCCAATCCAGCATATGGAAACTGCTCGAAAGCGGGCACTTGCCTCTCCCACCACCCCCAGAAATCATCAGTATGATAACAGTAGTGCCTTTCCCCACCACCTTGGCGGAGGAATATGTCACCCCAATGTCCTAGTCTGGGCTCACGGGGGTTAACCTGAGGTAGAGGCATCCCCAAACTGATAGCAGGCATCCTCTCAAAGAAGAAAGTACACAAAATACTACCGTACCCAAAATTCTTCATTGTGCCGGATTTGCAACCTGTCAATTGAGATTTCATGTTTGCCAGTAAACTAGTACACCAATCATAGACATGACCGTGTAAGCATTGTACACCAATATGCATAGAGTGCCTGGAAGCTAAGTGTTGTGAAGCACTACCTGCCACTCGGTTGATCATGCTCACTATCACTTTCAAAGGGAGACCGTCAATAGTTGAAATCAAGACTTGGCTTCCCGATTTCTCAGCTCCGGCAACACAATATGTGTTCACATACTCTTGCACAGATCTTACACCCACATGAGAAGACCCTTTCAGATTGATTACATCTCCTCTCCTTGAGAGACCAGTAATGAAATATATGTCATCAACAGTAAGCTCCAGAGTTTGCCCACGGATGACAAAAGTATTGGTATCCACATCCCAGTACTGAATAAGTCTTCGAAACAGTTTGTTTAAAGCCCTCATGTTTACGGTTCGGTAAAACTTCAACAAACCGCATTTTCGAAGAGTGTGGAGGGTGGCCGGATCTTGCATGGCCAACCTATCCATGTCCTCATGCTCCCTCTCCCTCCATTGAAGGACCATCCTGCACAAAAAAAGCAAAATTTTTTTTAGTCTCGGCACTTGTATGTAGGTTTTCAAGAGTGTACGCTACTGTGTATACTACACAGTCGTGTATGGGCGCTACTCTGCTTCAACACAGTAGCTCCCATCACGTTTATACGCTACTGCTGTGGTTACACAGTAGCGCCCGCGCAGCAACACTTGTGAGCATCACGTTGCAAGCCATTTTTTGCTCAAAAAATGAAAAATAAACCATGAAAATGCAAGCAAAGTGAGTTTTAACTTACTTGGTGGAGGAAGATTGACGGTTGGATGCTTAGTTTGATCGCCACGGAGATTTGAAATTTGCAAAAGGTTGCCCCAATCTTTGCCCTACAAAACAAAATTGAAAATTGATTTTTTAAAAATGAAATTATATATGAATTGGATTTTGATTTTTACCCATAATTGTTAATTTTCTATAGTTTCAAAATTTTCAAAAATCCCTAATTAATCAATTGAAACACACAATATGGTACAATACTAATCCAAGTTCAATTTTCATTTAATTTTTGTCGATTTCATCTCCTAAGTTTAAAAATTCTTGATGATAGACATTGTCAACTAGCTAAATATTTCAATTTCATATATCTTTCGAGATTTTTGCCGCATCGACTAATATTTTGTTGAAGACCTAGTTTTGGCAGAGTATGAAGATATGATCTTAGAAGCTGACCTTTAAGTCATTTTAAGCTCTTGTTTGGACTATTTAAACCTAAACAAGATTGTCGAGCAAGCTTGTCCTCTTCGAGCTCGTTAAAGTAATCGAAGGCTCATCCACTCAGGTATAGAATTACCCCTTTTCCGGGCCTAGGTGGATTAACTACGGAAAATGTATACTCTAGGTATACTCTTGTATGCGCTAGAAGAGTTATCCTTTCATTGTTTTATACTTTTTTGGGGGAGGAGACTAACAGCACGAAAAAGGACCTTTTGGAGCCTCTCTTTAGGGTTTTCAAGCTCTCTAAACATGAAAATACCAAGCGAGCATTCACCTACTCGAGCTCAATATGAAATCCACGAGAGGGTAAGTAGAGGACTGTTTAAGTTTTTCAACTCTATAAACAAGAAAACACCGCCGAGCACAGACCAATCCCGGCTCGATATAAAATCCACGGATAGGTGAAAAGAGGATTTTTAAAGTTTTTCAGACTCTATAAACAGGAAAACACCGGCGAGCATTAATCTGCTTGGGCTCGATACTAAAATCCACGAGCAGATATATGGAGTTATTGTTTAAGTTTTTCAGACTCCTTAAAATTGAAAACACCGGTGAGCAAGAACAGATCTCGGCTCGATATTAAAATCCAGAGATCAGTAAATATAGAGTAATCTTCTATCTCTTCTTCGAACTCTATAAATAATGAAGAAGGTCTTGAGTCTTCCTCCCATGGACTCGTTAAACTATTTACATGGTTGGATCTATTGAGTTTTCATTCTTTCTTGGACTCATTAAAACAACAAGAAGGGTATTCTTTTATCTAAAAAGAATAAGGGACGGGAAAGACATATCATATCTTCATTGTCAAAAGGCAGTTCAGTCAAGTTCTATCCTTGAACACAGCACCTACTTGAGTCTATCTTGTCGGTTGGGTTTAGTTTTTGACCTCAGGGTGAACCTTTCCTCCGAGTTATTTACTCCCTCGGTTGGTTATTCTTCCAACCATATGGAGGGTCTGCTAATGTCTCTTACATTTCAGACTTATTATTTGCCCCATTATGTCAAAAGCTGCCTCAGTCACTTTGTGTCGTGCTCAATGTTCAAGGATATACCCTGTGTCGGCCATTCTGCAGTTTACCTTGACCTCATGTGTCGGCCTTCCTAGTGTCAGTCTTGTTACATATTATTCCATATCAGCTCTTACCAGTTGAGTGTTCCTTGAGTTGGATGATGGAGGATGCCTTAAGGCCTCCCTTCCAACGGACTTCTTCCCATTGACATCAACTCATTATTCTGGGATTGAAGTTTAGAGTTTCGGTTAGTACCTTGGAGATTGCAGTCACCAGTGGCAATTTTCCTTGCTGTTGAATAATGAGAATACATCAATGTCTCTTCTTCGACAGGATTCCCAAGTGTTCGACTCCAAGTCCATCTATTCACATTTGGCGAATCGTACTTGGTACCTTGGACCCCATCATCATTATCGGTGGAAGTTCTCGCGTTTGTTAACGGTATACATCAATGACCGGTAATCAAACGATACCCCCCATGTTCGACTGTCATCTCATCTATTCACATGGTTAGGGTTTGTAACTAGAGTTGTTTTGGATGAAGACCTTGGGATTTTGGATGACATTACCTCATTTTGTTATCACCCAAGTTGCGCAAGACTGAGCCTCACTTATATTCGGCTCTCCATGAGACATAGATCCAGTTTGTTGTTATGGCTATGATCTCTCAGTTTGACATGGATCCACGCTTGTATTTCAAGTGGCCATGCTTTATATACATCTCCTTGTTATGTATTGGAGATCATGTTATATCACACTGCACATCTATATGATGTCAAAAAATGTAATTGCTAGCTGACCTTGATCTTTGTTGCAAGTGTTCTTATGACTTGTTTTCTGCGGTTCTTTGCTCCTCCTCCGGCTTTGGATTATAATGTATTTCGGCCATCGTTTCCCTCTGACCTCACACATTATGGGGCATCTATTATAGGTCAAACTTGCACCTCTCCGTCCGTGATCACCTTGAGCTGTTGATCACACAAAAGGACAACTTGGATGGAGGAGCAGGTTGACCTGAGATGATACTTTGACTCACTCCATTTCCTAACATTACTGGAAAAACCCCAAAAATATCATTTTGAGATATGAGCGCTACTCTACTTAAAGATACTAGCGCCCATACGCTACTCTAGTGTATAATAGTAGCGCCCATATCATAATATACGCTACTCCTTCTCAGCATAGTAGCGCTCAGCATTTTAAACTCGATGAGCGCTAGTTGATAAGCACTAAAGTAGCGCCCTATACGCTACTTCACTGAACAAGAGTCGCGTACATCTTAAAAGATGATTAAAAAATAAATTAATTTCTCGAGGAGGATTAGTTGCTGGTAGTTTCCCAACTCCCCCAACTTCCTCCATAACTATACATCGACCTGAACTACTTCTCTAATCTTATAAATACAAAGAAGATTAAAAGAGAAAGGTTACCTAGATGGTGAGATGGATTAATGGAGAAACTTTGAGACATAGAGAGAAGCTTGCATTGGAGGAGTTGATGCTGAAGATATCCAATCCAGAGAAGAGCCAGAGCCCAGAATCAGGTTGCAGGAGCCTGTTACATGATCAGGTATACTTGTACATCATTTTACTCTTGACAAATAAAGGTTGAAGTGTCTTTCTTGTTCCAATTTAAATGTGTTCAGAAATAACATCTTAATTTGGATCTGTTTTGGTCAATGCTGAATGTCAAACATTGTTTTTGTTTCTTTCAAGCTTTATATATTGCCCAAAGTGCTTTGAGAAAGGTATTGTTATTGCATGTTTACTGAAAGGAAGGTGGAGTTGGAGGTCAAACACAAGATCAAATAAAGGCTAGGATCAAACTTCGATTGAAAGGTGTGTTCCCAAGATCCATAACTTATTTATTTTCATAAACATATTTGTAATATCATCAATACACTTACCTGTCACCCCAACCAAGTTGATAGCATTAGTTTCCTTGCTATAGGGTAGATTTGCCCGCCAACAATGTTTATGTTGCATACCTTAGTCAATGCATTTTCCAAAACTTTGTTAAAATATTCAACAGTGCCATTGGCCCTGGATGATATGGTGTGCTCTTCTTATGTTAAATCTGAAATTCCTCAGTCAAGGCTTCAATGGTTTTGTTCAGGAAGTGAGTTCCCTGATTGTTCATTAGGATCTTTGGACATCCAAACCTTGTGAGGATGTTTTCAAAAATGAACTACGGGGCAGTAATTGCGCTATAGTCCTTTACTAGTTTTTCCTCTGCCCATCTGGTTAGGTAGTCTATAGATGTAATGATGTATCTTGAATCAGTTTGCTTTTCTGGTGGGTTAATAGGTCCCACAAAATCAATATCCCACTTATCAAAGGTTTTCAATGTCAATTGTGGCATCAATGGCATCTCATATCTACAAGATGGCTTTCATGTTCTCTGGCAAACATCGCAACTGCGGAAATGTTCCTTTGAATCCTTATGGAGTGTAGGCCACCATAGTCTTGCTCTTCGGATTTTTTGCGCAGTAGCTCTTCCTGCGTAGTGACCTCCAGTCACCCATGAATGTGCTGCATCAAGTATCAATGGTTTCTTGTGTTCTAGCACACATGTGCGCAGTACTTCATCCGGTCCTAGCTTGTATAATTGTCCTACAATTATGGTGAAGTTAGCTACTTTTAATACCATTTGTTTCTTTTGCTGCGTAGTAAAATCTGCAGGTTCCAAACCTGTGGTTAGGAATTCTACAATGTCCTTATAATAGTCATCTGTTATCTGAATAGAAAACAACTGCGCATCTGGTAGATTGTCTTCCAGGTTGGTGGGTTCTTCACTTGATTCAATCCTAGAAAGATAGTCAGGTCCTGAGTTCAGCCTTCCTGGATTAACAGTGATTTCAAAGTCATACTCCTGAAAGAGTAACAACCATCTACAGATTATTCCCCCTAACATTGGTTTATTGACCAGGTATTTCAAAGCTGAATGGTCAGTAAATATACAGAAGTGCACACCTAGCAAATAGTGTCTGAACTTTTGCACTACGTATACCATGGCTAAGCCTTCTCTTTCTGTTGTGGTGTAATTATTTTCTACCGAGGACAGTTTTCTACTTGAGAATGTAATATGATGGTCAATGCCTCCCTCACTTGGTTGAGCTAGCACAATTCCAAGTGCAATGGATGAAGCATCTACATGCACGTGGAATGCTTTACTCCAATCTGGACTAAGATAGGCGCAGTTAGCATCCTGTCTTTCAATGTGTCCAATCCTTTTTGACAGTCTTCATTCCATATGAACTTCGCTTCTTTCTTCAACAATTTTTCCATAGGTGCAGTGATCTGCGCACATCCTTTGATGAAATTCCTGAAGTAGCCTGTGTGCCCCAATGTAGTGCTTAGCTATTTTACTGAATTAGGCGTTGGAAAATTAGCAATAATTGCAATTTTAGCTGGATCAACCATCAACCCCTGTTTACAAACAATGTGTCCCAGTGGAATTCCATAGGGAACACAGAAGATGCTTTTATTCAAGTTGAGGGAGATCTGATGTTGTCTACACTTTGCTAACTTTAGACTTAAGCTGGCATAATGGTTCTTCAATAACCCAAATACTGTTCAATCATCAAAATATACTTCTAAAAATTTATGGATAAAATCCTTGAATGCAACAACAACTACTCTTGAAAAAATAGCAGGTGCGTTCTTCAGACCAAAGGGCATAACTGTATACTGAAATGAGCCCCATTCAGTGGAAAATGTGGTCTTGTGCCTGTCTGCTGTGTCAATTCTGATATGATGATATCCCGAAAATCCATCAGTGAAAGAGTATGCTTCATTCCCTCCAACATTGTCTAATACTTCATATGTGGATGGAGTAGGAAATGGGTCATGCAACGATGCATGGTTTGATTTTCTGAGATCTACGCATATCCTAATTTCGCCTTTAGTTTTCTTTTTCTGGATAACCATGGGACTTATCCATTCTGACTCTTCTACAGGTTCAATGATTCCTGCGTCTAGGATCTTATCAAGCTCTGCTTTTACTCTTTCTTTATATCTTGGATTTAGTCGATAAGGTCTCTACTTAATGGGATTTGCATCCAGTTTGAGAGGTATTTTCATAACTCCCAAGTCACCCAAAATTCCTTTCATTTAGGAAAAAATCGTAGGAAATAAGTCTTCATATTCGCGGAGTAAATCTACTATCTGCGCAACCATCTCCTCGTCCCAATAATCCCCTATAGAAGTGAACTTTGGTTCTTCAGTAGTTCTAATGTTCACTCTTTGAGTTTTTACAGGATTACTTAGATCCAGAATTTCCAATGGAGGTCCTTCTACTTCGCCCTCTCCTTCCGACTTGGGTATGTTAACATTGCGTGGGTCATCGTCCTCTCTTTCCTCTTCGTATTCATCTAAAGTGAAGTTGTAACATTCCAGGGCATGTTCTAGTTATCTTTCCCATTCTGGTTGGTGATACACAGGTTCTGGTGTGTCGTTGAATGCCTTCTTTTTGATGATTTGTAATGCCTCATTTATACTTGGACATCTGTCTTCAAAGTTGAAAGTCACTTGGAAGTTCTTAATCATGACAGACCATTCTACTGTCCCTATGCGAAGTTATGTTTCTGTGTACCAGTTCTTCGGAATTTTTTCTAGTGTTTGTACAAACAGATGAACCCATTCTATTTGTGGTCTATGTGTCCATGCTTTCCTGCAAAAGTCTATGTGATCTCTAGGATCAGTTTGTCCATTATATTTTACTACAAGCTCAGTTTGTTCTATAAATTTGATCTCCATCATGTGCTTACATTCTTCCCATGTGGTCAGATTATTCTTATGCCTAGCCCACCATCTAGCAAGTGTAGCGCAGTGCTGTATCCAATGTTGCTATCTTGTGTTCATTTGAAACTGATATAAGATATTCTTGAAAAAATGCATGACTATTACTCAAGCCATCGTAAGTAGGGATTGGACTTACCTCTGTTCCAATACAACGTAGTGATCTCGTGAGTTGCGTGCATCTTCTTGCAGATACTTCATGCATTCTACTCTGCTTATGATATGCAAGAGTTGTCACATTGCCAACTTAGTGTTCCATCATCTGTTGGATTGATGTAATCTACTTGATTCACCGTCATCTTGTAGATATGATCCAAATATTGAGTTTTGCATTCTTCTCTTATTGGTTCAGTGTATCTAGGTCCTTGTGAAGTATCCAAGGGTGCAATGACCCTGACATCTGGTCCTTCGAATATCATCTGCTTCTTTTTCAGGTTGATAAGGTTGATAATTGCGAGATTATGCATTGCCCAATCTATCCCCAATAGTGTAGGATAGGGTTGGCTATCATCCATGATCTCAATCACTTCAAAGTATGCTCTACTTCGCACTCCATCAATGTCAACGAGGACATTTGATAATCTCCCAAAGGGTAGAACCTTTTGCTGATTGGCTAGTCTCAACTGTATTGGTGACCATGATAACTTCGGCTTTCCCATTTGTTCCCATGTTTGCTTGGTCAAGACATTTACTTCGGAGCCTAAGTCAAGGATAATATCATCCATTTCAAACTCCCCAATCTGCGGATTTAGTCTCATTTCCCTTCCGGTTCTTTTGTGATTCTTAATTTGTTGAACCACTCTATGTGCTTTAGTTACTACATTATGCTGCTCGTAATGACTTAATAGGATTTGTAACTCTGTTAGAGCATTTTCATGCTTTAACAACTTCATGCAGCTCTGTAAAAGCTGCGCAATAGGAATCCTCATGTCTGTTGCAGTACGTGATCGATCATACGAAGCTGGAATATCCTTTACAGGCATTGTCTCACTTCGCAACTTGATTCTTGGAGTTAAAGGTTTTGGCTCTTTGAAGGTTTCTCTTACTTACATGAAGACTTCTTTTTCTTTGTTCAGGTCGAAAGCAGGTGTTTTTCCAGGTGCTTTTCTTATCCAAGTCCCTTCAATAGGATTTTGCCTAGCTTGGTGAATCTCAGAAGTTGAAGCTTCAGTTGTTTGATCTCCACCTATCGTGGCTCCACTTCGTGTTACAACATGAATATTGTAATCTGTATTCCGTTTTTCAGCTGCGATCATTTGTATGTTTTGATTATGTGCTTCTGGTCTTATTTCTTACATTTTTGCTTGCAAAACAGGTCATACCTCAATGCCATGTTCAAATGATCTATAATATTTACAAGTAGTACAAGGATTTGTGGAGTCTCTAGCTAGATGTCCTGGTTGAGCGCAATTATAACACACAATCCAGCGTCTTCCTCATCCTTGTCCAGTGTTTTGTCCTCTTCCTCTGAATCCTCCATGTCCTCTGTACGTCCCTTGGTCATACTGCGTGTTTTCAGTGTTGTTTTGCGTTTCTCCTTGAACTCTATAGACATCATGTTTTCTTTCCATCATGAGGTCATATGCTCTGCAGTTGTTATCATCATGGCCAACTGACTTACCAAATGTGCAATATAGGTTCTTTAGTGTTTGCACATACTTCTGAAGAAATTAGCAGTCTTCTGGGTGATGTCCTCTACATCGACAAATCTCACACCATGGTATTTGATGTTGATTCAATGGGTTTGGAGCTCCGCTAGCGATGTAATCTCTAAAGACCGAACAATGTTCTTTGGAGTGACCTTCTCCCTTACACTTTGTACACCAAACTTCTTCTCGGGTTTCTTTTCCTTTCTTCATATCTTGCAGTTGTAAGGTTAAATTTGCTAGTTGGGTCTGTATCTGGACCATACCTGCGCTAGTATATCCTATAGGCGAAGCCTCTAATTTTATCACAATTTTGAGTGCCTACCTCCTAGGCCAATGACTGAGGTGTGTATGCACATGTGGGGGAAGATGATGCCCAAGAGGGGGAAGCCTGAGTTCCCAGAATGATCCTAGCTAGGATCACCTTAGATGTGTTGGAGATGTTGGGCAGGGAGGATGACCATGCACTAGTCATGGTGCCATATCCATATGCCGGATTGGACTCGAGAGGGTTCCCCAAGATCTTCTTCACACCGGATGAGCCACCTAACCATGGTGTTTTTTAAGGATTCTAATATTACACTTAAGTATAGTATTCTATGCAATTATTTTGGATTGTAAAAAACATAGATATATAGATATGTAGGAAAATATTAAATACAAAGCCTACAATATACTACTGAAACGTGTAAATTTTGGCGAATATTATGATAAAAAAACATATTTTATGTAAATATAGGCGATATTAGAGACTAAAAATGACCAAATAACGAATTTAATTTTTTAAAAAAAAGCCAAAAAATAGCCAATTGGCGAAATTTCGCCCCTCAAAATTACCCTGCACTTGATGAGAGAGGTAATACTATTGTTAGGTTTAAATTAATCTAGTTGCATTTTATTCTCTTTATACTTAATGCAAATGAAATATCCTATAAACATTAATTTTTTTAATGAAATTGTCTAATTATTATGGTGTACTATATATTTTGCATATATTGGTACATTTGATGCTAAGGCTGGGCCGCCTTCTCTCGATCACGAGGATGAGGATATGGAGGAGCACGATCAGGATAGGCCATAGTTGGCTGGTAGACATCCTGGATACCATCCACGTAGGCCCCAGGATAGGTATTAGGAGGATGTGGCAGACATGTTGGCCACATTGTTGGGAGATGCGGGTGTTCAGCCTATGTGAGTGCATGACATTCTTCGATAGCCTTTGCTTATGGAGATATGCAGGATTTTTCCTCGACATATGGGGTTGTTGATTCAACATGTTGTCGTTGCATGCATTCAGTTGGATTCTAGGAGGGATGACCATCATCCTCCTCCTCCAACTCCTCCAACTCCACCCCCTCCTCCATCAGCTTCAACATCTACTATTCCACCTTCTCCTTCAACTGCTGACATAGCATACACATCCCATGCACCTCCTCCTCCAGCTCTAAAATCTCATCCACCTCCTCCTGATCCTCCTTTATCATATCAGACATATCCTCCACCTCCCCCTCCTTCGACTGATCCAAATTCTAACCCATTATGCCTATTCGACCGACCAACCTCTATAGATCCACCAAGTCCCCATGATCCTCATCCACTAGTCCCCTCAGCTTTGGAGAGGATGATCAGATCATGTGAGAAGATACAGATTCCTAGATATGTCTTTGCTACCGATATACATGCTATTTTGTTTCCTAGGAGAGGTACTGATCATTCCTTTGGCTCTATTGCTAGATGTCTGGATACATCTGGTGGGTGGACAAATAGTACTGATGAAACGGTTCCGGGGGTGGACTAGACATGTATATTTGAGGTTTATCATCACACACACACACACATAGACTGAGCTGAATATGTAAGCAAATTCTTTATCCAAATTGGCACTAGCATTGCAACCATGGGTCATTGAGGTAGATGAGCAGAATAATGGGCAGGTTATGGATCACTTTATAATGTTCTAAAAGGAAGGCTAGAGGCCAAATTTTGTATGTATGATAGGATTTTGTGCTAGATGAATTGAATGCATCTTTTTGTGTGTGTATGTGAGGCTATATGCTAGACGAATATAATGTAGCCTTAAAGGCGAATCAAAGAGTATGTAAGCTCTTCTAAGGATAGTTTATGTTTATTCTATATGAATAAAAAATATTTTTTCCTATGGAATATATATATATATATAAGATGTATATGTTAGATGAATATGTAACGTAATGCTTATGATGGTACGTTTATGCTTATTTTTATTAGTTTTATGTTAATGATGATATGATGGTGTTTATTTTTATGTTTGTTAGATGGTGAGAATGATAATGATGATATGTTTATGTTAGATGGTGATAATGATAATGATGGTGTTTAAAATTATCATGCACATTGTCCCTTCGCATGTTTTTAAATGTTATGAAATATTTGAGCTATTTTCTATTGTAAAATATATATTATAACTAATTGATTAGTGAAGGGGAAGACACATGTTACATTTCCAACTATTTCTTTATCATATTAACATTTAAGTCGTCAAAATCAATTTTTATATTGAAGAGTAAATTTATATAAATTGGATTAACTATTAATATATATTAATCAAATTAATTGTATATAAATTATTCTAAATTAATATTAATTCAATTAATTATTGATGTTTTATTACTTTTTAATGTTTTTTTTTAACAGAAACTATAAAGGGGGGAATATATAAAAGTTAGCTGTGCACAACCATTCATTACAAACAGGATATAACGGAGTTTTTATGCAAAACAAAAGAGCTGCACAAAGGGACTATCCACTGTGTTTCCCAAAAAACTTCACCAAGAGCTTGATCAAAACACCTATAGCCGTGGGTTGTATAAACCCTTACATACTGCTTACAAATAAGAAGACAGAAAAACATTCATGCATAGCTTAACAAAAGAAAGACTATGGATTGCCTCTGAGGTTTCTTGGCTGGACAACAAATTCCTCCTCCATTGGAAGCGCAGCATCAACGGTGGTTCCGTTGACTCTGCTGTTCTTGTTCATGGCTATGAAGCGCTGGAGGTCCTCTTGAATCCTGTCAACCTTCCCCAAATTTACAAATCAAAACTATGTATTTATTTACAAACCATAAAATATTGTGAATAAATATTAATCATATATTCATCCTTGTTAACTGCTTCATCTAAATCCTTATTGTCTCAACCAATTCTAAAATGGATTTTAACCTCCTCGAAATAGAGAGATGAAGAAATTCAATCCAACATAATTAATATAACATATTTAATTCTTTTTTTTTCCAGGGAAAAAGCATAATTTCATTAAGTATAATCAAATTACATCTTGTTGAAAGGCATCTAGGAGCCCTTTCTAGTATTGGCTTTTCAGCTTCGTATATTGAAAAAAAACTGTATATTGTAAGAGTCAAATAAAAAAAGAGTCTGAGTTCCCCATAGGAACCTAAAGTCCAATAGATATATACATAAGTTATAAAAAAAAGAAGGAATGCCACTGAAATTTGATGAGTTTTTCTGTGCCACCCCTTCAATAAACGACCTGTGAATATTTAATTCTTTATTACAAAGGGAAAATAAGATTATCTATTAAAGCCATTTTTTTTCTCCTAAAGAAGATTCCATACCTACACCTTCATCCTTAAAGCCATTTTTTCTCTCTTACTGCCATTCAAAAAACATTTGCAAACATTATAACAAAAGTGTCATAAATTAATGCAATTATAACTCAGCATTATTTATAAAGAAAACATCATAAAATACAAACATTCAAATATTTATGGAGAAATTAGAAAGCACCTTAAATTTTGTTGTAAATTTCATTGTTATCAAGGCCATCAATTAAGTCATTGTAGAGCTCAACCCTAGTTAAAAAATTGTTGAATTTTCAATCTCCATCAATGTTACAAATGTGTCATTTTCTATATTGAAGTTAACATTATAAATACAATAAAAAAATACATTATAACAAAAATTCAATTTAATCAAATCATATAATAGAAAAACATTACTTTCTAACAGAAATTCCATAAATTAATGCAATTATAATTCTTAACTTTATTTATAACAAAAACATCATAAAATACAAGCATTGAAATATTAATATAGAAATTTGAGACCACCTTCAAGTCAGGAAGAATATGCTAGCATTTACATTCACAAAAATAAAATTGAATCATGTAAGTTGTTTTAATGGTGTATTTATATGTGTACACAAAATATAATATGAGTAATTTGGACAATGACATCTAATCATTCCATACAATCATAAATTACTTCATAGACATAAACCATATTTCGCATCATATTGGTTGTTAACCAACTGAAATTGTTTAAACACTGCATCCAATAATCAACTTTCCATTTCCACCATCATAACATGAAAAATAAAAATATAATTAGACAGTCAAAGATAATTGTAACAAAATGATATCTCAATCTGTAAATGATGAAATACAACATCTACATATCACTCTCCATTGCCATCACCCTCATTATCTTCCTCGGTTGGCATGATAGCATTGTTTTTCTCAAAAACATGTTTAGATCTAGGATCATGTTTTAATATGAACCACCAATATTTATCCAACACATCCGGGTAAAAGAACACTTGGTTGTTGTGTTTTGAGAAACCATAAGGCTCCTTACTTTCATCCCACCTCTTTCTAGAGTTTATACATATGAATCCACTATCATGATCTTCCTTTACATTATTCATGTTGAATGTATTCCACCATCTGCACCTAAAAATAACACATTGGAAAGATGAGAAGTCCTCTTCAATGATCTCTTGTATCTTTATGACATAACTCAACATCCTTCCTATCAGGTTTCGATCTCGGTGGCTAGCACAACTAGATTGGTTGAACTCGATTTCCACTCCACAGTCTTCTGTAACACACTCATCATCAAAACCCTTGTCGAAAATGATGTCCATAATCCCACATAGATGGGAACAAATGCACATGTAATAAAAGTTAACAAATGATGGTGTCATATGTCTAATAACCCAACCTAATATATATTAAACATAGATGTTATAATTCAAAGTTGCATTATAAAGTTAGAAATGTATAGAACTATTTTATTACCAAGTTGTTGCACCTGATCCCAATTTTTAACACATCCTCCTCTTTAGGTGGGTAACGACTGGATGCATCATATTTCTCTTTGACTTGGTTTGCAACCCAACTATTGGGACAGATCATTGACATATTTTCTTTTAAATGATCTAGAAAAGGCACGCTTCTACCGTGCAACCGCTTGATTTTTTTTTTTTTTGTCAATGTCCCATTTTCTCCTGTTCTCTTCATACAATGCAACCCGCAACTGTGTTTCCCATGCATTGTAAAGAATGAATTTATTGATTGCATCAATTTCTGAATTTGATGTTGTATTTTTGGAAACAAAACGACATTCAATATGTATGGGATCAAATAGATTATATTTTGAAGTTTGTTGTGAATAGTTACTATGTGGAAATTTGAAGATCGAAAGATAAGCGCCTTACTCTTTATAATGCACCTTTTTTTGTTCGTTTCTAGTACCTCCCCTTCCCTTTTTTCCTCATCATTTTCATCATCCCAAATCACTGCACTTGGTGTGTGGTTGATTTGCTTGATGTACTCACTAGCATAATAGAACGACTCGTATACTGTGTACCCCTATTCCATAGAACCCTCAGGTTTTTCTCTTTGTCGAAAAAATCCATTTACATTTTTCATGAACCTCTCCAAGAAGAACATTCAGGGACATGAGACCACCTCGACTAATTCAACCTCAATGACTAGGTGAATTAGAAGATGAACCTGCAAGTCCATGAAACTCGACGACAGTTCCTTCTCAAACATACAAACAATCTCAACTATCTCTTGATGACACTGTGGCATGCTAGCAATGTAAATCTCCTTTGATGTGATCCATCATACAAATGCAGATAGTTTCGATATGGAATTCTGCAGGTCATCGAAAAAGTTGTCTTTCACACACCTACGTACAAACAACAGATAATGACACTACAGAGTAGACACACAAAGTTGATTTCATTTTAACTTGTGTGGTAAAAGATATAAATAAAAAGTAAAATTTTTTTTTTGACATTATACATACCCTTAGTAGGTTGAGATGGTCACGCGATTTCAAACCCGACAACTGTTCATCTATAGCGAAGCAACGTCATAGAGTAGACCCATAAAAAAAGGCACCTTCACACCCAATATAAATTCCTTTTCCAAATTAAGATCATGTTTCTTCAAAATCCATGGGACATCACATTTTTTAAATGAAAAAGATTGGCTAGTCACTCCTCTATTTTCTTGTCTTGGCCAATGCTTCCTTTTAGTATTTGAAGAAATAAGATCTTTCTTGACAACCAACTTGTCACTTTTTTTGGATGATATGTCACGCCACAAAGAAGATAATTTTTTTTTAAATATATGCATGGGATCTAGTAAGTGGGCAATCTTAAGATGCTCCCAATATGGTAGCTCATAAAATATCGATTACCTTTCATCCCTTTGGGAATTTTCTTAACATAGGTGTTGAAGAATTCAAAATCATTGATCATAGGTTGCACATTTGAATCGAACATACCTGCATATTCCTTCTCCTTCTCTCTGTCATATTCCCTAATCCAATCAGCCGGTGTCATTATTTCAGGCCTTTGGGTTCTCTCTCTTTTACCATTGAAAGCAGATATTGCTCTTCTATAAGAGTGGTTTTCTAGGAGGAATACCCTAGAGAAGTCATACAGTGTCTTTCATGGGTCTTTGGACCACCTACCCTTCATAGAAGGTCCACAAAATTTACATCCATAATAACCTTTTGTTACAAGACCTGGGATGTTATAGTAAAGAGAGCACATTAGTGTTGAAGATCAAGATAGTCACACTGAATGAAATATGCCAAAAATTAGTGCTTTGAATATAAACAAATCAAACAACATATTTACTTGAGCAAACTCCTAACCTAAGATAAATTTCATGTGTGGTGTACGTACATATGCCATACAACGTAAAAATCCTCTCTGATGGGATGGGTATCGACACATCATATACTTTTATCCCTTCCCATAAATCCTTAAATTCATCAATCAATGGTTGTAGTTAAACATCCATATTCTTCACTTGTCTTTTACTAGGGTCTATAAGAGACAACATAAGATGCTCATTCTTCATGGGAAACCATGGGGGGGTGTTGTTATTGATCACTACTATAGTCCAAATAGTATAGATGTTGTTTGGTTGGGAATATGGGTTAACACCATAAATGGATGCTCAATCAGATGCTACGTACTTAATCCTTGAATTTATTGGGCCATGTATCCTCTATATGCTTCATGGCTATTGAATCTGTTGGGATTCACATAACTCCTTCCTCACTTTGGTGCAATGCATGGCATCCTTGCAACATAACTAATTCTTTGCAATGAAAGAGCCTTTGAATCCTTGGGATTATAATCATATTCCTCAATATCTTATGAGGAGGACCATGTGATTTAGCCTTCTTTTATGATTCTTTGTACCTGTCATGCCCACATTTTGGACATATATCTTTGTTTATATATTCACCTCTATATACAATACAGTCACTAAGACACGCATGATATTGTATGTACTCTACACCCAACATTTTCAACATTTGCTTTTCCTATTGCAGCTGTCGGGCAAGACATTATCATTCATAAGTACCTTATATTTGAATAACTTGCAACTAGTGGGAAATACAAATGTACAATTCCATTTAACGTTCATAAAATCGACCATTTTCAATGATGATTGTGTCACGTTATTCCTCAAAATATAAAGTAGTTGATGGTCAATTACCTCAACATTGTTGAGAAAAATGTGTCTGACATGCCATACTTTGCTTTCAAGTTGTACATTAACATTGTTGTCCCCAACTGTGTAGACTTTAACTGGCCAGGTTCAAAGAGAGGTGTGGTGGAAGCTGATTTAAGGCTTTCGAAGAAGGCTTCAGTGATATGAGTGTCATCCCCTACCTCATTCTCCTAGAATGAATGTAACAACATTGCATCCATGGCACTCTTTTGTCGTAATAACTCATCCATACCAACCTCTACTTCATTTCCTCCATTTCCAACATGTGAAGAACTACTATTACTATAGGCATTCCTAATTGGTGAGGATGGACGTAGTTGAAATTGAATAGGTGGTTGATTCAACCATGCTTAGTATGCTTCCTCTCCAAGTTGCGCTCTTTTTTCAGTATTATCTTGATTTGACATTGTACTGGGGTGCAGTGGAAGATGGTTGGTAGGTCGCTCATCATCAAAATCCCGATTTCAAAAATATTGAACATTATATTGATGATGTTAGTAAGCACATTGCAATTGGTTTGATCTACCATTATAGAAAATAATTATTATAGAAGCACGATAATCATTTCCAATAGAAATTGTTAAGCTGCAAACAATTTATAAAGCAAACGTTAAGATTGAGCGATAAATTAACATCAATTCCACATTAAATATAAAAATTTAAAATTGAGCAACACATTTTCAAATTGAATTTATAAATTAAATTAACATTTGATAAAACATAATTTCAAACTTAGCAATACATTAACATGAATCCCACTGAAAATTAACAAATATAATTAATCAATGTTTTTTTGTATTACACCCTAAGGGAACGTCTAAAGGTAATCCCAATTCAATGCATCTCCTACGAGCGTTTGGTGGTCTACAAAATTTATAGTTTATTAACAACTTGTCACCAGGAGACAAACTATGTATTGCATGTACAACAATAGATATGGATGCTTTCATTTTCATAAACAACTCCTGGTCATTGAAGTGTTCCTAAAATGGACAATTTGGAGAAAATAAAGAGAACCTAGAACTATTTATGAACCCTGCAATGTTCCCATGAGTGTGTGGATGACCATCTATATACAGTAGGTTCTTCCCATTAAAGTTTCAAGAAATATAACCATTCATGCACATACTATACATGGAAATGTTGTGCTTGTATTTAACAATATTCAAGTAATCAGACAGACAATAGATATGACCACAAAATGACATAAATGCTACTAACTGTTTGGGAGGAGTGAGTACACGTGAAAGTCTAAACAACCCAATATTTGCAGCAACTATATTAGACTTGGTAATCATAAAACAATTACCACAAAAGGAGAATTCAATTACAACACCAGGCACAAGTAGAGAATATGGTCAAGCACCATACAAAGTGAGGTTGTAAGAAGTTTGATATTTACTTTGAAAATTCACAGGAAGGGAGAAATCATCGCTACCCTCCAACAATTGAATGCACCTTGGTGTGTATTTGGACAATTTTTCTCTCAACTCATCCAACTTTTTGGATATTCTAGTAGAGATCGGTTGGGTGGCATTCATATCATACTTTGGATCACTAGAACTTTTAGTTGATTGAACATAAGTTGAGGGGTTCGTCAATTTAGGATGAGACATAGTTGTTTTGGCTTCCAAAATTTTCAAAAATGAGCATAAGGAAGTGTTCTTGCATGTCTTTTCCGTATCACTTGTTAATTGTTTTACTACAGTAGGGGGTATTAGACCATTGACATTGAGTAATCTATCATTGGTGTAATGGACACGCTGAGGGTTCTCCTTCAACCCTTGATATTTTGAACAACCACAAACTAACGTGGTGTCATAAAAGAGTTCCAACTCATGAAAAATTACCATCAATGAACCAGGATGGCGACTTGAAGATGGCATGTTACAATTGACGAGGTAAAGGGGCTGTCCATTTTCATCCATGAACTGCTTGTGGTATCTTGATCCTGATAAGAGCTTATGACATTTTGAAACTGGTGGAATGTCTTGTGCATCCAAACTCAAACATGAATCAAGATCCCTTAATAAAGAATAAATCGATATTCAGATTCACATGGATAAGTAACAAAAATTCAAATAAGTAGTCAAAATATAAATAAAACATGAAGTTACTAGGACGGAAATGGAGAACTCACTAAACTTTGCACAACATGGAATGGGATGGAATCTAAAGAATTGGCCATTTGATATTACAAAATTTTTGTTGGGATACTACCTACTTTGTTCTTTTACTTTCTTGTATTGACCTAGGTTCGGCGTAGTTGGGAAACCAACAAAACCCTTCTTCACCGGCCCTTTTAGCAACAACATGCGAACAGGCTGATGTCTCACCTGAGGCAAAGTTATGGGGGATTATAGAAGTAGGTTTCTATAACCAGGTGATGCACGGTTATGAGACAGGATCTGGCGAAGTTCTCCCAACTTTGCATATACTTTGTTATTACTGTGCACATATAGGACCGCACACTTTGTAATTACCACAATGCAATACGACATCACAACTCCAGGACTGCGCTACTATTCAATCACACACTCTATAGACTTCGCTGAATTAGTGGTTATTCCTATTACTTATGCATCCAACCCACTCAAAATTACTTGTACATTCAGTTATACATGTCCAATACTTAACATATTATTCTCATCCAACATACAATCACAAACATACACAAACATGAATATAAACACAAGCAATCTCACAGATTCAATCACACAACACAAGTATTTACATGGTTCACCCCTAGGATGGGAGCTATGTACACGGGAACTGTTGTTTATATTAATGGGAAGGGTTCAACAGTTCCAGTCTGCACACTAAGCTATAGACTCTTCTCTCTACAATAGGTCTCTGTGCACACAGCTGCAGAGCCTTTTTCCTCTCTTTTTGCTCTCTACAATGCTTAGTATTTCCCAAAAGACTTAAGACAAAAAATAAGACCATGAGAGATCAACTCTTCCCTTACAAAATTTTCCTTTTTATAGATCATTCCTGAGTGTCACGTCTTTACAATCATTGTGGTCCAAGATCCTATGCTACCCAAAAATGGCGCGGTTACCCCGCTAACCCAACCTGTCGTAGTTGACAGCTACCTCACTTGACTTCAGTCACCTTTCTGCGCCGTTTCTCGCTCTGACGCCTCTTCTGACAGCCACAATTCTGACTACTCGGCTTTGACTGTGTACTAGAGCGTCCCTTTCCACCTTTCTGCCTCTTCTGTCATTATCAGTTCACAACTTTGCTTATAACAGTTTCTGCCGCTCTGGCTGTCTTAGTACATTTTATGTACTAGGGCAACAGGTCTCTTTCCTCCAATTCCGCGCCTCTCTAGACCTCGCTTCACCTGTACTTCTTGCCAAAAATAACTGTTGTGCTGGAGCCTTGCTCCATGAAAACTGTCTTACTGAAAAGTGGTCGACTTGGGCCACGCCCAACACTTTTCTCCCTGCATATGAGGCAAATCAACAATCAATATACGTCTCTACAATCCTAAAATATTTTCAAGAACTATATCACAATCTAACTTCCAATATAGTTTTGAAACCGTTTTGTAAGAATAAGGTGAGTTTAAGCAAGATATATATACTTTGAAATATTGTAATTGGTGTGGCTAAATACTTAAAGAACATTTGGGATGAATATATAATTTTAAGTGGACACATAAAACCAAATGATTTTCAAATTAAATCAGCGTGTCTATTCATATATACTTGCACCGGTGCACTCACATATACAAAATGTACCAGGAAAGAGCATCTGCAAAAGCTCCTACAGTGGAAAATATCCGTTACATTTGGTAGCGAATATTTCTCCATGCATTTTTACAACATAATTCATAATGGTGCATTTCCTACACAAAAGCGCACCGAGGCATCTGAATTATACACACATTGCGGCACGAGTTTTTAAATTGTTGTTTGGCTGGTGTGTTTTACTTATGTACGCACCGATGCGATATGACAACAAGCACACCAAAATGCCAAAAATCAAAATTAAAAAAAAAAAGTGCACAAACTCTTTTGCCTTAAATTGAAAAAATGGCAGCAATTTTAAGTCCGAAAAGTAATTCTAAATAGTATTTAAAATACAAAATTGTAACATTAATTCATTCTTTTGCCAAAAAATTCCAAGGGAGAGTTTTGGAAGAGAGACTTATGTGGAAGGATTTTGGAGCTACTGGAAGGAGTTCCGAGGGTCGAAATTTGTTAGATATGGTCAATCAAACAAAACCCTGCATAATAGAAATTTCAAGTATGTAAATATTACTGTTGATCTTATTATCTTATTTAGAGTTTAACTAGATTTAGAAAAAAAAACTTCATACTTACCTTCAGTGTCACAACTCTTATTTTCTCGCTGGTTCTTTTCATTTTATGTGGTTGCAAAATTTTACACCATCATAGATCCATCTTAAACCTGTATCTATCAAGCACAAAGAGGGATCCAATTTCTTGAGGTATATTTCTTTTTTTAAATTTAAACTCAAGAAATTTGATCTCTCTTGATTGATAGATCCGGGTTTAAGTTTTAAGTTTTTATTTTATAAATGGACATCTATTTTTTAATTAATTTTCATAATATTTTATTTTATGAACCAACATGGATTTTTTTTTATAAATACTTTCCATAATTTTTTATTTTATGAGCCGACATGAATTTTTTTAATTATTTTGTTACAAACGTTATTTTGTTGCAAATGTTACATCACGTTACAACATCTCCTCCATACTGGACTGTAGAGCACCTCCTTTCACTTGGTGTAATTGGGGTTTAAATCCCTCTATTGTTATACAGAATTATGTTTTCACCTTTTAGGGATTTTGGATTTGTTGAGTTTGTGATTATATATAGAAAGTGTAGGGTGATATGGGGCCACTTTCTTGGTCTAATCTATAACCATGTCGATGCTGTTAAGTTTTTTTTTTCAATAAAAAAACGCATGCGTCAATATCAATGTGTTTGCATCACTGGAATGCATCGGTGCAGTCATAAACATAGCGCACTGGATATGACATGCGTCATGGCATTTTTTATTTTATAAAAATGCAAAAGTCGATTTTGTTTCTCGTTTCTTTGTTCGCGGTGCATCTGTTTTATTTTAACACCCTGGTGCGTTATTGCTATTAACGCACTGGTGCATTTCACATATTTAAGCGCATCGATATCAAATTTATTTATTTTTCATATTTTGAAGGTCTGTAATTTATTTGTATAATATATTGATAGCTTTTGTATTTAATGGTCCGAGTTGTTTATTGATAGAAAATGCATGATATGAGTTCAATGAAAAACATTTTTAGTCAACATGATGGGAGAACACCTATAAGTACGAAGAAGACAAGTTCTTTTAATTAATTTATGTAGTTAAATTAATTTGTTTGAATTAATTGTAAAGTTAACTAATATGTATTGGTTAATGTGTGACATGCAGAGCCAAAAAATGAGGAAGCTCGATAAGATTCTTACCAAACTAAGTCCATAAGAGCATAAAATGTTGATGGAAAAGTTATAGAGGGATGGATAAGGGAATAAAAAATAAGTCAATATGAATTATTTCTTCAAATTTGAGTAATAATCTACTTAAGAATATTCACTAATATGTTTCAAATAATGTAATTCACATATGTTGAATGTTATGCAGGGACTAACAACAACATAAGTCAATGTCATCATAATATTTTTTTTATGGAAGATGAAAATGATGATCAATTGGTCCTTAGATCATCTGGAATGGTTTTGTAAGTTAATAGAAGGGGCAAAGAATTTTATAATACTATGAGGGATTTAGTGGAAAGAACGTCCAGACGTAATTTTTACTTACAATACAAAAATCAATCAAATGATTCAAAGAATCAGGTCATATGTAAACTTCAAGAGGTGTTCCCATAGAAATTGTTAATGAGACTTGTCAGGCTTGCAATAGAAAAAATATATAACAACAAAAAAGAATCATTCAAAAATTAATATTCCCAAACATGTTTAAGTAGAATATGTATCTATAACTATTACAAAGTGTCATTCATTCAATAATTTTAATTGTGCTATATTTAATTTTCATATCAACAGAAAAATAGTTTAATGTCATTTTACATTTTCAGGAAGATTATGAAAATCCCAAAGGATGAACGAGGTAATATGTGAAATGTGACAGTAGGGATGTTCAAAAATGTGTACAAGGAGATGGTCAAGGAAATGGGTATAATTGCATCGCAAGAGGAGCCATCTCAACAACAACATGCTTCAAATGTATGAAATCATTGGTTTTTAAGATTATGTTATACATATATATTAATTTTCAATTGTTTTGTTGCAGAAAACAAAACAAAATGAAACCCATTTAGCACACAAGACATGACAACACGGGAAAAAGGGGTTGATAGCAAAGTTTATGATATTTTTTATTTACTTAAAATAAATTAATATTTCATAGTGGTTGTGATATATATATATATATATATATATATATATATATATATATATATTTTCACCGGCAATCCTCGGATGTCTTCAAACATGTGTTAACATACAAAGAGGATCCATTAGAAGAATTGATTGACATTGTGTTAAGAAAGGGTTGTGAGTATATGTTGGTGTATCAAAAATTAATTGTGGATTTTTTAAGTATCTATGTTGTTTTACTTATAAATCTCATTTTATAATCAATACAACAAAAAAATCCTTTATATTAAATCTATGATTTGTGATGAGGCATAAAACTTGCAGGAAACAAAGTATGGAGTGGAGCCAATAGAAGAATTGTTGATAGAAGGCATGACATTTGGTTTTGAGAGAATGTGCTTCATTCATGAGTCAATTTTTTCTATGGTACGCACATTTTCAATTTACATTCATGTATACTATCTATTTATTTTTCATTATTCCTGCTGGTAATAAAGATACACTCAGTACACTTTATTTTTATGTTTGCATATGGAAGCTAAAAAAGAGGAAAACAATCGATCCAAACAACAAAACATTCGACCAACTAACCTAATTGATGCAAGTGGCTCAAGTCCCAATAACAATTCAAACGAAGAATAATGTTCCATATTTAATTTTGATGATAATGCAAGCTGCTGTAGCTTGTTGTATATTTTGAAATAATTGTCTGTGAAAATTAGGCATTTTGTATATAATGTACCATACATAGTATCTGAATTGAAAAACAATGAGTTACCAATAAGTGTAACAATAATTACATGCATGTTGACATTTTGATTATTGTTGATTACATGTGGAATGGTACATTGGTAACTAAATGTATGCATGATTAAATATTACAATAGGTGATTGAATCTATGATATAAGAAATAAATCCAACAAACACAATTATTAAATTGAAATGACTTGTACTATAAACAAATATTTGAATTTCAGATGTATAATGGAATTCAATATATATATATATATGACTGAAATGTCAGTAGCCATTGTTCAAAGAATCATATGCGGTGCTTTTAAGAATCCAACAAACACAATTATTAAATTGAAATGACTTGTACTATAAACAAATATTTCAATTTCAGATGAATAATGGAATTCAATATATATATATATATATATATATATATATATATATATATATATATATGACTGAAATGTCAGTAGCCATTGTTCAAAGAATCATATGCGGTGCTTTTAAGAATATATGTCTCATCAATGCATATATACGAACATTACACACCAGTGCACTTTCTTCTCTGTATCGCATCGGTTCATGTAGATGGCTTATGTGCACCAAGAATGATCAAAGCTTATGCCCACCGGTTTTTTTGTGTTTAAGTGTGACTGTGCATTTGAGGTGTTAAAATGCACTGGGTCATTTTGATAGTTTGTAAGCACCAAGGCGTTTGTATATTAAATGCACCAGTGCACTTTGATAAATGGATAGCACCGATAAAATTAAAAAATATTAAAAAGTGTATGGTGATTATTATTTAAAATATCGCACTGGTGCATTAATTTTATAAATAAGCATCGGTGCGTATATTCTATACTCAAGCATCGATGCAACGTTGAAATTTGATTCTTTTCGGTGCTTGTTTTGTTTGAGTGCACCAATGTAGCTATTTTAATCATACAATGTCGGTGCACATAATTTCAATTAAGTGCACCGATGGAAAGAATCATCCGCTAAAACCCCCAGACTTTGTGTATTTTTTAGTTATAAAAAATATCTGTAATGACCTCCGTAAAAACATCCGCTACCATTGGCTAAGGTCATAGTGGAGTTTTTTTGACATTTTTTGCCAATCTTGTAACACGAAAATCCTCCACTATAAGGGATTTTCTTTGTAGTGAAAGTTTGAAGTAAACTTTGGATATCTATCTAATACAATTTCCTTAAGTATCCCATGCAACCCAACAATCGCCTTCATGTAAATTTATTCTATATTGGTTTCTTTATGAGTTGACTTGATTGGAATTAAGTGAGTAAATTTTGTCAACTTGTCTACCACTACCATGATTGAATCGTGTTACTTTGTTGTGCTATGAAAATTAGCGATGAAATCAATCATACCATATCCCATATCCATTCTGGTGTTTGCAATGGCTATAATTATTCTACTAGATTCCCATGCTCAACCTTTACCGTTTGACATTCCTTGCACCTTCCTATATACTCAACAATGTCTTTCTTCAATCTTAGCCAAAAGTATTTACTTATTACTACTGTAATTGTCTTTTGGATTGAGGGTGTCCAATATATGGAACTTTATGCATCTCATTAATTACCAATTTCCTTAATTCACAAAAATTAGGAACATAAAATTTATTGTTATGCATAAGAATTCCATCATCTTCCAACCATTAACCATCCTGTTTCTACTGTATATTTTCCTGTTGTAATCCTTTTGTTACCTAAAGTTAATATTCATTCGAGATAAAAACCTCAATAATTTTGATTCTTAAATCCAATTTACACATGCTAATGGTTGTATCATGCATGGCATGTACTCTCTCGCTGAGTGCATCAACAACCTTGTTCTCTTTGTCCTTAATATGTATGATATCAAAATCAAACTTACAAAGAAATTCCAACCATCTTATTTGCCTAGCATTCAAATCCCTCTTCTCAAACAAATACTTCAACACACTGTGATATGTTCTTAACTCAATTTTTCTACCCATCAGATACTGTCTCCACATCTTCAATGCATGTACAATGGCAACAAGTTCTAAATCATGTGTGGCAAATTTCTTCTCATTCTCCTTCAACTTTTTGGATTCATAATAGATTACATGCCCCCTTTGCATAAGGAATCTACTAATTCCATCTTTACAAGCATCTATGCATAACACAAAATATTCATTTCGATCTACAATCTTGAGAATTGTTGTACTAGTGAGAAATCTCTTTAATTGTTGAAAACTTTCTTCATACTTTGGTTTCCATCAAATTTGAATTCTTTCTTCTGTAATCATGTAATTGGATGTACCACTTTTGAGAACCCTTCTATAAATATTCTATAGTATCTTGCCAATCCCATAAATGAACTTGCTTCTAATACATTTACAGGTGTATGACATCCCATAATAGCTTCAATATTTTATGGATCTACTTCCATTCCTTCTTCAAAACTATTGTGTTCCAAATAATGAAACTTCCTTTGATAAAAGGAACATTCATTGATCTTATCACAAAGTTGATGTTCTCTTGGTAGTACCAACGTCAAGTGCTCTTCACGCTCCTATGATTTTGAATAAATAAGAATGTCACGAGGGAATGATCAAAGATTCAAATATACCAATTATCAAAGATGCTCTAGTCATTTGTTGCATAAATATAGAATTGTCAACTTTTAATCTTTGCACTTCTTCCAAACTTATAATTTGTAGCGAAAATTGCTATCTCACAAATAGAGAAAAACTGGAAAAACTTCACTTCGTCAAAGTTGTTTAGATCATTGAGAAGGTAAAATGTAGAATAAATATTTTTTTTTTTTTTTTTTTTCGATTTTGTGATCCTAGATCAATTTTACCTCCTCCAAGTTTTAAAAAATTGCCATAGTGTTATCCCGAATAAGGGATTTTGGCTTGTTTCTATATCTCTTCTCCACACCTCTTGGAGTTTGTCCAAAACCTTCCCACTTTATCTATGTGACTAATTAAACACTGCATTATAAAAACCTCAGATCCAATACGACTCTAGTCAAATAACTGGGTATGGGTATTCAAAAGGCATTAATTTCCTATTTGTAGGAAATTGGAGATGAACAAGCCCATACCTCTCTCTAGCACTTTTGTAATCCTCTTCACTATGGGAAAAGGCTTAGAATTTCATTGAATTATGAGTAAATATGTTATTGTTATGGACAAAACAAGTTTTTAGCTCCAATTTTTTTTTAACTTTTCATTATGTGGATGTGGCATGATACATGGATGTTGATGCTTCAGTGGGTCCTATGTGTCATCACCTAGTGTGACCATGCCATTCTATACTAGCCTCCATGTCACCTTACTTTGTACCATGGAACCCTTTTCCTTTATTCGTTTTTCATAGTTCTTGACATTGATATGACTAGGGGGGGGCACATGGACATGTGGCAGCTAATCAATCATTTTTGGAGTGAATGCCTCACTTAACCATTAAGTAGTTTGCTTCCCAAAATGCATATGCACCGTAGATCATGGATGATCCACAACCATTCAATATTTCAGGGTGCAACTTAGGATTAAAATCCAATTAGTTATACTCCCAAAATCCTTATCAGCCATTGATTTACACCATTTTACACCATTGGATTAAGTAGTGCACATTCTTTTCTTCCAATCCACGAAGACATGTGGCCATCCTACATCATTTTAGTTTTTGATAATTGGTTTCCAATACCAATTCCTCATATTCTAAAACCACTTATCACCCTTTTCAAATAAATTCCTTTTTATTTCCTCTGCAATGGGTCCTTTGGACACATGACAACCTCTCATTCATTTCAAGAGTGAAGGCATCACTTAACCTTTGAGCAGTTTCCTTCCTGAAATGCATGTGCATCATAGATATTGAACAATCCTCAGTTGCTCAATTTTTCAAGGGTGCAAATTATAATTAAAACGCGATTACTTATGCTTCAAAAATCATTTTAAAAAATATATATATGTGCCCTTTTTCCATTGTTAGATCAAGGGGAGAACCATTTCATAATTTGTTTAAGCGGTTCCTGATACCTCTTCCTTAGCATTTGAAACCACTTACCACCACTATCAAAACCCACTCTTTGCACATCATGATATGGTACACCTTTAGACACGTGGTGCATACCTATACATTTCAGAGATTGATAAAGAAGTTTCGAATAACACTATTTGAGCTTCCAAAACCACCCTTGTGAAACCACTTAACTATTTTTGTACTGGATTTATCATGTGCACACTTTCTGGGAAGATTTTTCAAGTCATTTTAACCAACGCACTTGAATATCATCATAATTTTAACATTTTAAAAAATTCGAATCTCATGGTTGGTAATTTTGTCCCCAGTAGTGGTGAATTTAACTATACAACAACCATATAAACTGGTTATTACAACAATGTGCCCATTTTTTCATAGAACTGCACTTTGAAATTCCATAATTTTTACAAGTAGATTTCATTTTGACTATTGTCTTATCGATTTCAAGTTGATACACTTCTTCTCCTTAAAAAATTAACAACCATGTGACCTATAACCACATATTTTTTTCCAAATTGTTCTCATCGAGGATTTTTGTCAAACACTTTACATGCAATGTTTTCCCTTATAAACTAATTTATTCCTAGACAACCCCAATGTTTCAAATTAGAGCTCTTGTACCACTCATAATGTACCCAGCCACCCCTTAATTTGGAGGTGAGGGGGTACTCCAATTCGGTTATAATACCTTAATATCTGATGTATTATTGAAATTTCCATTGATTACTATGTAATTAATTTACAATGGAAGTAAATATATAGCTATAATTCATCTAAATTACTCATTCTATAGTACTCTATAATGTACCCAACCACCGCTTTAACATTGTTAAAGTGATAGGGTACTCCAATTCGGTTATAATCCCTTAATATCTAATGTATTATTCAAAATTCCATTTACTTACTATGCAATTCATTCACAATGGAAGTAAATATATATCTATAAATCATCTAAATTACTCATTCTATATTATGTGTGCAATCCTATCATGAATTCACACATAGAATGGCCATTAAGTCCATGCACATAAACAGTTGCATAAAAACAATTAAATAAATCCAAGAAAATAATAGAAACTATGAAATCCAAAGCATATTTAACACTTATCTTTATGGTAAACGGTCCTCCAACTAACTGCAAGTGAAGGATGTTCCTCCTAGCTATAGGCACTCTATCACACTTATTCTTTCTATGATAAAGGCCAACCTTGAGCTAGGGCTATCAATCCACAAGGGGTGAAGTACAAAGATCTTCTACCCAACCTCAATTCATGCAATCCTCTGGTTTAGAAACCCCCTCCACAACTATCTCAATCCACTGGCACTCATCCCCCATCAACATGCACGACACAAGGAATGAGACCCCCTTCTTTGCATTGCATCCCATTAGGTTGTCCTCATTCCCTTCCAGTGCTCCAACATAAGCCATATAGGGAGGCTTTGTGCTGGGACTCCAAGTACCTTAGCTGTAGGCTCAAGTTACTTTCATAAGGAACCATTCCCATTAGCACTAGTTTCTCAGGGTAATTGACATGAGCATCTAAGAAACTCGGGTTCTCCTTTTTTTTGTTTGTTCATGTGATGTACTAGCCATAGCCCAGTTGGAATGATGGAAGGAGTGACTGAATGATGGAATGAATAATTTTCTAATAGTATATATGCATGGATTCACTTGCCATGTGGCTTCCCGAAATGAACCCTTTTTAATCCTATCTTAATATAATTAATTAATGATTAATCAAATCACCCAGAAAAAAATATGGTTTAGAGACCTCAGGTTAAACTCCTTACCAAGGTTGAAAAGTGTAGTTAAAGACTTGGGTTGACACCATTTAGGGTCATCTCCCCTTATCACCATCTTTTACATCCTCCACTTTGGAATCATAAACCCCCATATCTTCTTTGTCCTTCTTCACTTGTAGTTTTCAAGGATTTTTATATTGATCAAGGATATTTTGAATCTGGATCCAACAATTGAAATAGAGTCAGGAGTTAGGTTTTTCTTTTGCTTTGAAGATAAATACAAAGCCAGAAAGTTGCAACCTATAATGTAATCTATTTGGTTTATTTTTTATTATTTTTCCAAGCAAGTAAAACTAAGAAACTAACATCTTGGATCAACCACCTTGTTGTAGCTAGTATGATGTTAAGATTCATTTGTACCTAGAAGTAGCTAGCTATTGCCATAACTACTACAACCAAAATTGCTACTAAATCCTTTCCTAGAAACCTATTCGTGCCTTAATAAAGGTATAATTGTGGTCTGAATTGGAGAAAACTTTCACTCCTGTCCAATGGCCAAACCCCCATTAAACCTCTAGGATACCTAAGTGGAACTAGATATTGAAATTTCTTATAGTACTCAACAAACTAGAAACAATTTTACCCATGCTCTAGGGTATCGACATATTTGTAAATGGTATACTATAATTTCCTGAATTTATCTAATTTTTTGTCATGTAATACTGGAACGAAATTCTACTCAACTTCATTTTTTACACTTTGGATATTATTGTTCTTTGTTTTGTATCTTTTGCTTCTTATGTTTATGGGTGGTTGGTCAACTTAAATATTAAGTCCTCATTATGACTCATATAAGTGACTTAGAAGCTAGCTTGAGTGCCTGAAGTCTTAAAAAATATCTAGTCAAATATATCACCTAGATTTATTATGTGTCATCTAATTTGGAATAAGGTTTTTAACACCAAAAGAATAAGCTCATCAGGAAATTAATATGTACATAATAAGTGCACTTTTAATGCTAATGTTGCTAGGATGTGTACCATCGAATTTGAAGTTACTTCAGATCCAATAGTTTACGTCCCAAAAGTAGTGTAGCGACATTAAGTGCATTTTCTGGGTATATAATGTTTTCCAACGTATCTCAGGGATGGTGATTCCCTAAGATACAACGGTTGTCTAGTGCTTCCCCAGAGCACAGATCTTCAATAGGCTGTCTTCTATGAAATCCATGCTTCTCCATCGATAGGGCACTCTGGGTTCCTCAAAACGTATGAGCGGGCACAACGTAACCTCTTTTGGAAGGGAATGAAAAAGACAATTCAACAGATGGTGGCTGAATGTGATACATTCCAGCGCAACAAGGGTGAAATGATACTCCTTCCAGGATTGCTCGAACCCTTTCCCATCCCTACATGGATTTGGACAAATATTTCTATGGATTTCAATGAAGGGATCCCTAAATATGGAGGGAAGACAATGATTTTGGTTGTGGTTGATCGCCTCTCCAAATATAGTCATTTTTGTGCCCTTAGCCATCCCTATACCACCTCCTTAGTTGCACAAATTTTCCTGGACCAGATCTTCCATCTTCATGGAATCCCTTCTTCTATTGTCTCGGATCGCAATGCAACTTTCACCAATCATTTTTGGATAGAACTATTTCTCCACATTGGCACCAAATTGAAGATGAGTTCAGGGTATCACCCACAAATCGATGGTCAGACTGAAATTATCAATAAATGTTTGGAAACTTATCTTCGTTGCTCCACCTCCGAACAACAACATCAGTGGGCAAAGTGTCTCTCTCTCGATGAATGGTGGTACAATACCTCCTACCACACTACATCTAAAATGACTCCATATGAAGTAGTCTATGGTTAGGCATCGCTAGTGCTTCTTCCATACACCCACATTAGTTCACCAGTTCAGGCAGTTGACATGGTTCTTCGAAACCGCAATCAGATTCTTCGCATTTTACAGGACAATCTTGACATGGCAAGAAATCAAATGAAACAACAAGCCGATCATCACCATTCTGAACACACTTTTCAAGCAGGTGATATGGTTTTTCTTCGTCTATAGTCTTACAAGCAATCCTCCCTCAAACTCAAAGGGCATCATAAGATCGCTCCAAAGTTCTATGGTCCATATAAGGTTCTTCAAAAGATTGTGCTTATAAATTGTAACTTCCTCCTTCTTCCCACATTCATCTATTATTTCATGTCTCTTGTTTAAAGAAATTTCTTGGCATCAACATCAGAGGACAAACTATTTTACCAGAACTGGATAATGAAGGATCCATCCTTTTGGATCTAGAGGCCATCCTCAATAGGTGCACTCATCAGCTTCACTCTCGATCTATCACGAAGGTATTAATTTGTTGGCACGAAATGTAACTAGAGGATGCTACATGGGAACCACTCCTTCAGATTCAACAACAATTTCCACATCTAAATATTTGAGGACAAATATTTTTCTAAGGGGGAGGGGATGTTAGGAACCCGCATCAACCCTTCTCTTTACTTTGTTAGTATATTTTTGTTGGACGCATATGCTTTGTAAGTCGTCCCGTGAGTATATTGTGTTATCCCACATTGTTAGTATATTGTTGTTGGATGCATATGCTTTGTAAGTTGTCCCGTGAGTATATTATATTATACTACATTCATGGGGAGTAATAATTGTTTAGCTTAGAATTAGCAGATAAATACATGTTGAGGCTAGTGAAGGCATCCACAAGTTATTTGTATTGAGATTTCTCAAAGGAGGTTTCCCCCTCGAAGTGGCATGCGATCAATAAATCTCTTGTGTGTTCTATTATTTTTGATATATCGTGCATTTTCATTATTTAATTGCTGGAGGTTCCTCACATTATTATAAGCAAATTCTAATAAATGCAAATACTCTTCCCATTTACCTGGTTTATCTATTACATACATTTGCAACATATCTTCTAACACTTGATCAGTTCTTTATGTTTTCCCATTCATTTGAGGATGATAAGCGGTACTGAAATTCAACCGTTAATCTAGACCTTTAAACAATGACTTCCAAAAGTTACTTGTAAATTTTTCATATCTACCATAAATCACAACTTTTGGAATACCATGCAAACATAATATTTCTTTCATAAAAATATAAGCTATGTTAATGTCTTTAAAGGTATATTTCATAGGGATAAAGTGTGCAACTTTACTTAACTTATCGACAACTACCATTATTGAGTCATGTTGTTTATTCATTTTAGGTAATCATGTTATAAATTCCATGCTTATTATCTCCCACTTCCATTCTGGAATAGGTAAGGGTTGGAGTAACCCGACATGATGTTGATGTTCTACTTTTACTTGCTGACATTCAATGCATCAAGCTAGGCCATTTGCAACATCATTCTTCATGTTAGGTCAATAGTAACTCTTTCTTAGCCTTGTTATCATCTTTTGGTATCCCGGATGGCTCGAATAGGGTTTCTTATGTAGCTCATTCATGATTAATTTCTTAACTTCTTCATAATTAGGTACATATAATCGATTTTTATAGACTAATAAGTCTTTTGAGCTTATGGTGTAAGTTGAGGATTCACTTCCATTAACATCATTTTCTAATTGTTCTTTAATTCTTAGGTATTCTTCATCATTTTTAGCTGCATCTTTTATCAAATCTTCAAAATTTGTCTTATAACTGCTAAAAGTAGCCAAACAATGTGGAAATGAATTCCTACTCAGGAAATCCACCACCTTGTTCTCTTTTCCTTTAATGTGTTTTAACTCAAAATCATACTCTTCCAAGAAGGCTAACCACCTTTCATGAAAAGCATTTAAACTTTGTTGATCAAATGATTATTTTAAGCTTATATTATCGAACATTAAAGTGAATTTTATTCCTATTAAGTAATGTCTCCACATCCTTAATGCATGTATTATAGCAGCTAGTTCTAAGTCATGTGTCGCATAGTTACGTTCATGTTGTTTAAGTTTTCTTGACTCATAGCTTATTGCATAATACTCTTGCAATAGCATGACACCTAATCCCTCTAAGAAGGCATCTGTACATACAACAAAGTCCTTGTATGGATCCACTATTCTTACAATAGGTGCAGTGGTCAGCAAGTGTTTAAGTTGTTCAAATCTTTCTTGACATTTATTAGACCATATTAATTTAGTTCCTTTCTTTTGAAGTGAAGTTATTGTATAAGCGATTTTGGATAACCCCGTTGGAATATTGGTCAATACTGAGAGGGGGGGACAAATCAGTATTGTTAAATTTTTAACATTCTAACCACTATTTAAACTTTAATTAAAACATGGAATCAACAAGATACAAAGGACACAAATTTTATCTTGGAAACCCAATTGGGAAAACCACAAATTATATTTACAATAAGTTTCTACTTGCTACTACAGACAAGGATGCTACTACACCCTAGTTTATGCCTGCTACTACAGACAAGGATGCTACTCACCCTGGTTTATGCCCGCTACTACAGACAAGGATGCTACTACACCATATTTACCAGCTACTACTGGAAGGAGGCTACAAACCCCTTGCATGCCTCTAGCCTACCCTGGCACCACCCTTCCACCCTAGTCTGATTCTTATCAGTCTCCCATATCTTCCTCAAATACTGTCACTATTATTTTCTTCACTTTGTTGATCTCTCTCTTCTTATGCTGCTGCATAGATCTGAACTGCATACACCTTCAATTCTTCTCCTTTATACTCTGTCTTCTATTATGCACTTCTTCATCTCGAATGTGCACTCAGCCTAGTCTCTTCTTCTGGTCTCAGTGAAGCTTCATATATTCATCTTTAAAACACAGAGGTACTCGGTCTTTTTCTTACTGAACCTTTAATCTGAACTACAAAGAAATTCAACTTCATCTTCATAATTCTTATTATATATTCTTTTACTTTTCTTTTGAATCATTGCATCTTTTAAAACTATGCTCATGCCTCTTCACATCTCTGATAATTAATTTATCATTATGTTTCTTACTGATTTTAATTAATTAATTTATCATTCTGTTCATTATATATTTTTAATTAATTAATTAATTAAACTTTGTGTGCATCTCATGCCTCTTCGAATATCTGTGGGTTTCTTCCATCTTCAGGCCTTCGGGATTTCTTTCTTTCATGTCTATGGGCTTCCCGTCTCTTTCACCAACGGGCATACTCCAAGCTTTCACGGGCTTCCTTCATCTGGGGCATGCTTCCCTCTCCCATCCTTCACCTGCGTGCATTTCCAGACACTTATGGACCTTAACCCTCTATATCTGCGGGCATAGCCTTGATTTTGTGCGGGCTTATGTCTTAAGTTACTTTGCGGGCTCTTCTAACCCTCTTTAGTCATTCTTAGGCCCCCGCGAGCTTTAAGCTTAGCCCCTGCGGGCTTCCTTAAGCTCTCGTGGATTAAACTCTGCCCCTACGGGCATCCTTAAGCCCCTGTGGGATTAATCTTAGCTCCTGCGGGCATATTTAATCCTTTGGGAGATTTTAACCCTTAAGCCCCTTTATAAGTAATAATGTTTTTCACTATTTTTGGGAGACCAATAACTCACACGTCAGAGCACCAAATAGGATTCTGATTTCATGGATATATAGCCAGTTCACCAAGCAACAATACCATGCTAACTGTTGAGTTTTATCATCAAAATAACACCTCCTTGCGGGCATTTCCAAATGCGTCATCAACCGTGTGTTTTTGACACTTGGTCAAATTTTTGTCTTCATATGTAAAACAATTTTTCTTCTACTTTGGCAGATTGATTTTTTCCTCATGTGATCACCATAAAGAAAAATACAAGCATGGATGGATGGCTACTTCAATGGTGAACAAGATGATGTCAATTGATGACTTACTTGACACACACCCAATATCTAGAAGGAATTTGAAAGTGGTCTACCAAATTGCTGATTTGACACTTAAACAAATTTCTTCAAACCCTAGGTCACCAAGGTGATTTTATATTTTAATCAAACTTGGAAAGTGAGGCATCCACAATGTGAGGAATATCATACTAACTCCAACCATGCCAATCGTCTCTCCTGAAACCTCATCATCTAACCTTGGCGGGCATTTTACTGGGACAGTGCAAATCTGGCTGGGATACACTTTTGGCAGATTGATATCTTCCTTCTCAGAGACTCTTTGGGAAATATGAGACCAAGGTCGGATGCACCAACCAACATACTAGATATCCATACTCTCAAAATGATTTAAGATATCAACCACAAGTTATGGCAGGCATTTTGCTGACGTCACTCAGTCAGTTTTTACCATCTACTTAGACAATTTTTGCACTTTCCTAGATTTGGTCCAATTGTCCTAAAACATTGTTTTGGCAGATCCATAACTTCTTCCTCAGGAATTTTCAAGTCAGTGTGAAGACATGGTCAGGCAGTCAAAATACCCATATACAAGATGGCTATATGTTGTAGGCATTTTCTTCAACCCACAGACTATGGCGAGGATTTCCTTGAGGCCACTTAGGCAGATTTGCTACTTTGGTGTAAAAGTAACCTGAACCCCTGTTTTGGCAGGCTGTTAACTTTGTCATCAAACACCTTCTGTGAAAACTAAGACTATAGAGAGATAATCTCTTTTCTACAGTTTCAAAAACAAATTCAGAGAGAACTTCATCAAACTGATATGTGTCTGAATACCAATTTTTGCTTCGCAATCTTCAACTGTTAAAGTTCCACATAATCTGCAAAATTTGAATCTGCAGCCTTCTCCTCTTGATTCCTAGGATGCAGTCTTACTGCTACTTTTACTCATCCTTCATTTTTAATACTTTCATGTTACTACACAAGTTTTACATTTTTCCTTTCATCAATAATACACCAGTCTTTGTCATTTTTCCATAATCATATCTTGTCTTTTCTTCACCACAATTCTGCCTCTGATTTTACTATACTTCAGCTATTAAGTGTTCTGCACTTGTCACATACTTCAGCTATTAATTAATTAAACTTTGTGTGCATCTCATGCCTCTTCGAATATCTGTGGGCTTCTTCCATCTTTAGGCCTTCGAGATTTCTTTCTTTCATGTCCGTGGGATTCTTGTCTCTTTCACCAGTGGGCATACTCCAATCCTTCACGGGCTTCCTTCATCTGGGGCATGTTTCCTTCTCCAATCCTTCACATGCATGCATTTCCAGACACTTATCGACCTTAACCCTCTATATCTGTAGGCATAGCCTTGCTTCTATGCGAGCTTATTCCTTAAGTTCCTTTGCGGGCTCTTCTAACCCTCTCTAGTCATTCTTAGGCCCATGCGAGCTTTAATATTAGCCCCCGCGGGCTTCCATAAGCTCCTGTGGCTTAATCTGTTCCCCTGTGGGCATCCTTAAGCCCCCGTGGGCTTAACCTTAGCTCTTGTGGGCATATTTAAGCCTTTGGGAGAGTTTAACCCTTAAGACCCTTTATAAGTAATCATGTTTTTCACTTTTTTGGGGGGACCAATAACTCACACGTCAGAGCACCAAATAGGATTCTGATTTCATGGATAGATAGCCAGTTCACCAAGCAACAAGTCCATGCTAAGTGATGAGTTTTATCATCAAAAGAACACCTCCTTGCGGGCATTTCCAAATGCCTCATCAACCATGTGTTTTTGACACTTGGTCAAATTTTTGTCTTCATATGTAAAACAATTTTTCTTCTACTTTGGCCGATTGATTCTCCCTCATGTGATCACCATAAAGAAAACTACAAGCATGGTTGGATGGCTACTTCAATGGTTAACAAGATCATGTCAATTGATGACCTAGTAGACACACACTCAATATCTGGCAGGCATTTGAAAGTGGTATACCAAACTGTTGATTTGACACTTAGACAAATTTCTTCAAACCCTAGGTCACCAAGGTGAGTTTATTTTTTCATCAAACTTGGAAAGTGAGGCATCCACAATGTGAGGAATATCATACTAACTCCAACCATGCCAATCGTCTCTCTTGAAACCTCATCATCTAACTTTTTTACTGGGACAGTGCAAATCTGGTTGGGATGCACTTTTGGCAGATTGATATCTTCCTTCTCAGAGTCTCTGGGAAATCTGAGACCAAGGTTGGATGCAACAACTAATATACTAGATATCCATAATCTCAAAATGATTTAAGATATCAACCATAAGAGATGGCGGGAATTCTACTAAGGTCACTCCGTAAGTTTTTCCCATTAATTCTTTACTTAGACAATTTTTGCACTTTCCTAGATTTGGTCCAATTGTCCTAAACCACTGTTTTGGAATATCCATAACTTCTTCCTCGGGCATTTTCAAGTCAGTGTGAAGACATGGTCATCTATTCAAAACACCCATCTACAACATGACCATATGGTGCGGGCATTTTCTTCAACCCACAGACTATGGCGGGCATTTCCTTGAGGCCACTTAGGAAGATTTGCTACTTTGGTGTACAAGTAACCTGAACCCCTGTTTTGGCAGGATGTTAACTTTGTCATCAAACACATTCTGTGAAAAATAAGACTATGGAGAGATAGACTCTTTGATAAGCTAGAGCATGGTGGTTCCAGATAATTTTTATAACTCTCCCATGAGGTACATCGGGCATTTTCCCAAGGCCACCTAAGCCATTTTTCCAACACAGTCATTTTCAGGACTTTCTCCAAAGTTTATCCTGAAACCCTATTTTGGCAGATCCATAGATTTTTCTTCAGATATGCTTAAGGAAAATTGAGACCATGGTTAGGTAGACAAATCAACAGACTACAACCTAACTAAATGCTGCAGGAATTTACTTTAACCTACGATTTATGGCGGGCATTTTCTTGAGATGACTTAGGTAGTTCTACTTTCTCTGGTGCAAAACCCTATTTTCGCAGACCTATAATTTTATCCTCAGAAGTGATTAATACAAACTCAGACCATGACTAGATAGCCACTTCAACAGGCTATAGCCTGGTATCATGGTGCAGGCATTTTAGTCAAACCATAAATTATGGCGGGCATTCTCTTAGACCAGTTTTGACTAATTTTTCCATATTTAGTCAATTTCCAAGGTTTCACAAACTTGCCATTCTTTTCCAGAATGATGTCAGATTGCAACACTGACTTAATGATAGCACCAGAACACCATCAGATGTATTTTCAACTTCATGCCACATCATCATGTCTTCCATGTCATGTCATCACTACCCTTTTTTTTCACTGAGCTTGTCCTTCCATCATATCCTTGGTTATTCCTTTGTCATTACTGAACTCCTTTGACATCAATGACAACCACATTCAACATTCTCCCCCTTTGGCATTGATGGAAACATCTAAACTTTCTCCCCCTTTGACAACAATGACAAAGGATAACTTGTTATGCCCTTGCTGCAACTATCTTGACACATAATTTCCAATTATTCTCCTTTTAGACAACTGCCGTTCTTTTTCTCCTCTTCCTTCAGTTAACTTGGACTTGGTGTTGATCATCTAGTTAGCATCCTTCTTTACCTTCTTGTAGTGAGTCTTTGAATACGAACTTGGATAATGAGTTCATAAACTCACCCTATCACAGTGCTCCTCCTCTTGCCAACATTTTCTTCTCTTTGTGACAAAGTTTATAGTCATTGGTTTGTCTTTGAGTTCATTCATTCAACCCTTACCTTTCTTCCATAAATTTGTCCTTAAAGAAGCTTCATATAACTTGGTCTTCTTTAGGGAATATTCAATGCCATATAAGCAACTTCTCAATTTTTATGTTTTTGCTCCCCTTTTTTACCAAAGATCAAAATGATATGTACTAGCTTCATCCATACTATACTCTTCTTCCAATGTTATTGAGATCACTCTCCTTTATAGCCTTCATCATGATTCCTCAGTCTTTTCTACAGCTTCAAAAACAAATTCAGAGAGAACTTCATCAAACTGATATGTGTTGGAATACCAATTTTTCCTTCGCAGCCTTCAATTGTTGAAGCTCTAGTTGAAGTTCCACATAATCTGCAAAATTTGAATATGTAGCCTTCTCCTCTTGATTCCTAGGATGCAGTCTTACTGCTACTTTTACTCGTCTTGGCATTTTAATACTTTCATGTTACTTCACAAGTTTTACATTTTTCCTTTCATCAATAACAAACCAGTCTTTGTCATTTTTCCATAATCATCTCTTGTCTTTTCTTCACCACAATTCTGCCTCTGATTTTACTATACTTCAGCTATTAAGTGTTCTTCACTTGTCACATAGATTGTCTCTAGCAAAATCTTCTTTTTCAATTTGTCATTTCTACACTTCTTCTTGTCTTTGAGGAAGATAGCTTTTACCAAGTACTCTTGTGACTCTTCTTCTTCTTGTTTTGATGACATCCTCAAAACTTTCTTTTCTTCTTACAAAAGATATTTTTTAAGTACCAATTGCAATTTTGTGATATCAAGTCCCCCTGAGTATATGATCCCTTCTAATGCTCATTTCAGGGTTCTATTCTAGGTCATGAGAGTTTTTAGAAAAGACATCCATCTTCAGTTCCACCATCATCACTAACTTCTTTTTCATCAACTTTGGAAGCTTATTTGATGTTTGAAATATTTGTTTCTAATCTTTGGAGTCTTCCTTTCTTCTCCACATCTTTCCATGAGGTACTCTTCTTACTGGTCTTTTATTTCTTTGTCTCTTGGTTTTTATCTTCCATACCTTTTCTTGGGTTTCCTTAGAATGTCTGTGTGTACTGTTCTTGTAATGTTTTTCAAAGTGTCCAACATTGTGACATATGAAACATGTAATAAGTCTTTATCCATTTGAGATGTTAGTGTCTTCTTCCTTTTTCAAACCTTGATCTTCTTCTTTGATTTTACAATCAGCAGCCTTGTGACCAAACATGTGACAACAATGACAATATCCATAGAATACTCCTTTATATTTGGTGAATCTTTGATATTTCTTCTTGTAATGGTTCTTTTTATTTGCATATCTTCTGAAAATTTTCATCTTAGGATAATGAGTGGAATTATGATGATTGGAATTTGTCTTCTTGTGATTCTTCTGCTTCCTGGGTATATCTTTTGAATCATCATCCCAACATTTGACCTTTTCAACATCTTCTTGGGTGATGGAGCTTGATCCTTTAATGACATGTTCTTGATCATATACAAGACCAGTTTTGTCCCTAAGGAATATTTGTGAGCTTAGGACTTTATTAAGTGCTTCAGTACTTTCCTTGAAATTCTCACTAACAGCCAGTTGATCTTTTAGCTTCTTTACTTCTTCCTGGAATTCAACAACTTCTTGTTTTAATCTCTCAGCCTATTCCATGCTAGCCATCACTAGTTGTCTTGAATTGTGCAGCTCTTCTTGGAGGGTATTGACTTCCCGTTCTTTTGACTTCTACTCTTCTTGATGCTTTGACAATTTTTCATTCAAAGAATTTTTCTTCATCCTGCGCTTTCTCAATTCTTCAAGGGAATTTATGAGTTCTGCCTTTAGGTCCACCTCTCCTTCCACATATGAATTATCTTCTGAAGCTTCATCTTTCCTTGTTTCTTCATATCCATCTTTTGGAATAGTAGGGCTTACTTGTGCTATCTCTTCAATCGAATAAAGCTTCTCCAATTTGACCCAGAGTTCCTTGGCTGAGATACATGGTACAATCTTCTTTTTGTCAGATTGAGGTAATCCATCCAATATGGCTTGTATTTCCCTTGAATTATTTTTCTTGCACTCTTTTTGAGATGTAGTCCTTATTCTCTTTGGTAGGATATAATCAGAGATCATTGTATTCCATACATCGTGTCCCAATGCCTTTGGATAACTTAACATTCTTGTACTCCAAATTATGTATTCTTCTTTTCCAAGTACTGGAGATCCATTCACTGTGTAAATCTATTCTTGTTGATCCATAGTGGTTTTTAATAGGATATTCCTTCCAGTGGTTAAACTGTAGTGAAGTGTCCTGCTCTGATACCAATTGTTGGAATATTGGTCAATACTGAGAGGGTGGGGGGGTGAATCAGTATTGTTAACGTTTTACCATTTTAACCACTATTTAAACTTTAATTAAAACATGGTATCAACAAGATACACATGACATAAATTTTATCGTGGAAACCCAATTGGGAAAACCAAAAACTCTTTCTATACTGCAAAATTATATTTACAATAAGTTTCTACCTACTACTACAAACAAGGATGCTAGTACACCCTGGTTTCTGCCTGCTACTACAGAAAAGGATGCTACTACACCTTGGTTTATGCTTGCTACTACAGACAAGGATGCTAGTACACCCTATTTACCAGCTACTACTGGAAGGAGGCTACAACCCCTAGCACCACCCTTCCACCCTAGTCTAATTCTTATCAGTCTTCCAGATCTTCCTCAAATATTGTCACGGTTCTTTTCTTCACTTTGCTGATCTCTGTTTTCTTATGCTGCTGCATAGACCTTTTATGCATACAGCTTCAGTTCTTCTCCTTTATACTCTGTCTTCTATTCTGCACTTCTTCATCTTGAATGTGCACTCAGCCTGGTCTCTTCTTCTGGTCTCAGTGAAGCTTCATATATTCATCTTTAAAACACAGAGGCACTCAATTTTTTTCTTACTGAACCTTCAATCTGAACTACAGAGACATTCAACTTCATCTTCATAATTATGATTATATATTCTTTTACTTTTCTTTTGAATCATTGAATCTTTTCAAACTATGCTCATGCCTCTTCATCATCGTGCCTCTTCACATCTCTGATAATTAATTTATAATTCTATTTCTTACTGATTTTAATTAATTAATTTATCATTATGTTCATTATATATTTTTAATTAATTAATTAATTAAACTTTGTGTGCATCTCATGCCTCTTCAAATCTCTGTGGGTTTCTTCCATCTTCAGGCCTTCGGGATTTCTTTCTTTCATGTCTATGGGCTTCCCGTCTCTTTCACCAACGGGCATACTCCAAGCTTTCACGGGCTTCCTTCATCTGGGGCATGCTTCCCTCTCCCATCCTTCACCTGCGTGCATTTCCAGACACTTATGGACCTTAACCCTCTATATCTGCGGGCATAGCCTTGCTTTTGTGCGGGCTTATGTCTTAAGTTACTTTGCGGGCTCTTCTAACCCTCTTTAGTCATTCTTAGGCCCCCGCGAGCTTTAATCTTAGCCCCTGCGGGCTTCCTTAAGCTCTCGTGGCTTAACCTCTGCCCCTATGGGAATCCTTAAGCCCCTGTGGGATTAATCTTAGCTCCTGCGGGCATATTTAATCCTTTGGGAGATTTTAACCCTTAAGCTCCTTTATAAGTAATAATGTTTTTCACTATTTTTGGGAGACCAATAACTCACACGTCAGAGCACCAAATAGGATTCTGATTTCATGGATATATAGCCAGTTCACCAAGCAACAAGACCATGCTAACTGTTGAGTTTTATCATCAAAATAACACCTCCTTGCGGGCATTTCCAAATGCGTCATCAACCGTGTGTTTTTGACACTTGGTCAAATTTTTGTCTTCATATGTAAAACAATTTTTATTCTACTTTGGCAGATTGATTTCTTCCTCATGTGATCACCATAAAGAAAAATACAAGCATGGATGGATGGCTACTTCAATGGTGAACAAGATGATGTCAATTGATGACTTACTTGACACACACCCAATATCTGGAAGGAATTTGAAAGTGGTCTACCAAATTGCTGATTTGACACTTAAACAAATTTCTTCAAACCCTAGGTCACCAAGGTGATTTTATATTTTAATCAAACTTGGAAAGTGAGGCATCCACAATGTGAGGAATATCATACTAACTCCAACCATGCCAATCGTCTCTCCTGAAACCTCATCATCTAACCTTGGCGGGCATTTTACTGGGACAGTGCAAATCTGGCTGGGATACACTTTTGGCAGATTGATATCTTCCTTCTCAGAGACTCTTTGGGAAATATGAGACCAAGGTCGGATGCACCAACCAACATACTAGATATCCATACTCTCAAAATGATTTAAGATATCAACCACAAGTTATGGCAGGCATTTTGCTGACGTCACTCAGTCAGTTTTTACCATCTACTTAGACAATTTTTGCACTTTCCTAGATTTGGTCCAATTGTCCTAAAACATTGTTTTGGCAGATCCATAACTTCTTCCTCAGGAATTTTCAAGTCAGTGTGAAGACATGGTCAGGCAGTCAAAATACCCATATACAAGATGGCTATATGTTGTAGGCATTTTCTTCAACCCACAGACTATGGCGAGGATTTCCTTGAGGCCACTTAGGCAGATTTGCTACTTTGGTGTAAAAGTAACCTGAACCCCTGTTTTGGCAGGCTGTTAACTTTGTCATCAAACACCTTCTGTGAAAACTAAGACTATAGAGAGATAATCTCTTTTCTACAGTTTCAAAAACAAATTCAGAGAGAACTTCATCAAACTGATATGTGTCTGAATACCAATTTTTGCTTCGCAATCTTCAACTGTTAAAGTTCCACATAATCTGCAAAATTTGAATCTGCAGCCTTCTCCTCTTGATTCCTAGGATGCAGTCTTACTGCTACTTTTACTCATCCTTCATTTTTAATACTTTCATGTTACTACACAAGTTTTACATTTTTCCTTTCATCAATAATACACCAGTCTTTGTCATTTTTCCATAATCATCTCTTGTCTTTTCTTCACCACAATTCTGCCTCTGATTTTACTATACTTCAGCTATTAAGTGTTCTGCACTTGTCACATAGATTGTCTCTAGCAAAATCTTCTTTTTCAATTTGTTATTTCTACACTTCTTATTGTATTTGAGGAAGATAGCTTTTACCAAGTACTCTTATGACTCTTCTTCTTCTTGTTTTGATGACATCCTCAAAACATTCTTTTCTTCTTACAAAATATATTTTTCAAGTACCAATTGCAATTTTCTGATATCAACTCCCCCTGAGTATATGATCCCTTCTAATGCTCATTTTGGGCTTCTCTTCTAGGTCATGAGATTTTTTAGAAATGACATCTATCTTCAGTTCCACCATCATCACTAACTTCTTTTTCATCAACTTTGGAAGCTTCTTTGATGTTTGAAATATTTGTTTCTAATCTTTGGAGTCTTCCTTTCTTCTCCACATCTTTCCATGAGGTACTCTGCTTATTGGTATTTTATTTCTTTGTCTCTTGGTTTCTATATTCCATAGCTTTTCTTGGGTTTCCTTAGAATGTCTGTGTGTACTGTTCTTGCAATGTTTTGCAAAGTGTCCAACATTGTGACAAATGAAACATGTAATAAGTCTTTATCCATTTGAGATGTTAGTGTCTTCTTCCTTTTTCAAACCTTGATCTTCTTCTTTGATTTTACAATCAGCAACCTTGTGACCAAACTTGTGACAACAATGACAATATCCATAGAATGCTCCTTTATATTTGGTGAATCTTTGATCTTTCTGCTTGTAATGGTTCTTTTCCTTGGCATATCTTCTGAAATTTTTCATCTTAGGATAATGAGCGGAATTTTGATGACTTGAATTTGTCTGCTTGTGATTCTTCTATTGCCTGGGTATATCTTTTAAATCATCATCCCAATATTTGACCTTTTCAATATCTTCTTGGGTGATGGAGCTTGATCCTTTAATGACATGTTCTGGATCATATCCAAGACTAGTTTTGTCCCTAGGGAATCTTTATGAGATGGGGAATTTATTAAGTGCTTTAGTACTTTCCTTGAAATTCTCACTAACAGTTAGCTAATATTTTATCTCCTTTACTTCTTCCTTGAATTCAACAACTTCTTATTTTCAGATCTCGGCCTCTTCCATGCTAGCCATCACTAGTTGTCTTGAATTGTGCAGCTCTTCTTGGAGGGTTTTGACTTCCTGTTCTTCTTGATGCTTTGACAATTTTTCTTCCAAAGAAATTTTCTTCATCCTACTCTTTATCAATTCTTCAAGGGCACTTATGAGTTATTCCTTGAGGTCCACCTCTCCTTCCACATCTGAATTATCTTATGAAGCTTCATTTTTCATTTTTTCTTCATCTCCATCTTTTGGGATAGTAGGGCTTACTTGTGCTATCTCTTCAATTGAATAAAGCTTCTCCAATTTGACCCAGAGTTCCTTGGCTGAGATACATGGTCCAATCTTCTTTTTGACAGATTGAGGTAATCCATCCAAAATGGCCTCTATTACCCTTGAATTATTTTTCTTGGACTCTTTTTGAGATGTAGTCCTTATTCTCTTTGGTAGGATGTAATTAGAGATCACTGCATTCCATACATCCTATCCCAATTCCTTCAGATAAATTAACATTCTTGTACTCCAAAATATGTATTCTTCTTTTCCAAGTACTGGAGATCCATTCACTGTGTAAATCTCTTCTTGTTGATCCATAGTGGTTTTTAATAGAATCTTCTTTCCAGTGGTTAAACTGTAGTGAAGGGTCCTGCTCTAATACCAATTGTTTGAATATTGTGTTAGGATATTCTTACACTCCATCCTAGTCCTAACAACATTTACATTATTTTTCATTTCATCCATGCATGCATTTTTGCATGCAGTCATGAAATTGCATGCATGCATGCAAATTGAATGCATCCCAGTCATCAGCATGGTGTCCTCCAGCACCTAGTCCCCATTTTGCTAGCCCCAGGAGCTTCCTTCTATTCATTTCTAGCGCTCCTAGTGCATGATGTGCCCTCTTTTCACCTACCACATGTGAAAGGAGCCCTCTTTCACCTCCCACTCAGTTAGTTCCTTGATTTATGGATTTGTTCCCTGATTTAAGGACAAATGGCCTAGTTAACTCACTGAAACACTCTGATGGACCTCCAGAGAGCCTAGATTGACTATTTTGACTCCAATTAGCTCCTCATGACTCTAGTTATCTCCTCATGCGCCGTCCATCAGTTCTGCATGCATCAGTTACACCTTCTACACCCAGTTAGACTCAGTTTGACACATGGTCGATGGTTACTTGTGCTTTGATGACATTCCACTGATCTTATGATCAATCCATGCAGGTTAATTCAAATTACACCCTTGGTATTTGAATCATGTGCATTTGTAGAATTATTGTTTATTATACAGATTAATGAAACATGTGTGATTATTCTGCTCCTATATGAGTTCTATTGCATCTATGTTCTACTACTCCATTCTGCACTATTATTCTATTTTCTGTACTTCTTTCTTGTGAGGTATTCATCAGCTCTTAGATCAGTTGTGAGAATTTCACATGGTATCAGAGCATGTTGAGAGTATAGTCTATCTTCATTCTTGAGAGTTTTTTTTCAGGTCATTCGAAGTTCCAACAATTGCAGCAACCTACTGCAGTAGCAGCAGTTTCACCTTGTATTCGCTCCAGTAGTTGAGATGAGCAATTCGAACACTCCTCTCACTCCTAGAATCCTGACTCCTTTCAATTAATTTAATTGGAAGATTGATATGGAATTGTCCTTGAGAAGCAAATATCTACACATGATAACAATGGGAAGGGAAACCAAACCAAATTTAGCTGTGGAGAGAACCAAGCATCCGAATCGATTAGATGAATCCTTTGGTTACATGAGCATTCATATTTCTAGAGATCTATTTTTTCATCTCGAAGGGTTGAAGACTCCAAGAGAGTTATGGTTGAAGTTAGAGGCCCTGTTTGGCAAACAAGATGAGCTAAGAGGCCATGTTCTGGAAAATGAATTGGTTTCCCTACAACCAAGTAGTTTTGAGACCATTCAAGAATTCTTCTCGAAATTCAAACATTTGGTTATGAAATGCAAGCAGTGTGGCATTTATAAGAAGGATGAGAAATTGGTGCTCTCCATTCTGAGTAAGCTAGGATCTAAATTTTCTGTCTTTGTATCTACCTTCCACTCTGGGAGAATGTCAATCCCACGATGGAAGATGCCCTTAGAATTTTTCACTACAACTCTCATCCAAGAACAAGAAATTTTGATCCAAATGGGTGCCATCAAGGCCTCCAATGATCATGCTCTTTTAGCTGGTGAAGCAAATAGTGCGAATGTGAAAGGGAGGCACAAAGGCAAGGACAAGAAGGCATCTGAACCCAAGCTGAAAGCCAAGTCAAGTCCATCAAAAGGGGCCTCCAACTACAAGAAGGAAAAACATAAAAGATCTAATGGATCTAAGTGTCCCTACTGCAAGAAAGGAAATCACCCAGAGAGATCTTGCATGCACAAGAAAATATATCAATTAACCAAGCTTCTTGAACAGAACAACATTGCTCTTCCAAAAGATGCAAGAGTGTCTGATTCTGGAAGTGAATTTGATGGTCATGAGAAATGCCATGCATTGATGGATTGATTTTTGAAATCAAAGGCCCTCCTTATAGATTCAGGAGCCTCCAACCACATGGTTGCTTCTGAAGAATCATTTTCTTCTTTAGATCTCAAAGATGGCCCTACTATTCACATGGGAGACAGCTCTCAGATCTCTTCCAAAGGGATGGGTACTGTACATATGGAGCATGGAAAGTTCAAGAATGTTCTATTCATCCCCTCTCTGACAACAAATTTGTTGTCTATATATCAGATGACTCACACTGGATCACTAAAGAAGGTGATATTTGGTCCCGACACAATTGAGATTACAGAGATCTCTATTGGGAAGACTATAGCGAAAGGATTTGGAAATCATGCCTCCAAGGCATATGAGTTCTCACATTTTATTCCCTTCTCTCTTCCTACTCCTTCGAAATCTGATGAAGATCCGAGTGACTCTTCTTCTAATGAAGATGAAGGTCAAGATCTTGATGTTGAGATCAAAGTTCAAGAACATTCATATTTAGATCCAGAACCAACACATGCTCCCAATCCAGGGCCAAGGCCAATATGGGCTCACAAAGTCCTTGGAGCTGCTGGGAACACAGTTGAGGGTTCATCTGATCATAGAACTACCAGGTCTCAGTATCATGCCAACCTTTCATTATGCCATCTACCTCTTCCTGAGAGATACTGCATGATGGTGGGGTTCGATCCAAAATCTCTTGGAAAGACTCATCATGAGCCATTTGTTCCAGTAGCAGAAAGGTTTCCTAAAAGACTTGCTTTTGCCAATACATCTTCTACACAGTGGGAGGCACATCAGAAGACCAGATCCAGATCTAGCACCTGCATTGGCATCCTACAGAGGATCAACTTGCCAAGTTTTTTGCAAAAGTTTTCACTGAGGAAATCTTTTTCCTTCTCTGCTTAGTATGATGGTTCTTTGAGTTCCTTGATGTTCTTTCGAGGGGGGGGTATTTTTCCCATGAGGTTTTTCCCATTTCGTCGATTTATGGACAGTTCTTATTTTTTTATTATCATTGTATGGGTGACCTTTGGTCCTGGTTACCAGGGTCCAGGATGGATTAAGAGGGGGTGTTAGGATATTCCTATACTCCATCCTAGTCCTAACAACATTTCCATTATTTTGCATTTCAGCCATGCATGCATTTTTGCATGCAGTCATGAAATTGCATGCATGCATCCCAGTCATCAGCATGCTGTCCTCCAACACCTAGTCCCCATTTTGCTAGCCCTGAGAGCTTCCTTCTATTCATTTCTAGCCCTCCTAGTGCATGATACACCATCTTTTCACCTAGCACATGTGAAAGGCGCCATCTCTCACCTACCGCTCAGTTAGTTCCTTGATTTATGGATCTCTTACTTGATTTAAGGACATATGGCCTAGTTAACTCACTTAAACACTCTGGTGGACCTCCATAGAGCCTATATTGACTATTTTGACTCCAGTTAGCTCCTCATGCACCCTCCATCAGTGCTCCATGCATTAGTTACACCTTCTACACCCAGTTAGACTCAGTTTGACACATGGTCGATGGTTACTTGTGCTTTGATGACACTGCACTGATCTTATGATCAATCCATGCAGGCTAATTCAAATTAAACCCTTGGTATTCGAATCTTGTCATTTGTAGAATTATTGTTTATTATACAGATTAATGAAACATGTGTGATTATTCTACTCCTATCTAAGTTCTATTGCATCTATGTTCTGCTGTTCCATTCTGCACTATTCTTCTATTTTCTGCACTTCTTTCTTGTGAGGTATTCATCAGCTCTTAGATCTGTTATGAGGATTTCATATATTGGTCAATACTGAGAGGGGGGGGGGTGAATTCGTATTGTTAACTTTTTCCCATTTTAACCACTATTTAAATTTTAATTAAAACATGGAATCAACAAGATACACAAGACACAAATTTTATCATGGAAACCCAATTGGGAAAACCACAAACTCTTTCTATACTACAAAATTATATTTACAATAAGTTTCTACCTATTACTACAGACAAGGATGCTACTACACCCTAGTTTCTACCTACTACTATAGACAAGGATGCTACTACACCCTAATTTATGCCTGCTACTACATACAAGGATGCTACTACACCCTATTTACCAACTACTACTGGAAGGAGGCTACAACCCCTAGCACCACCCTTTCACCCTAGTATGATTCTTATCAGTCTTCCAGATCTTCCTCAAATACTATCACTGTTCTTTTCTTCACTTTTCCGATCTCTGTCTTCTTATGCTGCTGCATAGATCTGGACTTCATACAGCTTCAGTTCTTCTCCTTTATACTCTGTCTTCTATTCTGCAATTCTTCATCTTGAATGTGCACTCAACCCGGTCTCTTCTTCTAGTCTAAGTGAAGCTTCATATATTCATCTTTAAAACACAGAGGCACTCATTTTTTTTCTTACTAAACCTTCAATCTGAACTACAAAGACATTCAACTTCATCTTCATAATTTTGATTATATATTCTTTTACTTTTCTTTTGAATCACTGCATCTTTTCAAACTATGCTCATGCCTCTTCATCATCATGCCTCGTGGCTTAACCTTTGCCCCTGCAGGCATCCTTAATCCCCTGTGGGCTTAACCTTAGCTCCTGCGATCATATTTAAGCCTTTGGGAGATTTTAACCCTTAATCCCCTTTATAAGTAATCATGTTTTTCACTGTCTTTGGGAGACCAATAACTCACACGTGAGAGCACCAAATAGGATTCTGGTTTCATAGCTGGATAGCCAGTTCACCAAGCAACAAGACCATGCTAACTGATGAGTTTTATCATCAAAAGAACACCTCATTGTGGGCATTTCCAAATGCCTCATCAACCATGTGTTTTTGACACTTGGTCAAATTTTTGTCTTCATATGTAAAACAATTTTTCTTCTACTTTGGCAGATTGATTTCTCCCTCATGTTATCACCATAAAGAAAACTACAAGCATGGATGGATGGCTACATCAATGGTGAACAAGATCATGTAAATTGATGACCTAATTGATACACACCCAATATCTGGCAGGCATTTGAAAGTGGTCTACCAAACTATTGATTTGACCCTTAGATAAATTTCATCAAACCCTAGGTCACCAAGGTGATTTTATTTTTTCATCAAACTTGGAAAGTGAGGCATCCAAAATGTGAGGAACATCATACTAACTCCAACCATGCCAATCATCTCTCCTGAAACCTCATCATCTAACCTTGGCAGGCATTTTACTGGGACGATGCAAATCTGGCTGGGATGCACTTTTGGTAGATTGATATCTTCCTTCTCAGAGACTCTTTCGGTAATCTGAGACCAAGGTTGGATGCAACAACCAACATAATAGATATATATATTCTCAAAATTATTTAATATATTAACCACAAGAGATGGAGAGCATTTTGTTGAGGTCACTCAGTCAATTTGTACCATTAATTCTATACTTAGACAATTTTTGTAGTTTCCTAGATTTGGTCCAATTGTCCTAAAACATTGTTTGGGAAGATCCATAACTTCTTCCTCGGGCATTTTCAAGTCAGTCTGAAGACATGGTCACGTAGTCAAAACACCCATATACAAGATGACCATATGGTGCAGGAATTTTCTTCAACCCACAGACTATGGTGGGCATTTCCTTGAGGCCACTTAGGTAGATTTGCTACTTTGGTGTAAAAGTAACCTGAACCCCTGTTTTGGCAGGCTATTAACTTTGTCATCAAACACCTTCTGTGAAAACTAAGACTATAGAGAGATAATCTCTTTGATAAGCTAGAGCATGGTGGTTGTAGATAATTTTTATCAATCTCCCATGAGGTACAACAGGCATTTTCCCAAGGCCACCTGAGCCAGTTTTCCAACACTTAGTCATTTTCAGGCACCTTTCTCCAAAGTTTATCCTGAAACCCTATTTTTGCATATCCATAACTATTTCTTTAGACACAGTTAAAAAAAATGAGACCATGGTTAGGTAGACAAATCAACAGTCTATAGCTTGACCATATGTTGCGGGCATTTACTTTAACCTATGATTTATGGCGGGCATTTTCCTGAGACCACTTAGGTAGTTTTACTTTCTCTGGTGCGAAACCCTGTTTTCGCAGACCTATAATTTTATCCTCAGAAGTGATTAATACAAAATGAGACCATGCCTAGATAGCCACTTCAACAAGCTATAGCCTGGAATCATGGTGCGAGCATTTTAGTCAAACCATAAATTATGGCGGGCATTCTCTTAGACTTGACTAATTTTTCCATACTTAGTCAATTTCCAAGGTTTCACAAACTTTCCATTCTTTTCCAGAATGATGTTAGATTGCAACACTGACTTAATGATAGCACCATAACACCATCAGATGTATTTTCAACTTCATGCCACATCATCATGTCTGCCATGTCATGTCATCACTACCTTTGTCTTTCACTGAGTTTGTGCTGCCATCATATCCTTGGTTATTCCTTTATCATTACTGAACTCCTTTGACATCAATGACAAACACATTCAAAATTCTCCTCCTTTGGCATTGATGGAAACATCTAAACATTCTCCCCCTTTGACAACAATGACAAAGGATAACTTGCTATGCCCTTGCTGCAACTATCTTGACATAGAATTTCCAATTTTTTTTTTTTAGACAACTGCCCTTCTTTTGCTCCTATTCCTCCAGTTAACTTGGAATTGGTGTTGATCATCTAATTAGAATCCTTCTTTACCTTCTTGTAGTGAGTCTTTGAATAAGAACTTGGATGATGAGTTCATAAACTCCCCCTATCACAGTGCTCCTCCTCTTGCCAACCTTTTCTTCTCTTTGTGACATAGTTTATACTCATTGGCTTGTCTTTGAGTTCTTTCATTCAACCCTTAGATTTCTTCCATAAATTTTTCCTTAAAGATGCATCATATAACTTGGTCTTCTTTAGGGAATCTTCAATGCCATATAAGCAACTTCTCAATTTTTATGTTTTTTGCTCCCCTTTTTGACCAAAGATCAAAATGATATGTACTAGCTTCATCCATACTATACTCTTCTAACGATGTTACTGAGATCACTTTCTTTTATAGCCTTCATCATGATTCCTTAGTCTTTGCTACAGCTTCAAAAACAAATTCAGAGAGAACTTCATCAAATTGATATGTGTCTGAATACCAATTTTTCCTTCGCAATCTTCAATTGTTGAAGCTCTGGCTGCAGTTCCACATAATCTGCAAAATTTGAATCTGCAGCCTTATCCTCTTGATTCCTAGGATGCAGTCTTACTGCTACTTTTACTCGTCTTGGCATTTTAATACATTCATGTTACTTCACAAGTTTTACATTTTTCCTTTCATCAATAATAAACCAGTCTTTGTCATTTTTCCATAATCATCTCTTGTCTTTTATTCACCACAATTCTGAATCTGATTTTACCATACTTCAACTATTAAGTGTTCTTCACTTGTCACATAGATTGTCTCTAGCAAAACATTCTTTTTCAATTTGTCATTTCTACACTTCTTCTTGTCTTTGAGGAAGATTGCTTTTACCAAGTACTATTGTGACTCTTCTTCTTCTTGTTTTGATGACATCCTCAAAACATTATTTTCTTCTTACAAAAGATATTTTTTAAGTACCAATTGCAATTTTGTAATATCAAGTCCCCCTGAGTATATGATCCCTTCTAATGCTCATTTCGGGGTTCTATTCTAGGTCATGAGAGTTTTTAGAAAAGACATCCATCTTCAGTTCCACCATCATCACTAACTTCTTTTTCATCAACTTTGGAAGCTTCTTTGATGTTTGAAATATCTGTTTCTTCTAAATCTTTGGAGTCTTCCTTTCTTCTTCGCATCTTTCCATGAGGTACTTTGCTTACTGGTCTTTTATTTCTTTGTCTCTTGGTTTTTATCTTCCATACCTTTTCTTGGGTTTCCTTAGAATGTATGCATGTACTGTTCTTGCAATGTTTTGCAAATTGTCCAACATTGCGACGTATGAAACATGTAATAAGTATTTATCCATTTGAGATGTTAGCGCCTTCTTCCTTTTTCAAACCTTGATCTTCTTCTTTGATTTTACAATCAGCAACCTTGTGACCAAACTTGTGACAACAATGACAATATCCATAGAATGCTCCTTTTATTTGGTGAATCTTTAATCTCTGTGCTTGTAATGGTTCTTTTTATTGGCATATCTTTTGAAATTTTTCATCTTAGGATAATGATTGGAATTCTGATGACTGGAATTTGTCTTCTTGTGATTCTTCTGCTGCCTGGGTATATCTTTTAAATCATCATCCCAACATTTGACCTTTTCAACATCTTCTTGGGTGATGGAGCTTGATCCTTTAATGACATGTTCTTGATCATATCCAAGGCCAGTTTTGTCTCTAGGGAATCATTGTCAGCTGAGGGCTTTATTAAGTGCTTCAGTACTTTCCTTGAACTTCTCACTAATAGTCAACAGATGTTTTAGCTTCTTTACTTATTCCTTGAATTCAACAACTTCTTGTTTTGAGCTCTCGGCCTCTTCCATGCTAGCCATCACTATTTGTATTGAATTGTGCAACTCTTCTTGGAGGGTATTGACTTCCTGTTCTTTTGACTTCTGCTCTTCTTGATGCTTTGACAATTTTTCTTTCAAAGAATTGTTCTTCATCCTACTCTTTCTCAATTCTTCAAGGGAACTTATGAGTCCTGCCTTTAGGTCCACCTCCCCTTCCACATATGAATTATCTTCTGAAGCTTCATCTTTACTTGTTTCTTCATCTCCATCTTTTGGAATAGTAGGGCTTACTTGTGCTATCTCTTCAATTGAATAAAGCTTTACCAATTTGACCCAAAGTTCCTTGGTTGCAATACATGGTCCAATCTTCTTTTGGACAGATTGAGGTAATCCATCCAATATGGCCACAATTTCCCTTGAATTACTTTTCTTGGACTCTTTTTGAGATGTAGTCCTTATTCTCTTTGGTGTGATGTAATCAAAGATCACTGCATTCCATACATCATGTTCCAATGCCTTCAGATTACTTAACATTCTTGTACTCCAAAATATGTATTCTTGTTTTCCAAGTACTGGAGATCCATTCACTATGTAAATCTCTTCTTGTTTATCCATAGTGGTTTTTAATAGGATCTTCCTTCCAGTGGTTAAACTGTAGTGAAGGGTCCTGCTCTGATACCAATTGTTGGAATATTGGCCAATACTAAGAGGAGGGGGGATGAATCAATATTGTTAACTGTTTACCATTTTAACCACTATTTAAACTTTAATTAAAACATGGAATCAACAAGATACACAGGACACAAATTTTATTGTGGAAACCCAATTGGGAAAACCACAAACTCTTTCTATACTGCAAAATTATATTTACAATAAGTTTCTACCTGCTACTATAGACAAGGATGCTACTACACCCTGGTTTATGCCTGCTAATACAGACAAGGATGCTACTACACCCTATTTACCAACTACTACTGGAAGGAGGCTACAACCCCTAGCACCACCCTTCCACCCTAGTCTGATTCTTATCAGTTTTCTAGATCTTCCTCAGATACTGTCACTGTTCTTTTCTTCACTTTGCTGATCTTTGTCTTCTTATGCTGTTGCATAGATCTGGACTGCATACATCTTCATTTCTTCTCCTTTATACTCTGTCTTCTATTATGCACTTCTTCATCTTGAATGTGCACTCAGCCTAGTCTCTTCTTCTCGTCTCAATGAAGCTTCATATATTCATCTTTAAAACACAGAGGCACTCAGTTTTCTTCTTACTGAACCTTCAATCTTAAATACAGAGACATTCAACTTCTTCGTAATTCTGATTATATATTCTTTTAATTTTCTTTTGAATCATTGCATATTTTCTAACTATGCTCATGCCTCTTCACATCTTTGATAATTAATTTATCATTATGTTTCTTACTGATTTTAATTAATTAATTTATAATTCTATTCATTATATATTTTTAATTAATTAAAATTTGTGTGCATCTCATGCCTCTTCGAATATTCGTGGGCTTCTTCCCTCTTTTGGCCTCTAGGATTTCTTTCTTTCATGTTTGTGGGTTTCCTGTCTCTTTCACCAATGGGCATACTTCAAGCTTTCGCGGGCTTCCTTCATCTGGGGTATGCTTCCTTCTCTCATCCTTCACCTGCGTCCATTTCCAGACACTTATGGACCTTAACCCTCTATATCTGCAGGCATAGCCTTGCTTCTGTGCGGTCTTATGCCTTAAGTTCCTTTGCGGGCTCATCTAACCCTCTCCGGTCATTCTTAGGCCCCTGCGAGCTTTAGTCTTAGCCCCCACAGGCTTCCTTAAGCCCTGTGGCTTAACCTATGCCCCTACGGGCATCCTTAAGCCCCTGTGGGATTAACCTTATCTCCTTTGGGCATATTTAAGCCCTTGGGAGCTTTTAACCCTTAAGCCCCTTTATAAGTAATCATGTTTTTCACTGTTTTTGGGAGACCAATAACTCACACGTGAGAGCACCAAATAGGATTTTGATTTCATGGATGGATATGCAGTTCACCAAGAAACAAGACCATGCTAACTGATGCGTTTTATCATCAAAATAACACCTCCTTGAGAGCATTTCCAAATGCCTCATCAACCATGTGTTTTTGACACTAGGTCAAATTTTTGTCTTTATATGTAAAACAATTTTTCTTCTACTTTGGCAGATTGAATTCTCACTCATGTGATCAACATAAAGAAAAATACAAGCATGGACGGATGGTTACTTCAATGGTGAACAAGATCATGTCAATTGATGACCTAATTGACACACACCCAACATCTGGAAGGCATTTGAAAGTGGTCTTCCAAATTGCTGATTTGACACTTAGACAAATTTCTTCAAACCCTAGGTCACCAAGGTGATTTTATTTTTCAATCAAAATTAGAAAGTGAGGCATCCAAAATGTGAGAAACATCATACTAACTCCAACCATTCCAATCGTCTCTCCTGAAACCTCATCATCTAACCTTGGCGAGCATTTTACTGGGACAGTGCAAATCTCGATGGGATGCACTTTTGGTACATTGATATTTTCCTTCTCAGAGACTCTTTGGGAAATATGAGACCAAGGTTGGATGCACCAACCAACATACTAGATATCCATACTCTCAAAATGATTTAATATATCAACCACAAGAGATGGAGGGCATTTTGCTGAGGTCACTCAGTCAATTTTTACCATTAATTCTATACTTAGACAATTTTTGCACTTTCCTAGATTTGGTCCAATTGTCCTAAAAAACTGTTTTGGCAGACATGTTCAGGTAGACAAATCAACAAACTACAACTTGACCATATGCTGCGGGAATTTACTTTAACCTATGATTTATGGCGGGCATTTTCCTGAGACCACTTAGGTAGTTTTACTTTCTCTGGTGCAAAACCCTGTTTTCACAGACCTATAATTTTATCCTTGGAAGTGATTAAGACAAAATGAGACCATGAATAGATAACCACTTCAACAAGCTATAGAATAGTATCATGGCGCAGACATTTTAGTCAAACCATAAATTATGGCAGGCATTCTCTTAGACCAGTTTTGACTAATTTTTCCATACTTAGTCAATTTCCAAGGTTTCACAAACTTGCCATTCTTTTCCAGAATGATGTCAGATTGCAACACTAACTTAATGATAGCACCAAAACACCATTAGATGTATTTTCAACTTCATGCCACATCACCATGTCTACCATGTCATGTCATCACTACCTTTGTCTTTCATTGAGTTTTTCCTGCCATCATATCCTTGGTTATTCTTTTGTCATTACTGAACTCCTTTGACATCAATGACAACTGCATTCAACATTCTCCCCCTTTGGCATTGATGGAAACATCTAAACAAACTCCTCAATGAACCTACGGTAGTAACCTGTGATCCCCATAAAGGATCGAATTCCGGTTACATCCTTATGAACTAGCCAATCAATGATTACCTTGATTTTATCTAGGTCTACAGAAATGCCTTCCTTAGATATTACATAACCTAGGTATTGAATTTTATCTTGAAAGAAATCACATTTACTAAAATTTGCATAAATTTTATGTTCTGTTAGAGTTTGTAATATTAACTTTAAATGTTCTTGATGCTCTTCATTTTTCAAATATATTAAAATGTCATCAATAAATACTATCAAACTTATCTAAGTATTCATGGAGAACGTTTTTCATCAAACACATGAACGTGGTCGTAGCACTGGTCAAGCCAAATGGTACAACCAAGAATTTGTAATGCCTGTACCTTGTTCTAAATGTTGTTTTATGAACATCCTTGTCCTTAATTCTTACTTTATGGTACCAATACCTTAAGTCAATCTTAGAGAATACCGTTGCTCCCATACTTGATCAAACATGTCATCGAAGCTAGGAAACCCTTAGGGGACTAGGAGATATGAACTAGAGAGGAGTTGGATCTTGAGGCTTACATGTACATGTTGTTCTTGTTGTTATGGTGGGTGAGACCATGGTCACAGAGGCCTAGGAAACTTGTAGGTTTCCTAGAGCTAGCAGTTGGAGAAGATACTAGTTGTCTAGGAGTGTAATACAACCAAGACATTTTTATTTATTTTTGATTAAGGATTATTTCAAAACAATTAGTATTTGTAAAAAGAGTTGTAAAACTCAAATACTCACATGTGATTTGAGTGGATACTTTGCACAACAATTATTATTTTTATTATTAATAAAAATGAAAGACATTTGGAGCAATTAGTTGAAAGAGGGCACGCCACCATGAGATAAGAACAAGTGTATAGCAAGAAAGAGATTTTATGTTTTAATAAAATTCAATCTAAAAAATCAACCACTAGACAAAGATCTAAAATTATAGGGATCAAGAGATTGATTAGATTTGATTGAGATGGCACAAGACTTGGGAAAAAAACCATAAATTGGTGCACTGAGATAGCATATGACATTGTGTTGTGCATGGAGATATTGTTGCTATGAGGGCAAGTTGTTGAGTATTGCTCATGTTGATTGTAAGTCCATCATTAGATCTACTACAGACTCTTGGAGAGAGAGTGTTGCGTTCATATTTTCTTTGCTAGTTCAGTTGTTCATGGTGGTGATCCAGCTCGGGGGTGGAGTTGGGATAATGGATTTGCTTTCCTCTTCTATGGTTCGGAGGAATTGAATATCCAAGTGTCTTTTCCCATACTTTTCAAGTGAGTTCTTTATTGCTTGTTTGTCTTAATGATTATTCAAAACTATGGTATCTTAGTTTGTTTATACCAATTTTGGGTACATTACGATGTGGTATTAGAGCCTGGTTTAAAAAAAGAGATCTAAGGGCTCATCATTTGCTTTATGCTATCGCTCATGATAGAGTATTTTTACTATTGGTTCATAGGAAGTTCTCAAAATATGAGATATTAATCTGTTCGTGAAAACCTCTAGATGATCTTATTAGCTGCACAAAGCAAGTGTTATTATGGATCAACCATTAGTAGTAGGTTTATTTATGATTTTTGGTTTGTATCTGATTTAAGCAATGCCATGATAGTTTGAATTCATGTTTTACTGTAGTATTTCTTTCTCATATTAAAGATACAAACAATGATAAAAGCTTGGAATGATAAGAGAACATTACGGTACCAGGACCTTTGAATTAGAAGGAATATAAGCAAATAATGCTAATTTTGTTTCATAATTGATTAATTACATTATTCTCATTTATATTGATGACATGGTTCTTCGCTTAGATTTACTATAACGACTGATAGTAGCAATGTTTATTGATTAAAACTATTTACAGTATTGTTTAACTACGCTATGAGCATTAGTCTGTATTCTTTTAAGCAGTTCACGACATTTTAGGTTCAGTATATATAGTGTTTACATACCATAATTGTTAGTTAGAATCCCTACTAATAAACAGTCATGGATTCATGTTGATTAAATACACCGTAAGGTTTATGTTGATTGTCAATTGATCTCCATTGAATGATCTCCAGTATCGCCTTAGTGATAGGTTGTAAACTAGATTTAACTTGTCTCTAATATACCAATTAAAACGGCCTACGGGCATCTCTAGTTTTCCTTCTATCCACTATATTTTTCATTAAACTCGTGGAGCAGAGAAAGGCGTAGCCCTAATTTTCTTTTGTTACTGTTGATTGACAATTTTAAAGTCAAAGGGAGATCTCTTTAAATAGATCTGACCCCATCCTTGGAAGTTACATTTACTATGCCTTTATTTGATGTTAGAGGAACCCACAAGCGATCTAGGGATTGTCTTACCTTTTTTAACTGTTATTTCGATTGAGAAACAGTCTTGGTTCTACGCCAAATAGAGATACGGTATGATTTAATTGATTATCGATCGACCCTTAATTGGGTTAACCCTTGATGGGAAGTATGTGATCGGCTTAGAACCACTGTAGAACATTTATTACTTCCTTTCTATTTAGTTGCTAAGCTCGTTGGCCTATTGATCCTTGTCTTGTAATGATCCCGTTTATATTAAATTTTAAATCTTGACTGTCTTCAATCAATCTTTTCACAGAATCCATGTTTATGTACTGGCTGGAATAAGACTCAATGAACTTCTAAATATAAGTCTGATCAAACGAAATTACTTTGAGTCCGATGAACTAACTTGATGACATGTATTAAGCAAATATATTTTCATTGATTTGGTGGTTGTAAAAATTTTCTGCATGGTAGGCAGGTAATAACTGATAACCATTGGCGCAGATAAGCTATATTTAAATACAGGCCTAGTCCCTGCCTTCTTCTTGATTGATTTGGTCTCTAAATGTTTTCATACCCAGAATCTCTCCTATGTTGAGATCCACTAAAGAGATCATTTTCCTAAACTTTCTCTGTCTTTCTACGTGGTATCATGCCTGAAATCCTAGTTGATTGCTCTTACTACCTAACTCGTTTGCGCTCCAGGATTTAACAACATAAATACTGAGATAAATTTCATTTGTATGAGATATTGTCTGTTATTTAAAAAAAAATCCATTGATATGGGTGAAGGCCAAATCACGATGAATTGGCCGTTAAGTCCTATATCTGCAAGAGCGAGAGCCATGCGATGGGAAGAAATTGTTGGTATTTAAACCGTTGGATTTCCATCCATATTTTTCAGGAACCGGGAGGTCTACGGATGCTTTGCTATAATATTTCCTAAGACGACGACCATGGATTTTAAAGCCATGGCATCGGGGTCTAGAGGGGGCGAGTTCTCCCCATCAGGTGGATCCATCGTCAAGAGTGGATATGCGATTTAAACTTCAAGCGATAAATCTCTGTGATTTTATGCGATGGGAGAGTAAGCCTTGTTTCTTGTTTGTTGTTATCCTTACGTGTTCCCGGTGGTTTGTATTTGAATGAATAAGCGCTATTTGGATATGATAAGGCTCGAAATCCTGAGTTGCAGCGATCAATTTGTGACAATTAAATATTTAGGTGGTCAATCCATAAAATATTGGGATTACAGCGCTAAGGCTTCATACCTTAGCTGTGATTGTTCAAAATGTAAGAGAGATCCTTTGTTGGTTTCCTAAGCGTAAACTCTGTTCCTTTTGTTTTCAGATAATATTTTCAATGTGTTCTCTCCCTATCTGCATGATGACATACCATAATGCTTCCATTCATGACATCTCTCACTTTACTTTGGGAACTTCTCCTTAGTGGTTGTCTACCCCCTGCAACTTCGTCTCAACAAAGAATCTATATCATCTTCATGATTGATTATCAAATCAATCTGTGCAGTGGATGGTTGGTGAACTAGTAGCGAAACCTTGCAGTTGTTGCACTGCCTACCTACCACGATTATTTTGTGGAGGATCCACTCTCTTCTATCTCATTGTTACCGTTGCAGTCACAATGAGATTTGATGTATCTCAAGAGTCGAACGGTAATGTAGGGATAGACTTTAATTGCTATTTTGTGATACCATATTTGGATTCAGTTCTCTTTAGAGGTATTTGTCAAAAAAATAATGCCATGCCTAATTTATATTTGTCCAATCCTGTCTTCCTTCTTTATTGTTGTTGACTTATAATAATTGGATGGGATAGAATGTTCTGGACAATAAGTGTTGATTCTGAGCAAAGTTTGATTGCAAGAATTTTTTAGAGGATAATGGTCCATACTTCTGAAGCACATTATAACATGTAGAGGGTTAAATAGGTTGGTTGTACTTTTAGGATTTCATCCTCGTTCTTTTAGAAAAATATCTGAGCGTATTACTTTGAATTAATATCAAAGTCTGAATACTATCTTTACATTCGTTAGGGCATATATATAAAAAATACATGAATTGCTTCTAAAGTGATGTATCTGTATGTATGCAATTGCATGTTCACGTTATATTTATGTCTTTGTATAAGTGGTTTATTTAGGGATGGATTCCGAATATGGAGTCTTTTCCATAATGTGGTGAGGAAGAGACAGTTCCCTACCTTTAACCAAAAGGACCAAAACTCTATAGTGTTCAAAGATTTAGACATGTATTTTTTGTGAGTAGGTTTCTCGTACAAAGTTAAAAAAAAATGTTCTTCCTTAATTTGTTAATGTTACGTTTTATTTGATTGGCGTTAGTATAATTAGATAATGGACTGTGATGTAACAATGGACTTTACAAATTTCTTATGATACGAATGGATGATATATATTTAGGTTTTTTTCTTTTATAATATTCTGAAGGACATGACAGGATCTTTCAAATAATTATTTGTTAGCTTGTTTTATCCGTGAAGAAGAGTTTTAGCCCACTAATATTGCCAGTGAATATATTATCCAGGAAGCATATTTATTGTACAATTTAGTATTGTACCACTTCATTTCCTCAATTGATTCTAAGCGTTGCTATTTAGAAATTCATTTACATGCATACGGCTTTCCCAGGCCTCCAAAAAAACAGTATAGTACTCTTTCTTAATTGTGTTGAAAATTGAAATCCATGGTGATCAAGTGTTACGTTAAAACAATGATCAGATTAATTAGACCTAGAAGAAATCCATGTGAATGGGTAGGTAGTAAAATATTTAACCTATGATATCAAATATAGGTTGCTCTTGCATTCTTATAATAAGTCTAGGTAGAGTAACTAGATTGTCAATCTTATAATTTTCATTATAGAATAAGTCTTGGATTGAAGAAATATGCTAGGCATAATAGGAATTATGCCATTGAAACCTTATCATATTCTGTACATAAGTGATAATGCAATGCTACTTACATACCATATAATGTTATATATACATTTATGTGATATGTTATGGGCCCTTGCACGAAGTTGAGGGACCCTTTAGGTACAATAGTGTATTTACAAAACGCGCTAGAATTGTGTAAATTCGAAACGCGCACGCATTACTTAGAACTAGGCATGGGCGGACTCCGACCCTGCCATGTCAATTGACATGTAAGATAGGAATCGAAAATGCGCACGCAATATAGTGATAAATAATGCGCACACGTTATGTATCACTATAACGCATGCACGTTTTGGTTAATATAACCAAAAAAAATAAACAGTCCGCAAACCGTGGCACTATTTTACCCTCCGTTTTCTCAAAACCCGAATGCTCTAGCGATTTTGACTTGCCAAAACGCATTGGAGAAACTCAACAAGGGAGATTTGGAAGCTCAACAAGGGAGATTTCATTTTGCAAGGAGGATTGGAAAGGTAAACATCCAAATCCTTGCCTCATTTCATCATTAAAAATATAAATTTTTATGTTTCCCTAAACTAGAAATATTTGTAAATGAAATACCAAAACCAAAAATTATAAAATTTGTTATTTAACATATCTTAATTCCTCCCTACTATGAATCCCTTAATGAATTTTACATCCACCCTATTAGACACAATGGCTCACTTCAATATCATATTCATCCATGAACTATCTACCAATCACATGTCATTCATCAAGTAAACACATCAACATATTGCACAAGAGACAATAGGAAGCTGACTTGTCAATATTAAATCAAAGTTTAATTTGATTTCCATAAACATCTCATAAATTATAAATATGTATATATGTATATATTTATTTAGACTTTCTTTTTCCCACCTAAACATGGTCTTTATACCCACATCATCACCATTTTCTTTTGCTTCCAAAATGTCCACACTAGCTTGTAACTCATGCCCGCAAGGGCCATATTTATGTCTTTGAACATGCCTGCAGCTAGACCTTCTTCAATTGCTTGCATGGGGGTCTTTGGCATGCCTCTAGGATTCCTGCAACTTCCACAAACATGCCCGCATATGCATCTTCAAGATGCCCGCATGTCACCTTGTCCACATGCCTGCATGTCCATCAGCTTCATTTCTGGATGCTCGTAGATTCCATAAGGGATGCCCCCAATCTCCTTGCCAAGTGTCAACTTCAAGCTTCTTTGTTCACTTCATGTTTCTTTGTTGTTATCTCCAAGTCATCCTTGTCTAGGGTATTAGGACCAACTCCAAATGACCACAGTATGGGTCATTTGGCTCATTAGGTGTTCCAATGCCCATCACCTTGTCTTTTGTCTTGTCTTTTCCAAGTCCTTGTCAAGTCACCTTGTTTTCTTGTCATCATGCCATTTACACCTTTGTCATTAATGTTGTCATCAATGACAATCCTATTCACAAGATAATTCTATCAGCTGCAACTGACTGGGATGTACCAACACCCCAACAACCATAGATTTACAAATGATATTTCAAACTCTTCTTAAGTCTGCAGATTACATACATCATCAACCAAAATCCCTTGTTTGTTTCCAAAGCACTTCATCATTCTCATCAAGCACTCATTATTCAATATAACTTCATTCTGTTCATCAACAAATATCACCAATCAGATCACATCTTCATTCTGTCATCATTATTCATGTCATATCAATCTGCTGCCATATCTCCATTAATACACTTTACACTATCCATATGCACATCACAACATTCTACCCATATCAACAGTCATCTCTTCATCATTCTACCATCATGTCTTCATTCTTTCCATCAATAGGCTGCCTCAGTTAACCTAGAATAAAAGATAGAAAGAGAGATTGTTTTACTGCTCCACTTGATGCTGCTCCTTCACCAAAAACTATCCTCATCTTCCCGACCCTCGAGATCAGAGCTCTCCTCTATCTCCCGAATTCTCCCCTGAATTATCCACACTCACCACACAAAAAACACAACCATATTGTTCTTCATTTATACTTCTCCTTTCCATGACATACTTAAGAGGCCGACTTGTCTTTTTTCTTTTATTAATTCAAATAAGTCAAATGATACTTTTATTTCCATGTTATCCTTAACCAATAAAATACATATCTTTGCCACATCATCATGGTCTTTATGCCCGCATGGTCTCCACCCTTATGCCCACAAGGACCCATAATGTATGCCTGCAATGGTCATATGAAATGATATATATGTTTGTAATGTATGCCTGAGATGATATTTATGTTTGCAATGTATTCGTTCTTGCACAAAGTTTGTACATTTTTCATTTTTGAGAGATGTCATTATAGCACATGTATACGTGTCTAATGATTTGTTTTTTTATTTTTTGATTGCAGTGATGACCATGGATGCACACTCAAACATCAAAAGAGAAATTTAGAGGCTTAGAGAAATTCGAGCCTCAATTACTATTGTTGATGATAGACATATTATGCTTGCATCCAATTTGGATGCAATGATAGAGACCTTTAGTAGGTTTGATGGTGCACTGCAAGATATTAGCCCATTTAGAGAAAGAAAGAGGCAACAATATCAGGATGGACATAGCTACAAAGAATTCAAGAAGTTGAAAATCTCAAAACAACATATATTTTCCCTCTTTAGAGATCCACGGACGGATCAAGTGGTGTACATATCAACCATTCATATATAATTGGTTCGACCGATGGTACATGGTGTTTGATGCACCACCACAGAACAACATGGAAATGCCTCTATATTTTTTGAGAAAGATGTACGCAGAATTTGTGATGGGGAAGCATGTTAACTATTTTTATCTTGAAGTACCAGGGCATTGGGATGGGGATGCCTCAACAATGTCCCAATGCGAGGAACATAGATCCCTATCACCCAGTAGCTCCACCTCGTAGGTAGCTACCCAGTATAGATGTGCCACCTGCACATCAGTTGGTCCCAGAGACATGGGAGTCCTTCCTATTGTTGGCACAGGAGGCTGTTCGCCATAGCACGTATCTTCAAGGTATGTACTAGGAAGGGCCATCAGAGCCACCATCTATGGGTGGAGTAGATTCACCACCTATCGGTGGGGTAGATCCACCACCTTCCAGTGGTGGAGGAGCATCTAGTAGTGGCCCTAGACCTGTACATCATGAGAACAATCGAGAGTCGCACCCATGCACAGTATGCGACCATCCTTGCTTTGGTCCTGTCCAAACAAATGATACCTTTATTGGGTATTTTACACAGGTAAGTAAGTGGTTAACAATTTAGTGTCATTTGAAAATCATTTTTCCCTACTATACACATATATATAGATTGCTAATATTTTTTATGATTTTAAAACTTGTAGTTGCTACAAGAATGGTATGGGGTTGAAGACCTTTGTACCGATGATGTAGAGCATAGTCCACAGGATGATGCACCAGCACCAAAAGGGCATGAGGGGCGATAGGGGCAAGAGGCTCATGTAGAAAAACCTCCCAATGATGATGATGATGTTGTCATACTTTCAGCGACAACATCTCATGCCGAGGTAACTATTTCAACATGACATTATTTTAATACATGAGTAAATCCAATTAACAAATTAGTGTCATTTGTAAATTATTTTTCCTTACTATGTACACATATATAGATTGCTAATATTTTTAATGATTTTAAAACTTGTAGTTGCTACAAGAAGGGCATGAGGGGCAAGAGGCTCATGCAATAGCACTTCCCGATGATGATGATGTTGTCATACTTTTAGAGACAACATCTCAGGCGGAGGTAACTATTTCAACATGACATTATTTTAATACATGAGTAAATCTAGTTAACAATTTAGTGTCATTTGTAAATTATTTTTCCTTACTATGCACATATATAGATTGCTAATATTTTTAATGATTTTAAACTTGTAGTTGATACCAAAAAGGCATGAGGGGCAAGAGGCTTATGCAACAGAACCTTATGAGTTACAAGATGTTGTCATACCTTCAACGACAACATCTCATGTTGAGGTAACTATTTCAACATGACATTATTTTAATACATGTTAGTTTGTTATCACATGTTACTTAATTAATGCTACACAATATAATATTTACAATTTTCTAAATGGTAGGTTATAGATCCCCATGAGAGGGAAATGGTTTCATCTAGTGAGCTCCCGCCTGGTGGGAATACAACCGATAGCGTTCCCATGGAGATACAACGGACGACAGACTGTTTCTTAGAATTGATTGGAGTATACAGTACATCGGTATGTATTTCATCATTGTCAATTTGTTAATACATGGTATTTCATTGACCAATGCATTTCTAACTACGTCAGTATTGGTGATTGTAACCACCAGCCTCTATACTTCATAGACTGTTAGCAGTTGGATCTCCTCATAGTCCAAATGTGCAAAAGGAACAAGTGTATAAGAGAGGATCCACTCCTATAAAGGGTGTGGATGTCCTCTATAGTAGACACACGAGAGATCCATCTACCCCTCACCTAACAAGGGTCATTGATGCTGCATTTAGTGCCGCATATGTAATAGGAACAAGTCATACAGAGGTAACTATTTCAACATTCACAATGCATAGTATTTAACCATGTTACTATATTGTTCATTCATGCATGTCTAACTATTTGCCCATTTGGTGATTGTAGCCATTACCGGTAGAAGTGCCCGACCCCTCTACTCAATCCATGGTTTTGAACGGGTCTCCTCTTGTGGTGAGATGTTCATTAATGACCAAGTTTTTTTATTCAATTTACCCAAACATGTTGATCAATGTTGAATTGTTGAATTAATTGAGATATGATCTTTTATTTGCAGAGCACAACTAAAGAGAGGCCTTCCATGAGCACACCGCTCACATCTATACCCCATGAGGATTTGGTGAGTGTTTGTCATAAATAATTTGGCCATAAGTTAATTTTTTAAGTTTGTTAATGGTAGGGCATTAGTGCAATTGTAACATCCCCTCCCATAGACCCACTTTGAGGAAGGGAACATGATACCAATCTTTAGGGCTTTTACATCAACTCAGCCCCATTCATTACATTCACGACAATAAAATAAATGTATGCAGATGCAAATCAAGCAAACATGCACATCGGAATAAAAGCATCATCCACACATATTTCATATGCATTCAGCATATCAAAACAGTCATCAATTTAAAACATTGCATAGGCAAAACACATAGATAAAAAAATACTTATCTTTATGGTCAAAAGGTCCCAAGCAACTAGCTATGTTGCTGCAACGTTCCACACAACCATAGGTCTCTGCCCAGCCTGTATTCTTTCAGCACTCAGAGACCACCCCCGAGCTGGACATGATTTCTACAAGGAAAAGGGGACATTCAAGCTCAGGCATAGCCAAACAAACATTGAATCTAAGCCAAGCTAGTCCACATCTGGGTTTATCAGGCTAAATCTGAACCCTCTTCATTTGTGGATGCTTGCACTCAAGCTGAAGCCAAAACAACAGATACCCATCTCAACCCCATCATTATCTTACACACAACAACTCGAAAAATGGGCATGGATACACATTTTCAACAATGGCATTTACAAAAAAGACGACGATGGGTTTTCCCCAAATTGTGGGCACACCAAAACGAACTATGGAAAGATAAATTCGACAACAGGGAGCAAAAATGATTTCTCCCATAGGTTGAGAGAATTCCAATGGCCAAAATGACCTCAATGAAACCTCAAATCGATCTTTTCTCTTCCCCAATGGTAACCAAAACAAAAATGCCCTTCCCAGCTAGAAATATGAAGGAAAACATAGGAAAACCGAGGAAAACGCCCAGAAAGCTCCAAACTCGTGAGAGAGCAAAACTGATTGATGGGTAATGGCTTGGGGAGCAGATCATGGCTCTTTTCTTGCCCAAGGAGCAAAAACACATTTTTCCATGAAGGGTGGCTTTCCCATACTCGAATTTGGACAACCATACCTCCCATTCCCCAAGGCATTAACTACTTCACCCAACTCTTGGGAGAAATGAATGATTGGGTACCAAAGTCAACATGGGTAGTTGAGGGTTTTATGGGTTCTTTCATTGACACTTGGCTTGACTTGATTGGTTCAAGGGTTTGAATGTTTCCCTCCCAATTCCTTGTAAAATCATACCCCCATCTCTTGTTGCATTGCATAGGTAGTCGTGGGTATTTTATTAAAATGTATATTTACATGATATTTGAAATTTCAATGTGCCTAGCTAGCACATAAACCATATGCATCACTAAATCGATGGCGGGGCCTTGGCCTTGAGCTCCTCACCATGATTTTATAATAATATTACATCATTACATTTTAATGCAATGGGGTCAAAATAGGGACATTACAACAGTTATTTGATAAAAATAATGATTTTTTTTGCAGACTCTTGAGATGTAGAGCGATCTTAGGGAGATGGGCGATAGAGGAAAGTCTGGGAAAAACAAGCGAAAGATTGATTTTTGATGTTGCATAGTCTTGTATATATGTATTTTTACATGTACATGTACACATTGTTGTACTTAGGGATACATGCACATTGACAAGGCATTTGAGGGTCGGCTACTTTGCCATATTTTGTATTACAAACATTCGACTATCAATGCATGATACAATATATTCCATATTTTCTCTTGAGTTTCCACTTGTGCTTGTGATGATTTATCTCTTCCACAAATTCCTAAATTATGCTATTGAAATTTTTATAATTACATTTTAAGCAATATTTATTCTCTTACATTTATTGCATTAATCAAGTAACATCTGACCATTGTGTTATGAAAACATTATCTTAATGGAAAAAACTAATAATATCTTTCAACAGTTCAATGAACTTAGCACTTGCATGCTAATTTGATATCTAATTTAAAATTGTGTTTTTTGTCAACTCCAAGGGTTCATACCCATTGATCAGGACTATGGTTGCAAGGAAATTATGTTGCAAAGAAAAAAAAAGTTGACAAAATAAGTAAAAATATGTTTGAATAACCTCTGTCATAATAGTAACATGATACACATATCATCAATGTAATCCTATGACATTTTCAAAAACTAAGAGGAATTCTAATAGATGCTACACATTTCATCAATGCTACCGTATTTCATCAAACGATACGTACACGAGCATCTATGCAATTCGGTTGAAGTGTGCCTACTCTAGCATGCTAAAAACAATGGAAAAGTATCAAGTACAATGGAAAGGAATGCATGAACTAAAGTGTAATAAAATTCATTGGGCCTTCATGTACATGTGGTCAAATATATGTAACAAATATACCCTAGTTTGTAAGATCGTAGTTTGTTCCAATATGCTAACCAATAGTTGGTTAGGAATTCACTCTCATAAAATCGTTGAATATATAAACCCTCTCCTTACTAAACCTTAGTATGTGAGACCTTGGTTTGTGCTTTACCTCTTTCATATGTCCATTTTCCACTTGTCATAATGAAAAAGTAATCATATAGAATCCATGGAAAATGAAATACCTAACTAGTTTAATGATATTCCTTGATAATGTCGTTTGGATGAAGGAAAATAAGATGTTCACAGTCCTGTGTTTGTAAAAGGGATGGATTATGCTCATATGAAAATGTATTTAAATTTGAATGTTCTTGATTGATACAAACGATGATGTAATGGTTGTTCATTGTGATTTGGAAAGTATTCCCCCATAACTTGATGGAAAATTTTCATGGTGACTTTGATCTAACAAAGCTAGCAAGGATTAGAGGGATATCATTGATGAAACATTGCCCCCATTTTTTATTTGAAACTTTGAATTCTTAAAAATGACATTAATTACTCAAAATCCAAATATAGTGGAACACTAAGGAGTTGTTAAATGATGTGGCAGACTAAGGACATAGAAATATACCAAGGGTGTAGTGTGGTAGGTTTGATTGCCACTCTTTGAATGTCTAGTTCTAGAATCAAAATAAAAAAAATTCAAAGTTGACCTCCGTGTGCAAAACTTGCACACCCCCTTACTCAGAAAAACCCTCTTTTGCAAAATGGACCTACAAGATGACACCTGGGCCATGGGACCAGCAGAGAGGGGCACCCCTAGCACTATCCTGATGTCCTAAATCCAATGTAGTCAACGATTTGTCGATCCGATCCACGGTTTTCATTCTATGGCTTGTTCCGTATTGTATCCAAAAGGCCTTCAGGGACACCTGCTGGATACCTACCAGGGGCATAGAACTCCAACCGTGCAACAAAACCGAGTTCCAGGGAGTCCTGCAAGTGTGTCTAGGAAGGTTCCGGCTGGGAACGCTAGCTAGGGTATTTTTTAAGGATTCTAATATTATACATAAGTATAGTATTATAGATGATTATTTTGGATTGAAAAAAATATATGTATAGATAGGTAGGCAAATATTAAATATGAAACATACAATTTACTACTAAAACTTGTGAATCTTGGCGAATATTATGATAAAAAACATATTTTATGTAAATATAGGCGATATTAGAGACTAAAAATTACCAAATAGTGAATTTATTTTTTGAAAAAAACCCAAAAAATAGCCAATTGGTGAAATTTCGCTAGCCATAAGTGCCCGGTGGATGATTTTGCAAAGTTGACCCCCGTGTGGAAAAATTGCACACTCCCTTACTGAGCAAAACCCTAGTTTCCAAAATGGACTTACAAAATGACACCTCGTCCATGGGACCCGCGAAGAGGGGCACTCCTAGCACTATCCCGATGTCCTGAATCCAATGGAGTTGACAGTTTGTCGATCCAATCTACGATCGCCATTCTATGGCTCGTTCTGTCTTGCATCCAAAAGGCCTTCAGGGACACCTGTTGTATACCTACCAGGGGCATAGAAATCCAACCATGCAACAAAAAAATGTTCTAGGGAGTCCTGCAAGTGTGTCTAGGAAGGTTCCGGCTAGGAACACTAGCCATAATTGCGTGGTGGATGATTTTGCAAAGTTGACCCCCATGTGGAAAAATTGCACACTCCCTTACTGAGAAAAACCCTAGTTTCTAAAATGGACCTACAAGATGACACCTCGGCCATGGGACCAGTGGAGGCGGAGAGGGCACCCTTAGTACTATCCTGACGTCCTGAATCCAATGAAGTCGATGGTTTGTCGATCCGAGCCACAGTCATCATTCTATGGCTCATTCCGTCTCGCTTCCAAAAGGCCTTCAGGGACACCTACTGGATACCTACCAGGGTCATAGAAATCCAACTGTGCAACAAACTGGGTTCCGGGGAGTCCTGCAAGTGTGTTTAGGAATTTTATGGCCAGGAACGCTAGCCATAAGTGCCCAGTGGATGATTTTGCAAAGTTGACTTCCGTGTGGAAAAATTGCACACTCCCTTACTGAGCAAAACCCTAGTTTCCAAAATGGACCTACAAGATGACACCTGGGCCATGGGACTGGTGGAGAGGGGCAACCCTAGCACTATCCCAATGTCTTGAATCCAACGGATTCAACAGTTTGTCGATCCGAGCCACGGTCGTCATTTTATGGTTCGTTTCGTCTCGCATCCAAAAGGCCTTCAGGGACACCTGTTGGATACCTACCAAGGGCATTGAACTCCAACCATGCAACAAAGTCGGGTTCCAGGGAGTCCTGCAAGTGTATCTAGGAAGGTTCTGGCTTGGAATACTAGCCATAAGTTCCTGGTGGATGATTTTTCAAAGTTGATCCCCGTGTGCAAAAATTGCACACTCCCTTACTGAGCAAAACCCTAGTTTCCAAAATGGACCTACAAGATGACACCTGGGCCATGGGATTGACGGAGAGGGGCATCCCCAGAACTATATCGATGTCCTGAATCCAATGGTTTCTCGATCCGAGCCACGGTTGTCATTCTATGGCTCATTCCGTCTCGCATCCAAAAGGCCTTCAAGGACACCTGCTGGATACCTACCGGGGGCATAGAACTCCAACCGTGCAACAAAACTGAGTTTCGAGGAGTCCTGCAAGTGTGTCTAGGAAGTTTTTGGCTGAGAACGCTAGCCATAAGTGCCCAGTGGATGATTTTGCAAAGTTGACCCCCGTGTGCAAAAATTACACACTCCTTATGAGCCACAACATTTATCATATAAAATATAATTAATCTTTGTTTTACCTAAAAGGGATCTTGAGGGGCACCCTAGCACTATCCCGATGTCCTGAATCCAACAGAGTTGATGGTTTGTCGATCCGAGCCATGATCGTCATTATATGGCTTGTTTTGTCTTGCATCCAAAAGGCCTTCATTTCGTGATGGCCTTCTCAGATTAACAAACAACTATTGCATTAGATAGCTTCATTTAGTGATGGGCCTAATTTGACTGCCATAGAAATAGATAGCTTCATTTAGTCTAATTTGACTACCATAGAGTAACCATCAATGACCGCATTATATAGCTTCACTGACTCCATTAAAATTCAATTGGACATGACATGAATGATTTAAATTCAACACATTATCTAGCTTCATTTCATTCAGTGATGGGCCTAATTTGATTGGAGCGTGGGAACCCGAAATCCATTAAAATTCAATTGGACCCATTAAAATTCAATTGGATGTGACATGAATGATTAAAATTAAACTCTAGGCCTGCATGGGTGTAGCTCAACAGGCGATTTGCTTGATATGAAGGAAATGTTGTAAATGGAGGTCACGAGTTCAAATCACCTCGACTTACCCGTGCCCCATGCTTGTGGGCTGTGTGGGTGCACCTAGGGGTATAGTGGTAGCAGATGGTATTGGATCCCTAGACCCCATGTCACGCGAGTATTAGCCCCTTCCCAATTGTCGATTCCCCTAGTTACAAAAAAGGAAAACTCTAGACATGGCTGGACATTCGGTACATTGATGCTTTAAATGATGAACTCTTTCCTTTATGGCATTATCGTGATGCTTACCCTTCATTTAACGATGATATTAATTAGTTAATTGCTTCCATGTTGGGAGCATAGATAAAAACCTTGTCACATTACAAAATCCTTGCAACATCATACAAATTAATAGGGGAGGTTTCCAGTATGATCTCAATATATGAGAAGCTTCCATGTAGAAATAATTTATACTCTGTATAAAGGGAATATTATTACTTGTTTTAAATTTTGTTTCCCTCCCTTAACCCCATTTTGTATATCTGTGCTGGCTATTGTTTGGAGGGAGTTATCCCGCCCAATTCCGCTGCCATTTTCCGTTAGATTGTGTGAAAAAATACAACATCTATTTCCCTCAACCTAGCTCATTTTAGCTCTTCCGAGTTCAAAGGCGCTCATGCTCCTCTGTTTAAAATCACATAAAGTTTGGACCGAGATATCGATGATGTGCAAGTAGGATTGATCAACTCGCTGGTCCGGGTCCTAAAAAGAATGAAATACTCCACTCAACCTGCTTAAATGAATTTGAGAAATAATACCCTTGTGACTCTATCGGGTTAGTTTTGACGATTAAAATTTTTAGGTGGGTAGGCCATAAAAGGTTGATCGATCTCTAGTCCACCTATAAAGTTGAATCAGATGGTTTGAAACCATAATCAGAATACGCACCGGTTCTAAAACCAAAGTAAGCAATTTAAGTATAACTCTTATCTGCAGTAGATTGTCCAGTGACCATAATTCCCGTCAGACTAATAAGTTGCAAGTGTAGAACAGATTGAGAGAACCTAACATAAAATCCAATAGAAAAAAGGTGAAGAGGGGGAGCTCATTTGTATTTACATAGCTGGGTTTGGGGGTTAGGGGTTTAGTGAGAAAGATTGAGGGTTAGGGGTTTAGAGAGAGATTGTGATTAGGGGTCTAGAGAGAGAAATATGAATTGGAGTTAGAGGTTTAGAGAGAGAGATTAGGTGTTTGGGGTTTGGAGAGAGATAGAGAGATTGAAGGTTAGGGGTTTAGAGAGAGAGAGGTATTGGACATTAACGGTTTTGAGAGAGAGAGTGCGATAGAAAGAGATAGATTTGGGGTTAGGGGTTTATAGAGAGAGAAATATATTGAGGGTTAGGGGTTCAGAGAGGGATAGAGAGATTGGGGTTTAGGGGTTTAGAGAGTGAGAGATAGAAATCGAGAGATTAAATATTAGGAATTTAGAGAGAGAGATTAGGGGTTAGGTGTTTAGAGAGAGAGAGATTAGGAGTTAGGGGTTTAGAGAGAGAGAGAGATTGGAGGTTAGTGGTCTAGAGAGAGATATAGGGGATTGGGGGTTGAGAGAGAGAGAGATTGGAGGTTAGCGGTTTAAAGAGAGATAGACATAGAAAGAGAATTATTGGGGACTAGGGGTTTAGAGAGAGATTGGGGGTTAATGGATTGTTGCTTGGGTTTTCACCCAAACTTGTGCAAATGGGCACCTACTAACTTCGTAGTAGCAGTCTCAATAAAATAATAAAAAAGCTAATGTAAACAGTAAAAACTAATCTGACATGTGCATGTAAAACTTGAAGTAATTAGTAAAAAACTCAGATCTTCCATATAAAACAGATTTTATTCAAAAAATAGCCTTAGAACTAAAAAGATTACCTCAAATGGTGAGGATGGTTGAGTTTGAGTAGCTGCAAGGATGAGGTGCACCAATGCTCCAATGGTCTCTTCTTCTCCAAGATGCCAATGGGGATATTCAAACTCAAAAGGGAGGCTAGGGTTCTCAAGAATGAATTTGACAGCATAAGGATAAGCAAGAATGTGAATGAATAATGGGGAGCCTCCATCACCTTTTTATAGTTTTTGGGTGATGGAGAATACAACCATGGTTTTGGGTAACCAATGGTATTGATAGAATGGTTTAGGGTTTCTTTTCCTCTTTTTTTCTCCTTCTTCCTTTTTTGAATGTATTCTTTATTTTTTATTTCCTTTTAATTGATTTTTGAGAATTTTGGGCCCCTTTGGAGGGTTTTTTGTATTTTTTGAGGAAAAATAAATAGTTTGAGGGCAAAAAGATGGATTTTTTTCCTTTCTGATGACCATTCAAGGGTTTTACAGGCTAAAATGGTAGGAAAAGTGGACAAATGGGTTATGTGAATAGGGAAATGAGCTAGTGAGCACTTTTCAGGTGTTAACAGATTGCCCCATAATGTGTGAGGGCAGGAGCTCATCGTATGGCCAATAGACATCATAGTTTGTTTGTCTTTTTCCTGGGTTGTGGAAGAGAGAAGAGACTAATTGGAGACTAGAGTAGCGGCCCCATACAAACTACAAAAACTAAAAAATAAATGGTCTCAATAATGAATTAGGAATAATCTCAATATAAGGACGAGGAGGGCATACCCATGCTCGTATCAAGACATATAACAATGAGGCCCAAAAGGGGACCTGATCAATACATATAGACCTGCTATGTACATCATACTGGTCGAAAGGGACACAAAGCTGGGACATACTGATGGTCATACCATGACTGATCTGAAGAACTGATACACTGGAAAAACATCAATCACTCTGAGTGGTGTCAGAAGGACTGATAAAATGCTGGATCTGAGGGTGCCCAACAACTATAGGGACTCAATAAGTGTGAGTCAAAATCTTAAGAGTATACTGAACTGTGTTCTCGAGGAAGTATACAACTGGGGTACTTCCAAATACTGTCGCCAAGTGAATCCCAGATATTTATGAGAAACTTTAACTTGAGGGTTTCCAAATAGACTCTCCAATGAGTTGGAGTCGGGGGACATTCAGGATCTTTGACAAATAATTGAAGGGATCAATACCCTGTATGAAACTCAACGGTGCGATCATGGTACTGAAGTTGAGCACGTGAGAAACAACCATTGTAGAGGCATTGAGGGATCCTCTTGAAATGGTCTGTAGGGACTCACCACTGATGGTGATGAGTCCAAGGAACAAGGACCTCTAGATCTATCCTTTGGAATAGATTGGCTGGCGTCGACAGAGGGAGACCTGCAACTATCAAGGCAATGATGTTTCCTTGATAGGAGCATGAGGTGTAAGACCAAAAGGTGATAGTACTAGAGGTGGAATTGACATATTGTGGGGGTGGGGAAAAAACTGAGGTCGCCAGCATATGAAACTAATTTTCAAGGACAGGGGTCATAGATTAAGGGACCAGGGGCTATGACTGCAAATTGGAGTGACTCTGGGGGACCAACTGATGGATGATATCGGGAAACTCTGAGGGTGGCACATCGTAGAATACTTTGAACAAAGGAGGCCATACTGGGGAAGCTGCCATGATAGTGTGACTAGACATGATCTGTTGTGGTGCCGATAAGCACCGTTGGGGACTTCTTCATGGTTTAAGGAGCTCAAAAGAAGGGATAAAAGTGTGCTCAATAATGGTGCTGTCGTGTGGATTTTAATGAGCCCAAGACAGTTCATGCTCATGAGTGCTTTCACTTTTAAGGATTCTGAAACCGATAAGAAGAATCTGAAATGGTGGAGATGTACCGTCCTGTGGATTTATATGAGCCCAAGACGATGATTGCTCGTGTTTGCTTTCAATTTTAGAGAGTCTGAAAGCAGTAAGTAGAATCCAAGGGGGTTCTTTTTCGTGTGTTAGTCTCCAAGGCCCAAAAAAGCATAAAAGGATTCAATGAAGAACTCTTCTAGCCGATGTGGCTAGAGTTTTCATTTTTCGTAATTAGTCTACAAGGTTCGGAAAAGGGTTAAACTTATACCAGGTAGACACCCTTTCAGATATTTTTAGCGAGCATGAAAGGAAGCAAGATTGCTAGGCAATATTTTCATTGTTTTAAGATTTAGAAAAGAGCTTAACATAAACTCCCTAAGTGCCTTTTTCGTAAAGGAATTGCTTGGCCCGAAAAGGGGTAAAATTATACCGAATAAAAGTAGTGGCATGCCCGGAAGAAGTGTTCAGTCAAGGAACAAGTCTGGGAACCAAGAGTAGTGATAGGGGGGAACACTGATGGGGCCTCCTTGTGGGTTGATGAATGGTAGCAAAACAACGTAATCACTATAGTATGGATGGAGCAGAGGGCTCATGGATAGGTTGTGATGCATGAATTGGGAAAATGTGACCGCGATCGATGTGGCATGCAAATCGAGGTGGAAAGGTGTAGGGACAAAATGTCACTTAAATGTTTTCGATGAGAGCGATAGATGATCTCAAGCGTTGTCATGATTGCGGGAAATTGAATTTGACGATAAAAAGAACGTCAAAAAGGGAAACGACCGATGTGGTATGCAAACTGAGGAGATGGGGAGCATTTGAAGAATGACTGAAAATATGGTGGTGAGAGCGAGAAATGATCTCAAGCATCGTAACGAGCGCAGAAAACTAAATGCGGCAATATAAAGAACGTCGAAAATGGGCAACGATCGATGTGGCACGCAAACTGAGGCGACGTGGATGCAATGTTTTAAGATTCCTATATGATGTTATGATGATGCATAGTTACTGTCCTACGTGGTTTGGTTGATGTGCCAATCTAGGATGTTGTTAGCCATTTGGTCTGCTACACTATTTTGATTTCTTGGGACATAGGTGAATGTAATGGATTCAAATTGTCTAATCATTTGTTTAGTGCGCAGGAACTTTCTAAAGAGGCAAGGATCGTGTACCTGGTAACAATTGTTGAGTTGGGAGACAAGAAGCTGGGAGTCTAGAAATACATGAAGGTGACTTATACCCATATGGAGGGCAGCGGTTAGGAGACCGATCACGACATCGTACTCAGCCTGGTTATTTGTAGCAAAGCCTATACACACTTCGTCAAGGTGGATCAACTCATGTGAGGGGGAATAAAGTACCCAAGCCGCGGAGGCGAGATTTGGAGACCAACGACTTGCACCATCGGCAAAGCCAACACAGTGTAGTGGAACGGTATCCATCTGTGGTCATGTAGGAAAAACAAAATGTAAGGTTTTGAACGTTGAAAGCGAAACAAAAGAATCAAAACTGTACAACATGGACTATGGTGTCCAAAAAGTGTCACGGGTAAAAAAGTTTGAGGTACAACCCGTTATGGGGGTTGCGCAAGGGGTTACCTTCTGAATCCGTCAGGATGCATGCCCCATGTCCAAGGTAGGTTTGTATAATGTATGGGCCTTTCCACATGGATTCAAACTTTCCTTTACCCATTTTGTCATGGGCTTGGTCGTAGACAAGTACTAGGTCTCCTTCACGGAAGGCTCGTGGGTGAACATGCTTATCATATCCGGCTTTGGAGCGGTTCGTTGTGGCCTCAATGGTTTGAAGGGATGCACGGCGATCCTTGTCAACTTGCTCCAATAGAAGTAAGCGTTGTTCAAGCGATGTGGTATCTGGGAGGAGTTCGATGGCGATATGCAATGTTGGGATCTAGCACTCAATGGGGAGGACAAATTTCACGTCGTGAACTAAATGGAAAGGGGTAAAACCGGTGGCAGTCTTAGTTGATGTTCGGAAAGCCCATAATGCAGGGAAAAGCATATGATGCCAATTTGACTTATGGCAGTGTTAGGAACCCATGTCAACCATTCTATTTACTTTGTTAGTATATTGTTGTTGGATGCATATGCTTTGTAAGTCGTCCCATAGTATTTGTTGATCCATAGTTTGTATTATTGTTGTTGGACGCATATGCTTTGTAAGTCGTCCCGTAGTAATTGTTGATCCATATTTTGTATTGTCCCATGGTATTGGTGCCTAGACTTAGTATATAAGTTTGTGTTGAGACCAATGAAGGTACTGTGAAGTTATTTGTATTGAGCTTGCTCAAAGGACGTTGCCCCCTCAAAGTGGCCTGCGATCAATATAAAAGTGATTCTAAGTTCTGTTATTTCTACTATGTCGTGTGTTTTTATTAATTAATTATTGCAGGTTCATCACATCTGGTATCAAAGCACTTTCTTGGGCTCGTTGGGTGGAATTTATGCCAATTTTTTTTTTTCACATCTATTGCACGTTTGTATCTTGGAATAATCCCTATCCGCTTAACTGTGGGAAGTACTTGGACATAAGCCCTAAAACTCATTGTGAGGAGTGCCACGGGAACCCCAAAGTAGCTGGCCCATTGAGAGGACCTTCCAGTGAATAGGGAAATGACCCCTACCTGATTGACTAGTTCCCACCCGTGAGGTAAACCAAGAGCTGTTGTTTGTGGCAAAGCAGTTATCAATTTTACCTCAGCCATGGAGTGAGGGGCACTACCCCAATACGCAAGACGTTAGACAACATTGGTGGCCGAGTGAAACCTCTGAACTCTTAGGAAGCCGAACATCACTTCTGCACCGTTTTAGATCCATTCCGAGCCGTTTTAGATCCAGCCGTTTTTAGATCCATTCATTCCAGATCCAACCGTTCCAGATCCAGCCATTTTTAGATCCAACCGTTTTAGATCGTTGTCATTTCAGATCCATTTGTTTCCAATCCCTTTTGCGCCATATCTCCCTTGTTTTAACTCTATTTCCCTCGAAACTTCTCTGACACCCCTACAATCCCATTCTGCATATTTCATTTTTGAGGACCCTATCTCAAATTCCACTTCCCAACACCCGAAATTTAACATTTGTCTATTTTTATGGTTTTCCATAACTTCTTCGATTTTCACCCGATCGCCTTCAAATTTTACCACAGAGTTCATTTTCTAATTCTACTTCTTATCCCTCTCTTCAAATTTTCTCATTCTTTCACCCCGCTTCTGAAATCCCCCTTTTCTGCTTCCCTGTCCTTTCGACAGTGTCTAAAACCTAGTCAAACCCCAATTACCCATCAGATTTTTTTCCAAATCCAAATTTCTCTTTACTAAATCAACTTTTGTTTGTGTTTTTCTACCCATCCCCCCCCCCCGCCCCCCAAATAAAACCCTGGTTATGGTTGTCACCCGTGTAGGAGCAAGCACTATGGAGGAAGGACTTACAACCATCCAAACCAAACTCCAAGATCTGGATGAAACATTTCTCAGCCTCCATCTTCAGCATTCAGCCATGAACAATACCCGACAGCAAGAATCTTCTGCACCCAATGGGTTCTCTTCTTCCAACAATTTCTGTGGTCCGAAGCTTGAATTTCCTTGCTTCAATGGTACTAATCCGACTGGATGGATCTATCGTGCAGAACAATATTTTAGTCTGCATAATACTTTTGATGTCCAAAAAGTGCCACTTGCATCATTTCATTTAGAACAGGAAGCCCTTCAATGGTACCGTTGGTACATCAAGGCTCATGAAGAGCCAAAATAAACAGATTTCTCCCAACTCCTTTTATAACGATTTGGTCCTAGTGCTTTTGATGACTTCACTGGAGAACTCACTAAAATTCGTCAAAGTGGCACTATGAGAGAGTATCAGACAGAATTTGAGAAACTCACAAATCACACAGAAGGATTGTCTGATGAATTCTACAGGAGTTGTTTTATCAGTGGTCTTAAGGATGAAATTCAGTCAAAGGTTAAAATGTTTTGTCCCAACACAATGATGGAAGTCCTAAGGTTGGCTAAGCTGGTAGAAGACAAGATTGTATCCCAACAACGCTCCAAACCCACTTTTGTTCCCTTCCAAAATATGGTTTCTCAACGACCTCCCATTCCGCCAGCTCCTCGACCAACTCCTATCAAGCATTTGTCTGAAATAGAGATGCAGTGACGCAGAGAAAAATGGCATTTTTATAATTGTGATGAGAAATTCACTCAGGGACATAGATGTGTTCAACAAAATCTCTATCTCTTGGATATGGATTCTTCATCTGCCTCTAAAATTAGTGAAGAAGCTCCATATACAATGGATGATCAGGTCGACATTCAGGAGCCGCCTATTGAGCCCCCATATCAGGATGAACAACCAGAGATATCTCTCCATGCTTTATCCAACGTCACCAGCCCTCAAACAATGCGGATCAAGGGTTACTTCAAGAAGCTTCCTCTTACAATACTCATTGATTCTGGTAGCACTCATAACTTCATTGACCCTCGGATCACCAAACATGCTAATTGTTTTGTCCATCCTTGCTCCAACTTTGAAGTCATGATTGCCAATGGGGGCACCTTACCTTGTAAGGGGAAGTGTCACAATGTGCGTATCTCTCTGGAATATTATAAACTGCACTCTGACATGTTTTCCTTGTCCCTATGCGGATGTGATGTGGTTTGGGCGTTCAATGGTTACGCACACTTGGCCCCATCTTATGGGATTTTGCTGAACTTTGGATGCAGTTTTCAGTTAATGGGAAACAACGCAAATTTAAGGGCTTACAACAAGGGTCTCTCTGCATCATCAGTTCACATTGCCTGGAAAAGATCCTTAAGAATAATTCACATGGTGTCATCGCTCAACTCCACTCCATTTAGATGCACCCATCAATGGTCTCCCCTACTTCCTTGAATAGATATGCAGGTGTCATTGCTGAACCAGTGGGCTTGTCGCCTTCAAGAGGCCTTTCCGGTAAGAATTTAGCTGCCTCTCCATCTCAGCAGGAACTGATAGCTATTTTGCATGCAATACAGAAGTGGCAGCCATACCTATTAGGGAATTCTTTCTGCATCAAGAGTGATCTCCAGAGTCTGGAAAATTTCCTGGAACAATGGGTCTCCTCCTCAGCACACCTCACATGGGTTATCCAACTCATGGGTTATGCCTATGCGATCACTTAAAAGAAGGGTAAGGACAATCTGGTGGCAGATGCACCTTCTCGCACATTCGATGACCCAATCTCTCTTACAGCTATTTCTCTGCTTGTTCCAAATTGGTTGCAATTTATTCAACAGGGCTATCACTTCTATGAACTCCATGCTTCTTCCTTAGCAGGGCACTTTGGGTTCCTAAAAATGTATGACCAAGAACAATGTAACTTCTTTTGGCAGGGACTGAAAATGCCAATTCAACATATGGTGGCTGACTGTGATACTTATCAGGTCAACAAGGGTGAAATGACACTCCTTTCGGGACTGCTCGAACCCTTTCCCATCCCTACACAGATGTGCACAACTATTTCTATGGATTTCCTAGAAGCGCTCCAGTGGTACAATACCACATCTAAAAGGACACCATATGCAGCAGTTTATGGGCAGGCATCGCCAGTTCTTCTTCTATACACGCTCAACAGCTCCCCAGTTCAGGCAATTGACTCGATTCTTCGAAACCGCGATCTGATTCTTCTCATTCTGCGGGACAATCTCCACATGGCAAGAATTCGACCGAAAGAACAAGCCGATCAGCACCGTTCTGAGTGCACTTTTCACGCAGTTGATATGGTCCTTCTTCATCTACAACCTTTCAAACAATCCTCCCTAAAACTCAAAAGGCGTCAGTGGGTTGGAATGCAACCCAAGGATGCTACAGGGGAACCACTCCTTCAGATTCTTCATCAATTTCCACATCTAAAGCTTTGAGGAAAAAGCTTTTTCTAAGGGAGAGGGAATGTTAGGAACCCATGTCAACCCTTCTATTTACTTTGTTAGTATATTGTTGTTGGATGCATATGCTTTGTAATTCGTCCCATAGTATTTGTTGATCCATAGTTTGTATTATTGTTGTTGGACACATATGCTTTGTAAGTCGTCCCATAGTAATTGTTGATCCATATTTTGTATTAGCCCATGGTTTGTATTGACACATGGTATTGACCCATGGTATTGGCACCTAGACTTAGTATATAAGTTTGTGTTGAGACCAATGAAGGTACCGTGAAGTTATTTGTATTTAGCTTGCTCAAAGGAGGTTGCCCCCTCGAAGTGGCCTACGATCAATATAAAAGTGATTCCGAGTTCTGTTATTTTTGCTATCTTGTGTGTTTTCATTAATTAATTATTGCAGTTTCATCATAGGCAGTCGACAGTGCACTGAAGGATTGTCTTCAAAATTTTGTTAATAGCCTCGACTTGGCTGTTCCCTTGGGGGTAGTAGGCGGAAGAGTACTAATGGTTGAATTTAAGGAGGAATGACAACTCTCTCCCGGTAGAGTCCTCAAAGTGAGAACCATGGTCAGAGACGAGTTGTTTAGGTACTCCAAAATGAGTAATGACGTGGTTAAAGAAAAAACAGGCTGTAGTGTCGGTTGTGCAACTGAAAGTAGGCATGGATTCCTCCCAATTAGTAAAGTATTCGATTGCCACAACGATGTATTTATGGACACCAACTAAAATAGGATTATATTCCATGAAATCAATGGCCCATTTCCAAAACGGACCAACGGTGACGACTAGATGAAGGGGGTGGGTGGTGTCCTTGATTTAGGGGCAAAGAGATGGTAGTTGCAACAATGTTTGACTGCTATAATGCAATTAGTAAATAATGTAGGCCAAAAATAGTCTGCACGGATTACCTTTTGTGCAGTGGCCATTCCAAAGAAATGGCTGCCGCAGGCACCGCTATGATAGTCATTGAGGACTTGTTCTACTTCTTCTCGTGATAAGAAACGTCGTAGGATGGTGTTGACACCGTGTCTATATAGGACATTTCCTAGGAGGAGATAACGGGAAGCATGGTGATGGATGTGACGACATCTGGTCAAAAATTTTGTGTGCGGAGGTAAACCAAGATATCGCCATACTAAGCGTTATCTGACGAGATGATGAACAAATGGTCATCAGTCAGACTAGTAGTGACCGAGGGGGATGGTGATAGGGATGGTAAATCCGTTATGAGTTGAGCGAGTGAAGGTGCTTTGATACTCTTGGGGGTTTTAAAAGTTAGGTCATACTTTTGGAGGATAATGACCCATTTAGCGACGCGGCCTTGCAGAAGGCGGCGGTTTAAAAGATATACCATAGGGTTAGAGTTGGAGATGACTATAGTATGGCTTATGATGATGTTATAATGTTGCAACTTCTATACTGAAAAGACGACGACAAGGGCCAGTTTCTCTTTGTATGGGTAACGTAGTGGTGGGCCTGATAAGGTTTGGCTTACATAGTAAATGACATGCTCCTAGCGAGCAGAGTCTTCTTGAACAAGAACTCCATAAATGACATAATCGGATGCCAAAATGTAAAGGATGAAGTCTCTTGAGAAATCCATAGGGGAAATCAATGGTGCATTGGTGAGAGATTTCTTCAGGCCTTTGAAAGCTTCTTGTGCTTGGTCGTCCCACACAAAGCAGGTGTGGGTGCATAGAAAACATTGGAAACCATGAACCGTCGTGGCATAATCAGGGATGAAATGACGAAGGAAATTGGACCTCCCCTGAAGGATCTGTAGATGTCGAAGCATCCGTGGTGATGGGAGGCCCGAGATGGATTGGACCTTCAATGGGTCTACGGTGATTCCTTTTTGTGAAATGATAAAACCCAACAGACGGCCTGCTGGAACGCAAAAGACACACTTGAGTGGGTTCAAGAAGATTTGGTATTTGTAGCAACGCAAAAAGACTTTCCGAAGGTCATCTAGATGGTCGGATCATTTCTTGGATCAAGCTGTGAGGTCGTCGAGGTAGACCAATATGATGTTAATCAAATCATGAAAACAATAAGTTATGGCTTGCTGGAAAGTGGCTCCAGCGTTTTTAAGACCGAACGGCATAACCCGATAAGCAAAAGTGCCCCATGGGGTAGTGAAGGCAGTCTTGTACTAATATTCGTTGCGAATTTGAATTTGGTTATACCCAGAGAAACCATCCATGAAAGACAGTATCTCATTCCTTGCACATGCATTGATTAGTTGGTCAATGAATGGCGTTGGGAAGTTGTCTTTGGGACAAGCTAAGTTCAGGTCATGAAAATTGGTATAGACACGAATGGTGCCTTGCTTTTTATTGACTGGTACTGGGTTAGAAACCCATGTGGTATAGGCAATGGGGTAAATGAACCCAGCCATACGAAACTTCTCAATTTCATCCTTGACGGCTGGAAGCTTAGATGGGTGAATGGGGCGTTGTTTTTGGCGGATAGGTGGTATGTCGGGCCAAGTGTCGATGTGGTGTTTTACTATAGTGGGATTGAGACCAAGCATCTCGGTGTAGGACCAAGCAAAGACATCGCAAAATTATTGGAAGAGTTTCTTATAGGCTTGAACCTCCTCCTCAGTGCATTATGTGCCTAAGGAGATAAGTTCGGGTATTTCGGGTGAAGTAAAGATGTCAATTTTTATAATAGGTGAAATATTGGCCATGTTTCCTTCCTCAAAGGCATCGGGAGCTAGGATCGGATCTTTAAACTAGTCGACTTTGGTTGGGAGGAAATATTTGGATTCGATGGAGAATTGGTTCACTGTGGAGGAGGTAGATTTCTCAGGGATGAAGTATGATCTATGGTGCATATCATCCCAGGGGTAATCGGGTGTGGTTAGTGCCTTGAGGATTTCCTCATCATTGCGGAAGCACTGCATCATTAAATCATTCAAATGAGGCGCACTGGTGGATGAAATCATGTAAATGGTATTGATCTCTCCTAAGGGAGGGAATTCTGGGGGGTGAATCTCCTCGAAAGTTGTCACCGATGTCTCTAAATCAGAATGGGTTAGTTCGTAGAGGACTAGTTTGTACTCTGGGAGATCTGGGCAGTGATGTGAGTAATGTCCGTAAATACCGCATATCGTGCAAGGATGATTTGTGCGTAGCGATTTATCACGGGGTTTGGGGTTAGAGTCAAGTTGGATGCCTGGGATATTGGGATCATCTTCCAATGTTTGCATGTGATCTTGGAGTGCCAATAATTGTGGACATTGATGGGTAGCATGGCCTAAGTCGTCACACAAAGAGCATTTAAAGGGAGCATGGAATGTTTGAGGATTTTTTACTGTCCTAGGTGTATATGGGGTAGAATAAGTCTATGGACCTCTACACCTTGTGCAGCGGAAAGGAGGGGGAGCATTGCTGGATGTCGATGCGGTTGTCACTATTGGAGGTGGGCGATTTGGAATGTTTGCCACACCAAGGGGTGGACGGTTAGAGGTATTGATGGGTTGGAACGGTTGTAAAATGACATTTGGTGTCGAGGGAGGAGTTGGAGTAGGTAGGTACCATACAGGCATTCCTAATGTTAACCTAGGTAGATTGAGTGTCGCCATCACTGGGGTGCTGATGGCGCTTGAAGGAGGAAATAGGAATGGAATTGTATGGATTGGTGTAGCTCCAACATGACTGGGAACCGAGGGGGTTGCAGTAGTAAAGGGGGATGTTGGTTGAATGCCTGTGTGTTGTACGAAATGATGATATTTCGGTTGTTCGTACAGGGGGTGGGATTGATTGAAATGTGGAGGTCATGGGTGTATCTAAGTATACCCCAGGTCTGACTGTGGAGACGAACGATATGGGTGCTTTCTGAACTGGTTGTTCAATCATAGGGAGAACATTTTCAGGTGTAGCGGAGGTGTTGGGATCGTAGTATGAAAGTTGATCAATCTTGACCATGCGTCCTTCATGGGGGAACATCATGGTGCGAAAGACAGATGAAGCGACGAATTTCATGGCATACATGTAACTCCGTTCAAGTAAGAGGTTATAATCAAGCTGGGCATTGATGACCTATATGTCAATGAGTATTGTTTTTCCTCCAAACTGGACAGGAACGTTGGGTTGGGTTGAACGGCCATAGTAGGCTCTTAATGCGGTTGTGGATGGTTGTAGAGTAGGAGATCTGAGTTTCTGCCAGACAAATGTCAACATCATGCAGGTGGAGGTACCTTCATCGATGAATGACAAGGTTCCAAATGGATATAGAGACTTGAAATGATAATGTGGAGGGTAAACGTGGTTCGGCTTGATCTAAGTCGAAATCCATCATTTGTGAGTCAGATGGATCTATTGCACTGATTGCGGATAACAATATCTTACGTTGTGCGAGACAATTTTTTAGAACTTCCAGGGCAGACATAGCAGTGAGGGACTGAGCTAAGTCATATGCAATGTTATAATTTGAGGACGCACGAACGTTAAGGTTATTGTTGATCCTACCTAATGGGAAGCGAGGGGCTTTTGGGCCCTCGTCTAACGATATCGAAGGTATGCGTAAAGGAGGATCAGCGGGAAGAGTGTTGGTGGATTTATTAGCGGGCATGGTTTCAGGGGTGGAGGCATATTGGTTTCGGCATGTTTGGAGGTGCATGTCAGCCGATGACATCATTAACAGGTGGTGAGTACCTATGTCCATGGATTGGGGAGCAGTTGCAGCATAAGTGATTTGTTGTTGAGGTACTGTGTTTCCTTGAGGGGGATTCAACGAATAAGTGTTCAGTACTCCTTGCGTGGAAAAAGGATTCTGTAGTGCCATGGGTTGTGGTTGAGGTGGGGGCGCTTGTTGTGTCGCATTCCCTTAGCATTGGGCATCATCAGTCCACAGTTGGCACACTTTCTCCAAATGGGGGAAACTGTGTGTGAAATGGTCGTATACCTCGCAAAAGGAACAAGGGTGGTTTGTTCATAAATTAGGGTCCTTACCCTGTTTCCGTGGTCGATCAGGGTTTTGGTTAGCGGGGGGTAGCATTGTTGTTGTTGGGAGGATTAGGTGGCTGACAACCTTGGTTTTGGGGTTGATTTTTTCCATGGTTGCATCCTCTTCCATGGTTCTGTTGATTTCACTGTGCATTCTGGTTTTGTGGCTGGTTATGCTATGCATACACTTGCCCTTGGGAAGTAGGAGGATTTTGAGGTTGCGCAGTTTCTTGAGCAGGCTACGGTGGGTAGTAAGCAGCTTGAGCTGGAGGTGGTCCAGGTGCTTGTTGTGGTTGCTGATAAGTCTGAGCTATTGGAAGTGTTGGGGCAGCAGGCACTACTTGTGGTTGGTAATAAGCCGATGGGGCTTGTGACTAAACATGAGCATGTGTACCCTACTGATGGTAATACGTAGGAGGTGCAACAGGAGGTGGATACGCTGGAGGTGAGTGACCATAACACTCTGGTGGACATGAGGGTCCATGAGTATGGTGGGTGTGTATCCCAGGAGCATACGAAGTTGTAGCTTCGGAATGAGATGTGGCCCACGAAAGATCAGGGCCTATGTTATTGGGCACAATGGAAAAGGGTTTTTTGTTTCATGTAACAGTTCCAATGATGCCATCAGTAGCGTGTGATGCCCTCAGTACGTCATTTTGAGATGAATCACCGTGGGGGCATCAGGTAAAATGGTGTATAAGTATCCATATTAGGCGTAAATCAGATCAAACTGTTGTGCTTTTAGTATAGCTTCTTCCTTAGAGAGGGGTCGTTCGGATGCTACATCATTGGTAATGGTAGGAAGGAGAGATTTTAGGAACCAATCCAGGAAGATACGGTCATCCAACTTAAGCCACTCATGAATATGGTTAGTGATGTGGGTAGCCGTGGTTTGTCTACAGGATAACAGGATCTCTACTCCTGCATCGTAACGGACAGGTAGTTGGAAGAACTGCAGAAAGGTCGAGTCTAGGGATGTAAGAGTAGAATGGGTCCCATGGGGCTAGTTGATATACCACTTGGCTATAGAGCCAGTGAAAGTACGTTGGAATAAGTGTAGGCGGATGGAATCATCTCCTATGTAGTTGGAGGAACACCATAGATGAAAATACATGATGTGATTTTGGGGATCCTCACCTTCCTTTCCTTCAAACTTAGGGATGTCTGAAGGGAGTTTGGTAGGCATGTGCGACCAAGTAGGATCATGTCTGATAGGGTCATTTGTCAATCTAGCCAGGTCAAGTAATTTAAGACTAGCCATGAATGGAAAATTGGCAATGGAATGTGACATAGTCACTGGGACGTATGAACTAGTGGTAGCATTGGTGTTCATGCCGCTGCCCCCAAATTGTGGAATGGGAATATGAGCAGTGACCAGGATGTGACCTCCAAACAAAGGTGTGGGGATCATGTGGGAGGATCCAACACTTCCGAGTGTAACATGGGTCATAGACGAAGCTAGATTTAGTCCAGTAGCTGTTGGAATTCGCATGGTGATGGAGATGGTTGGTGTAGGTCCCATATCGTGGTGCATGAGGTGTTGGTGGACTCCCCTCCGACGGTCCCCCCGAAGAAAGGGTTAGAAGTCATGCCATCCATGGGGCTAGTTGGTGCTGTGTATGTAGGGTACTCTGATTTTGTCTCAGAGTCGGATGTAGTATAGGGGGCATCCAAGTCGGGTGACAAGGCTCTATGCTAATGATGAGTGGTGTCAAGGGACAAGGCTCTGCGTCTGTGACGAGTGGTGTCAAGTGAACCGTGCTATGGTGGTTCACCCTGGACACGTTGAGAGAATGTCTCAGGGACTCAATGGTGGCAAATGTATAATTAGACTAGTGGGTCGTGGCGAGTGAGAAGCTCAAAAACTCTACTGCAGCCGAGTGTGTAGAAGGGGAGCACAAAAAATATGGCACTCAGGCCAACAACAAACTCAAAACACTCACTATAACAACTATGCTATAGGAAGCAGAGTGATAAGAAAAACAGTCAGAAAACCAACAAGCAAACAACTGCTAAAAAAGAAAAATGGTGTACTCGCTAAACCAGGAGGAGGTAAGGGAGCATGCAAACACCTAACTAATGTGGTATTATGGTTCGAACAAGACGTATACTCTGCAAGGTGATGAAATCCAAGTCAGATAATATGAAATGTAGACCCAAAGGCTAATGATATCGCCCTACCAGGAGGGACACCAGGTAGACAATCCTAGAAGAAAGGCCACTAAGATACCTTGTTCATGACACGTACGGAAAAGGTAAATCCGCGGCTCCAATTCTATCACCGCTGTACTCCCATACTTGTAGTATACCGAGAACAACAAGCAGGTATCCTTCGGTAACTGAATGGATTTCGGTATTCCACTCAGGCCTCCGAAACCAATCTTGCCACTTTCCCTCCTAAGGGAGAGGCCCTCCGACAAATTGGTGTATAACCGTGCCAACAAGTACTAAGGGATTTTGGTACCCTAAAGACAACAACTATGTCTCAAGTGAAAGTCACTGAGGGGTGTTATTTGGATACCTATCCCCACAATCCTACCAAACTACAATGTTCTTTTGATGTTCCCCAAGTGGGGTTAGAAAATTGGTTGAGTTAAGTAAATTTTTAAGTCTCACTTGATTAATGGTGACAGAGTGTGTATAAGTGTGGTTATGTACCAAAAATAAAATGCCTCGCTTGGGCAAATATTTATCAAATTAAAATGTTGAATTTAACTTGCAAATTTAAAAATTTAACTGTAAAATGCTTAAGAACTTTTTTTTTCAATGAAGGTACTGAAAAATCTGCAAAATGGTGCAATAAAGCGAATGACAGAAAAAGGTAAATGGATATCTAGGGCTGCAAGTGAAATAGTAGGAAAACTCAGAAAAAATGAATGTTGGGTTCAGGTTCAAATCGAGCCTGTCTGAGACAAAACTCACGATTGAATCACGACTGTAGGTCAGAAAGCGACGATCAAATCGTGGCTATAGGTCAGAAAGAAGTGATCAAATTGCGGCTGTAGGTCAAAATGCCGTGCTCAAATTCGGTTGAAGGTCAGCGCACGGTGATTAAATTGCGGCTGTAGGTCAAAAAGAAGTGATCGAATTGCGACTATAGGTCAAACAGACAAGCTCAGATGTGGTTGAAGGTCGGCGCATGGCGATTAAATTGCGGTTGTAGGTCAAAGAACATTGATCGAATCGTGGATGTAGGGAAGAAATCTGTGATCAGATGCAGCTGAACGTCAGAGTAGAACAATCAAATCGCGGTTGTAGGTCAAAGAACAACGATCAAATCGTGGTTGTAGGGTAGAAAGACGCACTTAAATCACGACTGAGGGTCGAAAAAACACTATCTGTCGTGGCCGAAGGCAAAAAGGCTGCGATTTATGGCATGGATATGAACACCGAAAACGAAAGCTGAAAATGAAAAATAGGGGCCGTAGAGGTTGCAGAAACAACAAAGGGAAAGGGAAACGGGTTGCAGGCTTAATGATAAACTAGATCTACAATAATAAAGTGAAATAACAAGTAAACTAAGGACGAAAATCAATCTAAATAGAGATTCAACAAAGTGGAGTCGCCAAAAACTGTTGCTTGGGTTTTCACCCAAGCTTGTGCAAATGGGAACCTACTAACTTCGTAGTAGCAGTCTCAAAAAAATAATAAAAAAGCTAAGGTAAACAGTAAAAACTAATCTAACATGTGCATGTAAAACTTGAAGTAAATAGTAAAAAACTCAGATCTTCCATATAAAACAAATTTTATTCAAAAAATAGCTTTACAATTGAAAATATTACCTCAAATGGTGAGGATGGTTGAGTTTGAGCAGCTACAAGGGTGAGGTGCTCCAATGCTCCAATGGCCTCTTCTTCTCCAATATGCTAATGGGGATCTTCAAACTCAAAAGGGAGGCTAGGGCTCTCAAGAATGAATTTGGCAGCATAAGGATAAGCAAGAATGTGGATGAATAATGGGGAGCCTCTATCACCTTTTTATAGTTTTTGGGTGATGGAGAATACAACCATGGTTTTGGGTAACCAATGGTATTGATAGAATGGTTTAGGGTTTCTTTTCCTCTTTTTCCCTTCTTTTTCATTTTTTGAATGTATTCTTTATTTTTTATTCCCTTTTAATTGATTTTTGGGAATTTTGGGCCCCTTTGGAGGGTTTTTTTGTATTTTTTGAGGAAAAATAAATATTTTTGAGGGGAAAAAGATGGATTTTTGCCTTTTTGGTGACCATTCAAGGGTTTTAGAGGCTAAAATGGTAGGAAAAGTGGACAAATGGGTTATGTGAATAGGGAAATGAGCTAGTGAGCACTTTTTAGGTGTTAACATGGATTAGAGAGAGATAAGAAGATTTGGTGTTAGGCATTTAGAGAGAGAGATATTTTGGTGGTTAGAGGTTTAAAGAGAGAGAGAGAGATACATAGACTAGGGGTTAAGGGTTTTGACATAAAGAGACTAGGGATCAGTGGTATAGAGAGAGTGAGAGAGAGAGATATTGGAGTTTACAGGTTTAGATGGAGAGAGAGAGAGGTTTTGGGTTAGAAGTTTATATAGATAGAGAGACAGAGACAGAGAGGGGTTTACAAAGAGAGATAGATATTTTGGAGGTTATGGGTTAAGAGAGAGAGAGAGAAAGATCGGGGGTTGGGGTTTAGAGAGGGACATATTGTGGGTTGGGGGTATAGAGAAAGAGATATTCGATATTAAGGGTTTAGGGAGGGAGAGAGAGAGGAAGAGAGAGATTGGGGCTTAGGGGTTGAGAGAGAGAGAGAGAGAGAGAGAGAGAGAGAGAGAGAGATTGGGGCTATGAGTTTAAAGAGAGAGAGATAGAAAGAGAGTGATTGACAGTTAGGGGTTTAGAGAGAGAGAGATATAGGGGCCTACGAGTTTCGAGAGAGAAATTGGGAGCTAGGTGTTTAGAGAGAGAGAGAGAGATTTTGTCTTAGGGGTTTAGACACAGAGAGATTGGTGTGAAAATACTCACAGCAGATCTAAGAGCTGATGTATACCTCACAAGAAAGATTAAGAAGGAAAAAAAGAAGAAGAGTGCAGAATGGAGCAGCAGAACATAGATGCAATAGAGCTCAGATAGAAGAAGAATAACATCACAAATGTTTCATTAATCTATATAATAAACAATAATTCTACAATGGGCATAATTCGAATACCAAGGGTGTAGTTCGAATTAGCATGAATGAGGTGATCATCAGATCAGTAAAGTGTCATCAAAACACAAGTAACCATCAACCATGTGTCACACTGAGTCTAACTGGGTGCAGTAGGTGTAATTGATGCATGGAGTACTGATGGAGGGCGCATGAGGAGCTAACTGGAGTCATGGGAAGCTGACTGGAGTCAAAATAGATAATCTACTCTCTCTGGAGGTCCATTGGAGTGTTATAGTCAGTTAAAGAGTCAATCTAGCCTTAAATCAAGGAAAGATGCACAAATTACTCAACTAACTGAGTGTGTCACTGATGGTAGGTGAAGGAGGGTGCCTTTCACATGTGGTAGGTGAAAGGAGGGTGCATCATGCACTAAAAGGGCTAGAAATGATCAGAAAGAGGCTCTCGGGGCTAGCAAAATGGGGACTAGGTGCTGGAGGACACTATGATGGTGACTGAGATGCATGCAATTTCATGACTGCATGCAAAAATGCATGCATGACTGAAAATAAAAAAATGGAAAATGTTGTTAGGACTAGGATGGAGTATAGGAAAATCCTAACACCCCCCCCTTAATCCATCCTTGGCCCTGGTAACTAGGACCAAAGGTCACCCATACAATGAAATAAATGATAAAAATAAGAACTGTCCATAAACCGAGGAAATGGGGAAAAACTCATGGGAAAAATACCCCCCCTCAAAAGAACAGTAAATAACTCAAAGAACCATCATACTAAGTAGAAAAGGAAGAAGCTTTCCTCAGTGAAAATTTTTGCAAGAAAATTGGCAAGCTGATTCTCTGTAGGATCCCAATGCAGGTGCTAGATCTGGATCTAGTCTTCTTATGTGCCTCCCACTGTGTAGAATATGTATTGGCTGAAGCAAGTCTTTCAGGAAACCTTTATGCTACTGGAATGAATGGATCATGATGAGTCTTCCCAAGGGATGGAAGAGTGAACCCCACCATCATGTTGCATCTCTCAGGAAGAGGTAGATGACATAATGCAAGGTTGGCATGATACTAAAATCTGGTAGTTATGTGATTAGATGAATCCTCAACTGTGTTCCTAGCAGCTGCAAGGACTGTGTGAGCCCATATTGGCCTTGGATCCGGAGTGAGAACATGTGTTGGTTCTGGATTTGAATCTGAATGTTCTTGAACTTTGATCTCAAGATCAAGATCTTGATCTTGATCTTAATTGGAAGAAGAAAATTTGAGAACTCATATGCCTTGGAGGCATGATTTGCAAACCCTTTCGCTATAGTCTTCCAAGTAGAGATATATGTAATCTCAACTGTGTCAGGACCAAATATTACCTTCTTTGGTGATCCGGTGTGAGTCATCTGATATACAAACAACAAATTTGTTGTCAAGGAGGGAACAAATAGAACATTCTTGAACTTGCCATGCTCCATATGTACTGTACCCATCCCTTTGGCAGAGATCTGAGAGTTGTCTCCCATGTGAATAGTAGGGCCATCTTTGAGATCTAAAGAAGAAAATGATTCTTTAGAGGAAATCATGTGGTTGGAGGCTCCTGAATCTATGAGAAGGGCCTTTGATTTTGAAAATCCAGCCATCAATGCATGGCATTTCTCATGACCATTAGATTCACTTCCAGAATCAAACACTTTTGCTTCCTTTGGAAGAGCAATGTTGTTCTGTTCAAGAAGCTTGGTTAATTGATCTATTTTCTTCTGCATGCAAGATCTCTCTGGGTGGTTTCCTTTCTTGCAGTAGGGACACTTAGATCCATCAGATCTTTTATGTTTGTCCTTCTTGGAGCTGGAGGCCCCCTTTGATGGACTTGACTTGGCATTCATCTTAGGTTCAAATGGCTTCTTGTCTTTGCTTTTATGCCTCCCTTTCACATTCGCACTATTTGTCTCTCCAACTAAAAGAGCTTGATATTTGGAGGCCTTGATGGCACCCATTTGGATCAACTTGTCTTTTTCTTTGATGAGAGTTGCAGTAAAAATTTCTAAGGAGGGTATCTTCCATCTAGGGATTGACATTTTCCCAGAGTGGAAGGTAGATACAAATATAAAAAATTCAGATCCTAGTTTACTTAGAATGGAGAGCACCAATTGCTCTTCCTTTTTGTCAATTCTACAAGACTTGCATTGCATAACCAAAGCTTTGAATTTCAAGAAGAATTCTTGAATGGTCTCAAAACTGCTTGGCTGTAGGGAAACCAATTCATTCTCCAGAGCATGGCCTCTTAGCTCATCTTGTTTTCCAAATAGGGCCTCTAACTTCAACCATATCTCTCTTGGAGTCTTCAAACCTTCGAGATGAAACAATAGATCTCTAGAAATATGGATGCACATGTAACCAAAGGCTTCATCTAATCGATTCAGATGCTTGGCTCTCTCCACAACTGAATTTGGTTCAGTTTCTCTTCCCATTGTTATCCTGTGTAGAGATTTACTTCTCAAGGACATTTCCATATCAATATTCCAATCAGAGTAATTGAAAGGAGTCCAGATTCTAGGAGTGAGAGAAGTGTTCGAATTGCTCATCTCAACTGCTGGAGTGAATGCAAGGTGAAACTACTGTTGCTGCTGCTATAATTACTGGAACTTCGAATACCTGCAAAAAGACTCTCAAGAATGGAGATAGACTATACTCTCAACATGCTCTGATACCATGTGAAAATCCTCACAACAGATCTAAGAGCTGATGTATACCTCACAAGAAAGATTAAGTAGGAAAATAGAAGAAGAGTGCATAATGGAGCAACAGAACATAGATGCAATAGAGTTCAGATGGAAGCATAATAACATCACACATGTTTCATTAATTTGTATAATAAACAATAATGCCACAATGAGCATAATTCGAATGCCAAGGGTGTAATTCAAATTATCCCGAATGAGGTGATCACCAGATTAATGGAGTGTCATCAAAGCACAAGTAACCATCAACCATGTGTCACATTGAGTCTAATTGGGTGCAGTAGGTGTAATTGATGCATGGAGCACTGATGGAGGGTGCATGAGGAGCTAACTAGATTCATGGGGAGCTGACTGGAGTCAAAATAGACAATTGAGGCTCTCTGGAGGTCCACTAGAGTGTTACAGTCAGTTAAGGAGTCAATCTAGCCTTAAATCAAGGAAAGATACACAAATTACTCAACTAACTGAGTGTGTCACTGGTGGCAGGTGAAGGAGGGTGCCTTTCACATGTGGTAGGTGAAAGGAGGGCACATCATGCATTGAGAGGGATAGAAATGATCAGAAAGAGGCTCCCCAGGCTAGCAAAATGGGGACTAGGTGTTGGAGGACACTATGCAGATGACTGGGATGCATGCAATTTCATGACTACATGCAAAAATGTATGCATGACTGAAAATGAAAAAATGGAAAATGCTGTTAGGACTAGGATGGAGTATAGGAAAATCCTAACAATTGGAAGTTAGGCGTTTACAGAGATAAAGATATAGATATTGGGGGTTAGGGGTTTAGCTAGAGAGAGATTAATTAGGGGATAGTGGTTTAGAGAGAGAGAGAGATTAGGGGTCAATTGTTTAGAGAGAGGGAGATGAAGGGTTAGTGATTTAAAGAGAGAGAGACAGAGAGAGAGATACTAGGAGTTGCAAGTTTACAGATAGAGATATATTGGGGTTTAGGGGTTTAGAAAGAGGGAGATATTCGAGTTTAGGGGTTTAGAGAAAGAGAGAGTTTGTGGATTAGGGGTTGAGAGAGAGATAAAGAGAGAGAGATTGAGGGTTAGGTTTTAAAGAGAGGCAATGAGAGGGAGAGAGAGAGAGAGAAGGGAGAGAGAGAGATTGGGGGTTAGGGATTTAAAGAGTGAGAGAGAGAGATTGGAGGTTAGGGGTTTAGAGAGAGAGACAAGGGGAGAGAGAGAGAGAGAGAGAGAGATTGGGATTAGTGGTATATATATATATATAGGTAGAGAGAGAGAGATTGTGGGTTAGGGATTTAGAGAGTGATAGAGAAAGAGCGGGATTGTAGGTTAGGGGTTTAGAGAGAGAGAAGGAGAGAGAGATTGGGATTAGGGGTTTATAGAGAGAGAGAGAGAGAGAGAGAGAGAGAATGGGGGTTAGGGGTTTAGAGAGTGATAAATAGATTGTGGGTTAGTGGTTTAGAGAGAGATAGAGAGATTGGGAGATGGGGGTTTAGAGAGATAGCAAGAGAGAGATGGGTGTTCATGGGTTTAGCGAGCGAGAGAGACATAAAGACAGAGAGAGAGATTGGGGGTTATGGGTTTAGAAAGGAAGATTGGGGGTTAGGGGTTTAGATGGAGAGTAAAAGAGAGAGGGATATTGGGGTCTACGGTTTTAAAGAGAAAGGGAGAGAAAGAATGGTGGTTAGGGGTTTAGAGAGAGAGAGATAAATATTGGCGGTTAGAGTTTTTAGAGAGAGATTGTGTTTTATGGGTTAGGGGCTTAGATAAATAGAGAGAGATAGAGAAGCTAAGACTTAGGGTTTTAAAGAGAGGGAGAAAGAGATATTGGGGGTTATGGGTTTAGAGAGAGAGAGAGATTGAGGGATAGGGTTTTAAACAAAGAGAGAGATTGGGGGTTAGGAATTTAGAGAGAGTGTGTGACTTGGGAAATTAGAGAGAGAGATTGGGGTTTTGGGGTTTAGAGAGAGACAAAGAGGAGATATTGGGGGTTAGGGGTTTAGAGAGAGAGAGAAAGGGATTGGGGGTTGAGGGTTTAGTTAGAGAGAGCCTAGGGATTAGGGGTTTAGAGAGAGAGAGATTGGGGTTAGGGGTGTGGATAAATAGATAGATAGAGAGAGAGATTGGGGTTAGGGGTGTGGATAAATAGATAGATAGAGAGAGAGATTGGGTGTTAGGGGTTTAGGGAGAGAGAGGTTGGTGATTAAGGGTTTATATATATAAAGGGAGAGAGAGAGATTGGATTTTAGGGATTTAGAAAGAGAGAGATTGTGTGTTATGGGTTTATAGACAGTTTGGATTGGGGGTCTAGAGAGATAGAGATTGGAGGTTTGGATTTTAGAGAGAGAGAGAGAAACAGAGAAATTGGGGGTTGGGGTTTAGAGAGAGGAATTGGAGGTTAGGGTTTTAAAGAGGGAGAGATAGAAAGTGAGAGATTGGGTGTTAGGGGTTTAGAGAGAGATATATATATTAGGAGTTAGAAACCTAAAGAGAGATAGAGAGATTGAGTGTTAAGCATTTAGAGAGGGAGAGATTAGGGTTAGGGCTTATCGATTAGGGGTTTAGAAAGAGAGGGGGAGAGATATTGGGGGTTAGGGGTTTAGAGAGAGAGAGATTGGATTTTAGGGGTTTAGAGAAATTGTAAGAGAGAGAGATATTGGAGATTAGGAGTTTAGAGAGAGAGATTAGAGATTAGGGTTGAGGTCTTAGTGGTTTAGAGAGAGAGAGATTGGAGCTTAGTCGTTTAGGGAGAGAGAATGATGGTTAGGGGTTTCGAGAGAGGGAGAGATATTGGAGATCATGGGTTTAGAGAGAGAGATAGAGAGAGAGAGAGAGATTGGATGTTAGTGGTTTAAAGAGAGAGAGATATTGGGGGTAAGGGATTTAGAGAGAGAGAGAGAGAGAGAGAGAGAGAGAGAGAGTATGGGAGTTAAGGGTTTAGTGAAAGAGAGAGATTGAGGACTATGGGTTTTTTATGTGTGCGTGAGAGAGAGGGAGGGAGAGAGAGAGAGATATTGGAGGTTAGGGGGTTAGAGAGAGAGACAAAGATAGAAAGAGAGACATTGGGGGCTAGGGTTTTGAGAGAGATATATTGGGGGTTAGGGGTTTAGAGAGAGAGACATAAATAGAGATTAGTGGTTAGGTGTTTCGAGAGAGAGAAACAGATAGAGAGACTGGGGATTAGGGGTTAGAGAGAGAGAGAGTTTATAGTATAGAGGTTTATGAGAGAGATAGGTTTGGGGTTCGAGCTTTAGATAGAGAGAGAGAGGGGGTTTACAAGGAGAGAGGCACATATTGGAGGTTATGGCTTTAAAGAGCGAGATAGAGATTGGAGGTTGGGGGTTTAGAGAGAGAGAGAGAGAGAGAGAGAGAGAGAGAGAGAGAGAGTTTGGGGATTATGGGTTAACAGAGGGAGATATACTGGGTGTAATACCCCTAGTTTTGACTTGGATCCAAATTATGTAAATGATGTAAATATGCTAGTGCGAATTCCTAGTGCGGAGCTTAAGGCCAAGGCCTGACTAGTGAATGTTTAGGCATGTATGATGTTAATATTTCATTTGGACAGTTTAATTGGCTTTTATGTTGATTTGAAATTGTTAGGAACCCATGTCTTTACTTTGTTAGTATATTGTTGTTGGATGCATACGTTTTGTAAGTCGTCCCGTAGTAATTGTTGATCCATAGTTTGTGTTATTATTGTTGGCGCATATGCTTTGTAAGTCGCCCCGTAGTATTATTGATCCATAGTTTGTAGTGGCCCATGGTTTTGACCCATAGTATTGGCGCCTAGACTTAGTATATAAGTGTGTGTTGAGGCCTATGAAGGCACCGTGAAGTTATTTGTATTGAGCTTGCTCAAAGGAGGTTGCCCCCTCGAAGTGGCCTGCGATCAATAAAAGTGATTCCGAGTTCTGTTATTCATCCTATTTTGCATATTCTCATTAATTAATTGTTGCAGGTTCTTCACATCTGGTATCAGAGCACTTTCTTGGGCTCCCTGGGTGAAATTTTTGCCAGTTTTGTTTTCGCATCTGTTGCAGGTTCAGATTTGGGAATAATCCCTATCTGCTTAACTGTGGGAAGTACTTAGGCATAAGCCCTAAAAATCATTGTGAGGAGTACCACAGGAACCTCGAAGTAGCTATCCCATTGAGAGGAACTGCCAGCGAAAAGGGCAATGACCCCTACCTGATTGACTAGTTCCCACCCGTGAGGTAAGCCAAGAGCTGTCATTTGTGGAAAAGCGGTTATCAGTTTTACCTGAGCCGTGGAGTGAGGGGTACTACCCCAATACGCAAGTCGTCAGACAGCATTGGTGGCCGAGTGAAACCCCTGAACTGTTAGGAAGCCACACATACGTGGGGTCCATATCTATTTTCAGCTAAACTGTTGTCGATCACTGCTGCGTCGTTTCAGATCCAGCCGTTCAAATCCATTCTGAAATCCGTTCCAGATCCAGCAGTTTCAGATCTATTTCAGATCTAGTCGTTTTCAATCCATTCGGCACTTTTTCATATCCCTCTGTTTTCGCTCACTTCCGGGCCATTGTAGATCTATCTGTTTCAGATCCCTTTCTAGCCACTCCATTCAGGAAAAAAAAAGAGTATAAAATTCAGTTTTTTCTCCATATCTCCTGTGTTTTCACTCCATTTCCCTTGAAACTTCCCAAGAACCCCTGTAATCCCATTCTGCATATTCCATTCCTAAGGACCCTATCCCCAATTCCACTTCCCAAGGCCCGAAATCCCACATTTGTCTATTTTTAGGGTTTGCCATAACTTCCTCGGATTTCATCCAAACCTTCAAATTTTTTCATAGAGTTCCTTTCCTAATTCTGCTTCTTTGTCCCTCTCTACCAAATTTTCCCATTCTTTCACCCCGCTTCTGAAATCCTCCTTTTCTGCTTCCCTGTCCATTCGACAGTGTCCAAAACCTAGTCAAACCCCAATTACCCTTTAGATTTTTTCCCAAATCCATATTTTCCTTTACTAAAGTCCATTCTGTTTTTGTTTTTCCACCCAGTCAAAAAAAAAAAAAAAACTCTTGGTTATGGTTGTCACCTGTGCAGGAGCAAAAACCATGGAAGAAGCACTTGCAGCCATCCAAGCCAAACTCCAAGATCTGGATGAAACATTTCTCGGCCTCCATCTTGAACATTCAACCATGAACAACAAATGGCAGTCCGAGTCTTCATCAGACAATGGGTTCTCTTCTTCCAGCAATTTTCATGGTCCGAAGCTTGATTTTCCTCGCTTCAATGGTACTAATCCAACTAGATGGATCTATCGTGCAGAATAGTACTTTAGTTTGCATAATACTTTTGATGTCAACAAAGTTTCGCTTGCATCCTTTCATTTGGAATAGGAAGCTCTTCAATGGTACCATTGGTACATCAAGGCTCATGAAGAGCCAAAATGGCCAGACTTTTGCCAGCTCCTTTTGCAACGATTTAGTCTTAGTGCTTTTGATGACTTCAAAAGAGCCCTCACTAAACTTTGCCAAATTGGCACTGTGAGAGAGTATCAAACCGAATTTGAGAAACTAGCCAACCACACTGAAGGCTTGTCTGATGACTTTTACCGGAGTTGTTTTATCAGTGCTCTAAAGGATGCCATCCGCTCTGAGGTCAAAATGTTCTGTACCAACATAATGATGGAAGCCCTAGGGTTGGCTAAGTTAGCAGAAGACAAGATTGCAGCCCAATAGCGCTCCAAGCCCACTTTTGTTCCCTTCCGAAATATGGGTTCTCAACAACCACCCATACCGCAGGCTCCTCGACCAACTCCTATCAAGCGTTTGTCTGAAACAGAGATGCAATCACACAGAGAAAAGGGGCTTTGCTATAATTGTGATGAGAAATTCACTCGGGGACATAGATGTGTTCAGCAAAAGCTCTATCTCTTGGATGTGGATTCTCCGCCTACCTCTGAAATTGGTGACAAAGATCCAGATACAATGGATGCTCAGGTCGACATTCTGCAACCTCCTATTGACCCTCTGTCTCAGGATGACCAGGTAGAGATATCTCTCCATGCTTTTGCTGGAATCACCACCCCCAAAACAATGTGGGTTAGGGGTTACTTCAAGAAGATTCCTCTTACAATACTCATTGATTTTGGTAGCACTCATAATTTCATTGACCCTCGGATCGCCAAACAAGCTGATTGTTTTATCCATCCTTGCTCCAACTTTGAAGTCATGGTTGCCAATGGGGGCACCTTACCTTGCAAAGGGAAGTGTTGAAATGTGCGTATCTCTATGGGAGATTATACCTTGCGCTCTGACATGTTTTCCTTGACCTTAGGCGGATGTGATGTGGTTTTGGGTGCTCAATGGCTACACACACTTGGCCCTATCTTATGGGATTTTGCTGAACTTTGGATGCAGTTTTCCCTCAATGGACAAAAACACACATTGACAGGATTACAACCAGGGTCTCTCAGCATCATCAGTTCACATCGCATGGAAAAACTCCTCAAGAAGAATTCACATGGTGTCATTGCTCAGATCCATTCCATTCAAATGCAACCATCAACGGTCTCCACTACTCCTTTGGATCTACAACAAATTCTGGATCGATATATAGGTGTCTTTGTAGAACCATTGGGATTGCCACCTTTAAGGCCAGAAGACCATCGTATTCAGCTCCTTCATGGAAGCGTTCCTCCCAACATCAGGCTCTATCGCTACCCATTTCACCAAAAAACGGAGATTGAAATGCTCGTTTGGGACTTATTGAAGCAAGGTATTATTCGCCCAAGAACTAGTTCCTTTTCTTCTCCAGTTCTTCTTGTCCGCAAAAAAGATGGGTCATGGCACCTCTGCATTGAATTCCGAGCACTTAATCACCTCACCATCAAGGATAAGTTTCCAATTCCTGTTGTTGATGAGCTTCATGGGGCTCAATTTTTCTCCAAGTTGGATCTTCGTTTTGGGTATCATCAAATTTGGGTTCATGAGGATGATATCCCTAAAACAGCTTTCTGCACACATGATGGCCATTATGTGTTTTTGGTCATGCCCTTTGGCCTCACTAATGCTCCTTCCACATTCCAGGCCTTAATGAATAAAATATTTTGGCCCTACTTGCAGAAATTCATTCTGGTATTCTTTGATGATATCCTCATCTACAGTAAAACATGGGCTGAACATCTCCAGCATCTGGATCTTGTCATGCAACTTTTCTCTGACCATCATCTCCACGCCAAATAGTCTAAATGTGTTTTTGGACAGAAGGAAGTTGAGTATCTCGAGCACATTATCACAACACAAGGGGTTCCCGTGGATCCTGCCAAAATCGATGCCATGAACAATTGGCCACATCCTCAGACACTTAAGAGCCTTCATGGTTTTTTGGGGTTGACTGGCTACTACCGCAAGTTTTTCAAGGATTATGGGAATATTGCAGCTCCATTAACTGCCCTATTGAAAAAGGATTCTTTTACATGGACATATGCTACTCAGTGTGCATTTGACAAACTGAAACAAGCTATGTATACTACACCTATTCTAGCTATGCCCAATTTTTTGAAGCCCTTCACTATTGAGAGTGATGCTTGTGGCAATGGACTTGGTGTTGTTCTCCTTGAAGATGAACACCCCATTAAGTTCACTAGAAAAGCCCTTTCAGGTAAGAATTTAGCTTCCTATACATATGAGAAGGAAATGATGGCTATTTTGTATGCAGTACAGAAGCGGCGACCATACCTATTAGGGAATCATTTCTGCATCAAGACTAATCACCAGAGTCTGAAATATTTTTTGGAACAGCGTGTCTCCTCCCCAACACAACAGAAATGGGTTAGAAAACTCATGGATTATGACTGTGAGATCACTTACAAGAAGGGTAAGGACAATATTGTGGCAGATGCTCTTTCTCGCACACTTGATGCCCAAGGTTCTCTTTCAGCTATTTCTATGCATGTTCCAAATTGGTTGCAATCTATTTAATAGGGTTATGTCAATGACTCTTCCTTATCTCAAATCATCCAATGCTTGACCAACAACCCTTCTGCTGCACCACATTACTCTTGGGATGGTGCTTCCCTGAGATACAAGAGTTGTCTGGTGCTTCCCCAGAGCACAAATCTTCAACAGGATGTCTTCTATGAACTCCATGCTTCTCCATCGGCAGGGCACTTCAGGTTCCTCAAAACCTATGAACGGGCATGACGTAACTTCTTTTGGCAGGGCATGAAAAGGACAATTCAACAGATGGTGGTTGAATGTGATACCTGTCAGCGTAATAAGGGTGAAACGACACTCCTTCCAGGATTGCTCGAACCCTTTCCCATACCTACACGGATTTGGACGGATATTTCTATGGATTTCATTGAAGGGCTCCCTAAATCTAGCGGGAAGACAGTGATTCTTGTTGTGGTTGATCGCCTCTCCAAATATAGTCATTCTTGTGTTCTCAGCCATCCCTATATAGCCTCCTCAGTCGCTCAAATTTTCCTAGACCATATCTTTCATCTTCATGGCATCCCTTCTTCCATTGTCTCGGATCATGATGCGACTTTCACCAGTCATTTTTGGACAGAACTATTTCGACACGCTGGTACCAAACTGAAGATGAGTTCAGGGTATCACCCACAAATAGATGGTCAGACTGAAATTATCAATAAATTCTTGGAAACTTATCTTCGTTGCTTCACCTCTGAACAACAACATCAGTGGGAAAAGTGGCTCCCTCTCGCTAAATAGTGGTACAATACCTATTACCACACTGCCTCTAAAATGACCCCATATGAAGCAGTCTATGGTAAAGCACTTCCAGTTCTTCTTCCATACACCCCCAACAGTTCACCAGTTCAGGAAGTTGACATGTCCTTCGAAACCACAATCAGATTCTTTGCATTTTGCGGGACAATCTTCACATGGCAAGAAATCGCATGAAACAACAAGCTGATCAACACCATTCTGAGTGCACTTTTCAAGCAGGCGATATGGTTTTTCTTCGTCTCCATCCGTACAAGCAATCCTCCCTGAAACTCAAAGGGCGTCATAAGCTCGCTCCAAAGTTCTATGGGCCATATTGGATTCTTCAGAAGATTGGGTCCGTTGCTTATAAATTGGAACTTCCTCCTTCTTCCCACATTCATCTAGTATTTCATGTCTCTTGTCTGAAGAAAGTTCTTGGCACCAACATCAGTGGACAAATTATTTTACCTGAACTGGATAATGAAGGATCCATCCTTTTGGAGCCGGAGGCCGTCCTCAATCGGTGCACTCGTTAGCTTCACTCTCGCTCTATCACAGAGGTCTTAATTCAGTGGCACAACATGCAACCAGAGGATGCTACATGGGAATCACTCCTTCAGATTCAACAATAATTTCCACATCTAAAGCTTTGAGGAAAAATATTTTTTTAAGGGGTAGGGGATGTTATGAATCCATGTCTTTACTTTTTTAGTATATTGTTGTTGGATGCATATGCTTTGTAAGTCGTCCCATAGTAATTGTTGATCTATAGTTTGTGTTATTGTTGTTGGTGCATATGCTTTGTAAGTCACCCGTAGTATTGTTGATCCATAGTTTGTAGTGGCCCATGGTTTTGACCCATAGTATTGGCGCCTAGAATTAGTATATAAGTGTGTGTTGAGGCCTATGAAGGCACCGTGATGTTATTTGTATTGAGCTTGCTCAAAGGAGGTTGCCCCCTCGAAGTGGCCTGCGATCAATAAAAGTGATTCTGAGTTCTGTTATTCCTGCTATTTCGCATATTCTCATTAGTTAATTGTTGCAGGTTCTTCACAGAAATATTGTGTAAATATTATGTGCATAAATAATAAAATGGTCCAAAACTGTTTGTGTAAAGAGCACCAAAAAGGGGCTATGATTCCACCAAGGTGAAGAGGAAGGGGGTCCATGGGTGATTAAATCCTATGCTGCCACGTGTCAACCTTAGAACTCACACCTAAATTCTATCATGTGTTGAGAATAATCCAATTATCTCTTTTTTTGACCATTTTCCAATCATTAATGCATGTGTGGGGTTGGTGGGAAAAGTCACCTCATGTAGTTATTGTAGCATGGGACTGGCAACACTTTTGTGACAGTTCTGTCATGACAGAAGTCAGTCTGCAGCTGCCAGGAGTCCTTTCTTCTACTGTCAGAAGTCATGTGAGTTGTCTTGTCACCATTTCCCATATCTCTTGGAATCAACCCTCATTTGTCTCATTCTCTCATGCAGGTTTAGAGGTTGCAGAGCTCTCCATTGTTGTCCATGAATTTACATGCTGTTATGAACCCAGAAATTCGAATTTGGAGACCTTGTTGTAGATTTGGAAATGGGTATTGTGGCTATAGGTGAGTAGAGAGGTTGGGCAAGCTAGGAACCCTTACCCTTGATTCCTGCTGCTTGTAGGTGCTTGAGAAGCCATATTTTGATGCTGCAGGAGGTTCTATAGAAGCCAATACTAGGTTGGACTTCTATGCACACACTAGAAGCACCAGTAAGGTGGATCACCCAAGAGAACCGTGGATCGATGAAGGGGATGTCTGAGCTATAAGGATGTTGTGTGGGGCAGATATTGTGGAAGCCAAGGCTGTGAGGGCTGAGTGAGACCCATGTAGAGCTCTGTATGAGTATTTGGCTAAGCACAAAGAGCATAATGGGTTGTGGGATGAGAGATAAAATCCCGCAGGTGTTTCCTTCGCCCTGGTGGTCTCATAGCCCAGCTTGGGGATGGCTTCAGCAGCAGAAAGAGTATATGCTAGATTGAATGCCTATGCTTGGGTGGAAAAGCGCTCTTACACATCCAGTTGCTTGGATTTGCTTTGTATAAAGATAAGTATTTTTATGTATTTAAATTTGAAAATGTTTTATTGATTCCTATAATTTTCATGCTTGTAATTGCATACTAGATGTGTGTGTGGATAGATTTGAATTCCGTTGTGCACGTTTTAATTACATTTCTGCACACATTGCATTGTTGAAAAAACATATTATGAACCTGGGGCGAAATTTGAAAGCCTAGTATTTTCCCAGCGTCCCCTCCCGATGGTCGGATTGGGTGAGGGGGACGTTACATTGGGGGTAAGAGGTTTAAAGGGAGAAAGAGATTGGAGGTCAAAGAGAGATATCAATTGGGCATTAGGGTTGTAGAGAAAGAGAGATAGAGAGAGGGATATTGGTGGTTAGGGGTTTATATATATATATATATATATACAGAGAGAGAGAGAGAGAGAGAGAGAGAGAGAGAGAGAGAGAGATCTAAGGTTACATGTTTAGAGAGAGAGAGAGAGATTGGAGGTTAGGGATTTAGAGAGATATTGGAGGTTAAAGATTTAGAGAGAAATATTCATTGGGGTTAGGGATTTAGAGTGAGAGATAGAGAGAGATTGGGCGTTGATATGGGTTTTGAGATAAAGAAAGATCACATGGGTGGTATGGATCGTTAGTGGTTGGGAGGAGAGAGACATAGAGAGGCAAGAGTGGTTAGGGATGAGGAGAGATATTGGCGGTTACATGTTTAGATAGAGAGAGATAGAGTAAGAGATTGGAAGTTTGGGGTTTAGAAAGAGAGAGAGAAAGATTGAGTGAGAGATGGAGAGATTGTAGGTTAGGGGTTTAGAGAGAGATAGAGAGATTGGAGGTTAGGGATTGAGAGAGAAACATAGACTGGGGTTAGTGGTTTAGAGAGAGAAAGAGAATAGGGTCTAATAGGGTTTTAGAGATAGAGAGAGATCATGGGGGGATTATGCATGGTTAGTGTTGGGGTGGGAGGGAGACATAAAGAACGGGGAAGGGTAGGTGGGTGAAAAGTACGGGTTTGGGAAGAGAGAGAGAGATAGAGAGAGAGATGGTGGTTTAGGGTTTAGAAAGAGAGAGAGTGATAGATAGATAAAGAGAATCATGTTTAGGGTTTAGAGAGAGAGAGATCCGTGGTTAGAGGTTTAGAAAGAGGGAGAGTGATAGATAAAGAGAGAGAATGGGGGTTAGGGGTTTAGAGAGAGAGATATTTGTTGATGTAATTGTAACTTCAGAATGTATTTCACCCATGTATATTGTACTCCTATAGAGATGTTATTATTCCTCTATACGGAAGTGTTGTCATTTGTATTGACAAGTATCGCAAGTGTCGCAACTTGCATGTGATGGGTTATTAGACCACCAAGTGTGGGGTTGACCCTAATTAAGTTAACCATGGGTTATTAGACTGAGTTAGACAAGTTGTCCCTATAAATAGGCAGGACAGGTCAAGTATAAATAGAGTGCGGGAGCACTCTATTTGTTCATCTCATTATATCACACTTGCACTCATTGGAGAGTGGCGCACAAGTGAGGAAGAGGATCAGCTATTAGGAAGACTATCTCTGTGTACTTGGTTGTACTATTTCTCTATCTATCTCTGAGGAAGTTGTGGGGTTTTTCACCTTGTTGGTTTTCCCCACGGAAACCCTGTGTGTCTATTGTCTCTTATGTTTGCCTCTTGTTGTGATTGACATGATTGACATGCTTGATATGTTGTATATGTTATTCTCTCAGTAAAGATCCTAGATCAGATTGAATTAATGCTGAAAAATTAACATGGTATCAGAGCTAACCTGAGAAGAAGATACTGTGTAGTTGCAGAAGTTAGGGCTTCTTTTTCTAGGTTTCTCTCCATAGATTTTGGAAAAACAATATAGTATATTAACTCTCCCCATCAAGGTGAATCTTTATGTACAATCAAAATTCAATTCTGGGCACTTTCATTTTTGGCCCTAAAAATTAGGGTTTCCACAAAAATAGGAACTTCTGAATTTTGAGACCATAGCTGGAAGCTCCTTGGAAAAATCGAAGTTTAGAGCTTTGGATCGAGATTTTTGGTTGGGTAAAACTCCGGGAAACTCAAACCCTAATTCAGGGTCCTCCCTAGTGAATCTGGGAGATTGAAAAGCATTTCTGAAGGGTGAAACTTTACAATTTTCAATTTCTGAGTATACCAGGCTGATCATCTCATCAAGGCGCATCTTTCTATCCTTTCAGAAGTTTGAAATTCATATTTTGAATGTTTAGGGTTTCTCTAACAAACCCTAATTTAGCTCCAGATCCAGATTTATGCAAATCAAGTGGTAAGACCTAAATCTTTTCTATTTCCATTTGAAGTACTTTTTAAGATGTCTCACCACACCAAGCTTCAAGATAAGATTGAAGGAGCTGATAACTTCTGAGCATGGAAGTATAGGATTGGGTTAATCCTGGAAGAAAATGAATTGGACACCTACATCAGTTATGAGGTCCCTATCCCAGAAGAAGAAGAGGCTAAGGCCTTACATAAGAAGAACTTGGTCAAGGCAAAGAGAATCATTGTTGATTCTATCAAAGACCATCACATACCACATGTGTCATCTCTTAAGACACCCAAGGAGATGTTTGATTCTTTGAACAAGTTATTTGAAGGGAAGAAAATAAATCAGAAGATGACTCTACGGAATCAATTGAAAGGAGTCAAGCTATTGAATGGAGAGAACATTCAATCTTATTTATCCAAGGTCTCTCAGATCAAAGAACAACTTGAAGTTGTGGATTAAGTGGTGGAGAATGGTGAAATTGTTATGACCACTTTGAATGGCCTAGATAGGTCATGGGATTCCTTTATCCAGGGAATCTGTGCAAGAAGGAAGTTGATCTCCTTCAGTAGGCTGTGGGAGGACTGTTCACAAGAAGAAGCAAGCCTTGTAGCCCGAGAAGAAAAGATGGGGAATGAAGATCAAGCTCTCACAACACACACCAAGAAAGGAAGTTCCAAGGGGGAGCATTCTCATTCCAAGAGATCTTCTCACCACCATTTCCATAAAGATAATAAAGATCTAAGATGCTTCACATGTAATGAGAAATGACACTTTGCTTCAGATTGTCCTAAGAATAAGAAGAAAAAAGATAACAACAACAACTTCAATAAGAAGAAGAACAACAACAAAAGGAGATATCATGCTCATGCTACTGAGGATGATGAACCTCCCAAGAAGAAGGCTAGAGCAGAAAGTGATGACTCATCTAGTGAAGATGAATATGTTCTAATCTCTGCTCTCATAGGTACCATCTCTCATGGATGTAATGATTGGATCATTGATAGTGGGGCTTCCAAACACATGACTGGGTTTAAAGAATCCTTTGATAATCTATTTGAACATGAGTCACCCCATAAGGTGAAACTTGGGGATGACTACCAATATTCTATCAAAGGAAGTCTTTGAAGATGAAAGATGTTTTATATGTACCTGGGCTCAAGAAGAACCTACTCTCCATATCTACATTGGATGCAAAATGCATGAGGGTTGCATTTGTAGATGGCCAAGTCCTAATGTGGCCAAAAGGTAAAACTATAGATGATGCAGTGGTGATTGGAGAGCAAGAGGGAGGATTGTATAAATTGAAGGGACAACCTGAAGATGCCATGGTACATGAATCCATGGAGCCAAGTGAACTTTGGCATAGAAGGCTTGCTCATGTGCATTATAGAGAACTACCAATTGCAAGAAAATTTGTAGAGGGTCTTCCTGAACTCAAGACCAAGCATGAAGGTGTTGCAAAGGATGTGCAAAAGGAAAGAACATAAAGAAGGAATTTCCAAGCAGTGAATGCGAGGAAAAAGGAATCTTGAAAATCATCCACTCTGATGTATTCGGTCCGATGTCATCCAGTTCTCTGAGTGGGTATGTTTACTATGTCTCTTTCATTGATGATTTCTTTAGGAAGACTTAGGTTTACTTCTTGAAGAACAAGGATGAAGTGTTTGATAAGTTTAAGGAATTCAAAGCCTTAATGGAAAATCAAACTAATAAGAAGTTCAAGACTGTCAGATCCGACAATGGTGGAGAATTCACTTCAAGATATTTCAATAGGTTATGTAGTGATTCAGGGATTAAGAGGGAGTTGACTGCTCCCTACAATCCACAACAGAATGGAGTTGCAGAAAGGAAGAATCGAACAATCATGGAAGCAGCACGGGCAATGCTTCATGACCGAGATCTGCCTATGCATCTATGGGCAGAAGCAGCTAGGACAGCTGTATATGTGAAGAACAGAACACCCCATAAGATATTGGACAACAAGACACTAGAAGAGGTCTTTTCTGGTAAGAAACCTGAAGTCAGTCATCTTAGAATATTTGGTTGTCCAGTATATACTCATGTCCCAAAGAAAAAGAGGACAAAGCTAGATCCTTTTGGAAAGAAGGGTATCTTTGTGGGTTACAGTCAAAGCTTGAAGGCTGACAGAATATACTTTCCAGGGTTCAAGAAGATTGATGTCAACAGGGATGTAACATTTGATGAAAACTCAGCATTCATCAAATATAGGAAGACACCTATTGAAGATCATGAAGAACCAAAGGAACAAAATTTCAAGACACTACCATGACTGAAGCAATTCCAGTTGCTGATCATGAAATTGAAGATCCGCAAGAACCTATAGATCCACCTCGTGAGAAGGACTCTCACAAGAGGAAACCTGCATGGGCTAGAGAGCTCATTCAAGATGCATAAAGATATGGAATTCCAGAAGAAGAACAAAGAGCAAAGAAGAGAACTAGATCACATACCAACTATGTTGCTTTACTCTGTGATATTATGAACAAAGAACCTTCTAGTTATGAAGAGGCAGCGGAAAAGAAAGAATGGAAGGATGACATGGTCGAGGAATATCAGTTGATCATGAAGAATGATGTTTGGGATGTGGTCCCACGACCTGAAGAGAAGTCTGTTGTGACTTCTAAATGGATCTACAAGATCAAGCATGTTGTAGATGGCAGCATAGAGAAATACAAAGCAAGATTTGTAGCTCGTGGCTTCTCCCTGAAAGAGGGAATAGACTATGAAGAAACTTTTGCTCCTATAGCCAGATACACTTCCATTAGATCAATACTTGCTCTGGCTGCAATGATGAAATGGAAGATACACCAGATGGATGTCAAGACTGCTTTCTTGAATGGTGTAGTCGAGGAGGAAGTGTATGTGGAGCAGCCTGGTTTTGAGACACATGATAGGAAGTCATATGTATGCAGGTTGAAGAAATCCTTGTATGGCTTGAAGCAAAGCTCCTAGGACTTGGTATGGGAGGATAGACAGATTTCTATCTAGTTTGGGATTTACCAAGAGTAAATTGGATTCCAACCTTTACTACAATATTTTGGAAGGAAATCCAGTGATACTACTCCTGTATGTGGATGACCTATTTGTTACAGGTGATGATAGATTAATTGCCGACACAAAGAGGAAGCTTGCAGTCGAGTTCGAGATGAAGGACTTGGGGATGATGCACTATTTTCTAGGTATGGAGGTGTGGCAGAGTGCAGATGGAATCTTCTTTGGACAAGGGAAGTATGCAGTAGGGATCTTGAAGAGGTTCGGGATGATGGACTGCAAGGCCATGGCCACACCTATGGCATCGAACCTAAAGCTTTTGTGTGATGCTTCATCTAATATGGTTGATGTCACTGTGTATCATTAGATGATTGGGTCCTTGGTGTACCTGACAAACATGAGACCAGATATTTGCTTTGCAGTGAACACATTGAGCCAGTTCCTGACAGATCCCAGAGGTGTTCACCTAGTTGTTGTAAAGCATATTCTGAGGTACCTGAAGGGTACAATTGATTATGGGATCAATTATGATGCAAATAAAAAGTTTACCCTGCAGGGTTATGTTGATTTGGACTGGGCAGGAAGTGCTGCAGATAGGAAGAGCACTTCTGGGTGCTGCTTCAGTATGGGATCAGGCATGATCTCTTAGTTTAGCAGGAAGCGATCTTGCGTGGCACTGAGTATAGCCGAAGCAGAGTATGTTGCAGCTTGTTCGACTAGTTGTGAGGTAGTATGGCTTCGGAAGATACTGTCTGAGTTATTTGATCTTCTGTTGGATGCTACTGGTATCTTCTATGATAACCAGAGTTGTGTGAAGTTGTCTGAGAACCTAGTGTTCCACGACAGGTCGAAGCACATTGAGATCAAATCTCACTATATTAGGGATATGGTGCAGAGAGGAGCAGTGAAGCTCCTATATGTTGCGATGGATGAGCAGGTTACATATGTGCTGACGAAACCACTAGCCAGAGTGAAGTTTGAGTTCGAGTACTTCAGAGAGAGGCTTGGTGTTCTTCAAATTGATGACAATTCGAGGAAGAAGTGATGGAGACATTTGTTGGAGCCATTCCAAGCATGGTGAGAGGGGGATCCTTCCCATGGTTGTGGATGTAAGCGCTGGATAATGAGCATCAGGACGATGCTCCAGTTACTGTTCTGTATATGCATCATGTTGGATGCTTGTTATGATCAGTTGGATCATGTATATGTATATGCATCATGTTGGATGCTGAATATGATCAGTTGGATCATGTATATGTATTTGTGTATGCATCAGGTGGATGCATTGTATGATCAGGACGATCATGGATGATGAGCTTCAGGATGTTGCTCCAGATGATATGTATCAAGATGATGTTATGATGATCAGGATGATCATGTGATGATGTACATCAGGATGATGTATGGTGAGTATCAGGTTGATACTCTATGGCCATGGACAGGTTGTGCAAATAAGCATATAATAGTGCCTTGGGAGGTTTGCAGATACTCTTTCGAGGTTTTTCCTATGGCATATAATAGTGCCCTGGGATATCTAGAAAATGCTCTTTCGAGGTTTTACTTGGGAGGACATATAATAGCGCCCTGAGAGGTTTGCAGATACTCTTTTGAGGTTTTACCTATGGCATATAATAGCACCTTGGGATATCTGAAAAATGCTCTTTCGAGGTTTTGTCCTATGGCATATAATAGCACCTTGGGAGATCCGATAGGTTGAGCAATATACTCGTAATCAGTCCTAGGATGCTCTTTCGAGGTTTTTCCATGACCACATGTAATGCACCCTAGAGATCCGGACAAGTTGTGCTAGTCACGTAAAAGGCCTCGGATGCTCTTTAGAGCTCTTACCAGTCAAGACACTCTTTAAAGGTTTTGTGGTGGGGGTTACATGTAATACGCCCTGGAGATCCGGACAGGTTGTGCTAGTCACGTAAAAGGCCTCAGATGCTCTTTAGAGTTCTTGCTAGTCAAGACACTCTTTTAAGGTTTTGTGATAGTCAACATATAATAGTGCCCTGGTAGATCTGATAGGTTGAGCAGTACGCTTGTAATCAGTCCTAGGATACTCTTTCGAGGTTTTTTTTACGCACATAATAAGTCACGAGGATTCCATAGTATGGCCAATGATGATGAAGAACTGCAGGTGGTGGGCCTACATCCAGTATGAAAAAGGACTGGCTCTGTAGAACTTCCTATGATGAGTAGATTCAGAGATTGATTGAGATAGCAGCAGCAGTGACGATGATTCGAGGATGATGATTTGATGATGATGATCCAGCAAAGAAGACTTGTGCTAGCAGATCTGTGTCAAGAAATACCTTCCTAGTTAAGAGGGAGTGTTGATGTAATTGTAACTTCATAATGTATTTCACCCATGTATATTGTACTCCTATAGAGATGTTATTATTCCTCTATACAGAAGTGTCGTCATTTGTATTGACAAGTGTCGCAACTGTCGCAACTTGCATGTGATGGGTTATTACACCACCAAGTGTGGGGCCGGCCCTAATTAAGTTAACCATGGGTTATTAGACTGAGCTAGACAAGTCGGCCCTGTTAGTTTATTAGGCAGGATAGGTCAAGTAGAAATAGAGTGCAGGAGCACTCTATTTGTTCATCTCATTATCTCACACTTGCACTCATTGGAGAGTGGTGCACAAGTGAGGAAGAGGATCAACTATTAGGAGGACTATCTCTATGTACTTGGTTGTACTATTGGTCTATCTATCTCTGAGGAAGTTGTGGGGTTTTCCACCTTGTTGGTTTTCCCCACAGAAACTCTGTGTGTTTATTGTCTCTTATGTTTGCCTCTTATTGTGATTGACATGATTGACATGCTTGATATGATTGATATGCTGTACATGTTATTCTCTCAGTAAAGATCCTAGATCAGATTGAATTAATGCTGAAAAATTAACAAGATTGTGTGTTATGAATTTAGAGAGTGATAAAGAGAAATAAAGGGAGAGAGAGAGAGGGAGAGAGAGATGGGGTTAAGGGTTTAGAGAGAGAGAGAGAGAGAGAGATTGGATGTTAGGGGTTTAGAGAGAGAGATATTGGGGTTAAGGGTTTAGCGAGAGAGAATGGGTGTTAGGGGTTTAGAGTGGGAGGGAGAGATTAGGGATTAGGGGTTTAGAGAGAGAGAGAGAGATTGGGGTTTAGGGGTTTAGATATCTATATATATATATATAGAGAGAGAGAGAGAGAGAGATTGTGAACGAGGGTCTAGAGAGAAAGAGGTTGAATGTTAGGTGTCTAGAGAGAGAGAAACAGGGGTTTGGGGATTATAAAGAGAGAAAGGGATGGGATGTCAGGGTTTTAAAGAGGGAGAGATAGGAATTGAGATATTGGGGGTTAGGGGTTTAGATAGAGAGAAAGAGATCAGGTGTTATGTGTTTAGAAAGATACAAAGAGAGATTAGGGGCTAGGGATTTAGAGAATTAATGTGTGTGAGAGAGAGAGATCGGGGTTAGGGCTTAGGGGTTTAGAGAGAGAGAGATTGAAAGTTATGGGTTGAGACAGAGAGAGATATTAGGGGTTAGGGGTTTAGAGAGAAAGGGAGAGATATTGAAGGTAAGAGGTTTAGTGAGAGAAAGAGATTGGGGGTTAAGGGTTTAGAGAGAGAGAGATAACATGTCAGGCGTTTAGATAGAGAGAGAGAGAGAGAGAGAGAGAGAGAGAGATTGGGCTTAGGGATTAGGGGTTTATAAAGAGAGGGGGAGAGATATTGGAGTTTAGGGGTTTAGAGAGAGAGAGAGAGAGAGAGAGAGAGAGGTTAGTGGTTTAGAGAGAAATATTGGTGGTTAGGGGTTTAGAGAGAGAGAGAGAAAGTGATTAGAGGTCGAGGGCTTAGAGAGAGTCAGAGAGAGAGAGAAAATTGGAGTTAGGGGTTTAAAGTGAGAGAGATATTGGGGGTAAGGGTTTATAGAGAGAGAGAGTATGGATATTAGGGGTTTAGAGAAAGAGAGATATTGGGGATTAAGGGTTGTGTGTGTGTGTGTGTGTGTGTGAGAGAGAGAGAGAGAGAGAGAGAGAGAGAGATTTAAGGTTAGGTGTTTAGAGAGAGATTAGGTTTAGGGGTTTAGAGAGAGAGATAGAGACATTGAGGGTTAGCGATTTAGATAGATAGTGAGAGAGAGAGAGAGAGATAGGGGATTAGGGGTTGAGAGAGAGAGAGATTGGAGGTTAGGGTTTTAGAGAGAGATACATACATAGAAACAAAGAGATTAGAGGCTAGGGGTTTGGAGAGAGAGATTGCAGGTTAAGGGATTATAAATATAGAGATTTTGGGTTAGGGGTTTAGAGAGAGAGAGAGAGAGATTTTGGTGGTTAGGGGTTTAGAGAGAGAGAAAGAGATGGGGAGACTTGGAGTTAATCATTTTGACAAAAAGAGATTTGGGGTAAGTGGTATAGAGAGAGTCGGATTGGGGCTTACAGGTTTAGATGGAGAGAGAGGTTTTGGGTTAGAGGTTTAGATAGATAGAGAGAGAGATAGAGGGGTTTAAAAAGAGAGATATATATTTTAAACTTTATGGGTTTAGAGAGAGAGAGAGAGAGAGAGAGAGAGAGATTGGGGGTTAGGGTTTTGGAGAGGGACAAATTGGGCATTAGGGGTTTAGAGAGAGAGAAATATATTGGGTATTAAGGGTTTAGGGAGGTAGGGAGAGAGAGAGAGAGAGATGAAGAGAGGATTTGGGTTTAGGGGTTTACAAAGAGAGAATAAGAGATATTGGGGGTGTTGTAGGTACAACAGATCCCATGTTCTAATGGAACACGGGAGCCCCAATTTTTTTTAATACAAAGCTAATGGTTTCACATTCCTTTGTCATTATGGGGTTTTATCATCATGCATATTTTGATTTTATGCCTTTGCATTGTTTTGATATGATTAGATTTTTTTCCCTTTGAATTTTTTTAGTTTTTGACTGCTTTTCTAAGTTGCGGTAAGCTTGGAGTTTTTCCACCAAGTCATTTTCATCTCGCAAACCCACAATCCCACAATTGCAGATTGCAGGAGCTTTCTTTTCACTTTTTGGTGAATTGTCATCCCGCAACCCGCAAATTCGCAATTGCGGATTGCGGGAAGACTTTGTAAATAGTTTCAAACTTTTCGTTTGGCAACCCGCAACCCGCAATTGCAGATTGCGGATTGCGAAAAGAAGTTCAAAGTAATAAAGTGTGTTGTGTGTGTCCGTAACCCGCAATTCGTAATTGCAGATTGCAGATTGCGAAAAGGTTATTTCATTTTTAAAGGTTGTTTGCGATCCCGCAAACCGCAACCCGCAATTGCGGATTGCAGAAACCTTTTGATTGTCGGTTTTCAAAGTTGCGATCCCGCAACCCACAACCGGAAATTGCGGATTGTGTATTGTGGGAACAATGTAGATACTTGCAAAATAAATTTCCCGCACTTTATTTTCCGCACCTCGCTAGATTAGATTTTGACCATTGATTTCTCTTGATCTGATGGATGAGATGGCGTCGTTTCATAACACGTGCAATTTCTTTGTTCTTCATTATTTCAGGAAACCTGGATTCTGATTATGATTTTCACCTTTGGTTGAATCTGAAGTAATAATTGTTGATTCGACTGATTAATAATGATAAGACCTCAGATTCGACTTCAAATCATGTGTGATTTAATTCAAATGTACTTCATCTTAATCCAAACTCTAGTTAATGCATGCTACGATTTGTTTCATTGCAGGTGGGATGATTGTAGTCCCTGGACCATAAGATTGTAATCACAACAGTTCATAATACTTAATCATTATGGTTTTATTAGCTCCTCTTAAAGACGAAGATAGATATAAGGCAATTTATTCATCGTTGAAATTTTACAGAGAAGTCTTGTACTTATTATTCATAAGTTTTCTTCCAACAATCTTTTCTGTGAGCAATATGTAGAGTGATCACAAATATTTGGGCATATTTTGTGAGGAATAAGAAGAACTTCAGTCTCTACTATACCCAGAACCTATCTCACCACCTTTTGATACATGTTTTCCTGATGAAAGCAGTGGTAGTGAAGAGAAGGTTTCTGAAATTCTATCCGTCTGCATGCAACTCCCTCAGACAGAGGAGAATAAAATCACTGAAGAGCCAATTGATCAAGATGACACCATTATCCACGATTTTATACTCGATGATGTACCTGTTACTCCTCAAGCTCCCAGGAAGGAAGATCCGCTGGATGATTTTTCCGTTTTTGAAGACGTTGTGGATCATTGGGAAGATCCTAAGGCAATTCCTCAGGAATATTTTTCAGATCTCCTGTTTCCTGTTATAGATGACCAGTAGGTCACTGTTGAATGTCACGATTTTGTTACGGGATCTCTCTCGAAATTAGGAGATGAATCTTGTTTGGAAATTTTGCTGAAAGCTTGGAGAAAATCACTTTTCACTGTGTTATTTAGATTATTTTGGCACGATGATCCCTGTTTTTATGGGAATTTATCCTCTGTAACAATGATGTAATTATTATTTAAAGGGTAGATCTATTGTAGGATGAGGATGATGGAATTTGGAGGGGAAAATTAGCAGAAGAGATTGAAAATACTCTGGTTGATGTCAGGCTTGTAATTTTTTTTGCAAAACTTTCACTAATACAGTAATGTTATTCTCTTTTATACTCTTTTTCCTATTTATCAAGTTTTTTTGTAATATTGGTTTTCACTTTCAGGTTGCTTATCAGTACTGTTCATTATTTGCAATCTATTTAAACACATTGATCTACAGTTTTGGTTTTTATCTGCTTATGATCTATGTGTACCTATAAAGTTTTAAGAGAATTTTATCAATTAAAATTTTTATCTATTTCTGCAAATGGTTTGTAGTAAACTATAATTTATGTTAATTTTTCAATTGACAAATCAATTACAGGTTAACCTTGAATGCGTTTGAACCCTTAATTTTCCATCAGTCAATTTTAATTGTTTGATTGTAATTTGAACAAATGAGTAATTAATCTCTTTTACATTTTTGTTAAATTGATGAACATGCTTTTCTATTTCCACATCAAGTTAACTTGCATATAAAACAAGACACCTTCTAAGAGTAGGTGTAGCTTAGCTTAGATTTATTTCCTAGGTAGAATTGTTTTATACTTAACACACTTTGTTTTCCTTCATTGGAAGACAGATCCTTTTAGGATCAAAACCATAAGTGCCAGCAGAGGCCTTTGTATTCGTGGGAGATCACTATTCCAAATAGCTCCAGGATAGGGTAATACTTGCATAGGATTATGTAGAGCCTTTGGCTAGGTTTTCTTCCTCCGTTGAGAGATTTGGAACCCATTCCGACACACTACACATCCAAGGCCTCAATAAATGGTGCTAGAAGGAGGGACATAAGTAAAATATGCCTATACAGAACCCTAATAAACCTACTCTAGCAAGAATACCGATTGTCACTCGTAGTCACACGAAGAATCCACCTCTGTTGAACAACTGGTGCAAGATCCAAACACCATTCCTACTACCCTTGTAGCTGAGCAAGAAACCATAAGGGGAGACATTATCATTGTATGACCCAATAGGGGACCCATTACACTTGAACAAATACTCAAAATTTCTAGTGATAGTGTTGCTAGATTACAACAAAGGGTCGCTGAAGAGAAAAACCAAGGACTAGCAACAATTCATCAAGAAAACACCAACCCTCAAACTGATAATCAAGATAATCAAAATTCTGGTGACCAAAATACTGAGCATAATAGTTCATCCAACCAACAACATTCCCCTGAATTTAATCTTGATTCAATGTTTGGAGAATCGGGACAATATTTTCCTGCTAACACCACAACAGGTGGACCACCACCACCAACAGCCCCATCATCTTCTTCATCTTAATCTGAAGAATCATCATCCTCTAGTTCCTCTTTAGAACAAGACATACCTATGGCTCAAGGTGCAAACAAACCCTGGCTAGACCAAGATGATGTGTTCATAGTTGGAGACCAACACAGACTCCCTAAGAACCTTGGAAAGTGGCTACCCAAGTTTGATCCTGATGAAAAGTCACCTTCCCTTGATCATATAAAGACTTTCATGCAGGAAATTAGGCTTAGGAGTGTAGTTCATGAATATGTTGTCTATAGATTGTTTCCATACACCTTCCAAGGAAAAGCTACCACATGGTACTTTGCATTGGAAGATGGATCCATATCTTCATGGGATGAGTTTGAGAATTATTCAATCAAAAATTTGGGGATGATAGGACTCCTGAAGACTTGGTTATTGATTTATCATCAATGAAAATCAGAGGTAAAGAAAGAGTGAAAGATTACAGTCAAACGTTTTCATATTTAAAAAACAAAATTCCTAGGACTCTTCTCCCTACAGAAGAACTTCAGGTTTCTTATTATGTTAAGGGATTACCTATGCCCATTGCTATGTGGGTAAAGAGAGCAAGAAATAACACTTTACAAGAATCCTTTGATGAAGCAATTCAGGTTGAAAAGGACATTTATTGTTTGAAGGATAATACTAATGCTACATTCGATCAACCTTCAACTTCTCGTAAGAAAACTAACAACCCTCCGAAAACCATAGTGAAAAATAAAGACCCTTTGAGATGGATGATATGAAGATGGGTGAATCCATGAAGATGGGTGTCTATTTTGGGGGGTCTTGTGAAAAAATAAATCTGATTGTTTCATGTTTTTCAACTTTGGGCGAATAAAAGTGATATTTTTGTTTAGAATTTCATTTTTCACTCAAAAGAAAACATTTAGAGAATTATGTTAGCTTTCTATTCATAATTTTTCAATTTTTTTTAATTGATATTTGATATGTCGATTTGGCAAATGTTTGACAGTGTGTTCTTATAAAATGAAAGGACTACAAAATAGTCATTTTTTGTTGCAAACGTAAAAGCATTATTAAATTTGCTTTTTGCAAAAACAAAATATGCTACCACAATCTACACACAATATACTATTGCATGACTATCAGTTTGTAACCAATGGATATATATACTAATTATTATATTTTTTTGAATTCGATCAATGGGAAAACCTTGTCGATTTTCAACATATTTTTTGTTGCAAAACGTTTCTCTCAATTGACTATAAAACTAAAAAATCTACAAATACCCTTTTGAAGTAGACATGCCAATTAATGGCACCATAGTTTTTTCAATTTTTTTGGTGGTGTATTTTTAAAGTTATGGATTTTTCATTTCATTGCATTTTGAAAGAGATGAAACCAAACTCGACACATGTTAAGAAAAAAAGAATTAAAAATATCAAATCCCACCTATACACAACAAAATTTATACATATGGAAAGTATATTCAATGATGAAACTAATGGTATCAAGTTCGATAGTCGCTTTGTAGTGTAAGAGATTGTTTTTACCTTCCAAAAATGGAGGAACCTGAAAACTGTGCAGAATCGTGATGTTTTCAGTTTTCAGAGATTATTCGTCCGAATAAATTTTTTCCATAACGGAACCATTATTTACAACAAAGGTTATTTGGCCGAAAAACCAAACGCAAAAAAATTTCATCGGACGGAAAACAAAATACGTTGTCTATACTTGTAAAAAAAAACTAAATGCATTCACTATTTTCGCATATTTCTGCTCAAAATATTTCTGAAGGGGTTTTCAAAGGAGATTTCTTTTGCAAAGGAGGTTTTTTTACAAGGTATTTTTTTTTTGTATTTTTTTTCAAGGGTACATTGAAAGAGTTTTTTTTTAAGGCATTTTTACAAAGGTGTTTTTATTCCAAAGTATTTTTACACTTCTTACTTCTTTGCAAAGAGTGTTTTCCAATGTATTGTTGCAAATATTTCTTTGCAATGGGTTTTTTCAAAGTATTTTTTTTTCAAAATATTTTTGCAAAGGAGTTTGCTTTTACAAAGTATTTTTCCAAGTGTTTTGTTCAAAGAAGGTTTCTTTCCAAAGGGTGCATTTAAAGAGTTTTTATTCCAATGTATTTTTGAAAAAAAAAATATTATTCTAAGGTATTTTTGCAAAGAAATTTTTATTCCACGTTATTTTTGCAAAGAAGTTTTATTTTTCCTTCTTATTTCTTTGAAAGGGGTTTTTCAAAGAGTTGAAAGGTATTTTTGCAAATAAGTTTTTATTCCAAGTTATTTTTGCAAAGGAGTTGTATTTTTCCTTCTTATTTCTTTGAAAGGGGTTTTATCAAAGAGTTGTTTGCCCAATGTATTTTTCCAAAGGAGTTATTTATTTGCATGGGTTTTTTCCAAAGTATTTTTTTTCCTATATATTTTTGCAAGGGAGGTTTTTTTTACAAATTATTTTTCCAAGTGATTTTTTCAAAAAATGTTTCTTTCCAAGGGATGCATTTACATAGTTTTTATTCCAAGGTATTTTTGCAAAGAAGCTTTTATTTCAAGATATTTTGCAAAGGAGATATATTTTTCCTTCTTATTTATTTGAAAGTGGGTTTTTTCAAAGAGTTATTTCTTTGCAAGGGTTTTTTTAAAGAATTTTTTTCCCAGGATATTTTTGCAAAGGAGTTTTTTTTCCAAAGTATTTTTCCAAGTGGTTTTTTCAAAGAAAGTTTTTTTCCTATGTATTTTTCAAAGTTTTTTTTTTTTTCCCAGTGGTTTTACATAGAAGATTTCTTTAGAAGGTGCTCTTATTCTTTTCCAATGGGTTTTTTCAAAAGTGATTTATTTCCAAGGAGTTCTTATTTCTTTCCAAGAAGGTTTTTTTCAAATGAGATTTCTTTTCAAAGGGTTTTTTCAAAAGAAATTTCTTTCCAAGCAGTTTTTCTTCAAAATAAGCTTACAAGATTTTGATAAAGTGAAGTAAATTTCAGTTCATGTGTTTATAAATTTCGTAACTGTTTTTATATCTTAATTTATTTATTTTTACTATAAAGTGATGATTCTTTAATTTATCATCTATAGATTAAACAATCATGGGCAGTGAGAAAAACCGCCAAAGAAAATATGATTGTAAATGTGATGATGATGATGATAATAGAGAAAAACAAAAACTCAGATATCATGCCAAAAAAAAAAGGCTCGCAGAAACGCAAGAGACAATGATTGAACATATAAATACAAATTTAAATGATAATGTTGATGAAATGGAAATTGAAAATAGAGTATAAGAAGAACAAATTGAAGTTGAAGAGACCATTGTTGAAGATGTAAATAGTGATTTACATGCTAATGTCGATGAAGTCAATATTGAAGATCAAGTTCAAGATCCAGCAATTGGACTTGGTATGTATATATCATGTATTTTCCAAATTCATTTTTTATAATGAATTTTATTTTTGGATATATGTTAAATTAAATTTAACTTGATGTATAGGTACTTTCACCATTGATGATGAAATGTTAGAAGACATTGATTGCAACAAATATGGAGAAAAAATACCAAAACATGTTGCACGATATCATGTTCAAAAATTTTATGATGATGTTCTGAAGGATTATTCAATAATAGGACAAGCACAAATTTTGAGATGTTTATTAGTGTCCAAGAAGTTAGAAGGTGCTACGTCATTATTGGGTATTCACAATGCGACAAAAGAATCGAAATTGAAACATAATGTGATAGAAAATATAGGTGATGCAATAAATTTTTTTGTAAAATCCAGGAAGAAAGATACTAGTGCTGCACGTAGAGCAATTCAAACAGCAATTGTTTCAGCTAGTACTAGACAAAAACATTTGACAACACAACTAGCAAAAGCAGTTGGAAACTCAAGAAATACATTATACAAACATAGCAAATTCAGAATGCAAATAGATGAAAATGATGAACTTGCTTGTTGAGAAATTATTTTTAGATAACCTTACAAAGATAGAATGGGAGCAGGTGTTAAAGATATTGTACGGGAATATTGGTTGGCACATACTCGAGTTTCACCAAATTCAAGGGATGTGATACGACGAAGAGTATCACGAAATAATTATGAAAGAAGTACAAAACATATAATGGAAGTGACACACGTATAATTGTTCAATAAATTCAAGGAAGATCATCGTGGAATTAATGTGTCAATCACTACATTTGTGCTACAAAAACCATAGTATGTTAGACCTATTTCTATACATGATACATGTTGTTTCCATTATCATGTGCAATTTCAATTATATTATGACACGTTTATTGAATTTGGTAAAATGTTTTGGACAAATTCACCACCTCTGCCCACAATACGTGAATTCATATCCCAAACTCTATGTGAAAGAGATCACGATGAAGTATTTTATAATAAGAAATGTGTCAATGGAAAACATTGTCATCATTGTGGAAATCTAGTTTTATTCCACAATAAATATCCTATCGATAATGATCGATCGCTATCAAATGTAATCGTTGATTGGAGAAGATATGAATACATCGGTTATGTTACAAGTTCTAGTGATGCACATTCCAAAAGAATTGATTTGCGAGAAGATAAAGTATGTGTGACAGATTTTCTCAAAAAATTTGAAAGTGAAATTTATAAATACACCAAACATTCACATTGAGCAAGATGGCAAGACCTTCAATTCAAATAGTCTCGTGAAATTTTTCCACCAGGAACAATTTTGTCAGTGGTTGATTTTGCATAAAACTACACATTTGCTGCACAAAAAGAGATACAGAGTGAATACTATCATTCTGACCAAGTTTCGATATTTGTCCATGTTCTATATAGACATTCTCGATAGGATGTTGATGGCATTGAAAGCATGTCTGACAATCAAGACGTGATTAAAGAATATCACTTTTATATTAGCGATGATTGTACACATGATACACATTTTGTTCAGCATTGTATTGAAAATATTTTCTACGATTCACTAAAAAGACGTGAAGTTAAATTCAATGAATGCTGGATATGGTCGGATGGATGTGCGAGACAATTTAAATCTTCAAGATTATTTTATTGGTTATGTCGACTTCATAAAGCATTGAACATTAAACACCGCTGGAATTTCTTTGAAACTGTACATGGAAAAGGTGAACATGATGGTGCATGAGCATGCATAAAAATAGCACTTCGAAGATGGCAAATGGACCATTCTTATGCACGATTTCATTCAGCTACAGAGGTTGTCCAATGGTATAATTGACATCTAAGCCATGATTATAATCAACAATCAAAATATGTGCATAGGTATGTACACGATTTTTTAAATTTATATTAATTGTCAATTTAAAAAAATGTACACTAACATTTAAGTATATGTACACTAACATCAAAAGTTGTCATTTGTGTTTTATCATTTATTGTGTAGGTTTTTTTGGCTTGTTGGGTTCCAAGATATAAATAAATCAATACCATACGACGCTAACACCATACATGGGACTAGAGATTTTCACTCTATTCAAACAAAATCCTTCTAAAATGTGTTTGCATTTGACAGTAGAAAGCAATCATGTTTTTTTAATATTTGCACTGAAAATGTTGAATCTACAAAAGTTTGTGAAAAGATAACGAACAACTACGTAAAACATTGGAAACACACAAAGATCAATCCTAAGGGAAAAATGCCACTATCAAGCGGAGAAGAATTATAATCAGAAGAAATCACAATATCATCTGATGGCGACAAAATTTCAGATCTTGTTAGAGAAGGTAATGATCTTACAACTTTTTTGTCAATTGTTCATTTGTGTCCATCACCTTTTGTGCATAGTCAATTTAATTGATTTAAAAACCCTAATGCCAATTGTAATTTGCATAGGGGATTTTTTTGCTGTGATTGCACCTTTAGACAACAACGAAAATGTGAAGTATTATTTGATGCGATGCACTGAAGGAAAGATGAAGTTATTGGAGGACTAAAATGACAATGGATATACATACGAGAGAGGATCCATCCTTTTAAAAGGCTATTTTTTTCAGAAGACCCATATGACTGAAAATTATGTCTACTTTCAGGATTATGAACCTGATGTTATATGTTGTCAATATAGTCATTTAGTATGTGCATCTTGAATAAAATTGGTACAAGTTCCATTGAAAAAACATTTAAAAACTAAAAAATGGAAACTATCCAAATATGACCATGAACGAATAATTGAGGACGGCATTCCATTGCGATGTTTTTAACTATATAAAAAATGAATCGATCGATGTTTTTATCCACGTCAGATGTTGTGTACAATATATTTTTTCCTTTGAACTATGACTATGATCTTGTATGGAAACTAGAATAAGAGTTTTTAAATTATTGTATTTTAGTGTGATCTTAAATTCTGTGTAAAGTACTTTATTCGGGTCCCCATATTCCTATTACACCACTTAAGGGATGAGATAATGGATGTGGCTATCCCCACACTCCGCCTCGAATATTTACTTTTGACTAAATGATGTAAGTGAGGAATCACTGAGAAAGTTGCTAGATTTTGTATCATCTGATCAATTTCATGCTTCTCTAATGTACTTAATAAATGAGAAATTATTATTCTTGATCCATTAGATGAGTTGATTCATTACTAGTTTTGTGGTGTCCTGAACAATCCATATAAATGTTGTCATTAATGTGTAATTTCGTGATAAAGTCTATGTAAAGTACTTTATTCAGGTCCCCATATGTCTATTAGACCACTTAAGGGATGAGATAACGAATGTGGCTGTCCCCACACTCCGCCCCGAATATTTACTTTTGACTGAATGATGTAAGTGAGGAATCACTGAGAAGCCTGCTAGATTTTGTATTCATCTGATCGATTTCATGCTTCTCTAATGTACTTAATAAATGAGAAATTATTATTCTTGATCCATTAGATGGATTGATCCATTACTAATTTTGTGGTGGCTTGAACAATCCATATAAATGTTGTCATTAATGTGTAATTTCATGATAAAGTCTGTCTAAAGTACTTTGCTATAAATATGATCTATGAGTTTTTTAGAACTTTGCTAACCTATGGTTTTTAAATAAATGATACATTCACAAAGATAATATCACTTATGTAAGTTCACATAACTGAAATCATGGCAAATGGAAATAACGATCATTTGATTTTTAATCACAAGCAAGGATTCCGGGATTGTGAAGCTTATGCTAAGTTAGAGAAACGATTATTTACAACAAACCGATTAAAATTTATCGAATCATTGTCTAAAATCATTGCTCTAACTTAGCATAAACTTCATAATCCGGGAATCCTTGCTTGTGATTAAAAAATAAAAAATTGTTAAATCCTCATTTGTCATGATTTCAGCAGCATCTATAATTCACCAACTACAAAGTACCTAAACAAACATATGAAAGATTAGTTAAAAATTGAAATATGAATCATTTATATAAGGATCAAGTTAACATTTATACGAAATTCAAATTTATTGTTGAAACATCATATCGATCATCAAACAACCAAAAAGATTGAAAGCTTCACTAAATTATATTTACATCTCAACACTGAAAATATTTTATATCCTAACACACTCATAGATTTTCATCCAAAAATATTGAAAATTTCACTAAATTTTATTTACATCTCAACACTGAAAATATGATACATACTAACACACTCATACATTTTCATTTATAACATTAGATTGCACCTATCAAGACTTTCTAACATTCTTAAACATCCTAACATTCTTAAAATTCCTAACATTCCTATTTCTATCAAAATTTCCTAACATTCCTAACATTCAAAGCTTCCTAAGATTCCTAACATCCATTCTTAATATTCATTCATTCTTAAGATTCCTATAAAAACTTAGATTGCAGATTCCTAAACATTAGATTGCACCTATCAAGGCTTCCTAACATTCTTAAACTTCCTAACATTCCTATTTACATATCCAACACTGAAAATATTTTACATCCTAACACACTCATAGATTTTACATCCTAATATTCATTCATTCATAACTTCCTAAAATTTTTAACATTGAAAACTTCCTGACATTCATTCTTAACATTCCTTACTCCTAACTTTAGATTGCACATATCAAAACTTCCTAACATTCATTCATGAACACTTCTTAACATGCTTAACATTCATTCTTAACATTCATAACTTTAGATTGCACCTAGATCAAAACTTCCTAACATTCATTCATTCTTAAATTTCTAACATTTTTAATATTCAACACTTCCTAAAACTTCCTAACATTCATTCTTAACATTTTAGACTTTCAACACTCCTAACATTCATTCTTAACATTCCTTACATTCCTTACTCATAACTTTAGATTGCACCTATCAAAACTTCCTAACATTCATTCTTAGCATTCAACACTTCCTGACATTCATTCTTATCATTCCTAACTTTAGATTGCACCTATCAAAACTTTCATTCTTAGCATTCAACACTTCCTAACATTCATTCTTATTATTCATAACTTTAAATTGCACCTATTCATTCTTAGGATTCAACACTTTCCTAACATTAATTCTTACCATAACATTTATTCTCAACATTCATTTTTAACATTCAACATTTCCAATTGCTAACATTCATTCTTATCATTCATAACTTTAGATTGCACCTATCAAAACTTCCTAACATTCATTCTTAGGATTCGACATTTCCAATTCCTAACATTCATTCTAAGCATTCATTTTTAACATTCAACATTTCCAAACATTCATTCTTAACATTTCCTAACTTTAGAATGCACCTATCAAAACTTCCAAACATTCATTATTAACATTCCTATCATTAACATTCCTAACATTCCTATCATTATTTACTTCGAAAATATTTTACATCTACATACATACATAAACTTAATAATACATACATTCATAAACATGCAAAAACATATTCTAAACATTTACCACACCAAATATGCTAAGTATAATATGTAAGTTCAATGTACATGTATTTAATCCAAAAAAAACGTTCATGAACATGTGAGTTCAATGTACATATGTATAATCCAAAAATAAATCTCCTCGATGTCCAAAACAACTACAATATATATATCAACAAAAAAAGAATAAGTGCGCCACTATCCTCCACTAGGGCCTTCCCTTGGACTCAACCCAGCCTCCAACATTTATAAAAACAAATTATGAATATCATAAATTATTTAAACAATTTTAAACTAAATTCAAAAAATTAAAATATTAAACTTATATATCAAAGAACAATTCAATTATTAACAAAATTACATCAAATTCTCTAAATGCAAGTCCACCACTATCCTCCACTGGAGTCTTCCATTTGACTCCAAAAGATCGAAGAGACCCAAGCTGCAACATGTATAAAAGCAATTTATGAATCTCATAAATTATTTAAACAATTTTTAACTAAATCCAAAAAAATTAAAATATTAAACTTATATCAGAGATCAATTCAAGTGTGAACAAAATTACCTCTGTGCCAATATCCACATTCAATAAAGAACCTATATCTTCACCCTCAATTTCCATATGTTCTCTCCTCTAAAATTTAAATTTTGTTAATAAATAAAACATAGTGCAAGCAAAAAAAAATTAAGCAATTAACTTAAAACCGAAACAAAAAAATTAAAATCATTAGCACACAAGAGATGGTAAATCGACTAAAAAGTTCGTATCTAAAGAAACTTGCATGGATAAGTCAAATTAACATCAAGATGCATAGTTAAATTAAAATTAAAAAAAAGGATAAAATATCGAGTTCAAACATAAATATAAATATGTAAATAATAGATATACCTCTCCAATATGCTCTACATTTTCTACATTTTGATTAGTGGAGAGTCGAAAATTATGTTCATTCATCATTCTGGAAACTGCAACCAATAAACATTTACATAATGTACTTATTACTAAAGAAATAATATCATACATATAATGTAACAGAAAGTTCAATTCAAAATGAATAAAATATTAAATAGATTGTCATATCATAATCAACAAACCTCTCCTAAACTCGATGTGTCATTGGAGATAACATCTGAAGCTATGTCACGACAAACCTTGGCATAAGCCCTGAGATCTCCAATGCTCATTCCATCTACCTCATTATTCGTTTTGTAAACAAACTTTTGATGAATAGTGGAACGATTCTTCTCTCGACCCAATCCCACATCTACTCCAACTAATGCCAACGTTAAACCATCGCCAACAAAATCCCTTGCAATTGTCCCAAGTTGGGATGTGGGATCCATATCTAATCTTAATGCCACAAGCTGTTAGTTTTTCAGAATTTACTTCAATCTAATCTAGGATCTTAACTGAGAGAACAACATGTATAGAATATCTATAGCATATCAATCATGGACACAATAATGCAAGCACACAAGAGACACAGAGTTTACTTGGGGAAAACCATAAATGTGAAAAACCCCAATAACTTCCTCAGAGATAGATAGAGCAATGATACAACCCAAGAATAAGAGATAGACATCTCCTAGCAGCAGCTTCTCCTCCTCCACAAGTGCCCCACTCTCCAAAGAGTGTGAGAGAGAATAGAATAATCAAATAGAGTGCCTCCCGCACTCTATTTATACTTGACTTGACTTGCCTAATAACCTTTACTAGGTCGGCCTTAACTTAACCACATAACATAATGCTGACTGGGCCGACCCCCAATAAGGTGGTCTAATAACCCTTTGACCCACATGGCCGACCCCCAATAGGGTGGTCTAATAACCCTTTGACCCACATGACTTATATAGGGCCGACCCCAACAAGGTGGTCTAATAACCCATCAAGTATAAGTTACGACACTTACAATATAAATGATGACACTTCTATATAGAGGAATAATAACATCTCTATAGGAATACAATATACATATATGTGAAATACATTCCGAAGTTACATACACATCAACACTCCCTCTTAATTAGGAAGGTATTTCTTGACACAGGTATTCTATCACAAGTCTTCTTCTCTAGATCATCGTCATCATCACTGCTACTGCTATCTCAATCAATCTCTAAATCTACTCGTCATAGGAAGTTCTACGGAGTTAGTCCTTTTTCATACTGGATGTAGGCCCACCACTTGCAGGTCTTCATCATCACTGGCCATACTGTGGAATCCTCAAGACTTATTACATGCATCACAAAACCTCGCAAGAGCATCCCAGGACTTATTACGGGCACACAACCCAACCTATCGATTCTCCCGGGGAGCTATTACATGTGACCCCACCACAAAACCTCAAAAGAGAATCCCAGGACTGATTACGAGCACACAGCTCAACCTATCGGATCTCCCAGGGCGCTATTATATGTGGTCACCACAAAACCTCGCAAGAGCATCCCAGGACTTATTACAGGAACACATCCCAACCTATCGGATCTCCCATGGCGATATTACATGTGGTCATGGAAAAACCTCGAAAGAGAATCCCATGAATTATTACAGGAACACATCCCAACCTATCAGACCTCCCAGGGCGCTATTATATGCCATAGGACAAAACCTCGAAAGAGCGTTTTCCAGATCTCCCAGGGAGCTATTATATGTCAGCAGTAAAACCTAGCAAAAGAATCTGCAAATCTCCCAGGGTGCTATTATATGTCCTCTCAAAGCAAAACCTTGAAAGAGAATTTCCCATATCTCCTAGGGAGCTATTATATGTCAGCGGCGAAACCTAGCAAGAGAATCTACAAACCTCCCAAGGTGCTATTATATGCTTATATGCACAACCTGTCCACGGCCACAGAGTATCAACCTGATACTCACCAGACATCATCTTGATGTACACATGATCATCCTGATCATCATCACTGCATCGTCCTGACGCATGTCATCTGGAGCAACATCCTAAAGCTCATCATCCATGATCATTATAATCATACAATGCATCCAGCTGATGAATACACAATATCTACCTGATACATATCATCATACATGATCTACCTGATCATACAATGTATCCACCCGATACATCTACAAATACATACAGATGATCCAACTGATTACATCCAACATCCAACATGATGCATACATACATATAAATGATACAACTGATCATATCCAGCATCCAACATGATGTGTACATACATATAAATGATCCAATTGATCATATCCAGCATCCAACATGATGCATACATACATATAAATGATCCACCTGATCATATCCATCATCCAACATGATGCATATACAGAGCAGTAACTGGAGCATCGTCCTGATGCTCATCATCCAACACTTACATCCATAGCCATGTGAAGGATCCTCCTTCCACCATGCTTGGAATGGCTTCATCAAATGTCTCCATCACTTCTTCCTTGAAGTGTCATCAATCTGAAGAACACCAAGCCTCCCTCTGAAGTATTCGAACTTCACTCTGGCTAGTGGTTTCGTCAGCACATCTGCAATCTGCTCGTCCATTGCAACATACAAGAGCTTCATTGCTCCTCTCTGCACCATATACCTAATATAGTGATATTTGATCTCAATGTGCTTTGACCTGTCATGGAACAACGGGTTCTCAGATAGCTTCACACAACTCTGGTTATCACAGAAGATACTAGTAGCCTCCAATGGGAGATCAAATAACTCAGACAGTAGCTTTCAGAGCCATACTACCTCGCAACTAACCGAACAAGCTGCAACATACTCTGCTTCAGTTGTACTTAGTGCTATGCAGGACTGCTTCCTTCTAAACCAAGATATCACACCTAATCCAATACTGAAGTAGCACCCAGATGTGCTCTTCCTATCTGCAGCACTGCCCAATCTGAATCAACATCACCCTGCAGGTTAAACTTTTGATTTGCAGCATACTTGAGCCCATAATCAACTGTACCCTTCAGGTACCTCTGAATATGCTTTATAGCAACTAGGTGAACACCTCTGGGATCCGTCAGGAACTGGCTCAATGTGTTCGCCGCAAATCAAATATCTGGTCTCGTGTTCGTCATGCACATCAAGGACCCAATCATCTGACGAAACACTGTGACATCAACCAGATCATATAAAGCATCACACAGAAGCTTCAGGTTCGATGCCATAGGTGTGGCCATGGCCTTGCAGTCCATTATTCTGAAACTCTTCAGGATCTCCACTGCATACTTCCCTTGTCCAAGGAAGATTCCATCTATACTCTGCCACACCTCCATTCCTAGAAAATAGTGCATCATCCCCAAGTCCTTCATCTTGAACTCGGTAGCAAGCTTCCACTGCGTGTCGGCAATCAATCTATCCTCACTTGTAACAAACAGGTTATCCGCATACAAAAGTAGTATCACTAGATTGCCTTCCTCAACCTTGTATTAAAGGTTGGAATCTTCTTTACTCTTGGTAAAGCCCAAACTGGATAGAAAGTTGTCTATCCTACCATACCAAGTTCTGCACATATATGACTTCTCGTCATGTGTCTCAAAACCTAGTGGTTGCTCCACATACACTTCCTCTTTGACTACACCATTCAAGAAAGTTGTCTTGACATCCATTTGGTGTATCTTCCATTTCATCACTACAGCCAGAGCAAGTACTGGTCTGATGGAAGTGTGCCTGGCTATAGGTGTAGAAGTCTCTTCATACTCAATCCCTTTTTCTGGGAGAATCCATGAGCTACAAACCTCGTTTTGTATTTCTCCATGCTACCATCTGCAGCATGCTTGATCTTATAGATCCATTTGAAATTCATAGCAGACTTCCCTTCAGGTCTTGGGACTACATCCCAAACATCATTCTTCATGATCGATTGATCATGGCATTCTTCCATTACTTCATCCCAGATCTTGGGAACTTCAATATCTTCAATATATTCAATAGATATCTTTGTTATTGGAACAAATGTTGTAGTCCTTCTTTTGTAGGTGAAGGTATACGATCTTTCCTACAAAACAAGTTAAATTGCATGATTAGAAACATCTCATAGTTTTCAGAACAAATTCTTACACATAAAGAAATATGTCATACAATCATGCAATTATTTTAGCCAATGCTTCAATACAACATTCATCCATATCCTGTAACTTTCTAGATGCCTTCCAATCTCTACCAGAACATTGTTAAGAGTTTGCACTACTCCCAACCTGTCAGCAAAGAGGTTTCATTCTAGATAAGTAGCAATGGAATGTTGTACAGTGCCATAGGCCACTTATCCATCACATGCATATTAGTAGTATACTGTTCATTAATGCAATTATTCTAATATGCATAATACACAACCTAAGTCTAGGAACATAAGCATATAAATCATTGAACAACATTATTTAAACAAACAAATATGTAAGAAATGACAATTCAAATACTTATCTTTGTTTGGTTGTTGGGTGGACTCCCTATGAATCTTTGCAACTCCATTCTGATGTGGATTGTGAGAAGTGGTCGACTCCCTCTGAATATCTGCATCCTTGCAGAAACTACTGGAGTGTGCTCCCTCTTGATCTTTGCTTCCTGGATTACCTGTCCTTGAACTTATATCCATCATCGCTCACTATGCATGCTTACAAGTATCATTATTGTGATATCCTCTAGATCTCATACATAATCATACATTCATTAGTAATATCTTAATACTACAGTAATTTTAAACATGTATAGTCATGATCATTTCAAACACATATAATAAGCATTAGCATTCACTGTTTTAAGGAAGACTTCTCTTACTCATGCATATTCATATTTGACCAAAAGACTTTTTTGGTTAGTCATATCATCAATCAAGGTAAGAGACATAATATGCATAAACCATGGATTACTTAAATTTCTAACTTCATAAATAATCATCATCAATCATGCCATGTATACTTATATAAGAGATCCTAACACAAGGTAGGATTCTAACTTGAAATAGGAAAAACATACCTGGATTAGCATGCTAGCTAGTTATGTCTAACATACCCGCGTAATGTTTTCTTGTTTTCTTCAATGACTTGTGCTAGTTACCTACATATCTCATAGGTTAACCATTATAGAACCAAGTTATACATACCTCGTAAGTAGATCTTCTATGTGATCCATGGCAATGGATGAACCTTTGTCTTCATGTCACCTTGGTCATATGTTCTTGAACTAGAACATGATTTGTCTTTCTTGATGTACCTTTCATGTTTGTGGACAACATCAACCTCATACGACATCACGATGCATTAGTACAATAATAAGTGTCAAAAAATCCCTAATCAATGAATATCTTCTATCATGCATTCATAATTTTACTAGAATGATACGACAAGTCTAAAAATAACCAAGATTGTACTAACTGTAATAATATGAAGACAAACATATCATAATCTTAATTATGAACAGAATTCGAAACATACCTGTCGAGATTGCTTTGTAATCTTTATGTAAGGCCTTAGCGTCATCTCCCTCTGAAACATGCACTTATTCACTTATGCAGGTGACCAATCCATTCTCTTCTAGGATTAACCCAATCCACTTGATTTGCAGGAACTAGATCTGGAGTTGGATTAGGGTTTGTCAGAGAAACCCTAAAAATTCAAACTTTTGAAAGGATAGAAAGATGCGCCTTGATGAGCTAATCAAGCCAGTATACTTATAATTTGAAAACTACAAAGTTTCACCCCTCAAAATTGCCTTTTGAAACTTTCGGATCTTCTAGATAGGATCCCGAACTAGGGTTTGATAAAGCCCAGCCTTCTACCCAACCAAAAAATTTGATATTGGTCTCTAAATTTTGATTTTGATGAGTAGCATTCAGCCGTGGTATCTGATTACAAAAATATCAACTTTTTCTGAAACCCTAATTCCCGGAGCCATGAATGAAGGTGCTCAAAATCCAATTATGTTTTGACAGAAATATGCACCTGATTATTTCTGGTGTAACTATGAAATTATGAATCCACGGGGTCTAAAAATTCTACCTGTGGTAGCCTGACCTATCATCTTTCCAAGCCCATAGGTCTAATCTCAATTATATTCTCTGAGAGAGAGTTATTCCAAATTTCGCAACGTGACCTGTTTATGGGATAAAACATAATAGCGAACTTGTATGGAGTGCCACGTGTCATTGGTTCACTTTCGGCCTCTGAACCTTCGGCCTGTGAAAGTAAGGTCCGTGCCCTACCTGTCGCTGTTTACAAAATTTCATTTGGAGCTTCCTAGCCCAAGTTATGACCTTTTTTCCTAGGTTACCTGTTTATGACTCAGATCTGGAAGAGGCAGAAATCCTAGATTGTACAGATCATAAAACACAAAGCACAATGAATTAGAAGTTTTCCTTTTGACACAAGGTACATATGGATCTGGTCTTCTCTCTATAAAAGTTTCAGATCCGAAAAATTCACCAAAATGGATTTATAGCAAAAGTGCTACGATGACTGGTTTTTTCTATATCAAGCCCTAGCATCGCAAGTGCAACAAGTGTCATACATGCCATACCATGCCTTCTTTTAGGCTAGCTCTGATACCATGTTAGTTTTTCAGAATTTACTTCAATCTGATCTAGGATATTAACTGAGAGAACATGTACAACATATCTACAGCATATAAATCATGGACACAATAATGCAAGCACATAAGAGACACAGAGTTTACTTGGGGAAAACCATAAAGGTCAAAAACCCAAATAAATTCCTCAGAGATAGATAGAGAAATGTTACAACCCAAGCATAAGAGATAGAAATATACTAGCAGCAGCTTCTCCTCCTCCACAAGTGCGCCACTCTCCAAATAGTGTGAGAGAGAATAGAATAATCAAATAGAGTGCTTCTCGCACTTTATTTATACTTGACTTGACTTGCCTAATAACCTTTACTAGGTCGGCCTTAACTTAACCACATAACATACTGTTGACTGGGCCGACCCCCAATAGGGTGGTCTAATAACCCTTTGACCCACATGGCCAACCCCCAATAGAGTGGTCTAATAACCCTTTGACTCACATGACTTATACAGGGTCGACCCCAACAAGGTGGTCTAATAACCCATCAAGTATAACTTACGACAATTACAATATAAATGACGACACTTCCGTATAGAGGAATAATAACATCTCTATAGGAATACAATATACATATATGTTAAATACATTCCGAAGTTACATATACATCAACACAAGCCTGGGTGGGAGAGATATATGGGGTGGAGGTTGAAGAGTTGTAGGGTCTCTAAGAGCACCTTTTTTATTATATATTCGACCCTTTCCAACTCCATAAAATTCAAAATGAAGATCAGTATAGTCTAGGAACCTCATCGTTCCATGAAAACCGACCATAGTCTGCAAGGAACCGATCATATATTAGATGTGCAAGTTCATGGTGCTTGAAATATTGCACTTTCAACATTTTTCGCTTTAGACCTTCTTTGCAGACTCTCTCCTTCACAACAACCCACTTGTTCGGACCCATCACATGTGCCCTTCATCTTCGCATCAAATCAACAAAACCATTCGTAGTTGGTCTGAGATCCTCATATGCCTCAATGAATTTTTGCAATGATCCCAAAACAATCTCCAAAATTTGTTTTCTCTTTGGAGGGAGATCCAAAGTAGAAAAATATTTTTCCAACTTGTCGTAGTGGGATCTACAACTTTCAAGAATCGTTTGATTAACACCACTTTCCCATGGAAGATCCTCAGGTAAATCAGATGGATACGTTGTCATGGGTGTACAACCCTTGGTTAGTTCAACATATTGCGTCCTGGCTTGACCTTCATCACTCTTTGTAGAATGACGAGCCTCTTGATCTGAACCATGCTCTGCTTCAAATAAAAACAGAGTTATGTGTAAACATGTACAAACTTTGCGTACACACAAAAAAAAATTGTACACATGTATTAAAAGATTGATGTTCATACCAACAGAAGGTCGAGATCGATGTTCTCCCATAGAAGATAAAGGGGAATCATCTCTACCCCTATCGCCTCGCCGATGATCAAATGAATGTGAACTATACAATAAACTTGAATCCCGAGGGGAAGTCGACAACCTTCGATTATCAATTGGGAACCAACTCCCGAAGAATGTGAAGACCTCCTACGCTTTCACCTCAAAGACTCCTCTCTTTCCATTTAATACGATATCTACACTTACATAAATATCAACTCATAACATATTCAAATTCTACATGTTAATTCTACAAATTCTAAACACTAGCTGCTAAAGAAACTAATTTATTTAATAAGGACCTAGATATACCTAATATCATCTAATAGTTCTTAAAATGAGCATAGCTAATATTGTTGTATGTATGAGGAATTAATGTGCCAATCTTTTAATTGTTTTTGATGTTTAAAATGAATGGAAGCAATATGGTTAAATATTAAGTGAAGGTTACATTTCTTTATGTCAAAAAATGAGTTCATGAACATGTTAAATTTTAATTTAAATCCTAAATTAATAACTTATTTGATATTTTAATAATTTAAACATAAATTATATCTACAAATATTTTCATTATTCCATAGAATCATAAAAAATTGACGATTCATGGTATTATCTTTCCCGAGTTTGCCATGTTTTTCGAGTTTTCCATGTTGCACGATGGTCTTGAGTTTTAATCTGGTAATGGTGACGATTCATGGTATTATGTTTCCTGAGTTTTCCATGTTGCAACCAAAGAAAAACATAATCCCAGGAATCGTCACCTTTACAAGGCTAAAACTCAAGACCATCGTTTTCCATCAATTAGTTTCTCAATTCTAAATGCACGATCATAGGGCATGAAATTCTAAAAAAAAAATGCACGATGTTATCTCTACGACGATGTTTTCTATGGTTTAACAGACATAGGAGGGAGAGGGTGTTTAATAGAGAAAATAATGCACAATTAAATAAAGCCTAGATAGTGCCACTGGTAAGTTAATGGGTAAAATCTACCTTATTGGGGCCGAACACCTAATTTAGGACCATAATAAATCTTGTGGTTTTATCAAAATTGTGGTGCCAGTTTTGCATTACAATAAACAGAACATGTGGTTTATAAGTGTGTTTCAATTGGTATCAGAGCCACATTGGATTTCCCTCCCTGTGGTCAGGTGACAGAGTTCACCCAGTGATAGAGCTTTTGGACAAGCTTACAGATACTCTTTTCATAAATTTAGACTTTTTATACTAACTATATCCTAATTATTCATGTATCTAAGACTTTAAGCAACTCTTGTTACGTAAGCCACTCTGTAGTAGCAAGATATTCTCTTAGGGAGGAGCAAGATGGTTATCGCACCTCCTTCTTTCGTCTAGGAGAGATCCTACCTCGTCTTAATTGTAATATGGGTAAAAGTATTATTAATCTTAGTTTCTTCCCTTATTAATCAGGGCGTGCCTGGGTATTTGTAGTAATGTTTTGGAGTAATTAATTCAATGTGAAATTAAAGGTCTGTTTAAGCTGGACAAAGTTCATGAACTCTGTCCATGGACAGAGTGCATGAGAAATTAAAAGGAAAATTTAAATTTCTCAATTTATTAAAAAAAATCAAAAAACATACCTATGTTTAACTTTTATTTTCATGGACAGAGTGCATGAGAAACTAACCTGTTTATTTTCGATTGCCGAAACCCAACGGAGAAAATGAATGTGAGCGACCGTAGACGATCAACGAACCAAGCCGAGAACGAAAAATCCAAAGAGAACCTGCCAAAAATGAACAACCATTAAAAAATAGAAACTAACAAAACGAAAATTAAAAAAAAAATAAACGAATTTACTTGACGCTGCCCACCTATGCAACGAACAAGCATCACGAGGACCAACTACCATGCGAATCGGATGATGAATGGGGTGGCGCAAACAGTTTTACTGAGCCAAGAAGGTGGCGCGAACAATGCAGAACACCAGACAAAATGGTGGTGAGAGATGGTGCAGGGGGAGCAGCGTGGAGCAGGGTGGAGCATAGATGGCATAGGGTGGAGTAGCGTGGCGAGAGGGTGGCGCAGGGTGGAGCAATGTGGAGCAAAGGTGGAGCAGATATGGCACAGGGTGGAGTAGCGTCCCAAAGGGTGGTGCAGGGTGGAGCGAAGGTGGCGAGAGGGTGGCGTAGGGTGAAGCAGTGTGGAGCAGAGATGGCATAGGGTGGAGCAGTGTCACGCAGGGTGGAGCGAAGGTGGCGCAGGGTGGAGTCTAGCAGTGGGTCCAACAGGGTCCAGCAATGGTTCCGGAAGAGGGTCCAACAAAATCTGCAAGCAAAAATGCAAAGCACAGGTCGCGACCAAGCTTTTATGCAGAAAACTGATTCGGCCAAATAATTATTCAGCTGAATAATTATTCCGGTGAATAAATAAAAAACGTCGGACATTTTCACGTCCGGAAATCCCTCGCACACAAATCAAGGTCTCCGTTCGTACTAATGGTGAACCATTAAACGTTATTCGACCGAATAATGTAGCACTTATTCAGCCGAATAACCTAATTTACTCGGCCGAATAAATTAGTTTATTTGGCTGAATAAATTAATTTATTCGGTTGAATAGCTTCCGTTATGTCTCTTCGGCACCCGATTCTCACGGAAGTGTTACCCACCTTCATATTTCCACCCAGATGCCCAATGAGATGGTTGATTTAAAAAAGAATAATAATGAAAATCAAACAAATAATAGAGGTTTTGCGAGGCCCCCTTTCAGGAGACCTTATCAACTGCCCCAAAATACACCACCTCCTAATCCGAATGAAGGAATGACTTCTTAAGAGATTTATGCTATCTTTAAATCTCTTGCCACTAAAGTACAGAATGTCTCTGAGCCCTCTGATGATCAAATTAATCAAGACCCACAAATACCACAAGAAGAAGAAGAAGAAGAAGACCAACATATTAATACTGTAAGTTATTTTTCTGAACTTCCAATGAATGAAGAAGAAGAACCTGAGACAGTGTTCAATGTTCAACATCCTTACAACACTAGATCAAAAGGACAACCTTCTCCTCAATAACCTTCCTCTTCAACAACAGTTCCCAAAAAAACTAAAACTATTCCCCAAAAAGATACAGTCATTTCGGAAATGGAGTACAGTCTAGATGACGATTGGAAAAGAGTAAAAACTAATATTCCTTTATTTGAACTTCTTAAAATCCCTTATATGAGAGATTCTCTACCTAAAAGTATGATAATCAAACAACCAAGGGAGACTCAAAACAATAACTTAGACTCTTATACCGAACCAGATGATCAGAAACCCGGAAGCAAAAGGACACCTCCTTTCTTGCTTACGTTTGAAATCTTCAATAGAAATGTACACAATTGTATGATAGATTCAGGTACCTCGTCCAACGTTATGCCCTTATCTGTCTACGGGAAATTGAATGCAACTTGGGAACCCTAACCTACTCAGATTGTTCATCTTGACAGATCTAAAGTAAGAGTAGCAGGAAGATTGAGAAATGTCTTGTTGACATTGTCTACTGATCCCCGAATCCACCAGACCATAGATATTATTGTAGCTAACATCCTTAAAGCTTATGGAATGTGGCTGAGAAGAGATTAGTCAGAGAAGCTAAAAGGATACTTTGCTACTGATTGGTCTCACTTATGGCTACCCTACAATGGACAACCAAATAAGATTAATATCAATAGGGAACCATTTATGAAGCAAACAATCACTGACCTTAATGATTCAAGTGAACCTGCTTCTTATTTTAGTACACATATCGAGCATTTCACATTTGATACTTTCTTTGGGGATTTTCCAGCTGATTCCTCACGAACTGAGAATATGCAAAATGAATCACAAATTGCCGATGTTACTTATGTACCATTCTCTGGAACTATTGTACATAATGTATATAGTGTTAATACTAATTTTAGGATTGATCCTATTTTATGGACTTTATTCTTTGATGGCTCCATATCTAAAGATGGATCTAGTGCAGGTTGTGTCCTAATTGATCCAAAAGGGACTAAAACCATGATTGCTTCCAGACTTGAGTTTGAATGTACCAATAACGTAGCTAAATAAAAATCCCTAGTTCAGGGACTCAAGAAGGACATCGATATAGGTGCACAGGTAATTGAAATCGTGGGAGATTCTGAGATCATAGTCAAGCAGGTAAGAAACAAGATACATTGCTTGTCTCCATGTCTAATTAATTATCAAAAATTGGCAAGAGATCTCACTAACTCTTTCTCTACGTTCAACATTAAATCGGTCCCCAGATCACAGAATTTTGATGTTGATCTTTTAGTTAATACATCATCTCCGTTTATTCCATCGGAAGGTTTGTCCCCTCAAATTTTTTCCATTGAACTCATGTACAGGCCTTCTATTCCTGATAACATAACAAATTGGAAAGTGTTTTATGATGACCAACAAATACTAGACTTTCTCACGGCCCAGGATACCTTTCAATATATGGCAATAGATGAGGTTGAGCATGAGAAATCTATGTCTGATCCTTCCAACATTATCCTGAAATCAATCATCAATGTAGTGAAATTCTATGACTTGCAAGAAAAGTTCAAACAAAAGACCAATTGTAAGAGCTAGATTTCATCTCTCAACTATGAGCCTGTCAACTTAGGTACTGAACATAATCCTCGTTTTATAAATCTAGGAGTTGACTGCTCTATTGAAGAAAGGAGATATTTTATCAAATTAGGAAAAGATTTCAAAGATGTTTTTGCATGGACATACAATGAACTCAGAACTTTTGACACTAGCATCATGCATCATAATATACCAATGAAACCATAAGTCAAGCCTCACCGACAGAAATTAAGGAAGATGCATCCCAGTTTGGAATCCTCTGTAAAGAAAGAACTTGAGAAATTACTGACAGCTCGAATTATATTCCCTGTCAAACATACACAGTAGATTTCTAACCTGGTACTTGTTCGGAAGAAGAATGGGGAAATCAGACTCTGTGTCGATTTCAAAAACTTAAACAGAGCTTCTAAAAAATAACTACCTTGTTCCTCCCATGGAGCAGATTCTACAGAAAGTAGCAGTGTATGAGATGTTTTCTCTCCTCGATGGCTTCTCAAGATATAATCAAGTCCTGGTTGCCCCTGATGACCAACTAAAAACAACTTTCAGGATCCCTTGGGGAACCTTTGCCTACAGGCGAATGCCTTTTGGGCTAATTAATGCAGGTGATACATTCTAGAGAGCTATGGATATATCTTTCACAAGTTTGATGCACAATTCTGTCGTTGTATACTTAGATGATATTACTATTTATTCTAAAAAATGACATGAACATTTGTCTGCTTTGAAACAAGTGTTTGAACGTTGTAGGAAGTACAGGATTTCACTGAACCCCAAGAAGTCCATCTTCACGGTTACAAAAGGTAAGCTTTTGGGTTTTATTGTTTCTAAAGAAGGCATGATTATCGATCCAGAATGCACTGAAGCCATTTCGAAGATCGGTTTTCCCGGTTCACACAAATCCATGCAATCATTTCTTGGTAAGATTAATTTTGTATGTAGGTTTGTTCCCAATTTTGCACAAATTGTTAAGCCATTGCAACAATTAGTTAAGAAAGATGCACAATTTAGGTGGTTTGAAGAACAAAGAAGTGCCTTCGTTGAAATTCGAAGATCCATTGCAGGAGCTCCTGCTCTGATGTCTCCCGACTTCGACAAAGATTTTATTTTGTATAACTTTGCTACTGACTTTTCCTATGCAGTTGTTCTGACACAGAAACATGATAATGATGCTGAAATTCCCATTTCATTCATGAGCTCAACATTTAAGGAAGCATAACTCAACTACTCTCAAATTGATAAGCAGGCTTACACGGTTCACAAAGTAGTAAAACATTACAAACCGTATTTATTGAAATCTTGAACTAAGGTCATTGTGCCTTATGCAGTTATCATAAATGTTCTCCCTCAGAAGGAATTAGGTGAGAAAAGGGCACATTGGATGACACCTTTGTAGGAATACAACTTGGAGATCAGACCAACAAATATTGTCAAAGGCCAAGGTTTGTGCCTGCTCACTGCTTAGTCAAATGATCGCGCACAACATCAGATTGAGTGGGAGCAGGAGGAAGATATGCCTATAGGTTCTGCTAATGCCATAGAAACTCCAACATCTGAATGGTACGATCATATTAATTTTTTCTTAAACCATGGGTTTGCTCCTGAAACCCTTGACTTCAAAAAACGTAGAGGTTTAAGATTGAAGTCAACTCCATATCAATTTATAGATGTTATTTTGTTTAGGAAGAACTATGATGGGGTTTTTCTCAGGTGTTTAAAGAAGAATGAAACTGATGATATTCTTTTGCAATTTCATGCAGGACTTGTTGGAGGACACTTCTCAGGAGAGACAACAGCCCATGATATTCTAAGGGTAGGATATTATTGGCCTACTCTGTTCAAGGATTCCTATGCTTATGTCAACAAATGTGAGCCTTGTCAGAAATGTGCTGGGAAACAGAAAAAACCTGCCTTCCCTTTGCAGCCAATCACTGTTCAGTTTCCATTTCAACAATGGGGACTGGATTTTGTTGGACCCATTAAACCTATTTCCTCCTTGCTACACAAGTATATCTTGACAACGACTGACTACTTTACCAAGTGGGTAGAGGAAGTGCCTTTCAGACAATGTAATACAAACCAAGTGATATCTTTCCTTGACAGTCAAATAGTCACTAGGTTTGGTGCCCCTGAATACCTTGTTTTTGACAATGCATCTCACTTTTCTTCCATCAATATTACACAATATGCCCTCGAAAAGGGGATCAAGTTAAAATTTCCTGCCAATTATTATCCATAGGGTAATGGTCTAGCTGAATCTCCTAACAAAAACTTGATAAACATTTTGAAGAAGACACTAGCTTCTCACCACAAAGATTAGCATACCCAGCTTTATAATGCTCTTTGGGCAGACATGGTTACCCCAAAGGCAGCTATTGGAAACTCTCCTTACTGTCTAGTTTATGGTAAGGAAGCCATCCTACCACCCAACCTTACAACTCCCTCATTACAACTAGCCCAATCCATTCAAGAAGATGATTCATCTCCTCTTCAGCAGAGAACTGATACCTTGCTTAAGTTGTAGGAATATAGGGAAAGCTCTAAAAACAAACTGTATCAACACCAAGAGTTGGTTAAAAGATGGTTTGATGAGAAATCCTCTTCTGACAGAGAGTTTTTAGTAGGAGATTTGGTACTGAGATGGGATAAACAACATAAGGACAAAAACGAATACACCAAGTTTCAACGCCTATAGCTAGGACCTTTCATTGTTACAGAAAAGATTGGTCCTAGTACTGTTCGGTTGCAGACACTAGAGGGAGTCATTGACACTTATCCAGTGAATGTTTCTTTGCTCAAGAAGTATTTTGTTTGAACAATTTGATGCATTTTTCACATAAGTTTGGTGTGTTTGATTTTCTTTTTGTTTTTGGTTGCTTTTTCTTTTTTATTAGTTTGTGTTTGAATAATTCCCACACATATGGAAATGGTTGTTGATCAGTCTGTCTCAATATTAATATAGTCTGAATTTTTTGAATGCACTATTAGTTTAAGCTTTTCCCAGCCTATGATAGAATCTATTTATGTAGAGTTCACAATCAATAATTGCAGAACCTTGATTGATACTTTCCCACCTTGATCCATCTTTGTACATGTTTTATTTGATTAAGTGAGGTTATGGCAGTGACTGGTTTTTCTTATCTTGTGTTTCATTAGGGCAATGCAGCATATCCTAATAACCTGGTCAACTTTATCTACTCTAGATCTTGTCATGGTCACCTTAAAAAAAAAATTATCTTTAATAGTTGTAGATTACAAGATGGGGGGTCTTATCACAAGCCATCCCATTAGGTTCATAGGTGTTTAGTGGAATGACATCTTCACATCAAGCCACCAAGCTTGGAGGATGGCTTTCAGTTTCACTGGAAGATGAAAGATCCTATCACAATTTGGTCCATTCATGATCTACAAAGCACTGGTGAGTAACACTACTATTGTGTGGTTACCAAGCCATGGTAGTGTCTTGTAATATATACCCTAATAAATCTTTATTTTCTTTTTATAAGAAAATTGTTTTATATAAGGACAGGGGGGTCTTATTACAAGCCATCCCTGCTGTGATCATGGATTTGATTTTGGACTGGAATTATCATTATGTGGTCACCAAGCCATGATAATTGCTTTTAGTATCACAGCTGGAAGACAAGAAGTCTCCCTATCGAGCTAGCTTGTTCAGTTTCGAGGTCAGGTTTGTGAATGGCATTGCCGACATCTGATTACCAAGTTAGGGTAGTGGTCTTATATCAACAAGGTCTTATGTGCATATTTTTATTCTCTCTCTTTAAAAAAAAATAAGGGGGATAAGAAAAATGTATATGCTGTCTATAATGCAGCTGTATAAAAATAAAGCAACCAATAAATCAAGGTGATCTGTATTTGGATATCCAGAGTGGTTCTAAGTTTGTCCCCAGGTTCAACTCAAGCCGTCTTCCTATGATTGCATAATGGTAATGAATCCATGTTATTTCTTACATCTCCTTATCAGATTTGCATCATCTTTAATTGATTATGGGATGGGAGTATATCAACCATATGTTTAACTCTGCTTGTTGTTTGTACTTCTTTATGAACTTGTTCTAAATTTCAGGCCGAAATATTAGTTGACTAACATGTTTTTTTTAAATGAAGCTTTTATTTACAGAGATAACTGGTTCGTCCCAACGAGTTGCCATTTGTTGTAGGTACAATAGATCCCATGTTCTAATGGAACACGGGAGCCCCAATTTTTTTTAATACAAAGCTAATGGGTTCACATTCCTTTGTCATTATGGGGTTTTATCATCATGCCTATTTCGATTTTATGCCTTTGCATTGTTTTGATATGATTAGAAATTTTTCCCTTTGAAAAATTTCTATTTTTTGACTGCTTTTCTAAGTTGCGGGAAGCTTGGAGTTTTTCCACCAAGTCATTTTCATCCCGCAAACCCGCAATCCCGTAATTGCGCAATGCAGGAGCTTGCTTTTCACTTTTTTGTGAGTTGTCATCCTGCAACCTGCAAACTCGCAATTGTGGATTGCGGGAAGAATTTGTAAATAGTTTCGAACTTTTCATTTTGCAACCCGCCACCCTCAATTGTGGAGATCGGATTGCGGAAAGAAGTTCGAAGTAATGAAGTGTGATGTTTGTCCACAACCCACAACCCGCAATTTCGGATTGCGGATTGTGGAAACGTTATTTCATTTTTAAAGGTTGTTTGCGATCCCACAACCTGCAACCTGCAATTACGGATTGCGGATTGCGAAAACCTTTTGATTGTCAGTTTTCAAATTTGCGATCCTGCAACCTGCAACCAGCAATTGCGGATTGCGGATTGCAGGAGCAATGTATATGCTTGTAAAATAAATTTCCTGCAACTTATTTTCTGCACCTCACTAGATTAGATTATGACCATTGATTTCTCCCGATCTGATGGATGAGATGGCGTCGTTTCATAACATGTGCAGTTTCTTCATTCTTCATTCTTTCTGGAAACCTGGATTTTGATTGTGATTTTCACCTTCGGCTGAATTTGAAGTCATAATTGTTGATTCGATTGATTAATAATGATAAGCCCTTAGAGTCAACTTCAAATCATGCATGATTTAATTCAAATGTACTTCATCTTAATCCAAAATCTAGTTAATGCATGTTATGATTTGTTTTGTTGTAGGTGGGATGATTGCAGTCCCCAGACCATAAGATTGTAATCACAGCAGTTCATAATACTTAATCATTATGGTTTTATTAGATCCTCTTAAAGACGAAGATAGATATAAGGCAATTTATTCATCCTCAAAATTTTACAGAGAACTCTTGTATTTAGTATTCAGAAGTTTTCTTCCAACAATCTCTTGTGTGAGCAATATGTAGAGTGATCACAAATATTTGGGCAGATTTTGTGAGGAAGAAGAAGAATTTCTGTCTCTATTGTACCCAAAACCTATGTCACCACCTTTTGATACATGTTTTCCTGATGAAAGCAGTGGTAGTGAAGAGGAGGTTTTTGAAATTCTATCCGTTTGCATGCAACTCCCTCAAACAGAGGAAAAGAAAATCACTGAAGAGACAATTGATCAAGATGACACCATTATCCACGATTTTATACTCGATGATGTACTTGTTACTCCGCCAGCTCCCGGGAAGGAAGATCCGCTGGCTGACTTTTTCATTTTTGAAGACGTTGTGGATCATCAGGAAGATCCTAAGGTAATTCCTCAAGAATATTTTTCAGATCTCTTGTTTCCTGTTATAGACGACCAGTAGGTCATTGTTGAATGTCACGATTTTGTTACGGGATCTATCTCGAAATTAGGAGATGAATCTTGTTTGGAAATTTTGTTGAAAGCTTGGAGAAAATAACTTTTCATTGTACTATTTAGATTATTTTGGCATGATGATCCCTATTTTTATGGGAATTTATCCTCTTCTTTCCTAGGTAGAATTGTTTTAGATTTAACACACTTTGTTTTCCTTCATTGGAAGACATATCCTTTTAGGATCAAAACCATAAGTGTCAGCTGAGGCCTTTGTATCCGTGGGAGATCACTATTCCAAACAACTCGAGGATATGGTAATACTTGCATAGGACTATTTGAAGCCTTTGGATGGGTTTTCTTCCTCGGTTGTGTTGGAGAAAACTCATTATGGCTTGGGGTAGACCACAACAGATAGCTGACTACCAGAAATTAACTCAATTCTCAGAACTATGCTATATAAATGACAATGCTAAGATAATGGAGAATGTAACCAAGCTCGATCCAAACGTTTGATGTAGATCCCCGTTGGAGCTTTTCCACATGTGCACTTGAACCTGCAAATTAGTCTTGACAGCCGATATACAACAAGCGCATGTAATGTATAAACAACATTAACATCATCAGTAGCAATGGTCCATGATATTATAAGTAAATGCAACCCAATATAATGTAAACAACATTCACAACATTAACGGACGATAATATGAGTATTTCTATTAATAAATAACCATAAATACAATGTGATACAACCTCTTGTTGGCAACCAATCTGAACCAAGATCTGGATCAATCCACTTGTGCCTCCACCACTTCAATCCTCCTTGGAATGGAAAACTCAAACTATGATAGGAGTTTGGAAGGTGAACATAGAAGGATCACAACTACAAGGATCAATGAGTGTAGACTCAAGATAAGGCAAAAATCCACTAGAGTTCTCTTGCTCTTCTTTCTCCTCCCGTCCATAAGCCATATATGCTCAATATATAGTCCTTCCAAAGGTAAGTGAAAGGACACATCGAGGCATTTAAGGGAAAATGGAGGGCCAAAGGTAACCCTATGATCACTTTTTGGGAGTAAAAATAAATTAACTAGTGATTTTTACCATTTTACATGCTACCTGTGGGCTATAATGATGCAGAAAGCGTACAAGGGAAAAAATGAGGAAATAGTAGGTCTCAAGGATATAAAGTCGATCTGAGTCATTGAAATGGATCCTATAGGCCAAAGGGTGCTGATGATCACAAGGTGGAATATTACGTTGTAACAGATGCCCCCTAATGTGTGAGGTCATAGAATGATGCTACGATGGCTGAAATACATTATAAAACTCAGAAGTGGAGTGATGGAAACACAAGTGGAAAGAGCAGCTCACTCGTCATAATACAATAGTATTCCTGAATACATGTCGGTATAGTTCAACAATCTGATACAATGGCCATGAATAGGCAGTACATAGTGAATACATGTCATAAGTGATCATAGCCATGATATTGCTATAGTAAGATATGGTTTCCTGCTGAAAAGGAAACAACTGGTGCAAACTGGAGGTACAAACTACTGATATCTGAGAGATGATATCTCAGATGTAAAGTCAAAGTCATAAGTAGCATACTGAATGCCACTATCGCCTGGGGTCTTCTACACAAGTCTTCGACGGTGCAAGTCCCATCTAGTGAATAAAGGAGTTGAAGTCGAACTTGATGTGACATCGTCTAATTATCGGTCAATGATGCATACCGTTAACAGACACGAGATGACCCACCAATAATGAAAATGGGCATCAAGGCATATAGTACAATCATCAAAGTTTGAATAGATGTGTTGAAGTTGAACACTAGGATGAATCCATCGATCAGGGGATGTTGATGTATTCCCAAAACTATCGATGGCGAGAGAACCTGCCACTAATGACTGAAAGCCTCAAGGTACTCAACCGAACTCTAAGCCTCAAGTCCCGAAATAAATGAGTTGAAGTCGACAGAACGAGACTCGCTGGAAGGAGGGAATTAAGACATCCCCCATCAACCAGCGCGAGGTACCAGCTATGCTGAAATATTTGGATCTCAAGTGAAACGGACTGACACAATAAGGATGGCCGACATGCAATAGTCAAGAAATATGAGGAGTGGCCAACTCTGGTTTCAGGACTTCCTTTGAACAAGAGCATGAGTAGATGGATAGACTCAGGCAGTAGAGACTCAATATAAATTGTGCGATGCAGGAGGCATCACAAAGGGCTCCATAATGAATGGAAGGTTAACCAATCAGTGGAGAAACTGAGAAACAAGTACAGCTCCTAAGGTCCAACTATAGTCCCGACTCATAATGTACGGAGTGGAATGAATGCTCAGTTCAAAGGTGACACAACAGCTACCAATAAGAAGTAGTAACCATAATCCCATCCGGCTTTTTGGAATATTTGATTTTTTTGGTGTTTTTCATATTTGGAAAAGCTTGAAAAAGAATAAAATTGCTTATAGTACAACAAGTGAGGGAGCAAGTGTCAAATAGCTAGCAGACTAGTCCCAAGTAGTGGAACATACCTATGATCAATGAAAGGAAGCGTGTGCAGGATGTGGACACTCGGAGGGGTGTTCCCTCGGGGTGAAAAGGTCATCAAATTGTGAAGGACAAATTGAAGCTCTGTAGGGCTTGACAAGAAAAAAGTGCTCAAGCTCCAGGCTAACAAATGAGTGAGCGGGAGCCGGCATAAGTCTCAAGCAACAAGCAGGATGATGCAATGCAATCACAATCTGATATAAACGGGGGAGTCCTTATGGGAGATGGCCAGCATAAGATAAAGTAGAGTATGAGTCTTCATCGCAAAGTCATGATGTGACTATAAAGGACTCCCTATCCTAAGGACAAACAATGACATGGGCACCATAATGCATAAAGGGGGTCTAACTAGGGTACCCATGTTTGGAAAGGCCCCCATAATGCATAAAGGGGTCTAACTAGGGTACCCATGTTTGGAAAGGCCCTACCACCACATAACAACACTTCTATAATAGTGTGAAGGTTCCATATCGGTTACGAAGTAGGGTAGCACCTAGGGTTTATGAAAATGGTCAAAAGGTCAAATGCATAATGCATGTGAAAAATGGTATCTAACCTATATGATGGGTGTGAAATATACCTAACGTAGGAACGAAATGGTCCAAAACAACTCTCGCCAAAGAAATCTGATAAAAAATGCTACTCCAAGACGTTATATTAGTCCAAAACAGTGTAAAATGGTGAAAACTATAGACGAGTGGGTTTTGAAAATTATAAATAGTAACAAAAATTTAAAATTTACAATTCATTTTTACTATTCACGCATTTGGAGATTTGTGGTTAGTTTTCACCTCGAAGTTCAACTATCAATTCTGGGAGCTACAGGCATCTGTTGATCGAACCATCCAGAGAAGGTTGGTAGTCTCATCCATAACTTCAATTTTATTGCTTTAATTTCAGTTTTTAGTGGTTGGATTTTTAGTTTGGCCAAGCCCTAAATGGCTTCGGTGCTACCCATGGGATACTACTATGCGGGTCGCAGGTAGGGCACCATACTCGTAGTCAAGGCATAGGTTGACCGTGGGTACCCGCCACTATATGGAAATTTTCCTACGGGTACGGCCGTGAAGTTGATTTTGCAAATGAAATTGACTAAAATCTTTGTTTTTTCTCACTCCAGGATGGTTCTAGAGTGGAGGGAGAGGGAACATGACCAAGTAGATGAGGTTGTCCACAATGATGTGCAAGCACAGCAAGCATTACAAGCATGTGGGTTGTATAAATTTTGGAGTATAGGGGGTTTACGGGCCCAAAACCTACTACTCCGCCACTTGATAGGTTATTGGGATGTTGATGCACAGAACTTCAATCTCAATGGGAAAATCCTCACATTGGAAGTGGAAGACATATACTTCATTACCGGTTTGTCTCGTCGAGGTGAGGTGGCAAGTCTTTGGTCTCGTACTATGGGTGGTGGGATTCCCATCCTCGACTATATAGAGCGATATTTTCCTGCAAATACACGAGCGGTGGGGAGTCAGGTGCCCATCAACGCCATAGTAAATTTGAGTATGAAGATTATTGTGGCTACCTTAGTGCAGATAACTAGTTCAAAAGCTTTGCACCAGGCATCCAAGCCAGTGGTGTTCTGTGCGTCACAGTGTATGCAGCCTATAGTATTTGATTGGTGTACCACGCTACTGGGGTCTATGAAGACCCAACTGACATAATTCAAAGAAGGGAAGGCAAAAAAATTCAGGTGCGACAGTATCTTGTGCAGCTTCTTCTTTGAGAGAGTTCCAGGGCTCAGTCCAAGGGTTAAAGTCCCTCCTCATAGTCTCCGCGATCCATCCTTGACCCGATGGGCCGAGATCTTGACACGACAGGGTGGTGGCCATTTGGCATCACCATATACTGAGGATTTCTTCCACTGGTGGGACTACTACCATTTTTGGACATATTTATTTATAAACTATGGTTCTCCGGTTCTACGATATGTGTGTATGTACAAATGTATGAATGTCTCTTTTATTTGTGTGCTTCAATGTGGATGTGACAAATTCCAATATAATACATAGTTAGTGTATGCATCAGATATATGGTTAACACTTCTTGGAACATGAATGTCTGTAATTGAAACAAAATGTTGCTCCAAGAGTCTTACCTATAGGAATTTCCGTAGTAGTATAGGGTCTCTTACGTGGTACTAACCATTCAACTGAGACACAACCAATTATGAATCCAGGCAGAATTCTAAAGACTGGATTCCATGTGAAATAGCATCGCAAAGTAGCTTAATCACGACACTATACTTAGCCACATTATTAGATGTAGGACCGAGACAGGCACCTCCTGAGGACACAACTAGATGGTCAGGTGAATGAATAACCCAGGCAGCAGAAGCAAGTTGCTGCATGTGACGGCTAGCACCATTCGCAAAACCTAAGAATGTAGGAAATTATGCTGACATTTGTCAATCAAACGGAAGCTAATCAGCAGACCCGAAAACCAAAAGCAAGCTAAACTATGTACAAAAATAGCTATACAATAGTATACAAAGGGAACTAGCTCGAACCAATGGTTCAAGCATAATACCACTTGAGGTAGAGCCCATTTCTAGGCTCCTTCAAAACATTCCCTTCATAATCTTCTAATTCATATCCTCCTTTTTCGAGGACATGCCTCACAATGTAAGGACTGTGACACATGGGATTAAACTTGCCTACCCCTAGGGGTTCTTTAGCTTGGTCATACAAGAGGACCAAGTCACCTTTAACATACTGACGGGGTTGGAAAGACCTATCGTACTGAACCTTAACATGACATTTATTGGATTCTATAGCCACGACGGCATCTCGACACTGCTCGTTGCTCTATATCTGTCGTATTAGGAAGGATCTCTATGACTAGTTTAAGTGAAGGGATTTCGCATTCAATCGGTAAAATCGACTCCACACCGCGTGTTAGCACTTAGATTTTATTCCGTTTGTAAGAAAATAAGACCTAAGGTAACCTATTTCAAACCAAGCTTTAGGTAGAAAAACTAGCCATTTTCTCCACCAGAGAGGGCTCTCTCTTGATATATATGTGAAGGCTAAAATATACAAAGGTTCTTTTAAAATTTCTCAAAAAATATTTTCTGGTCGAAAAGGTGAACAAGAAACATTGGGCATGGAGTCGAAGTTCTCAAAGTATAATAAACCAGTAAGAGATTTTCACCATACAGATTTACACAGAGGCAAGATAGTAATCATATTACAGTCAAGTTGATTTTTTCAGGTGATATAGAAAGAAGTAAAGACATTCCATCAACAACAGGCATCTATCTAGGATGAATCTATTGTCAACTTTGGAGAATATAGTGGATATTTAAACGCAATAAAATGAGGCATAACCAGTATGAATCTCAAGTTATTTCAATTGCTCATTTAAATATGAAAGAAAAACACTATGGGAGATATAACGAAGAAAATAAACATGCACATATAAAGATAAAGGAGAATAACAGACTGTAAAGCTAATTACTCATGAATCTCTGATATCAAAAGATAGGTACCATCACTGTACTGCTTTTATTTCTCAAAAATAGACTTCAAAACATACTTGTTTCTCAAAAAATTTCCAACCCCTTCAACAATGACTCTCATTGTTTTTATACAAAAAATTTTAGAAGAAGCTCCACATAACTGCTTCTTTTAACCAACAATTAAAAATGTTTAACTTAAAAGATAACTGTCTTCGAGCAACCCATAACTGTCTTTCAAATAATATTACAAATTTAAAATAACATGTCTTTTTTGCCACTTGGAAAAACTTTTTGGATATCATCTTTTTGCCACATGGCAAGAGTTTTAAGTGCATCTAGGTATGAACCGAATATCTGGTCTTTCCATACTTCTCCACATAATTCCACTGGTCAACCGTGGGTAAGTCATAGTTGGTCATTTCCTTCACCAAAACTCGCATCTCAATATGACCTGCATAAGAAACATGAAGAAGGTTTTCACAAGTTGAAATTAGCATATTTAAAATTTCAAATTCCCCTGACATTTTCTCCATTAAAATTTTTCCTGCGAGCATATGATCTAGCTGCTGGAAATTTCTGTGATCCATCCTTATATCAAACAGTAATCTTTTATATTCACTTGGAGGAATTAATTCATTCTTTTCGTTCCAGAAAGCTGGGAATCCTCTGTTTACTAACTTTTCAAACTGCTTTTTGAACTTGACTACTTCTTCCCTTATTTCTCCTGCTTTAGCCTCGACGTTCTCAACATGCGAGTATTTCCCCAAGATCCTTCTGGCGCAAGTGATGACAGAAATTCTATTCGTTATATTCACGGCTGCCAGGTCTGCCTTAGTTAGACTGTTTAAAAATGTTATCGCTCTCTGGGCTACTTCTTTCGGCTTTCTATTTAGGTTATCCCTGACTGCTCGACAACTTTCGAAGGCATCTTTAGCTACCTTTTCTTTAAATCTTATGTAATCCATATATGACCTAAGTTTCTCAACCTCTTTTATGATCTGGTCCCACACCATGTGCTTACACCCTTGCATAGCAGCTTGCCCTGTCACGTGAGCTACTAATCCTTTATTATTATTGCTCAATTCCTGATTCTTGGCCTGCAAAGTTTTTATTTCTTTCTCTTTTACTTCATTTTCTTCTTTCAATTTCTGTATTTCTGTCTTTAACAATTTGATTTCATTATCTTTTAAACTTATTTGTGACATTGCCTGTAAAATTCCATCCATTCCGGTCTTATCTTCTTCTGAGCTTGTCTGTACTTGCTGCTGGCTATTCTTTGCTAATTGTTTTCTTGTTGTTGCTAACTGTTCTTCTAAAATGATCTTTTCTTTTTCCCAATAATCCCTTTCGTCAGAAAGCTTTAACATTTTAGCAGTGACATCATTGACTTCATTAGATAGTTCTTCTTTCTCTTTTTCTAATACTGTCAATTCTACACCTTGAATAAGTACAGTGTCTAGGATTTTTAATTTTCGTCTTAACGTTAAGATTATATCTTCCTTTTCCTTGAGCAGTTTTGTAGCTGCATCTCCATCTTTATTAGTCAAATCTATTTGCAATTTCTTAATTTGCTGCTGTCGAGACTTATTCTCTGCCTTTTCCTGTCTCAACTGATTATTTAATTTGTCTACTGAATTCTTTAGCTTGTCTGCTCTTAATGTGGCCCCCAAATAGTCTGAATATATGACTTCTCCAGTTTGTCTATGTAATAAAATTTTATCAGGGGCATTTACTTTCGACAAGTCTATCTTCATCTCTGAGATCTTGCTTTTTGTTAAAACTGAAAATTTCAAAGAATTCTCTTTGATGTTTCTGCTGGTAAATAAGCTCACCTCATTATTAGATATACTCCTGACCTTTGGAAACAATTGGCTTGTTTGTTTTGCGGACTCCTGTTTATTTTTACTATGCTCATCAAATACATCCATGATGTTTCGGGGTCTATTTACATCACTCCCTATAGGGGTTTCTTCAATGTTGTATTCTTTCACTGTAACCTCTGGTATTTCATCTTCTGTTGTTTTTGCTTCTTCTGAAACTGTTGTTAATTCTTGTGATTCATCAGTTTTCAATTTTTTTCCTCTTTCAGTTTCTTCATCCTCAATGATCATAATGTCTTGTATAGGTCTTTTGGATGCCACCAATGTAGTATCTATTTTGCTTTCTGTCTCTGCGGTTGTTTCTATCAATGTCATTTCTTTGTCGGACGTATCCGGAATAATTTCTTCTTTGTATTCGAGCCAATTAGCTCTGTCCGACATTCCTTCAACAATCTGATGGTTTAGGGCCTTGATACGATGATCAGTCCTTTGTTTGGATATGATGTTTAATGGGTCATATTCCATAGCTACATCTGTCTCAAAATTCATATCTTTTAACAATTTCTCTATATACACAACAACGTTCTTATTCTTTATGGTGAACGGACCAAATGTGAATGGGTATTTAATGTCCGTTGCCTGTCTGTGAACTAAAAAATTGTTATCTTCCACAATCAACTTCTGTCTCAAAAATTCCAAGGCAAAAATCCTCAAAGTAAGGAAGGCTGGTAACACATAGGGTTTATGTCTGAACCCATACAATCTGATTATTGTACTGTCTTTCGATAAAAACCAATCTCCTGTAGCATATTCTGTATTCAATTGCATGGATACCTGCATTTCCGGCAGTACTCTAGTCAGATTTTTTCCGAAAATCATCCTATAAATCTCTGAGAGCATGTAGTTGATATAATTGAACATATTATTTTCCAGTAGAGTCGTGGAAATGATTTCTGGGAACTGCAATTCCTCTTGACTGGATACCATAATCATTCTCATTAAAAAGGCCTGAAACCTGAAATGTCGGTGGGTGGAAAAATTGACCATCTGGTCATGAATCCTTTCTGTTATAAATGTTTCAAAATTAAGTCGGGGTATTTGACTTTCGTCAATTCCCGACTGGATTATACTTATTCTGTACAATAGACTCAATTGAAACTCAGTTATATACAAATCCGTATCTAACCCTAAAATTACGGCCAACGGTGTCAAGACCAACTGAGTATTTTCATTAAAAAGATTGATATCCAAAGGGTAAGGGAGTTCTGAAATGCTGGTCTCGGGCCTGAGACATGTTGACAAAAACATTTCCCTATCACTTTAAGAAGCATGATGATAATTTTCAATAATTGAGACTTCGGAGAAAACCTCAGGGTCCAGGGTTTGGGATAAATCTACTTCTAGGGCTTTAATCAATTCGGCTGGCTTGATTTCACAAAGGACTCTGGTTTTTTGGCTGTTTAAAACGACTTTTTCTTCCCAGGAGTAATTTTTGACACACCACGAGATGAATTCTGGGAAAAAGGGGATTTGGTCTGGGCAAAAGGCTATTAAAGATGACTGGTGAACTCTATGGGGGTCTATACCCTCTTTTAATAACTCAGACAACCTAATTTTTATATCGGAGACAGGAAACCTAATTAGGGTATCGTAAACATCTTCATCTCTATCTTCTAGGGCATCTTTTGACCTAAACACGTCTATATCTTGCACAGTCTCCATTTAAACGCTTCTTTTAAACAAAGTTCCGTTTAAAAAGTGTGACAGGTCACCAGACCCTACCTGTAAGTGCTTGCCTTTCGCCTTCTGTCGCAATCGCCAGCTTCCACCAGTCTTCAGAGTTCTCCAAGATAAAGACACATGCAAAATGCTGTTATGTGGAGCCCTTTCTATTTTATATAAGCCCTTTTAACTTAACATCCTTGTACCTTTATGAACGCGGGTCATATCCGACCGTTGACCTTGAGGCTTTGTTTTTGGGCCGTAAGATCTCATCCCTCTTTATTCCACCCAGTGGTATCCATGATCGAAAAGGCTGTTTCCTTTTCCGGTTTGCTCCTTGCGCGGATTAACCACCTGTTGACACCTGTTATGGCGGTTTATCCTCCGCGACCGCTTTTCCTTATATCCCGTGTGCATGTTCCTGGCTGCGGATGAAACGTTGGCCGTTGATTTGATTGAGATATGTATCAGCCTTCCGATCATTACAAATTATAATGCCACGTGCCATGGTCCTACCAAGCTTTCCCTGTTCGCCACGTGTTAGACCCCACCTTGCCACGTAATGTATCCCTCCGTATTTCCATAATGGGTGGTTCCGTCCGGCGCTATGGTGGTTTCCGATACCACTCTATCCCATACGCGGAGGAATGAACATCGGACACGTGCTCTGGTGGTATTATGTCCGCTACCACCCTCCACCGTTTGTTAACGATCACTTTGGCGACGTGGGGGTGATATTAGCCATAGATCTCGATCTATCTTATCTCCGCCGGTGGAACTTGATCGGGGTTTAACATTTGCATATATTTGTTGGCGGACTTTGCAAATATGGGTTTTCCTCCTATATTTGTACATAAAAAACCTTCAATTCAACCCTTTTGTGAAGATTTCTTCTCTTTTAGGACATTTTAGCAAAAATTTTAGGTTTCCTCAGACCTGGTGTCAACAACTGGCTCCAACTGGGGATGCTATCCTCCCTGTGAGGTAGCAAAGAACATCGTAGACCAAGTGCTTGATCCATTGGGTTGCATTCAAACTATTTTTTTTTTTCTTTTTTTTGAATATTTACACTGTACAAAAACTCTCTTTCACTTCTATCTGTTGGGACAAATAATGTTTGAGGTGTCTCCCATTTACTGGCCCTCCAGGATAAAATTCTCCATTGCAATTTTTTAAGATAAATGCATTTTCTCCTTGGCATCCCGCAACAATATATGGACCTTTCCATAAATGCTCAAACTTTCCATGGTGATCTTCTTTTCTGGAATCCCACTTCAAAACCAAATCATTTATTTGAAAATCCCTTTCCTTAACTTTTCTGTCAAAAGTTTTTTTCATTTTTTCCTGATGCATTTGAGTCTTGTTATATGCTTTTTCTCTGACTTCATGCAACTCTATCATTTGATTTATTCTTCTTTGCATATGATTTGGTTCTTCATCAACTTCTTGTAATAATTTCATGACTGGCAATCCCAAAGAAACAGGGAAAACTACTTCTGTACCATATACCAACTGAAAAGGGGAAGTGCCAATTGCTCTTTTTGTACTGATTCTGTCTGCCCACAGAGCATATTTCAGTTTAGTGTGCCAAGCCCTCTTATTGTCCTCTAACAACTTCTTTATGATTCTTACTAAACTTTTATTTGAATATTCGGCTAATCCATTTCCTTGTGGATAATAAGCTGTTGAGTGATTCAGATGTATGTGGTATTTGTGATAGAAATTTATCATCTTTTTTGACTTGAACGATGGGGCATTATCTGTCACTATCCTTTTAGGACAACCAAACTTGGACAATATATTTTCTTCCAAAAAGTTCATAATCACTGTCTCTGTAGCATTTCTGGTCGGGATGGCCTCAATCCATTTTGTGAAGTAGTCAGTAGCAGTCAGAATCCACTTATGTTGTCCTGAAGAATTTGGGTTAATTTCACCAATAAAATCTAACCCCCACTGTTGGAAAGGTGCTTCAACTGAAATGGGTTTTAATGGAAATGGCAATAATTCTCTTTTTCCATCAAAAATTTGACATTCATGACATTTTGTTATTTCCTTATACACATCGGAGTACATGCTGGGCCAGTAAAAACCAGCTCTAAGAATTTTGTTCACTGTAGCCTTCCATGAATGATGTCCTCCACACATACCTTTATTAAATTCTACCATAATATGCTGTGCCTCATTCTCTAAAAGACAATTTAACAATATTCCTCCTGGATCTTTCCAAAACAAATTACCATCCAATATGCAAAACTTTGCTGCTTTCAGTTTTACTGACCTTGCCCTAGTTTTTTCCATATTCGCAGGCGCTTGGAGATTCTGTAAGACATATACGATATCTGAGTACCAGGGAGATAAAGAGAAATCTTCAATTATCTGTGACTTTGGAACATTTTCGGTCGAAGTTTCAGCTAGAAAATTTATACTGAGGGAGTCCCAATTCGTTTCTGTCATCATTTTAGCCAAACCTTGACCTTTTATCAGTTTGGTAGGTTTAATGTCCAAATCATATTCCAGCAGCACTGCTATCCATTTTGCTCTTTTCCCCTCAGGATCTGGTTGCGTAAGAATATCTTTTACTGCTGCTGATGGAACATGTGCTATTGTATGAGAATGCAAAATATATATCCTGAAATCTTTCAGTCCTTTCACCAAGGCATAAGCTTGTTTTTCCATGATGTTGTATTTTAATTCTGCATCTCTCAGAATCTTACTAAAAAATGCAATAGGCTGCTCTATACCTTCTTGATTCTTTTGCAACAATACCCCAGCCACTGTGTGTTCTGATGCATAAGTAAACATAATGAAATCCCTTGTATAATCTGGACTAATTAATACCGGTGCTTCAGTCAATGCTTTCTTAATGTTATCAAAGGATTTTCTGGCTTCTTCATTCCATTTAATTTCTCTGTCTTTTCTCAACATTTCCGTTATATTTCTCAAAATTTCAGCAAAACTGGGAATGAACCTCCTTAACCAATTTACCCTTCCTATGAATGACTGAATCTCTTTCTTACTCCTAGGGATTTCCACCTTTTGTATTGCAGATACTCTCTCCGGATCGATCTTAATGCCTTCTTTTGATATGATGTGTCCCAATAACCTTCCCTCTTCCATGCAAAAATGTGATTTCTTTGGATTTAATGAAATCCCAAATATTCTACATTTTATAAAAACTCTTTCTAGATGTTTCCAGTGATCAGCAGCATTCTTTGAATAAACAGTGATATCATCCATGTATACCACCACAATTTTGTCCCTTTCATCTGCAAATGCAATATCCATAGCTCTCTGAAATGTTGCGCCTGCATTCATTAGACCAAATGGCATTTTGGCGTACATAAACGTTCCCCAAGGAGTAGTAAAAGCAGTTTTTTCTTGATCTTCTGGATGAACTTTAATTTGATTATAACCCGAGAAACCGTCCAACATGGAAATTCTTTCGGCTCCCACAACTTGCTGTAAAACTTGGTCCATTTTAGGGAGTGGATAATTATCTTTCAAAGAAGCTCTGTTCAAGTTTCTAAAATCCACACACAGCCTTATTTCTCCATTCTTTTTTCTTACGGGTACTAAATTGGCTAACCACTTGGAAAACCTCAGAGACACAATTATCTTAGCATCAAACAGTTTCCTCACCTCTTTTTCTATCACTGGCAGTAGCTTGGGATTTATTCTTCTTAATTTCTGTTTAAAAGGCTTTTCATCTGGCTTAATTGGAATTGTGTGCTGTATAACAGAAATATCATATTCCTTCAAATCCTCATAGCTCCAAGCAAAAACATCTGAAAACCTTTTCATTACTTCCACACTTTTATCTTCTTCTTTTCTTGGTAATTTCTTTGAAAGTTTTACCAATTTGGGATCCTTTTCGGAACCTAAATTGTAATCTTTTACATCTTCAGGTTTTGGTTCAATCTTTGGATTTTTTACTACAACATTTTTATCAAATAATTTTTCTAAAGGAATTAAACCTCTAGGGATAACATTATTCTTTAGCTGAATAATATCCTTACCTCCGATCCTTTGCTTGAATTTTTCTGTTTCCTCCGGAGAATCCACTTCGTCTGGACCCATCTCACCACCTTCTGCATCAATAGATCTGTAATTGAACTCATCTGTCATTTCCAAAAAGCGTTTAATCTGTTGGTCATCTTCAAAGACCTGCCAATGTTTGACATTGTCTGGAATAGATGGTCTATGTATGACTTCAATATTATATTCCTTTTTAGAAAATATGGGAGTTTTGAATGCAGCTCCTGCAGTGGCCAAAGAATCTGCTACAGTGTTGCTAACTCGGGGAATTGAGATAACATCATGTTCATCGAAAAAATTTTCCAGTAAATCCCACACTTCATTCCTATAGGACCTCATTTTAGGGTGTTTGGTCTGATAAATAGCCTTTACCTGATTTATAACCAATTCAGAATCCCCAAATACCTCAATCCTTTTTGCTTTCAAATCTCTCAACACATTCAACCCCAGAATTAAAGCCTCATATTCTGCAACATTGTTGGTACATTCAAAATTCAATTGGTAAGAAAACATTAGAAATTCTCTGTCAGGTGTAATTATCCATACTCCTGCACCCGCTCCTTCTCTGCTTCTAGCCCCATCAAAGTGCATCGTCCAAGTACCTTCTCTTCTGATCTTTTCTCTTAACAATCTTTCCTTCTCATTTTCTTTAGGTTCGATTAAATCAATCTTTTCTTTAGGTTCAACATCATTGTACAAAATGCAAGAACCCAAATCGGTATCTAATGCATATATGGCATGTTTCTCAGGCTCTTTTAGATCACTTACCAAATAAGCAGCTCTCTTTTCAGTATATAACCTTCTATGTACCCCCAACACCGGAATAGTAGCGAAAGACATATCCATTTGTAGAGTTCCCTTTAACTTTGAATCCCACGACCTGGACAATAACATACCAAACTTTGCAGGAATATCAGCAACCAACACATCCATGAGAATACCTTTGGTTGGTATTTTACTGAGATTGACTGTCAAATCTTTTATCAAACCCAAACATTTAACTTTCCTTGAATCAAAAGAAAATAAGTCATCGTATGGTCTTGTGATTTCCAATCCCAAAGATTCTACTACAAGTTTGGGCATCAAATTATGAGAAGCTCCGGAATCCAACATACAGTTATGCACCACTTTATCATGAATATCCAAATTCACATAAAAGGGAGAAACTTCTTCCAAACTATTGTCTTCCATTCTTGATCCTAAACAGATATTAGGATTATCATCATCTAATTCCAAAGTGTCTATTTCCACCCGATTTTCTACCTGCATCATCTTAAAAATTTGTTCCTTGTATTCCTTGTTCTTTAATATTTCATTAAAGGGTACTGAAATTTTAACTTTTGACATTTCATTCTGTATGTTGAAAGGAACCAAATTTTTATCACCTTCCTTCATTGGATCTTTCTTGCTATCTGGAATTACCTTGGGCACATCCTCATTTTCTTTTCTTCTAATTTGTGTTTCAGACTGACTAGTAGAAGTTTTATCAGCATTTCTTTTTGATTTGCCTATTGGTTCTTTCCCTTTGTCTATCACAACATCCCGACTCCTTAGATTTATCTTTCTTTGAAGGTCGTTTATGGCATTTTGATAACCAATCTGGTATTGATCACTTCATATCTCCAAACTACAACATTCCCCCTCTGCCATGAACATATCATGCTCCTGTTTAGTCAAATACACTTCTGGATCAGAACTGCCGCAGTGGTGAATATCTCCTTCAGGTATCTCGGCTTCAGCTTCCCCAGCAATATAATTTTCAGGAAAAGGAGGTCGGATTTGATCTTCTTCATTCCTTGGGTTTCGCTATTCTCTCGGCCTTACGGCTGGAACAAAAGGCCTTCTAAAATTCGGGTTTCTGATTTGAGGTTCTGCTTGTTCTTTATTTGGAGCTTTGTTATCCACTACTAATCTCTCTAACAACTTTTCCATAGTTTTCATCATTGCTTCGAATTTTACGTCTGTGGAGGAAGAAGAGGAAGAAGCTGTATTTTGATTATCTTCCCTAATTTTCTTTCTATCCATATCTCTATGTCTCATTTTTCCAGAAGCCATCATATTAGCCTCAACTTCTACTGCATCTTTCATCATTATTGCCAAAGTAGTAGATCTTCTTTCTCTTAATGTGCATGAAAAATCACCTTCAAAAGCATCAGCATAATGTAACTTGGCTGCTCCCACTGGAGGTTTTATATCTGTAGGGATTGAATTGTAGACTTTCATAAATCTGGCAGAGAACTCTTGAACTGACTCAAAACCTCCCTTTTTTAGATTGTTATACTGAGTCAATACCTGCGAAGGATTTTTCTGATCTTCCCACCTTTCGATAAAAAGGGTTGTAAAGGCATCATAATTTGCAATAGATCCAGCGGCCAAAGCCCTAAACCATTTTTTCACTTCACCTCTCAAGCTTTGAGCAAACAACCTCATTTTAGCATCATCATAATCCACCTCTTCTAAATCAATGAAATCACTGAAATTATCAACATGTTGCTGTGCTGTATAATTACCCTCATTATCAAAAGTAAAGATTCTCTGTGCATAATTTTGAGGCAAATCATGTAAAACTGCTGGCAAAACCAAAGGAGCAAATTTGGAAGCCATGGGTGGTGGATTATAAGGTACAACAACCGCCGCCTGTTGTCTATTACCCTGTACAGGTATTCTTTGGGCTTTGGATATTTTAGGTTCTGTCCTCTCAGATTTTTGTAAATTTTCCCAAACAGATTTTAAAGAATAGTCCCACAAACTTTTTGGATCAACTTTTGTTTCTTTCAAATCAGAATCTGACTTAGTTCTAAGCAAAATATTTTCACTTGAACCAATATTTTCTTCCTCAAACAGATGTTCTTGTAAAGAAGGGAATATATTTGAAAATTGAGAAATACCTTCTTTCGTCTTGCCTTTGCCTTTCTCCGTCTTGAGGAGCTTTTCTGGATTGTCCACGCCTGAAAAGAACTGCGAACTGGGATTTCTTCTTGTAGCCACAATGTCTTTCTCAAATTATCCTCAAAAACTTCTAAAAACTGTCACAAGTGAAGTCGTCAGGGCAATAACTACAACCAACTTGTTTCAAACTTCCTTGCCCAAGAAATTTGAGCTTTCTTTGTCGTTTCTCCCAGGGAAAATTTCACTTTCGTTCCCCGGCAACGGCGCCAAAATGTTAGCACTTAGATTTTATTCCGGTTGTAAGAAAATAAGACCTAAGGTAACCTATTTCAAACCAAGCTTTAGGTAGAAAAACTAGCCATTTTCTCCACCAGAGAGGGCTCTCTCTTGATATATATGTGAAGGATAAAATATACAAAGGTTCTTTTAAAATTTCTCAAAAAATATTTTCTGGTCGAAAAGGTGAACAAGAAACATTGGGCATGGAGTCGAAGTTCTCAAAGTATAATAAACCAGTAAGAGATTTTCACCATACAGATTTACACAGAGGCAAGATAGTAATCATATTACAGTCAAGTTGATTTTTTCAGGTGATATAGAAAGAAGTAAAGAAATTCCATCAACAACAGGCATCTATCTAGGATGAATCTATTGTCAACTTTGGAGAATATAGTGGATATTTAAACGCAATAAAATGAGGCATAACCAGTATGAATCTCAAGTTATTTCAATTGCTCATTTAAATATGAAAGAAAAACACTATGGGAGATATAACGAAGAAAATAAACATGCACATATAAAGATAAAGGAGAATAACAGACTGTAAAGCTGATTACTCATGAATCTCTGATATCAAAAGATAGGTACCATCACTGTACTGCTTTTATTTCTCAAAAATAGACTTCAAAACATACTTGTTTCTTAAAAAATTTCCAACCCCTTCAACAATGACTCTCATTGTTTTTATACAAAAAATTTTAGAAGAAGCTCCACATAACTGCTTATTTTAACCAACAATTAAAAATGTTTAACTTAAAAGATAATTGTCTTCGAGCAACCCATAACTGTCATTCAAATAATATTACAAATTTAAAATAACATGTCTTTTTTGCCACTTGGCAAAATTTTTTGGATATCATCTTTTTGCCACATGGCAAGAGTTTTAAGTGCATCTAGGTATGAACCGAATATCTGGTCTTTCCGTACTTCTCCACATAATTCCACTGGTCAACCGTGGGTAAGTCATAGTTGGTCATTTCCTTCACCAAAACTCGCATCTCAATATGACCTGCATAAGAAATAGGAAGAAGGTTTTCACAAGTTGAAATTAGCATATTTAAAATTTCAAATTCCCCTGACATTTTCTCCATTAAAATTTTTCCTGTGAGCATATGATCTAGCTACTGGAAATTTCTGTGATCCATCCTTATATCAAACAGTAATCTTTTATATTCACTTGGAGGAATTAATTCATTCTTTTCGTTCCAGAAAGCTGGGAATCCCCTGTTTACTAACTTTTCAAACTGCTTTTTGAACTTGACTACTTCTTCCCTTATTTCTCCTGCTTTAGCCTCGACGTTCTCAACATGCGAGTATTTCCCCAAGATCCTTCTGGCCCAAGTGATGACAGAAATTCTGTTCGTTATATTCATGGATGCCAGGTCTGCCTCAGTTAGACTGTTTAAAAATGTTATCGCTCTCTGGGCTACTTCTTTCGACTTTCTATTTAGGTTCTCCCTGACTGCTCGGCAACTTTCGAAGGCATCTTTAGCTACCTTTTCTTTAACTCTTATGTAATCCAGATATGACCTAAGTTTCTCAACCTCTTTTATGATCTGGTCCCACACCATGTGCTTACACCCTTGCATAGCAGCTTGCCCTGTCACGTGAGCTGCTAATCCTTTATTATTATTGCTCAATTCCTGATTCTTGGCCTGCAAAGTTTTTATTTCTTTCTCTCTTACTTCATTTTCTTCTTTCAATTTCTGTATTTCTATCTTTAACAATTTGATTTCATTATCTTTTAAACTTATTTGTGACATTGCCTGTAAAATTCCATCCATTCCGATCTTATCTTCTTCTGAGCTTGTCTGTACTTGCTGCTGGCTATTCTCTGCTAATTGTTTTCTTGCTGTTGCTAACTGTTCTTCTAAAATGATCTTTTCTTTTTCCCAATAATCCCTTTCGTCAGAAAGCTTTAACATTTTAGCAGTGACATCATTGACTTCATTAGATAGTTCTTCTTTCTCTTTTTCTAATACTGTCAATTCTGCACCTTGAATAAGTACAGTGTCTGGGATTTTTAATTTTCGTCTTAACGTTAAGATTATATCTTCCTTTTCCTTGAGCAGTTTTGTAGCTGCATCTCCATCTTTATTAGTCAAATCTATTTGCAATTTCTTAATTTGCTGCTGTCGAGACTTATTCTCCGCCTTTTCCTGTCTCAACTGATTATTTAATTTGTCTACTGAATTCTTTAGCTTGTCTGCTCTTAATGTGGCCCCCAAATAGTCTGAATATATGACTTCTCCAGTTTGTCTATGTAATAAAATTTTATCAGGGGCATTTACTTTCGACAAGTCTATCTTCATCTCTGAGATCTTGCTTTTTGTTACAACTGAAAATTTCAAAGAATTCTCTTTGATGTTTCTGCTGGTAAATAAGCTCACCTCATTATTAGATATACTCCTGACCTTTGGAAACAATTGGCTTGTTTGTTTTGCGGACTCCTGTTTATTTTTACTATGCTCATCAAATACATCCATGATGTTCCGGGGTCTATTTACATCACTCCCTACAGGGGTTTCTTCAATGTTGTATTCTTTCACTGTAACCTCTGGTATTTCATCTTCTGTTGTTTTTGCTTCTTCTGAAACTGTTGTTAATTCTTGTGATTCATCAGTTTTCAATTTTTTTCCTCTTTCAATTTATTCATCCTCAATGATCATAATGTCTTGTATAGGTCTTTTGGACCCCACCAATGCAGTATCTATTTTGCTTTCTGTCTCTGCGGTTGTTTCTATCAATGTCATTTCTTTGTCGGACGTATCCGGAATAATTTCTTCTTTGTATTCGAGCCAATTAGCTCTGTCCGACATTCCTTCAACAATCTGATGGTTCAGGGCCTTGATACGATGATCAGTCCTTCGTTTGGATATGATGTTTAATGGGTCATATTCCATAGCTGCATCTGTCTCAAAATTCATATCTTTTAACAATTTCTCTATATACACAACAACGTTCTTATTCTTTATGGTGAACGGACCAAATGTGAATGGGTATTTAATGTCCGTTGCCTGTCTGTGAACTAAAAAATTGTTATCTTCCACAATCAACTTCTGTCTCAAAAATTCCAAGGCAAAAATCCTCAAAGTAAGGAAGGCTGGTAACACATAGGGTTTATGTCTGAACCCATACAATCTGATTATTGTACTGTCTTTCGATAAAAACCAATCTCCTGTAGCATATTCTGTATTCAATTGCATGGATACCTGCATTTCCGGCAGTACTCTAGGAAGATTTTTTCCGAAGATCATCCTATAAATCTCTGAGAGCATGTAGTTGATATAATTGAACATATTATTTTCCAGTAGAGTCGTGGAAATGATTTCTGGGAACTTCAATTCCTCTTGACTGGATACCATAATCATTCTCATTAAAAAGGCCTGAAACCTGAAATGTCGGTGGGTGGAAAAATTGACCATCTGGTCATGAATCCTTTCTGTTATAAATGTTTCAAAATTAAGTCGGGGAATTTGACTTTCGTCAATTCCCGACTGGATTATACTTATTCTGTACAATAGACTCAATTGAAACTCAGTTATATACAAATCCGTATCTAACCCTAAAATTATGGCCAACAGTGTCAAGACCAACTGAGTATTTTCATTAAAAAGATTGATATCCAAAGGGTAAGGGAGTTCTGAAATGCTGGTCTCGGGCCTGAGACATGTTGACAAAAACATTTCCCTATCACTTTGAGAAGCATGATGATAATTTTCAATAATTGAGACTTCGGAGAAAAACTCAGGGTCCAGGGTTTGGGATAAATCTGCTTCTAGGGCTTTAATCAATTCGGCTGGCTTGATTTCACAAAGGACTCTAGTTTTTTGGCTGTTTAAAACGACTTTTTCTTCCCAGGAGTAATTTTCGACACACCATGAGACGAATTCTGGGAAAAAATGGATTTGGTCTGGGCAAAAGGCTATTAAAGATGACTGGTGAACTCTATGGGGGTCTATACCCTCTTTTAATAACTCAGACAACCTAATTTTTATATCGGAGACAGGAAACCTAATTAGGGTATCGTAAACATCTTCATCTCTATCTTCTAGGGCATCTTTTGACCTAAAAACGTCTATATCTTGCACAGTCTCCATTTAAACGCTTCTTTTAAACAAAGTTCCGTTTAAAAAGTGTGACAGGTCACCAGACCCTACCTGTAAGTGCTTGCCTTTCGCCTTCTGTCGCAATCGCCAGCTTCCACCAGTCTTCAGAGTTCTCCAAGATAACGACACATGCAAAATGCCGTTATGTGGAGCCCTTTCTATTTTATATAAGCCCTTTTAACTTAACATCCTTGTACCTTTATGAACGCGGGTCATATCCGACCGTTGACCTCGAGGCTTTGTTTTTGGGCCGTCAGATCTCATCCCTCTTTATTCCACTCGGTGGTATCCGCAATCGAAAAGGCTGTTTCCTTTTCCGGTTTTCTCCCTGCGTGGATTAACCACCTGTTGACACCTGTTATGGCGGTTTATCCTCCGCGACCGCTTTTCCTTATATCCTGTGTGCATGTTCCTGGCTGCGGATGAAACGTTGGCCGTTGATTTGATTGAGATATGTATCATCCTTCTGATCATTACAAAGTATAATGCCACGTGCCATGGTCCTACCAAGCTTTCCCTGTTCGCCACGTGTTAGACCCCACCTTGCCACGTAATGTATCCCTCCGTATTTCCATAATGGGTGGTTCCGCCCGGCGCTATGGTGGTTTCCGATACCACTCTATCCCATACGCGAAGGAATGAACATCGGACACGTGCTCTGGTGGTATTATGTCCGCTACCACCCTCCACCGTTTGTTAACGATCACTTTGGCGACGCGGGGGTGATATTATCCATAGATCTCGATCTATCTTATCTCCGCCGGTGGAACTTGATCGGGGTTTGACATTTGCATATATTTGTTGGCGGACTTTGCAAATATGGGTTTTCCTCCTATATTTCTACATAAAAAACCTTCAATTCAACCCTTTTGTGAATATTTCTTCTCTTTTAGGACATTTTAGCAAAAATTTTAGGTTTCCTCAGACCTGGTGTCAACACCCCGTACTAGCTGGAACGGTGAGAACCTGATGGTAGTCTTGACTGCGGTTCGATATGCCCACAAAGTAGGATATAACATAATGTGCCAATTATTCTTACTTTGTTGGATGGTACGCTAGAGAATGGTCTTCAAAGACTTATTAGCTACTTCAACTTGACCATTCACTTGGGGATAGTAGGAAGATGAGTGTTCTTGACGAAACCCAAGATTGAGAGACAAATCCTCCATCATCTTGTTCTAAAAGTGACTGCCATGGTCAGTGACACTCTCTTTCGGAATATCGAACCGAGTAATGATCTGATTGAACATGAAATGGGATGCAATAGCACCGTCAGCTTTAACGGTAGGCATGGCCTCAACCCATTTGGAAAAATAGTCCATGGCCACTATCATATGGTGATGCCCCCCAGCTGAGGCTGGTTTGCAATCCATGAAATCCACCCCCACTTGGTGAAGGGACCGATGGTGATGAACGGATGAAGGGGCACTGGATGCAAGTGTATGTTTTGAGAAAACACCTGGCAAGGGTGACATCTCTTCACAGCATTAACACATTCCTTAAAGATGGAAGGCCAAAAATAACCAGCTCGCATAATACGTCGGGTTGTAGTAATCTTGGATAAGTGACCTCCACACACCCCAGCATGGCAATCATTCAGCACGTGCTGCACTTCTTCATGAGTCAAGCAATGACGGAGAATAGAATCCTTTCCCTGGCGATACAAAGTGTCGCCAATGATAGTATAATCTTTAGCGTGATGTTTCACACGCTGTCGCTCGTCCCACAAATAATGCGAAGGGAACTTCAAAGTTTTGATATATACGATGATATCCCCATACCAAGGGTCCTATGATGAGATGAGAAACAAGTGTTCATCCACAAAGGAATATTCATGGATGACATCCTCATCAAGTCTCGAGAGGTCAGACATAAGCTCAGCAAACACCAACGATTTAACCGATTTCGTCGAAGCAAATTCGAGTTCAAATTCTTGAAGAATTACAATCCATTTATTGTATTTCCCCCCTATGAGACGTCGCGATAACACGAACTGAAATGGATTGATGTGAGCTACGACTGTGGTCTTCCTAAGCATAATATAATGCCATAACCGTTGGACTGAATGAACAGTCGCAAGTGCTAGATTTTCCACATGAGTGTATATTAGCTCAACATCTACTAGATTTCGACTAAGGTAATAGATAACATGCTCGAGAAGTGCATCATCTACTTGAACCAAGACCGTGCTAATCTTCTCTTGAGACATAGCCACATAAAGAATAAAATATCATGCGAAGTCTAGTGGACTAAGCACAGGGGCCGATACCAAAGCTTTCTTAAGGGCGTCAAAAGATTGCTAGGCTCGTTCATCCCAGATAAATAGTGTGTCTTCCTTCAACAAGCGCGCAAAACCTTTGCTAAGATTAGCATAATTAACTATAAAGCGATGTAGAAAAGTAGCTCTCCCTTGGAGGCTCTGAAGTTGTAACAAGTTGCGCGGAGGAGGCAACTGAAGTATTGCCTCAACCTTCAGAGGATCGACTCTAATACCCTCTTTTGAAACTATGAAGCCTAGAAGGTGACCAGTCCTTACAATGAAGATGCATCTATTTGGATTCAATCAAATTTTGTAGCGTATACATCGTTCGAGAATCATATGGAGGTGCTTGGGGTGGTCCACTCTCTTGCGAGAATGGCTGGAAATATCATCCAAGAAAACCTCCATAATCTTTTTAAGATCGTGAAAGGCGTAGGTCATGGCCCGCTGAAACGTAGCTCCAACGTTTTTAAGGCTGAAGGGCATTTTCCGATATGCAAAAGTTCCCCAAGGACAAATAAAAGTTGTCTTATGTTGGTCCTTGGGTTTGATATGAATCTGATTATAACCCGAGAAGGTGTCCATGAACGGAAAAATCTCGTTCCCTGCATAAGCATCCAAGATCTAATCAATGAATGGAGTGGGGAAATTTTCTTTCGGACATGCACAGTTCAAATCTAAAAAATCAGTGCATACGCGGATTGTTCCCTACTTCTTATCCACAGGAACGGGGTTTGACACCCATTCAGTAAGGGGAACAGGGTAGATAAAACCATCTTTGAGTAGTTTCTCCACTTCTACCTTGATAGTGGCTTCCTTCCTAGGGTTCACAGCACGTAAGCATTGTCAAACCGGTTTAGCATTAGGATACGTTCTAATATCATGTTCAACAATGCAGCGGTTTATTACTGGCATCTCCTCATATGACCAAGCGAAATCTTCCCCGAGTTCTGTAAACAATTCAGTGTAAATAGCAACCTCCTCAGGAGTGCAATCATCACCGATGTAGACATTATCGATCTTTCTAGGAGTATGAGAGATGTTGATCGACGTAGTCGGGGAAATATTATCCATATTCCCCTTCGCAAAAATATCATGCGACCCTAAAAGAGCCATAGGGTGACCAACCATCTCTGCTAGAGTCATCCTAAACTCCTCTTGCTCAGCGAGCTTGAGGTTGGGAAGGAAATAAGAGCGATGATGCATATCCTCCCAAGGCCTCTCACTACCACACATGGCCTCCATAATAGCTTCATCTGAAGGAAAAGTATCATCAAGGCAGTCGTGTGAACAAGATGAGTTGGCTACCCAAACTGGCAGCGTAACGGGATCTTCCTCGACTGCCTAAGAAGAAGAAAGATCCAGTTCTGCAGTGGCTTGTTGAATATGCTGGTAAGTAAGCTCAGCTACAGACAATGGCATAGACATCTTGATATGCATAATGTCTCCAGATGTGGAACTCGTGGACGGTACGGTCCATGTATCATTAAAATACGAAGTCCGGAATGACACATTATGTAAAGGAGGAGACACATTGTCGGAAATGGTTCCTATAAAATTCACAGGCACTAGAAAATCATAAGTTCCCATCAAAATGAAGGGTACATACCAACACCCATGCTCCCAGATGCTGGTTGAGAATCAGTAACCTACGGGACTACGGATCCCGTGGATGCTGTGGAAGGAGGATGAAAGAAATCTAGCTGGTTGATTGTGACGATCTTGCCTTCGTTAGGAAAGCAGATAACTTTGAATACAGTAGATGCAACAACCTTCATAGTGTACATCCAATTTTGACCTAGTAAAAGGTTGTATTCAATGGGTGCATCAACCACCTCGACTTCAATAGGCACAGACTTACCTCCCAAGCAGACAACAAGGGAAGGGATAATTCCATGCAGCTTAAATGAGCAACTGTCGAATGCAGTGAGAGTGGTTCTAGAAGCGAGTAGAGGAGGAGAGCTGAGAGCTTTCCAACAAGCTAATGACATCACTAACGCGTAAGCACCTTCGTCAACCATCGTATGTTTGAAAAAATTTTGAAGGCACGCCACCTGAATTTAAAAAGCCACATGGTAAGGTAAGCGAGGTTGTACATTAGTATTGTCGAACTTGATAACACTGGGACTCCCCCCATCCTGAACTCCTAACGCACTCAAAAGGGCATGCTTCTAAGAAGGACAGGCCTGCAAGACTTCAAGAGTCAACATGGCACACGGAGTTTGGCCCAAATATTCTACAATGGAGTAGTTCTCGGCGGTTCGGGCATTAGGATTATGTGTAGAGTGCTTAAGAACACCTTTTAGTATCCGTGGCATATTAGAGGACTTCTCGATATGCAAGGAATTGTCAGGAGGAGGGGGAGGCTCACCCCCCATATTAGGTTGTGGTGCACCATAATCGCGTTGACGAGTGGCAACACTAACCTCTGATTGAACCATATTCACATATCCATAACCACTAGTATTGGAAGAAGACGTTTTCATCTCAGTAGGTCCATAACCGGTGGTAGGAGCATGCAAATCCATGTTTTGATGATGAGGAAGGGGATCCTTCAACACAGCTGGGCTCTATGCCAAATTCTTTGTTGCTTATTCGATTCGAGGACATAAGTGAGTAATATGATCTTTCCCACAGAGCTTTCAAGGAAACTTCGCCTTACGCCTAGGTTTATGATCCTCACCAACATTTCCGCCTTCCCGAGGAGGGTTGGCATTCTCTTTACAAGGGGTATTGCAATTGCTATTATTGTTATTCCCATTGTTTCCACCCTTACGGTTGTTTCTCCCCTTCTTCTTACCACCAGGTTATTGGTTACCTGACGGTTTCATTGATGCACATTATCTACATCAGACGACGGGGTGGAAGTGGACAAGGTGTGAACCTGTCCAGGAGTAGACTAGTTTAGCGACAAGTTTTGCATTTGATTAGCCACCAAATCTACATGGCGAGTACTTGCGGATCCCATGATGCCATCAGCATGTGGTCCAGGAACTGGCTTGGGCTCATGTCGTGTTCGCAGTGCATCAGGAATGATGTCATACAAAATGCCAGACTAAGAATATAGTAAATCCAACTGCTAGACTTTTGAGATGGCTTGTTCCTCAGTCATAATACCGAACATTGAAACATCCTTAGCAATATATGGGAGTAGAGACTTGAGGAACCATTCCAACAGAAACTCTGGAGGAATGCTGGATTTCACTAGTTGCTTCCGTCGACACCACTCTTGAAAGTGGTGAGAAATATGTGTGGCCTTGTTCTGACGGAAAGTAGCGAAAATTTTAGTACCAGTATCATAACGAATTGGCAACTAGAAATGATCCAAGAAAACCAAAGTAATCTCATTAAAACCCCTATAGGTGTGTTGTTGATACAACATCCTTCCCCAACATTTTGGAAGTGTTTGCGGCCCCTCCTTTCAAAACTTTTGTAGTAAGTTTCCTTTCTCTCTCGAGTTTATTTCTTTCTCTAACTTGACAGATTTTCATCACCTGCTTCCATTAGAGTTTTCTCATTGATTTTTCTGAGGAAAAATCATCCTTTTCTCTTTCAGTGCATTTTTTAGTTTTAATAAAACCTGCACTTATCACAAGTTTTATCCTTACATCCTCCACCACTTTGGCGCGCCTCCAAAAGATATATTCCCTGCTCAGCGCAAACTCTAATCACAAGTCCTCTGTCTAATGCATGCCTTGGATCTAACTCAGCCTCCCTTTCGGACAAAGTCTCAAGTCTTTTATTCAGCGCGAATGTTTTTTAGCACAGGTGATAACCATTCCTCCGTCGCCGAAGGCATAAGAATTATCCTTATCTTCCCCGTCTTGAGGCTGCGTGTCACCTTCTTGGAAGAATTAAAAGTTGGCGCGTTCCTCCCCAACGTAGACCGTGATGATAGAGTCCGCGTCGCAAGCGTAAGAGATATGCTTATTCTTCCCATTTGCAAATATGCGTTTCATCTTTCACAATAACCCATGTTTGGCGTAGTTTTATGAGCACAAACCTAATACCAGGATCACCGCTTGAGCGCAAGGTTTATTTTTGAACGTGTGGTTGCCACATAGCACAAAAGATTACGCTCCCTGCTTGGCGCGAAAGTTAAATCTGTGCTCGATGCGAAAATATTTCCTCGATCCCTGTGCACCGACAGAGTTGGTAGGGCCTTTAATGAGACCATGTGCCTCTCTTAATGAAGATTTCTCGAGCCCCGTGCTCATAACCCCGCCAACTTTGGACGTACGTGACATTAATTGCCACCCTTTTTAACGTATCTGAGACGTTTTGAAACTCACCATATCATTTGCACTCGCTGCTTGGGACTTACAGTTCGAAAGTTGCTATCATTCGTTGAGCGCCTGCGGAAGCTGTTACCTGTTTCGGGACAAACGCCAGCCTTCAGAGAACCTGCCAATCTGCCAGGTAGGCACTTCTCCATATTCCTCTTATTGTCTCGGGGGTTTCTACCCGGTTAAATAGAATGTTTCCGTCTTACATACTATGTAAAGGGTTCCTGAAAAGCACAGCCTAAGCTTTCACCCTCTACTCTGAAGTAATGAGGATACGAGGTCGATGCATGCAAACCAGCATAGAGATGGCCCTATCTCACAGGCACACAAGTCTTTTCCCTCTGTCGCATTTTCGACATCCCTGGTTTTCCTCATAGAGCTTCCATTTGCCAAGTGAAACCCACATCTCCCCATGACCGCATTTGAAAGTTTCATATGTTTTTCTTGGTTGCATAATAGCTTGTTTCTGTTTAAGTTCTTCATCCATGAGTAGAGTCTCTATTTTCTAAAAGTATGAAGTGCTTACCCTACTCTGGCCATAAGGTTGAATCATCCCAGCAGTATCTTAGCGGCTGCAGATTTTTTCACTCAAACCCGTAGAATCCGCAGCATCTGAAGGTCTCGTTTACAAAACAAAACTCCTTGCCAAGCATCTTCTACACATAAAACCCTATCCTTCTCGTTCCTTGCAGCTAAAGTTTCATGCTATAAACACCGGGTTACACTGCTTGACGGAGTTCATTGTTCATTCATGTCGAGGTTGCATAAAACCCACAATGCTTGGCCAAATTTGCCTTAGGATGTGTTAAAACAACCCATCGTGCCCACTTAGAACCTTGATAACCTAGCCTGGAAGTCTAACTCATAGAAGCTAACAACTGCGGGGTTTTCTCCATCTCTTACGCAATCTCCACTATCAACTACCAGCGCATAAAATGTTTAAACACTGACGCTTTGTAAATATCACATGCATAATGTTAAGCACTAGTGCAGAAATAAGGTTAGGATAGCGCATGCAAAGTTGTTTGGGTTAGCGCGCAAATGTTTTTAACTTTAGCACATGGATAAAATTGGGGCGCTAGTGCACGGAATATTTTGGGCATTAGTGCAGAAAATACATTTTCACTTGGCGTGCAAATAATCCTAGGCGTCGCCGCACGTGAAACACCTAGGTATTAGCGCATAAAATCCTGTTTGTACCACGACTCATAATTAGACTACTGATCTTAGTGCGCGCAGAATCCCAAGCACAACACAAAGCTCTAGTTAGGCGCTAGTGCAGAAATATTCACCAGACTCGCACAATTGTGTGACAATTTAGGGGATACCTGCACGTTGAAAGTGAATGGCGCAGTTTCAAAGATGAGCTTGCTCGATTGCCTTGGTGTCTTGTCTTTACTTTTAGCATGGAATGGCATTGTTGAATTAAGCTGAAACTTGAAATGAAGATAATTATGATTTTAGGACAGCCTATATATTGTGAAAATGTTATATTTTGGCTCTACCATGGAGTGTTGCTAATGCTTGAAGAAGTTTCCTAACTAAAGCCTTTTGAACATTGCCTTGCTCACCATAGGATTACCATGCATAGGAAATCAACAAAGAAAAAGGCAGCGCAGAAGGTAACCTCAGACTTAGAGGTTGAGATCCTATTAGATACTTCTCTTGTGACGATGTTTGCTGACACACAAGCTACCATTGGTGTTTCCCCTAGGAGCTCCACCCCTGAATTTCAATGGGGTGATCTATACAGATTCATCATGGATCAAGATAGTACAACAACCTCCATAGAGGATGCTCTAGTGTATTCCAACATCAGAAGGTCCTACTTGCATAAGGCAACAACTCAGCCAGAACTGTTCCCTTGTTCCGAAATTATTGGATGGCTAATTCCCCACATCCAGACCGACACAAGGCTCATGAATGATAAAAATGGGTTGAGCCTGGCATCTTTCACTCCCGAGCATATCACTGCTACCTACAGGTTTCCTTCACCTAGGGCTTGTTTAGATGATGATTGGATAGCAAAAAATCCAATGGACCCACTAGAATCTGCCCATAAGATGATGATAAATGATAGGCAGATCGGGAGGAGGCGGAACAATGAATATGAAAGCAACCTCCTTAAGACCCCTTACAGACTCATCGTCCTGATGTTGAGTCAGCTCTTCAGCATGCCTAGTGGCAATATGTTTAAGATCGGGTGGGTGCCGGTAATGTTTCATATAGCCATGAATGGCACCATCTTCAACTGGGCTGAAATAATTTCAGATAGTTTGGCCTTGCAGCTAACAGCAACCCAAGGAGGACTAACACAAAAGAAGGCATATTTCTTCATGTACTCTTACGCTCCCAAGCATGTCATTGCTGCCTACAGGTTTCCTTCACCCAGGGCTTGTTTAGATGATGATTGGATAGAAAAAAATCCAATGGACCCAGTAGAATCTGCATGTAAGATGATGATAAACGACAGGCAGATCATGAGGAGGCAGAACAATGAATATGAAAGCAACCTCCTGAAGACCCCTTATAGACTCATCATCACAATGCTGGGTCGGCTCTTTAGCATGCCTAATGGCAATATGTTTAAGATCGGGTGGGTGCCGGTAATGTTTCATATAGCCATGAATGGCACCATCTTCAATTGGGCTGAAATAATTTCAGATAGTTTGGCCTCGCAGCTAACAGCATCCCAAGGAGGACTAACACAAAAGAAGGAAGATTTCTTCATGTCCTCATACCTGATTGACTGCCTGATAAGCAAGCATACATTCCCAGACTTCGGTTGCTCATGGAAGCCAAAAGAAACAACCCTCTTCTTAGCTTATCAATGTACATGGGAAAGTAGATACGCAAACCACTACAAGATGGTTTGCGAGAGGTTTATCATGCCATTATACCAACTCATTTTTATAGAAGAACCAGACTGTATGTCGGAGAATTCAATGCCTATCATTGAACAATTCGGGGACTATTATCATAGTTCAGAAGCCACATACATTAGGATGAGTGGAGGAACTCATGAGCCATTTATGTTCCCTCGGTATGTTACAGATTTTGTAATTCACAAGGAGGCTGTGAGACAACTCTTTGGCACCAGCGCAATAAATAAGTTCCTAACAGACCGGAGGAAGGGTATGTATCCTCCCATGCCATTTACCATTGGAGCTTACAACCTCCTGAGAGAAAGAGAAGTGGAAAATTACGCTTGAGGGTTAGAAGTTTTCCATTTTGGCTCAGTCCCTTTCAGAAGGCATGACCCCAACTGTGCAGTAAGCCAGCATTGTCTTGACCTCAAGATCTCCTTTGAATATGCTCATGCTGTGGACCAAGACGAGGAATTATTTAGGAGCATCTACAATCTAACTGATCTAGGGAAGCGTTACAATAAGAAAGTTGTGAAAGATCCGAACCCCAAACCTGTCGGTTTGATCCAAAGAGAGCGGGAAGCATCGACCTCACAATCAGGGGATCCATCAGAATTAGAGCAGGATAGAGTGATCCAAGAGAAGGCTCTCAAGCAGCAGCTGGACCAAGAAGAAGCAAGAATTCAAGGTGAGCTAACTGCCAAGCTTCAGCAAGAGGAGATTGCTAGGAAGCAGCAAGAGAGAGCTTCTCAGTTAAAGCAACAGGAAGAGGCTGCCAAGATCTAGAAAGAAGAAGATCGGGTGCTCCAAGAGCAAGCTTCCAAGCAGCAGCATGAAGAAGAAGAGAGGCTCCTGACAGAAGAAGCAGCTAAATTGCAGGCACACCAAGAAGAACTAGCAAGAGAGAAGGAAAAAGAACAGACAGGGAAGTCTCCCGAACCGGAGCCATCCACTCCGATAGATATGGAGGTAGACCCACCCTTGATATTCACTCCAGGGGGAACTCAGGAAGAAGGTGCCTATTCAGGGAGCTTAGCGCTGACCCCATATAACCCCAGGAAGTAGCGCAAAGTAGCAGACCTGGATACTATATATTTTAATGAGCAGAAAAGGGCCATCATTGATAGGAGGGTAAAGAAAATGGAAGGCAAGACAAAGAATATGGAAATCGAGGAGGATGCATATGAATTATGGATAACAGAGAAAACATTGGTCCAAAGAACTGATGCTGACCCCACGTTCCAAGCCCAATGCACTGTAGCATCAGCTAAAGCAACTAAAGCCAATATTGATTTTTTGAAAGATAAGATAAAACATTACAGGGAACAATGCTTTAAGATCAGAGATGATAGAAAGAGGGAGGTGTTGGAAGCAAACAAATTGAAGGAGAAATACAATGAGATGTTAGGAGAGCATCTGGTGCTAAATTTGGGAGTTCTCCAGCTTGAGAATGAAAAGAACTCCTTAGAAATGCAGTTGGCTACCTCTGAAGATGAAATGAAGAATCTGAAAGCTCGAATAATAGAATTGGAGGAACTTGAAGCAAGAAAGGCTCAACAAATTCAGCTCCACCAGCATCAGTATGAAGGGCTGATTAAAGAAAAAAAGCAATTGGGAAAGCAGCTCAAAGAGGCAGCAGAAGACCAGCAAAATTTGTCCACATTTCACAAATAAGCATGTGATATGCAGATTAAAATCCATCAGCTGCTAGTACTGATCTCGGAAGAGATTTGGAGCGTGAAAGAGATGATTAAGAAAATGACAACAATTGAAACCAAGCCCTAAAAATCGAGAAAAGTTTTAAAATCATGTAGAGGTGCTGAAACAACAATCTGAGTGGAAAAAGGGAAAATCTCAACTCCCTTCACACTTACGCGCCGCTATAGGAGATGAATTGGACGTGGATATAGGAATCCTTGAATTCGCCAAGGATTGCGGCACCAAGCTAAGTTTGGAAATCAAAAGGACAGTCTGCAAGTGTTGTTCGATCTACTCCACACTCAGGGAATCGCTTAGCAAGTGTCATCCGGTTCTCCCCGTCTCCATTTATGATTTCCCAAAAGAAGAAGATCGATTGTTCGAGTTGCAAAATGAGCTAGACGAAGACTTGGCTTATATCAAGAAGATAGAAGTATTGACTCAGGACGAATTTCAATAGTTCATTTGCCAACCTACAGTACATATTTACTTCCTATAAGTGATGGCAAAAGAGGCCACAGAGGGAAGAGCGCTGATTAAATCGGACCTACGCAAGCATGAAATAGCGTCCCAGGCAATAGTATCTTCTCGTAGCAAGCTTATCATAAAGGATATCAACCAACGGGCCTCATACATTCAAAGTATAGATGTCCTCGTAATTTCAAGTGAGCCAGTTGGTGGAGGCGAGTCTTTAAGTTAGTAGGCAGAAGCCCAACAGAATAGATAGACCATTCTTACTTTGTTTTAAATTCTACCTTTTGTATAAAAGGACAACTAGCCATCATTTTTTCTCATTTGAAATGTGTCCCATGAATCTGGGAAATAGATAATTACACACCAAAATCTGAATTAGAAGCTTCTAGAATTAGGGTACACCTGTCAGCCCATGGAGCCTTTTGTAAAGTTATAAATAGAAGTTAAGAATAGGAATCAATGACTTTTTTGCAGGGAAAAGAAGCTTCTTAGCTTGTACGAACAATTTTGTAACTAGCTCCAGAAAGCGATTTTGCCTAATAAAGAGCCTGAGGGTGAATTATTTCTCTGTAATGGATGATCTTATTATTTTGTGCAATGATGTTTCTCCTAAATGAGTAATAGAATGCTTTCATGTGGATTAAAAGATATCTTTTATATCTTTAACCTCTTGTTGTAGATGTATATTTATGATTTAATGGCTATCTGTTGATCTTTAGATGTTTCTTTCAGCACATTACTCATATTTACAGTTTTGCTCCTTGCAAGGATAGATTAGATTTATTTTAGTTTTAGATATAGATTTGTTTCAAGTTTTGCATCTAGATTAAACCAGCTTAGGCACTTGCACATCATCTTAATATTAAAATAAAAAAGAATGGTGGATCGTGCGATAACCGGTGTAATTGGAAGCAAATCTTTAAATCTAACGGTAGCCGGAACCGCTAATCGAACGGATTCCCCATACCAAACGGTGGACAATCTAATTGGGATAGTTTAATGGGGAGAATCCCTTTCTGCTTGATACTGCGATCTTCAGGGCATTAATAGTTTTTGGCGCTAGAAGGAGGGCCTGAAGTGCATGGCTGATAAAGGAAAATCTCCCATTGTCAAAAATGTTACTGAAAACCCGCTTAAAACAAGAATTTCAGAGAACCCAAATCTTGAAGTAACAAATCCAGAAAAATCCATCTCTGATTCTGAACATCAAGAAGTGTTGTATGCTATGCCTTTTGCAGAAATAGAATATTTAAGAAGACATACATGATCTTATGTTAGGAAACTAGGTGGTTTAAACACAGTGAATTTTCTCCCTAGGAAAAGTACTCCCAGAAAAGAAAGACAGTACACCCGTGATTCGATTCTTGTGCAGAATTTTGAAGAGCTTGTAAATTTAACTTTGGAAGAGATTGCTGAACCCCTGAAAGAAATCAATCTTGAAAACCCAGAAAATTTTTTAGATCCAAAAAATATTGGAGAACTTGTTACTCCAAAGAACACTCCAATTAATTCACCACACGATTCTCCACCTAATTCTCCACATAGAACCATGGCTGTACTTGCTCTGAGAGTGAGGGGAGCATTAAATCTAGCTGGGCCATTCCACAATCTGCCTAAAAATCCAGAAAAAGTCTTGCCCAAATTCAACCCAGGAAAATCCATTTCTGTTGAAGATCATCTCAAGAGTTTTTATTTAGCTGTGAATCTTTTAAATGTACAGCATGAAGATGTAGTTTGTAGGCTTTTCCCATACACATTTGAGCTGAATGTTTCTTCCCGGTATTTTAGCTTACAAGCTAGCTCAATTTCAAGCTGGGAAGAATTTGAAACATGTTTCTTAAAGAAGTATGGAAATCAAAAGATTGTAGCTACACTCATGAAAGAATTATTGTCCATGAGAATGGAAAAGAAAGAAAAGGTTCAAGACTTCAACCAAAGGTTCACTACACTCTTGAATAATTTCAGCGAAGCAAATAAACCAGTGGAAGAATCTCTAGTTGAATATTATACCACAACTCTTGAAGGGCCTATAGCAATGTTTGTCAAAAGATCTTAAAAACCCACCCTGATAGAAAATTTTGAAGAAGCTAGGAAGGTGGAAGAAGAAGTAGACAACATTGCCAAACATTCCTTAGATGTAGAGACAAAACTAGTAACTAGTAAAAAAAACTTGCTGCTCACTGGGAATAAAGAAGAGTCATCGGCGGATATGGAAAACGTAGTTAAGATGATGCAGAAATCGTCAAATAAAATTGTAGATATTGTAACGACCCCTTCCATCATCAAGTGCAAGGAAGGGAAACGTTAACAACACACGGGCTTATGGCAAGCTTAGCCCCAATAATTTTTTGCACATAAATTCCTAACATTTTAAAACTTCTATATGCAAATTCGTTTCCATATAAAACACAGCAGAATGAACATGCTAACAAGCACTCAAACAGACAGTAATTGCAATCATATCAATCACAGCAGAGAATGATTCCACCTACAGAGACCCAAGCGCATTCATATGCCATGCATGGATTCTATATTAATTCATTTCATTACACATGGGCAATTTAACATATTGCAGAACACAAAATGGAACAAGTTATAATCCACAGAACACTTATCTTGAGAATTTGACGTCCAACAACTGGCTACGTGAAGGCAACGTTCCTCCCAACCGTAGATCTCTATCCAACCTATATTCCTTCAGCTGAGAGATCACCCCCGAGCTGGGCTGTGTATCCACTATGGAGGACTAGCTGGGTTCACTCATAGCCATGGCTTCAGTCAAGCATCCAAACAGATAGAGGAGGGTAGTGCTAAGCCAGTGAGATCAACCACAGAGCTACAGGCATCTCAAGTGAACTCAACAGTTAGGCACCCACATTACCTACCACATCCAACACAAGGAAGATCCCCTTCTCTGTTACACAGTCCCTCAGGCAACTCTTCCCTCCAGTGCTCTTCAGGATGGGCATAGAAAGGTCCAGCTGCTGATCTTTGAGATCCTAGCCTTCACTGGGTTTATCAAGCACACCCAACCTCTGCATAGTCAATCCCCCAACTTGATTTCTCTCTGTTCTGCTCACTAAATACTCAAATCCGTCACTCGTTTTCTGAGCTGCAAAAACGGGGTTTTCTCATTGATTTCGGGGTAGCTAATGCTCCAGAATTCGCCCCAAGGTTCATGCTAATGGATTCCCCATTGGATTTCCTTGTTCCATGCCAAATCTGGGCGTTTTTGGTCTTTCCAAAAACTGGGTTCTCTCAAGGTCGCGATTTCTGGTTTTTCCTCACTGCTGGCACTCGTTTTAGGATGGGAATGATGCTAGATAGTTTCAAAATGGAATGGGGTGAGAATGAAGCAACCTCCCATGAGGTTGAGTGACTTCTTACCCAAGCAATCAGAGCCCATGCCCACCCATACGAATTTCAGGGCTGCCCATGCTCCATTGAAGCCATGGGCTGAAAATCTCAACCACCTTCTTACAACAGGCATTAATGTCACCTAGGAAAGTCAATGGGTTCTCATAATGACAAATGGCAGCCTAGGGTTTAATCCCATAGCCCCCTCACCACTCCCTAGTGGATACACATGGCCCCTTCTCATTCGTTGCCTCCATAGCCAGTTTTTTTGGTATTTTATTTCAATGTTAAATATTTACATCAATTTACAATATCCCATGGCTTAATAGCACGTGGGTAACAAAATATCAAGCATGTCTAATTTAAATAAAATCCGAGCATAAACTAGCGGGGCCTTGGCCTTGAGCTCCACGCTAGGGAAACATACATCGCGTATTTACAATATTTACATTAGAGCCAATATTTCCTAAGGGTCAAAATTGGGGTATTACAGATATTGAGAAAGATAAAGCAGCTAGCACATCTAGGAAGCCTTTCAAACCATTCTACAAGAAGATAGAAGACAACGATCAACCTCATCCACTTATGAATACTTCTCCTGTTTTAAATCTAAATGAAATAGGGATGGAACACTTTTGTACCTTTCATCAAGAACCACACTCGGAAAAGAGCTGCCCACAATGGATTAACTCTATGAGTTTAGTCATGAACCAAATGCTGGATTCACAGATCCCAGATCAAGACGATCCTCCAGAGGAACCAAGTCGTGAGATTGAGGAACCATCTCCAGGAATCACCATGGTGCTGTGGGATTGGGTACCTTTAACTGAACTGGTAGAAGATGATCCCGTGGAAAGCCCAGTCTCTGCTGTAAATATTAATACTCACAATAAAGGTCCCATTGCAAATCCAGTTCCAAGCTTGAATATTCCCAAACCGAAAATTTCAAAGAATTACCTAGAAGACATATAACAGTCATTCCACCGCAACCAAAATCTAACCCAACAACGGCCAAGCAACCATACATTGAAACAACAGTTCAGGAACCAAAGGTCACACTGAATAAGACATACGATCAAACTAAAATTGTAAAAGAATGTGATATGGGGTATGACATCATTGAAGATATAAAGAAAGTAAAGGAAAATGTTTCAATATTCGATATGTGCAATTTTCCCCAACAATGAGACAAGTTGTTGCATGCTCTTCAATCCCAACCCAGCACTCCATTAATAGATACTCAAGAAGACCCTGAAATTAATGAAGCTAGTATCGACAGAAAATCCAAATCTCAGACATTACCGTTCCTTTTAACTTTTGAAATCTTCAATCACAATGTACACAATTGTTTGGTAGATTCCAGAGCATCTTCGAATGTCATTCCACTATCTATCTGTAAAAAGATTAACAGTCAACCAATTCCATCTCCCACCCAGATTATTCAGTTAGATAGGACCGTTGTTAAAGTTATCGGGGAAATGAAAGATGTCCTTATTAGGTTGTTAGCAAATTCTAGAGTGTGTCAGTTCATTGATATAATAGTAGTTGACATTCCCGAAGCCTATGGTTTAATCCTAAGTAGGGACTGGTCCACTGAGTTGAATGGTTACTTTGCTACTGATTGGTCACATTTGTGGTTGCCATATCAAAATAGACAGAATCAGATCAAGGTTCTGAGAGAACCACACATGAAACAAAATGTAACTCAATTAGAAGGAAAGAATGAAGTTGTAGCCTTCTCATCTTCAGTTTTGGGAAATTATTTCTTAGAAATTGATCCGGGTAATTATTAGTCTGAAACTATTAGCTATGAATCAGATGAACAGTCCGATCTCCTTCAGTTTTCTCAGACTGATGATATTGACTGTAATATAGTTAGTTTAGTCACTGACTTAGATCATAAAGATACTAACTTAGCTGAATCAAACGATATTTTTTGGACATTATACTTTGATAGTTCTAAAACTTTGGAAGGATCCAAAGCCGGTTGTGTTCTGATGGATCCAGAAAGAAATAAGTATTTTTTGTCCTGTAGGTTAGAATTTGATTGTACTAACAATACTGCTGAATATGAAGTTTTAGTCCACGGATTGAAGAAAGCCATCGGTTTAAATGTTAAGTACTTGAAGGTGTTTGGCGACTCAGAAATAGTTGTGAGACAGGTAAGAGATACCATTCACTGTCTTTCACCTCATTTGAGGAGTTATCAGGCTGAGGTATGGGATTTAATTTAAATAAGCTGCAGAATTTTGCATTCTAGGAACGGACTTTATATTGAAAACATCAAAATGCTTCAGATTGGTGCCTACTAATAACAAGTGCTCGATTGAATTAATTTTCAGGCCTTCTGTCCCTAACAATATCACAAACTTCAAAGTTTTCGATGATGATGAACATATTATCAGTTTTCTAACGAACGAAGACATATTCCAAGAAGTTGTGATAGATGAAGAAGAACACGATTCTGATTTACAAAAGAAAGATACAGCTAAAGGCAATTTCATCCCCAAAGGGGTAAGGTCACTTGAAATGTTGTTTGATCTTCAGAGCAAGTTCAAAAGGCCAGCAAATACCAAGAACAATAGCTCATCAATGCAGCATAAATTAGTTAATCTGGGCACCGAGACTGAACCAAAATTTGTTAACCTTGGCAAATGTTGTTCACCGGGAGAAAGAGATAAGTTCATCAAGCTGTTTCGACAATATAAGGATGTTTTTGCATGGACTTATGAAGATCTGAAAAAATATGACATCCGCATTATTTAGCATGTCATACCAATGAAGGCAGGTGTCAAGCCATTTCAGCAGCAATTAAGAAGGATGCACCCGACGCTTGAACCTTTGATTCAAAAGGAATTGAAAAAATTACTAGATGCTAAAATAATCTTTAAAGTACGGCATTCTGAGTGGGTTTCTAATCTAGTTCCCGTGAGAAAGAAGTCAGGAGAGATAACACTATGTGTTGACTTCATAAATTTGATTAGAGCTTCAGATAAAGACAACTATCCCGTCCCTTCAATGGAACAAATTCTCCAGATGGTGTCAGGATCAGAACTTTTCTCCCTTCTTGATGGTTTATCTGGTTACAATCAAGTATTAGTAGCTAAAGAAGACAGTCTTAAGACTACTTTCCGCAATAAATGGGGAACGTTCGCATACCGAAGAATGCCATTTGGCCTAATAAACACAGGAGCTACATTCCAGTGAGCAATGGACATTGCCTTCCGAGGATTGGGAGGTCACTATGTTGTGGTCTATTTAGATGTTGTGATAGTTTTTTCGAAGAAAAGAGAAGACCATGTGGTTCATTTGAAGCATATTTTTGATCGCTGTTGGAAGTATGGTATCTCTTTAAATCCCAAGAAGAGTTTGTTCGTTGTTCCCGAAGGTAAGCTACTGGGCCATATCATTTCCAAAAGGGGAGTCTCAATAGATCAAGAGAGAGTACAAGCTATCAATAAAATTCCAATGCTTCATAACAAGAAATCCATGCAATCGTTTATGGGCACTATCAATTTTGTCTGAAGATTTGTTCCAGATTTCGCACAAATTGTTAAACCCTTGCAGCAAATGGTCAAGCAAAGTATACAGTTCAAGTGGACAGACTTAGAAAAGGATGCATTCAAAGACATTAAGGAAGCCATAGCTAAGGCTCCTTCCTTAAGAAGCCTAGATTTTGACAAATATTTTATCTTGTATACCTTTGCCTTGGATGACTCACTCGCAGCAGTGCTCACGCAAAAGGTAGAGTTAGGAGACGAATACCCAATCTCGTTTATGAACACTGGTCTGCAAGGTGCTGAACTGAACTATCCTGTTGTCGAAAAATAGGCGTATGCCATTTTTAAAGCAGTAAAACAGTTCATACCATATATTCTTAAGAACAGAACTAAAGTTATAGTTCCTCACCCAACTGTTAGATCCCTTTTTGTTCAAAAGGAATTGGGAGAAAGAAGGGGAAATTGGGTCACGTCTCTTCAAGAATATGATTTAGAATTTAAACCAACCACCATCATCAAATTACAAGGGCTGTGTAAATTGCGTACAGAGCATCCGATTGATGAAGAGCAGCATTGGAAGAATGAAGCCAAGCTGAATTTAGTTGAGGTATGTCCCATTTTCACAGCGCCTGAATCATGGTATAGAGATCTAGTGCATTATTTGCAGCAAGGATATCTACCAGAACACTAGAGTTCTAAGCAAAGAAGGGCACTCTGTTTGAAATCAGCGGCTTATCAAATCATTGATGGGATACTTTTCAGAAAAAATTACGATGGAATTTTTCTCAGATGTTTAGAAAAGAAAGATGCAAGTAAAGTTGTCAAAGAATTACATGATGGCCCCGCTGGTGGACATTATTCAGGAGAGACAACAGCTCACAAAATACTCAGAGCTAGATATTATTGGCCCACTTTATTTCGAGACGCCCATGCGTATGCACGGAACTGTGATTTATGCCAAAGAAGTGATGGGAAATTACCTAAGGCAGCAGGACCTTTGCAGCCGGTTATTATCTCAGAACCTTTGGAACAATGGGGTATAGATGTCATTGGAGAGATAAAGCTAAATTCTTCTCTTCAACATCGATACATCCTCACAGCCACGGACTATTTCTCCAGGTGGACGGAGGCTACTCCACTAGGCAAGATCAATGAAGACGCGGTCATCACTTTCTTGAAAGAGAATATCATAACTAGGTTTGGGGTTCTAATTTCTTTAGTATTTGATAATGCCACTTATTTCTCTTCTTTTAAAATATATGAATTTTTTTATGAAAGAGGAATTAAATTGCATTATTCATCCAATTACTACCCCCAGGGAAATGGACTAGCTGAATCTTCAAACAAAAACCTCATCCGAATTCTCAAGAAGACTGTGATTGAGAATCAGCGAAGCTGGCATATAGCTCTCCCAAATGCCTCATGGGCAGATAGAGTGACTCCAAAGAATGCACTAGGGGTTTCCCCTTACACCCTCGTCTATGGAAAGGAAGCCATCCTCCCTCCCAATATCTTGCTTTCATCCTTACAGTTGTCCCAAGCCTCTCGAGGGTATGGTAGTCAAGTCTTACAATCTAGGATCAATACTTTGCTTCAACTTGAAGAAGCCCATCAGAAAGCTAAAGACCGGTTTCATCAACACCAAGATATAGTCAAAAGATGGTTCGAAAAAAGGAAATATGGTAAAAGAAGTTTTGAAGTAGGGGATTTAGTCCTGAAATGGGACCATAATCATGACGGCAAGGGGATGCACACGAAATTCCAACACTTATGGATAGGCCCTTACCAAATTTCTTCAAAGCTCGGCCCATCCACTTACAAGCTAACAAACCTCCAGGGAGAGGAAGTAACCCTTCCTCTCAATGGTCTCGCCTTGAAACAATACTTTGCATAGTCTCAATGAGACTTTCTATACATAAATAAAGCTTTTCTTTTATTTTACTTTAGTCTTTGTTTTCTGTGCTTCAGCTAAATTGCCTTTTCCTCTTAGCCTTTGAACTTTTTGTACAAATTTGTCTTCCTGAGTCACCTGCAATTGGGCCTCTCGTGAAGGTAGATCTCGAAAGAACTCGCACAACTCGTGAAGATGGAAATGTATCCTCGAAAGAAAGTTTACCCATGCATTTTTGGTTTCGCTGATCGTTCTCCAGAATGAAGAGATCCTGTTCTATTGGTCACACTAACCCTTGTTTAAATAGAAAAGATCTATGATTATCTTTACCACTATCTTTGGGCTCCATCCACCATCACACTTAAAAGCATCTCAAGAAGATCGTTGTGGTTGGACCCACAAAAAGGTAGCACATCTCGAAGGCATAGGGTATTGAAATGACTCCATGCTGCAAATCTAAACCCAAAAGGGCTTATAATCAAGGGTCTGTTTTCTAGAGATTCTTGCCTCAATCAAAGCATGGATGAGATAAAAGCGAAGCATACAGGTCAAGAAAGCTATCCAAAAGACTCATCTCAAGCTAGGCTCCTCTCCGTCTGTGAGGCTTGATAAACAATAAAATCTCTCACTCACACAAAAGGACATTATGGATTGAGGAGCCAAAATCAAAGATCGTATTTTAAAGAAAATAATTCTGGAAGGCTCAAACAACAAAGCTGTCAAATGTATGAACATCCAAACAGATGTAGGCAGCATGGGAATGAGGAACAAGAGCAATAGTGTCTATGAGATGTTGTTGCAAATCTTATGGAGTCTGATAGCAATGGTCATCTGAAAGATGAATCTTCTAAAATGAACCCCATATGTTGGCCCTTGGAAAGTTTTAAAGATGTCTTCATCAAAGCTCCCTTCTTCCAGTGACCAATGGATAAAGTGACCTCTTCCTTTGCCGAGATTCGAATGCTTAAGCTGCTGCACATAAGGTGAACAAATTTTAAAAGGAATTCTTCTGATAAATGATATAGTTTTCAGTGATCTGTGTTCGCCAGCGATTCGCCAATTGCTGTTGATACAACATCCTTCCCCAACATTTTGGAAGTGTTTGGGGCCCCTCCTTTCAAAACTTCTGTAGTAAGTTTCCTTTGTCTCTCGAGTTTATTTATTTCTCTAACTTGACAGATTTTCATCACCTGCTTCCATTAGAGTTTTCTCATTGATTTTTCTGAGGTAAAATCATCCTTTTCTCTTTCAGCGCATTTTTTAGTTTTAATAAAACCCGCACTTAGCGCAAGTTTTATCCTTACATCCTCCACCGCTTTGGTGCGCCTCCAAAAGATATATTCCCTGCTCAGTGCAAACTCTAATCACAAGTCCTCTGTCTAATGCATGCCTTGGCTCTAACTCAGCCACCCTTTTGGACAAAGTCTCAAGTCTTTTATTTGGCGCGCATGTTTTTTAGTGCAGGTGATAAACATTCCTCCGCTACCGAAGGTGCAAGAATGATCCTAATCTTCCCCGTCTTGAAGTTGCATGTCACCTTCTTGGAAGAATTAAAAGTTGGCGCATTCCTCCCCAGCATAGACCGTGATGATAGAGTCTGCGCCGCAAGCGCAAGAGATATGCTTATTCTTCCCGTTTGCAAATATGTGTTTCGTCTTTCACAATAACCCATGTTTGGCGCAGTTTTACGAGCGCAACCCTAATACCAGGATCACCGCTTGAGCACATGGTTTATTTTTGAACGTGCGGTTGCCACATAGCACAAAAGACTATGCTCCCCGCTTGGCGCGAAATTTAAATTTGTGCTTGACGCGAAAATATTTCCTCAATCCCTGTGCACTACAGAGTTGATAGGGCCTTTAATGAGACCATGTGCCTCTCTTAATGATAGATTTCTCGAGCCCCATGCTCATAACCCCGCCAACTTTGGACGTATGCAACATTAATTTCCACCCTTTTTAACATATCTGAAATGTTTTGAAACTCACCATATCATTTGCACTCGTTTCTTGGGACTCACAGTTCGAAAGTTGCTGCCATTCGCTGAGCGCCTGCGGAAGCCGTTACCTATTTCGGGACAAATGCCAGCCTTCGGAGAACCTGCCAATCTACCAGGTAGGCACTTCTCCCTATTCCTCTTTTTGTCTCGGGGGTTTCTACCCGGTTAAATAGGATGTTGCCGTCTTACATACTATGTAAAGGGTTCCTGAAAAGCACAGCCTAAGCTTTCACCCTCTACTCTAAAGTAATGAGGATACAAGGTCGATGCATGCAAACCAGGGCAGAGACAACCCTATCTCACAAGCACACAAGTCTTTTCCCTCTGTCGCGTTTTCGGCATCCCTAGTTTTCCTCACAGAGATTTCATTTCCCAAGCAAAACCTACGTCTCCCCACGACCGCATTTGAAAGTTTCATATGTTTTTCTTGGTTGCGTAATAGATTGTTTCTGTTTAAGTTCTTCTTCCATGAGTAGAGTCTCTGTTTTCTAAAAGTATGAAGTGCTTACCTTGCTCTGGCCATAAGGTTGAATCGTCCCAGCAGTATCTTAGAGGCCATAGATTTTTTCACTCAAACCCGTAGAAGCCGCAGCATCCGAAGGTCTCGTTTGAAAAACGAAACTCCCTGCCAAGCATCTTCTGCGCATAAAACACTATCCTTCTCGTTCCTTACAGCTAAAATTCCATGCTATAAACACCGGGTTACACTGCTCGATGGAGAACATTGTTCATTCATGCCAAGGTTGCATAAAACCCACAATGCTCGGCCGGATTTGCCTTAGGATGTGTTAAAACAACCCATCGTGCCCACTTAGAACCTTGATAACCTAGCCCAGAAGTCTAACTCATAGAAGCCAACAGCTGCGGGGTTTTCTCCATCTTATACGCAATCTTCACTATCAACTGCCGGCGCATAAAATGTTTAAACATTGACGATTTGTAAATATCACATGCATAATGTTAAGTGCTAGCACATAAATAAGGTTAGGATAGTGCATGCAAAGTTGTTTGGGTTAGCGTGCAAATGTTTTTAACTTTAGCGCATGGATAAAATTGGGGCGTTGGAGCACGAAATATTTTGGGCATTAGCGCAGAAAATACATTTTCACTTGGCATGCAAATAATCCTAGGCACCGGCGTGTGTGAAACATCTAGTTATTAGTGCATAAAATCTCATTTGTACCTTGGCGCATAATTAGACTATTGAGCTTAGCGCGCGCAGAATCCCAAGCATGGCACAAAGCTCTAGTTAGGCGCTAGCATAGAAATCTTCACCATACTCACGCAAGTTTGTGTGGCAATTTAGGGGATACCTGCACGTTGAAAGTGAATGGTGCAGTTTCAAAGATGATCTTGTTCAATTGCCTTGATTTCTTGTCTTTACTTTTAGCATGGAATGGCATTGTTGAATTAAGTTGAAACTTGAAATGAAGATAATTATGATTTTAGGACAGCCTCTATATTGTGAAAATGTTATATTTTGGCTCTACCATGGAGTGTTGCTAATGCTTGAAGAAGTTGCCTAACTAAATCCTTTTGAACATTGCCTTGCTCACCACAGGATTACCATACATAGGAAATCGGCAAAGAAAAAGGCAGCATAGAAAGTAACCTCAGACTCTGAGGTTGAGATCCTATTAGATACTTCTCTCGTGACGATGTTTGCTGACACACAAGCTACCACTGGTGTTTCCCCTAGGAGCTCCACCCCTGAATTTCAATGGGGTGATCTATATAGATTCATCATGGCTCAAGATAGTACAACAACCTCCATAGAGGATGCTCTAGTGTATGCCAACATCAGAAGGTCCTGTTTGCATAAGGCAACAACTCGGCCCGAACTGTTGCCTTGTTCTGAAATTATTGGATGGCTAATTCCCCACATCCAGACTGACACAAGGCTCATGAATGATAAAAAATGGGTTGAGCCTGGCATCTTTCACTCCAGAGCATATCACTGCTACCTACAGGTTTCCTTCACCTAGGGCTTGTTTAGATGATGATTGGATAGCAAAACATCTAATGGACCCACTAGAATATTCCCATAAGATGATGATAAATGACAGGCAGATCGGGAGGAGGCGGAACAATGAATATGAAAGCAACCTCCTTAAGACCCCTTACAGACTCATCGTCCTGATGTTGAGTCGGCTCTTCAGCATGCCTAGTGGCAATATGTTTAAGATCGGGTGGGTGCCGGTAATGTTTCATATAGCCATGAATGGCACCATCTTCAACTGGGCTGAAATAATTTCAGATAGTTTGGCCTTGCAGCTAACAGCAACCCAAGGAGGACTAACACAAAAGAAGGCATATTTCTTCATGTACTCTTACCTGATTGAATGCCTGATAAGTAAGCATACGTTCTTGGACTTGGGTTGCTCATGGAAGCCAAAAGACACAACCCTCTTCTTAGCTTATCAATGTACATGGGCAAGTAGATACGCAAACCACTACAAGATGGTTTGTGAGAGGTTTATCATGCCATTATATCAGCTCATTTTTATAGAAGAACTAGACTTTATGTCGGAGAATACAATGCCTATCATTGAACAATTCGGGGACTATTATCATAGTTCAGAAAGCACATACATCAGGATGAGTGGAGGAACTCTTGAGCCATTTATGTTCCCTCGGTATGTTACAGATTTTGTAATTCACATGGAGGCTGTGAGACAACTCTTCAACACCGGTGCAATAATTAAGTTCTTAACAGACCGAAGGAAGGGCATGTATCCTCCCATGCCATTTACCATTGGAGCTTACAGCCTCCCGAGAGCAAGAGATAGGGAAAATTACGCTCAAGGATTAGAAGTTTTACATTTTGGCTCAGTCCCTTTCAGAAGGCATGACCCCAACGGTGCGGTAATCTAGCATTGTCTTGACCTCAAGATCTCCTTTGAATATGCTCATGTTGTGGACCGAGATGAGGAATTCTTTAGGAGCGCCCGCAATCTAACTGATCTAGGGAAGCGTTACAATAAGAAAGTTGTGAAAGATCTGAACCCCAAACATGTCGGTTTGATCAGAAGAGAGCGGGAAGCATCGGCCTCACAATCAGGGGATCCATCAGAGTTAGAGCAGGACAGAGTGATCCAAGAGCAGGCTCTCAAGCAGTAGCAGGACCAAGAAGAAGGAAGAATTCAAGGTGAGCTAACTGCCAAGCTTCAGCAAGAGGAGATTGCTAGGAAGCAGCAAGAGCAAGCTTCTCAGTTAAAGCAGTAGGAAGAGGCTGCCAGGATCCAGAAAGAAGAATATTGGGTGCTCCAAGAGCAAGCTACCAAGTAGCAACATGAAGAAGAAGAGAGGATCCTGACAGAAGAAGCAGCTAAATTGCAGGCACACCAAGAAGAACTAGCAAGCGAGGAGAAAGAACAGACAGAGAAGTCTCCTAAATCGGAGCCATCCACTCTGAAATATATGGAGGTAGACCCACCATTGATATTCCCTCCGGGGGGAACTCAGGAAAAAGGTGCCTATTCAGGGAGCTTAGCACTGACCCCATATAACCCCAGGAAGCAGTGCAAAGCAGCAGACCTGGATACTATATATTTTAATGAGCAGAAAAGGGCCATCATTGATAGGAGGGTAAAGAAAATGGAAGGCAAGACAAAGAATATGGAAACTGAGGAGGATGAATATGAATTATGGATAATAGAGAAAACATTGGTCCAAAGAACTGATGCCGGCCCCATGTTCCAAGCCCAATGCACTGTAGCATCAGCTAAAGCAACTAAAGCCAATATTGATTTTTTGAAAGATAAGATAAAACATTACAGGGAACAATGCTTTAAGATCAGAGATGATAGAAAGAGGGAGGTGTTGGAAGCAAACAAATTAAAGGAGAAATACAATGAGTTGTTAGGAGAGCATCTAGTGCTAAATTCGGGAGTTCTCCAGCTTGAGAATGAAAAGAACTCCTTAGAAATGCAGTTGGCTACCTCTGAAGCTGTAATGAAGAATCTGAAAGCTCGGATAACAGAATTGGAGGAACTCGAAGCAATCAAGGCTTGGCAAATTCAGATCCACCAGCATGAGTATAAAGGGTCGATTAAAGAAAAGGAGCAATTGGGAAAGCAACTCAAAGAGGCAGCAGGAGACCAGCAAAATTTGTCCACATTTCGCAAACAAGCATGTGATATGCGGATTAAAATCCATCAGCTACTAGTACTGATCTCGGAAGAGATTTGGAGCGTGAAAGAGATGATTAAGAAAATGACAACAATTGAAACCAAAGCCCTAAAAAATTGAGAAAATTTTGAAAATCATGTAGAGGAGCTGAAACAATAATCTGAGTGGAAAAAGGGAAAATCTCAACTCCCTTCACACTTACCCGCCGCTATAGGAGATGAATTGGACGTGGATATAGGAATCCTTGAATTCACCAAGGATTGCGGCACCAAGCTAAGTTTGGAAATCAAAAGGACGGTCCGCAAGTGTTGTTCGATCTACTCCACACTCAGGGAATCACTTAGCAAGTGTCATCTGGTTCTCCCCGCCTCCATTTATGATTTCCCAAAAGAAGAAGATCGATTGTTCGAGTTGCAGAACGAGCTAGACGAAGACTTGGCTTATATCAAGAAGATAGAAGTATTGACTCAGGACGAATTTCAATAGTTCATTTGCTAACCTGCAGTACATATTTACTCCCTAGAAGCGATGGCAAAAGAGGCCACAGAGGGAAAAGCGTTGATTAAATCAAACCTATGCAAGCATGAAATAGCATCCAAGGAAACAGTATCTTCCCGTAGCAATCTTATCCTAAAGGATATCAACCAATGGGCCTCATACATTCAAAGTATAGATGGCCCAGTAATTTCAAGCAAGCCAGTTGGTGGAGGCGAGTCTTTAAGTCAGCAGGCAGAAGCCCAGCAGTAGATAGTATTAAATTTTCAGAATTTACTTCAATCTGATCTAGGATCTTAACTGAGATAACAACATGTACAGAAAATCTACAGCATATCAATCATGGACACAATAATGCAAGCACACAAACGACATAGAGTTTACTCGGGGAAAACCATAAAGGTGAAAAACCCCAATAACTTCCTCAGAGATAGATAGAGCAATGATATAACCAGAATACAAGAGATAGTATTCTCCTAGCAGCAGAGCCTCCTCCTCCACAAGTGCGCCACTCTCCACAGTGTGAGTGAGAGAATAGAATGTGTAAAATGAGAGAGACACACTCTCTATTTATACACTAACTTGACTTGACCTTTACTCAACTAGGTCGGCCTCAACTTAACCGCTTAACATAATGCTGACTGGGATGACCCCCACTAGGGTGGTCTAATAACCCTTTGATCCACATGGCCGACCCCCAATAGGGTGGTCTAATAACCCTTTGACCGACATGACTTATATAGGGCCGACCCCAACAAGGTGGTATAATAACCCATCAAGTATAAGTTACGACACTTACAATATAAATGATGACACTTCCGTATAGAGGAATAATAACATCTCTATAGGAATACAATATACATATATGTGAAATACATTCCGAAGTTACATATACATCAACATTAGGAACCATTTTTAGCCATACTTACACATTGCACACAAGTCTTATTTTCTTTCCATGTTTATAGTTCTTTTTCGTTTATAATAACAGAAAAAAGCAAAAATTTGGTAGCTTAAGATTAATAAGGCTTATATTTGTTACAAGATAGCATAGATTATTTTGTTTACAATTTCAAAAGAAAACAAAAAAGAAATTTGATTAGATTTGCTTAGTTTTTCAGTTTGGAAAGAACTTTAAATGAAAAAATAGAAGTTTTTGTTGTCCAAAGTTAGAATTTATGCACTTTTTCTTTTCTGTTTCAAGCACGCCACACAAACGCACTACCTCTTGAGTAATAACAGCCCTAAAAATCTTTAATAAAATTAAATAGAAACAATTTTTCTTTTTTAGGGATACACTACACCAACTAGTCTTGGTTAAGATCTTGGGTTTAAATCACCTTAAACCACCCAAGATCACACATTACGCAAAAATCGTAGTTCGACTATCATAGGTAAATCCACTTCACTCAAAGCTTGCCTGGGATCTATGCAGTAGGTCTTGTGAGATCAGATTGTTGGGAATACTCCTACTTTCTCTTTCAAGCATATACCAGGATTGGATCGCATTTGGGGACTCTTTTCAGTTTTGGGCTCAGTTAACCTGCCCACACCTTCTAATTCGACCAGAGACTGTTCCCCCAGGAGTTTTTGGTGTTGTGGTCTCCTTAGTATCTGACCATAGGTTCATACACAGGTGACAGCAGAGGGTATATCTGCTATACCTAGGACAAATGTGGGAGGAAATCCCTTGTAGGTCTTTGGGAGGGCGGTTGGGTGATTCCAGCGCTTGCACCCTTAGTTAGTCATTGTATCGTGGACCCCAAGTAATTGTTCTTCATCATTCGTTGATCTGTTCTGGGCCCTCATCATCCCAGACTCTTCTCCGGAATGAATCTTGTTTGCTTGGTTTGCATACTTAGGACTTTTTAGTTTGCATGCTGTTTTCCCCTTAGTCTTAGTGGCCACTAGGTTTTCTATATAATCGTGGAGAACCAAGAACTTCGTAGATTGAGAAGGTTTCAAAACCTTCTGCCACTTAGAAGAGAACCATTACCGCCAGCTAGACGACAGTGGGTAAAACCCCAGTGTTCCTTTAGAAACCATTCCTGAAATAGAACTTCCTGAGGAAATTTTTACAATGGAAAATCCTGAAATAGGAATTCTTGAGGAACTACCACTTGAAATTGAGTTTCTTGAAGAGCAACAAACTGCAACAGAAAACCCTGAAATATAGGTTCCTGAGGAACCACAACCGGGTACTCCATATCAGTGACATTTTAGTTCAGTTGAGATTGAAGATCTTACTTCTGCGGAGTACAACACTCCCTTTAATCCTCTTCTGACTAATCTTAGAAATCCGCTTCTGTTACCCGTTGGTTTCCAGTAGCCCGATTACAGTGCATATAATTTCTCACCTGGACATTTTATGTCTAATCCAAGAGGTGAACAGGGAGTTCCACAAATTCCCACCATAGGTTTGAACACTAACACTGTAAATCCTCCTTTTACTACTACACCGAGTTCAGCATAGACAACCTCTGTGTCCACTCCGTCCTTCAGTTTTAATACTGGCACATTAGGTATGCCGAGTTCAACAACTATGGCATCTACCTCTACACCTACTTTTGGACCTAGCAGTATAGCTAATTTAGTGCCACCTCATGTGTTTCAACCATTATATCATATACCCAGTACTTGGATTTCCACACCCTCTGTAGGGCCAAGTGCTTCTGCAACTGTGCTTGTCATGAGTACCATGACCACACTGTCTATGTCAGCTACCACTGGTTTTAATACCTTTGCAGGTCCCAACATGAATCAAGGTAATATACCTGCAGGTAACATCCCTTTTTCCTTATTTTCAGGAGGAGGGGGTAATATTTTTAACCAGTAATATGGCGGGGCTAAGACCCAGCCACAGTGGACGAACCCACAGAGCAGTAACCCACTTTCATATGGGTGGGGAAATTTCAATAATACTTTCGCGCAACAACAGATGGTAGGGGGAAACCCCTACCAACAAGTGGTTGGGGGCAACCCCTATCAACAGATGGTAGGTGGAAACCCCTATTAGCAGATGGCCGGGAGAAACCCTTACCAACAGATGGTTGGGGGCAACCCCTACCAGCAGACGGCTCGGGGAAATCCCTACCAGCAGTTCACGGGTCAAGCTATGGGTGGTTCCATATTTTCGACCCCAGCTTATCAAGTACTGTCTTACCGGTCTCGTTTACCATTTCTGGCAACTTTAAATTTTCCAGATCTTTCCAAGCTGACCAACGATCCAGTGTATCATAACGCTACATGGCCACCAGTTCCCACCAAGTTACCTTTGGACATTCCAAAGTTCGAAGGCAAAACAGGTGAAGATCCTCGTGACCATGTCACTACTTTCCATTTATGGTGCTCCTCAAACTCATTAAATGAAGATTCCATTAGATTGAGACTGTTCCAAAGGACTTTAACCAGTGCTGCAGCCAAATGGTACATTGAGTTACTTGCAGCTACATTCTTTAATTTCGGGGTTCTCGCGACTGTCTTTTTGAATCACTTCCAGCTTCCTGTTCGGTATGATGCTGGAACAGACCTTTTGTCTGCATTTAGGAAAAATAAAGCCACTCATTTATCTTATTACATTCAGGAGTGGCGAAGATGGAAGAGGCTCATTAAAGCCAAAATACCTCTAGAATTCCTTCTTGAGTGGTATTTGAAATCACTCCTTCCTTACATTTCTAAGGAAGTAGCTACTTCTAGAGTGTCTAATGAGGAAGAAGCCATCCTACAGACCCAGTAGTTAGATCTTGTTTACGCACAATCTGGGTTACTGTATGAGATCATACTTGATGCACCACAATTGAATACTGATCTGAGTAGACCTAAACTTGGACCACATGCTGACGGCATAGTGGGTTCAGTTAACTCTACAGCTTTCAAAGCATTGACCAAACAGGTTCATGCCTTATCTGTCAAACAATCGAATGTAGAAGTTTCTTCTGTCACAACCTCTCCTTCTACTTCTGAATTTTTTAACCAAGTTCAGAACAATCAAAAGGGTCTTCGGTAGCCCAATAAAAGAAAGAAGGGAAAGAAAGGAGAGGGGAACCATCAGAAGCCCAAAAAAGAGAATGCCGAGGAGGGTAACAAAGAGAAAAAGAAGGTTAAGTTCCCTTGTAAACTTTGCAAGCAAGACCACCTTACTCACCAATTCCTGCCGTACTGAAAGATCCATTCCCTAAGGGGCAGAGCTCAGCTTCTGGAACCTCCAACACTGGGGGCACTACACATGCTATGGTTGATCAAACTTTTATTAACATGGTTAATTCGGATGCACTCTTACAAACGAGAGCCAAGAATTATACCCCGGACGCACAGAAAAAGGATAAAGAGATTCCAGAATCCTCCACTCCACTCCACATACCTATGGACCCAATGCCCAAGATCTCAAAAGGTGTCCTAAAATGGGCATCGCATAATCCCAACACTTGGGCGGCCTCCAACTACAATGTGGTTGAAGATTTAGCCCAGACCCCTTGTGCCATGTCTACCTTAGAAGTCTTGCAAAGTTGTCCTTTACAACGGAATGCACTTCTGGCAGCTATTGGAAGTATGGAATCCTCTAACATGTCTGCGCGATTTGATATGGCTGATATCAAATACTGGTTTCCCTATCATGTTTCTCTTCAGATTGAAGTCATCCATGGCCTAATGACAATCAGACGAGCTGTCGTAAATGAGGGCGCATCGACCTGCGTAATGTCAATTTCCTGTTGGAAAGCTTTGGGTTCCCCCGAGTTAGCCCCTTCTAACACACTACTTACTGCATTTGATGGTAGTACTTTCTGTCCACACGGGGTTTTGCCATCATTTGATGTCACATTGGCCGGTAAGACAGTTGCTGTAGAAGTAGAAGTTCTGGATGCTCTGCTTGATTACAACATGTTATTAGGCAGGAGCCGGACATATGCCATGCGAGCTATTGCATCGACAGTTTTTTGAGTTGTTATGTTCCCGTTTGAAGGTAAGGTCATTACAGTCGATCAGCTTTCTTTCACTCAGAGAAACAACCAAACTTCTTCAGAGACCACAATTCCCTTAGCTGATCAAACTGCCCTGGTTAATGAGAATTTAGGAGCAGGGCTTTACAGATCGTTAATAGGCACTTTTGACCTTCCCTCCCCTGTTCTTTTTATGCGTTCTGATGTGGGTACTTCTACCGAAACATTCACGGTTGGTTTAAGAACTGATCCTTGGATCCTTCCCACTACGTCAGAACCTTCTGTGCCTCCATCCATTGCAGAAGTGGCCTATATGGAAGCACAACATGCTGCAATGGAACATATCGTGACTCCGCAAGTCTCTACTGAGTCAGATATGGACTATGCTCCGGCATGGTCACTGAATTCCACCCACTCGTTCGATTGTTTAGACACGGTTTTGCCATCTGATGAAGCCATCTTAGAAGTCATGATGGGCCTGGACCAACCATGGGAACATATGCATCACATGTCCTACATGCTTCCATATCTAGACAGGATTGAGAGAGGGGAATTCCTTGTGAGACCCAGTGGATTTGTTGATTTGTCATCTTTTCCTTCTACTTCGAGAGCTGTTTATGCTGAGGGAAATATGGATAATATATCGAGAACAATTCTAATTAACATTTCCACCAAACCCGGGGTCGTGGAAAACATTTTTATTGGTGCAAACTGTTCTCCAGAAGAGATCGCTCTGTATACAAAACTTTTCAAAGAATTCTGTGACATTTTTTCCTGGTCATATGAGGAGATGCTAGGTATTGACCCAGCCATCGTGGAGCATGTCATCATGACATACCCTAACAGAAAACCTATGAGACAAAAGCTCTGTCCTGTGAACCCTAGAAAAGCAGCCGCCATCAAGGTGGAGGTTGAAAAGTTGCTTAAGGCTGGTTTCATTTATCCGATTGACATGACGGAATGGGTTTCAAATCCTGTTCTGGTTGATAAGAAGCAAGGTACCATTAGAGTCTGTACTGAATTCCGGGACTTGAACAAAGCTTGTCCAAAAGATAACTATCCTACACCGTTTATTGATCAAATCATAGATGCTTGTGCGGGACATGAGATGTTCTCTTTCATGGATGGATTTTTGGGATACAATCAAATACAAATCAAACCCGAAGATCAACATAAAACAACTTTCATTTTCCCGTGGGGGACCTTCACTTACTGGAAGATGCCATTTGGCTTGAAGAAGGCTGGAGCTACTTTCCAGCGTGCGATGAATTTTGCTTTTCATGATATCAAACACATAGTAGAACCTTACTTGGATGACCTCTCGGCGCGATCTCGAAAGAGACAGGATCATCCAGCTCATCTTAGACATGTGTTTGAAAGATGCAGACAATATAAGATTCATTTGAATCCTAATAAGTGTGTGTTCTGTGTCGAATCAGGACGTCTACTGGGATTCATTGTCTCCAGTCATGGCATAATGGTTGACTCACTGAAAGTAGAGGCGATTGTAAATATGCCTCCTCCTCGCACCTTGCGACAACTCCAAAGTCTGCAAGGCATGTCTAATTTCTTACGGCGATTTATCATAAACTATGCTCTTCGTCACTAGATACTTTTACGAACTACTACTGTGATAGAAGAATTCAATCCTTTCCAGTACGTTCTCACTCGACGAATCATCGGTGGGAAATATAATAAATGGATTGTAATCCTACAAGAGTTCGATTTGGTCTTTCAATCGGCCAAGTCGAAGAAATCACTAGTGTTCGCCGAGTTAATCTCAGAGTTTCCAAGTGACCTAGAGTACGTTGAGGAAGAATCATCATTCCAAGATGAACATATCTTCCTCATTGCTTCCTTTGACCCATGGTATGTGGATATCTTAGTATATCTCCAGACTTTGAGGTGTCCTACTACTTTTTCTCGGGAAGAGCGATGCAATCTCAAAAACCATGCGAAGAACTACCTCATCATCTCATATACTTTGTATCGATGTTGGGTAGATTCCATTTTACGACATTGCTTAACTCAAGAAGAAGATGAAGCAGTATTAAATGATTCCCATAGTGGAGCTTGTGGGGGACATCTTTCCGGGTTGGAAACAACTCAGAAGATACTGCGTGTTGGATATTTTTGGCCCACGATCTTTAAATATTGTGTGGAAGCTGTGAAACGCTGTCGTCCGTGTCAATTTTTCACTAAGAAAATGAGGGCACACCCATCTCCTCTTCATCCTGTGATTACAGCAGGTCCCTTCACAAAATGGGGGGTTGATTACATGACTTGAAATCCAGTTTCGGCTGGAGGACATCATTACATCATCGTTGTCGTTGACTACTTTACTAAGTGGGCGGAGGCAATGCCTATTGTCAAGGCAGATGGAGAAACTACCGCTTATTTCATGTTTAATTAGATTATTGCATGGTTTGGCATACCTAAAGAGATAGTGACTGATCATGGCAGTCATTTCCAGAATAGCATGATGACCGAGTTGTATACAATGCTTGGTTTTCGACAAGAACATTCGTCTTCATACTATCCATAGGCAAATGGACAAGTCGAAGCAGTGAACAAAACTTTAAAGGTTATACTGCAAAGAACTGTTAATGCCAGTCGAAATAACTGGCACATCATGCTGTACCCAGCGCTTTGGGCTTATTGAGCTAACGTTAAGACTACTACCGGATTCTCTCCCTTCCAACTTGTGCATGGGATAGAAGTAGTCGTACCGATTGAATGCGAGATTTCTTCGCTAAAACTAGTCGTTCAGTTACTACTGGATGCTTCAATACTAGAAGAACGTTTGTTACACTTAGAACATCTAGATGAGCAGCATCGTGACACGCTCACAACAAACGAGGTCCACAAAAAATGAGTCAAAGGATAGTATGACAAGTCTATCAGACCTAGGGTTTTCCTTGAAGGAGACTTGGTCCTACTTTGGGATCAAGACAAAGAACCCCTAGGACCTGGAAAGTTCAAGTCCAGGTGGCTCGGACCTTATATAATTTCCAAAGTACTGAAGAAAGGTGCCTATGAACTGATAGATTACGAAGGTAATAAGTTGGCCAAGCCCAGAAATGGGCTCTACCTGAAGAAGTACTACGCTTAGGTTGACGTACTTTTTCTTATAACATAGCTGTATATTTTTGTAGAGCTAGTTTTCATTATGCTTGTTAGTAAATCGTATGTGTGTTTTTCGTTTCGTGTACTAGATGTCGACCGAACATTTCTTAGGATTTGCTGATGGCACCAGTTGCCACACCTGTCAGTTGGCTGCAACAACTTGGGTCATTTATTCACCCACTGGCCAACTTGTCTCTTCGGGGGGGGGTTTGTTTGGGTCCCACCACGAATAATGTGGCTGAATATAGTGCAGTTATAGAACTTTTCCAAGATGCTCTCAGTCATGGCATTTCACATTTGGAGGTAAGACTTAACTCACAACTAATTGTATTTCAGTTAACAGGTGTTTACCAGATTAGAGATCCTGGATTGCTACGTCAGTTTCTACGAGTTAGACTATTGGAAAGATAGTTTGATTCTATTATATATGAACACATTCCAAGAAATTTAAACGCATTAGCTGATTCATTAGCAAACTACGTGTTAGACTGGCATTTGTATCATACACTTTCATAAACAACATTTCACACATAAATTTCAAACACATACACATGTAAATAATCGATACTATATATAGACGATACTGTATCAAAAAATATATGAGTTTTGGATCACAAGTCTATCAAGTCATGTCATAAAAGTACAAAACTGGGCATAGTGGCCTCAAAAATATACATAGAATGTATCCCTCTCTTATGGAGAAGGAGGGGCCTCATCATCATCTACTGCATTGTGATAACATATGACTAGCCTAGCTATCTTCCGCAGCACCCTAAGCCATGCTAGGGGAACCCCAACTACATCTTCCTGCATATCAATAGGTATCTGATCCATACGGGATGCAGGAAATTCATGAGTCAACCGACTCACTTTTCTCTCTATGGTCCCCAACATAGCATCTGTTGCAGTAATATCAGCCGGCCTCACAAAGATGGTAGGATGTCCCTCGGGATGGACAGGCCCAATATCTGCATATGACACTTGTTTAGCACTTCAAAATTCATTCATAAAAATCAAATACTTGAAAAGTTTGAAAAAATTAAATAATTCTCAAAATTAAACATACCAATATCTCCCCAGGATCCACCTAGAGGAAGCGCTAGTTCTGGATCATGACGGAAATCCAATCCAGCATATGGAAACTGCTCGAAGGCGGGCACTTGCCTCTCCCACCAGCCCCAGAAATCATCAGTATGATAACAATAGTGACTTTCCCCACCACCCTGGCAGAGGAATATGTCACCTGAACGGCCTAGCTTGGGCTCACGGGGGTTAACCTGAGGTAGAGGCATCCCCAAACTAATAGCAGGCATCCTCTCAAAGAAGAAAGTACACAAAATGCTACCATACCCAAAATTCTTCATTTTGCCGGATTTGCAACCTGTCAATTGAGCTTTCATGCTCACCAGTAAACCAGTACACCAATTGTATACATGACCTTGTAAGCATTGTACACCAACATGCATAGAGTGCCTGGAAGCTAGGTGTAGTGAGGCACTACCTGCCACTCGTTTAATCATACTCACTATCACCTTTAAGGGGAGGCCTTCAATGGTAGAAATCAAGATTTGGCTTCCTGATTTCTCAGCTCCAGCCACACAATATGTATTCAAGTATTATTGCACGGACCCTATGCCCACACGAGAAGACCCTTTCAGATTTATTACATCTCCCCTCCATGAGAGACTAGTAATGAAATAAATGTCATCAACTGTAAGTTCCAAAGTTTGCCCGCGGATGACAAAAGTATTGGTATCCACATCCCAGTATTGAATAAGTCTTCGAAATAATTTGTTTAGGGCCCTCATATTTACGGTTCGGTAAAACTTCAATAAACCGCATCTTCGGAGAGCGTGGAGAGTGGCTGGGTCTTGCATGGCCAGCCTATCCATGTCCTCATGTTCTCTCTCCCTCCATTTAAGAACCATCCTGCACAAAAAGTGATAATTTTTCAGTCTCGGCACTTGTTTTTAAATTTTCAGGCTTGAGCGCTACTATATACACTACACAGTAACATGTGGGTGCTACTCTGTGTGAGCATAGTAGCGCTCATCTCCTTCACACGCTACTGCTCTTGTTACACAGTAGCGCCTGCGCACTAAACGTTGTGAGCATTGCCTGGTAAGCAGTTTTAGGCTCTAAAAATAAAAACTAAACCATAAAAATGCAAGTGGGGAAGATTCTAACTTACTTGGGGGAAGAAGAATGGTGTTTGGATGCTTGATTTGATTGCCACGAAGATTTGAAAATGCAAAGTTTGCCCCAATTTTTTGCCCTACAAAAACAAATTGGAAATTGAGTTTTTAAAATGAAATTATATATATGAATTGGATTTTAATTTTTACCCACCATTGTTTAGTTCTCTATAGTTTCAAATTTTATCAAAATGACCTAATTAATCAATTGAAACATACACATGGTGCAATACTAATGTTCACTTATCCAGCTCTCATTTTTCCTTAAATTTTTGTAGGATCGATCTCCTAAGATTAAAATTCTTGATGTTAGACCTTGTCAACTAGTTAATAGTTCAAATTCATATATCATTCGAGATTTTTGTCATGTTTACTGATATTTTGTTGAAGACCTAGTTTTGGCACATTATGAAGCTATGATCCCAGAAGCTGACCTTTAAGTCATTTTAAGCTCTTGTTTGGACTATTTAAACCTAAACGATATTGCCGAGCAAGCTTGTCCTCTTCGATCTCGTTAAAGTAATTGAATGCTCATCCACTCAGGTATAGAATTACCCATTTTCCTGGCCTAGGTGGATTAACTATGGAAAAGGTATACTCTAGGTATACTTCTGTATGCGCTAGAAGAGTTCTTCTCCCTTTGTTTTATACTTTTTCAAGGGAGGAGACTAACTGCACGAAAAAATACCTTTTGGAGCCTTTCTTTAGGGTTTTCAGGCTCTCTAAACATGAAAATACCAAGCGAGCATTCACCTACTTGGGCTCGATGTGAAATCCACGAGAGGGTAAGTAGAGGACTATTTAAGTTTTTCAACTCTATAAACAAGAAAACACTGCCGAGCACAGACCAATCCGGGCTTGATATAAAATCCACGGATAGGTGAAAAGAGGATTGTTTAAGTTTTTCAGAATCTATAAACAGGAAAACACCGACGAGCATTAATTTGCTTGGGATCGATACTAAAATCCACGAGCAGATATATGGAGTTATTGTTTAAGATTTTCAGACTCCTTAAAATTGAAAACACCAGCGAGCAAGAACAGATCTCGGCTCGATATTAAAATCCAGAGATCAATAATATAGAGTAATCTTCTATCTCTTCTTCGAACTCTGTAAACAATGAAGAAGGTCCCGAGTCTTCCTCCCATGGGCTCGTTAAACTTTTTACATGGTTGGATCTATTGAGTTTTCATTCTTTCTTGGACTAATTAAAACATCAAGGTATTCTTTTATCTAAAAGGAATAAGGGATGGGAAAGATGTGTCATATCTTCAATGTCAAAGGCAATTCAGTCAGTTCTATCCTTGAACACAACACCTACTTGAGTCTATCTTGTCGGTTGGGTTTAGTTTTTGACCTCAGGGTGAACCTGATCTCCGAGTTGTTCACTCCCCTGGTTGGTTATTCTTCTAACCATATGGAGGGTCTGATAATGTCTCTTACATTTCAGGCTTATCATTTACCCTATTATGTCGGAAACTGCCTAAGTAATTTTGTGTCGTGCCCACTGTTCAAGGATATACCCTGTGTTGGCCATTCTGTTGTTTACCTTGACCTCATGTGTGCCATCCTAGTGTCAGTCTTGTTACATATTATTCCATATCAACTCATACCAGTTGAGTGTTCCTCGAGTTGGATGATGGAGGATTCCTTACGACCTCCCTTCCAACGAACTTCTTCCCATCGACATCAACTCATTTTACTCTGGGAATGAAGTTTAGAGTTTCGGTTAGTACCTTGGAGATTACAGTCACCATTGGCAATTTTCCTCGCTGTTGAATGTTGAGAATACATTAATGTCTCTTGTTCAACAGGATCCCCAAGTGTTTGACTCCAAGTCAATGTATTCACACTTGGTGGATCATACTTGGTACGTTGGGCCCCATCATCATTATCGTTGGAATTCCTCGCATTTGTTAACGGTATACATCAATGACCGGTAATCAAACGATACCCCCCATGTTCGACTATTAGCTCATCTATTCACATGGTTAGGGTTTGTACCTAGAGTTGTTTTGGATGAAGACCTTGGGATTTTGGATGGCATTACCTCATCCTGTTATCACCCAAGTTGCACAAGACTGAGCCTCACTTATATTCGGCTCTCCATGAGACATAGATCCAGTTTGTTGTTATGCCTATGATCTCTCCGTTTGACATGGATCCACGCTTGTATTCCAAGTGGCCATGCTATATATACATATCCTTGTTATGTATCTGAGATCATGTTGCATCACACTGCACATCTATATGATGTCAAACAATGTAATTTCTCGCTGACCTCGATCTTTGTTTCAGGTGTTCTTGTGACTTGTTTCTGCGGTTCCTTGCTCCTCCTCTGGCTTTGGATTATAATGTATTTCGGCCATCGTTCCCCTTTGACCTCACACATTAGGGGGAATCTGTTATAGGTCAAACCTGCACCTCTCCGTCCATGATCATCTTGAGCTGTTGATAAAAAAACAGGACAACTTGGATGGAGGAGCATGTTGACCCCAGATGAGACTTTGACTTACTCCACCTCTTGTCAAGAATGGAAAAACTCTAAAAATGCCATTTTGAGACATGAGCGCTACTCTACTTCAATATACTAGCACCTGTACCCTACTCCAGTGTTCAATAGTAGCGCTCAAGCCTCATGAGCGCTACTCCTCTTCAATAGAGTAGCGCTCAACATTCAAAAAGTGATGAGCACTAGTTTAAAAACACTATAGTAGTGCCCTGAGCACTAATTCACTGAGAAATAGTAGCGTACACCTCAAAATATGATTAAAAAATAATTAATTTCATGAAGAGGATTAGTTGCAGTTGGTTTTCCAACTTCCGCAACATCCTCCATAACCATCTCTCGACCTGAACTGCTTCCCTTGTCCTATAAATACAAGGAAGAATAAAGAGAGGGGTTAGAGACATGAATGTTATTGAGAGACTTTGAAAGAGAAGCTTGCATTAGACGAGATTATACTGGAATATATCCAAGCTAGAGAAGAGCAGGAGCCCAGGATCAGGTTGCAGGAGCATGTCACAAAGTCAAGTATACTTTGTATCATAAATTTGCATTTGACAATAAAAGGTTGAAGCATCATTCTTGTCCCAAATTAAGTGTTCATTGAAGTTATATACTTGTTTGGATCTGCTTTGGTTAATATTGTATGTTTAAATTGGTTTGTTTATTTCATCATTATATATTATCCAAGATACGTTGAGAAAGGTACTTGTATTGCAACTTTATTGAACGGGAGGTTAGCTTGAGGATCAAGCGCAAGATCGAACAGAGCTAGTATCGAACGTCAGTCGAAAGGTATGTTCTCAAGGCCTATAACCTATTTCCTTTTATAAACATCTTTGTAATACAATTAGTATGCTTACCTGTCATCCCCTTTCAGTTGATAGTATCAGTTTCCTTACTATAGGGTAGTTTTTCCCACCAACACTCTTCTGTCTTCGCCACTCCTGAATGTGATTAGATAAGTGAGTGGCCTTATTCTATCTAAATGTAGACAAAAGATCTGTCTCAGCATCATACCGAACAGGAAGTTGGAAGTGGTTCAAAAAAACAGTCGCGAGATCCCGAAAATTAAAAGATGTAGCTGCAGGTAACTCAATGTACCATTTAGCTGCAGCGCCGGTTAAGGTTCTTTGGAAAAGTATCAACCTAACGGAATCTTCGTTCAACGAGTTCGAAGAATAGCATAAATGGAAAGTGGTGACATGATCACCAGGGTCCTCACCAGTTTTTCCTTCGAATTTTTGAATGTCCGAAGGTAACTTAGTAGGAACTGGTGGCCACGTCGCGTTATGGTACACCGGATCATTCGTTAACTTGAAAAGATCTGTCGAATTCAGAGTTTTCAAAAATAGTAAACGAGGTCTATAAGATGGAATTTGATAAGCTGGGGTCATAAAGGGGGAACCACCCATAGTCTGACCCATGAACTGTTGGTTGGGGTTTCCCCCAGCCATCTATTGTTGTGTGAAAGTGTTGTTGAAAATCCCCCATCCAAATGAAAGTGAGTTAGTACTCTAAACATTTGTCCACTGAGGCTGGGTGTTAGCCCCACCATATTGTTGATTAAGGATGTTACCCCCTCCTCCCGAAAATAGAGAAAAATGGGTGTTTCCTGCAGGTACATTATTTTGATTCTTGTTGTAACCTGTAAAGGTGTTAAAACCAGGGGTAGTCGACATGGACGACGCAGTCATGGTACTCATGACAGGCATAGTTGCAAAAGCGTTCGACCCTACATTGGGTGTGGAAATCCAAGTACTAGGTATATGGTATGACTGTTGAGTTGCAGGAGGTGGACCGACATTCACTGTATTACTGGGTCCAAAAGTAGGAGTAGAGGCAGATGTCAAAGTTGTTGAGCTCGGCATGCCTAACGTACCAGTATTAAAACTAAAGGACGGAGTTGAAACAACAATTGACTGAGTTGAACTTGGTATAATAGTGAAGGTCGGATTTACAGTATATGTGTTCATAGCTATTGTGGGAGTCTGTGGAACTCCCTATTCGCCTCCTGTATTAGTCATAATATGCCCAGGTGTGAACAAATATGCACTATAATCAGGTTGCTAGAAACCAATAGGTATCAGAAGTGGAACGTTAAAATCAGTCAGAGGAGGATTAAAAGGAGTATTAAACTCACCAGAAGTGAGATCCTCAATCTCGACTGTATTAAAAGCTTGCTGATCTGCAGTCCTAGGTTGTGGTTCCTCAAGAAGCTCTATTTCACCAGTAGTTTCAAAAGGACCACTGGAGTCTGTCTTCTATAGTCTGGGTGGCGGTAGTGGTTCCACTCTAAATGGGAGAAGGTTTTGCAACCTTCGAGACCTATGAAGCTATTGGTCTTCCATGATTATATATATAAAAATAAAACTAAGCAAAAACCTAGTGGCCACTAAGACTAAGGGGCAAACAACATACCACTAAAAAAAATCCTAAGTATACAAACCAGGCAAACAAGATGCCTTCCAGAGAAGACTCTGGGATGATGAGGGCCAATAATAGATCAACGAAGGAAGAAGAATAGTTACTCTGGGTCCACAATACAATGACTAAGGGTGCAAGTGCTGGAATCACCCAACCTCCCTCCCAAAGACCTGCAAGGGATTTCCTCCCACGTCTGTCCTAGGTACAACAGCTATAATCCCCTACTGTCACTTGTGTATGATCCTATAGGTCTGATACTAAGGCTACCATAAGTATGAAATATCATGGGGGGACAGTCGTCAGCTTGATCAAAATGCATGGGCAGGGTAGCAAAGCCCAAAGTCCGGATGGACCCCCGTACGTGAATCGACCTTGGTTTATGGTTGAAGAGAAAGCGAGGGGATATCCTTAACAAATCCGATCTTCCACGGCCTTGTGCTTAGCTCTGGTTTTAGTAGAGTTTCCCAGGAATATTTGATATGGATGGGTTTACCTATATGACAGTCACACTACAATTTTTGAGTAATGAAACACGCTTTGAGCAGTTTAAGGTGTTTTAAGCTCGAAACTCTAGCCTAGACTAGTTGGTGTCGTGTATCCTTAAAAAGAAAATAGTTTCTAATTGATTTTATTAAGATTCTTTTTAAGGTTACTTTTTACTCAGTGGGGTAGTGCATTGTGTGGTGTGGTTGCAACATAAAGTAAAGTGCATGAAATGAAACAACTTTCAACAACAAAAAGAATTTTTATTTTTTTTCGTTTTATATTCTTTCCAAAATGAAGAGTAAGCAAACCTAAACAAATCTTTCTTTTTGTTTTCTTTTCAAATTCCGAACAAAGTAAACTATGCTACTCTGCAAAGATTATAAGCCTCACTACTCTAAGCTACCAAACTTATTTTTCTTTTTCTGTTATATATGAACGAAAAGTGTTAAATTTTGAGCATTAATTCACAATACTCTAGGATCTTCACTGAGAGAATAACATATACAGTATATCAGTGCATAACAATCACAATAAGCATGACAAGCCTCACAAGAATCAAAAGCATGAGAGACAAGAGACACAGAGTTTCTATGGGGAAAACCCTAAGGTGAAAAACCCCACAACTTCCTCAGAGATAGAGAGAGCAATGGCTCAACCAAAGTACAACCAAAATACACTTGAGATAGTCTCCTAGTAGCAGATGATCCTCCTCCTCACTAGTGCGCCACTTTCTGAGTGAGAGAAGTGTGTCTTTTCGAATGATCCAAATAGAGATCTCTTGATCTCTATTTATACTTAACCTGTTTTCCCAGTTACACTATGGGTCTGACTTGTCTATCTAGATACATCCATAATATAATATATATTTCAGGGCCGACCCCACACATGGTGGTCTAATAACCCATCGGTAAGTACACACACTTGCGACACTTGTCAATCCACATGATGACACTTCCTTATAGAGGAATAACACATCTCTAATAAGGGTACAATAAATATATATGAAATACATAGATAAAATACATTCCGAAGTTACATATACATCAACACTCCCTCTTAACTAGGAATGTATTTCTCGACACAGATCTGCTAGACAAGTTTTCTTCTCGGGATCATCGTTATCATCATCGTCACTGCTGCTACTATCTCAATCAATCTTTGACTCTACTCATCATAGGAAGTTCTACAGAGCCATTCCTTTTTCATACTAGATGTAGGCCCACCACCTGCAGGTCTTCGTCATCACTGGCCATACTGTGGAATCCTCAGGACTTATTATGTGCATCAAAAAACCTCGAAAGAGAATCCCAGGCTGTTACAAGCACACGGCTCTACCTATAGGATCTCCCAGGGACATATTATATGTGACCTCACCAAAAAACCTCGCAAGAGCATCCCAGGTTGTTACGAGCACACAAATCTACCTATAGGATCTCCCAGGGACAGATTATATGTGGTCACCACAAAACCTCGCAAGAGCATCCCAGGCTATTACGGGCACACAACTCTACCTATAGGATCTCCTAAGGACAGAATATATGTGGTCATGGAAAAACCTCGCAAGAGCATCCCGGGACTTATTACGGGCACACAACCCAACCTATCGAATCTCCCAGGGACAGATTATATGCCATAGGACAAAACCACGAAATAGCATCTGCCAGATATCCCAGGGCCAAATTATATGCCATAGGTAAAACCTTAAAATACTATCTGCAGATCTCCCACGGCCAAATTATATGTCATTCTAGAGAAAAACCTCGAAAGAGCATTTTCCAGATATCCCAGGGCCAAATTATATGCCATAGGCAAAACCTCGAAAGACTATCTGCAAATCTCCCAAGGCCAAATTATATGCTCATCTGCACAACCTGATCCACGACCATAGAGTATCATCTGATACTCGCCATACATCATCCTGATCATCATCACTGTAACATCCTGCTGCATGTCATCTGGAGCAACATCCTGAAGCTCGTCATCCATGATCATCCTGATCATACAATGCATCTACCTGATGCATACCAAGTATCTACCTGATACATATCATCATACATGATCCACCTTATCATATAGTGTATCCTTCTGATACATGCTACATATCACCATACATGATCCACCTTATCATACAATGTATCCACCTAATACATATACAGATACATGGTCCAAGCATACAACATGATGCATACATACATATAAATGATCCAACTGATCATATCCAGCATCCAACATGATGCGTACATACATATACATATAAATGATCCAACTGATCATATCCAGCATCCAACATGATGCATACATACATATAAATGATCCAACTGATCATACAAAGCAGAAACCAGAACATCATTTTGATGCTCATCATCTAGCGCTTACATCCACAGCCATGTGAAGGATCCTCCTTCAAAAATGCTTGGAATGGATTGAACAAATGTGTCCATCACTTCTTCCTCGAATTGTCCTTGATCTAAAGAACACCAAGCCTCTCCCTGAAGTACTTGAACTTCACCCTGGCTAGTGGCTTCGTCAGCACATCTGCAATCTGCTCGTCCATCGCAACATACAGGAGCTTCACAGCTCCTCTCTGCACCATATCCATGATATAGTGATATTTGATCTATATGTGTTTTGACCTGTCATGAAACATTGGGTTCTCGGGCAGCTTCACACAACTCTGGTTATCACAAAAGATACCAGTAGCATCCAACAGGAGATCAAATAACTTAGACAGTAGCTTCCGTAGCCATACTGCCTCACAACTAGCTGAACAAGCTACAACATACTCTGCCTCAGCTGTACGCAGTGCTACGCAGGACTGCTTCCTGCTAAACCAAGAGATCACACCTGATCCCATACTGAAGCAGCACCCAGATGTGCTCTTCCTATCTGCAGCACTGCCAGCCCAATCTGAATCAACATAACCCTGCAGGTTAAACTTTTGATTCGCTTCATATTTGAGCCCATAATCCACTGTACCCTTCAGGTACCTCAGAACATGCTTTATAGCTACCAGGTGAACACTCCTCGGATCTATCAGGAACTGACTCAATGTGTTCACAGCAAAGCAAATATCTAGTCTCGTGTTCGTTAAGTACATCAAGGACCCAATCATCTGACGATACATAGAGACATCAACCGGCTCAGATGAAGCATCACATAGAAGCTTTAGATTCGATGCCATAGGTATGGCCATGGCCTTGCAATCCATCATCCCGAATCTCTTCAAGATATCTACTGTGTACTTCCCTTGACCAAGGAAGATCCCACCTGCACTCTGCCACACCTCCATACCTAGGAAATAATGCATCATTCCCAAATGTTTCATATCGAACTCAGTAGCAAGCTTCCTCTTAGTATCTGCAATTAATCTGTCAAAACCCAATATTTTCCAAAAAATTTAAAATTTTTAAGATAGCAATTAATGTTATTAAATGCAGTCATTTATCTGTTGTTTAGTTTACGTGGTCGTAAATGTGTCTAAATGATCTTTTGTTATAATTAATGTTGTTATGAGTTTCTCTTTTCTGCTACTGATTGTTTTATTGGTTCATGACTACAAGGGGGGGTTTGTATGTCGAACTGGGCTTACTTAGCTTTCGAGCTAACCCAATCGATTTTCTATCTCTTGCAGATATACAGGTAATTGCGGTCGCTACCTTTAAATCTTTCAAGTATTAATTATCAAAATAACAGTACCTAATCATTCAGTGAAACGTGTAACATGCTAACCTATTTGTTTTTATCAAACCAACTCTAAGGTAGATATCCTTCCTGTAACATGCCAAATTCAATTTCTGAATATGTTTGGTTTTTATATTTCTAATTGCAAGAAGTTGGAGTTAAAAGATCACTATAATTATAATTTTCGCATCTGCAACAATTGTAGGATTTACCTGTCAGTACATTTTTACATTTATCAATTGAAGGTTTTTGCCTTGCTTGCTGTCTACTTCATGTTTCCATAAATGATACTTTAAACAATAAAACATAACCATGTATGAGATTTGTCTCTCATTTTCATAATTGATTGAAATCGTTGTAAGACAAGGATAGCAAAGGTCTTTTATTTTCCTTCAACAATTATTACGATTTGCATAACTTAATTTTCATTAGGTATAGTTCCATAAAGGAAGAATTGGCAAGTAATAACTCTGCTGTGCATTGCTATCTCCATGAAGAATTTTCATTCATTAAAACCCTACATTTCCACTATAACTTAGAAAATTGAACGAGATATAACCTCTCTGGTTCATTCATATTAGACTAAGGTAACAAAATGGAGATAGGCATTTTAAATAGCCTACTTTTCACTTGAAGACTACCTCCTTGGTGAAAATAATATAAGCTCTATGTTTTGAAAAACATACTCCACGTCTAAGACTCAAAAGCTATTGACTAAACAAATTTGTACTGAATACCAAACAAGATAATTAAACTTCATCCCAAGGTTTCGATTATTATATGTTGTCAAGTGAACTATCAAATAGGAAGAATCATACAATAATCTTGTGTACACATGTTATGAGTATTTGTTTAGTAATTATAATAAAAATCTCATCGACATTATGAGCTCAATTATCTTTTGCATGATTGTAATATTTATGAGGCAAAGGGTGATCGTTCTCCAACGTGAAATCTATTGCATGTGTCACCATGGAATAAGTTGCAAGATTAAATTATGGTTCACATCCATAAATGGGATAGTCTTAATAAGATTTTTAATTGATTGCAATAATTGGCAAGTTCATCATTGAACTATGGAGTATCGACCCTCCTGCAGGGAAATATTTGAACTGCTACGTGGATGAATAATAGCCAAGTGCTTGGCGATATATAACTTGAGAACTAACCCTACCTCGTCATTATCCTCCGCCTTCGGGCTCGAGTCTGTCTGCAACCTCTCCAAGTCTAAGTCTTTGTTATGGTGCTGTGGTCTCGGCTTCCAAGCATTTACATTTTCCTTTGCTTATCATTCGGAAAATCTTTGACATTTACTGTGAGTAGCTTTGATAGTGTTATTATGCCTAGGGTTTACCTCATGAGTTCGTTTGCTGGTCTGTTGCCTTTGTGACAGCGTGTTCACAGTTTACATGCTACCTCAACCTTCGTCTTGTCCATAGTTGCATCTGAACGTCATTGGTATACTTTGCTTGGCAACTGTAACAGGTCAAGAGTCTAAGGTTTGTATTTGTGAACCGTAGAAACCCTGTCATCTCGTATTCCTAACTCTCGGTGTGATTTTCTTGAGACTTCTATTCAGGGAATACCACCATTACGTTGCTAGATTAGTTATTTGGTGGGAAAGATGGGGTTTTTACACATCATTTGTTCGTGGTTAGCAAGATAGTTGCAGGAAATGGCGGCCTCCTTCACCCCGGTAAGTTACTGTATTCTCGTCTGTGTTTATAATTACAAGCATTGTTTTTAAAAACAATTTTCGAGTTTCTAACATATGCATCTCTATCTTGCAGGAACTGATTCCTCATACGTCACGAGTGGCACGAACTCCAGCCGGTAGCATGTTCCGGGTAAGCCTGGTTCTTACCATGGAAAAATCCTCCTTGTGGGTTGTTTGCACTGTAGGGTTTTGGTTTTGGAAGCATGGCTTCAGTCGTTTGTAAAATAATCTCCTTGCTAGAGGCGTTTATGGTTTTAACAAAGTGCAAAGATAGGCTATGAGCCTACTCAGGTTGTCAAGGTTACGACCTCCAGGTCTAATACTGTATCTGTATTTTGCTTTGGGGTTTTTATTACCCAGGGTTTGGAATTTACCTTAATATAACTTATGTCTTCTATGAAAGGCCTGTTCCTTGTCTGCGTTTTCTTTTAAAAATGATGATGATAGGTATAGTATCACGTAAGTCTTTAGTTTTAAAAGAAAACTGCTTGTATCGTAGGTTTGTGAACTCGGCTATGGATTGAATACTAAAGTAACAAGGTTTTGCTCCTGTGTTTTTTTTCTATATAATTTTTATCTTATAAAAGAAATGATCTGTTTGTCCATTCTGTAAGATGGAGTCTGTGTATGCGGGTATTTCAAGTTCAGAGTTTAAATAGAATGTTGCTATCAAAAGAGAGGCTTACGGCCGTAAGTGATAATTGTTGTATGGAATTAAATTTTGGGAGCTACGTCTAAAAGCCTCCTGTAGGTTTCGAGTTGATTGTGTGTGGCAATTATTTTCGACTTCATGTTTTAAAATTATCTACTCTGAAATTTGGCTACGGCCGTGAATGAATCATTGAAATACTGTTCAAAGTTTAAACCCTGTAACGTCTGGTCAGAATAGGGTTAATACGGAGGTACAATAGTGATTAAATTTATTTGTTGGATCTTTAGTTACGATTTTCACCTAATAGTAGTTTGGGAAATTAAGTGGAAGATTTGATCGTATTAACGAAGCTCGATAATGAGCTGTAGCACTGTTCTGTCTTTCTCGTTTAGTACATGTTTTCTCTGCTATTAAAATTTTAATGTCAAAACTTGGAATGATAGGGTTTCAAAACTACTCGGTTGTGATAACACTTAATTGTTTAATCTACTGCTACGTTTTAAGATTCTAATACAATAGGGAGTTTTTGGAGATGATAATAGGGTGATGTTTATACTCGTCAACAGAGTTCTGTTAGTACAAGAAAGTCTTGTAGGAAGAAAAATACCATAATTCTTAAGCTTGATAATTGAGCTAGCTATGGTTCTATTTAATTCTATGGTTCCTATAACAATACTAATTTGTTTATCTTATTAATAATTCCTGTATAATGTACTTCTGTTAAAGTTTTTGTATATGTTTTTTATTCGATAAGTAAATTCTGAAGAACTTTAGCTAAGATTGAAGTTTGATTTAGATGCATATTTTAAACTAGACATACTTTAACTAGGGTTTGTACTCTAACAAAAGTAACCTAATTGTGACTACAATAGTTCTTGCAACAACCCTGGAATGTCATTGATACTACAATATATGTATAACTAATTATACTGACTCATGTTCCTATGATTTTTAAACAAGTTATGGTCCAGAAATAAATTACTGTACACATAATCCTACCTATCTATTTAATTATTACAATTAAACTAGACTAAAACCATATTACAATAAGAGACTATTACTTGCGATACTACTGTTGTATAGCATGCATTGCAATATCTTATTAGTAAGATGATAAGGATATTTAAGAAATACTAAAACACAATAATTCTCCATAATTCTACTACTGATAATTCAAAATTGCTAAATTTTTACTGAACTAAATACTATTAGGACATATAGAAAATAAATATAGCATACATTCGTTTGTACCTAACACACCACAGGAATAGATAGCTGAACCTGCACCAACTGTGGACGACAACAGCAATGGGAGGTTGTTCCTCCCTACCAACTCCTGGAGAGTGCCCAGACAGCACTTCTCAGGACCCCCGAGCTTGCTCTGATCTTCCTGGCTGGAACTAGGTGCAGCAAAACAATTCACTCAGCCAAAGGAGCTAAACTGGAACCAAGTTACTGCAGCATCCCACTCAAACAAATTTCCTTATTGTAATTCCCTCTTCCTCAATGGGACTCCTGAATAGCATTCACCTGAATGTATTCTCCCTCTAGAACAATGTTGAACCCTCAGCTCAGTTCATTGAGTACTATTTAAAAGATTGCCTAGGTCTTTGTTGGGTTAACTGTCATTAATGAGCCACCTGCTCAGATTCCACTTTCTTGGGGAATCATGACCCCAAAATATAGGGAAGTTACCACCTGCAACTTAGGAAGTGTTTGAGGATGCTGCCACTTGTCTTTTGCCTTTCCACCTAGTTCCTTCCACCAGTTAGACCAATAACCTCTTTTAACAGCTCTCCCATGCTGTTGTCTCCAAAATTTGTTTATTAATAATAAAATATTCAGAATTACATTCCATTTCTGGTGACTCTGTTGAGTCCTCGATTCCTACTTAGCATTAAATTTAACATAATGTCTCAGGAATATAATAAAATAATTACATTATTTTTGCAAAATTGGGGTATGTGACATACACACCCCCTTAAAATGTAACATCGTCCTCGATGTTACTTATTCCTCATCCTCAGCCACCTGCTGGAATAGATTTGGGTATGCTTCCCGCATCTTACTTTTCAGTTCCCAGGTAGCTTCTTCAGGACTAAGGTGCTTCCATTGCACCTTCAGCTGTCCAATGGTGCGGTTCCACAGAGTAATTTCCCTCCTCCCGAGGATACAATCTGGTTCCACCAGAACTTCCCCTTCTGGTTCTACCTGTACAATGTTCCAGTCAATAACATGAGTAGCATCATGAACATACTTTTTCAGAACAGAAATATGAAAAACATTGTGTACTTTTAGGTTAGGTGGTAATGCTAGCTGATAAGCAACTTGACCGATTCTAGATAAAATTTCAAATGGACCACAGTAACGTGGTGCTAATTTTGCACAACTTCCCATTCTTAGGGAGCTCTTCTTTGGCCTTACCTTGATGAACACATGTTCACCTACCTGGAACTCTTTAGGAGTTCTTTTTAAATCTGCTTGGCTCTTTTGCCGATCCTGGGCAATCTTCAAATTTACCTGCACTTGTTTCACAATCTGTTCCATCTCTTTTAATAAATCAGGTCCTAACACTAATCTATCTACTGGATTACTCCAAGAGATAGGAGTGTTACATTTACGTCCATACAGAATTTCAAAAGGACTGAACTTAGCTGACGATTGATAGCTGTTATTGTATGCAAATTCTGCTAAATGTAAATAATCCTCCCACTTACCTGGTTGATCTTTAACATACATTCTTAGTAGATCTTCCAATACCTGATTAACTCTTTCAGTTTGTCCGTCCGTCTGAAGATGGAAGGAAGTGCTGAAATTCAAAGTGGTGTTTAATCCTTTAAACAAAGATTTCCAAAAATTTCCTGTGAATTTAGGATCCCTGTCTGAAATAATAACTTTTGGGACACCATGTAACCGAAAAATCTGTTTCAAAAAGATATCAGCTATGTTTGCAGCCTTGTAAGTGGTTTTAAGAAGAATAAAGTGTGCTGATTTACTCAATTTATCTACTACCACCATAATTGAATCATTCTGATGCTGATTTTTGGGTAATCCCGTAATGAAATCTAAACTAATTATCTCCCATTTCCAACTAGGAATAGGCAAGGGTTGCAATAACCCAGCTGGATGTTGGTGTTCCGTTTTCACCTGTTGACAGTCTAAACATCTAGCTATATACTCAGCTATTTCAGATTTCATATTAGGCCCAAAATAATCTTTCCTCAACATAGTGACGGTTTTCTGGTAGCCTAGATGTCCTGAGTAAGGGGTTTTATGAACTTCGTCCAGAATTAACAATTTAACTTTAGGTGCATTCAGAACATACAGCCTGTCTTTAAACAATAAAAATCCATCTTCATTTAGACTATAACCCTTTATCAAACTTTCTGTAGGTGCTTCTTTAGCTGTAACTTGTAAGTGCTGATAATTTCCATCTGATTTTATCCCTTCAGCCAACTGTTCATTCAAATCAGAGGTATAAGTGCTGCTAGCTGATACAAAATTCAGCCTTGCATTTCTGCTCAAAGCATCAGCCACCTTATTTTCCTTTCCTTTTATGTGCTGAATTTCGAAATCGTATTCACTTAAGAAGGCCAACCACCTAGCTTGTCTTGCATTTAAGTTAGGCTGGTCTAAAAGGTATTTCAGACCCTTATTATCAGTCATTAAAGTAAACTTTCTGCCTATTAAGTGGTGTCGCCACATCTTTAATGCATGAATAACAACAGCTAATTCTAAGTCATAAGTGGCATAATTATTTTCATGAATTTTAAGCTTCCTAGACTCATAGGCAATGACATGTCCATCTTGAGTCAACACTCTGCCTAGACCGTCATTACAAGCATCGGTGCAAACCACGAAATCCTTATTAGGATCTGCTATTCTTAGAATAGGCGCAGTTGTTAATAAATTTTTTAACTTCTTAAAACTTTCCTCACACTTCAAGTTTCAATCAAACTTCTTGCCTTTCTTTTGCAAGGAAGTGATTGGGTTGGCTATTTTTGAAAAGCCTTCAATGAATCTCCGGTAGTAACCGGTAATTCCCATGAAGGATCTAACATCTGTTACATCTTTTGGTACTGGCCACTCTTCAATTGCCCGGATCTTTTCAGGATCAACTGAAATCCCTTCCTTGGTGACTACATGTCCTAAGTACTGGATTTCATTTTTGAAGAAGTCACACTTACTGAACTTCGCAAAGAGCTGCTGCTCTCTTAGTTCTTTTAAGACTATCCGTAAGTGTTCTTTATGCTCCTCTTCATTCTTAGAATAAATTAAAATGTCATCGATGAATACGACAACGAATTTATCTAAGTATTTATGCATTATGTTGTTCATTAGGCACATAAAGACAGCTGGGGCATTAGTAAGCCCAAATGGCATTACGACAAATTCGTAATGTCCATACCTTGTTCTGAAAGCTGTTTTGAAAATGTCTTCTTCTTTAATCCTGACCTGATGATAACCCGATCTCAGGTCTATCTTAGAGAACACCGTAGCTCCACGTAGCTGATCAAACAGATCATCTATGCGAGGTAACGGATATCTGTTTTTAATCATCATCTTGTTCAGTTGACGGTAATCTATGCAAAGTCGCATAGTACGTCCTTCTTTTTAACAAAAATTACTGGTGCTCCCCAAGGGGACACACTGGGTCGAATGTAATTCTTATCTATTAACTCCTTTAACTGAGTTTTCAATTCATTAAGCTCCAAAATATTCATACCATACGGAGCTTTTGAACTGGGTATAGCACCTGGTGCAAGTTCAATTGTAAAGTCCAGTTCTCTTTTGGGAGGTAATCCTGGGATTTCCTCCGGGAAAACATCAATAAATTCATTTACTATAGGGATATCCTCTACTGTTATCTTGCTGCCTTCCGACTTATCTGTCTCATCTGTAATAGTTACAACATAAGCTTTGCACCCTTTCTGACTGCCCTTTTAAGTTGTAAAGCAGAAATCTGCCTGACTACTGTTTTCCTAGGAATACCCCTAACAGTTACAGGCTGTCCATTATTGTTTACACATCTGAAAGTTTTGTCAAAACAGTTTAAAACTACCTTATGTTGTTCTAACCAGTCCATACCAATAAGCATGTCATACGAGCCAAGTGGCAGAATATTTAATTGAACAGTAGTTTGAAAATCATTCATATCTAAAGTACATTCTTTAACATAACAGTTTACTTTCCTTTTTGCCCCAGTAGCTAGTTGTACAGACCAGGAATTATCAAACCTTTCAACAGTTAGATTACATTTTTCTACTAGCTGGGGTGAAATATAACTAAGACTAGCACCTGGATCTATTAAAATAGTTACAGGGATTTTGTTAATCATACCTCCTACTTCCACCATGGAAGTTTGATAGTCAACTTGGCGGTTCTCCAACGCTGCGTTGATTCGGGGCACAGTCCCTGCAAAGTCTCCAACAGCCATTTCATCTTGTATGGTGTGAATGTTGCTGTTTGCCATTTCTTTCGATTTGAGAAAACTGAAGCATAGTGTGGGCCATTGCATTCCCAACACTTGACAGGTTCTTTTCGTTCAAAATTCTTAGTGTAGTTCCCGTGATTGTTAGGAACCTCCTTGCTGCCCTTGAAGTTACTGGAATTATTAGCAACTCCATTTTTGATTCCCTGAAAGTTTTTACCATTAAACAGGGTTCTGTTCTTGTTATTTTTGAAACTTTTCTGGGGTACAAACTCCTTTTTCCTGTACTCCAGCTGATTATTGTTCTTTTTATCCTTCTAGATGGCTATTCCTTCTTTCTTTTTATTCTGTTCATAATAGAAATTAGACTTTCACATAGCCTCTTCCAGTGTTTTGGGGTTATCATATTCAATCATGTCCTTAATATGATATGGCAGGCAGCTAAGAAACCGCTGTATTTTTGGTTTCTCTTCGACAAAATACGGCACATACCTTAACAGACTTAAGAACTTACTATTCAAGTCCTTCATAGTCATAGATCCCAGCTTCAGTTCATAAAATTCCTTGGCCCTCTCCTCATAGTACTGTTCGGACAAAAATTTCTTTTTGAAGTACCTTTTAAAAGTACTCCAATTGACTTCTTTTTCTTTGATCCCCTTGACCCTTTTCAGGTCTTGCCACCATATGTCCGCCTTTCCAGAAAGGTTGTAGATGGCCATTCGTGCCTTTAGCTGATTTGAATAGTTGTAAATCTGGAAATATTTTCTCATCCCGGATAACCAGGATTCTGCCTCTTCTCCTGTCTCAGATTCTCCATTGAAAGTTGGGGGTTTTATTTTCTTAAACTCCCCAGAAATTTCTTCGTAAGGTCGGTAGCTTTTCTTTCTGTTATGCAACTCAGCTTCACTGCTATCACTAGTAGTGCGATAGCTGTATTGTTCCCTTCTTTCTTCAGATGATGAACTGCTGTCAGATTTAGCTGATTTCATCCTTTTAGACCCTCTTTGATGACTAGCTTCTTCTAAGTCAGCTCTTTTGCTTCTTCCTTCTGTCTGAAATTTTTCTAATAATAATTGATTTAGCTGCTCTTGAGTTTTTAGGATTCTTTCATTATCCTTCTTGACTGTTTCTATCTCCGTCTTTAAACCTTTTATGGTCTGCATTAGTTCTGAGGAGTGAGCAATTACCTCCTCTGTCACAGGTTCTCTCGACATCTGTCTTGTCGCAGTGTTTGGAGATTCCTCCTCAGCATATTCTCCTAGCTTCTCCATAGCTGCGTGTTAGATTTCAGAAAAAAAAAAAAGGAAGTTTTTCTGTTCTGTATTTATAAAACCGAGAATACAAGTTAGTACGTGATATATATATATATATATATAATTTTTTCTTTTCATTGGCACTGTTCTGCGGAAACTAGTGGAGCCATATTCAAGCCTAGTGTATGAACCATGCTCTGATACCACATGTCAAAACCCAATATTTTCCGAAAAATTTAAAATTTTTAAGATAGCAATTAATGTTATTAAATGCAGTCATTTATCTGTTGTTTAGTTTACGTGGTCGTAAATGTGTCTAAATGATCTTTTGTTATAATTAATGTTGTTATGAGTTTCTCTTTTCTGCTATTGATTGTTTTATTGGTTCATGACTACAAGGGGGAGTTTGTATGTCAAACTGGGCTTACTTAGCTTTCAATCTAACCCAATCGATTTTCTATCTCTTGCAGATATACAGGTAATTGCGATCGCTACCTTTAAATCTTTCAAGTATTAATTATCAAAATAACAGTACCTAATCATTCAGTGAAACGTGTAACATGCTAACCTGTTTGTTTTTATCAAACCAACTCTAAGGTAGATATCCTTCCTGTAACATGCCAAATTCAATTTCTGAATATGTTTGGTTTTTATATATCTAATTGCAAGAAGTTGGAGTTAAAAGATCACTATAATTATAATTTTCGCATCTGCAGCAATTGTAGGATTTACCTGTCAGTACATTTTTACATTTATCAATTGAAGGTTTTTGCCTTGCTTGCTGTCTACTTCATGTTTCCATAAATGATACTTTAAACAATAAAACATAACCATGTATGAGATTTGTCTCTCATTTTCATAATTGATTGAAATCGTTGTAAGACAAGGATAGCAAAGGTCTTTTATTTTCCTTCAACAATTATTATGATTTGCATAACTTAATTTTCATTAGGTATAGTTCCATAAAGGAAGAATTGGCAAGTAATAACTCTGTTGTGCATTGCTATCTCCGTGAAGAATTTTCATTCATTAAAACCCTACATTTCCACTATAACTTAGAAAATTGAACGAGATATAACCTCTCTGGTTCATTCATATTAGACTAAGGTAACAAAATGGAGATAGGCATTTTAATTAGCCTACTTTTCACTTGAAGACTACCTCCTTGGTGAAAATAATATAAGCTCTATGTTTTGAAAAACATACTCCACGTCTAAGACTCAAAAGCTATTGACTAAACAAATTTGTACTGAATACCAAACAAGATAATTAAACTTCATCCCAAGGTTTCGATTATTATATGTTGTCAAGTGAACTATCAAATAGGAAGAATCATACAATAATCTTGTGTACACATGTTATGAGTATTTGTTTAGTAATTATAATAAAAATCTCATCGACATTATGAGCTCAATTATCTTTTGCATGATTGTAATATTTATGAGGCCAAGGGTGATCGTTCTCCAACGTGAAATCTATTGCATGTGTCACCATGGAATAAGTTGCAAGATTAAATTATGGTTCACATCCATAAATGGGATAGTCTTAATAAGATTTTTAATTGATTGAAATAATTGGCAAGTTCATCATTGAACTATGGAGTATCGACCCTCCTGCAGGGAAATATTTGAACTGCTACATGGATGAATAATAGCCAAGTGCTTGGCGATATATAACCTGAGAACTAACCCTACCTCGTCATTATCCTCCGCCTTCGGGCTGGGGTCTGTCCGCAACCTCTCCAGGTCTGAGTCTTTGTTATGGTGCTGTGGTCTCGGCTTCCAAGCATTTACATTTTCCTTTGCTTATCGTTTGGAAAATCTTTGAGATTTACTGTGAGTATCTTTGATAGTGTTATTATGCCTAGGGTTTACCTCATGAGTTCGTTTGCTGGTCTATTGCCTTTGTGACAGCGTGTTCACAGTTTACATGCTACCTCAACCTTCGTCTTGTCCATAGTTGCGTCTGAACGTCATTGGTATACTTTGCTTGGCAACTGTAACAGGTCAAGAGTCTAGGGTTTGTATTTGTGAACCGTAGAAACCCTGTCATCTCGTATTCCTAACTCTCGGTGTGATTTTTTTGAGACTTCTATTCAGGGAATACCACCATTACGTTTCTAGATTAGTTATTCGGTGGGAAAGATGGGGTTTTACACATCATTTGTTCGTGGTTAGCAAGATAGTTACAGGAAATGGCGGCCTCCTTCACCCCGGTAAGTTACTGTATTCTCGTCTGTGTTTATAATTACAAGCATTGGTTTTTAAAACAATTTTCGAGTTTCTAACATATGCATCTCTATCTTGCAGGAACTGATTCCTCATACGTCACGAGTGGCACGAACTCCAGCCGGTAGCATGTTCCGGGTAAGCCTGGTTCTTACCATGGCAAAATCCTCCTTGTGGGTTGTTTGCACTGTAGGGTTTTGGTTTTGGAAGCATGGCTTCAGTCGTTTGTAAAATAATCTCCTTGCTAGAGGCGTTTATGGTTTTAACAAAGTGCAAAGATAGGCTATGAGCCTACTCAGGTTGTCGAGGTTACGGCCTCCAGGTCTAATACTGTATCTGTATTTTTCTTTGGGGTTTTTATTACCTAGGGTTTGGAATTTACCTTAATATAACTTATGTCTTCTATGAAAGGCCTGTTCCTTGTCTGCGTTTTCTTTTAAAAATGATGATGATAGGTATAGTATCACGTAAGTCTTTAGTTTTAAAAGAAAACTGCTTGTATCGTAGGTTTGTGAACTCGGCTGTGGATTGAATACTAAAGTAACAAGGTTTTGCTCCTGTGTTTTTTTTCTATATAATTTTTATCTTATAAAAGAAATGATCTGTTTGTCCATTCTGTAAGATGGAGTCTGTGTATGGGGGTATTTCAAGTTCAGAGTTTAAATAGAATGTTGCTATCAAAAGAGAGGCTTACGGCCGTAAGTGATAATTGTTGTATGGAATTAAATGTTGGGAGCTACGTCTAAAAGCCTCCTGTAGGTTTCGAGTTGATTGTGTGTGGAAATTATTTTCGACTTCATGTTTTAAAATTATCTACTCTGAAATTTGGCTACGTCCGTGAATGAATCATTGAAATACTGTTCAAAGTTTAAACCCTGTAACGTCTGGTCAGAATAGGGTTAATACGGAGGTACAATAGTGATTAAATTTATTTGTTGGATCTTTAGTTACGATTTTCTCCTAATAGTAGTTTGGGAAATTAAGTGGAAGATTTGATAGTATTAACGAAGCTCGATAATGAGCTGTAGCACTATTCTGTCTTTCTCGTTTAGTACATGTTTTCTCTGCTATTAAAATTTTAATGTCAAAACTTGGAATGATAGGGTTTCAAAACTACTCGGTTGTGATAACACTTAATTGTTTAATCTACTGCTACATTTTAAGATTCTAATACAATAGGGAGTTTTTGGAGATGACTATAGGGTGATGTTTATACTCGTCAACAGAGTTCTGTTAGTACAAGAAAGTCTTGTAGGAAGAAAAATACCATAATTCTTAAGCTTGATAATTGAGCTAGCTATGGTTCTATTTAATTCTATGGTTCCTATAACAATACTAATTTGTTTATCTTATTAATAATTCCTGTATAATGTACTTCTGTTAAATTTTTTGTATATGTTTTTTATTCGATAAGTAAATTCTGAAGAACTTTAGCTAAGATTGAAGTTTGATTTAGATGCATATTTTAAACTAGACATACTTTAACTAGGGTTTGTACTCTAACAAAAGTAACCTAATTGTGACTACAAAAGTTCTTGCAACAACCCTGGAATGTCATTGATACTGCAATATATGTATAACTAATTATACTGACTCCTGTTCCTATGATTTTTAAACAAGTTATGGTCCAGAAATAAATTACTGTACACATAATCCTACCTATCTATTTAATTATTACAATTAAACTAGACTAAAACCAGATTACAATAAGAGACTATTGCTTGCGATACTACTGTTGTATAGCATGCATTGCAATATCTTATTAGTAAGATGATAAGGATATTTAAGAAATACTGAAACACAATAATTCTCCATAATTCTACTACTGATAATTCAAAACTGCTAAATTTTTACTGAACTAAATACTATTAGGACATATAGAAAATAAATATAACATACATTCGTTTGTACCTAACACACCACAGGAATAGATAGCTGAACCTGCACCAACTGTGGATGACAACAGCAATGGGAGGCTGTTCCTCCCTACCAACTCCTGGAGAGTGCCCAGACAGCACTTCTCAGGACCCTCGAGCTTGCTCTGATCTTCCTGGCTGGAACTAGGTGCAGCAAAACAATTCACTCATCCAAAGGAGCTAAACTGGAACCAAGTTACTGCAGCATCCCACTCAAACAAATTTCCTTACTGTAATTCCCTCTTCCTCAATGGGACTCCTGAATAGCATTCACCTGAATGTATTCTCCCTCCAGAACAATGTTGAACCCTCAGCTCAGTTCATTGAGTACTATTTAAAAGATTGCCTAGGTCTTTGTTGGGTTAACTGTCATTAATGAGCCACCTGCTCAGATTCCACTTTCTTGGGGAATCATGACCCCAAAATATAGGGAAGTTGCCACCTGCAACTTAGGAAGTGTTTGAGGATGTTGCCACTTGTCTTTTGCCTTTCCACCTAGTTCCTTCCACCAGTTAGACCAGTAACCTCTTTTAACAGCTCTCCCATGCTGTTGTCTCCAAAATTTATTTATTAATAATAAAATATTCAGAATTACATTCCATTTCTGGTGACTCTGCTGAGTCATCGATTCCTACTTAGCATTAAATTTAACATAATGTCTCAGGAATATAATAAAATAATTACATTATTTTTTCAAAATTGGGGTATGTGACATAATCTGTCATCTCCTGTTACAAATAAGTCATCCACATATAGGAGTAGAATCACAGGATTCCCTTCCTCAACCTTGTAGTAAATGTTGGAATCCTCTTTACTCTTGGTAAAGCCCAAACTAGATAGGAAACTGTCCATCCTACCATACAAAGTTCTGGGAGCTTGTTTCAAGCCATACAAGGCTTTCTTCAATCTGCACACATATGACTCCCTGTCATGTATTTCGAAACTGAGTGGCTGCTCAACATATACTTCCTCTTCAACTACACCATTTAAGAAAGCAGTCTTGACATCCATCTGGCATATTTTCCATTTCATTGCTGTAGCCAGGGCAAGTACTATTCTGATGGAAGTATACCTAGCTACAGGTGCAAAAGTTTCTTCATAATCTACTCCCTCTTTCTGAGAGAAGCCACGAGCTACAAATCTTTCCTTGTATTTCTCTACACTGCCATCTGCAACATGCTTGATTTTGTAGATCCATTTGGAAGTCACAACAGACTTCTCTTTAGGTCTTGGGACAACATCCCAAACATCATTCTTCATTATTGATTGGTATTCCTCAACCATGGCATCCTTCCATTCTTTCTTTTCCGCTGCTTCTTCATAACTGAAGGCTCTTTGTTCATAATGTCACAGAGTAAAGCAACATAGCTGGTATGTGATCTGGTTCTCTTCTTTGCTCTGTGTTCTCTTTCTGGAATTCCAAATCTTTCTGCATCTTGAATGAGCTCTCTAGCCCATGCAGGTTTTCTCTTGTGAGAGTTATCCTCATGGGGTGTATCTACAGGCTCTTGTGGATATTCAAACTCATGAACCACCTCTGGAATTGCTTCAATCATGGTAGTGTCTTGAAATCTAGTTTCTTTAGGTTCTTCATAAACTTCGATAGGTGCCTTCCTTGATTTGATGAATGCTGAGTTTTCATCAAATGTTACATCCCTGCTGACATCAATCTTCTTGAACCCTGGAAAGTATATTCTGTAAGCCTTCGAGCTTTCATTGTAACCCACAAAGATACCCTTCTTTCTTGAAGGATCTAGTTTGGTCCTCTTTTCTTTTGGAACATGAGTGTATAATAGACAACCAAATATTCTGAGATGGCTGACTTCAGGTTTCTTACTAGAAAAGACCTCTTATGGTGTCTTGTTGTCCAATATCCTATGCAGTGTTTTGTTCTGCACATACATAGTTGTTCTAGCTGCTTCTGCCCATAGGTGCATAGGTAGATCCTGGTCATGCAGCATTGCCCTTGCTGCTTCCATGATTGTTCTGTTCTTCCTTTCTAGAACTCCATTCTGTTGAGGATTATAAGGAGCAGTCAACTCCCTCTTAATCCCTGAATCACTGCAAAGCTTCTTGAAGTCACCTGAGGTGAATTCTCCACCATTGTCGGATCTGAATGTTTTGATCTTCTTGTCAGTTTGATTCTCCATCAAGGTTTTGAATTCCTTGAACTTATCAAGCACCTCATCTTTGTTCTTCAAGAAGTATACCCAAGTCTTCCTGGAGAAGTCATCAATAAAAGAGACATACTAAACATACCCACTCAGAGAACTAGATGACATAGGACCACATACATCTGAGTGGATGATTTCCAGGATATCTTTTGCCTTGCTTTCACTACTTGGGAAAGCCTTCTTAATGTTCTTACCTTTTGCACATCCTTTGCAAACATGTTTATGTTTGGTCTTGATTTCAGGAAGACCCTCTATAGCCTTGCTTGCAATTGGAAGTGCCCTATAATGCATATGAGCAAGTCTTCTATGCCAAAGTTCACTTGGCTCCATGGATTCATGTACCATGGCATGTTTAGGTTGACCCTTCAATTTATACAAACCTCCCTCTTGCTCTCCAATCACTACAGCATCATCGATTGTTTTACCCTTTGGCCACATTAGGACTTGGCCATCCACAAATGCAACCCTCATACCTTTTGCATCCAATGCAGAGATGGAGAATAAGTTCTTCTTGAGCCCAGGTACATAAAGGACTTCTTTTATCTTCAAATATTTTCCAAAATCTAGGTTGTAGGAGGCTTCACCATTTCCTTTGATTGGGTATTGATAATCATCCCCAAGTTTCACCTTATGGGGTGATTCATGTTCAGATAGATTCACAAAAGATTCCTTAAACCCAATCATTTGTTTGGAAGCCCCACTGTCAATCAACCAATCATTACAACCATGGGATATAGTACCTATGAGAGCAGAGATAGTACCTTTGGAGGTTCATCATCCTCGGAAGCATGAGCATGGAACTTTCATTTGCTGCCCTTCTTCTTCTTGCTGGAGTTGTTGTTATTATCCCTTTTGTTCTTGGGACAATCTGAAGCAAAGTGACCCTTCTCATTGCATGTGAAGCATCTTAGATCCTTCTTATTCTTTTGATAGGATCTCTTGTAGTGAGAGTGCTCCTTCTTGGGCTTGCTTCTTTTGGTGTGAGCTGCAAGAGCTTGATCTTCACCTCCCATCTTTTCCTCATGAGCTACAAGTCTAGCTTCTTCTTGAGAGCATTCTTCCCGCAATCTGTTGAAGGAGATCAACTTCTTCCTTGCACAGATTCCTTGAATAAAGGAATCCCATGACCTGGGTAGGCCATTTAGAGTGGTCATGACAACTTCACCATTCTCCACCATTTCATGTACTACTTCCAGTTGTTCCTTAATCTGGGAGACCCTAGAAAAATAAGATTGAATGGTTTCTCCATTGTGAAACTTTACTCCTTTCAATTGATTCTGTAGGGTCATCTTCCGATTTATGTTCTTCCCTTCAAATAGCTTGGTCAAAGAGTCAAACATCTCCTTGGGTGTCTTTAGAGAAGACACATGGGGTATGAGATGGTCTTTAATAGAATCAGCAATAATTCTCTTTGCCTTGACCAAGTTCTTCTTATGCAATACCTTGGCCTCTTCATCCTCTAGGATAGGGATGTCTTCTTTTATATATGAGTCCAACTCATTCTCTTCCAGGATTAACCCAATCCTATACTTCAAAGCTTGGAAGTTATCAGCCCCTTCAAGCTTATCCTCAAGCTTGGTGTGGTGAGACATCTTAAAGAGTACTTCAAATGGAAATAGAAAATATTTAGGTCTTACCACTTGAAATGTTGAAAACTGGATTTGGTCTCGGATTAGGGTTTGTTGGAAAAACCCTAAAAATTCAAAATGTAAATTTCAACTTTCTGAAAGGATAGAAAGATGCGCCTTGATGAGTTGATCAGCCTGGTGCATTCAGAATTTGAGATCAGCAAAGCTTTACCCTTCATATTTTCCTTTTTTTCCTCCCGGGTTCACTGGGAGAGCCCTGAATTAGGGTTTGAGTTTCTCGAAGATCTACCCAGCCAAAAATCTTGATCCAAAGCTCTAAACCTTGAGTTTTGCAAGGAGCTTCCAGCTATGTCTTCAGATTTTAGAAATTCTTATTTTTGTGGAAACCCTAATTTTTAGGGCCAAATCTGAAAATGCTCAGAATTGAATTCTGATTGGACAGATAGATTCTCCTTGATGAGTAGAGTCAATCTAATATACTATTTTTTCAGAAACTGTGGAGAGAAACCCAATAAACAAGAAACTCAAGTTTTCGTCACTGCAAAATGTCTTCTTCTTAGGTTAGCTATGATACCATGTTAAATTTTGAGCATTAATTCACAATACTCTAGGATCTTCACTGGGAGACTAACATATACTGTATATCAATGCATAACAATCACAATAAGCATGGCAATCATCACAAGAATCAAAAGCATGAGAGACAAGAGACACAGAGTTTCTGTGGGGAAAACCCTAAGGTGAAAAACCCCACAACTTCCTCAGAGATACAGAGAGCAATGGCTCAACCAAAGTGCAACCAAAATACACTTGAGATAGTCTCCTAGTAGCAGATGATCCTCCTCCTCACTAGTGTGCGACTTTCTGAGTGAGAGAAGTGTGTCTTTCCGAATGATCCAAATAGAGATCTCCTGATCTCTATTTATCCTTAACCTGTTTGCCTAGTTACACTATGGGGTCGACTTGTCTATCTAGATACATCCATAATATAATATATATTTCAGGGCCGACCCCACACATGGTTGTCTAATAACCCATCGGCAAGTACACACACTTGCGACACTTGTCAATCCACATGACGACACTTCCTTATAGAGGAATAACACATCTCTAATAAGGGTACAATAAATATATATGAAATACATTCCAAAGTTACATATACATCAACAAAAAGAACTTGAAAGCGGAAGCAAGTAAGACCTACAAAAGATGTGCAAGTATGGAAAAATGACTCTAAAGTTCACAACAATCGAATCAATGATCCGACAAAGACTTGTCCTACAAGTTTTTTCAAAGGAAATAGCTCTTGAACCTGGAAGCAAAGTGAGGAGAAAACAAGGATGAAAGATGCATACAACTAGAAATCAAACTTAGAAGAATCCTCCAAAGCACCAAACCCTACACAAGAACACTAAGCCAAGTAGTAGGTAGGAAAGCGAACTAAAGACAACCTTACTAACACAAAGGCTCAAGGGTGAAGCAAACTAAAGTACTTCAAACTCACTTAATATTGGAAATGACAGTGAGGTCAAGAAATGTCGGGACTCAAAAAGCTTTGGAAGACACCCCAAAGGCTCCAAAAATGGGTCAAAACCCTAAATCAAAGGATGAGACACCCAAAGAGCATACAAGTGTCGCAACAAACAACAAATGCTAAACACAAGGGTTTGTATACCTGCAACACACTACTAGGGTATGGACAAGCAGCTATGTTCACTAAGGAACAATGCACGGTCTCCAAAAAGAGTCACAAACGAACAAGACACTTAAAAAGTAATTAAGTGACCAAGAGATGACCTAAGGTACTCAAAAGGGGCTAAAGAGACTCAAAGACGGATTACAGACCTCAAAGACCAGTTAAGAAGGCCAATAACAAAGTTAGAAACTAAAACAAAACAGGTGGAAAACCAAACCTTACATCAAACAAAGAGCTACAGGAATGTGCTCTATTGTGTAGTAGGCAAACTAGTGCACTCTGGCAGGTCTGCGCTACTGTGTAGTAGATGAACTAGCGCACAAACTCAGGTATGCGCTGTTGTAGGTACAGTAGAGTAGTGCACATGTCAGGAAAGGTCAGAAATCAAGCTTTGCATAGGTCTAAAAGGCTGAGTCGGACAAAAGACAGCAGGTAGGGATGACCTACAAGGCCCCTCAGAGGATTAAAGGGATCAAAAAGTATTGGAAAGACAACAAAATGGGTTTCCTAGAGCATAAAAACAACCGGCTCCCCAGCGGAGTCGCCAGTCTGTTGTTCAGGAAATTCACCCTATAGTGAGGAAAGGGACACTATCAACTTAGAGGGAGACAGGTAAACACAATGATTACGCTACAGAAACATATATAAATGGAAATAGATCAAAGATCTTGAAGACGTACCTTATTACTGACGTTTGATCCTAGCTTTGCTCGATGTTGCACTCAATCTTCAACTTGATCTTCCACTTCAATAGACCTACAACATAAAGATACCTTCATCAACGTATATTGACTAATATAAAGATGATAAAATTGAAATGCAATTCAAACATCAAGAACAATCAAGCATTTAACCAAATAAATACACAATCCATTAGGCATTATATTTGGGATAGGAAGGAATGTTTCAACCTTTATTGTCAAAAGCATATAATGATTGCAAGTTATACCTGATCATTGCAGCATGCTTATGCAACCAGATTCTAGGCTCCTCCTCTTCTTTGACTTGAAATCTTCCAGCATAACAACCCTTCATACAAATTTCTCTTCTTGTGAATGAGAGTCACTACAATGTCTAAACCCTCTCCTCAATCCTCCTTGTATTTATAGGACAAGGACGACAGTTTAGATCGAGAGGTGGTTGTAATGGAAGTTGGGGAAGTTGTAGAACCAACTGCAACTAATCCCAATTCGTCAAATTAATATATTTTTGATCATATTTTAAGGTGTACGCGAGTTTTTCACAGTGGAGTAGCGCGCAGTATGCAACTTCAGTGTTTAACAACCAACGTTTGCAACTTTTTGAGGGTGTGCGCTAGTTTACTGAAGTGGAGTAGCACACAGCATGAGATCTGTGCTACTATTGAGCCTGTGGAGTAGGGCATGAGCGCTAGTATGCTGAAGTAGAGTAGCGCATAGCTCAAAACATGAGGTTTTTCATGGTTTTGCTAGCTTGTAGAAGGGTAAGTCAGGTCAAGGTATCATCCAAGGTCATCATGCTCTTCAATCCAAGTTGTCCTTTTGTGTGATCGACAGCTCAAGGTGATCACGGACGGAGAAGTGCAGATTTGACCTATAACATAGGGGTTCAGAGAGAGAGAGATTTGAGGTTAGGGGTGGAGAGAGAGAGCTAGATAGAAAGAGAGAGATTGGAGTTTACTTGTTTATAGAGAGAGACAAATATTATGGGTTATGGATTTAGAAAGGTACAGAGAGTTTGGAGGTTTGGGGTTTAGAGAGAAAGAGAAAGAGATAGAGATTGGTGGTTATTGGTTTAGAGAGAGAGAGAGATTGTAGGTTAAGCGTTTAGAGAGGGGTATATTAGGGGTTAGGGGTTTAGAGAGAGAGAGATATTGGGGGTTCTGTGTTTAGAGAGAGAGATTGGAGGTTATGGGTCTAGAGAGAGAGAGAGAGAATGGATATTGGGGATTACAGGTTTAGAGAGAGAGAGAGACTATGGGTTAATAGCTTAGCAAGGGAGAGGGAGAGAGAGATTGGGGATTTAGAGAGAGAGAGAGAGAGAGAGAGAGAGATTGGATGTTAGGAGTTTAGAGAGAGAGATTGGGTGTTAGGGATTTAGAGAGAGATAGATGGAGATTAGGGGTTAAGCGTTTAGATAGATAGAGAAAGAAAGAAAGAGAATGTGGGTTTGGGATTTAGAGAGAGAGAGAGAGAGAGAGAGAGAGAGAGAGAGAGATTGGGGGTTTCGATTTTAGAGAGAGAGAGACTAGGGGTTAGGGATTTAGAGAGAGAGATTGAGGTTGGAGGTCTAGACACAGAAAGAAGGATTGGAGTTAGAGGTTTAAAGAGAGAGATTAGGCGTTATGGGTTTAGAGAGAGATAAAAATATTTGGGTTTATGGGCATAGAGAAAGTAAGCGAGAGAGATTGCAGGTTAGGGGTTTAAAGAGACAGGGAGATATTGGACTTTAGTGGTTTTGAGATAGGGGGAGATAGAAAGAGAGAGATTCGAGGTTAGGGGTTTGGAGGGAGAGAAGGAGAGATATTGGGGATTATGGGTTTATAGAGAGAGAGAGACATTGTGGGTTAGGGGTTTAAAGAGTGATAAAGAGATTGGGGGTTAGTGGTTTAGATAAAGATAGAGAAATTAGGCGATAAGGGTTTAAAGAGATAGAGAGATAGCAAGAGAGAGATGGGTGGTCATGGGTTTAGAGAGAGAGAGAGATAGAGATTGGGGGTTAGGGGTTTAGTGAAAGAGAGAGAGATTAGGGGTTAGTAGTTTTGATAGATAGGTATATATATATATATATAGAGGGAGAATGGTGGTTAGGAGTTTAGAGAGAGAGAGAGATTTATGGTTAGGGTTTTAGAGAGAGAGAGAGGCTAGGAGTTAGGGTTTTAGAGAGAGAATGAGAGAAAGAGAGATTGAGGGTTTTAGAGAGAGAGAGAGAGGCTAGGGTTTAGGGGTTTAGAGAGAGAGAGAGAGGTTATGGTTTTAGAGAGAGAGACACACATACAAACAAAGAGATTGGGTGCTACGGGTTTTGAGAGAGAGAGAGAGAGATGGAGAGACTAGGAGTTAAGAATTTTGAAAAAAAGAGATTGGGGGTAAGGGGTATAGAGAGAGACAGATTGGGGCTTATAGGTTTAGATGGAGAGAGAGATGTTTTGGGTTAGAGGTTTAGATAGATAGATAGAGAGAGGGGGGGAGAGAGACATAGACGGGTTTAAAAAGAGAGAGAGATATTTTATAGGTTATGGGTTTAGAGAGAGAGAGAGATTGGAGGTTGGGGTTTTAGAGAGGGACAAATTGGGGGTTGGGGGTTTAGAGAGAGAGAGAGAGAGATTGGGGTTTAGGGGTTTAGAGAGAGAGAAAGAGTAAGAGATATTGGGGATTAGTGATTTAAGGAGAGAGATATAGAAAGAGAGTGATTGGCAGTTAGGGGTTTAGATAGAGAGAGAGATTTTGAGTTAGGGATTTAGAGAGAGAGAGATTGGGGATTACGGGTTTAGAGAGAGAGACTATGGGTTAGGAGTTTAGAAAGGGAGAGGGAGAGGGAGAGGGAGAGAGAGGTTGGGGGTGAGGGGTTTAGCGAGAGAGAGAGAGAGAGAGAGAGATTGTGTGTTAAGGGTTTAAAGAGAGAGAGAGATTGGATGTTAAGGGTTTAGGGAGAGAGATTCGAGGTTAGGGGCATATATATATATATATATATATATATATATATATATATATATAGAGAGAGAGAGAGAGAGAGAGAGAGAGAGATTGGGGGTTTCAGTTTTAGAGAGAGGGAGACTAGGGGTTAGGGGTTTAGAGAGAGAGATTGAGGTTGGGGGTCTAGACACAGAAAGAGGGATTGGATTTAGAGGTTTAGAGAGATATATAAAGATTTGGGTTTATGGGCTTAGAGAGAGTAAGCGAGAGATATTGGAGGTTAGGGGTTTAGAGAGAGAGAGAGATTGGACTTTAGTGGTTTTGAGATAGGGGTGATAGATGTTAAGATTTAATATGCTAAGACAGAAAATAGCAGCATTACATTCCATTTCACAATAATAGCATATACAGGATCACTGAAGAAACAACAAGCATAGCATAAACACAAGAGACACAGATTTATCCTGGGAAACCCTCATGGGGTAGAAAACCCAGTAAAGCTTCCTCAATATAGATGACCAGCAATATACAAAGATGCAAACCCTGAGCATAAGCTCCTTCTTCTCCATAGCAGACCTCTCCTGCACAAGTGCGCCAATCTCAAGTGAGTGAGTGTGTCAAATGAGGAACACACCTCCTCTATTTATACACTATTTTGACATATCTTTTACACAAGTACACGTAGGCTCGTATTTAACCAATGGGTTAAATACCCCACTACAACTGACTGGGCCGACCCCTCTAGGGTGGTTTAATAACCCTTTGACCCACATAACACATACAGGGCCGACCTCCACTAGGGAAGTCTAATAACCCGAGTTACCACATTCCGACGGAGGAATAAACATCTCCAGATATACAATAAGATCTTTACGGAGGAATGAAACATCTCCGGAATAAATAATATACAAATATAATATTATTTGAAGTTACAATATCTCAACACTCCCCCTTAACGAGAAGGATATTATAACAGCATCTACACGAGCAAGGAGTCATCAACATCATACATGATACATCTATAAATCATTGGAAGCTTTCTCAACATCATCAGTAACTCAACCAGTTACTGGAACATCTTCAATACTGGAACATCACCATCATCAGAGTTGATAGTACTCAATCATCAGCATCGTCAACACACGATCAACAGCATCGTCATCACACGATCATCAGCATCACGATCAACATCGTCATCACATGATCATCAGCATCGTCATCACACGATCAACAGCATCGTCATCACACGATCATCAGCATCACGATCAACATCATAATCACACAATCATCAGCATCACGATCAACATCATCATCACATGATCATCAGCATCATGATCAACAACATCATCATATGATCATCAGCATCGTCATCACACGATCAATCCAGTTCTCTATGTCCAGTCATGTACCTTTTGAACCGAAGTCCAGGGATGATCCAGTCCTATCATGTACCTTTTGAACCGAAGTCCAGGGACGATCCAGTCCTATCATGTTCTCGGAGACCACATGTCTACGGCTCAGTTTACAGGACCAAAGTCCAAGGATGATCCAATCCTTACCGTACATTTAGGACAGCATCCAAGGATGACTTAATCCTCAACCGTTCATTTAGGACCACGTCCAAGGATGACTTAATCCTCCACCGTACATTTAGGACCACGTCCAAGGATGACTTAATCCTCCACCGTACATTTAGGACCACGTCCAAGGATGACTTAATCCTCCACCGTACATTTAGGACCACGTCCAAGGATGACTTAATCCTCCACCGTGCATTTAGGACCTACGTCCAAGGATGACTTAATCCTCCACCGTGCATTTAGGACCTACGTCCAAGGATGACTTAATCCTCCACCGTGCATTTAGGACCTACGTCCAAGGATGACTTAATCCTCCACCGTGCATTTAGGACCTACGTCCAAGGATGACTTAATCCTCCACCGTGCATTTAGGACCTACGTCCAAGGATGACTTAATCCTCCACCGTGCATTTAGGACCTACGTCCAAGGATGACTTAATCCTCCACCGTGCATTTAGGACCTACGTCCAAGGATGACTTAATCCTCCACCGTGCATTTAGGACCTACGTCCAAGGATGACTTAATCCTCCACCGTGCATTTAGGACCTACGTCCAAGGATGACTTAATCCTCCACCGTGCATTTAGGACCTACGTCCAAGGATGACTTAATCCTCAACCGTGCATTTAGGACCTATGTCCAAGGATGACTTAATCCCTTACCGTCCACCAAGGACTTCATTCTCGAAGACTTACATCTACGGCTCTTCTTTAGGACTGAAGTCCAGGAATGATCCAATCCCTTCACATGTTCATCAAGAACTTCATTTTCGAAGACATACGTCTACGGCTCTTCTTTAGGACTGAAGTCCAGGAATGATCCAATCCCTTCACATGTTCACCAAGAACTTCATTTTCGAAGACATACGTCTACGGCTCTTCTTTAGGAATGAAGTCCAGGAATGATCCAATCCCTTCACATGTTCATCAAGAACTTCATTTTCGAAGACATACGTCTACGGCTCTTCTTTAGGACTGAAGTCCAGGAATGATCCAATCCCTTCACATGTTCACCAAGAACTTCATTTTCGAAGACATACGTCTACGGCTCTTCTTTAGGACTGAAGTCCAGGTATGATTCAATCCCTTCACAACATGTATAACAAAACATGTATTTTCATCATCAATACATGTATAACCACAACATGTATCATCATCATCAAAACATGTATAACATACAACATGTATCATCATCATCAAAACATGTATAACGTACAACATGTATCATCATCATCAAAACATGTATAACCACAACATGTATCATCATCATCAAAACATGTATAACATACAACATGTATCATCATCATCAAAACATGTATAACATACAACATGTATCATCATCATCAAAACATGTATAACCACAACATGTATCATCATCATCAAAAGAAAGAATATAAGAGTCCTAAATCTAAATAATTCTAAGTAACTAGGTGCAGTAAATAGGTAACCTCATCATTGATGAGACAGACTTGTTATCAGATAATATGCTACTCCCCCTTTTGAGGAGGGTCCTTCTGGACTATACCAAGCTTGTCTCGGAAGTATTCAAACTTTACTCGAGACAGAGGTTTAGTCAAGATATTAGCAATCTGATCCTCAGTGCTTATATACTCGAGCTTGATAGCTCCTCTCTGCACCATATCTTGTATATAGAAGTATCGGATCTCTATGTGTTTTTTTTTTTTTGACTTATCGTGGAATACAAGATTTTCTATCATCTTGATGCAGCTTTGATTGTCACACATAATCACAGTGGAATCCATTTCTAAGTCAAACACTCCATATAATAGCTTCTAAAGCCACACTGCTTCACAGCTGGCAGAGCAGACAGCTATATATTCTGCTTCAGTAGTACTGAGAGCCACACTAGATTATTTCTTGCTAAACCATGAGATCATGGTAGATTCAAGACTATAACATCCACCTGATGTACTCTTTCTGTCTGAGACACTTCCTGCCCAATCAGAATCTGAGTAACCATGTAAACGGAGTTCATGACCTCCAAGATAATATAGACCAAAATCTAATGTACCTCACTACATGCTTTGTAGCTATTAAGTGAACCTTTCTAGGTTCTACTAGATACTGACTTAGGGTATTTACAACAAATCATATATCTGGCCTAGTATTTGTTAAATACATCATTGACCCAATGATTTGTCTACATAGGGTTAGGTCCACTAAATCCGATGAGTCGTTAACTAACAAATTCAAGTTGGAGTCCATGGGAGTGGCCATGGCTTTATACTCCAACATATCAAAACTTTTTAGAAACTTCACAGCATACTTACCTTGATTTAAAAGATTCCTTTTGGATCTTGCCATATTTCTGAACCTAAGAAGTAGTGCATTAATCCGAGATCTTTCATTTTTCATTTCTGTAGCCATTTTCATGATCTGTTTCTCATTCCTTGTCAGAAAGAGATCATTGTCATACAATAATGGTATGATAGGTTCATCATCCACAACCTTAAGGTAAAGGTTAGGAACAACTTTACTTCTGGTAAAGCCCAAGCTTTGTCATGAAGCTGTCAATTGTCCATTATTCACACTCAGCATTGAATGATCTTCTGCATATCTATCTGTGCCATCTCTCGTCAGATGGGTCTACTAATATGAGCCTCAAAATAATTCGAACTCTGTGGTGAGTTCCTTCTTGCATCCATGTCATATGTGTATAGAACCCATATTCAACCTTGTAGCAAAGGTTGAGATCCACATCACCCATGATGATCATTAAGCTCATTAATTTACTACCGATCCTGAGAACCCATACAAAACTTGATTACATTATTAAGAGATTGGTCTTATCTAGTACCTTGGAGCAAAACATCTCATCATGATTCTCTTCCTCTTTCTAAGAGAATCTCTTAACCACAGGCTTTCTATAGTGTGTTTTGATTTGTAAATCTTTTGTTGAACATCCATCGCTTGTTCAGAGTTCATCATTCATCATGATCTTACCTACAAATCAAAATTAAGTACATGATTAGTAATACTTCATAATCATCAAATCATATTTGACATGATAACCTATTATGCATACAGATATCATAGTTATGCAACTATTTTGACCAATACTTTGGCACAACACTTTCCCATATCCTGTATGCATACAGTGGCTATCTAGATGCCTTCCATCTCTACCAGAACATACTATCGAGAGTGTGCACAGCTCTCAGCATGTCAGCAAAGAGGTTTCATTCTAGACAAGCAACAATGGAATGTTTGTCCAACTTACCAATCATATGCATATTAGTAGTATACTGTTCAATGCTTTATGAATGTTTACACTCAGCATGATATATTCTAGGAATACAAATATGCATACAAGCAATATCATTTACTATTTCTAATAATAACTCAAATACTTATCTTTTATGTTTGTGTGGTTGCCTCCCGCTTGATCTTCTGTATGTCTTCTGAACTTCTATTCATTTTGTACCACTGTGCATGCTCATGTGTACACTAGTGTCATCCTCATGATCTCATACACAAACATACATTCATTAGTATATTCTCAATATTATCAAAACATTCTAATTCTAAATAATCTTGAATATGTACAGTCATGATCATTAGTATTCAGGGTTTCAAGGAAGTCTTCTTTTACTCATGCATATTCTTGTCTGATCTAGTTAGTTAAATCATCAACCAAGATAAGAGACATAATATGCATAAACCCTTGATTACTACCCAATTATACCAAGTATACTTACACAAGGTAAGATTCTAACATGACATAGGAAAACATACCTGAATTAGTATACCTACTTAGTTATGTACAACATACCTAAACAATCTCTTCAATGATTTAGAGATCTTGAGCTAGAACCTGCATGTCTTGTAGGTTAAACATAATATAACAAAGTCATACATACTTCGTGAGTCTTTGTCTTCATGTTGTCATGGTCATGGAACTTGATTTGTCTTTTGTAATGTACCTGTGTCTTGTTAGCAGACAACATCAACCTCACACAACACCATAATGCATAAGTACAATCATATAGCCCTAATCAATGAATGTCTTTGATCATTCACATGCATTGATATTGTTACTAGGGTGATAAGACAATTAATAACATTAATCAAGATTGTACTAATAAATAACATGAAGACAAATACATTATAAACTTAATCAAGAATCAGATTTCAAGGCATACCTGAACCTCCTTAAGTCATACCTGTTGAGACTTTTTTGTAGTCTTCTTATGTAAGGCCTTAGCCTCAACTCCCCCTGAAACTTGATCTGGAGCTTGATTAGGGTTTGCTAGAGAAACCCTAAAAATTCAATCTTTGACTTTCACACTTCTGAATGGATGAAAGAATATGTCTTGCTAAGCTGATCAAACTGGCATACTTCAATTTTGGAATCTCAAAAAATTTGACCCCTCAAAATTGCTTTTGAAACTTCTGGATCTTCTGGATAGGACCCCGAAATAGGGTTTGATGAAGCCCACCCTTCTGTCTAATCAAAAGATTCGATCCAAGGCTCTAAACTCTTATTTTTCTGAGGAGCTTCCAGTCGTGGTTACAGATTTCAAAAAATTCCAACTTTTGTTGAAGCCCTAATTTTCCATTTTTCTGATCAAAATCCCGAACTAGGGTTTGATCAAGCCCGGTCTTCTACCCAACCAAAAATTCGATCTTGGTCTCTAAATTTCGATTTTCCTGAGTAGCATTCAGCCGTGAACTCCGATTCCAAAAATTCTAACTTTCTCCGAAACCCTAAATTCTGGAAGCCATGAATAAAGGTGCTCCAAAAATAATTCTGTTTTGACAGAAATATGCACCTGATTGTTTCTGCTATAACTCTGAAATTTTTGCTCCACAGGGTCTGAAACCTTTTTTCTGCAGTATCCTGACCTGTCATCTTTCCATCCTGACAGTTCTGACCTCAATTGGGTTTTCTGAGAAAGAGTTATGCCAAGTGTCACAACGTGACCTGTTTATGGGATAAAACATGAGAGTGAACTTGTACGGAATGCCACGTGTCACTGTTTGAACTTCGGCCTCTGAAAACTTTTCTTGAGATAGCTCGACCTGTTATCTTTCCATCCTGATAGGTCTGACCTCAATTGGACTCTCTGAGAGAGATTTATGCCAAGTGTCGCAACGTGACCTGTTTATGGGATACAACAGTAGAGCGCACTTGTACGGCGTTCCACGTGTCACTGGTTCACCTTCGGCCTCTGAAAACGTTTCCTGAGATATTACAGTCTGTGTGCTACCTGTCACTTTTTACGAAATTTCATTTGGAGCTTCCTAGCCCAATTTATGACCTTTTTTCCAAGGTCACCTGATTTTGACTGAGATCTGGAAGAGGCAGAAACCCTAACTTGTACTGATCATAACTTACAAAGTACAACGAATCTGAGGATGCCCTTTGGACACAAGGTACCTGGGGATGTTATCTTCGACCTGTAAATGTTTCAGACCCTGAACCTTCGCCAAAATGGATTTATAGCGAAAGTACCACGATGACTGGTTTTTTTCTATGTAAAACCCTAACCTTCAAATTGTCGTAAGTAAAGCAAGTGTCGTAAGTGCCATACCTTGTCTTCCTTCAGGTTATCTCTGATACCATGTTAAGATTTAATATGATAAGACAGAAAATAGCAGCATTACATTCCATTTCACAATAATAGCATATACAGGATCACTGAAGAAACAACAAGCATAGCATAAACACAAGAGACACAGATTTATCCTGGGAAACCCTCATGGGGTAGAAAACCCAGTAAAGCTTCCTCAATATAGATGACCAGCAATATACAAAGATGCAAACCCTGAGCATAAGCTCCTTCTTCTCCATAGCAAACCTCTCCTCCACAAGTGCGCCAATCTCAAGTGAGTGAGTGTGTCAAATGAGGAACACACCTCCTCTATTTATACACTATTCTGACATATCTTTTACACAAGTACACGTAGGCTCGTATTTAACCAATGGGTTAAATACCCCACTACAACTGACTGGGCCGACCCCTCTAGGGTGGTCTAATAACCCTTTGACCCACATAACACATACAGGGCCGACCTCCACTAGGGAAGTCTAATAACCCGAGTTACCACATTCCAACGGAGGAATAAACATCTCCGGATATACAATAAGATCTTTACGGAGGAATGAAACATCTCCGGAATAAATAATATACAAATATAATATTCTTTGAAGTTACAATATCTCAACAACAGAACGAGAGAGATTGGGGGTTAGATGATTAGAGAGAGAGAGAGAGTGATTGAGGGTTATTGGGTTTAGAAATGGATAGAGAGATTGGGGTTTAGGGGTTTGGAGAGAGAGAGAGAGAGATTGGATGTTAGGATTTTAGAGAGAGAGATTGGGTGTTAGGGATTTAGAGAGAGATAGGAAGAGATTGGGGGTTAAGGGTTTAGATAGATAGAGAGATAAAGAAAGAGATTGTGGGTTTGGGATTTAGAGAGAGAGATATTGGGGGTTTTGGTTTTAGAGAGAGGGAGACTAGGGGTTAGGGGTTTAGAGAGAGAGATTTAGGTTAGGGGTCTAGACACAAAAAGAGGGATTGGATTTATAGGTTTAGAGTGAGAGATTAGGCGTTAGGGGTTTAGAGAGAGATAGAAAGATTTGGGTTTATGGGCTTAGAGAGAGTAAGTGAGAGATATTGGAGGTTAGGGGCTTAGAGAGAGAGAGATTGGACTTTAGTGGTTTTGAGATAGGGGGAGATAGGATGAGAGAGATTGGGGGTTAGAGGCTTAGAGAGAGAGAGAGCGATTGAGGGTTAGTGGGTTTATAAATGCATAGAGAGATTGGGGTTTAGGGGTTTGGAGAGAGAGAGAGAGATATTAGGGGTTAGGGGTTAGAGAGAGAGAGAGACATTGGAGGTTAGTGCTTTAGATAGATAGTGATAGAGTGAGAGATATGGGATTAGGGGTTGAGAGAGAGAGAGAGAGAGATTGGAGGTTAGTGTTTTTGAGAGATATACATACGTAGAAACATAGAGATTGGGAGCTAGGGGTTTTGAGCAAGATATTGCAGGTTAAGGGATTAGAAAGATAGATATTTGTGGTTAGGGGTTTAGAGAGAGAGAGATTTTGGTGGTTAGGGGTTTAGAGAGAGAGAGAGAGATGGAGAGACTAGGAGTTAACGATTTTGAAAAAAAGAGATTGGGACTAAGAGGTATAGAGAGAGACAAATTGGGGTTTAGGGGTTTAGAGAGAGAGAGTGAGAGATATTGGGGGTTAGAGATTTAAAGAGAGAGATATCGAAAGAGATTGATTAGTAGTTAGGGATATTGAGAGAGAGAGAGAGAAAGAGAGAGATTTTGAGTTATGGATTTAGAGAGAGAGAGATATTGGCAGTTAGGGGTTTAGAGGGAGAGATTGAAAGTTAGGGTTTAGAGAGAAAAAGAGAGAAATATTGGGGGTTAGGGGTTTATAGAGAGAGATAAATATTAGGGATTAGTGGTTTGGAGAGAGAGAGAGAGTTTGGGAGTGAATGATTTAAAGAGAGAGAGATATATATTCAAGGTTAGAAACTTTAAGAAAGAACGAGTTTGTAGGTTAGGAGTTTAGAGAGAGAGAGAGAGAAAGAGGGTTAGGGATTTAGAGAGTGAGAGAGAGAGATTGGAGGTTAGGGGTTTGGAGGGAGAGAAGGAGAGAGATTGGGGATTAGAGGTTTATAGAGAGAGAGATGGAAAGAGAGATAGAGAGATTGGGGGTTAGCGGTTGAAAGAGTGATAAAGAGATTGGGGTTTAATGGTTTAGATAAAGATAGAGAGATTGGGTGATAAGGTTTTAAAGAGATAGAGAGATAGCAAGAGAGAGATGGATGGTCATGGGTTTAGAGAGAGGGAGAGGCAAAGAGATTAGGAGTTAGGGGTTTAGTTAGAGAGAGAGAGAGATTGGGGGTTAAGAATTTAGATAGAGGAAAAGAGAGAGACTAGGGGTTAGGGGTTCAAAGAGTGAGATATATTTGAGGTTAGAGGTGGAGAGAGAGAGATATAGATAGAAAGAGAGAGATTGGAGTTTACTTGTTTACAGAGAGATACAAATATTATGGGTTATAGATTTAGAAAGGTATAGAGAGTTTGTAGGTTTGGGGTTTAGAGACAAAGAGAAAGAGATAGAGATTGGTGGTTAGTGGTTTAGAGAGAGAGAGATATTGTAGGTTAAGTGTTTAGAGCGGGTATATTAGGGGTTAGGGGTTTAGAGAGAGAAATATTGGGGGTTCTGTGTTTAGAGAGAGAGAGATTGGGGGTTAATGCTTAGGGATTAGGGGTTTACAGAGAGAGACCAAGAGAGATAGAGAATGGATATTGGGGGCTTAGAGAGAGAGATATTGGGGATTACGGGTTTAGAGAGAGAGAGAGAGAGAGAGAGAGAGAGATTATGGGATAATAGTTTAGCAAGGTAGAGGGAGAGAGAGGTTGGGGGATTAGAGAGAGAGAGAGAGAGAGAGAGAGAGAGAGACAGAGAGAGAGAGATTGTGTGTTAAGGGTTTAAAGAGAGAGAGAGATTGGATGTTAGGAGTTTAGAGAGAGAGATTGGGGGTTAGTGGTTTATAGAGAGAGAGAGAGGGAGATTGGGGGTTAAGGGTTTAGATAGATAGAGAGAGAAAGAGAGAGATTGTGTGTTTGGTATTTAGAGAGAGAGAGGTTGAGGGTTAAGGGTTTAGAGAGAGAGAGAGAGATAGAAATAAGTAGAGAGAGAGATATTGGGGGTTAAGGGTTGAGAGAGAGAGAGAGAGAGAGAGAGATTGGATGTTAGGAGTTATAGATAGATATTGGGTCTTAGGGATTTAGAGAGAGATAGATGGAGATTGGGGGTTAAGGTGTTATAGCTAAAAATGACACCTCTCCATCCGTGACGACACTTGCTTCCCTTGGTCGCATGATGACACTTCCTGAGATCAAGTTTAGTCACACAATAGGACACTTGTGTATTGAGGGGTCATTTGGGACACTAAAAATGGTTGAAATTACCTCACTCTTGGCCCATTTGATGTTTATGACCCTTAGGAACATTTTTACAGACCAAACCATCTCTTGAAAATGAGCAGAAAAGCCTATTTTTGTACATTTTTCCACATGGGTGCTAGTACACAGGCATGATAGTAGCACATATGCCCTACTCTGCTTCATTAAAGTAGCGCCCACCTCCACATGTGCGCTAGTTTGTCTACTGTAGAGTAGAGAATAGTCCTGTACTAGTCAAAATCTCAAAATTTGGGGAAGTTAAGTTGGTTGGGGAACCTCCTACTCGGTTATAACTTCTTTTCCTCTCCTTCACTGACTATATAAGGAGGGTAGAAGGGCCATGTGAGGGGACCAAGCTCAGAACATTGTTATGATGGAGGAATGGAGACCCTCATCCCCCTCTCTTATGCCTCAGTTTCTCATAAACCCTAGCACAACTGATTAGAGGTGGGGATCCTTGGAGAACAGAAGCAGGAGACCTTGAATCTAGGTTTCGTGAAGTGCCAAGCTTGAAAGAAGGTATAACTTTATGTACTTGCTTTCATTCATCAATAAAGATCAGATGTTCTTCTCTTTCCAAATATGACCTATTAATGTGTCTTAGATTTGATTACTATTTGATTATAGTATGATGTCTTCTTCTGTCTTGAATATCAGTCTTATATAAGTAGTCAAATGTATTTGAGAAAGGTATCAAGTCGTTTTGCAGGTCTGGGCATTGCGACACTGAATAAGCATTGAAGATCGAGGGAGGCAAAGCTAGGATCAACCTTCTGAATAACGTGCATACATCTTTAAACCCTAGTCTCTTCACTTATTTGTTGTACTTGCAGAATGCTTGTAAGTCTATCTTTATCACTGTAAGTTGGTAGTTTCTCCCCTGAACTATAGGTGCACTTCCCTCACAACAGAATGGCGACCATACTGGGGAAAGCCTAACTGCTTAGGGGTATCCAAGGTCATTTCTTTAGTTTTGTTTGATGGTCTTTGTTCATTTTCCTGATTAGAATCAGTTATTAGGCTCTGTTTGACCCTCTTGGGATTTTTACAGACCCTTCCTAGCCCTTGCAAACCTTTGTGGACCCAGGTGTGGGGGTTTTAACTCCATTTTTCCAACTTTTTCCACCTGTGCGCTACTGTTTGTACAGTATAGTAGCACCCTGGGCGTTGGTTTCCTTCATGCACAGTAGCGACCACCTCCTGGGATTGATTTTTTGGAGTCTTGACTTGTTTTGGAGGGTTGTGACTGCATTTTTTGGGGTCCCCGATGACCCTAGGTCTGTGTTAAACCACTGTAAGTGGTCTCCTATCCTTGTACTGATCCTATGTTCATGATTTTGATCTCTTTTGATAATTTTGGGCTTGTTTGGAAAGTTTTGGGGCTTGTGGACCCAAGTTGGGGGTTGTGGACCAGTTTGGTGTTTTGTACCCTAATTTGAGTCTGACTGAACCTGCTTGCCCCATTTCCACTGGATTGAAACCTATTGAGTCTACTTGACCCTATTTGTATCTATTTGAGTGAAATTTCTCTTTAGATTGGTTTCTTATCCTCCCGTATGCTTTTAGTTTTTTTCTTGTAGTGAAAGCTCAAGTGTTTTTGTTGTTGTTCAAGACCTTGTTTGCATTGTTTATATGCAGACCTGAATTTACCAAACCATACTTCTTTGTAGGTCCTTCACTTTGTTTGGGTCTAAAAGTAGTTTTCGTACTCTTTTCCCAATGGTTGGCATGCTTACATCTTTAAGTATCTGAAAGCCATATTTGGTAGCTTTTACTATTTCAATAAAGAAAACTTGAAAGTTTCTTTGCTTTGCTTTGATAGTAGGTTAGTCTCAGTTTTGTTTCTTACCTTTGGAAAGCATAAAGAATTTTGATTTATTTTCTGAATAGAGTACCTTGCAAGTGGCTTAAAGTATTTAAGAATGCTTTGCATAAAAAAGAACAAGTTTTCCTTTGCATACTTAGGTTTGAATAGCTACATTCTTAGGTTTTGAGTTTAATTTTGTACATTTAGACTTTATTTTTACCCTTTTTTGCATTCGAAAGATTAAAAAATTGCATTTTCATATGCATTCTAGATCATAATTTTAAGACTTGCATTGAAAAGAAAAGATTTGTTTCATGGTAAATATTTCATTTTCAGTACTCTATCTCTGTTATAACCACCCTCATACACCCACTACCTTTTTGAGTAAGCAAGTAACCTTTAAAATGAACCCTAATAAAATGTACTAGTAAAATTTTCTTTTCTAGGTTACATTATACACCAACTAGTCTTGGTTAGGATCTTGGGTTTAAAACACCTTAAACCACCCAAGATCACAAATTACACAAAAATCGTAGTTCGACAATCGCAGGTAAACCCACATCATTCAAAAATTGCCTGGGATCTATGCAGTAGGTCTTGTGAGATCAGGTTGTTGGGAATACACCTCCTACTTGCTGTTTCGATTATATACCAGGATTGGATCATGTTTGGGGACTCTTTTGAGTTTCAGGCTCAGTTACCCTACCCACGCCTTCTGATTCGACCAGAGACTGTTCCCTAGGAGTTTTTGGTGTGGTCGTATCCTTAGTATCTGACCATAGGTTCATACACAAGTGACGACGAAGGGTTATATATGCTGTACCTAGGACAAACATGGGAGGAAATCCCTTGCAAGTCTATGGGAGGGCGGTTGGGTGATTCCAGCGCCTACACCCTTAGTCATTGTATTGTTGTTGGTGGGAAAAACTACCCTAGAACGAGGAAATGGACATTATCAACTGAAAGGGGATGACAGGTAAGCATACAAACTGTGCTATAGAGATGTTTATGAATGGAAATAGGTTATAGGTCTTGAGAACATACCTTTTGAATGAAGTTCGATCCTCAAGTCAACCTCCCGTTCGATAAACCTACAACACAAGTACCTTTCTCAGCATATCTTGGATAATATATAATGATGAAATGGATAAAACAATTTAAACATCAAATATTAACCAAAACAGATCCAAACAAGTACATAACTCAATGAACACTTGATTTGGGACAAGAAAGATGCTCCAACCTTTTATTGTCAAATGCAAATTGATGATACAAAGTATACCTGACTTTGCAACATGCTCCTGCAACCTGATCCTGGGCTCCTGCTCTTCTTTGGCTTGGAAATCTTCCAGCATAAACTCCTCCAATACAAGCTTCTCTTTAAGAGTCTCTCAATAACATTCATGTCTCAATGTCTAACACCTCTCTTCATTCCTCCTTGTATTTATAGGACAAGGGAGGCAGTTCAGGTCGAGAGATGGTTATGGAGGAAGTTGGGGAAGTTGGGAAACCAACTGCAACTAATCCTCGTTCATGAATTTAATTATTTTTTAATCATCTTTTGAGGTGTACGCTACTATTTCATAATAGAGTAGTGCCTAGGGCGCTACTATAGTGTTTTATAACTAGCGCTCATCACTTTTTAAATGTTGTACGCTACTCTATTGAAGAGGAGTAGTGCCCATGAGGGGTTGAGTGCTACTATTGTACACTGGAGTAGGGTACAGACACTAGTTTGTTACGCTAGTGTAGAGCCCATGTCTCAAAACAATTTTTTTAGGGTTTTTCCAACTTGCAAGGAGGTGGAGTAGATCAAGGTCTCATCTAAGTTCAACATGCTCCTCCATCCAAGTTGTCCTTTTGTGTGATCAACCGCTCAAGGTGATCACGGATGGAGAGGTGCAGGTTTGACCTATAACAGATACCCCCTAATGTGTGAGGTCAGAGGGAAACGATGGCTGAAATACATTACAGTACAAAGCCAGAGGAGGAGCAAGGAACCGTGGAAACAAGTCACAAGAACACCTGAAACAAAGATCAAGGTCAGTGAGAAATTACATTTTTTGACATCATATAGATGTGCAATGTGATACAACATGATCTACGATACATAACAAGGATATGTATATATAGCATGGCCACTTAGAATATAAGCATGGATCCATGTCAAACTGAGAGATCATAGCCATAACAACAAACTGGATCTATGTCTCATGGAGAGCCGAATATAAGTGAGGCTCAGTCTTGCGCAACTTGGGTGATAACATAATGAGGTAATGTCATCAAAATCCCAAGGTCTTCATCCAAAACAACCCAAGGTAAAAACCCTAACCATGTGAATAGATGAGCTGATAGTCGAACATGGGGGGTATCATTTGATTACCGATCATTGATGTATACTGTTAACAAACACGAGGGCTTCCACCGATAATGATGATGGGGCCCAAGGTACCTAGTACAATCCAACAAGTGTGAATAGATGGACTTCGAGTCGAACACTAGGGGATCCTGTCGAAGCAGAGACATTGATGTATTCTCAACATTCAACAACGAGGAAAATTGCCACTGGTGACTGCAATCTCCAAGGTACTAACCGAAACTCTAAACTTTATTCCCAGAGAAAAATGAGTTGATGTCGATGGGAAGAAGTCCATTGGAAGGGAGGCCTTAAGGAATCCTCCATAATCCAACTCGAGGAACACTCAACTGGTATGAGATGATATGGAGTAATATGTAACAAGACTGACACTAGGATGACCGACACATGAGGTCAAGGTAAACTGCAGAATGGCCGACACAGGGTATATCCTTGAATAGTGAGCACGACACAAAGTGACTCAAGTAGTTTCTGACATAATGGGGCAAATGATAAGCCTTAAATGTAATAGACATTATCAGACCCTCCAAATGGTTGGAAGAATAACCAATCGGGGGAGTAAACAACTCGGAGATCAAGTTAACCCTGAGGTCAAAAACTAAACCCAACCAACATGATAGACTCAAGTAGGTGTTGTGTTCAAGGATAGAATTGACTGAACTGCCTTTGACATTGAAGATATGACACATCTTTCTCATCCCTTATTCTTTTTAGATAAAAGAATACCTTTCTTGTTGTTTTAATGAGTCCAATAAAGAATGAAAACTCAATAGATCCAACCATGTAAAAATTTTAACAAGCCCATGGGAGGAAGACTCAGTACCTTCTTCATTGTTTACATAGTTCGAAGAAGAGATAGAAGATTACTCTATGTTACTGATCTCTGGATTTTAATATCGAGCTGAGATCTGTTCTTGCTCGCCGGTGTTTTCAATTTTAAGGAGTCTGAAAAACTTAAACAATAACTCCATATATCTGCTTGTGGATTTTAGTATCGAGCCCAAGTAGATTAATGCTCGCCGGTGTTTTCCTATTTATAGAGTCTGAAAAACTTAAACAATCCTCTTTACACCTATCTGTGGATTTTATATCGAGCCCAGATTGGTATGTGCTCGGCGGTGTTTTCTTGTTTATAGAGTTGAAAAACTTAAACAGTCCTCTACTTACCCTCTCATGGATTTCACACCGAGCCCGAGTAGGTAAATGCTCGCTTGGTGTTTTCATGTTTAGAGAGCCTGAAAACCCTAAAGAAATCTCCAAAATTCCTTTTTCGTAAAGTTAGTCTCCTTCCCCGAAAAAGTATAAAACAATAGAAGAAGAACTCTTCTAGCGCATATAGGAGTATACCTAGAGTATACATTTTCCGTAGTTGATCCACCAATCCCGGAAAAGGGGTAATTCTATACCTAAGTGGATGTCACTTCAAATCCTTTAACGAGTCTGAAATGACAACTATACTTGGTAATATTTTCATATTTAAAGAGTCTAACAAGAGCTTAGAGAGAACTCTATAGGAATCTTTTTCGTAAAATTTTAACGAGTCCGAAAAAGTAAACTCGTGACCTCCTTACTGTTTTTAATGAGCTCAAAGGAGAAATGGAAGAATGCTCATAACCTCCTTACTATTTTTAACGAGCTCGAAGAAAAGGTGGAAGAATGCTCATAACCTACTTACTGTTTTTAACGAGCTCGAAGTAAAGGTAGACGAATGCTCGTAACCTACTTATTGTTTTTAACGAGCTCAAAGTAAAGGTAGAAGAATGCTCGAAAACTCCTCAAGTAGGGTCAATGCCGGGATCCTCCTCATGAGGTCAGGCAAAGATGTCACAGAAATCATTAAACAGATTGGTGTATGGAATGATCTCATCAAGATAACATCTCGTTTCAATAAAAATGTTTTCTGTGACCCCAGGTGTAGTGGAAATGTTGACCAAAATGGTTCTCGATCTATTCCCTTCAGCAAAACCAACTTGTGAAGTGGAAAGGATAGAAGTGAAATCAACATTCTCATTGAGTGTCGGATAAGACTCGCCTCTCTCTATCAAGTTTAGAATGGGAATCAAGAAGGACCTGGGATCTATATGTTCACAAGGACGGTCCAGGTTAGTCATGGATTCTGGACTTCTTTGAGTAGAGGGCATTGCTGAGTGAGGTGGTCCTGCTTGCAAAGTTTACAAGGGAACTTAACCTTCTTCTTCTCTTTGTTACCCTCCTTGGAATTCTCTTTTTTAGGCTTTTGATGGTTCCCTTCTCCTTTCTTTCCCTTCTTTTTTTGTTGGGCTGTCGAGGGCCCTTTTGATTGTTTTGAACTTGGTTGACAGATTCAGAAGTAGAAGGAAAGGTTGTGATGGAAGTAACTTCTGCAGTCAATTGTTTGATAGATAAGGCATGAACCTATTTGGTCAATGCTTCAAAAGCTGCAGAGTCAACTAAACCTACTATGCCATCAGCATGCAGTCCAGGTTTAGGTTTACTCAGATCAGTATTTGATCGCGGTGCATCATGTGTGATTTCATAAAGTAACCCAGATTATGAGTAAACAAGGTCTAACTGCTGGGTCCCTAAGATGGATTCTTCCTATGTAGACACTCCAAAAGTAGCTACTTCCTTAGAAATATAAGGAAAGAGCGATTTCAAATACCACTCAAGCAGGAATTCTAGAGGTATGTTGGCTTTAATGAGCCTCTTCCATCTTTGCCACTTCTGAATGTGATTAGATAAGTGAGTGGCTTTATTTTGTCTAAATGTAGACAAAAGGTTTGTGCCGACATCATACCGAATAGGAAGCTGGAAGTGGTTCAGAAAAACAGTCACGAGATCCCCAAAGTTAAAGAATGTAGCTGCAGGTAACTCAATGTACCATTTGGCTGCAACGCCAATTAAGGTTCTTTGGAACAGTCTCAACCTAATGGAATCTTCATTTAATGAGTTCTAGGAACACCATAAATGGAAAGTAGTGACATGGTCACCAGGGTCCTCACCCATTTTGCCTTCGAATTTTGGAATGTATGAAGGTAACATGGTAGGGACAGATGGCCATGTGGCGTTGTGATCCACTGGATCGTTTGTCAACTTGGAAAGGTCTGGCAAATTTAGAGTTTCCAAAAACGGTAAACGAGGTCTGTAAGACGTCATTTGATAAGCTGGGGTCATAAAGGGGGAACCACCCATAGTTTGACCCGTGAAATACTGGTAGGGGTTTCCCCCATCCATTTGCTGGTAGGGGGTGCCCCCAGCCATCTGCTGGTAGGGGTTTCCCCCTACCATTTGTTGTTGCATGAAAGTATTATTGAAATTCCCCCACCCATATGAAAGTGGGTTAATGCTCTGTGGGTTTGTCCACTATGGCTGGGTGTTAGCCCCACCATATTGCTGGTCAAAAATGTTACCCCCTCCTCCTAAAAATAAGGAAAAAGGGATGTTTCCTGCATGTATATTACCTTGATTCATGTTGGTACCTGCAAAGGTATTAAACCCAGTAGTAGCTGACGTAGACGGTGCGGTCATGGTACTCATGACAAGAACAATTGCAGAAGCACTTGGCCCTATATTAGATGTGGAAATCCACGTGTTGGGTATGTGATATAATGGTTGAGTCACAGGAGGTGGAACTAGATTAGTTGTACTGCTAGGTCCAAAAGTAGGTGTAGAAGTAGATGCCATAGTTGTTGAACTCGGCATGCCTAATGTACCAGTATTAAAGCTGAAGGATGGAGTGGACACAGAGGTTGTCTGTGCCGAACTCAGTGTAGCAGTAAGAGGAGGATTTACAGTATTGGTATTCATACCTATGGTGGGAGTCTGTGGAACTCCTAGTTCACCTCCCAGATTAGTCATAAAATGCTCAGGTGTGAAATTATATGCACTATAATATGGTTGCTGGAAACCAACGGGTATCAGCAGTGGAATTCTAAGATTAGTAAGAGGAGGATTAAAAGGAGTACTGTACTCAACATAAGTAAGATCTTCAATCTCAACTGAACTAAAATGATGTTGATCTGGAGTCCCCAATTGTGGTTCCTCAGGAACTTCTATTTCAGGGCTTTTTGTTGCAGTTTGTAGTTCATCAGGAAACTCTATTTCAGGTTGTATTTCCTCAGGAATTTCTATTTCAGGATTTTCTGTGTTAAAAAGTTCCCCAGGAAGTTCTATTTCACCAGTGGTTTCCAAGGGAACACTGGGGTCTACCCTCTATCGTCTAGCTGGCAATAGTGGTTCTGTTCTAAGTGGAGGAAGGTTTTGCAACCTTCTCGACCTACGAAGTTCTTGGTTTTCCACGATTATATATAAAAATAAAACTAGAAAACCTAGTGGCCACTAAGACTAGGGGGCAAACAACACACCACTAAAAAAGTCCTAAGTATGCAAACCAAGCAAACAAGATGCCTTCCGAAGAAGAGTCTGGGATGATGAGGGCCCAGAACAGATCAACGAAGGATGAAGAACAATTACCAGGGGTCCACAATACAATGACTAAGGGTGAAAGCGTTGGAATCACCCAACCGCCTTCCCAAAGACCTGCAAGGGATTTCCTCCCACGTCTGTCCTAGGTACAGCAGATATACCCTCCGCTATCACCTGTGTATGAACCTATGGTCAGATACTAAGGATACCAGTACACCGAAAACTCTTGGGGGAACAGTCGCTGGTCAAATCAGAAGGCATGGGCAGGGAAACTAAGCCTGAAACTCAAAAAAGTCCCCAAATGCAATCCAATCCTGGTATATGCTCGAAACAGAAAGTAGAAGGTGTATTTCCAACAATCTGATCTCACAAGACCTACTGCATAAATCCCAGGCAAGCTTTGAATGAAGTGGGTTTACCTGTGATAGTCCAACTATGATTTTTGCGTAATGTGTGATCTTGGGTGGTTTAAGGTGATTCAAACCCAAGATCCTAACCAAGACTAGTTGGTGTAGTGTATCCCTCAAAAGAAAATTGTTGCTATTTAATTTTATTAAAAAAATTTAGGGCTATTATTACTCAAAAGGTAGTGCATTTGTGTGGTGTGGTTGCAACAGGAAAGCAAAGTGCATAAATTATAACTTTCAACAACAAAACTTTTTATTTTTTCATTTAATGTTCTTTCCAAATTAAAACTGAAACAAATCTAAGCAAATTTTCTTTTTGTTTTCTTTTAAAATTATGAACAAAACAAACCATGCTATTTTGCAAAAGATATAAGCCTCACTATTCTTAAGCTATCAAATTTTTGCTTTTTCTGTTATTACGAACAAAAAAGAACTCTAAAATTATGAAGCAAATAAGACTTATACAAGATGTGTAAGTATGGAAAAGAATGGCTCCTAAGCTTACAACTGTCAAAACACTGGTTTGACAAGGACTTGTCCTACAAGTTTTTTCGAAAGAAAAAGCCTTCACACTCGGAAGCAAAGTGGAGAGAAAACAAAGGAGAAGGATACTCAAAACTGGGAATCAAACACAAGAGGACTGACCCAAAGCATCAAACCCTAACAAGACCACTATGCTAAGCAAACGGTAGGCAAACAAGCTAACAACCACCCTACTAACACAAGGAATGAGAAATGAATCAAACTAAAGCACTCTAAACACACTTGATACCGGAAAAGACAAAAAGTCAAGGAAAGTTGGAACTCAACAAGTTTGGAAGACACCCCACAGGCTCCAAAACGGACCAAACCCTAAAAAAAAGGATAAGATGGGTAAAGAGCAAACAAGTGTTGCCACAAACATCAAATGCAAAGCATGCAAGTTTGTAGGTCAGCAACACACCATCAGGGCATAGGTAAGCAGGAGTGTTCACTAAGGAACAAAACCTAGTCTCCAAAAAGAGTTATAAATGGACCAAACATTCCACAAGTAAGCAAGTGATCTAAATATGACAAAAAGACTCAAAGAAGGGTATTGAAAATCAAAGGAGAGTACTAATACTCAAAGCAGAGCTAGAGACCTAAAAAACCAGTTAGGGAGACCTAAACCAAATTCAAAAACCCACCCAAGAAGGCAGAAAACTCAACCTAACCTCTAACAAGAAGCTATAGGAGTGTACCCTACTGTACAGTAGGGAAACCAGTGCTCAAAGAGAGGTGGGTGCTACTATATGAAGACAGACTAGCGTATGGACGCTACTGTATGTATAATAGAGTAGCGCTCAGGTCTTAAAGAGTAAAAAATTGACTTTGAAAAGATACAAAATACTGAAAACAAACAGGGAGAAGCAAGCAGGAGATACCTACAGGACTTCTCAGAGGATTGAAAGAGTTACAAAGTACTGGAAAGAAAATCAAGAAGGGTTTCCTAGAGCAGAAAGACAACAATCCCCAGTATGGTCTCCAGTCTGTTGGAGGGAAAAACTACCCTATAACGAGGAAACGGATGTTATCAACTGAAAGGAGATGATAGGTAAGCATACTAACTATGTTACAGAGATGTTTATGAATGGAAATAGGTTATAGGTCTTGAGAACATACCTTCTGAATGAAGTTCAATTCTCTAGTCAACCTCCCGTTTGATAAACCTGCAACACAAGTACCTTTCTCAGCATATCTTGGATAATATATAATGATGAAATGGACAAAGCAATTTAAACATCAAATATTAACCAAAACAGATCCAAACAAGTACATAACTCAATGAACACTTGATTTGGGACAAGAAAGAGGCTTCAACCTTTTATTGTCAAATGCAAATTGATGATACAAAGTATACCTAACTTTGCAGCATGCTCTTGCAACCTGATCCTCGACTCCTACTCTTCTCTGGCTTGGAAATCTTCCAGCATAACCTCCTCCAATACAAGCTTCTCTTTAAGAGTATCTCAATAACATTCATGTCTCAATGTCTAACCCCTCTCTTCATTTCTCCTTGTATTTATAGGACAAGGGAGGCAGTTCAGGTCGAGAGGTGGTTATGGAGGAAGTTGGGGAAGTTGGGAAACCAACTGCAACTAATCCTCATTCATGAATTTAATTATTTTTTAATCATCTTTTGAGGTGCATGCTACTATTTGACAATGGAGTAGCGCTCAGGGCACTACTATAGTGTTTTATAACTAGCACTCATCACTTTTTAAATGTTGTATGCTACTCTATTGAAGAGGAGTAGCGCCCATGAGGGGTTGAGCGCTACTATTGTACACTGGAGTAGGGTACAAACGCTATTTTGTTAAGGTAGAGTAGCGCCCATGTCTCAAAACAATGTTTTTAGGGTTTTGCCAACTTGCAAGGAGGTGGAGTAGATTAAGGTCTCATCTAAGGTCAACATGCTCCTCCATCCAAATTGTCCTTTTGTGTGATCAACAGCTCAAGGTGATCACGGACGAAGAGGTGCAGGTTTGACCTATAACAATTGTGGACCCCGGGTAACTATTCTTCATCCTTCGTTGATCTGTTATGGGCCCTCATCATCCTAGACTCTTCTCTGGAAGGCATCTGTTTGCCTGGTTTGATTTACCTAGGACCTTTTTTAGTGGTGTGCTCTTTGTACTACTTGTCTTAGTTTGCCTTAGAGAACTTCTTGTTCATTTGAGCAGGAAACTATGTCTAGCATTTAGGCAAGTGCCAATCAAGGTACCCCTATTCCGGGGGATCCTTGTGTTGTTCCCTTCATTGGAAACATTGGAACTCCCTTAATGGCTACTCTAAATCTTCCTGGATTCACCATAGGGCTACCAGTTTGATTGTTTTCCACTCCAAATGCCTTGTATGCTCCTGACGCTTCTTTTGTAAGCACCTCAAATCAAGAGCATCAGAACCTTGTGCCTCCCTTTCCAGTAACATCTTCTCCTCCTCCTTATACCTCATGTGGCGAAAGTAGCAATACTAGTAACCAGCAGTTTAAAAGGAATAGAACGAGGAAGAATGGGAAGAAGATGCCAAAACAAGGGGGAAGCAACCCAGCCTCTATAAGTCATGCTGGGGGCAAGCACCCTGCCTCTGCAAATCATGCAGGGGCACCTACCCAGCCTTTGGAGATCATGCTAGGAGAAAAATTGTAGTCACTGAAAATCATACTGAAAGTTTGTCTTCAACCACTGTCAGTCATGTTGAGGACACGTCATTGATCACTACTACTCATATTAATGACAAGTCACTAGTTCCTGTGAGTCATACTGGAGACACCAGATCAGCCACTGCAAGTCATGCTGAGGGAGTTGACAATGTCGACAAACCCAACAAACAGAAGCTTAAGTTCCCTTGTAAGTTTTGCGAGGGAGATCACCTTACTTACTTGTGCCCTGTACTTCCAGAAGTGCAAAAAGTGTGGTCCTTAGTTCAAATTCCTTCTGCTTCTGAGCAACCAGCCACTGCAAGTCATGTTGGGGGCAAGCTGTTAGCCAATTCTAGTCGTGTTGAGAATACCAATGTTGTAAAGGAGTCTCGACCTATAGGATGAAAACCAAAGTTCCCTTGTAAACTTAGTAAGGGAGATTACCTTACTCACCGATGCCCTTCCATTCCAGAGGTAAGAAGAGTGTGGTCCATGTCTGAAGGAACCTCTGTTCCTGAGTTGTCTATAGATTCCCTACAGTCAGATCAACCTTTGGTTGATAAAGTGTTTGAACTAATGCAATCTTTGGTCAACCCCACTCTTCCTTCGAAGAGTGAAGTGATCGAATCAATGCAATATTTGACCGATCCCAATCCCATCAGTCCTTTAGAGACTGATGCACTTGTCCCTGAAGTCTTCTGCATTACCAGTTTGGATGTTCCTGAAAAAGGGGGCACTTCATCTGTGCCATGTGAACCCCTACCAAACCCTAGGACCATTCCTTTGATTGGAATAGTCTAGCCGAGCCTCGTCTTCCTTCTTCAACACCTTTCTAGATAAAGGTTGATATCGGGAACCATACGGTTGATCGATGCATTGTAGATGAAGGAGCTTTTGTTAGTATCTTATCCACTTATGATTGGAGAGATTTGGGTTTCCCTAATGTTATTCCAGCTGTTAATTGGTTGTTGACCTTCGATAGAAGACCTAGTGAACCGATTAGATTCCTCCGTCAGGTACCTGTTACCTTGGGTGGAAAAATATTCTTAGTTGATTTTATGGTTTTAAAGGACCCTGTGGATTTTGATATGATCCTCAGGCATGATTACGTTTATGCTATGCATGCCATGGTGTCTACGCTTTTTCGTGTGATGCATTTCCCTCATAACGAAAGCATCGTCACTATTGACCAGCTTGCATTCGTTGATCCTCCTTATTACCCAACTGTAGACCAGTCAGATCCCTCGTCATTAGGCACTACTATGTCACATGTTACTTATGTGGCATATTGTTCCTTGAGTTCAACTGCTACTAAGAAGAAGTCTTTGAGTTCATGCTTACCTTCTCGGGACTTAGTCCCAGCTTTTGACCAAGTGACACCTCCATCTGAATGTTTAGATATGTGTTCTATCTGGGAGGATATACTTCCTTTCGATGAAGTTTTCCTAGAGTACATAGTACAGTCTTCCATTCATTTGGATGTTGATGCAGTCACAGTCATGTCCAGCCCTAGTTTGACCTTGAAGTCTGATCTTCCTACTGTTGAGTCTTTGGACTCTCCTATAGATCCACAAATCAGTGTTCCTGCTGAGTTTGATTCTGCTTCTAGAATTTTCAACTCCCGTGATGATGAATTTGTTTCTGCAGATTCCATCATGTCCTTCAACTTTGATCTTCATCCTGAAGTTGATCTTGTTGATTGTAAGTCCTCGAGCTTGGGTACCATGGAGTCTTCATTTGAAAACTCTGCCTTGTTTATGCCTGTTGTTGATGATAGTGAAGTTGAAAGTATTTCTACCATAGTGACTTTTATTGGTTCTTTCTTTATATATGTTTTAGATATGATCTTGGTATTGATGTTTCTTGGAGACAGGATTCTTAGCTAGATTTATACTTGCTTACTGGTCATTTTCGACACCTTGCATATAGGTTTAGGCTTCCTCGTTGTTATGTTGCATTTGAACCTTTTGCCATCCGAATTCACCATAAGGGTCGAACCTGTTGGATATTGGTGTGTTAGCCATCTCTTTATGCATTGTGCACCAGTCCAACAACAGAGCCTACCTAACATGGGTCACCCTAGTCAACACCCTTATGCCATTCTGGTACCCATGCTGAGTTTTTCTCATAGGCTTGGGAGCCTTTTTAGATTTACCATGACTTTGAGAAGAAGCCTCATATCTTTCTTCCTCATATATTTCTGGCCATCCTTGATAAGGCTCTCATTTTTGTGTTCAAGTTACATATGCATCTGTTATGATCCTGCTTGCGCTAATGAGCTTGATGCCGACTTCCACGCTTTTAGCTCGTTATATAATCCTCCATCTTTGATCTCATTTCCACTAATCCCTGTATCATTTTGCCTTCGCAATTTGACACCTTTTACCTGGAGAAGACACACCCTGAGTGTCCTTATCTTGCTCATGTTCCTTTCATTAGGCATAGCTTTGTTCCATGTGCTTGGAGCTAGTTTCACATGTCCCTAACACTCATCTCCTACCATTGTGAGCATTCTTCTTCTACTTCGAGCTCGTTAAAAACAATAAGTAGGTTGCGAGCATTCTTCTTTTACTTCAAGCTCGTTAAAAACAGTAAGTAGGTTATCGAGCATTCTTCTACCTTTACTTCGAGCTCGTTAAAAATAGTAAGTAGGTTACGAGCATTCTTCTACCTTTACTTCGAGCTCGTTAAAACAATAAGTAGGTTATGAGCAGTTTTCCACCTTCACTTCGAGCTCGTTAAAAACAGTAAGAAGGCTATGAGCATTTCTTTCATCTTCACTTCAAGCTCATTAAAAACATTAAGGAAGTTTTGAGCATTTTCTGTATCTCCTTTGAGCTCGTTAAAAATAGTAAGGAGGTCATGAGTTTACTTTTTCAGACTTGTTAAACATTTACAGAAAAGATCCCTATGGAGTTCTTTTAAGCCCTTTTCAGACTCCTTAAATAGGAAAAGTTTGCCAAGCATAGTTGTCTTTTCGGGCTCGTTAAAATAACTGAACCGACATCCACTTAGGTATAGAATTACCCCTTTTTCCAGGCCTTGGTGGATAATTTACGGAAAAGGTATACTCTAGGTATACTCTGGTATGCGCTAGAAGAGTTCTTCTTCCATTATTTTACACTTTTTCGGGGAAGGAGACTAACTTTACGAAAAAGGACCTTTGGAGTCATCTTTAGGGTTTTCAAACTCTCGAAATGTGAAATCACCAAGCGAGCATTCACCTACTTGGGCTCGATGTTAAATCCACGAGAGGGTAAAAAGAGGATTGTTTAAGTTTTTTAGACTCTATAAACAGGAAAACACCAGCGAGCATTAACCTACTTGGGCTCGATATTAAAATCCACGAGTAGGTGTATAAAGGACTGTTTAAGTTTTTCAACTCTATAAGAAAGAAAACACTGACAAGAACAGACCAATCCAGGCTCGATATAAAATCCACGGATAGGTGTATGGAGTTTTCTTCTAGGTTTTTTCAGAATCCTTAAATATGAAAATACCATCGAGCATGCTTTAGTTCTTTGTCAAGCTCGTTAAAAAATGAAAAGGGAAAGGGAAGGGAAGAATGTTAAAATATCTTTCAATATGATGGCAGCAAGTCAACTATCGCCTTGAACAAAGCACCTATTTTGAGTCTATCAAACAAGTTGGGTTATAGTGTTGGCCTTAGGGTAAACCTGATCTCAGAGTTCTTACTCCTCCGTTGGTTAGTCTTACAATCATATGGAGAATCTGTTAATGTTTCCTACATTGCAGATTTGCATCTTGGTCTCTTTGTGTTCAAAGCTGCCTAAGTCACTCTTGCGTTGTGCTCACTGTTCAAGGATATAACCTGTGTCGTCCATTCTACAGTTGCCTTGACCTCATGCGTCGTCCATTCCTTGGTGTCAGTATGTTTCATCATGTGTTCAGTCCTACTCCAAATCAGCTCATACCTATTGAGTGTCCCTCATCTTGGATGATGGAGGATGCATTAAGGCCTCCCTTCCAATGGACTTCTTCCCATCAACTTCAACGCATTATGCTCTGGGAATGAAGTTTAGAGTTTCGGTTAGTACCTTGGGGATTGCAGTCATTAGTGGCAGTTTCCCTCGCTATTGGATAGATGGGAATACATCAATGACTCCTATCCGATGGATTCTTCAAGTGTTCGACGACAAGACCATTTATTCACACTTGCTTGAATGTACTAGGTACCTTGGGTTCCATTTTCATTATTGGTGGACACCCTCGTGTTTGTTAACGATATACATCAATGACCGGTAATCAAACGATACCTCCCATGTTCAACATCAACTCATTTATTCCCATGGATAGGTTTGTACCTTGGGACCCTCGATAGCATCACCTCATTTATGTTATTGCCCAAGTTGCGCAAGACTGAGCTACACTCTTTTTGGCTCTTGATGAGACATAGATCCAACTTATTCTCTATGGCTATGCTCTCCAGTTTTGACATAGATCCACCTTGTATTTATGTGGCTATGTTTACACTTATGTTCCTCATGGATCCACACATGTATTTTAGTGGCCATGATATATGCATCAGTATGTGGATCATTATTGTATCCTATTGGAGGTCATGTTCCACTATTTGAACATGGATAGTTACCCCAAGGATAAGTTTGTCTGACATTGCCTTTGCTTTCAGGTACTTCATTTGAGCCTATGATTCTTGGTTTCTCCATTCCCCATGATTCAACTCTTTGTTATTTATAATGTATTTCGGCCATCGTTTCCCTCACTCCCTCTGACCTCATACATTAGGGGGCATCTGTTATAGATAAAAATGACACCTCTCCATCCGTGACGACACTTGCTTCCCTTGGTTGCATGACGACACTTCTTGAGATCAAGTTTAGTTACACAATAGGACACTTGTGGATTTAGGGGTCATTTGGGACACTAAAAATGGTTGAAATTACCTCACTCTTGTCCCATTTGATGTTTATGACCCTTAGGAACATTTTTCCAGACCAAACCATCTCCTGAAAATGAGCAGAAAAGCCTGTTTTTGGCCATTTTTTCCACATGGGTGCTAGTACACAGGCATGATAGTAGCGCAATATTCCCTACTCCGCTTCATTAAAGTAGCGCCCACCTCCACATGTGCACTAGTTTTTCTACTGTAGAGTAGAGCACAGTCCTGTACTAGTCAAAATCTCGAAATTTGGGGAAGTTAAGTTGGTTGGGGAACCTCCTACTCGGTTATAACTTCTTTTCCTCTCCTTTATTGACTATATAAGGAGCGTAGAAGGGCCATGTGAGGGGACCAAGCTCAGAACATTGTTATGCTAGAGGAATGGAGACCCTCATCCCCCTCTCTTGTGCCTCAGTTTCTCATAAAACCTAGCACAACTGATTAGAGATTGGGATCCTTAAAGAATAGAAGCAGGAGACCTTGAATCTAGGTTTCATGAAGTGCCAAGCTTGAAAGAAGGTATAACTTTATGTACTTGCTTTCATTCATCAATAAGGATCAGACATAATCTTAGATTTGATTACTGTTTGATTATAGTTTAATGTCCTTTTCTGCTATGAATATCAGTCTTATATAAGTAGTCAAATGTATTCGAGAAATGTATCAAGTCGTTTTGCAGGTCTGGGCATTGCGACACTGGATAAGCATTGAAGAGCGAAGGAGGCAAAGCTAGGATCAACCTTCTGAATAAGGTGCATACATCTCTAAACCCTAATCTCTTCACTTATTTGTTATATTTGCAAAATGCTTGTAATTCTATCTTTATCACCGTAAGTTGGTAGTTTCTCCCCTGAACTATAGGTGCACTTCCCTCACATCATAAGGGTTTAGATAGATAGAAAGATAAAGAAAGAGATTGTGGGTTTGGAAGAGAGAGACAGAGATTGGGGGTTTCAGTTTTAGAGAGAGAGAGAGACTGGGGGTTAGGGGTTTAGAGAGAGAGATTGAGGTTTATAGTTGTAGAGAGAGAGAGAGAGAGCGATTGAGGGTTAGGGGTTTAGAAATGGATAGAGAGATTAGGGTTTAGGGGTTTGGAGAGTGAGAGAGATATAAAGAGATAGATTGGTCATTAGGGGTTTAGACAGAGAGAGAGAGAGAGATTTAAGGTTAAGGGTTTAGAGACAGAGAGATTAGGGGTTAGGGGTTAGAGAGAGAGAGAGAGAGACACTGGAGGTTAGCAATTTAGATAAATAGTGATAGAGTGAAAGATATGGGATTAGGGGTTGCGAGAGAGAGAGATTGGAGGTTACGTTTTTAGAGAGAGATACATACATAGAAACAGAGAGATTGGGGGCTAGGGGTTTTGAGAGAGAGATTGCGGGTTAAGGGCTTAGAAATATAGATGTTTGTGGTTAGGGTTTTAGAGAGAGAGAGATTTTGGTGGTTAGGGGGTTTAGAGAGAGAGAGAGAGAGATGGAGAGACTAGGAGTTAAGGATTTTGAAAAAAAGAGATTGGGGGTAAGGGGTATAGAGAGAGACAGATTGGGGCTTACAGGTTTAGATGGAGAGAGAGAGAGAGAGGTTTTAGGTTAGAGGTTTAGATAGATAGATAGAGAGAGGGGGGGAGAGAGAGATAGAGTGGTTTAAAAAGACAGATAGATATTTTATAGGTTATGGGTTTAAAGAGAGAGAGAGAGATTGGAGGTTGGGGTTTTAGATAGGGACAACTTGGGGGTTGGGGGTTTAGAGAGAGAGAGAGAGAATGGGTATTAAGGGCTTAGAGAGAGAGAGAGAGATTGGGGTTTAGGGGTTTAGAAAGAGAGAGAGTAAGAGCTATTGGGGATTAGTGATTTAAAGAGAGAGATATAGAAAGAGAGTGATTGGCAGTTAGGAGTTTAGAGAGAGAGAGAGAGAGAGATTTTGAGTTAGGGATTTAGAGAGAGAGAGATTAGTAGTTAAGGGTTTAGAGAGAGAGATTGATAGTTAAGGGTTTAGAGAGAAAATGAGAGAAATATTTCGGGGTTAGGGGTTTTTTAGAGAGAGATAGATATTAGAGATTAGTGGTTTGGAGAGAGAGAGAGATTGGGAGTGCATGATGTAGAGAGAGAGAGAGAGAGATTTAGGGTTAGCAACTTTAAGAAAGAACAGGTTTGTGGGTTAGGGGTTTAGGGAGAGAGAGAGAGAGAGAGAGAGAGAAGGTTAGGGATTTACAGAGTGAGAGAGTTTAGAGGTTTGGGGTTTAGAGACAAAGAGAAAGAGATAGAGATTGGTGCTTAGTGGTTTAGAGAGAGACAGAGAGATTGTAGGTTAAGCATTTAGAGAGGGGCATATTAGGGGTTACGGGTTTAGAGAGAGAGTTGTTGAGGGTTCTGTGTTTAAAGAGAGAGAGAGAGAGAGATTGGGGGTTAGGGATTAGGGATTAGGGGTTTAGAGAGAGAGATATTGGAGGTTATGGGTCTAGAGAGAGAGAGAGAGAGAGAGAGAGAGAGAGACTATGGGTTAGGAGTTTAGCAAGGGAGAAGGAGAGAGAGAGAGAGACTATGGGTTAGGGGTTTAGCAAGGGAGAAGGAGAGGGAGAGGGAGAGAGAGGTTGGGGGTTAGGGGTTGAGAGAGATAGAGAGAGACAGAGAGAGAGAGATTGTGTGTTAAGGGTTTAGAGAGAGAGAGAGATTAGATGTTAGGAGTTTAGAGAGAGAGATTGGGGATTAGGGGTTTAGAGAGAGAGAGAGATTGGGGGTTAGGGGTTTAGAGAGAGAGAGAGATTGAGGGTTAGGGGTTTAGAGAGAGAGAGAGAGAGAGAGAGAGAGAGAGAGAGAGAGATTGGGGGTTAGGGGTTTAGACATATAGAGAGAGAAAGAGAGAGATTGTGTGTTTGGTATTTAGAGAGAGAGAGAGAGAGGTTGAGGGTTAAGGGTTTAGAGAGAGAGAAAGAGAAATAAGTAGAGAGAGAGATATTGGGGTTTAAGGGTTGAGAGAGAGAGAGAGATTGGATGTTAGGAGTTTAGAGAGAGATATTGGGTGTTAGGGATTTAGAGAGAGATAGGCAGAGATTGGGGGTTAAAGGTTTAGATAGATAGAGAGAGAAAGAAAAAGATTGTGGAGAGATATTAAAGGTTAGGGGTTAGAGAGAGAGAGACATTGGAGGTTAGTGACTTAGATAGATAGTGATAGAGTGAGAGATATGGGATTAGGGGTTGAGAGAGAGAGAGGGAGAGAGAGACATTGGAGGTTAGGGTTTTAGATAGAGATACATACATAGAATCATAGAGATTGGGGGCTAGGGGTTTTGAGAGAGATATTTTGGGTTAAGGGCTTAGAAAGATAGATATTTGTGGTTAGGGGTTTAAAGAGAAAGAGATTTTGGTGCTTAGGGGTTTAGAGAGAGAGAGAGATGGAGAGACTAGGAGTTAGGATTTTGAAAAAAAGAGATTCGGGCTAAGGGGTATAGAGAGAGAAAGATTGGGGCTTACAGGTTTAGATGGAGAGAGAGAGAGGTTTAGATAGATAGAGAGAGAGATATAGAGGGTTTTAAAAAGAGCGATAGATATTTTATAGGTTATGGGTTTAGAGAGAGAGAAAGAGATTGGAGGTTGGGGTTTTAGAGAGGGACAAATTTGGGGTTGGGGTTTAGAGAGAGAGAGAGAATGGGTATTAAGGGCTTAGAGAGAAAGAATGGGTATTAATGGCCTTGAGAGAGAGAGAGAGATTGGGGTTTAGGGGTTTAGAGAGAGAGAGAGTAAGAGATATTGGGGGTTAGTGATTTAAAGAGAGAGATATAGAAAGAGAGTGATTGGAAATTAGGGGTTTAGAGAGAGAGAGAGAGATTTTGAGTTAGGGATTTAGAGAGAGAGATATTGGGGATTATGGGTTTAGAGAGAGAGAGACTATCGGTTAGGAGTTTAGCAAGGGAGAGGGAGAGAGAGAGGGAGAGAGAGGTTGGGGGTGAGGGGTTTAGAGAGAGAGAGAGAGAGAGAGAGATTGTGTGTTAAGGGTTTAGAGAGAGAGAAATAAGTAGAGAGAGAGATATTGGGGGTTAAGGGTTTAAGGTTAAGGGTTAAGGGTTTCGAGAGAGAGATATTAAAGGTTAGGGGTTAGAAAGAGAGAGACATTGGAGGTTAGTGACTTAGATAGATAGTGATATAGTGACTAATATGGGATTAGGGGTTGAGAGAGAGAGAGAGAGATTGGAGGTTAGGGTTTTAGATAGAGATACATACATAGAATCATAGAGATTGGGGGCTAGGGGTTTGGAGAGAGAGATTTCGGGTTAAGGGCTTAGAAAGATAGATATTTGTGGTTAGGGGTTTAAAGAGAGAGAGATTTTGGTGGTTAGGGGTTTAGAGAGAGAGAGAGAGAGAGAGAGATGGAGAGACTAGGAGTTAAGGATTTTGAAAAAAAGAGATTGGGGCTAAGGGGTATAGAGAGAGACAGATTGGGGCTTACAGGTTTAGATGGAGAGAGAGAGAGGTTTAGATAGATATATAGAAAGAGAGAGGGAGAGAGAGAGATATACAGGGTTTTAAAAAGAGAGACTGGTATTTTATAGGTTATGGGTTTAGAGAGAGAGAGAGAGAGAGAGAGATTGGAGGTTGGGGTTTTAGAGAGGGACAAATTGGGGGTTGGGGTTTAGAGAGAGAGAGAATGGGTATTAAGGGCTTAGAGAGAAAGAATGGGTATTAAGGGCTTTGAGAGAGAGAGAGGGATTGGGGTTTAGGGGTTTAGAGAGAGAGAATGTGTATTAAGGGATTAGAGAGAAAGAGAGAGATTGGGGTTCAGGGGTCTAGAGAGAGAGAGAGAGTAAAAGATATTGGGGGTTAGTGATTTAAAGAGAGAGAGAAAGAGAGTGATTGGCAGTTAGGGGTTTAGAGAGAGAGAGAGAGAGATTTTGAGTTAGGGATTTAGAGGGAGAGATAGATTGGTAGTTAGGTGTTTAGAGAGAGAGAGAGATTGGCAGTTAGGGGTTTAGAGAGAAAAAGAGAGAAATATTGGGGGTTAGGGGTTTATAGAGAGAGATATATATTAGGGATTAGTGTTTTGGAGAGAGAGAAAGATTGTGGGTTAGGGGTTTAGAGAGAGAGAGAGAGAGAGGGTTAGGGATTTAGAGAGTGAGAGAGAGAGAGATTGGAGGTTAGGGGTTTGGAAAGAGAGAAGGAGAGAGATTGGGGATTAGGGGTTTATAGAGAGATAGAGTGAGAGAGAGAGAGAGATTGGGTGTTAGGGGTTGAAAGAGTGATAAAGAGATTGGGGGTTAGTGGTTTAGATAAAGATAGAGAGATTGGGCGTTAAGGGTTTAAAGAGATAGAGAGATAACAAGAGAGAGATGGGTGGTCATGGCTTTAGAGAGAGAGAGAGGTAGAGAGATTAGGGGTTAGGGGTTTAGTCAGAGAGAGAGAGAGAGAAAGAGAATGGGGGTTAGTTGTTTTGATAGATAGGTATATATATAGAGAGAGACCGAGAGAATGGTGGTTAGGATTTTAGAGAGAGAGAATGAGAGAAAGAGAGAGAGAGAGAGAGATTGAGGGATATGGGTTGAAAGAAAGAGAGAGATTGGGGGTTAAGAATTTAGAGAGAGACTAGGGGTTAGGGGTTCAGAGAGCGAGAGAGATTTGAGGTTAGGGGTGGAGAGAGAGAGAGAGATAGATAGAAAGAGAGAGATTGGAGTTTACTTGTTTATAGAGAGAGACAAATATTATGGGTTATGGATTCAGAAAGGTACAGAGAGTTTGGAAATTTGGGGCTTAGAGAGAAATAAAAAGAGATAGAGATTGGTGGTTATTGGTTTAGAGAGAGAGGGGGATTGTAGGTTAAGCGTTTAGAGAGGGATATATTAGCGGTTAGGGGTTTAGAGAGAGATATATTGGGGGTTCTGTGTTTAAAGAGAGAGAGAGAGGAGATTGGGGGTTAGGGCTTTGGGATTATGGGTTTAGAGAGAGAGATTGGAGGTCATGGGTCTAGAGAGATAGATAGATAGATAGAGAGAGAGAGAGAGAGAGAGAGAGAGAGAGAGAGAATGGGTATTGGGGATTACAGGTTTAGAGAGAGAGAGAGACTATGGGTTAATAGCTTAGCAAGGGAGAGGGAGAGAGAGATTGGGGGTTTAGAGAGAGAGAGAGAGATAGAGAGAGATTGGATGTTAGGAGTTTAGAGAGAGAGATTGTAGGTTAGGGATTTAGAGAGAGATAGATGGAGATTGGGGGGTTAAGGGTTTAGATAGAGAGAGAGAGAGAGAGAAAAAGAGATTGTGGGTTTGGGATTTACAGAGAGAGAGAGAGATTGGATGTTAGGATTTTAGAGAGAGATTGGGTGTTAGGGATTTAGAGAGAGATAGACATAGATTGGGGTTAAGGGTTTAGATAGATAGAGAGAGAAAAACAAGAGATTGTGGGTTTGGGATTTAGAGAGAGAGAGAGAGAGAGAGAGAGAGGCAGGGGGTTAGGGCTTTAGAGAGAGAGATTGATGTTGTGGGTCTAGACATTGAAAGAGGGATTGGAGGTAGAGTTTTAAAGAGAGAGATTAGGCATTATGGGTTTAGAGAGAGATAGAAAGATTTAGGTTTACGGGCTTAGAGAGAGTAAGCGAGAGAGAGATTGGAGGTTAGGGGTTTAAGGAGAGAGGGAGAGATTGGACTTTAGTGGTTTTGAGATAGGGGGAGATAGAAAGAGAGAGATTGGAGGTTAGGGGTTTGGAGGGAGAGAATGAGAGATATCGGGGATTATGGGTTTATAGAGAGAGAGAGATGGAGAGAGAGAGACATTAGGGGTTAGGGGTTTAAAGAGTGATAAAGAGATTGGGGGTTAGTGGTTTAGATAAAGATAGAGAGATTGGGTGATAAGGGTTTAAAGAGATAGAGAGATAGCAAGAGAGAGGTGGGTGGTCATGGGTTTAGAGAGAGAGAGAGAGAGAGAGAGATTGGGGGTTAGGGGTTTAGTTAGAGAGAGAGAGATTAGGGGTTAGTTGTTTTGATAGATACGTATATATATATAGAGAGAGAGGGAGAATGGTGGTTAGGAGTTTAGAGAGAGAGAGAGATTTACGGTTAGGTTTTTTTTTTTAGAGAGAGAGGCAAGGAGTTAGGGTTTTAGAGAGAGAGAATGAGAGAAAGAGATATTGAGGGTTTTAGAGAGAGAGAGAGAGGCTAGGGTTTAGGGGTTTAGAGAGAGAGAGAGAGGTTAGGGTTTTAGAGAGAGATACACACATAGAAATAGAGAGATTGGGTGCTAGGGGTTTTGCAAGAGAGATTGTGGGTTAAGGGCTTAGAAAGATAGATATTTGTTGTTAGGGGTTTAGAGAGAGAAAAATTTTGGTGGTTAGCGGCTTAGAGAGAGAGAGAGAGAGATGGAGAGACTATGAGTTAAGAATTAAAAAAAAAAAGAGATTGGGGGTAAGGGGTATAGAGAGAGACAGATTGGGGCTTATAGGTTTAGATGGAGAGAGAGATGTTTTGGGTTAGAGGTTTAGATAGATAGATAGAGAGAGGGGGGGGAGAGAGACATAGACGGGTTTAAAAAGAGAGATAGATATTTTATAGGTTATGGGTTTAGAGAGAGAGAGTAAGAGATATTGTGGGTTAATGATTTAAAGAGAGAGAATATAGAAAGAGAGTGATTGGAAGTTAGGGTTTTATAGAGAGAGAGAGAGAGAGAGAGATTTTGAGTTAGGGATTGAGAGAGAGAGAGATTAGCAATTAGGGGTTTAGAGAGAGAGATTGACACTTAGGGGTTTAGAGAGAGAAGGAGAGAAATATTGGGGGTTAGCAGTTTATAGAGAGAGATAGATATTAGAGATTAATGTTTTGGAGAGAGAGAGAGATTGGGATTGAATGATTTAAAGAGAGAGAGTGAGAGAGAGAGATTTGGGGTTACCAACTTTAAGAAAGAACGAATTTGTGGGTTAGGGGTTTAGAGAGAGAGAGAGAGAGAGAGAGAGAGAGAGAGAGCGAGAGAGAGGGTTAGGTTTTAGAGAGAGAGAGAGGGTTAGGGATTTAGGGATTGAGAGAAAGAGATTGGAGGTTAGGGGTTTGGAGGGAGAGGAGAGAGATTGAGGATTATGGGTTTATAGAGAGAGAGATGGAGGGAAAGAGAGAGACATTGGGGGTTAGGGGTTTAAAGAGTGATAAATAGATTGGGGGTTAGTGGTTTAGATAAATATAGAGAGATTGGGTGATAAGGGTTTAAAGAGATAGAGGGATAGAAAGTGAGAGATGGGTGGTCATGGTTTTAGAGAGAGATAGATAGATAGATAGAGAGAGAGAGAGAGAGAGAGAGAGATTGAGGGTTAGGGGTTTAGAGAGAGAGAGAGAGAGAGAGAGAGATTGGGGGTTAGTTGTTTGGATAAATAGGTATATATATATAGAGAGAGAGAGAGAGGGAGAATGGTGGTTAGGAGTTTAGAGAGAGAGATTTACAATTAGGGGTTTAGAGAGAGAGAGAGAGAGAGGCTAGGAGTTAGGGTTTTAGACAGAGAGATTGAGGGTTTTAGAGAGAGAGAAAGGCTAGGGTTTAGGGGCTTAGAGAGAGAGAGAGAGAGAAATTGAGGGACATGGTTTTAAAGAAAGAGAGATATTGGGGGTTAAGAATTTAGAGAGAGAGATACTAGGGGTTAGGGGTTTAGAGAGTGAGAGAGATTGGATGTTAGGGGTGGAGAGAGAGAGAGATAAAAAGAGAGAGATTGGAATTTACTTGTTTATGAAGAGAAACAAATATTATGGGTTATGGATTTAGAAATTTACATAGAGTTTGGAGGTTTGGGGTTTATAGACAAAGATAATTAGGGTTTTAGAGAGAGAGAATGAGAGAAAGAGAGATTGAGGGTTTTTAGAGAGAGAGAGAGGCTAGGGTTTAGGGGCTTAGAGAACGAGAGAGAGAGATTGAGGGATATGGGTTTAAAGAAAGAGAGAGATTGGGGATTACAGGTTTTAGAGAGAGAGGGAGACTATGGGTTAGGAGTTTAGCAAGGGAGAGGGAGAGGGAGAGGGAGAGGGAGAGAGAGGTTGGGGGTGAGGGGTTTAGAGAGAGAGAGAGAGATTGTGTGTTAAGGGTTTAGAGAGATTCGAGGTTAGGGGTTTATATATATATAGAGAGAGAGAGAGAGAGAGTTAAGGGTTAGACATATAGAGAGAGAAAGAGAGAGATTGTGTGTTTGGTATTTAGAGAGAGAGAGAGAGAGGTTGAGGGTTAAGTGTTTAGAGAGAGAGAGAGAGAGAGAGAGAGAGAGAGAGATTGGATGTTAGGAGTTTAGAGAGAGATATTGGGTGCTAGGGATTTAGAGAGAGATAGGCAGAAATTGGGGGTTAAGGGTTTAGATAGATAGAAAGAGAAAGAAAGAGATTGTGGGTTTGGGATTTAGAGAGAGAAAGAAAGATTGGGGGTTTCAGTTTTAGAGAGAGGGAGACTAGGGGTTAGGGGTTTTAGAGAGAGAGGTTAAGGTTGGGGGTCAAGACACAGAAAGAGAGATTGGATTTAGAGGTTTAGAGAGAGATAGAAAGATTTGGGTTTATGGGCCTAGAGAGAGTAAGCGAGAGATATTGGAGGTTAGGGGTTTAGAGAGAGAGAGAGATTCGACTTTAGTGGTTTTGAGATAGGGGGGGATAGAACGAGAGAGATTGGGGGTTAGAGGCTCTGAGAGAGAGAGAGTGATTGAGGGTTATTGGGTTTAGAAATGGATAGAGAGATTGGGGTTTAGGGGTTTGGAGAGTGAGTGCGTGTGAGAGAGAGAGAGAGAGAGAGAGAGAGAGAGAGAGAGAGAGATTGGATGTTAGGAGTTTAGAGAGAGAGATTGGGTGTTAGGGATTTAGAGAGAGATAGGAAGAGATTGGGGGTTAAGGGTTTAGATAGATAGAGAGAGAAAGAAAGAGATTGTGGGTTTGGGATTTAGAGAGAGAGAGAGAGAGATTGAGGGTTTTGGTTTTAGAGAGAGGGAGACTAGGGGTTAGGGGTTTAGAGAGAGAGATTGAGGTTGGGGGTCTAGACACAGAAAGATAGATTGGATTTAGAGGCTTAGAGAGAGAGATTAGGCATTAGCAGTTTAGAGAGAGATAGAAAGATTTGGGTTTATGGGCTTAGAGAGAGTAAGCGAGAGATATTGGAGGTTAGGAGTTTAGAGAGAGAGAGAGATTGGACTTTAGTTGTTTTGAGATAGGGGGAGATAGAACGAGAGAGATTGGGGGTTAGAGGCTTAGAGAGAGAGAGAGAATGATTGAGGGTTAGTGGGTGTAGAAATGGATAGAGAGATTGGGGTTTAGGGGTTTGGAGAGAGAGAGAGATATTAGGGGTTAGTGGTTAGAGAGAGAGAGAGAGACATTGGAGGTTAGTGATTTAGATAGATAGTGATAGAGTGAGAGATATGAGATTAGGGGTTGAGAGAGAGAGAGAGAGAGAGATTGGAGGTTAGGGTTTTAGAGAGATATACGTACATAGAAACATAGAGATTGGGAGCTAGGGGTTTTGAGAGAGAGATTGTGGGTTAAGGGCTTAGAAAGATATATATTTGTGGTTAGGGGTTTAGAGAGAGAGAGATTTTGGTGGTTAGGGGTTTAGAGAGAGAGAGAGAGAGAGAGAGAGAGATGGAGAGACTAGGAGTTAAGGATTTTGAAAAAAAAAGATTGGGGCTAAGAGGTATAGAGAGATACAGATTGGGGTTTAGGGGTTTAGAGAGAGAGAGTGAGAGATATTGGGGGTTAGCGATTTAAAGAGAGAGCTGTAGAAAAAGAGTAATTAGTAGTTAGGGGTATAGAGAGAGAGAGAGAGAAAGAGAGAGATTTGAGTTAGGGATCTAGAGAGAGAGAGAGATATTGGGAGTTAGGGGTTTAGAGGGAGAGATTGACAGTTAGGGGTTTAGAGAGAAAAAGAGCGAATTATTGGGGGTTAGGGGTTTATAGAGAGAGATAGATATTAGGGATTAGTGGTTTGGAGAGAGAGAGAGAGAGAGAGAGAGAGAGAGAGTGAATGATTTAAAGATATATATATATATTCGGGGTTAGCAAATTTAAGAAAGAATGAGTTTGTGGGTTAGGTGTTTAGAGAGAGAGAGAGAGAGAGGGTTAGGGATTTAGAGAGTGAGAGAGAGAGTGATTAGAGGTTAGGGGTTTGGAGGGAGAGAATGCGACAGATTGGTAATTAGGGGTTTATAGAGAGAGAGATGGAAAGAGAGATAGAGAGATTGGGGGTTAGGGGTTGAAAGAGTGATAATGAGATTGGGGGTTAATGGTTTAGATAAAGATAGAGAGATTGAGCGATAACAGTTTAAAGAGATAGAGTGATAGCAAGAGAGAGATGGGTGGTCATGGGTTTAGAGAGAGAGAGAGAGGTAAAGAGATTAGGGGTTAGGCGTTTAGTCAGAGAGAGAGAGAGATTGGAGGTTAGTTGTTTTGATAGATAGGTATATATAGAGAGAGTGAGAGAGGGAGAATGGTGGTTAGGATTTTAGAGAGAGAGATATTTATGGTTAGGGTTTTAGAGAGAGAGAAAGAGAGATTGAGGGTCTTAGAGAGAGAGAGAGAGGCTAGGGTTTAGGGGTTTAGAGAAAGAGAAAGAGAATGGGGGTTAATAATTTAGATAGAGGAAAAGAAAGAGACTGGGGGTTAGGGGTTCAGAGAGTGAGAGAGATTTGAGGTTAGGGGTGGAGAGAGAGAGATAGATAAAAAAGAGAGAGATTGGAGTTTACTTGTTTATAGAGAGAGACAAATGTTATAAGTTATGGATTTAGAAAGGTTACAGAGAGTTTGGAGGTTTTTGGGTTTAGAGACAAAGAGAAAGAGATAGAGATTGGTGGTTAGTGGTTTAGAGAGAGAGAGATATTGTAGGTTAAGTGTTTAGAGAGGGGTATATTAGGGGTTAGGGGTTTAGAGAGAGAAATATTGGGGGGTTCTGTGTTTAGAGAGAGAGAGATTGGGGGTTACTGCTTAGGGATTAGGGGTTTACAGAGAGAGACCAAGAGAGAGAGAGAGAATGGATATTGGGGGCTTAGAGAGAGAGATATTGGGGATTACGGGTTTAGAGAGAGAGAGATTATGGGTGTGAATGATTTAAAGATATATATATATATATATATTCGGGGTTAGCAAATTTAAGAAAGAATGAGTTTGTGGGTTAGGTGTTTAGAGAGAGAGAGAGAGAGAGAAAGAGGGTTAGGTATTTAGAGAGTGAGAGAGAGAGATTGGAGGTTAGGGGTTTGGAGGGAGAGAATGAGACAGATTGGGAATTAGGGGTTTATAGAGAGAGAGATGGAAAGAGAGATAGAGAGATTGGGGGTTAGGGGTTGAAAGAGTGATAATGTGATTGGGGGTTAATGGTTTAGATAAAGATAGAGAGATTGAGCGATAACGGTTTAAAGAGATAGCAAGAGAGAGATGGGTGGTCATGGGGTTTAGAGAGAGAGAGAGGTAAAGAGATTAGGGGTTAGGTGTTTAGTTAGAGAGAGAGAGAGAGATTGGAGGTTAGTTGTTTTGATAGATAGGTATATATAGAGAGAGTGAGAGAGGGACAATGGTGGTTAGGATTTTAGAGAGAGAGATATTTATGATTAGGGTTTTAGAGAGAGAGAAAGAGAGATTGAGGGTCTTAGAGAGAGAGAGAGAGAGAGGCTAGGGTTTAAGGGTTTAGAGAAAGAGAGAGAGAATGGGGGTTAATAATTTAGATAGAGGAAAAGAAAGAGATTGGGGGTTAGGGGTTCAGAGAGAGAGATATTTGAGGTTAGGGGTGGAGAGAGAGATATAGATAAAAAGGAGAGAGATTGGAGTTTACTTGTTTATAGAGAGAGACAAATGTTATGGGTTATGGATTTAGAAAGGTACAGAGAGTTTGGAGGTTTTGGGTTTAGAGACAAAGAGAAAGAGATAGAGATTGGTGTTTAGTGGTTTAGAGAGAGAGAGAGAGAGTTTGTAGGTTAAGCATTTAGAGGGGGGTATATTATTGGTTAGGGGTTGAGAGAGAGAGATATTGGGGATTACAGGTTTAGAGAGAGAGAGAGAGAGAGACTATGGGATAATAGTTTAGTAAGGGAGAGGGAGAGAGAGGTTGGGGGTTTAGAGAGAGAGAGAGATTGTGTGTTAAGGGTTTAAAGAGAGAGAGAGAGAGATTGGGGGTTAGGGGTTTATAGAGAGAGAGAGAGAGGGAGTTTGTCAGTTAAGGGTTTAGATAGATAGAGAGAGAAAGAGAGAGATTGTGTGTTTGGTATTTAGAGAGAAAGAGAGAGGTTAAAGGTTAAGGGTTTAGAGAGAGAGAGAGATAGAAATAAGTAGAGAGAGAGAGATATTGGGGGTTAAGGGTTGAGAGAGAGAGAGAGATTGGATGTTAGGAGTTTAGAGAGAGATTGGGTCTTAGGGATTTAGAGAGAGATAGGAAGAGATTGGGGGTTAAAGGTTTAGATAGATAGAAAGATAAAGAAAGAGATTGTGGGTTTGGGAGAGAGAGAGAGAGATTGGGGGTTTCAGTTTTAGAGAGAGAGAAACTGGGGTTAGGGGTTGAGAGAGAGAGATTGAGGTTTATAGTTTTAGAGAGAGAGAGAGAGAGAGCGATTGAGGGTTAGGGGGTTTAGAAATGGATAGAGAGATTGGGGTTTAGGGGTTTGGAGAGTGAGAGAGATATAAAGAGATAGATTGGTCGTTAAGGGTTTAGAGAGAGAGAGAGATTTAAGGTTAAGGGTTTAGAGAGAGAGAGATTAGGGATTAGGGGTTAGAGAGAGAGAGACACTGAAGGTTAGCGATTTAGATAGATAGTGATAGAGTGAAAGATATGGGATTAGGGGTTGAGAGAGAAAGAGATTGGAGGTTAGGGTTTTAGAGAGAGATACATACATAGAAACAAAGACATTGGGGGCTAGGGGTTTTGAGAGAGAGATTGCAGGTTAAGGGCTTAGAAATATAGAGAGTGAGATATTTTGGTGGTTAGGGGTTTAGAGAGAGAGAGAGAGATGGAGAGACTAGGAGTTAAGGATTTTGAAAAAGAGAGATTGGGGGTAATGGGTATAGAGAGAGACAAATTGGGACTTACAGGTTTAGATGGAGAGAGAGAGAGAGGTTTTGGGTTAGAGGTTTAGATAGATAGATAGAGAGAGGGGGGGTGAGAGATAGAGGGGTTTAAAAGGAGAGATAGATATTTTATAGGTTATGGGTTTAGAGAGAGAGAGAGAGATTGGAGGTTGGGGATTTAGAGAGGGACAAATTGGGGGTTGGGGGTTTAGAGAGAGAGAGAGAGAATGGGTATTCAGGGCTTAGAGAGAGAGAGAGAGAGAGAGAGAGAGAGCTATTGGGGGTTAGTGATTTAAAGAGAGAGATATAGAAAGAGAGTGATTGGCAGTTAGGAGTTTAGAGAGAGAGAGAGGATTTTGAGTTAGGGATTTAGAGAGAGAGAGATTAGCAGTTAGGGGTTTAGAGAGAGAGATTAGCAGTTAAGGGTTTAGAGAGAAAATGAGAGAAATATTGGGGGTTAGGAATTTTTAGAGAGAGATAGATATTAGAGATTAGTGGTTTGGAGAGAGAGAGATTGGGAGTGCATGATTTAGAGAGAGGGAGAGAGAGAGAGAGAGAGATATTTATTGTTAGCAACTTTAAGAAAGAACAAGTTTGTGGGTTAGGGGTTTAGAGAGAGAGAGAGAAAGAGAGGGTTAAGTTTTAGAGAGGAGAGAGAGGGTTAGGGATTTAGAGAGTGACAGAGAGGGATTGGAGGTTAGGGTTTTGGAGGGAGAGAAGGAGAGAGATTGAGGATTATGGGTTTATAGAGAGAGATGGAGAGAGACAGAGAGATACTATGGGTTAGGGGTTTAGAGAGTGAGAGAGATTCGAGGTTAGGGGTGGAGAGAGAGAGAGAGAGAAAGAGAGACAAATATTATGGGTTATGGATTTAGAAAGGTACAAAGAGTTTGGAGGTTTGGGGTTTAGAGACAAAAAGAAAGAGATAGAGATTGGTTCTTAGTGGTTTAGAGAGAGAGAGAGGGAGAGAGATTGTAGGTTAAGCGTTTAGAGAGGAGTATATTAGGGGTTAGCAGTTTAGAGAGAGATATTGCGGGTTCTGTGTTTAGAGAGAAAGAGAGAGAGAGAGATTGGGTGTTAGGGATTAGGGATTAGGGATTAGGGGTTTAGAGAGAGAGAGATTGGAGGTTATGGGTCTAGAGAGAGAGAGAGAGAGACTATGGGTTAGGAGTTTAGCAAGGGAGAAGGAGAGGGAGAGGGGAGAGAGAGGTTGGGGGTTAGGGGTTGAGAGAGATAGAGAGAGGTAGAGAGAGAGAGATTGTGTGTTAAGGGTTTAGAGAGAGAGAGAGATTGGATGTTAGGAGTTTAGAGATAGAGATTGGGGGTTAGGGGTTTATAGAGAAAGAGAGAGGGGGATATTAGGGGTTAAGGGTTTAGACAAATAGAGATAGATTGTGTGTTTGGTATTTAGAGAGAGAGAGAGAGGTTGAGGGTTAAGGGTTTAGAGAGAGAGAGATATATTGGGGGTTAAGGGTAGAGAGAGAGAGAGATTGAATGTTAGGAGGTTAGAGAGAGATATTGGTTGTTAGGGGTTTAGAGAGAGATAGGCAGAGATTGGGGGTTAAGGGTTTAGATAGATAGAGAGAGAAAGAAAGAGATTGTGGGTTTGGGATTTAGAGAGAGAGAGAGAGAGGTTGAGGGTTAAGGTTTTAGCGAGAGAGAGAGAGAGAGAGAGAGAAATAAGTAGAGAGAGAGATATTGGGGGTTAAGGGTTTAAAATTAAGGGTTAAGGGTTTAGAGAGAGAGATATTAAAAGTTAGAGGTTAGAGAGAGAGAGACATTGGAGGTTAGTGACTTAGATAGATAGTGATAGAGTGAGAGATATGGGATTAGGGGTTGAGGGAGAGAGAGAGAGATTGGAGGTTAGGGTTTTAGCGAGAGGAGAGAGAGAGAGAGAGAGAGAGAGAGAGAGAGAGAAATAAGTAGAGAGAGAGATATTGGGGGTTAAGGGTTTAAAATTAAGGGTTAAGGGTTTAGAGAGAGAGATATTAAAAGTTAGAGGTTAGAGAGAGAGAGACATTGGAGGTTAGTGACTTAGATAGATAGTGATAGAGTGAGAGATATGGGATTAGGGGTTGAGGGAGAGAGAGAGAGATTGGAGGTTAGGGTTTTAGATAGAAATACATACATAGAGATATAGAGATTGGGGGCTAGGGGTAAGAGATATTTTGGGTTAGTGATTTAGAGAGAGAGAGAGAAAGAGAGTGATTGGCAGTTAGGGGTTTAGAGAGAGAGAGTGAGATTTTGAGTTAGGGATTTAGAGGGAGAGAGAGATTGGTAGTTAGGTGTTTAGAGAGAGAGAGAGATTGGTAGTTAGGTGTTTAGAGAGAGAGAGAGAAATAATGAGGGTTAGGGGTTTATAGAGAGAGATAGATATTAGGGATTAGTGGTTTGGAGAGAGAAAAAGATTGTGAGTGAATGATTTAGAGAGAGAGAGAGAAATATTCGGGGTTAGAAACTTTAAGAAAGAACGAGTTTCTGGGTTAGGGGTTTAGAGAGAGAGAGAGATGGTTAGGGATTTAGAGAGTGAGAGAGAGAGATTGGAGGTTAGGGGTTTGGAGAGAGAGAAGGAGAGAGATTGAAGATTAGGGGTTTATATATATATATATATAGAGAGAGAGAGAGAGATTGGGCATTAGGGGATTTAGAGAGTGAGAGAGAGAGATTGGAGGTTAGGGGTTTGGAGGGAGAGAAGGAGAGAGAAATTGGGGATTAGGAGTTTAGAGAGAGAGAGAGAGAGAGATTGGGTGATAAGGAATTTAAAGAGATAGAGAGATAGCAAGAGAGAGATGGGTGGTCATGGGTTTAGTGAGAGAGAGAGAGGTAGAGAGATTAGGGGTTAGGGGTTTAGTGTGTGAGAGAGAGAGAGAAAGAGAATGGGGGTTAGTTGTTTTAATAGATAGGTATATATAGAGAGAGAAAGAGAGGGAGAATGGTGGTTAGGATTTTAGAGAGAGAGATTTATGGTTAGGGTTTTAGAGAGAGAGAATGAGAGAAAGAGAGAGAGAGAGAGAGATTGAGGGATATGGGTTGAAAGAAAGAGAGATTTTGGGGGATAATAATTTAGAGAGAGACTGGGGGTTAGGGGTTCAGAGAGAGAGGGATTTGAGGTTAGGGGTGGAGAGAGAGAGATTGGAGTTTACTTGTTTATAGAGATAGACAAATATTACGGGTTATGGATTTAGAAAGGTACAGAGAGTTTGGATGTTTGGGGCTTAGAGAGAAAGAGAAAGAGAAAGAGATAGAGATTGGTGGTTATTTGTTTAGAGAGAGAGAGGGATTGTAGGTTAAGCATTTAGAGAGGGGTATATTAGGGGTTAGGGGTTTAGAGAGAGAGATATTGGGGGTTCTGTGTTTAGAGAGAGAGAGAGAGAGATTGGGGGTTAGGGCTTAGGGATTAGGGGTTTAGAGAGAGATTGGAGGATAGGGGTCTAGAGAGAGAGAGAGAATGGATATTGGGGATTGCGGGTTTAGAGAGAGAGGGAGAGACTATGGGTTAATAGCTTAGAAAAGGAGAGGGGGGAGAGAGATTGGGGGTTTAGAGAGAGAGAGAGAGAGAGAGAGATTGGGTTTTAGGGATTTAGAGAGAGATAGACGGATATTGGGGTTAAGGGTTTAGATAGAGAGAGAGAGAAAGAAAGAGATTGTGGGTTTGGGATTTAAAGAGAGAGACAGAGAGAGAGAGAGATTGGGGGTTTTGGTTTGAGAGAGAGAGAGAATGGGGGTTAGGGCTTTAGAGAGAGAGATTGAGGTTGGGAGTCTAGACGCAAAAAGAGGGATTGGAGTTAGAGGTTTAAAGAGAGAGATTAAGCATTATGGGTTTAGAGAGAGATAGAAAGATTTGGGTTTATGGGATTAGAGAGAGTAAGCGAGAGAGAGATTGGAGGTTAGGGGTTTAGAGAGAGAGGGAGAGATTGGACTTTAGTGGTTTTGAGATAGGGGGAGATAGAAACAGAGAGATTGGAGGGAGAGAAGGAGAGATATTGGGGATTATTGGTTTATAGAGAGAGAGAGGGATGGAGAGAGAGAGAGACATTGGGGGTTAGGGGTTTAAAGAGTGATAAAGAGATTAGGGGTTAGTGGTTTAGATAAAGATAGAGAGATTGGGCGATAAGTGTTTAAAGAGATAAAGAGATAGCAAGAGAGAGATTGGGGGTTAGGGGTTTAGTCAGAGAGAGAGGGATTAGGGGTTAGTTGTTTTGATAGATACGTATATATATAGAGAGAGAGAGAGGGAGAATGGTGGTTAGGAGTTTAGAGAGAGAGAGAGATTTACGGTTAGGGTTTTTAGAGAGAGAGAGAGAGGCCATGAGTTAGAGTTTTAAAGAGAGAGAATGAGAGAAAGAGAGATTGAGGGTTTTAGAGAGAGAGAGAGGCTAGGGTTTAGGGGTTTAGAGAGACAGAGAGGTTAGGGTCTTAGAGAGAGATACACACTTAGAAATAGAGAGACTGGGTGCTAGGGGTTTTGCGAGAGAGATTGCGGGTTAAGGGCTTAGAAAGATAGATATTTTTGGTTAGGGGTTTAGAGAGAGAGAAATTTTGGTGGTTAGTGGTTTAGAGAGAGAGAGAGATGGAGAGACTAGGAGTTAAGAATTTTCAAAAAAAGAGATTGGGGGTAAGGGTTATAGAGAGAGACAGATTGGGGCTTACAGGTTTAGATGGAGAGAGATATGTTTTGGGTTAGAGGTTTAGATAGATATATAGAGAGAGGGGGGGAGAGAGACATAGACGGGTTTAAAAAGAGAGAGATATTTTATAGGTTATGGGTTGAGAGAGAGAGAGAGAGAGATTGGAGGTTGGGGTTTTAGCGAGGGACAAATTGGGGGTCGGGGGTTTATAGAGAGAGAGAATGGGTATTAAGGGCTTAGAGAGAGAGAGAGAGAGAGAGAGAGAGAGAATGAGAGAGAGAGATTGGGGTTTAGGGGTTTAGAGAGAGAGAGAGAGAGTAAGAGATATTGGGGGTTAGTGCTTTAAAGAGAGAGATGTAGAAAGAGAGTGATTGGTAATTAGAGTTTTAGAGAGAGAGAGAGAGAGAGATTTTGAGTTAAGGATTTAGAGAGAGAGAGATTAGCAATTAGGGGTTTAGAGAGAGAGATTGACACTTAGGGGCTTAGAAAGAAAAGGAGATAAATATTGGGGGTTAGGGGTTTATAGAGAGAGATAGATATTAGAGATTAGTGGTTTAGAGAGAGAGATAGATATCAGAGATTAGTGGGTTGGAGAGAGAGAGAGATTGGGAGTGAATGATTTAAAGAGAGAGAGAGAGATATTCGGGGTTAGCAACTTTAAGAAAGAATGAGTTTGTGGGTTAGGGGTTTAGAGAGAGAGAGAGAGAGAGAGAGAGAGGGTTAGGTTTTAGAGAGAGAGAGAGGAGGGTTAGGGATTTACAGAGTGAGAGAGAGGGATTGGAGGTTAGGGGTTTGGAGGGAGAGAAGGAGAGAGATTGAGGATTATGGGTTTATAGAGAAAGAGATGGAGAGAGAGAGAGACATTGGGGGTTAGGGGTTTAAAGAGTGATAAATAGATTGGGGGTTAGTGGTTTAGATAAAGATAGAGAGATTGGGCAATAAAGGTTTAAAGAGATAGAGAGATAGCAAGAGAGAGTTGGGTGGTCATGGGTTTAGAGAGAGAGAGAGATAGAGAGATTGGGGGTTAGGGGTTTAGAGAGAGAGAGAGAGAGATTGGGGTTAGTTGTTTGGATAAAAAGGTGTATATATATATAGAGAGAGAGGGAGAATGGTGGTTAGGAGTTTAGAGAGAGAGATTTATGGTTAGGGTTTTAGAGAGAGAGAGAGAGAGAGGCTAGGGTTTAGGGGCTTAGAGAAAGAGAGAGAGATTGAGGGATATGGGTCTAAAGAAAGAGAGAGATTGGGGGTTAAGAATTTAGAGAGAGAGATACTAGGGGTTAGGAGTTTAGAGAGCGACAGAGATTGGATGTTAGGGGTAGAGAGAGAGAGATAGATAAAATGAGAGAGATTGGAGTTTACTTGTTTACGAAGAGAGACAAATATTAGGGGTTATGGATTTAGAAAGGTACATACAGTTTGGAGGTTTGGGGTGTAGAGACAAAGAGAAAGAGATAGAGATTGGTGCTTATTGGTTTAGAGAGAGAGAGAGATTATAGGTTAAGCATTTAGAGAGGGGTATATTAGGGGTTAGGATTTTAGAGAGAGAAATATTGGGGGTTTTGTGTTTAGAGAGAGAGAGATTGGGGGTTAGGGCTTAGGTATTAGGAGTTTAGAGAGAGAGAGCTTGAAGGTTATGGGTCTAGAGAGAGAGACAAAGAGAGAGAGAGAGAGAGAGAGAATGGATATTGGGGGTTTAGAGAGAGAGAGAGATTGGGGATTACGGGTTTAGAGAGAGAGAGAGGGACTATGGTTTAGGAGATTAGCAAGGGAGAGGGAGAGGAAGGTTGGGGGTGAGGGGTTTAGAGAGAGAGAGAGAGAGAGAGAGATAAAGATTGTGTATTAAGGGTTTAGAGAGAGAGATATTAGATGTTAAGGATTTAGAGAGAGAGATATTAGATGTTAAGGATTGAGAGAGAGAGATATTTGATGTTAGGGGTTTATATATATATACATATAATATATATATAGAGAGAGAGGGAGATTGGGGGTTAAGGGCTTAGACATATAGAGAAAGAAAGAGAGATATTGTGTGTTTGGTATTTAGAGGGAGAGAGAGAGGTTGAGGGTTAAGGGTTTAGAGAGAGAGAGAGATAAGTAGACAGAGATAGGCGGAGATTGGGGGTTAAGGGTTTAGATAGATAGAGAGAGAAAGAAAGAGATTATGGGTTTGGGATTTAGAGAGAGAGAGAGATTGGGGGGTATCGGTTTTAGAGAGAGGGAGACTAGGGGTTGGGGGTTTATAGAGAGAGATTGAGGTTGGGGGTCTAGACACAGAAAGAGGGATTGGATTTAGAGGTTTAAAGAGAGATAGAAAGATTTGGGTTTATGGGCTTAGAGAGAGTAAGCGAGAGATATTGGAGGTTAGGGATTTAGAGAGAGAGAGAGAGAGAGATTGGATTTTACTGGTTTTGAGATAGGGGGATAGAACGAGAGAGATTGGGGGTTAGAGGCTTAGAGAGTGAGAGAGAGATTGAGGGTTATTGGGTTTGGAAATGGATAGAGAGATTGGGGTTTAGGGTTTTGGAGAGAGAGAGAGAGAGAGAGAGAGAGAGAGATTGGATGTTAGGAGTTTAGAGAGAGAGATTTGGTGTTAGGGATTTAGAGAGAGATAGGAAGAGATTGGGGGTTAAGGGTTTAGATAGATAGAGAGAGAAAGAAAGAGATTGTGGGTTTGGGATTTAGAGAGGGAGAAAGATTGGGGTTTATGGTTTTAGAGAGAGGGAGACTAGGGGTTAGGGGTTGAGAGAGAGAGATTGGACTTTAGTGGTTTTGAGATAGAGGGAGATAGAATGAGAGAGATTGGGGGTTAGAGGCTTAGAGAGAGAGAGAGAGAGTGATTGAAGGTTAGTGGGTCTAGAAATGGATAGAGAGATTGGGGTTTAGGGGTTTGGAGAGAGAGAGAGAGATATTAGGGGTTAGGGGTTAGAGAGAGAGAGAGACATTGGAGGTTAGTGATTTAGATAGATAGTGATAGAGTGAGAGATATGGGATTAGGGGTTGAGAGAGAGAGAGAGAGAGAGAGATTGGAGGTTAGGGTTTTAGAGAGATATACATATATAGAAACATAGATATTGGGAGCTAGGGGTTTCGAGAGAGAGATTGCGGGTTAAGGGCTTAGAAAGATAGATATTTGTTGTTAGGGGTTTAGAGAGAGAGAGATTTTGGTGGTTAGGGGTTTAGAGAGAGAGAGAGATGGAGAGACTAGGAGTTAGGATTTTGAAAAAAAAAGATTGGGGCTAAGAGGTATAGAGAGAGAGACAGATTAGGGCTTAGGGGTTTAGAGAGAGTGAGTGAGAGATATTGGGGTTAGCGATTTAAAGAGAGAGATGTAGAAAGAGAGTGATTAGTAGTTAGGGGTATAGAGAGAGAGAGAGAGATAGAGAGAAAGAGAGATATTTTGAGTTAGGGATTTAGAGAGAGAGAGATATTCACAGTTAGGGGTTTAGAGGGAGAGATTGATAGTTAGGGGTTTAGAGAGAAAAAGAGAGAAATATTGGGGGTTAGGGGTTTACGGAGAGATAGATATTAGGGATTAGTTGTTTGGAGAGAGAGAGAGAGAGAGAGAGAGAGAGAGAGAGAGAGAGAGAGGGTTAGAGATTCAGAGAGTGAGAGAGAGAGATTGGAGGTTAGGGGTTTATAGAGAGAGAGATGGATAGATAGATACAGAGATTGGGGGTTAGGGATTGAAAGAGTGATAAATAGATTGGGGGTTAGTGTTTTAGAGAAAGATAGAGAGATTGGGCGATAAGGGTTTAAAGAGATAGAGAGATAGCGAGAGAGAGATGTGTGGTCATGGGCTTAGAGAGAGAGAGAAGCAAAGAGATTTGGGGTTAGGGGTTTAGTTAGAGAGAGACAAATATTGGGGGTTACTTGTTTTGATAGATAGGTATATATAGAGAGAGTGAGAGAGGGAGAATGGTGGTTAGGATTTTAGAGAGAGAGGGATTTACGGTTAGGGTTTTAGAGAGAGAGAGAATGAGAGAAAGAGAGATTGAGGGTCTTAGAGAGAGAGAGAGGGAGGCTAGGGTTTAGGGGTTTAGAGAAAGAGAGAGAGAGAGACTGAGGGATATGGGTTTAAAGAAAGAGAGAGATTGAGGGTTAATAATTTAGATAGAGGCAAAGAGAGAGATTGGGGGTTAGGAGTTCAGAGAGTGAGAGAGATTTGAGGTTAGGGGTGGAGAGAGAGATAGATAGAAAGAGAGAGATTGGAGTTTACTTGTTTACAGAGAGAGACAAATATTATGGGTTATGGATTTAGAAAGGTAACGAGAGTTTGGAGGTTTGGGGTTTAGATACAAAGAGAAAGAGATAGATATTGGTGGTTAGTGGTTTAGAGAGAGAGAGAGATTGTTGGTTAAGCATTTAGAGAGGGGTATATTAGGGGTTAGGGGTTTAGAGAGAGAGATATTTGGGGTTTCATGTTTAGAGAGAAAGAGATTGGGGGTTAAGGCTTAGGGATTAGGGGTTTACAGAGAGAGATTGGAGGTTATGGGTCTAGAGAGAGAGACAAGGAGAAGAGAGCATGGATATTGGGGGTTTAGAGAGAGAGATATTGGGGATTACGGGTTTAGAGAGAGAGAGAGAGAGAGAGAGAGAGAGAGAGACTATGGGATACTAGTTTAGCAAGGGAGAGGGAGAGAGAGGTTGGGGGTTTAGAGAGAGAGAGAGAGAGAGAGAGAGATTGTGTGTTAAGGGTTTAAAGAGAGAGAGATAGATTGGATGTTTTAGAGATAGAGATTGGGGGTCAGGGGTTTATATATATAGAGAGAGAGAGGGAGATTGGGGGTTAAGGGTTTAGATAGAGAGAGAGAGAGAAAGAGAGAGATTGTGTGTTTGGTATTAGAGAGAGAGAGAGAGAGAGAGAGAGAGAGAGATTGGATGTTAGGAGTTTAGAGAGAGATTGGGTCTTAGGTATTTAGAGAGAGATAGACAGAGATTGGGGGTTAAGGGTTTAGATAGATAGAAAGATAAAGAACGAGATTGAGGTTTGGGGGAGAGAGAGAGAGAGAGAGAGAGAGAGTTTCATTTTTAGAGAGATAGAGACTGGGGGGTCAGGTGTTTAGAGAGAGAGATTCAGGTTGGGGGTCTAGACACGGAAAGAGGGTTTGGAGTTAGAGGTTTAAAGAGAGAGATTAGGCATTATGGGTTTAGAGAGAGATAGAAAGATTTGGGTTTATTGGCTTAGAGAGAGTAAGCGAAAGAGATTGGTGGTTAGGGGTTTAGAGAGAGAGAGAGATTGGACTTTAGTGGTTTTGAGATAGGGGGAGATAGAAAGAGAGATTCGAGGTTAGGGGTTTGGAGGGCGAGAAGGAGAGAGATTGAGGATTATTGGTTTATAGAGAGAGAGAGAGAGACATTGGGGGTTAGGGGTTTAACAGTGATAAAGAGATTGGGGGTTAGTGGTTTAGATAAAGATAGAGAGATTGGGAGATAAGGGTTTAAAGAGATAGAGAGATAGTAAGAGAGAGATGGGTGGTCATGGGTTTAGAGAGAGAGAGAGAGAGAGACAGAGAGATTGGAGGTTAGGGGTTTAGTTAGAGAGAGAGAGAGAGAGATTAGGGAGAATGGTGGTTAGGAGTTTAGAGAGAGAGATATTTTATGGTTAGGGTTTCAGAGAGAGAGAGAGGCTAGGAGTTCAGGTTTTACAGAGAGATACACACATAGAAAAAAAGAGATTGGGTGCTAGGGGTTTTGAGAGAGAGATTGTGGTTTTAGGGCTTAGAAAGATAGATGTTTGTGTTTAGGGGTTTAGAGAGAGAGATATTTTGGTGGTTAGGGTTTTAGAGAGAGAGAGAGATGGAGAGACTGGTAGTTAAGGATTTTGAAAAAAAGGGATTGCGGGTAAGGGGTATAGAGAGAGACATATTGGGGCTTACAGGTTTAGATGGAGAGAGAGAGAGAGGTTTTAGGTTAAAGGTTTAGATAGATAGAGAGAGAGAGGGGGGAGAGAGAGATAGAGGGGTTTAAAATGAGAGATAGATATTTTATAGCTTATGGGTTTAGAGAGAGAGAGAGAGATTGGAGGTTGGGTTCTTAGAGAGGAACAAATTGAGGGTTGGGAGTTTAGAAAGACAGAGAATGGGTATTAAGGTCTGAGAGAGAGAGAGAGAGCGAGAAAGAGAGAGATTGGGGTTTAGGGGCTTAGAGAGAGAGAGAGTAAGAGATATTGGGTGTTAGTGATTTAAAGAGAGTGATATAGAAAGAGAGTGATTGGCAGTTAGGGGTTTAGAGAGAGAGGGAGAGATTTTGAGTTGAGAGGGAGATTAGCAGTTAGGGGTTTAGAGAGAGAGATTGAAATTTAGGGATTTGGAGAGAAAATGAGAGAAATATTGGGGGTTAGGGGTTTATAGAGAGAGATATATTTTAGAGATTAGTGGTTTGGAGAGAGAGAGAGAGAGAGAGAGATTTGGGGTTAACAACTTTAATAAAGAACGAATTTTTTGGTTAGGGGTTTAGAGAGACCGAGAGAGAGGATTAGGTATTTAGAGAGTGAGTGAGAGAGAGATTGGAGGTTAGGGGTTTGGAGGGAGAGAAGGAGAGAGATAGGGGATTATAGGTTTATAGAGAGAGAGATAGAGAGAGAGAAGAGAGAGAGAGAGAGATACATTGGGGGTTAGGGGTTTTAAATAGTGATAAAGAGATTTGAGGTTAGTGGTTTAGATAAAGTTAGAGAGATTGGGCGGTAAGGGTTTAAAGAGATAGAGAGATAGCAAGAGAGATATGGGTGGTCATGCGTTTAGAGAGCGAGAGAGACAGAGATATTGTGGGTTAGGGGTTTAGTTAGAGAGAGAGAGAGAGAGAGAGAGAGATTGGGGTTAGTTGTTTGGATAAATAGGTATATATATTAGGGACAATGGTGGTTGGGAGTTTAGAGAGAGAGAGAGGCTAGGAGTTAGGGTTTTTGGAAGTTTGGGGATTAGAGAGAGAGATTGAGGTTGGGTCTAGACACAGAAAGAGGGATTGGATTTAGAGGTTTAGAGAGAGATAGAAAGATTTGCGTTTATGGGCTTAGAGAGAGTAAGTGAGAGATATTGGAGGTTAGGGGTTTAGAGAGAGAGAGAGATTGGATTTTACTGGTTTTGAGATAGGGGGTTATAGGCTTAGAGAGTGAGAGAGTGATTGAGGTTTATTGGGTTTGGAAATGGATAGAGAGATTGGGGTTTAGGGGTTTGGAGAGAGAGAGATAGAGAGAGAGAGAGAGAGATTGGATGTTAGGAGTTTAGAGAGAGAGATTGGGTGTTAGGGATTTAGAGAGAGAGAGGAAGAGATTGGGGGTCAAGGGTTTAGATAGATAGAGAGAGAAAGAAAGAGATTGTGGGTTTGGGATTTAGAGAGAGAGAGAGAGATTGGGGGTTATGGTTTTAGAGAGAGGGAGACTAGGGTTAGGGTTTTAGAGAGAGAGATTGGACTTTAGTGGTTTTGAGATAGGGGGAGATAGAACGAGAGAGATTGGGGGTTAGAGGCTTAGAGAGAGAGAGAGAGTGATTGAGGGTTAGTGGGTTTAGAAATGGATAGAGAGATTGGAGTTTAGGGGTCTGGAGAGAGAGAGAGATATTAGGGGTTAGGGTTAGAGAGAGAGAGAGAGACATTGGAGGTTAGTGATTTAGATAGATAGTGATAGAGTTAGAGATATGGGATTAGGGTTGAAGAGAGAGAGAGAGATTGGAGGTTAGGGTTTTAGAGAGATATACATATATAGAAACATAGAGATTGGGAGCTAGGGGTTTTGAGAGAGAGATTGCAGGTTGAGGGCCTAGAAAGATAGATATTTGTGGTTAGGGTTGGGTTAGGGGTTTAGAGGGAGAGAGATTTTGGTGGTTAGGGGTTTAGAGAGAGAGAGAGACGGAGAGACTAGGATTTAGGATTTTGAAAAAAAGAGATTGGGGCTAAGAGGTATAGAGAGAGACAGATTAGGGCTTAGGGTTTTAGAGAGAGAGAGTGAGAGATATTGGGGGTTAACGATTTCAAAAGAGAGATATAGAAAGAGAGTGATTAGTAGTTAAGGGTAGAGAGAGAGAGAGAGAGAGAGAGATTTTGAGTTAGGGATTAGAGAGAGAGAGAGATGTTGGCAGTTAGGGGTTTAGAGGGAGAGATTGATAGCTAGGGGTTTAGAGAGAAAAAGAGAGAAATATTGGGGGTTAGGGGTTTATAGAGAGAGATAGATATTAGGGATTAGTTGTTTGGAGAGAGAGAGAGAGAGAGAGAGAGAAAGAGGGTTAGGGATTTAGAGAGTGAGAGAGAGAGATTGGAGGTTAGGGGTTTGGAGGGAGAGAATGAGAGAGATTGGGGATTAGGTGTTTATAAAGAGAGAGATGGATAGAGAGATAAGAGATTGAGGGTTTGGGGTTGAAAGAGATAGAGAGATAGTGAGAGAGAGAGATGTGTGGTCATGGGCTTAGAGAGAGAGAGAAGCAAAGAGATTTGGGGTTAGGGGTTTAGTTAGAGAGAGGGAGAGAGATTGGGGGTTAGTTGTTTTGATAGATAGGTATATATAGAGAGAGTGAGAGAGGGAGAATGGTGGTTAGGATTTTAGAGAGAGAGGGATTTACAGTTAGGGTTTTAGAGAGAGAGAGAATGAGAGAAAGAGAGATTAAGGGTCTTAGAGAGAGAGAGAGGGAGGCTAGGGTTTAGGAGTTTAGAGAAAGAGAGAGAGAGAGATTAAGGGATATGGGTTTAAAGAAAGAGAGAGATTGGGGGTTAATAATTTAGATAGAGGCAAAGAGAGAGACTGGGGGTTAGGAGTTCAGAGAGTGAGAGAGATTTGAGGTTAGGGGTGGAGAGAGAGAGATAGATAGAAAGAGAGATATTGGATTTTACTTGTTTACAGAGGGAGACAAATATTATGGGTTATGGATTTAGAAAGGTACAGAGAGTTTGGAGGTTTGGGGTTTAGATACAAAGAGAAAGAGATAGAGATTGGTGGTTAGTGGTTTAGAGAGAGAGAGAGATTGTAGGTTAAGCATTTAGAGAGGGGTATATTAGGGGTTAGAGGTTTAGAGAGAGAGAGATTGGGGGTTAAGGCTTAAGGATTAGGCGTTTACAGAGAGAGATTGGAGGTTATGGGTCTAGAGAGAGAGACAAAAAGAAGAGAGCATGGATATTGGAGGTTTAGAGAGAGAGATATTGGGGATTACGGGTTTAGAGAAAGAGAGAGAGAGAGAGAGAGAGAGAGAGAGATACTATGGGAAATAGTTTAGTAAGGGAGAGGGATTAGCAAGGGAGAGGGAGAGAGAGAATGTGTGTTAAGGGTTTAAAGAGAGAGAGATAGATTGGATGTTAGGAGTTTAGAGATAGAGATTGGGGGTTAGGGGTTTATATATAGAGAAAGAGAAAGGGAGATTGGGGGTTAAGGGTTTAGATAGATAGAGAGAGAAAGAGAAAGATTGTGTGTTTGGTATTTAGAGAGAGAGAGAGAGGTTGAGGGTTAAGTGTTTAGAGAGAGAGAGAGAGAGATAGAAATAAGTAGAGAGAGAGAGTGAGAGAGAGAGAGAGAGATTGGATGTTAGGAGTCTAGAGAGAGATTGGGTCTTAGGGATTTAGAGAGAGAAAGACGAAGATTGGGGGTTAAGGGTTTAGATAGATAGAAAGATAAAGAAAGAGATTGAGGGTTTGGGAGAGAGAGAGAGAGAGAGAGAGAGAGGGTTTTAGTCTTAGAGAGATAGAGACTAGGGGGGTTAGGGGTTTAGAGAGAGAGATTGAGGTTGGGTGTCTAGACACAGAAAGGGGGATTGGAGTTAGAGGTTTAAAGAGAGAGATTAGGCAATATGGGTTTAGAGAGAGATAGAAAGATTTGGGTTTATGGGCTTAGAGAGAGTAAGTGAGAGGGATTGGTGGTTAGGGGTTTAGAGAGAGAGAGGGAGATTGGAATTTAGTGGTTTTGAGATAGGGGGAGATAGAAAGAGAGATTCAAGGTTAGGGGTCTGGAGGGAGAGAAGGAGAGAGATTGAGGATTATCGGTTTATAGAGAGAGAGAGAGAGAGATTGGGGGTTAGGGGTTTAAAGAGTGATAAAGAGATTGGGGGTTAGTGGTTTAGATAAAGATAGAGAGATTGGGAGATAAGGTTTTAAAGAGATGGAGAGATAGTAAGAGAGAGATGGGTGGTCATGGGTTTAGAGAGAGATAGAGAGAGAGATTGGAGGTTAGGGGTTTAGTTAGACAGAGAGAGAGAGAGATTAGGGGTTAGTTGTTTTGATAGATATGTATATATATATAGAGAGAGAGAGGGAGAATGGTGGTTAGGAGTTTAGAGAGAGAGATATTTATGGTTAGGATTTCAGAGAGAGAGAGAGAGAGGCTAGGAGTTTAGGTTTTAGAGAGAGAGAATGAGAGAAAGAGAGATTGAGGGTTTAGAGAGAGAGAGAGGCTAGTGTTTAGGGGTTTAGAGAGAGAGGGAGAGAGAGGGAGAGAGATTGGAGGTTAGGGTTTTAGAGAGAGATACACACATAGAAACAAAGAGATTGGCGGCTAGGGGTTTTGAGAGGGAGATTGCGGTTTAAGGGCTTAGAAAGATAGATATTTTTGTTTAGGGGTTTAGAGAGAGAGATATTTTGGTGGTTAGGGGTTGAAGGAGAGAGAGAGATGGAGAGACTGGGAGTTAAGGGTTTTGAAAAAAAGGGATTGGGGGTAAGGGGTATAGAGAGAGACATATTGGGGCTTACAAGTTTAGATGGAGAGAGAAAGAGGTTTTAGGTTAGACGTTTAGATAGATAGAGAGAGAGAGGGGGGGAGAGAGATAGAGGGGTTTAAAACGAGAGATAGATATTTTATAGCTTATGGGTTTAGAGAGAGAGAGAGAGAGATTGGAGGTTGGGGTCTTAGAGAGGAACAACTTGAGGGTTGGGAGTTTAGAGAGAGAGACAATGGGTATTAAGGTCTGAGAGAGAGAGAGAGAGAGAGATTGGGGTTTAGGGGCTTATAGAGAGAGAGAGTAAGAGATATTGGGGGTTAGTGATTTAAAGAAAGAGATATAGAAAGAGAGTGATTGGCATTTAGGGGTTTAGAGAGAGAGATTGAAATTTAGGGGTTTATAGAGAAAATGAGTGAAATATTGGGGGTTAGGGGTTTATAGAGAGAGATATATTTTAGAGATTAGTGGTTTTGAGAGAGAGAGAGAGATTCGGGGTTAACAACTTTAATAAAGAACGAGTGTTAGGTCTTAGAGAGAGAGAGGGTTAGGTATTTAGAGAGTGAGAGAGAGAGAGATTGGAGGTTAGGGGTTTGGAGGGAGAGAAGGAGAGAGATAGGGGATTATGGGTTTATAGAGAGAGAGATGGAGAGAGAGAGAGAGAGAGAGAGAGAGAGAGAGAGACATTGGGGGTTAGGGGTTTAAAGAGTGATAAAGAGATTTGGGGTTAGTGGTTTAATTAAAGTTAGAGAGATTGGGCGGTAAGGGTTTAAAGAGATAGAGAGATAGCAAGAGAGATATGGGTGGTCATGCGTTTAGAGAGAGAGAGAGAGAGAGAGAGAGAGAGAGAGAGAGAGATTGAGATTGGGGGTTAGTTGTTTGGATAAATAGGTATATATATTAGGGAGAATGGTGGTTGGGAGTTTAGAGAGAGAGAGAGGCTATGAGTTAGGGTTTTTGAGAGAGAGAATGAGAGAAAGAGAGGCTGAGGGTTTTAGAGAGAGAGGGGGGGGCTAGGGTTTAGGGGGTTAGAGAAAGAGAAAGAGAGACAGATTGACGGATATGGGTTTAAAGAAGGAGAGATATTAGGGGTTAAGAATTTAGAGAGAGAGAGAGAGAGATACTAGGGTTAGGGGTTTAGAGAGTGAGAGAGATTTGAGGTTAGGGGTGGAGAGAGAGAGATAGAGAGATAGAAAAAGAGATAAATGTTATGGGTTATGGATTTAGAAGGGTACATAGAGTTTGGAGGTTTGGGGTTTAGAGACAAAGAGAAGAGATATGAATTGGTGGTTAGTGGTTTAGAGAGAGAGAGAGAGAGAGAGAGAGAGAGATTGTAGGTTAAGCATTTAGAGAGGGGTATATTAGGGGTTAGGGGTTTAGAGAGAGAAATATTGGGGTTTTTGTGTTTAGAGATAGAGAGATTGGGGGTTCGGCATTAGGGATTAGGGGTTTAGATACAAAAAAGATTCGACATTATGGGTCTAGAGAGAGAGACAAAGAGAGAGAGAGATAGTGGATATTGGGGGTTTAGAGAGAGATATTGGGGATTGCGGCTTTAAAGAGAGAGAGATAGACTATGGGTTAGGATTTTAGCAAGGGAGAGGGAGAGAGAGGTTGGGGGTTAGATGTTTAGAGAGAGAGAGAGAGAGAGAGAGAGAGAGAGAGATTGTGTGTTAAGGGTTTAGAGAGAGAGAGAGATTGGATGTTAGGATGTTAGAGAGAGAGATTGGGGGTTAGGGGTTTATAGAGAGAGAGAGGGAGAGAGGGAGATTGGGGGTTAAGGGTTTAGAGGTATAGAGAGAGAAAGAGAGAGATTGTGTGTTTGGTATTTAGAGAGAGAGAGAGAGGTTGAGGGTTAAAGGTTTAGAGAGAGAGAGAGAGAGAGAGATATTGGGGGTTAAGGGTTGAGAGAGAGAGAGATTGGATGTTAGGGGTTTAGAGAGAGAGTTGGGTATTAGGGATTTAGAAAGAGATAGGCAGAGATTGGGGGTTAAGGGTTTAGATAGATAGAGAGAGAAAGAAAGAGATTGTGGGTTTGGGATTTAGAGAGAAAGAGAGAGAGAGAGAGAGAGAGAGAGAGAGATTGGGGGTTTCGGTTTTAGAGAGAGATAGACTAGGGGTTAGGGGTTTAGAGAGAGAGATTGAGGTTGGGTGTCTAGACACAAAAAGAGGGATTGGATTTAGAGATTTAGAGAGAGAGATTAGGCGTTAAGGGTTTAGAGAGAGATAGAAAGATTTGGGTTTGTGAGCTTGGAGAGAGTAAGCGAGAGAGATTGGAGGTTAGGGTTTTAGAGAGAGAGAGAGAGAGAGAGAGAGATTGGACTTTAGTGGTTTTGAGATAGGAGGAGATAGAAAGAGAGAGATTGGGGGTTAGAGGTATAGAGAGAGAGAGAGGGTTAGTGGGTTTAGAAATGGATAGAGAGATTGGGGTTTAGGGGTTTGGAGAGGGAGAGAGATATAAACATATAGATTGGTCATTAGGGGTTTAGAAAGAGAGAGATATTTAAGGTTAAGGGTTTAGAAAGAGAGATATTAGGGGCTAGGGGTTAGAGAGAGAGAGAGACATTGGAGGTTAGTGTTTTAGATAGATAGTGATAGAGTGAGAGATATGGGATTAGGGGTTGAGAGAGAGAGAGAGAGATTGGAGGTTAGGGTTTTAGAGAGAGATACATACATATAAACATAGAGATTGGGAGATAGGGGTTTTGAGAGAGAGATTGCAGGTTAAGGGATTAGAAATATAGATATTTGTCGTTAGGGTTTTAGAGGGAGAGAGATTTTGGTGGTTAGGGGTTTAGAGAGAGAGAGAGAGATGGAGAGACTAGGAGTTAACGAGATTGAAAAAAAGTGATCGGGGCTAAGGGGTATAGAGAGAGAAGGAGTTAAGGATTTTGAAAAAAATAGATTAGGGCTAAGGGGTATAGAGAGAGAAGGAGTTAAGGATTTTGAAAAAAAAGAGATTGGGGCTTGCAGGTTTAGATGGAGATAGAGAGAGAGAGGTGTTGGGTTAGAGGTTTAGAGAGAGAGAGAGAGAGATTGGCAGTTGGGTTTAAAGAAAGGGACAAATTGGGGGTTGGGGGTTTAGAGAGAGAGAGAGAATGGGTACTAAGGGTAGAGAGAGAGAGAGAGAGAGAGAGAGAGAGATTTTGAGTTAGGGATTTAGAGAGAGAGAGATTGGTAGTTAGGGGTTTAGAGAGAGAGATTGGCAGTTAGGGGTTTAGAGAGAAAAAGAGAGAAATATTGGGGGTTATGAGTTTATAGAGAGATATAGATATTAGGGATTAGTGGTTTGGAGAGAAAGAGAGAGAGAGATTGGGAGTGAATAATTTCAAGAGATATATATATATATTCGGGGTTAACAACTTTAAGAAATAACAAGTTTGTGGGTTAGGGGTTTATAGAGAGAGAGAGAGAGAGAGGGTTAGGGATTTAGAGAGTGAGAGAGAGAGATTGGAGATTAGAGGTTTGGAGGGAGAAAAGGAGAGAGATTGGGTGATAAGTGTTTAAAGAGATAGAGAGATAGCAAGAGATAGATGGGTGGCCATGGGTTTAGAGACAGAGAGAGAGGTAGAGAGATTAGGGGTTAGGGGTTTACTCAGAGAGAGAGAGAGAGAGATTGGGGGTTAGTTGTTTTGATAGATAGGTATATATGTAGATAGAGAGAGAGAGAGAGAGAATGGTGGTTAGGATTTTAGAGAGAGAGAGAATTACGGTTAGAGTTTTAGAGAGAGAGAATGAGAGAAAGAGAGATTGATGGTCTTAGAGAGAGGCTAGGGTTTATGGGTTTAGAGAAAAAGAGAGAGAGAGAGTTTGAGGGATATGGGTTTAAAGAAAGAGAAATATTGGGAGTTAAGTATTTAGAGAGAGACAAATAAAGAGACTAGGTCTTAGGGGTTCAGAGAGTGAGAGAGATTTGAGGTTAGGGGTGGAGAGAGAGATAGATAGATAGAAAGAGAGAGATTGGAGTTTACTTGTTTACAGAGAGAGACAAATATTATGGGTTATGGATTTAGAAAGGTACAGAGAGTTTGGAGCTTTGGGGTTTAGAGACAAAGAGAAAGAGATAGAGATTGGTGGTTAGTGGTTTAGAGAGAGAGAGATTAGGGATTAAGGGTTTAGAGAGAGAGATTGGAGGTTATGGGTCTAGAGAGAGAGAGACAAAGAGAGAGAGAGATAGAGAATGGATATTGGGGGTATAGAGAGAGAGAGAGAGAGAGAGAAACTATGGGTTAATAGTTTAGAAAGGGAGAGGGATTGGGGGTTTAGAGAGAGAGAGAGAGAGAAATTGTGTGTGAAGGGTTTAAAGATAGAGAGAGATTGGATGTTAGGAGTTTAGAGAGAGAGATTGGTGGTTAGGGGTTTATAGAGAGAGAGAGAGAGAGGTTAGGAGTGAATGATATATATATATATATTCAGGGTTAGCAACTTTAAGATAGAATGATTTTGTGGGTTAGGGGTTTAGAGATAGAGAGAGAGCAGGATTTAGAGAGTGAGAGACAGAGATTGGAGGTTAGGAGTTTGGAGGGAGAGAAGGAGAGAGATTGGGGATTAGGGATTTATAGAGAGATTGGGGGTTAGGGGTTGAAGCAGTGATAAAGAGAATGGGCGTTAGTGGTTTAGATAAAGATAGAGGGATTGGGCAATAAGGGTTTAAAGAGATAAAGAGATAGTAAGAGAGAGATGGGTGGTCATGGGTTTAGAGAGAGAGAGAGTGGTAGCGAGATCAGGGGTTAGGGGTTTAGTCAGAGAGAGAGAGAGAGATTTATGGTTAGGGTTTTAGAAAGAGAGAATGAGAGATTGAGGGTCTTAGAGAGAGGCTATGGTTTAGGGGTTTAGAGAAAGAGAGAGAGAGATTGAGGGATATGGGTTTAAAGAAAGAGAGAGATTGGGGGTTAAGAATTTAGAGAGAGACAAATAGAGAGACTGGGGGTTAGGGGTTCAGAGAGTGAGAGAGATTTGAGGTTAGGGGTGGAGAGAGAGAGAGATAGATAGAAAGAGAGATTGGAGTTTACTTGTTTACAGAGAGAGACAAATATTATGGGTTATGGATTTAGAAAGGCATAGAGAGTTTGGAGGTTTGGGGTTTAGAGACAAAAAGAAAGAGATAGAGATTGGTGGTTAGTGGTTTAGAGAGAGAGATAGATTGTAGGTTAATCGTTTAGAGAGGGGTATATTAGGGGTTAGGGGTTTAGAAAGAGAGATATTGGGTGTTCTGTGTTTAGAGAAAGAGAGATATTAGGGGTTTAGAGAGAGAGATTGCAGGTTATGGGTCTAGAGAGAAAGAGACAAAGAGAGAGAGAGATAGAGAATGGATATTGGGGGTTTAGAGATAGATATTGGGGATTATAGGTTTAGAGAGAGAGAGAGAGAGAGAGAGAGTATGTGTTAATAGTTTAGCAAGGGAGAGGGAGAAAGATGTTGGGGGTTTAGAGAGAGAGATTGTGTGTTAAGGGTTTAAAGAGAGAGAGAGATTGGATGTTAGGAGTTTAGAGAGAGAGATTGGAGGTTAGGGGTTTATATATAGAGATAGAGAGAGAGGGAGATTGGGGGTTAAGGGTTTAGATAGAGAGAGAGAGAAAGAGAGAGATTGTGTGTTTGGTATTTAGAGAGAGAGAGAGGTTGAGGGTTAAGAGTTTAGAGAGAGAGAGAGAGATAGAAATAAGTAGATATATATATATATATATATAGAGAGAGAGAGAGAGAGAGATTGGATGTTAGGAGTTTCGAGAGAGAGATTGAGGGTTTTGATTTTAGAGAGAGAGAGAGAGAGAGATTTATGGTTAGGGTTTTAGAGAGAGAGAGAGAGAGAGATTAGGAGTTAGGGTTTTAGAGAGAGAGAATGAGAGAATGAGAGATTGAGGGTTTTAGAGAGAGAGAGAGAGAGAGAGAGAGAGGGGTATGGGTTTAAAGAATGAGAGAGATTGGGGGTTAATAATTTATAGAGACAGAGAGGCTAAGGGTTAGGGGTTTATAGAGTGAGAGAGATTGGAGGTTAGGGGTAGATAGAGAGAGAGAGAGATAGAAAGAGAGAGATTTGAGTTTACTTGTTTATAGAGAGAGACAAATACTATGTGTTAGCACTCGGATTTTCCTTGGGCTGTATCAAAGAAACCCCGAGGTAACCTATTTCAAACCAATCTTTAGACTGAAAGTTGGCCTCTTTCAGTCAGAGAGGGCTCTCTCAACAAATCTGCTATCCAATGTCACCACAACAGCAGTTTGACAATAAACTCAATGGCCAATTTGTAAAATAATAACAAAAACTTGTAGGCTTCGAATAATGTGGTTAGATCAACAGGAAATAAGATATCATTGGGCAATGGAGTCAAGAAACAGAAAAATAATAGATCAGCAGCCAAACAAATGTTTGTACAAAGGCAAGATAGTTGTTTTATTACAGTCAATAAGATTTTGCAGGTGACAGGAAAGAATTAATGACAATCCATCAACAATGGGCATCAATTTTCGGATGAATCCACTGTTAACTTTGGAGAAGCAGGTGGATACTTGAATGCAATAAACTGAGGCATGGAAAATATGAATCTCAATTTATTTTAGACTTTCATTCAAGCATAGAAGAAAGACATAATGGCAAGAATGACAAAGAAGATTGACATGCACATGTAAAGAAAGGGAAAGTACAGACTGTAATTTTAAAACAACACATGAATCTTTGATAAAAATATGCTCAACTCTGAAATCTTTATTAACTTCTGGAATAAACCTCAAAAACCCAGAATGGACATTTTCGTTCCTGGGAATCCCCCCCCTTTTCATGTATTTTTACATATCAATATATAGAAAGACGGCCTATACCTAATCTTGAATGCAAAACCTAACTGAAACTCTAAAAATAGAAACAGTTACAACTTTTTTTTTAATTTCAGGAAGTAAATTTGCTGAAAAATAGGCTTCAAAGACCTGGCTGTATATCTAAAATGGAGATATCTGTGTACATTTTGAGAGAGGTTTTTGTAACTGGGAATGTTCTGAAGAAAAACCTCTTTCAGTTTCTGAAAATTCATCTTCATTTGGAAGAACCAGCTCTTTGAAGTTGATGACTAAAACAGTAAACTAAAATTCTGGAAAATTGCCTCGTGAAGATGACTTTGATTCTCTTAAACCATAACACCTGTGTAAAAACTGAGAGAGGTTTTTGAAGATTGGCCCGTGCTGAAGAAAAACCTCTTTCAGTTTCTGAAAATTCTTCTCGGTTTGGTGGAAACAGCTTCTAGAAAATGGTGACTAAAACAGGCATTTTCTCAAAAACGTCTTATACTTATCCCAATTGATTTTCTCTACGGGATATATCCCACATTGGTTGAGCGAGAAATAATCATGTTGTTTATATACCCCGACGCGCACAACACCTAATAACACATAGCACGTGTTATTATACTCCTCTTCCTCGGGAATGGTGGTTCCGCGTGGGCGGAAGGCGGTTTATAATACCACCGTCGCATGATCCGGATGAATAATAATGCGCCACGTGCTCCCGTAGTATTTAGTCCGCGACCGCTTTATAATTTTAAACTTTGAGCTACTTGAGTGAGCGGAATGAATGGTAGCCGCTTATCCAAACTTTGTGAAGACTTTGAGATTCGTGCCAAGACTTTGGTGATTGGGTTTGAATATTAATATAAAATATTTATATTAATAACTATAAACTTTTAAATTTTTAAACAAAGACTTGGGCATTTTGGAGATCCGTTATCTTTTAGCCATTCCACCATTTTAGAGCTTCACTAACTATTTTAGAGATTCACCAGTGCTTTATCCGCCTAATTTGACCATATTGGCCAAATTTAGAAGCTCTGCCAATTCATTTATATGCTCTGCTAAATATAGAATTTTTCACATTTCCATAATGGGCGGTTCCGCGCGGCACCATAGTGGTTTCCAATACCATCCTATCACCTGCGCGGATGAATAGATATTGGACACGTGTCTTGGTGGTATTATGTCCGCTACCACCTTCCACCGTTTGCTAACGATTACTTTGGCGACGCGGGAGTGATATTAACCGTAGATCTTGATCCATAATATCTCCGCCGTCGGAAACCGACTGAAGTTTAACCTTTCCATAAATTTGCTAGCGGACTTTATAAATATGGGTTTTTTATAATATATTTTTCCATATAAAAATCTTTATTTCAACCTTTTGTGATGATTTCTTCTTTTCTAGGTCATTTTAGCAAAAACTCTTGGTTCTTTCAGATCTGGTGTCAACAACTGGCTCCAACTGGGGATGCTATCCTCCCTGCGAGGTAGCAAAGAACATCGTAGACCAAGTGCCTGATCCATTGGGCGGCTCCCAATCCTGAAAACTGCAACCTGTAACCTGTAACCAGTCCTCCATCCAAAACTGTAACCGAAAATCTTTTAACTATAGAAAACTGAAAACTCACATGCTGAAACTGAACTGAAGACCATACTGTACATACTGAAGACTGCTTGCCTGGCAAACTTATTTCTCCTACCTACCCTACTTTTAGAATATCAAAGACTTTCCATCAATCAAGTAATTCGGAAACACCAGTGAAGCCAATCCATTAGGTTTCCAAACAATCTAACTCCTTTGCCGTGTTCAAAATAAGCCAATAACAGAAAATATGACAGTATAGGCAACCATTGATAATCTTTATTCTCAAAATAAAAACCTAGCTGCAAATCGAAACTGAGAAATCTCTCCATATACTCAGCTATATGATCAAAGAATATAGATTTTATTTGAATTTGAAGTACCTTTGGTTTTTCTGCAATTTGACAGGAGAGCTGAAATGTTCTTTCTTCCTTAACTTTCTTTTCCAGAAATGAATGATTAACCTCATACTCTAAAGCATCTTCAAATAGTGAACACTCTGCAAGATCATTAAATATGACAGCTCTATCTTGTTGATGAAAGAACAGGGTGTCTAAAACCTGATTTTCTTGTGGAGAATCATCATCACTAATGGATTCCTTCAAAAGATCCTCATGACTGTCACCATTTAATTTCAGATTCATATGCCCAAAAATGGAAGAAGTTTCACTTACATATCCCGGACTATGTGAAGACCGCAAATCTATATAAGCAGGGGTTGTAACATGACTCTGCAGAAGCTGATCTATTTCTTCTTCTGTTAAAAGAGGAGGTGGTTTGTGCATTTTCTGAATCAAATAACTATCGTTTTCCTTCTCTTCTGCAGATTGATCATGATGCTGAATACATTCTTCATTCGTACACAAAGGAGCGGATGAATCATCATTTGTTTCTGAACAGAGCTCATGGGAATCTATTATTATTTCTTCATTGATCTTATCTATAGCTAGCTTCTCTTGATCATTATGACCATGGACTTGCGAAGAAAAATGATAAAAAATTTCAGACATGTCTTCATCATTCATACCTTCCAGATCTTCGTCAATACTTTCGAGGTACTGTATGAAACCCTCAAACTGATCACAGCAATCTTCCACTAAAGACAAAGCTGGAAAATCTACTGCATAATGCTCATAAAATGCTATGTGAAAATCTCTTAAAGAAAACAAGCTACCAGGTTTTAAACTTTCATACCAATCCCTTGCTTTTCCTTCTAAAGAAGCCATGAACATCTTCATAAGACAGTCCTCATGAAACCTAATCTTCAGCTTGTGTATATGCGCATGAAATTTGATTAAATGTAAAGCAGCATTATCATTGTTTTCATCTCTGAATTTAGGCAAATAAGACTGCCAATCTATTTTAGGAATTTGATTCGGAAAACCGGGAATATGAGACCTGCTCATAGGAGCATACCTTCTTAATAATGAGGCCATCTCGAAATGCTGGAGCTGTAGATTCTGATATGAAAACTGAGGAGACTAGCCTGTGAACCAATGCAAAACTGGATTTCTTTAATGTGGAGTCGCCATGAAATTTCTGAAAACTGGATTCTTTGAAGATGGAGTCGCCAGGTGAAAGATGCACAGCCTGCTTGATATCTGACCGTTGTTCACCATCAACAATCAAATCTGCAATTTTGTCGTTCATACCCAGGGAAAATGAAACCTTCGTCCCCGGCAACGGCGCCAAAATGTTAGCACTCGGATTTTCCTTGGGCTGTATCAAAGAAACCCCGAGGTAACCTATTTCAAACCAATCTTTAGACTGAAAGTTGGCCTCTTTCAGTCAGAGAGGGCTCTCTCAACAAATCTGCTATCCAATGTCACCACAACAGCAGTTTGACAATAAACTCAATGGCCAATTTGTAAAATAATAACAAAAACTTGTAGGCTTCGAATAATGTGGTTAGATCAACAGGAAATAAGATATCATTGGGCAATGGAGTCAAGAAACAGAAAAATAATAGATCAGCAGCCAAACAAATGTTTGTACAAAGGCAAGATAGTTGTTTTATTACAGTCAATAAGATTTTGCAGGTGACAGGAAAGAATTAATGACAATCCATCAACAATGGGCATCAATTTTCGGATGAATCCACTGTTAACTTTGGAGAAGCAGGTGGATACTTGAATGCAATAAACTGAGGCATGGAAAATATGAATCTCAATTTATTTTAGACTTTCATTCAAGCATAGAAGAAAGACATAATGGCAAGAATGACAAAGAAGATTGACATGCACATGTAAAGAAAGGGAAAGTACAGACTGTAATTTTAAAACAACACATGAATCTTTGATAAAAATATGCTCAACTCTGAAATCTTTATTAACTTCTGGAATAAACCTCAAAAACCCAGAATGGACATTTTCGTTCCTGGGAATCCCCCCCCTTTTCATGTCTTTTTACATATCAATATATAGAAAGACGGCCTATACCTAATCTTGAATGCAAAACCTAACTGAAACTCTAAAAATAGAAACAGTTACAACTTTTTTTTTAATTTCAGGAAGTAAATTTGCTGAAAAATAGGCTTCAAAGACCTGGCTGTATATCTCAAATGGAGATATCTGTGTACATTTTGAGAGAGGTTTTTGTAACTGGGAATGTTCTGAAGAAAAACCTCTTTCAGTTTCTGAAAATTCATCTTCATTTGGAAGAACCAGCTCTTTGAAGTTGATGACTAAAACAGTAAACTAAAATTCTGGAAAATTGCCTCGTGAAGATGACTTCGATTCTCTTAAACCATAACACCTGTGTAAAAACTGAGAGAGGTTTTTGAAGATTGGCCCGTGCTGAAGAAAAACCTCTTTCAGTTTCTGAAAATTCTTCTCGGTTTGGTGGAAACAGCTTCTAGAAAATGGTGACTAAAACAGGCATTTTCTCAAAAACGTCTTATACTTATCCCAATTGATTTTCTCTACGGGATATATCCCACATTGGTTGAGCGAGAAATAATCATGTTGTTTATATACCCCGACGCGCACAACACCTAATAACACATAGCACGTGTTATTATACTCCTCTTCCTCGGGAATGGTGGTTCCGCGTGGGCGGAAGGCGGTTTATAATACCACCGTCGCATGATCCGGATGAATAATAATGCGCCACGTGCTCCCGTGGTATTTAGTCCGCGACCGCTTTATAATTTTAAACTTTGAGCTACTTGAGTGAGCGGAATGAATGGTAGCCGCTTATCCAAACTTTGTGAAGACTTTGAGATTCGTGCCAAGACTTTGGTGATTGGGTTTGAATATTAATATAAAATATTTATATTAATAACTATAAACTTTTAAATTTTTAAACAAAGACTTGGGCATTTTGGAGATCCGTTATCTTTTAGCCATTCCACCATTTTAGAGCTTCACTAACTATTTTAGAGATTCACCAGTGCTTTATCCGCCTAATTTGACCATATTGGCCAAATTTAGAAGCTCTGCCAATTCATTTATATGCTCTGCTAAATATAGAATTTTTCACATTTCCATAATGGGCGGTTCCGCGCGGCACCATAGTGGTTTCCAATACCATCCTATCACCTGCGCGGATGAATAGATATTGGACACGTGTCTTGGTGGTATTATGTCCGCTACCACCTTCCACCGTTTGCTAACGATTACTTTGGCGACGCGGGAGTGATATTAACCGTAGATCTTGATCCATAATATCTCCGCCGTCGGAAACCGGCTAAAGTTTAACCTTTCCATAAATTTGCTAGCGGACTTTATAAATATGGGTTTTTTATAATATATTTTTCCATATAAAAATCTTTATTTCAACCTTTTGTGATGATTTCTTCTTTTCTAGGTCATTTTAGCAAAAACTCTTGGTTCTTTCAGATCTGGTGTCAACACTATGGGTTATGGATTTAGAAAGGTACAGAGAGTTTGGAGGTTTGGAGGTTTGGGGTTTAGAGACAAAGAAAATAAGATGAAGAATGGTGGTTAGTGGTTTAGAGAGAGAGAGAAAGATTGTAGGTTAAACGTTTAGAGAGGGGTATATTAGAGTTTAGAGGTTTAGAGAAAGAGATATTGGGGGTTCTATGTTTAGAGAGAGAGAGAGAGAGATATTGGGGGTTAGGGCTTAGGGATTATGGGTTTAGAGAGAGAGAGAGATTGGAGTTTATGGGTATAGAGAGAGAGGCAAAGAAAGAGCAAGAGAATGGATTGGGGGTTTAAAGAGAGAGATTGGGGATTAGGGGTTTAGAGAGAGAGAGTATCGGTTAGGAGCTTAGAAAGGGAGAGGGAGAGGGAGAGGGAGAGAGAGAGGGAGAGAGAGGTTGGGGGTTTAGAGAGAGAGAGAGAGATTGTGTGTTAAGGGTATAGATAGAGATTTGATGTTAGAAGTTTAGAGAGAGATTGGGGGTTAGGGGTTTATATATATATATATATAGAGAGAGAGAGAGGGATATTGGGGGTTTAAGGGTTTAGATTGATAGAGAGAGAAAGAGAGAGATTGTGTGTTTGGTATTTAGAGAGAAAGAGAGAGAGAGAGAGAGAGAGAGAGAGAGAGAGAAATAAGTAGAGAGAGATATTGGGGGTTAAGGGTTGAGAGAGAGAGAGAGAGATTGGATATTAGGATTTTAGAGAGAGAGTTTGGGAGTAAGGGATTTAGAGAGAGATAAGTAGAGATTTGGGGTTAAGGGTTTATATAGATAGAGAGATAAAGAAAGAGATTGTGGGTTTGAGATTTAGAGAGAGAGAGAGATATTGGGGGTTTCAGTTTTAAAGAAAGAGACAGAGACCAGGGGTTAGGGGTTTAGAGAGAGAGATTGAGGTTGGGGTTCTAAACACATAAACAGGGATTGGATTTAGAGGTTTAGAGAGAGATAATAGGTGTTAGGGATTTAGAGAGAGATAGAAAGATTTGTGTTTATGGGATTAGAGAGAGTAAGTGAGAGAGATTGGAGGTTAGGAGTTTAGAGAGAGAGAGAGAGAGAGAGAGAGAGAGAGAGAGATTGGATGTTAGGAATTTAGAGAGAGAGAGAGAGAGATTGGACTTTAGTGGTTTTGAGATAGGGGGAGATAGAAAGAGAGAGATTCAAGGTTAGAGGTTTAGAAAGAGAGAGAGAGAGGGTTAGGGGGTTCATAAATGGATAGAGAGATTGGGGTTTAGGGGTTTGGAGAGTGAGAGAGATATAAAGAGATAGATTGGTTGTTAGGGATTTAGAGAGAGAGAGAGATTTAAGGTTAAGGGTTTAGAGAGAGAGAGATATTAGGGGTTAGGGGTTAGAGAGAGAGAGACATTGAAGGTTAGGGGTTAGAGAGAGAGAGACATTGGAGGTTAGCGATTTAGATAGATAGTGATAGAGTGAGAGATACAGGATTAGGGGTTGAGAGAGAGAGATATTGGATGTTAGGGTTTTAGAAAGAGATACATACATAGAAACATAGAGATTGAGGGCTAGGGGTTTTAAGAGAGAGATTGCGGGTTAAGGGCTTATAAATATAGATATTTGTGGTTTGGGGTTTAGAGAGATAGATATATTTTGGTGGTTAGGGGTTTAGAGAGAGAGAGATGGAGAGACTAGGAGTTAAGGATTTTGAAAAAATGAGATTGAGTGTAAGGGGTATAGAGAGAGACAGATTGGGGCTTACAGGTTTAGATGGAGAGAGAGAGAGAGAGAGAGAGGGAGAGAGAGAGAGATAGAGGGGTTCAAAAAGGGAGATATATCTTTTATAGGTTATGGGTTTAGAGAGAGAGAGAGGTTGGAGTTTTAGAGAGGGACAAATTGGGGGTTGGGGGTTTAGAGAGAGAGAGAGAGAATGGGTATTAAGGGCTTAGAGAGAAAGAGAGAGATTGGGGTTTAGGGGTTTAGAGAGAAAGAGTAAGAGATGTTGGGGGTTAGTGATTTAAAGAGAGAGATATAGAAAGAGAGTGATTGGCATGGTTTAGAGAGAGAGAGAGATTTTTGTGGTTAGGGGTTTAGGAGTTTAGAGAAAGAGAGATGGAGAGACTAGGAGTTAAGGATTTTGAAAAAAAAGAGATTGAGGGTAAGGGGTATAGAGAGAGATAGATTATGGCTTATAGGTTTAGATGGAGAGAGAGAGAGAGAGGGAGAGAGAGAGATAGAGGGGTTCAAAAAGGGAGATATATATTTTATAGGTTATGGGTTGAGAGAGAGAGAGAGAGAGAGAGAGAGAGAGATTCGAGGTTGGAGTTTTAGAGAGGGATAAATTGGGGGTTGGGGGTTTACAGTGAGAGAGAATGGGTATTAAGGGCTTAGAGAGAGAGAGAGAGAGAGAGAGATTGGGGTTTAGGGGTTTAGAGAGAAAGAGTAAGAGATGTTGGGGGTTAGTGATTTAAAGAGAGAGATATAGAAAGAGAGTGATTGGAAGTTACAGGTTTAGAGAGAGATATTTTGAGTTAGGGATCTAGAGAGAGAGAGAGAGATTTGCAATTAGGGGTTTAGAGAGAGAGAGATTGTTAGTTAGGGGTTTAGAGAGAAAAAAAAAGAGAAATATTGGGGGTTAGAGGTTTATAGAGAGAGATATATATTAGGGATTAGTGGTTTGGGGAGAGAGAGAGAGAGAGATTGGGAGTGAATGATTTAAAGAGTGTGTGTGTGTGTGTGTGTGTGTGAGAGAGAGAGAGAGAAAGAGATATTTGGGGTTAGCAACTTTGACAAAGAACGAGTTTGTGTGTTAGGGGTTTAGAGAGAGAGAGAGAGAGGGTTAGGGACTTAAAGAGTGTGTGAGAGAGAGATTGGAGGTTAGGGGTTTGGATGGAAAGAAGGAGAGAGATTGAGGATTAGAAGTTTATAGAGAGAGAGAGAGACATTGGGGGTTAGGATTTTAGAGAGAGAGGGAGAATGGTGGTTAGGATTTTAGAGAGAGAGAGAGAGATTTACGGTTAGGGTTTTAGAGAGAGGGAGAGAGGCTAGGAGTTAGGGTTTTACAGAGAGAGAATGAGAGAAAGAGAGGTTGAGGGTTCTAGAGAGAGAGGGAGAGGCTATGGTTTAGGGGTTTAGAGAAAGAGAGAGAGAAATTGAGGAATATGGGTTTAAAGAAAGAGTGAGATTGGGGGTTAAGAATTTAGAGAGAGAGAGAGAGAGAGTGGGGGTTAGGGGCTTATAAGTGAGAGAGATTGGAGTTTAGGGGTGGAAAGAGAGAGATAGATAGAAAGAGAGAGATTGGAGTTTACTTGTTTACTGAGACAAATATTATGGGTTATGGATTTAGAAAGGTACAGAGAGTTTGGAGGTTTGGGGTTTAGGGACAAAGAGAAAGAGATAGAGGTTGGTGGTTAGTGGTTTAAAGAGAGAGAGAGATTGTAGGTTAAGCATTTAGAGAGGGGTATATTAGGGGTTAGGGGTTTAGAGAGAGAGATATTGGGGGTTCTATGTTTAGAGAGAGAGAGAGACAGAGAGAGAGAGAGAGAGAGAGATTGGGGGTTAGAGATTAGAGATTGGGGGTTAGAGATTAGAGATTGGGGGTTTAGAGAGACAGAGATTGGAGGTTATGGGTCTAGAGAGAGAGAGAGAGAGAGAGAGAGAGAGAGAGAGAGAATGGATATTGGGGGTTTAGAGAGAGAGAGATTGGGGATTAGGGGTTTAGAGAGATTAAGAGAGAGACTATGGGTTAGGAGTTTAGCAAGGGAGTGGGAGAGGGAGAGGAAGAGGGAGGTTGGGGGTTGAGGGTTCTAAGTTTAGAGAGAGAGAGAGAGAGAGAGATTGGGGATTAGATATTAGGGATTAGGGGTTTAGAGAGACAGAGATTGGAGGTTATGGGTCTAGAGAGAAAGAGAGAGAGAGAGAGAGAGAGAGGGAGAGAGAGAGAATGGATATTGGGGGTTTAGAGAGAGATAGGTTGGGGATTAGGTGTTTAGAGAGATAGAGAGAGAGACTATGGGTTAGGAGTTTAGCAAGGGAGAGGGAGAGGGAGAGAGAGGTTGGGGGTTATGGGTTTAGAAAGAGAAAGAAAGAGAGATTGTGTTTTAAGGTTTGAGAGAGAGAGAGATTGGATGTTAGGAGTTTAGAGAGAGAGATTGGGGGTTAAGGGTTTATAGAGAGAGAGAGGGAGGGAGATTGGGGGTTAAGGGTTTAGACAGATAGATAGAGAAAGATAGAGAATGTGTGTTTGGTATTTAGAGAGAGAGAGAGAGGTTGAGGGTTAAGGGTTTAGAGAGAGAGAGAGAGGTTGAGGGTTAAGGGTTTAGAGAGAGAGAGAGAGAGATATTGGGGGTTAAGGGTTGAGAGGGAGAGAGATAGAGAGATTGGATGTTAGGAGTTTAGAAAGAGAGATTGGGTGTTAGGGATTTAGAGAGAGATAGACTAAGATTGGGGGTTAAGGGTTTAGATAGGTAGAGAGAGAAAGAAAGAGATTGTGGGTTTAGGATTTTAAGAGAGAGAGAGATTAAGGGTTTTGGTTTTAGAGAGAGAGAGAGAGAGACTGGGGGTTAGGGGTTTAGAGAAAGAGATTGAGGTTGGTGGTCTAGACATAGAAAGAGGTATTGTATTTAGATGTTTAAAGATAGAGATTAGGAATTTAGAGAGAGATATAAAAATTTGGGTTTATGGGCTTAGAGAGAGAAAGTGAGAGAGATTGGAGGTTAGGGGTTTAGAGAGATAGAGAGAGATTGGAATTTAGTGGTTTTGAGATGGGGGGAGATAGAAAGAGAGAGATTGGGGGTTAGAGGTTTAGAGAGAGATAGAGCAATTGAGGGTTAGGGGGTTTAGAAATGGATAGAGAAATTGGGGTTTAGGGGTTTGGAGAGTGAGAGATATATAAAGAAGTAGATTGGTCGTTAGGGGTTTAGAGAGATAAATTTAAGGTTAAGGGTTTAGAGAGAGAGATTAGGGGTTAGGGGTTAGAGAGAGAGAAACATTGGAGGTTAGCGATTTAGATAGATAGTGATAGAGTGAGAGATATGGGATTAGGGGTTGAGAGAGAGAGAGAGAGATACATGCATAGAAACATAGAGATTGGGGGCCAGGGGTTTTGAGAGAGAGATTGTGGGTTAAGGGCTTAGAAAGATAGATATTTGTGGTTAGGGGTTTAAAGAGAGAGAGATTTTCATGGTTAGGGGTTTAGAGAGAGAGAGAGATGGAGAGACTAGGAGTTAAGGATTTTGAAAAAAAGAGATCGGGGGTAAGGGGTATAAAGAGAGACAGATTGGGGCTTACAGGTTTAGATGGAGAGAGAGAGAGAGAGAGAGAGAGAGAGAGAGATAGGTTTTGGGTTGGAGGTTTAGATAGATACAGAGAGAGAGAGGGAGAGAGAGAGATGGAGTGTTTTAAAAAGAGAGATCAATATTTTATAGGTTATGGGTTTAGAGAGATAGAGAGTGAGAGAGATTGGAGGTTGGGGTTTTAGAGAGAGACAAATTGGATGTTGGGGGTTTAGAGAGAGAGAGTGAGAGATATTAGGGGTTAGTAATTTAAAGAGAGTGATTGGCAGTTAGGGATTTAGAGAGATATAGAGAGATTTTGAGTTAGGGATTTAGAGAGAGAGAGATTGGCAGTTAGGGGTTTAGAGAGAGAGATTGATAGTTAGAGAGAGAGAGAGAGAGAGAGAGAGGGTTAGGGATTTAGAGAGAGAGAGAGGGTTAGGAATTTAGAGTGTGTGATAGAGAGATTGGAGGTTAGGGGTTTGGAGGGAGAGAATGAGAGAGATTGGGGATTAGGGGTTTATAAAGAGAGAGAGAGAGAGAGATGGAGCTAGAGAGAGACATTGCTGGTTAGGGGTTTAAAGAGTGATAAAGAGATTGGGGGTTAGTGGTTTAGATAAAGATAGAGAGATTGGGCAATAAGGGTTTAAAGAGATAGAGAGATAACAAGAGAGAGATGGGTGGTCATCAGTTTAGAGAGAGAGAGGGAGAATGGTGGTTAGGATTTGAGAGAGAGAAAGATTTGGGGTTAGGGTTTTAGAGAGAGAGATTTACGGTTAGGGTTTTAGAGAGAGAGAGGATAGGAGTTAGGGTTTTAGAGAGAGAGAATGAGAAAAAGAGAGATTGAGGGTTTTAGAGAGAGAGATAGAGGCTAGGGTTTAGGGGTTTAGAGAAAGAGTGAGAGAGAGATTGAGGGATATGGGTTTAAATAAAGAGAGAGATTGGGGGTTAAGAATTTAGAGAGAGAGAGAGAAGGGTTTAAGGGTTTAGAGAGTGAGAGAGATTGGAGGTTAGGGGTGGAGAGAGATATATATATATATAAAGAGAGATATTGTAGTTTACTTGTTTACATAGAGAGACAAATATTATGGGTTATGGATTTAGAAAGGTACATAGGGGTTGGATGTTTGGGGTTTAGAGACAAAGAGAAAGAGATAGAGATTGGTGGTTCGTGGTTTAGAGAGGGAGAGAGATTGTAGGTTAAGCATTTAGAGAGGGGTATATTATGGGTTAGGGGTTTAGACAAAGATATATTGGGGGTTTTGTGATTAGAAAGATAGAGAGAGATTGGGGGTTAGGGATTAGGGATTAGGAATTTAGAGAGATAGAGATTGGAGGTTATGGGTCTAGAGAGAGATAGAGAGAGAATGGATATTGGGGGTTTAGAGAGAGAGAGATTGGAGATTAGGGGTTTAGAGAGAGATAGATGGTCTTGAGGTTAGGGGTTTAAAGAGAGAGAGATTGGGGGTTTAGAGAGAGAGAGATTGGGGGTTTAAGGGGTTTAGAGAGAGATATTGAGGGTAAGGGGTTTAGAGTGAGATTGGGTGTAGTGTTTTAGAGATAGAATGGATGTAGGGTTTTAGAGAGAGTGATGATGGGGGTTGAGGGTTTACAAATAGAGAAAGAGATGAGAGGTTAGGATATTAGAGAGAGAGAGAGAGAGACAAAAAGAGATTAGGGGTTTGGGTTTTAAAGATAATGATATTGGGGCCGAGGTTAGGGGTTTAGGGAGTTAAAGAGATTGGGGGTTAGGGTTTAGGGGGAGAGAGAAATATACAAAGAGAGAGAATGGTGGTTAGGGGTTTAGAGAGAAAGAGGGATTGGGGGTTAGGGGACTTAGCGAGAGAGAGAGAGAGAGAGAAAGAGAGAGGGAGAGAGGGAGATTGGTAATAAGGGTTTAGAGAGAGAGAGAGATTGGTGGTTAGGGGTTTAGAGAGAGAGATGTAGATTTGAGGTTAGGGGCTTAGAGAGCGAACGAAAGAGAGAGAGACTGGGGGTTAGTATTTCATTGAGAGAGAGATTGGGGGTTAGGGGTTTAGAGGGATACATTGGTGGTTAGGGTGAGAGAGAGAGAGAGATATTTGGGGTTAGGGGCTTAGATAGAGAGAGATCGGGGGTTAATAGCATTTTAGAGATAGAGAGATCATGGGGGAGTATGGATTGGTAGTGGTGGGGGGGAGAGAGACATAGAGAGGGAGGATTGTTAGGTGGGTTAGGAGAAGGGGTTTGAGAGAGAGAGAGAGGAGGGGGGATATGGATTCAGGGTTAGGGGTTTAGAGAGATTGGGCTTTGGCAGTTCAGAGAGAGAGAGAGAGATTTTGGGGTTTAGGGTTTAGCATTTTAAAGAGAGAGAGAAGGGCTAAGAGTAACGGATTTAGAGAGAGATATTGGGGCTTAGGGGTTTAGAGAGAGAGGGAGAGGGATACATTGGGGGTTGTGGATTTAGAGAGATATAAAGGGATTGGTGGTTAAGGGTTTAAATAGAGAGATATTAGGGGTTCAAAGAGAGAGAGAGAGAGAGAGATTGGGTGTTAGGGGTTTAGAGAGAGAGAGAGAAAGAGATTGGAGGCTTGGAGTTTAGAGAGAGAGAGAGAGATTGGAGGCTTGGAGTTGAGAGAGAGAGAGAGAGAGAGAGAGAGAGAGAGAGAGAGAGATTGAGGGTTAGGGGTTTAGAGAGAGAGAGAGATTGTGGTTTAGGGGTTTAGAGAGAGAGACATATTAAGTATTTAAGGTTTAGAGAGATAGAGTTTGGGGTTAGGGGTTTAGAGAGAGAGAGAGATATTTTGGGGTTAGGTATTGAGAGAGAGAAAGAATGGGGGTTAGGGGTTAGGGATTGGGTGTTTAGAAAGACAGAGAGAGATATTGGAGGTTAAGGATATATATATATATATATATATATAAAGAGAGAGAGAGAGAGAGGTTATGGTTTGAGAGAGAGAGAGAGTGTTAGAAAGAGACAGATTTTTTGTTAGGTTTTTATAGAGAGAGAGAGAGAGAGTGATATTTGGTTAGTAGTTTAGTGATATTGGGGGTAATGGGTTTAGAGAGAGAGAGAGAGAGAGAGAGAGAGAGAGAGAGAGAGATTTTAGGTGTTATTACTACATGGGTTAGAGTAGTTAGTTAAGATAATTTGATTTGGTTCTAAATAAATTCCAAGGTTTAAGGAAGTACAAGTATTAAAATTTGTATGATTTATCAGTATTATGTTCTAAACATTAGTGGCTACAACTTATATGGGTTGGATGAGAATGGTTAAATTAGTTAAGGTTTAGAGGAGGTTAAAGTTATAATTACCAAGGAAAGAGATCCTAACTCCTAGGTTGCTTGAATAGAGTGTCAACAAAGGGGGGTCCCTCGTTAGACCACTTTAAAAACCTTGTGTATACATGGTCGACCACCCAACTTGGGGCGTACTGGGAGGGCTTCTCAGGGAGTTACCTCCCTCCACCTATTACTAGTGCAACGACGTCCCAATTTCCAGCTACAACAAAGGCGCATGTGTCAAGATACCGAGTTAGGAAATTGTTTCCAGGCAATTTCCCAAAATGGTCCTTTGAAAACACTCTATACAAGACTTTCACTAGAACCCCTATGGTCAACATACTAATGTAAACAATATCAAAAAATGTATACAATTTAATACTCATAAAGAAACAAATATTTTCTACAATCTTATTCTCATTTAAATATTCCAATTTTTTTTTATATATAATAATTAAAAAAACATTGAAAACAATTTACTAAAAGTAAACAAGATAGCAATTTGTAATCTAACAAAACTTTAAACTAAGAACGATTAACTAGAACTTTAACCTCTTTCAACAAAATCATAATTATTAACTTGAACTCTGTACCATTTCAACAAATTCTTAATTATTAAGAATAATATTGACAAAAAATAAAACAAGTTTCCATGTGCAGCATCATATTATTAATTACAAGAAAATTTACATTTCACATCCCATAAAATTCTATACAAGAAAACAATATGGAAAATTAAGTATTCATTTTTAAATTATAAGAAGAAAATTAGGAAAATTTCACAATGCTTAATAAAAATATGAAAAATGAACAAAGTTAAAAAAACAATTTTTTTTTTAAAATTAGTAGAAAAAATTATAAAAATTTCACAATGCTTAGTTTTCTACTTCCTATGAAACTATTCTCTTTCTTTCAAAATACAAGAATCAAAACCCATTACCAACTCTTTTTACCTTCATAAAAAATAAACAATAATTTAAAATAACAAAAAACACTTATACTTAACTATTTGAAATTTTGAAATTTTATTAAACGTAAACATAATTAATATAAAACATTAAAATATAAAACAAAAAGTAAAATAAAACATTAAAATATAGAACAAAAAGTTATGAAAACGAAATAATAAAAATAACAACACACTCCTCTATCCTAATTCCAAACTCACCTACACCATTTTAAACTATGCCATATATTGTACCCCACTCACCTTATTAATGTCAAAAAGAATTCACCCATATTCATACTTCACCCTCCTATCCAAAAAGAATTCATTAAAAATAGCATTTAGAACCCTTTGTTTAAAACATTTTCTAACTAACTTGTTAGAATTCATTAAAAGAAAGCATTTACGACCCTTTGTTTAAAACATATGTCCCTACATTAAGTATCTCGGTACCATTTGCTTGTTAACGCCTTTGAGTTTGCAGATCATGGCCCTCCATTACCTATCTAGGTACCAAAGTCAGATACGCAATTTAAGATACCATTACGTATCTCGGTAGACCGCTAGTGACTCACAATGACCAGCTTAAATTGCGTTACCATTTATTAAGGATCAAACCAGAATTTATTAACGATTAAATTAATAAAATGCATCAGTTATAAAAAAAAATAACTACTTTGAAAGCTTCGGACAATTATATATTTTTGAATTCAGGTAACAATTACTACTAATTATAAATTTCCGTCAGTTATACTAACTCCATATTGGTAAATTCTAATTACCATAGCATTATATTCACATTATTGGCCAACATATGCATTTAACATGATTATCAAGAATACCAAATCTGTATAGTTCGGCGGTCTGGTAGGATAATTTAAGTTTTTAACAAATCGAACACGTAATGCTCCCTCGCCCAAAATGATCAAACACGAACTAATGCTTCCTCACCCAAAATGTTTGTAATGCTCCCTCACCCAAAATGTTGATCAAACACGAGAGAAAGAGTGGAGCAGCACCGAAAATGTTTATCACACAGGTTAGCTCATGAGCTAAACTATCGAAACAAAGGGTTTATCCATGGCCATTTAACCGTTTAACCCATGCTGCCACTGCTTTCTATGGCCCTATTCTCCAACTGTGAGATATGCATTGTATAATAAATGACTTGAGTAGATTTTACAGTGTAATGAAGGGATCAGTGTGGATGACTTGAGTAGATTTTACAGTGTAATGATGAAAAGGGTTTCAACTAAAAAAGAATAAATAGTAAAAATTAATTGAAGAGTATGTTGAAGAGTATCTTTGTTTGGAAAACAACTGGGAGAGTTTTAGAAGTAAAACATGTGCAGATGGTTGAAGTGATGAATGTTTTTTTAAATTTCCATTGTAATCATGCCGAGGGAAACCAAACCCGCTGGAAAAGATGGGGTGCTTTCAAGAGTAACATTGGGAAAATGAATGAGAGAAGCAATAAATTTTTCTACTTTAAAAGAAAAATACAGGATCGATCCATTTAGAATGCTTGTCAATGGCTATAATATTTGAAAGTATTAGGAATGATCCGATCAGGAATGCTTGTTAGACATGAGTTAACTTGCACAATATGGTTATATGCTAAGTAGTTGGTGTTTAAGGATTCAATCATGCAACACAGTGATAACTACTATCCAGTGCAAGCTCCTAAACTAGCTAGAGTCCATCGTGTTTGCAACTATTAAACTAATCCTAACTCAAACCATTTAACAAATTTTGACAGTGAGAAGGAGTAACCCTAGAACCGAGGATTTGAACAAACCCATAAAAATAAAATCCATCTACGAAATCGAGTTTACTCGTCAAGCTTTCTTAACATTAGTTACCTCCCCAGTACAAAATTGATTAAGATGATAATTGTATATACCAGAGCACTAATTAAAATAAAACAGCTAATAATCAATGCTTAATGGTGAAAGGATATATACACATGCAAGATTATAACCACGATTTTTATTTGTTTCTATTGGATTATTTTAGGAAAGGAAAGCTATGGGAGTGAAAGTGTATAATTTACCTGTTTCTTTTTGCATTTGGGCACGTGTAAAGGATCCAACTATTTTCGATATTCTTCCTCAAAATTATCAGTCTCTGTCGCCTCTATGCCCGGCCTGCCAAGCCATGAACCATACAATATTTGTTACGTAATTGCTTAATTGATGTGATTAAAAATTAACGCAATGAATTCATAAACTAGAAATGGAAGAGAATTTGAATGCAGTTGTATTAGAGATGATGATAGATGTTGAGGCTTAGTATTGTCTGTTTCGGTTGCCGTATATGGAGACTTTGCGCTTGCATTCAGCTTGAAAAGACTTTTAGTTTTAGTTTTTAGTTGTAATTTTTAATGCCAGAAAGACCAGAAGAGAAAATATGAAGTAATTATGGTACCTGTTCATTCGCTTCTCCAGAAAACGGCGCAAGGAATGCTTCCGACATTTTCAAAGGACACGATGACGAATCAATAATATTTATAAAAAAATTGGTAACAAGGATTTGGTATGTCAGCTTAATCTCGTTGAGTATTTCAGTATATTTTATATGGTTAATTTTAATATAATAGTAGATGTTAGTTCAAATCGCTTAATCATACAACTTTAATATTAACAGTATCAAAGTAGGAAAACATTACTTAAATTTCGAGGCACAATTTGAAAAACTAAGAAGGAATTTGTAGATAATGTAATGATTAATCTATGGACGGTCTCCCAGAATTGGTTGCCCTAGTCGTACTTGTGTGTACCTTGCAATCAGTAGGTTGGTGGTGGATCCCCGATCCCTCCCATAACTCATGACAGGGATGAGATGTTTTCAGCTCTGTCTGCCATCGACATCCGTTTTGGTGAATAATTTCCAATCCTGGCAGTTGGCATTATGGCGTGGGCATTATAATCTACAAACAAACAGACAGACGCCTTTATAATCTAATATAAACTAAATCCTTCCAATATATCAAAGTCCTTGTCTATCCCATAACCGTTTCAATTACCCTACCCATACCTTATCTGCAGGAATATCGTCATATACGTTCACCGTTCCACGGTAGAAAATGGTCAATTGCGCACTGGATTGCCTGCTCGGAATCGTTGATGCAACGGGCCTGGATTAAAAAACAAACTACATTAGCACAATAATTAGCCTAGAAAAAAAGTATAACAAACATGATCAGATATCGACAAATAACTGAAATCATGTGTTCCTTTGATTCAGTTGGAGCACCCAGGGCCCAGCAATTTGCGAAGATCAATTTACAAGGAGCAACCAGGACCCAGCAAACAGAACCCCAACCAGCAGGTCTTTCTCGTAGTTTAGCAACGCATTTGATTGATTACCATATGGGGTCATCCCACTTATGTTTTTTTTCATATTTGATATACTTATGTTTTTTTTTCATATTTGATATAGTTTGTTTGTGCTAGGTGTGGTTTTCTTTATTTCTGAACGATTTGCATTACAATTTTCATAATAAAGAGTTTTTAACCTGTCCCCTCGTGTTTTGTTCCTGTATATGCAGAAGTACTGGAAACCTCGGCCGACGGGGGAAAGTTAGAACGGGAGCTGGAAAGTTAAAATGCGAAGAACAGTACTTTGGATAAATAAATGGAAAGGAGAGTAAGAATATAGTCCATTAGATTATGAGAATGGAGTCCCGAGGTAGTCGTGTTGTTTGCGTAATGAATCGGGGTTTATCTTTGGCGTTAGTATTTGTATATATTTGTTATCATTCAACTGTTACGACTTAATCATTAACTAATAATTAGGGGTTGAGAGATAGTGTAGTTGTTATGTTAGTTTTCTTTATGGAGGAAGAATTGGTTAGGTAAGCTCCTTCAATGTTTCCATGGGTTTGATGTATTTGTTTTTTTTTCTAGTAATCCTGCTTTTATACTTTTATCTAGGCTAATTAGCTGAAAACAAACTACATGAGCACAATAATTAGCTGAAAACAAACAGACAGAGGCCATTATAATCTAATATAAACTAAATCCTGCCAATATATCAAAGTCCTTGTCTATCCCATAACCGTTTCAATTACCCTACCCATGGATTTTATTTGTTTCTATTGGATTAAGTTCTGGTTATTTTACTTGTTTCATTTCCATTTGCGTTCGGGTGTGTAGAGGATCCAACTATTTTCGATTTTCTTCCTATAAAAATCCCATTCTCTACTGCTTCTACGCCCGGCCTGCCAAGCCATGAGCCATTTATGTAATTAAAAATTAACGCGATAAATTGATAAACTAGTTCAATCTGATCTTCTAGTCTAACAAAATACCAATGCATTCATAAACAGAATGCATCAAATAAAATAATAATCTGATCTTCTGATCTAACAAAATACCAATAAAGTACTAAACTCACCCAGAAAGAATTAAGGCATATGCAATCAGGTAATTAGCCAATAGAAATCCATGCTACAGCGTCTCCATGCTACATCTTTAATCGGCTAGTAACATAACTAAAATCGGTGGATGCAAGAATTTCACTGATAGAGTCCTGTCATATCATAAAAGTTAACAAATGGTCACCTCTTCTCTTAATTATATAATATAATACCGAGACATTTTTCTAAGATCTAAAATCCTTACCACTTACCACCTAAACCAAAACCGATCTTCTTTCGAACTATTAAATTAAACCTAACTCGGGCATTTAACACATTTTTGACTGTGGCAAGGTATAACCCTAGAACGTAGGATCTGAACATGCATATAGAAATGAAATTCATGGAAAATCTAGTTTACTTCTCAAAATCGATGAAGTTCAAAGTTGTTCTTGTTATGTTACCTGTTTTCGATTCAAAAATATCCGTCTCTACTAATTGTACTGCACGTGATGCTGCCATATTGTCCATTAATTATTTGGCCTGCCAACACATGAACAATACAGGAACGATTACGGATTCCTTAACTGCTATTAAAAATTGAAACCATAAATTCATAACCAATTTCTATGGGTGAATTCAAATGCTATTTGAAAATACATCAAACAAAATAAACAATACTGTAGTATCATACACTACCGTGGATTCATAAGCAATTTCTACGGATGAATTCACTACCAGAGCGTTCACAGCATGGAAGCCGAACACAAAGAGAGGAGCGGCCGAGCTAGCAAAAAGCAAAGAATGAAAAAACGTTTTTATTAAGGTGGTGATTTCCCCTACACTACATATTGCAGCCACGCACATTCGAGTCACTCTTTTGCCATGTCAATTTCTCTATGTTTCCCATGTCATGGGAGCTTTTAGAGTTATAAACCAATCGAAAAAAATTGGTTGAGTCTTAATTTCACCACTCCCTCGCCAGGGTTGAAATGAAGACATTTCCGTTTGCTAGTGTTTCTTCGTAGCTTTTCTCAGCAATTTGACAGTCTTCGTCCTCCCAATCATGTATAATCCATTGTAATCAGGATATGGTCACCTTCATCATGTAAATTTGTTATGCAAATGAGATGATTTCCTCACCTTCATCATCATTGCGTCCGCGGAATGTAACTGCCCTCTAAATGCTCCAATCCTGCAACATGCACTTATTCGCTGTAATAATTTCTAAAAATTATCATCCAGTTTCTATCCTAATACATCAACAAATTTAGATCAATAACGTGTTGGAGATCAAGATTTATGCCACCAGTGTGTGAAGGTTCTTCAAGGCGGATCCAGTGCCTAGACCTGCAAACAAAAAGAATCGAAAGAAAAGAAAACTAAAGAAAACAAAGTGCCTGGACATGCAAACAAAAACACACCAATGAAAATGAAAATTAAAGACAGGGAGAGTGTAAACAAAACACACCGTGGGATTGTAGGTTTTCTATGAAGCGACGGATCAATTTGGACTCCATGACAGATCGATTTCTCTTGGTTGGGGTGTCGTGGCCATCCCTCACCTCACCAGAGCAAAAAGAATGAAAAAACGTTTTTATTAAGGTGGTGATTTACCCTTTCTAGAATCCAAAGGGTATTCTAGATTTAGAAAGTTCAATCACAACGGTCTTGATTTTCGTTATGTAGATTCATCCAACTAATCCCAGATCCTAGGTTATTTAGGAAATTCAAATTGATATGTTCATCAAGATTTTAATCATATGTTGAATAGTACATTTTTTTAACTGTAAAACCATTTTTTTTATGGAAAATACATATTTAGGAAATTTAGATTCACACGTTTATCAAGATTTTAATCATAAATCATAGGTTTGAACAATTTTTGTTTTTTTACAGTAAAATTATGGAAAATTCATATTTAGGAAATTCAAATTGTTACGTTCATCAATATTTGAACAGTAAATTTTTTTAAACCATTTTTATGGAAAAATTATGAGTAAATATGAGTGGCATTGTTAAGTAACAAAATCGTATCTAACGGATACATTGTTAATCAAACGGATACATTGTGAAAGAATAAAATCTAATTGTAACGGAAATGTGTCAGACAGAAATTTAAATTAGTAACAGAGATGTCAGAAACAGTTATATGGCTAAGTGAAAAAATCAAATCTAAAGAAACAGTTACATCCCTAAGTTAAAAAATCAAATCTAATCTTAACAAAAGTTAAATGTACAGTTTTTTAACAGTAAAACCATTTTTTTTAAAAAAATTCATATGTAGGAAATTTAGATTCACACATTTATCAAGATTTTAATCATAAATCATAGGTTTGAACAATTTTTTTTTCACAGTAAAACTATGGAAAATTCATATTTAGGAAATTCAAATTGGTACGTTCATCAATATTTTAATAATATGTTGAACAGTAAATTTTTTATAACCATTTTATGGAAAAATCATGACTAAATATGAGTGGCATTGTTAAGTAAACAAATCGTATCTAACGGATACATTGTTAATCAAACGTATACATTGTGAAAAAATAGAATCTAATTGTAACAGGAATGTTTGACAGAAATTTAAATTAGTAAGAGAGATGTCAGAAACGGTTATATGGCTAAGTGAAAAAATCAAATCTAAAGAAACGATTTTCTTACATCTTTGTTACTAATTTAAATCTTAACAAAAGTTTAAATTTATATTTCTATTTTCAAATGAACATTACATGTATATTTTATAAAAAATCGTTTCATGGATCCATGATGTTTGGTTTTAATAAAAATTATTTAATTGTTTAACAATGTGTTGGTTTAAAAGTTATTTTATGTTTATTATTATTTGTTATTTAATAATATTAATTAATTTTTTAAATAAAAATTTGATATTTATTTATAATATTTTTTTTTATATATTATTTATTTATAATATAAAATTATTTTTTGAAGGAGAAAAATCCCTACCATTTGGGAGTGGGGGTCCAAAAAACCTTAGGTTTGAGAGTCTGCAGCTCTGAACTTTGGCGGCCATGGTTCCTTCCATGTCCGCCTTCTATCTTTCCTGCATTGCTTATTGACAAACGATGGCGTTTTCCTGAGTTTGGAGTGTGGGTGGCGCCTCTGCGCGGCGACCCATTGGATCTGCGAGCACGAAGTTTCAGTGGTGGCAGTAGCGGATTCCTTTCGTTCCATGACGGCGGAGGTGCTTGGCATGGTTTCGACGGCGAGAGGCAGACTGTTCCAAGGGCGCAACATCGATGGCTGGAGTCGGCAGTACACAGCACTATGGCTACGACGGATGTGGGGTGACTAATTCCTATGGGCCCCATCTTTCCTCTGTCGGCGGCACTTAACTTTGCCATCTGTTCCTTGGTCGGGCACCCATTCAGAATCCGGTAGCCCTATTCACACCAGGCATTTCAGTATTATCACTTTTCTTCTTCATTGGGTGCCTTTTATTTTCTGGTCTCTCTTCTTATTGTTTTATTTGTGCTTTCGTGGCTGATCTGAATTAGGGCTTTGCCACTCATGGCTGGCCTGAAGCATATGATTAGCTCATTTCGAGGTTTCTTATTGTATTTGTGCCAATTTTTGGCTATTTTGATTTAGGGCTTAGCCATTCATGGCTTATTCCGAACTTTCTCAGGGACATTATGGTCCGTTTCTGGTATTGCCTAACAACAATTATACTCTTTAAGAGTGAAGCTTATTAAATGTAATTTTGTACTCGAAAGATGAAATAAAATTAAACTTTTTTTTCAAAGAAAAAAAATATAAAATTATTTTTTATTTAATAATATTATTATTTTTAATTAAATTTTGATATTCATTTTAATTGTAATAAAAAAAATGATAGTTTAAATTTATATTCATTATATATTATGAAAAAAAATTAAAAAAAATAATGTGTATTTTTTCATTTCATTCCATATCATGTGCATCTTAATAAATTTAATCTCTTTGTATATAGAGTTCACAATGTTTAAAATGAACGTATATAAATTTATTTACAATATTTTATTAATTATATAACAAATTTAATTTAAATTTAAAATTTACTTATTAAATCTAAATTTAAAATAAATCTAACTTAAATTATTTAAATTACTTGGTTGAATTTTAAAATATATTTATGCCGTAATGCGTTTTATTTCAAGTTTGCAGGTGAGGTGGGGTGGATGATTTTTTATTTTTAAAAAAATGAATGACCAGATTTAAAGAATGGAGGAATATTTTTCGTTGATGCATGAATAAACGATTGAGATTTACTAAATTAACTAGTTACACCGTTTATTTCAAGTTTGGGGGTGGGGCGGGGGTGGATGATTTTTCATTTTTTTTTAAATGAATAGCGAGATTTAAAGAATGGAGGAATATTCTTCGTCTAATGCATGAATAAACGATTGAGATTTACTAGATTAACTAGGGTGCATGTTTAATTTGAAGAGTCACTACTCATTAATAAAAAAAATAGAATTATTTTAAATGGCATAGTGGTGTTAATACCAGCTGCCACGTTTTGCATGCTTATGCATGGCGTGCCTACCTCTTCAGTCCAGTAACCCTTCACGACTGTCACGTGGCTCGAACAATGCATGGATTACAAATAAAACATATAGGCGGAGATCCCTGTGAACTTTTGTTTCAGGAGGTCTTATATGTCATTTAAACGTTTAAATTTTCTTTTCATAGACATGCTGGAGTTTTATCCATGCTGACTGCCTCACTGGTTGATTGAAGGCGCATGCTGATGCTAATGCGTAGAGAGAAATCGTGGGCAGTCTCCCCATGGATTTCTGTAACACGCAAGCATGTTTTAAATTCATCTTTTTAATGTCTGAATGCTGGATTTATATCCACCCTGTCTGGTTGATTGAAGGCGCATGCTGATGCCAATGCGCAGAGAGAAATCGTGGGCAGTCTCCCCATGGATTTGTGTAGTATGCAAGCATGTGTTTAATTTCATCTTTTTAATTTCTGATATGCTTTCCTGAAGGGAAGGCTTGAAAACCAGATCCCAAAGCTTACTTCTTTTTTTAATTATAGATTTAAGGGTTTGTCCTTTGTCTCTAAAGTTGCTGCGTGGAATAAGAAGGGATGGCCCATCAAGACGCCGGATCTCATTCTTCCGGATAGATCCAGTTCTAATTAATTTCGAATGTGCACAGAAAACCTGGGGAAGGAGATTCTCATTTACATTTACGCTATCCTATCACTGGACTATGCATTTGGTTTTATTCCTGTTGATGCCAGAACGGTAGGTGTTATTTTTATAGTTATTTTGCTGAAAGTATATGGATATGTTGATTTCGCAGAGGGATGCCATCGAATCCCTCTTCATATGTTGACACATATAATGTATTTACTGTTGTGTTCTAACTTCTGGGTACCCCGGTGTTGGGGAAAGATGCCATATAATGTATTTACTGTTGTGGCCTATGGTTGATATACGTTCTAATATTTTTTTTCATTATTTAATGTATTTACTGTTGTGGCCTATACGTTCTAATATATTTTTCTCATTATTTAATTTTCATTTTTGATTGAAAACCATAAGTTCTAATATATTTTTCTTCATTATTTAATTTTCATTTTTGATTGAAAACCATTTCATTTTCCTCAGTACCTTACCTTTACACTATTTAGATTTCAATCCATAATTACATGATAAAGAATTCATCAGCGACACAGTAATGGCGAGCATCCTCTGAGACCTGATTCCGCCAGGTAGCTGCCCCCATTTGCGGGCCACTCTTTCGCCATTTCCAGGCCACATTTTAGACAAAGCGTTTCGATGGTGTGATGATGTAATTCTGGCAGGTAGCTTCTAGCATCTGCGGGCTACTCCTCCACCATTAATCCGCTACTCTTCCGCTCTTCCGCCATTTGCAGGCGACGTTTCAGTGCATTTGGATTCCTTAATTGGTAAGCAAAAGTTTTATGCACATACAAGCCATCATCCTAGATCTGGACCAACCCTCTCAGGACCAAAAAAGAATTGACTACATTTGTAACCATTAGCAACCTTGCCAATAATAATCTTGCTCATAGAATTGGCACAAACTTCACAGATAGCAAATTGATTTTATATTGGGATTCTGAGGTTAGAATCATAAATTTCTACACGCTTATCCAGAGAATTTTTTGTGCGGTTTTTAGGTAAAGTAGTTCTCTGCTATATTTTATAAAAAGATGTATTCAAATTTAAGTTAATGCTCTACACGATAAACAAGAGATTTTTTAAATGGAGATTAGTTTGTGTGGGTTTCTGATAAAGTAGTTCTCTGTTAAATTCTATGAAAAGAGGCATTCCTATGTATTAGAAGATCAAGAATTATTGAAATCACAATTGTCATTTAATAATAAATGTTGTGAAATGGGCCAAACAAATTTCAAAGTTCCATCGTTCATGAGATTTAGTGAAATTGTTCATTAAAATTATATTGATGGGCCTATTATATAGCTGAAAGGGTTTGAAGGACTCAGGTGCTTGGAGGCAGGTTTGGAAGGGAGTGTAAACATTTTTTAAAAGTTACGTGACTGGAAGATCATTAGATGTAGTATTTAATTGTATACTGTATATTTTAAATATGATTGTGAGAATTAGTTTAAATGACGGGCTTAAACATTGAGGTAGATTCATAGATCTACATTTATCTAAAAAATTTAATTAAAAATTAGATAATATTGTTGACAGATTCTACTGTGAAAAGGTTATATCACATTTTGCATCTGCTGGCATATTAATGAGTAATGTCTTAATAGAAACATTAAAAGATGATAGTCATTAGTTTAAACATTAAATTATTTTTACATTCTAATATTAAAGAAAATATCTATAGTTTTATCGCAATAATGTCAATGAATTAAATAGTTTTGCATGATAAATGAACTATGTATACATATCGCAATAATGTCAATGAATTCAATAGTTTTGCATGATAAATGAACTATGTATATATATCGCAATAATGTCAATGAATTCAATAGTTTTGCATGTTAAATGAACTATGTATATATATGTAGAGTCCACTGATATTAAGAATCAATTATTTTCACAATCACAATCACATTTATATTATTTTCACAATCACATTTATAGAGTCCACTGATACTAAAAATCAATTATTTTCACAATCACAATCACATTTATATTGGGATAAGTTCTATCCTAAATAACTTTATAAAGAGGATTCAATCATTTTCCATGGTTATAAAGTAATCTTCCTTAGCTTTCAAGTGCTTGACAATTGACTGCTATACAGAATTCAATTGTTTTGCACAGTTGGGTTGTTTTATATAAAAAGATGGGTTCCAGATTGTTTCTATTTCCTAGCGTTGCTTTCATTAGATTTCAGTTGTTCAGAATACTATCTTACAATTAATAAAACAACGGAAGCTATTGATTTTTATGCATTTAAAAAAATCTATTTATAACTTTGGAAGATTTGTTTGTAAATAATTTTGCACATTTAACACGAATATTTATCAAGCCCATAATAGCATCACAAATGAATTCAAGAATATAACGTGTACACTATTTCACACTTTAAGGCACCATGAAGCTATCATAGCATGTGAGAAATTTCTAAGGTCCTGCGGATCAAGTTTATCCCAATGACAAGATATTCAACATTAAAATAAAATTATGAATTTTTTTAAATTAAAAAATCATAATTCTATATTTAAATGATATATGGTTTTGGTTAAAGATACTATACATATGATATTTTTAATTAATAAATTTTAAAATAAAATTATGATTTTTTAAATTAATAAATAACAAATAATATAAATTTAAAAAATTTAATATTTATTAGTAAATAAAATGTAATTTAAAATTATTTTATTTTTTATTAATTTATATTTAAAAGATATATGGTTTTAGTTATGGTTTAAATTTTAAAAATTTAATATTTATTAGTAAATAAAATGTAATTTAAAATTATTTTACTTTTTATTAATTTATATTTATATATAATTTAATATTTATTAGTAAATAAAATGTAATTTAAAATTATTTTACTTTTTATTAATTTATATTTATATATATGTGATTAGGAAAATAAATTTAATAGATTATATATATATTAACTTTATTTTATTATTACTTTTTATCTATTTTTGCTAACATCATTAATTTATAATTATTAATATTTTATCCATTTACAATAAAAACATTTTTATGAAACATAACTTTTAAAGAATATTATATATGATTTTTACTAAATTAAATATATAATATTAATTAGAGCATAAATAATGTTAATTATATTTCATAAAATCATTAATTATGTTAACTAACATTTATAAAATTATTAATTAGGTTATTTATATTCATTTTATAATAATACTTATTAAAAATAGAGTATACTATCTATGTATTTCATTATTATTTTGTATACATTTAAAAAAATAGAGTTTAATTTTTTTTTAATTGAAAAAAAACTTTGAAAATTAAATTTATTTTGTATGATAATTTTAATATAACATTATAATTAATTAATTATTTTAAATTTTAAAAATAATTTTTTTTTAAAATAATAATTATAATGTTATATTAAAATAATTATACAAAATAAATTTAATTTTCAAAGTTTTTTTTCAATTAAAAGAAATTCCACAAAGAAATTTTCACAAAAATTAAAAGATGAATGTCCAAAAAATTATATATGATTTGTCCACCATATTATATTATAATTATTAATACAATAAATTTATTAATGATATAATTTATATTCTTTTTATAATAATACTCATGAAAAAAGAGAATATATTATATTTTATTATTAGTTCATATAAAATAATTAAGTACTTATAATGCAATATTAAAAGAATCATAAAAAATAAATTTAGTTTTCAAAGCCAACCATGGAAAACCTTGGCCAACCATAGAAAACAAAAGTCAATCACGATAAACCAAAAGTTAACCAATGCCAATTATGGTCAACCTAAGTCAAGCATGGTTGACTTTGGTTAACCAAAGGTCTACCTTCTTCCACCAAAAGTCAACCATAGTCAACCAAAATTGAACCATTGTCGAACAAAGTCAACCAAATTCAACTATGGTCAACCATAACCAGCCTTAGCCAACCATGGTTAACCAAAGCCAACCATAGTCATCCAACTTCAACCGTGGTCAATCGAAAGTCAATCAAAGTCAACCATAGTAAACCAAATTCAAACATGGTCAACCATAGTTGACTTTGGTCAACCAAAGTCACCCGTAATTCAACAATGGGATAACAAGTCAACCATATTAAACAAAGAATCAATTATGGTAAACCAATATCAACCAAAGTCACCCATGGTCAACCATAACCAACCATAGCTAACCATGGTAAATGAAAGTCAACCAAGCCTAACCATGCTCATCCAAAGTCAACAATGATAAACCAAAGGCAACCATGGTCAATCAAAGTCAACCAAAGTCAACGATGGTTGAGCATGGTAAACCATGGTTGACTTTGGTTGACCATTGTTGACCAAATTCAACCATATTAAACCAAGTCAACCAATCTCAACAATAGTCAACCATATTCACCAAAGTAAAATAAAGTCAACCATGGTTGACCAAAGGCACTGATGGTCAGCCATCAATGTTCAACCAAAGTCAGCCATGGTAAATTATGGTTAACCATCGTCAAGCATAGTCAACCATGCTCAACTAAAGTAAACCATAGTCAACCATGGTCAACCAAAGTCAACCATGTTCAAACAAAAGCCAACCAAATTCATTCATGGAAACTAAAATCAACCATGGTCACCAAAAAGTGAGCCATCGTCAAGCATAGTTGAATAAATCCAAACAAAGGTCCACCATGGTAAACCATAGTGAACCATAATCAACTAAAGTCGACCATGGTAAAGTAAAGTCAACCATGCTCAACCAAAGTCAACCCTACTCAATCGTAATCAACAAAAGTTAACCAAAATCAACCCTACTCAATCGTAATCAACAAAAGTTAACCAAAATCAACCATGGTCAGCCAAAAATCAACCAAAAGTAAATCACGGCATACCAAAGTCAACCATGGTCACCCAAAAGTCAACGAAAGTCAACTAAAGTCAACCATAATCATCCAAAGTCAACCACGGTGAGCTAAATTCAACCATATTCAACCCAAGGAAACCAAAAGTCAACCAAAGTTAACCTTAGTCAACCATAATCAATGAAAGTTATCTAAAGTCAACCAAAGTTAACCTTAGTCAACCATAATCAATGAAAGTTATCTAAAGTCAACCATGGTCAATGAAAAAGTCAACCCAAACTCAACCATGTTAAACCAAAGTCGCCCATGTTTGACCAAAAGTCAACTCAAACTCAACCATGGTAAACCAAAGTCGCCCAGCTTTGACCAAAAGTCAACCATAGTCAACCATGGTCACTCAAAGTCAAACATTGTCAACCATGGTTAACCTTAAAGCCAACAATAATCAATCATGGTCAACCAGAGTCGACCATGGTCAACCATAGTGATGCAGGAGCATTGGCTTCCAAGGTCAAGTGCAAGTATTAGTCAGACCTTTACGTCTTGACATCAACACAAGGAGGGCCCATTGTAAAAGAAATTGTAAATCTTTTGTGAAAGTGTCTAGTTTGTTTTGGGATAGAAGATTTCAACTAGATAAGTGCCAATAAAGAATGAGTTATGGAACTAATGCCTAGTTTAGTGGGATGACTCGTGAGAGCATTCAAGGAGAATTATTAGGTTGATGAGTTGTAGAATTAGGTGTCTATGTGTTAAATGGATTGTGTAAATGTGTCAACAATTAGTGGCATCAGTTTTAGTACGTTCAAAATAAGTAGAAGTGCTTCTTTAAGAAAGATGGAAGATGAATTCTAAAAGGCGGAATTAGTGGTTGGTTTGTAGGAGCAGTTGAAGAGCTGGAAAGAAACGTTATCTTGAAGAGAATCAAATTAGTAACTCTCGAAAGGGAGGTAGAGAGTTTCTTTAGGGTTTTCAAAATAGAAAGTATTGTAATCCTACCGGCAGTAAGAGAATTCAGAGAGACAAAGAACGGGGTTTAATTCGTATGTACAGTTTTATTATTCTTCATGAGGTGGAGATTCATCTGTGCTGTGTGTATGGTTATCTCTTTTATTATCTGTATGTGATCCGATTGAGCAATTTCTGATGAATAGTGGTTAGTTATTTAAATGGCTCACTCTGTGTATGGGAACCAAATGAATTAGTAAATAGAGGCCTTTCCTGTGTGAAGAAAGACTTGCAGGGTTTCAGTAACCGTTTGAGCCTGAAACTAATATTGGAATTTGGTTGAACCACAGTGTAATTCAAATTCATGGGTAGATAGCTGGGTAGAATCATTGTATATGATCCGAGCAGAACTTATAGGACGTTAATTCTTTGTGGAATCCAGAGGAATCATATTGGGCATTTGACTGTGATGACAATGCTAGTGATTGAGGGAAAGAATTAATCCCAGTCTTGAGTGAGAACAGTGATGATGATGATGAGGTTTCGCTTGTAATGGCAGAAGAATTGGGGTTTTCATTTCTTATGTTGGTGAAGTCGAGAATTGAAGCCAGAACGTGTATGAGTATTTCTGCATAGAAGAACCACAGAGGTATTTGGTTTTCATATTGCACAGAGATTCATGAAGATCCATGCTCAGTCAATCGATGGATACTGTGTGTTGGGGAAGAAATCGATTATGTGAGCAATGTAGACAGAGACAAGAGCGATTATAAGGATCTCTGTAGGAGTAATGAACTAATTTGTAAGTTGAAGGAAAGAACAGAGCACGCCCCTGAGTCTTGAGAAGTGGCAAGACAGAGTGTGGTCGCCATGAGAAAATGTGCTTGAATGTATTCATCGGCCGGCATATGGTGTAGATCTGCATAGAATAAGCGAGATCCAGAATCGATGAACTCTGTGTATGTTAATCGAAGAATAGGGTACGAGGTTTAAGTCGAGTTGTGATGGGCAGTTAGTAGGCATGAGATTGAAACACAGGGTTACTTGAGTTGTGGTGTACCTATTATATTGTTGCACGTATTGCAGTCTGTGGCAAGTCCAATACAACTTCCATATGCATATGTGTGGAGCAGAATCATCGATCTCAATAGATGAGCAAAGACTAATAATTCTATGAGAGGACGAGGAAGAAGTGAGTAAACCAATGAGGGTGTAGAAAGCTCGATAGAGATGAGCTATGGATGATGAGCAGTCCAGGATTGTCGTTGTAGTAGCTTGATGGAATTCTATTGCCAAGAATTACAGGCAGAGGTGAATCGTAGTTCATGGGCAGAGGACCTTTGAAAGTTTTGTCCAATCCATGACAGCCCCTAAGTGTTTTAAAAACCCAATCGATGGTAGAGATTCGTCATTAATTCGATCGACGGTTGCTGAGTGTTGTCAAAGATAGATCAACGGTGTAGATGGGAAAAGATTTATTTGAATAGTCAAAGAAGGTCGTGGATGTCTTAATTCATGGTTTTATGCATTGAGTGAACGGGTGTCGAGGAAAGGAATTTTAAACGCTTGTGTGGGTTGAATGACAATGTGATGGCCCTTGAATTCGATGCCTGGTCATACGTGTTGAGTGGAATAGTGCTGATGTGGTAGGAAGAAATAGTACCTTTTGTGTTGTTTAAGTCATGAAGTAAGAAGTCCTTTGAATGTGTCAAGTGCATAAGCCACATGCGATAAGCCCTCAAGTTTTCGTAACCTTAAAGAGTGTGTAATAACTTAGCACACTAAGTGTATCCTTGGGACAAGCAGGCCCGGGTGTTGGGGTCATGCATCACATAGTCAACCCATGTCAACCATGGTCAACCATGTTCAACCGTAATCAACCATGCTACACCACAATCAATATAATCAACCAAGGTGAACCAAAATTCAACCATAAACAACCAAAGTCAACCATGGTAAACCATAGTCAACCACATTTAACGAAACTCATCCAAACTCATCCATGAACAACCAAAGTGAACCATGATGATTTAAAAGTCAACCAAAGTAATCCATGGTTAACCAAAGTCAACCAAAGGCAACCATGGTAAACCAAAGTCAACCAAATTCAACTATGTTCATCAAAAGTCAACCAAACTCAGCCATGGTAATCCAAGAAGTCAATTATTCAGCCAAAGTAAACAACACTCAAGCAAATTCAACCGAGTCAACCAAACTCAACTAAATGTAGCATATGTTTTTTTATAATTTAATACACCGTACAAGCATATGTTTTTATAATTATAATATTAATAATAATATCTTTTATTACTATTATTATTATTAAATCCTCATTATATATTATTTTCATTTATTATTGTTGTAATTATATTCTCTTATTTTCATTTACAATGATTTTAATTAATAATTAATAATAATAATTATTACTATTTTAATTAATTTCTTATTTTCAAATATAATTATTATAATTATATTTTTTTATTTATAATTATTTTTAGTATTATTATATTTAAAAAATTGTTATTTTATAACAATAATAATAATAATGGTTGTTATTATTATTTTAATAATTATACTTATAATTAATTTTATTAATTTTTTACAAAATAACAATAATAATTATTATTATTATTATAAAGAATAATAAAAAAATAAAAAATAAAATTTACATTATTATTAATATTATTTTTATTATAATTATGATTATCAATCCTCATTATAAATTATTTTCAGTTATTTTTTTCTTCTTATTTCAATATAATTATATTTTTTTATTTATAATAATAAAAATAAAAATAATAAAAATATTTCTTGTTTTCTTATTTATTATTTTGTTATTTTTTTAAATATTTTATAATAATAATAATAATAAAATATTCTTATTTTCTTATATTTTTTAAAAATATTTTATAATAATAAAAAATTTATAAATAAAAAATATAATTATAATAATTATAAATGAAATAAGAAATTAATTAAAATAATAATAATAACAAATAATAATTAGCAATTAATTATTCATTATTAATTATTATTAACAATAACAACAACAACAACAAAGATTGCCCAAAAATTAAATTTAACCATCCATCATTAAATTAAATTTAAATCTAACCATCCATTATTAAATTAAATTTTATTAATTGAGGCTATATTAATATTGCCAATTCTTATTATAAATTATTTTTATTTTTCTTATTTTAATATAATTATGTTTTCTCATTTATAATAATAATAATAATTATAATAGAATATTGTTTTATTATTGTTATTATTATTATAATCTATTTCAACATTTGTTATTTTATAATAATAATAATAATAATAATAATTGAAATTATTATTATAATTAAATTATTATTATTACAAAATATTTAATTCTTACTCTAAACAATTTATAATTTATTAAACATAATTATAAACTTATTGTTTTTATAAAATAATTAAAATAATATTTGTTATTAAATAATTAATTAGCATTATAAATCATTTATAATTGATTAATTAAACTTATAAAATAAATATTTTAAAAAAATATTTTAAAAAAATTACTATTTTAATATAGTAATACTTATTATTGTTATTATTTAAACTCACTAAATATTCTGTGCGGGCTGACCTTTAACTAGCAAGCCATATTAATATTAATAATATGGTTTATATACGCCGTCGACGTATATCAATATGGCTTAAATATAGTTGATATATTTAAGCCATATTGATATACGTCGAGGGCATATATAAGCCATATTATTAATATTAATATGGTTTGCTAAGCGTTTTCTTATTAACTTTTGGGGTGGGGGCTGGGTGGGTGATTTATTAGTTTTTTAATAACCGACGGCCAGATTTTAATGTTCCCAGAATATGCTTCGTCTGGTGCATTAATGAAACATTCAAATTTACTGTGTTAACTCACGTGCAACTTTAAATCAAAACGACGCATGGTTATATCAAATAATTTATTAAAATAATTTCAAATGCCAAGTGTTTCTTGGCAGTTAAGTGTATTGGTGTCGACTCCTGGAATTAATCCATCACTCCGCTCCACTCCCCCACACTCCTCTACGATATGTTGCATTGTCTGACGGTTCTTATTCTTAGATTTTGTTTTATTCTTAGATTCTGTTGCGGATTGATCTTCATTCATCGTAATTTCCCAGGCTTTTACCCATGCTATGATATCCAACTCTTTTATTCGAATCAATATTATGTTGTTTTTGTTGCAGAGAATGTGTAAATCGCAGGCCCAACCACAATGTTTGTGTTTGGAGATTCATATGTCGCCACAGGAAATCTACAGAAAACGATGGCCACCTGGCGGCCTCCATATGGTATAAGCTTCCCTGGACAACCCACCAGTCGACATTCAGATGGAAAAGTGGATTAATTAATCCTTTCTTTCCGTTTCTTATTTGGTTCTTGATCTTTGATTCAAATGCTTCAGCTTGGTCATTGAATATCCCTATGCCAATACCATACTATCAGCGGGACATCAATTGAATGTGCTGATGACTCCTTTCGAAGTTTCAGGCGTCTTAGTTCGACGCACCTAGCCTCTGCTGTGGAGGGAGGGGGGTTCTTGCCATTTGTGGATTTTTTGGGTTTTTATTTGTGGTATGATGTTGGGCAAGCGTTCAAGGCCCATACAGAAAGCACAAAAAAAGTTTCGTATAATGCCTTCTGATACAAAGCAGGACCCGAGCTCCTGTAAATCGTCTGCATTTTTTCTGTTCACCGGGTTTTCTAATAATAATAATAACAATAACATTAAATTTTCTGGATTTGACGAGGCAGAAGGCTCCCGGAGCCCCACATCGCCTTTGGATTCGAAGAAATTCATAGATAATTATTATTTCAAGCAACCCAGATCTCCCAGAGCCTGTTGGGAGAAACCCGGCCTCAGAATACTCGCAGCGCTTCATGGCGATAGCAAGACTGCCGTTGTTTCTCCGAAGAGTTAGCCGGTTAAAATCTTTGCGGGCGCCTTAGAAAACCGCCAGGCCCAATTGAGTGGCGGTATCGAGAGCAATCAGAGGAGCGGGAATCTGCGATGGAGTATTTGGAGAGTTATACCTACGTAACTTCCCAAATGGTAGATCGATGTCTTTGATGCTTTGCTACGGCATGAACTTTGCAACCGGCGGGACCGGTGTCTTTGATACATGGCTTGAACTACCCAGTATGGCCACCCAAATCGACCAACTTCAGCGATTGATCGGCAATGGAGAATATTCCGCAAGGAATTTGACGCCTTCTTTGGTTCTATTGTTGGTTTCTACCTTGTGCAAAAAAGATCAGTCGAGGTATAAATTTAAATCCGGCCATGGGAGATCGATTCTTAAACAATTCGCCACTTAATATTTGTATTCCTCATTAGCACTGGCATTTGGGAATTGCAGGGTGTGCCTTCGTTTGTACAATCGGTAATCGAGCAGCTCTCAGCAGATTTAGGGCGATTGTACAAAATAGGTTTCAGACATTTTGCAGTAACAAATATGTCTCCTATGGGGTGCTTTCCTGCTATTACACTGGAGAAATATATAAAATAATCATCAGTAACATCGTTTGAATCGAGGTATAGGCATACCTAACAACCACAAGGGTAAACAGAATCAGAAAGTATACATCTACCTGATAGTTTGCATATTTGAACGCAAAATTACAAGAGGACTATAACTACATTGTAATCCGTTTCCACATATTATTTTCGATACATATCAAAATTGACCTTTAGGGTTTATATAAATTTTTGTACTATTTCTATATGCATCTATATCGGCGTATATCAACCACGTTTAAATGTGTGGCCTATATACGCTGATCGACATATATAAGCTATATTATTAATATGGCTTGCTAGTACTACTCTTTACACAATAATAATACTTATCATTTAAATACATAACCATAATAATTTTAAATTTGTAATTATAAATTTAATATTCACTTCACATTACTTAGTTGAATTTTAAAATATATTACCACTCTTTACACAATAATAATACTTATCATCTAAATACATAACCATAATAATTTTGAATTTGTAATTATAAATTTAATATTCACTTCACATATTCCTTTAAATTTAATTGTTTTTAAATTAATATAATTATTTATTTTTATTTTCCTCTTAAGGTTTTACGTAGTATTAAAATGATTTAACTTTTTAATCCAAATTTAACATACAAATACAATACTAAGATAAAATTAAACTTTAAAAAAATAATTAAATATGATAGTTTTCAAAATGTGTAAAGAAAATTTTAAAATATATATGAATTTTATACAACATAGATCAATCTTAAGTCCATATCTATTAAGCACGTTTGAGCTATATTTCTTTAGCTTAATTTTATGATCCCACATGGATTTGTTTAAAATTACTTTTCATTTGGTTTTATTTTTTATTGTATGATTACTTTTGCTAAGTTAAGTGACAACATCTACCCCATATTGAATCGTGTGTGTATATATATATATATATATATATATATATATGCCACATTGATACTACTATGTTTTAATAACTTAAAAACAATTACTTAAATAAAGTCTTTTTTCATAAAATCCAAGATCCATGTATGATGAAAAAGACCATTTTTTCTATATACTTTTAATTTCATGTATTAATAAATTGTAACAATGAGTAAAATGACAAGTATTGTTACATTGGGATATGGAATGGGAATAGGAAGATTTAAGACACAATGACAATTTAAGAGAGAGTGTTTTTATATCTAAGTATAATATTACAAATTTTTTTCCCAATGGTGTTTTATTCTTATCCAATTGCTCAATTTCAATATGAAATTAGTGAATAGAATTAGTGAGAGATCATGCCTACTTTAGTAATGTTCAATTTTTTTAACTATATATAATTTATAAATATTTTTGATAATCTAACTTAGACATAATATGCTATTCATAATACAATAATTCAACTATTGTTTATTTATTTGTTCAACATCTTTTTAATTTAATTCTAATAATTCTCTTAATTGTATTTATATTCCTAAATCACTAGCCCTTTATCTTCCAATTATTTAGTGGAGAATTAACATCTTTATGTTAGAATTTTACTAAGATTCAAAAAGTGATTTTAGAAAGACTCTTATCCTTGGTTTTAATATGCCAATATCTTAAATATAATATCTTAAATGCACATGCATTATAAATTGATCAAAATAATATTTCACAACAAAAGTAACTCAAAATACCTTAGGATATCTATTATAGATTAATAATACTCATGTTAAGTATTGATGACAAAATTTACTTACCAAAGTGTGTTATTTTATCTCCACAAACATTATTTTAAGTTAAATAATCATATTTGCACTCACAAAATATATTTCCTTCGAGACCTCACATGTGAAATGGGAGAAATATAGGGCATATTGTTTTCCATATTTGTTTTTGGGTTCTTTGTGGGATATGGAAAAGAGGATAGAAAGGAGAAAATATAATAGTAAGGGAAGATGAGTAGATCCACGTGAGGAGACCTTGGGTGGATCCATTTTCTCAACCTAAGTTAAAGTAGTGAGTGCATGGACATGGCACAATTGTGGTTGTCTAAGCAATGATCAATCCATATGGATAGGGGTAAGATATAAGGCATCAATTAAAAAAAAGATTAAATTTGAGGAAAATATAGCCAATAATAATGCATGTTAGCTGGTGGATAATAGATGTGATGTTGGTTGAAGAGATCCAAGGCACCTTAATGTAAGGACCCTTGTGGGTCCGTCACTATTATCTAACTACAATTTATCTAATACAACATTAGTTTCTCAAATCAAAATCTTATCTCTAACAATTTATTTGATTATATAAGCATACATATGAATTTTGATTAGTTTCCGAGTAATCTACTTTGAGAGAATGATCATAAATTTCATGTATTGTATTTTCTAATTTACTAAATTGGGACACGAGGACCTAATGAATTACCCATTAAATATACTCAAATCTGAATCCACTTATCCTCCAACCCAAACTGGGATTTACCTCCTTGTAACATACCCAAAATTGGTATAAACAAACTAAGCTAATGTAGTTTTGAATAATAATTAAGACAAACAAGCAATAAAGCACTTACTTGAAACGTATCAGAAACGACACTTGGAGATTCAGTTCCTTCCAACCATAGAAGAAGACACCAAATACACTAGCCCAACTCCACCCCCGAGATGGATCACCACCATGAACAACTGAACTAGAAAAACAAATCTGAATGCAGCACTCTCTCTCTGAGAGTATATAGCATATCTAATAATGGACTTACAATAAACATGAGAAATACTCAACAAATTTCCCTCATAGCAACAATATATCCATGCACAACACAACGTCCTATGCTATCTCAGTGCACCAATTTATAGTTTTTTCTTAGGTCTTGTGCCATCTCAATAAGATCTCAATCAATCTCTTGATACCTATAATTTTGGATCTTTGTCCGGTGGTTGGGTTTTTAGATTGGATTGGATTGACATAAAATATCTTGCTTGCTATACACTTGTTCTTGTCTCATGGCGGTGTCCCCTCTTTCAACTGATTGCTCCAAGTGTCTTTCCTTTTTATTAATAATAAAAATAGTATTTTTTGTGCAAACTATCCACTCATATCACTTGTCAACATTTGAGTTTTACAACTTTTTTTACAAACAATAGTTGTTTTGAAATAATACTTAAAATAAAAAATAAATAAGTTTTTTTGGGGGTTATTACATTTCTTCCCCCACTTATTTTTAACACCATCCTCGGTGTTATTTATTCAAAATCTTCTTGCTCATTCCAAAACATGGAAGGATATGTTGCCCGTATTCTATCCTTCATTTCCCATGTCACCTCCTCAGGGTTGAAGTGCTTCCATTGCACTTTTATTTGAGCGATGACTTGATTTCGCAGGATAAGTTTCTTCTAGTCTAGGATATGCAAATGCTCTTTCTAGAACTCGTCTTTGGGTTGTACCTGAATCAAACCCCAATAAAATATATGAGTAGCATCATGTACATTTCTTTTTAATAAAGAAACATGGAAAATGTTATGAACTTTTATAGAAGGGGGAGGTGCAAGCTAATAGGATAATAGGCATTTCATATCAGAAAACATGTAGTTCAATTCCAGTAACCTTATCATGGAAATTTTTGAGAATCTTGATGTTATAGCCTTTGCAAACTACTTGGCTAATTGTTTGATAAATACTTGATCCTTGACCACAATGTAACTGTCATCAACTTTAATGCACTAATAATTGAAAGTGGTAAACTTTCCATATAGCTTGATATATGTTCCATATAGCTCTACATAAACATGCATTGATTTCTTCAATTTACATCCAACATTATTTAGTAAACCAATAATAATTTAAGAAATATAACAAGTTTACCTTTCCACGTATTTGACAAAGAACTAAATAAGCTTGAATTAACTCACGGGGGCTTCACTCAATAAACAAATATCATAGCATGTTCGATCGTGGAAAATGAAACAATACCCCTAATTTCACTAAATATTGGAAAATACCTTCCAAAATCATTTTTTTAACCCCCTCCCAATATGCCTTCCCAATTTAAAAAAACCCCTATTTTCACTAGATATTGTATGTATCAATTTTTTCATTAACATTTTTTATACCCCTTTATATTTCTACCTAGTATATTGATATGATACCCCTCTTATGACCCCACATGCATTCTACAATGCACCTTGCTTCTTTCGATGTATATCGTAGATGCACATTACTTCACCCACAATGCAATTACTCAACCACATATAATTATGATTTGCAACATCTAATGGTCTAATGAAGAGATAGGAGATCACTTCTTGTATGTCACTAAAGCCAATGCACATATTACAACATTTAGATTGCATGTTGCAATTCCCCAATCGTTGACTAAGCCTGTTGTGGGTTAGGTATCCAAGCCCCTAGGGCCTGTAACAAGCTCTAGGAGGCTCAATAAACCTCCTAATGCCTATAATAGGAATGAGTGGTTGGGTATTCAAGCCCCCAAGGCCTATCAAGGGCCTATAACAGGCCCTCGAGGCTTAGAGCCTCCCAAGGCTATTGGTAACAACTAGTTGAGTGCTATTGGTAACAATTGGATGTCAATGACCACTATCTCTCAACTATGACCAACTGGAAACAAAATTCACCATGAAACCCTTGGCCTCAAGCATGCCTCAAGACGTGATTTCCCTGCGTACTCATAAGCCCGAGCCTTGCCTCAACCCGATTTCTCATCCGGCTGTGATCCTGCCATCTCCATTTGGCGGATATTTGTCAACCTACCCATATAAAAAAGACCCCAAAGTATTTTTGTATTTTTACATTAAATAAAAAAACCCTTTGCCCCTTAATATATAAGCAATATAATTTTTAGGTTTTCATGAATATTTAATACCGCAATATGAATGAACGTGATATTATTTTTCCTTCTAGTGAAGCCCCCATGAATTAACTCCTTTTTAATATTGACAATAAGCACCAACTTTATAAATCTCAAGGGAGAATTATGGGTTATACAACCACATAATGCATAATTACTTCAAACAATTCCTCATTCTAAAATACACAAACAATATTTAAGATCTCATTTATTTTTCCACAACAACATTCAAAACAATAATCTATAGTCAAGACTACTTCAATCATAAAAGGGTTATTTTATTCATTAAAATCACCACCTTAAGCAATACAATGAATACGTGCATATATTATCTCCATAATCCAGATTGGAATCTTACAAAACTCTGTATAACTTATTTTATTATAAAGGTATTGATCTGATTTTTGAAGACCTTTGTGTTGAAGATGTGACTGCAACTTTTGGATCTTTATCTTTTACTTCCTGCATGTTGTTATTGTTCCTCTCCCTTTTATAACATGCATGTTACACAACCCATACGAGGTTGTTGTTTCTATTCATGGCAACTCTTCAAGTCTTTTTTCATCAACATTAGTTATCTTATCATTGTAAGACAACATAAAACATATATATACATGTGATGATCATTTTTCAATATATATAAAAAAAAATGCATAGGTAAAACAACCATTTACTTATCTTCTAGAGCACCATCCTTCATTTTCACTCTCGAACGATAATCCTCTTAGCTAGTATTTAACTTGGTATAGGCATATCCTTCATTCACAGGTTAGTAGCATTATATCTGACATTTTCGAGCAACCAACCTCAAAACTTGACATTCACCCTCATTTTTGGATGAGTTTTGCATTACCTACGATGATATTTGCATACATCATACTTAAACATTAGGGAAGCTAACAACCCATTTGCTTGGCATATTTTACCCCTATGTCCCATTATTATACCATGGGTATGAAATACTTCAACAACGTTTTGTTGTACATAGAACTATCCCTTGAGAATTGTCACCAAATTACAAGTGGTCTTACGGGATTTAAGCTTTTGAGATTACTCCTCTTTTGATTGCTAGTCAAAAAATTTCATCCTAAAAACATCATGGTCGTTATGTTCCCCGACATTATTTTTAATTTAGTTGGCCTAAGTATTTCCATTGATGATCACCCGCCCTCTCTCTCTTTTCCACTCAAGCTCACTTTCTTGAGTCCAAGAAAATTACTTTAGCATGTTGGAGCTAAATCATCAATTTTGTCACTTGGTATTTTTACATCTCTATATAGTCTTTCTCCATTCATGGATCAACAATAATGACCATATTATTTAGTATTTACTGTCAATCACATTATTTAATTACGTGCAACACATAAACTTGGTTATCATCATGCCTCCATTATTATTATTATTATTTTTCCATCACCAATTCCTCTGAATCTATCACAACTTTACAAATAGTTAATAACAACACCATATTGTTATCATATCAACAATAAGCACACTTATTGACTAAATCAACTTTTGATCAACTTCAAACTCAACTATATACCGATAGTTATTGCATTTCATATGCTTTGGCATTTAACCATATCATCACTTATATGTTTATTCTTAAACTTTGATCATAATTCAAACCTTTGGAATATTGTGATTTCTAATCATCATATTCCTTACATATCCTGTAATGAATTGATATCCCTTCAACCCATTTTGTGCATGCATATCATTTTATATTCATTTCACTTGCATACTTCTTACATAACATGATTACAAGACTCTGATACCTATCAATCAAACCCTTTACCTACAATCGCATGTGAAGAGA